>CM066996.1:55817194-57317194 GCA_033977485.1 Hydrangea macrophylla
TATTGATCGGATATTATTCCTGGTATCCGAAATGATGGTATTGAGTGTGGCTTAGATATTGATCGGATATTATTCCTGGTATCTGAAGCGATAGTTTGGTGTGCTGTTTTGGATATTGATCGGATAGTATTCCTGGTATCTGAGATAATGGTTTGTTTGTGTTGAGTTTTGTTGAGAGAAAAGAGTCAGAAAGATGAGATATTACATTGCTCATGCATGGTCACATATTTATTGTTTTCTTTATTTTCCCCCGTGGGTTATGTTGGAATTGGAACCTTGAATATATTACTGTTAAGTTAAAATTGCACCGTTGTTTATATGCTTATATATATATTGCGAGCACTTGTTTATTTTGCTCACCAGCTTTCATAAGCTGACGGCGTTGATGCGTCCTGGACTGTATGTCCAGATTTTCAGGGTCAGGAGAAGCCAGGGTATTTTGACTATGCTACTTAGAGTCAGGAGACTTTCCAGGAGGCTGCTTTATATTTCCTATGTATTTTAATTTAGGGTTTGTAATAAACTAGTTTAGACTTTTGAATAAGGCGTTTTGTGCCTAAGACTATGACTATTGTAATAGTTTAGTAAGTTTTTATTTCGGAGCTTATGTTCTGTTAGTATCCTTTGCTTTAAAAATGTTGTTAAGTTATTTGTTGCAGGGACAATTGGTCATACTCACTTGTCACGACCTACGAGTCCATAAAGGAAATTAAATGCTTTCCTGAATTATGCTACGTCGGGGCGTGACAGGTTTTTTGGTATCAAAGCCAGGTTATGGCTCGACCAATTGTCCAAGACACATAGGATCTTCCGTTAAGATAGAATTGAGATAGGATAGTTCGACTTTATTCCGTGTCTAGTCGTTTTCTATCGTTTAGAATTTTCTTTCTTCTCGAGAGGTTGACCGAATTCTGTTGATTGATGGATAGGTACCGTTCTCTCGATCAGATGGCTAGAAGAAATCTCAGGAATCGTCCCGCTATTGAAGATGCACCGCCAGTAATAGATCCAACCGGGATGTTCGAAGCTTTTGTAAGGAGGTTGGAGAGGGTTAGTGATCAGAACGCAAGGAACAATAATCAGAATGGGGATTACAATGGGAATGGGAGGCAAGCCCACCAGACTGGAGACAAGCTTCTTAAGGAGTTTCGCGCTCTACGACCTGAGTATTTTGCTGGAACTGATGAACCCTGGCAAGCGGAACAGTGGCTACGTCAGATGGAGCGTATCTTTGAGACCATAGAGTGCACTGATCTGGAAAAGAAGCGTCTGGCTATCTTTCAGTTGTCTTATGCAGCGGCTGATTGGTGGGATGCAGAAAAGGCGACCATAGGGGAAGAAGCTGCAAGGAGAATGCCGTGGGTGGTGTTCAAGGAAAGGTTTCTCGAGAAGTATTTCCCCGAAGAAGAGAAGGACAAGAGGGAGAAAGAGTTTATGGAGTTGACTCAAGGGAATCTGACTGTCCGAGAGTACACTACTCGATTTGAGCGTCTGTCTCGCTTTGCTCCACATATGGTGGACACACCCCAGAGGAAAATCAAGAAGTATCACCGAGGTCTCAACCTGTCTCTCAGACATTTGACTATGGGGCATCTGGGCCAGTCATTTGAAGCTCTGGTGAGATTGGCTACGGGGTTAGAGAATGATGGGTGTCAGAATTCGAAGCCGCTTGGAAATCGACCTCCGCAGAAGGGTTATCCCGGACAGAAACCAGGGTACCCTCAAGGACAGAAAAGGACCTGGGATGGAGGGAAGAAACATCAACAGACACAAGCAGTTCAGCAGTATCAGCCTCTAGCAATAGAAGGGGCCAAAAACAACAACTGCTTCAATTGTGGAGTTCCCGGTCATCGAGCTAAAGATTGCAGAGCACCTAGGCGTACGGATCGTTCAGGAGTTGTGTGCTATAATTGTGGCATGCCAGGTCACATAAGTCCAGAATGCAAGGCTCCTAGGAAAGGTAACTATGGTCAACAAGGACAAGCCCGTCTGAATGCTGTCATTCCCGAGGCTGCTGGCTATGAGGAGACAGGGTATGAAGAAGGTACCAATGAGGAGGGACCGCCCGAGCAACGAGCAGTGGAAGGTACTCTAACTTTGTTTAACTCTCATGTTAAAGTTTTATTCGACACGGGTGCTACACATTCTTTTATATCTGTTAAGATCGTTCAGAAGTTGGGTATCATGCTGCATCGTTTAGAGGAAGCTTTGAGTGCTGTCTCACCCTTAGGGACCACAGTCAAGTTATTACATGTGTGTAAGGATTGTCCTCTTCGGTTTGGGGACCGCGAACTTTTGGCGAGATTGGTGGTTCTGTCGATGAAGGAGTTCGATATAATCCTGGGAATGGATTGGCTCGAGAAGAATCATGCGAAGTTGGATTGTGCAAAGAAAAAGATCACATTTACGGACAAGGGGAATCAACTCTTCGATTTCCAATGTAACCCTTCGGGTGATATGTTCCTCACTAGATGCCTAGCAAACATTGAGGTTGTCAGTGCAGAGGTGACAGTATCATCTATACCGGTAATCAACGAGTTCGAGGAAGTATTCCGAGATATTTCAGGATTACCGCCGGAAAGGGACATAGAATTCTGTGTGGAATTAGTGCCAGGTACTCGACCTATAACCAAGGTTCCCTACAGGATGGCCCCTACAGAGTTGTTGGAGCTGAAGGAACAAGTTCAAGAACTTGAGAAGTTGGGTTTTGTTCGTCCAAGTACTTCACCCTGGGGAGCACCAGTGTTGTTTGTGAAGAAGAAGGATGGGTCAATGCGGCTGTGTATTGACTACCGAGAACTGAATAAGGTTACTATCAAGAATAAGTATCCTTTACCTCGGATAGACGATCTGTTTGATCAGTTGCAAGGAGCCACGACCTTTTCTAAGATTGATCTACGGTCAGGGTATCACCAGTTGAGGGTGCGGAAGGAAGACATACCTAAGACTGCTTTCAGGACGAGATACGGACACTATGAGTTCTTAGTAATGCCGTTTGGGATGACAAATGCTCCAGCTGTGTTTATGGACTTGATGAACAGAGTATTCAAGCCATACTTAGATCAGTTCGTTATTGTCTTTATTGATGATATTTTGATCTATTCCAAGTCAGAGGAAGAGCATGAACAACATCTGAGGATCGTGTTGCAGACTCTCAAGGATCACCGCCTGTATGCTAAATTCAGCAAGTGTGAATTCTGGCTTCAGGAAGTTAAGTTTCTCGGGCATGTGATCTCTCAACAAGGAATCGCGGTTGACTCATCAAAGACCGATGCAGTGGCGAATTGGACTCGGCCGACCAATGCTACAGAAGTCAGAAGTTTTCTGGGACTAGCTGGTTACTATCGGAGATTTGTGGAAGGTTTCTCAAAGATAGCAGCCCCGTTAACTGGTTTGACTAAGAAAGATTTGAAGTTTGAATGGACTGATAAGCATGAACGCGCTTTTCTAAAATTGAAAGAGAAATTGACAACAGCGCCAGTGCTTGCGATACCAAGGGATGGTGCGAAGTTCATTATTTTTAGTGACGCCTCGTATCAAGGATTGGGATGTGTCCTTATGCAAGACGGAAAGGTTATCGCCTATGGTTCAAGATAGTTGAAGCCGAATGAATTGAACTACCCAACTCATGATTTAGAGCTGGCAGCAGTAGTGTTCGCGCTTAAGATCTGGAGACACTACCTCTATGGGGAGAAATTTGATTTGTTCTCAGACCACAAAAGCCTTAAGTATTTGTTTACTCAGAAGGAGTTGAATATGAGGCAACGTCGGTGGATGGAACTGATCAAGGACTACGACTTCACATTAGAGTACCACCCCGGTAAGGCAAACGTAGTCGCTGACGCCCTAAGCCGGAAACCTCAAGGAATGATTGCTTCATTGATGTTGAGGGAATGGAAAGCCTTGGAGTCAATAACAGAATTTGATGTGCAGATTTCTGAGGGAAGTATCGGGCAACACTTTGGATGCTTGGTAGTACAACCAACACTTGTGAGTCGAATCATCGAAGCCCAGAAGGAAGATGAGAAGTTTCAAGCATGGTTCGCCAAGATGTTAGAGAAGGACCCGACAGAATGGAAGGTTGGGGCCGATGGAGGATACCGATGTCGAGACAGATTGTGTGTGCCAGATTCAGGAGGTTTGAGAAAAGAAATTCTCAAAGAAGCACATAAATCAAGACTGACAGTACACCCAGGAGGAACAAAGATGTATAAAGACCTGAAGAGAAACTTTTGGTGGGAAG
This sequence comes from Hydrangea macrophylla, assembly GCA_033977485.1. Taxonomy (NCBI): domain Eukaryota; kingdom Viridiplantae; phylum Streptophyta; class Magnoliopsida; order Cornales; family Hydrangeaceae; genus Hydrangea; species Hydrangea macrophylla. The sequence goes on from CM066996.1 coordinate 55,821,438, forward strand.
GGATGAAACGAGAAGTAGCCGAGTTTGTGTCTAAATGTTTGACTTGTCAACAAGTGAAGGCCGAACATCAGAGACCCTCGGGATTGTTACAACCCTTACCTGTCCCAGGATGGAAGTGGGAGCACATAACTATGGATTTCGTGGTTGGATTACCCCGGTCACAACAGAATCATGACGCGATTTGGGTAATCGTGGATCGTTTGACGAAGTCTGCACACTTTATCGCATACAATATGACTTACCCAGTAGAAAGGATGAGTCGAATGTACCTACAGCAAGTGGTGCGACTGCACGGTGCGCCTGTGTCAAATGGTATCAGAGCCTGTACCCAGCCGGAAATGTAGGACTTAGTTCCACATCGCCTGGGGGAATCAATGAGGGTAGTACTATTTATTTGTACTATTTGGATTTTTGTCTCTACAAAAAAAAAATTAATTTATTTTGAAATTTCAAGTTGTTTGTCAAAATATTTATACTTTAATTTCGCGGACGAAATTCTTTTAAGGAGGGTAGAGTGTAATACCCCGTATTTTTATTTTCGCTTTTTATTTAAAAAAAAATATACCAGTTTTGAATTTTTAGCAGTATAATTTTACCTGTGTGTGTGTATCATTGCGTGAGCTCAACACACACAAGGGTATCTTGTGTACACATTAGTGCAGTGTGTGCGTTAACTTTGTGCTGGAGTGCTTTGTGAGTGGAGTGTGTGGTGTTTGTGAGTGGAGTGTGTGGTGTTTGTGTTGGAGTGAGTGGGATTTATAGTTTATTTATACACACCACTCATATATTGTTTATTCACACACTCATATGAGTATTATTTATACTACACCTAACCTCCCCTCAATCACTCAATCTCTCAAACTCTCTATCCTCCCTCTCCCTCTCGGCAGTACACACACAAACCCATATTGGTTTATACACATACACACATATATTGATACACACACATATTATTACATACACACAGATTACATATATTGATACACATATACATATATATTCAGAGATTGGAGAAATTGCTCAACATTATTTTTAAGGTACGGGGTTGTGTACAATATGCTCTTAAATCTCCGGAGTATTTTCCTTGTCATCCCTATTTGTACTCTCTTTGCATATGTTGTCTTTTCTTGGAATCCATGTCTTTTTGGTTATATGTTATTAAAATATTATTTTGGCTAAGTGCTATGGGACTAAAGGGTCATGAGTAAGGAGCACCTACCAACAGTCCAACAGGCCTCAGGGACCGAGGAATGGTGACGGGTGAGGTGAGGTGAGGTGACTCTTTGCTATGTGACCAAGAGGAACCTGGTATAATGCTCTTGTGGGTGAGCGGGTAAATTGTGTGAATGGGTGGATTGAGTGATTGGTCTATTTTATTGATCCGTTGTGGTTGTTCATTGTACTTTTGAGCCCTTATTATTCCTGTCATATTGTATACTTCCCCGTGTGTTATTTTAGATGCAGGTACCATTGGTAGCAGTCAGATTGGAGTACATTAGAGTACCGTGTGGGTTGGAGTTATTTGGGTCCTAGCCGTGTAAACGAATTAAATTGTAATTTTTGGACACTCAAGTGTAAATATTTTTGTTGTTTTAAAATACACTTGGCTATTTACAATTTTAATGTAAAAATTTCTTTTATTTTTGGTAATGAAAATCGGGGCGTCACACCGCGTGTCTTGTTTCCGCACATTAGCGGGATGGATCGTGACACTTTATGGTCACAAAGTAACATTTGAACCCAAGTTAATTTAGTAGCTAAAGTGGCTAATGCCCTGTACTCTGCCTCTGTGGAACTGCGAGACACTGTGGGTTGCTTTTTAGCACCCTAATGGATTGGATTGGTCCCTAAAAAGAGGACAAACCCAGTGACTGATCTTCTGTCAACTGGGTCGCCAACCTAGTCGGCATCACTATAGGCTATTAAATGCAAAGAGCTAGGTTGATACAATAGTCCCTGGGACAAAGTACCCTTGAGATATCGAAGGATCCGTTTTACAGCCGTAAAATGAATGTCTGTGGGTTGATTCATATATTGGCAGACACTATTAACAGCAAATGCTATATCTGGGCGGGTAAAAGTAAGATATTGTAATGCACTAATAGCTCTTCGAAACTTAGTAGGATCACTTAGAAGTTGACCCTCATTTCTGCTAAGTATAGTGGAAGTGGCTGAGCGAGTAGAAGAGGGCTTGCATTGGGCCATGCCAAACTTGTGAAGAAGTTCCTTGGCATATTTTCTATTGACTTATGAAAATGCCTTGACCTGTATGATGGATTTGTAGTCCTAGAAAATAATGTAATTGGCCAAATCTTTCATATCAAACTCAGCTTAAAGATCACAGATGAAATTCTGAATAAAGGAAGTATCACTACCAGTGAGGATAATGTCATCAACAAATAAAAGTAAAATGGTGAGATGATTAGAATGACTGCGGAGAAACAAAGATGGATCAGCTGCAGAAGGGTAACAACCCAATGTATGAAGATGAGTTGTGAATCTCTCAAACCAAGCTCGAGGAGCTTGTTTTAATCCATAGATAGACTTATGAAGTTTACAAACATGTTGAGGATAAGATGGGTCTATGAAACCTTGAGGCTGAGACATATAGACTTCTTCCTTTAAGTAGCCATGGAGAAAGACATTTTTCACATCTAATTGTCTTAAGTTCCAATGAAACTGAGCAGCCAATGAGAGAAATAGTCGAACTGTGGTGTGTTTAACCACTGGACTAAGTATTTCATCATAGTCCAGACCCGATTCTTGGTGATAACCTTTGGCCACAACTCTGGCTTTGTGCCTGGAAATAGTGCCATTAGAGTTATACTTCAATTTGTAGACCCATTTGCAACCTATATAAGAGTGTCCTTATTCAGTTTACTATATAAATTACATTAAACATCTAATAGAAAATGCATTACCTACAAACAAATATCCTACTAATACAGGTTGTTCTCAAACTATATGAAAATGAACAAAAACATAGTAGAACGTATTGATTTTTGGTTTTCACTAATTAAAAAGCCATCTTGTTGTTAGTTTTAGAGAAGAAAATTTTTACAAGCCTAGAGAGCAATTGTTGTTGTTGTTAGTTTTAGAGAAGAAAATTTTTACAAGCCTAGAGAGCAATTGACTGTCTGATACCTTTTATTATATCCAGCCAAAATAGAGAAAAAGAAAATTACACTTAGGTCCCTTAAAGATAAAATAAATAAAACAAGCTAGCCTATACAAAATAAACTATGCAACTTCCAACACTCCCCCTTAAGCTGGTGCGAAGATATCTCTCATGCTCAGCTTGCTATGAATAAAGTACAAAGATATAGTAGCAAGACTCTTAGTAAGAACATTAGCCAGCTGATTCCCAGACATCACAAAGGGAGTACATATACTTCCATTGTTCAACTTCTCCTTGATAAAATGTCGATCTATTTCAACATGCTTAGTTCTATCATGTTGAACTGGATTATGAGCTATATCAATAGCTGCCTTGTTGTCACAATACAACTTCATCAAGTCTTGAGGCCCAAAACTGAGATCAGAAAGAATTATCTGAATCCATAACAGCTCACACACCCCTTGTGCCATAGCCCTAAACTCTACCTCTGCACTGGACTTAGCCACTACTGATTTTTTTTTACTCCTCCAACTAACCAAGTTACTTCCAACAAAAGAGCATTACCCCCGTAGTTGACTTCATGTCTATAACTGATCCAACCCAATCTACATCATCATAGGCCTCAACCTACATATCACCATGTTTGGCAAAGATCAAATCCTTTCCTAGTGCTATTTTGAGGTATCTCAGAATTCGAAACACAGCGTCAAGATGAATCTGTCTTGGTGAATGTATAAACTGGCTAACGATGCTCACATCAAAGGCAATGTTAGGTTTAGTGTGGGAAAGATAAATAAGCATACCAACCATCCTATGATACCTCCCTTTAGCAACTGGCTCTCCACTCGGATCATCACTGAGTTTCAGTTTTGGGTCAATTGGTATATTAATTGCCTTTCTTCCAAGCATCCCAGTTTCTTTTAGTAAATCCAAGATATGCTATCTGTGTGACAAAAATTACCCATCTTTGGATCCAGCAACTTTGATACCCAAGAAATAATTTTAACTTCCCAAAATTGTTAATTTCAAATTCTCTAGCAAGGTATTGTTTGAGATGTCCCATCTCTTCCATATCATTTCCAGTGAGAACAATGTCATTCACATAAACAATTAATGCAGTAACCTTCCCAGTTAATGAATGCTTAATAAAGAGACTATGATCATCTTGGCTCTTTATGAACCCATGCATGACCATGGCCTATAAGAATCTATCAAACCACACTCTAGGTGATTGCTTGAAACCATACACAAACTTCTTGAGACAGTCTACTTTTTCCTTGGTCTTGGTGTCCTCAAAACTCGAAGGAACATCCCTGTACACTTCTTTCTCTAAGTCACTGTGCAAGAAGGCATTTTTGACATCAAACTAATGTAATGGCCACTCCAAATTTGTAACGAGAGACAACAAGTTCTTGATTGAGTTCATCTTGGCCACATGAGCAAACGTCTCCTGGTAATCTACTCCATAAGTCTGAGTAAATCCTTTGGCCACTAACCTCACTTTGTAACTTTCAATTATTCCACCAGCTTTATATTTCCCAGTGAATACCCACTTGCAGCCTATCGTCTTCTTCCCATGGATGACTTTGTTAATTCCCAAGTGCCATTTTTGTGAAGAACTGTCATCTCATAAACCATGACCGATTTCCATTTGGATAAGTAAGAGCTTCCTGAGCATGGTTAGGAATAGAAATAGAGGCAAGTTTGTACACAAAAACTTTATGAGAAGGAGGCAACTGGAAACATGAGATTAAATTAGAGAGCAGATGTTTAGTACATGTCCTATTGCCTTTTCTGTAAGCAATAGGAATATCTAAATCATCAACAACATTAGACGGGTCGAGGGTATGAGTAGAAGGATTGGAAATACCTGGATCATCTATACTTGATGGAACTAGTAGTAGAGAAGAGAAAGGAACAACTTCCATTTCTGCTGCCCTAAATCTTTTCCTCTCCTTATTCTTAGAATACGTCAATAGCTCTTTCCGCAGTTTTTCTATTTGACCTCTACCTCCCTCTTTTTTTCTCTGCTTTCCTTCTCACTCACCCTAGGCTCTTCACCCTCATCCTCTCTCCTTTTATTGTTTGCTTCTTTCTCCTCCTCATTTTTAACTCCCTCATTTGTGTTATTTCCAACAATCACCACAGGTACATCTTCCTCACTAACCTTCTCCCCCTGAAGAGGTGGTTGAGGAGACCAGAAATAGGATAGAGTCTCATGGAAGGTGACGAACCACTTTCGAGATGGAGGATGATAGCACTTGTAGCCTTTTTGTGTTGGTGAATAACCGATAAAGACACACTTTAGAGCTTGGGGATCCAATTTCTTTTGAGACGGAGAATGGTTGTGGACATAGCAGATACAACCAAACACTCTTGGAGGTATAATTAATACTAATTGGCACCAAACATACAATAAAATGACACCTTATTACTAAAAATTGAGTGCAAGAAATTGAATCCATCATATTTGGTTATATTGTAAAAATTTTCAGAACTTTGATAGTAATAAAATATGGAGTTTTTGACTGATGGTTGGGGCCCTTAAGAGTAAAAATATTGTTGGGGGTATATATGAATTTTTTCCCAAAATCAATACTACGTTCGCTCCTGGCAACTTGATGTTGAGATTTGATCAAGTATACGATTTTGAGAATCACAAGATCTAGTCAAAAACTATTCAGATTTTCTCAATCTTTTGATTGTTGAAATCCTCCCAAGTGAACTTAAAAGTGACAGAGATGGTCAATGCTTAGCATCCTTATTTGCATTGTCACCCCTATATATAGCTCTAATCTATGCATATAAATTGGAAAGCTAAGGCCAATGGCTATCATGAGTGGTTTACATGTCGTCTTTTTTGCAGCTCTATTTTTCACTCTGGTTCTGCATGGCTATGAACAAGATTTGGAGCTAGATAGCCAACACAATATTATTAACAAACATGCTGTTAAAACCATTAAGGTAATTTCACCATGGTATTTCGCCGGTTGAATTTCTTATTAGTGAAAATTTTAAATGTTGTTAGTTGTACTAATGCTGCATAAAATTTGTGTTAAATTGTTATTCTATTCGTTGTTAAGCACTATACATGCGTGTGTGTGGTATCTATACAATTTGTACGTAGATTATGTCAGATTTTCTAAAATAATGAATTTTTAGAAAATTTGACATTTATTTAGTATAATTTTTTTTTGGTTGCTAAAATTAAGCCTAACGGGTTATTTGGGAAGACAAAGAAATGATTCTTAATTTGGTTCACAAGTGAACTGGATCTATAAATTGAAGTGCTTGGTAAATATTTATTTCTTGCATAAAGTCTATGGGCAATCAAATTAATTTCCCTCTTTTAAATGATTCTTTGTTAAACACTTAAACTTGGTTATCATAAAATCTACTAGCTAGATGGAATGTGAGAGTGAGGACTGAACTAGCTGATCTTCTTTTTATCATCTCCAAACAGGTCCCACTTATTTCGATATGAAATCGATTCCATGTTCCACCTAAACTGTAAAAGAATTAAGAAACTTGTGAACTTGATTTTATATTTCTAAACATATAGTACTGCCATTTCGAAATAAATTTTTGTGCTCACCTCATTGTTTCATGAAAAAGATATAGAAGTAGTTCCTTACTATCCTCTATCTTTATTTTATTTTATTTATATTTTTAAACTTTAATTCTGGACCGTCTATGACTTATAGAGTTGCCTAATGCCCCTAAGTATTAAACCGGTTTCAATTAGAGGTCGTTATATCCAACGCATTAATAATTGTCCTCAACTGTATAGGTTGGTATAGCTCAAGTGGCAAAGAGCTTGGCATTTATAAGTCCCCTCCAATGCATTGGTTCGGAGTTCGAACCTCGTCCCCCCTCCCCCATTTCAAAAATAAAATAAAATAAAATAAAAAATAAAATTGTCCTCAACTCTTATCAAAAAAATAATTGTCCTCAACTATAATTGATTAGTGGCAATTGTTTTCAACTGAAATAGATGTACAAATCACATGCTTAAGTGATGCAATTCATAACAGAGTATATAATTGAAATAAAAAAAGAAGGATAAATTGGACATTTTACTCGTGCAGTTTAGGGGTGTGACACTTTTGTCCCTGCAATTTTAATTTTGATACACTAGACCATAAAGTTTAATCTGTATTACAATTTAATTCAAATTTCACATTCCGTCCAAAATTTTTTTAAACTTCAGAATGCATTTCCCCCCAAACTCCTCTTTTGAAAGGATTTCTCTTCCTTCTATTTCCTCTACTCTCGGGTTTCTGTAGCCTCCCCATTTTTTCATGATTGGATCCTCCAATTAAAGTGGAGTTAGATTAACGTAAATCTAGTTCCTTATGTTATATTCACTAGGTAATTAACAACAACGTTATAAACATTGCAGACAGAGTATGGGGATGTAATAGATTGTGTTGATATCTACAAGCAGCCCGCATTTGATCACCCTTTATTAAAGAATCACATAATTCAGGTACTACTGATTTAGAATATGTGTGTACCTATATATGTGTGCATGGATAATTGGAATTGTACCTTCACTAAGCATTTTCTGCACAGTGTGTTCATGATATCTTCAGTCTTTAAAAAATTGATAGATTGAAACAATCTGGTGATAAATGTAGGCAAAATTTTAAATTGATGAATTGAGAAGCAAATTGTGATAATGCCCTTTTGTTGATCTGGTTGAATATGATGTTGTCTTTATATTTAATTTTTGAAATTGAAAAAACATATATATATATATATATATATTTCATTTTTACTTCAAAGATTTGCTCTAGAGTTCGACATTAATCCACAAAACAAATTATGTCAAAAGTGAAGGTGATGATGCAAAATTAGTGAATTAATAACTTCATTCTAGTAAAACAACAGACCTCACTGGACACAATTTGAATAGTTTCATTCATATTTCAAGGTGAAACTTGAAGCAAAATTCATCACAATGAATAATTCCATTTATCAAAATACGAAACTTCACCATGTTTATTCTTATATGGCCATTTCTACTTTTTTCTAGAATGCCAAAATTTATAATTGCAAGCATTATTTCTGAGACGAGTATCCTATTCCTAAATGGAACCATTCAAGCTCACCATCTATTTTTATTTTTTATTTTTTTAAAGTTCTATACAATCAATAAAATGGAATTAATATTGCATTCAAGGACAACAGAGATCTATAAAAGAGTGGACTCTTGCATCTATAAAAGAGCCCACCTACCCTGTCAAGAGGGATCCGGATCCCGTAAATAATTTTCGAAGCTCACAAGCATACAACAGAGAACTCACCATCAATACGCATATACCCGGCCGGTATTATTGGGAGTGCCGCCCATCTTTGTTGGCTCACCAGGCCCGCCGGTGATCTGCTAGTTCGAGAGCACAGACGCAACCGTGGACGTAGGTCACCTCGTTAACGGGACCGAACCACACACAAATTGTTCTTGTTTTATTTTCTCTCTAAACCCTTCTTACCAGTTTTAGGCATCATCAGTTTGGCGTCGTCTGTAGGAAAGGACATAGTCTTCTCATTAACAAATTCATGACTGATCAACATGCCGCCGAAGACGGATAAGAAGACCACTATTCCGACTGATCAGGGGAACCCGCAGCTTGAGCAGCAGGTTGCCTCTATGACCACCGAACAGAAAACAGTAGAATTGGCGCAACTCTTGGAGGGCCAGCGCCGAACAAAGGAGCAGATGAAGGCGCTTTTGGCCCGACAGGAGAAGCGTCTTGCATCGGAAAATCAGCCCAAGATGAGCGCCCCTATTCAAAGGCCCGCTTGGGCACGCAGGCAAGCCCATTCCGCCCCGGTGTCTCTACCAGATCGGGAACCCTCCGGCGATCGTGAGCGCAGCCAGGCTACCACGCGTTCATAAAGGCGAGCTCGGCCTGATCCTCGCCGGGTAGAGGATGCCAGGACTATCATCAACCGACGACGTGCGGCTAGAGAGGAGTCCGGACGGAGAGCCCGGGAATCGGCCGAGGACCCTCCGACCCTGAGCCAGGGGGATCTTAGGCACACGCTTTCCCGGACCCGGAGCCGGGCCCTATCCCCGAGGTCGACGCGTTTTGAGGAAGAGGCCTCATCATTCGATTCAAATTACCGCTCGGCTGTAGAGAGGAGAGCTGGGCGGGATGACGTCAAGGCCTAATTCGAGCAACTGCAGCAGCAGATGGAGAGGTTGAACCGCAAGTCCGGCCACGACCTCACCAACACGGAGACTGAGTCACCCTATACCGCTCGGGTGACACAGTTTCCTATTCCACAGAAGTTCAAACCCCCTCACCTCAGCTCCTATGACGGCACAAATAGCCCGGTGGACCACATCCACACTTACAAGGTGCAGATGGCACTGGTCACCATGGTGGACGAGCTATTGTGCCTGGCCTTTTCCAGTACTCTCAAGGGGCCAACCGCACAGTGGTTCCATGCTCTAAAGCCCCGGACAGTCAAAAACTTCAAAACCCTCGACAAGCTCTTCATCAGCCAGTTTGTCGGGATGCTCGACTGGTCGCAATCAGACACTCAGCTGCTGACCGTCAAGCAATGCAAAGGGGAGTCCTTGAGGGAGTTTGTAGACCGTTTCAACCAGCAAAGGCTCCTGATCCGCAATCTCAACGAAACGGCTGCAATTATGGCCTTCTGTTCGGGAGTCCAACACACCAAGGTCACCACATCATTCCATCGTGACCGACCGACAACCCTGGTGGAGCTCTCGGAGAGGGTTGGAAAATACATAGATACTGAAGAATTCCTGAAGGTGAAGCGTGCCGGCTAGGCGGAGACGAATCCCCAAAGGCCAAACGCAAGCGTGAAGGATTCGAGAAGGGCTTGGGAAAGAAGCCGAGGCAAGATCAGAAGGACGCCCGGGGTCAGCCCCCGATCGCTTTCACCCCCCTTTCCCGACCCATACATAAAGTCATGGCCGCCACCGAGGCGCAAAGACTGCTCCAGCAGCCTGCAAAACTCAGAGCCCCGACCGGTAAGAGGAACCGGGACAAATTCTGCCGCTACCACAGGGATCACGACCATGAAACGGAGGATTGCTTTAAATTAAAGAGAGCAATAGAGAAGCTGATCGAGCAGGGACACCTCGCAGAATTCGTCACAGCAAATAGATGACCCCGGCAGGACACCTGATCTCCCGATCAGCCACCACCACGTGATCTCCGGAGGAACATTAGGCGGAGGAGATTCACAGTCGGCACAGAAGAGGCATGCTCGGGCATCCCGAGCGGATGTCTAGCAGGTCCAATCCACCGGCTCCTCCCCAACCGATGTTCTAACATTCACGTCCGATGACTTCCAGGGCATCCACTGCCCCCATGACGACCCGCTAGTAGTAACACTTTCTATAACCAACTACATGGTCCAGAGGGTGCTAGTTGACATAGGCAACTCGTCCGACATTATGTTCACATCGGCATTCGATCAGCTTGGGATCTCCAAGGATCGGCTTCGGCCGGTCGCCACTCCCCTGGTTGGATTTAACGGCTCCAGCATGCAACCGCTCGGGACAATCGAGCTCCCAGTTCTCATGGGGACCTACCCTCAGTAGGCCTCCGTGCTGACCAATGTTGTGATCGTGGAAGCCCCATCGGCCTACAATGTCATCCTTGGCAGGCCAACCCTCAACAAGGCCAAGGCGGTCGTCTCTACCTACAGCTTAACAGTAAAGTTCCCAACTCCTCAGGAACCCGGATGCTTGCGTGGAGATCAGAGCACCGCCCGGAGTTGTTATGTCATCTCGTTGCCCTGGGGGGCAATCACGGAAATATTGAACGTTCAAGAGATAGACCCCCGGGACCAGAGTGACACGATAGGTCCGATGGAAGAACTGGAAAAAGTGACGCTAGATCCCGAGTACCCTGACCGCACGGTCAGCATTGGTATCCTACTAGAGCCCGGCCTGAAGGAAAGACTGACTCAGTTCCTGAGATAAATAAGGACGTTTTTGCTTGGAGTCATGAAGATATGCTCAGGAATGATCCCCGGGTAATGTCCCATCTTCTCAATATCAGCCTGGATTACCGTCCAGTCAAGCAAAGGAGTAGGGGCATGGCCCCCGAGAGATAGAAAGCGGTGAGTGAGGAGGTCCAGAAGCTCCTAAAGGCAAAGTCCATACGAGAAGTCCACTGCCCCGACTGGCTAGCTAATGTGGTTCTTGTTAAGAAAAGCAGTGGGAAGTGGAGGATGTGCGTTGACTTCACCGACCTCAACAAGGCTTACCCCAAGGACTGCTATCCGCTGCCCAGGATAGACCTCCTTGTGGAATCAATGGCGGGTCACTCACTCCTCTCATTTATGTACGCTTACTCGGGGTACAATCAGACAGCATGTATCCCGGGGATGAGGAGCAGACAGAGTTCATTACCGACCAAGGGACGTATTGCTACAAGGTTATGCCATTCGGTCTCAAGAACGCCGGGCTACCTACCAGCGCCTGGTCAACTACATGTTCAAAGACCTCATCGAAAAATCTATGGAGGTATATGTGGATGACCTACTGGTCAAGAGCCGGGACGAGCCCGACTACCTCGAGCATCTGGCCGGGGCATTCAGCATTTTGAGAAAATTCAGGATGAGGTTACACCTTTGGTGTCTCATCCAGGAAATTTCTTGGTCATCTAGTCAGCAGATGGGGGATTGAGGCAAACCCCGAGAAGATCAAAGCTGTCATCAACATGCGGTCCCCAAATCAACAAAAGAAGTTTAGAGCCTAGCCGGACAAGTCGCCGCACTGAACAGATTTGTCTCCCGAGTTACCGACCGGTGCCTGCCATTCTTCAAAATCCTCAGCAAAGTGTTCCAGTGGTCAGAAGAGTGTGAAGAGGCATTCCAGGAACTCAAGAAGTACCTGGCATCCCCTCCTCTCCACTCAACACCCGTGCTGGGGGAAGAATTATTTTTATATTTGGTGGTGTCACCATCGGCGGTTAGCTCGACACTTATTCGGGAAGAGCACAGGATACAGTTCCCAGTGTACTATACTAGTCGGGCATTACAGGGCGTAGAGAGCAGATACTCCCGCATCGAGAAACTGGAATTCGCCCTTATCACCTCGGTCCGAAGGCTCCGCCCATACTTTCAGGCCCATGCCATTGTGGTCCTCACAGATCAACCACTCCACAGAATCCTCAACCGCCCAGACACGTCCGGGAGGCTCGTCAAGTGGGCATTGGAATTAGAAGAGTTTGAAGTGACCTACCGACCCTGGATAACCATCAAGGGACAAGCCTAGCAGACTTTTTAGTCGAATTTACGTATTCCGAGGACCCGGTCAAAGAGTCTAAGCCCCCAACCTTATTGCCCGGGTTACACTTGGACATCCCAACCTGGGTACTGCATGTGGATGGTTCCTCCAATCAGCAAGGCAGCGGGGCAGGAATCATCCTGACTAGCCCCGATGGTATCCAGCTTGAATATGCACTAAGGTTTGGGTTTCGTGCCTCCAACAACGAGGCCGAATACGAAGCCCTCTTGGTCGGGTGACAGTTGGCCATCTCTATGAGTGCACAACAAGTCAGGGCTACAGTGACTCCCAGCTCATGGTCAATCAGGTTAACCAAGAGTACGAAGCACGGTAAGATAGCATGGTAGCCTACTTGGCCCTTGTCCGAGCGATTTCCAAGCAGCTCTGGGGATTCTCCATCACGCAAATACCCAGATAAGAAAATACCAGAGCCGACCGGTTGGCCCGTCTCGCCTCGTCTTCTGAGTCATACTTGCCCGGGATAAGGATACAATACCTACCCGATCCAAGTGTGATCAACTCAAAGGGCATAGAGGTAGACCCGGTCACTCTGGAACCCAGCTGGATGCCTGGATGGACCCACTCGTGACATTCCTGACAACAGGGACACTCCCAGACGACAAAGAAGAAACTCGCCGGGTTAAATATTGAGAGGCACAATATCATCTTCTCGACGGCATCCTCTACAAGAAGGGATTCACTATCCCATATCTCCACTGTGTTCACCCTGCGCAAGTCCAAGCAATACTGTTCGAAATCCACGAAGGAGTGTGTGGGAATCACATCGGAAGCCGGGCACTCTCTAGAAAGGCCCTACTACAAGGATACTACTGGCCAACCATGGCCCGGGATTCCCAAGAGTATGTACGGAGGTATGACAAGTGCCAAAGATACTCTCCCATGATCAACCGACCGGGATAACTCCAGACACCAATCCACAGCCCCTGGCCATTCGCCTAGTGGGGAATTGACATTGTTGGTCCCTTACCGATGGGAAAAGGACAGGTTAAATTTGCCGTGATAGCTGTTGACTACTTCACCAAATGAGCAGAGGCCGAACCCTTGGCGACAATAATCGAGCAGAAAATGGAGTGCTTTGTGGAAAGGAATATTCTTAATAGATTTGGCATTCCCCGGGTCCTGGTCAGTGACAATGGCAGACAATTTGACACGCCTATCTTCAGACAATTCTGCTCGGGCTACGGGATACTGAATCATTACTCCTCCCCCGAGCACCCACAAGCCAACGGTCAAGTCGAGGTAACCAACCGAACAATCTTGCACTCAATCAAAACAAGGCTTGAAGGTGCCAAAGGGCTGTGGGCTGAAGAACTACCTACCCTCCTGTGGGCCTACCGCACTACACCCCGAGTGGCAACAGGCAAATCACCGTTCTCTTTAACTTACGGATTTGAGGCAGTGGTCCCCACAGAGCTCGGGTTGCCAACATACCGGGTGGCCAACTTCAGTGCGCCGGATAACGAGGAAGCTCTCCGGTCCGAACTGGACTTGGTAGAGAGAAAAAGAGACCGGGACTACCTAAAGGTAGTAGCCTACAAGCAAAGGGTCTCGTGGTATTACAATTGCAAGGTAAAGAACCGCAGTTTTCAAGTCGGAGACCTCGTCCTCAAGGCAGTGAACCAGTCTACCTGAATCCTGAGCCATGGGAATTGGGGCCAAACGGGAAAGGCCCATATAAAGTAACCCGGGTCAACCGACCAAGAACCTACTGGCTACAGAGCATGGACGGGCACGATCTCTCTCATCCTTGGAATGTGCAACACCTCCGCAAGTATTATCAGTAGCATCTGACCACAGGAATTTAGTATTGGTAGAGAAATTTGTTTTTTTATAAGCTTTGATTGAGCAACCATTATAAATTTTTGTTTTTGAATAAAATTGCAAAGTTTACCTTAAAATTTACTCCTGTAAATACACCGTGCAATGCTCAAAAGACCTCGAGCCTAACCCCGAGGCAACAAGGACCTCGGGCCTAACCCCGAGGCACCAAAGACCTTGGGCCTAACCCTAAGGCACAAAAGACCTCGGGCCTAATCCCGAGGCACCAAAGACCTTGAGCTTAACCCCAAGGCACTAAAAAGACCTCGGGCTCCGAACTCAGGCACAAAAGGACCCTGCAACCACCCATGTTCCAGGTCGGTTTCCTATGGTCGGTCCTCAACAGGCCCCTGCCTTCACAAGACGCTCGGGGGCAAGGGGCTACTAGACCTTAACAGGAAATTACTTAAAGCTTCGCTTAGGTCTAGCCGACGATGGGGCCAAACCCCTAGGTGGCCGACGATGGCAAGCTTCAAATAACCCTATAACCACCCATGTTCCAGGTCGGTTCCCTACGGCTACTCACTCCTACACTCCTGCCTTAGCAAAATGCTTGGGGGGTAGGGGAATATTAGGCCAAAACAGGGAATCACACCGGTCACTACAAGAACTTTGAAGATATTCCCAAGTACTTACAGTGATCAGAGATATATCCCAGACGGTAAAACAGGACACACCTATGATATACCGGGACATCTCGGACGGTAATACAGGGTATACCTATAATACACTGGGCGATCCCGGACACTGAACATGACAAGTTCCTACGGCACTCCGGGCAGCTACCTTTTAAACAGGTCAGGAAGACTAGGTGTTCTACTGGTTACGGTCCTAAAACATTTGCTAAGGCAGTTGTTAGGTTGGTCAAAAACCGAACGGATACTAGCAATTAAAAGCAGGCACAGTGCAAAAAAGTAGACAGTTAATGGAAGGGAAGGATGACCTCAGGGGCCTTTTCATTAATTAAAAAGAACTGTACAAAGCCTGGGGGGCAGTTGTAGTAGCCTCCCCAAAAAGAAAAAGAAAAACTACAACAAAAGAAAAAAAAAAGAGAAAAAAACTAGTCTACAACCACCACTTCCTCCTCCTCCGTGGCCTGCTCATCAACGGAGGGGTTCCCGGCCGGTACAGCATCAACGGCGACCTCGGCCTCAGCAGCGACCTCGGCTTTGGCAGCGACCTCGGAGTCAACCTGGCCTTCCTTCTAGTAACCGGACTCGGCCCAGGAGTACCCAGACAGATCTAATTCGGGATGGTCAGCAGCAGCCCGCTTCGCCAGATCGGCGTAGCCTGTGAGGAACCCAGCCTCAAATTCTTCCTTAGCTTCTTTGGCTTCAGCCTTCCGAGCAGCAGTAAGCTCCGAAAGCGTGGCCATCATAGCTGCGAGATCCTTCTTGGCAGAGATCATTGCGGACTCTGCAGCCACAGCCTTAGCCTCCGCGACCTTCCGGGCAGCCCGCTCGATTGACAAGGAGTCACGGACCTCCCCCAGCTCCAAGACCATTGCCTAGGATCTTTCTTCCTCCACGGTCAGGGCAAACTCCGCAGACTCCCGAGCAGCCCTCTCCATGGAAAGGTTAGCCTCAACAGCGACCAACCTCTCAGCAACGCCGAGAAGGGTGGTCTTGGCCCCGGCCGCAATACAGCTAACCTGTAAGAACAAGACGATGTCAGTGTATGCATGGAGAATAAAAGTTAGTGTTCACGCCGCAAAGAGGCTTTCCATGTGGCTGATGCTATATAGCCAACCGATGATGGCCTCGGGACTGAGCAGGGCGCACTTGTCAATCTGGCTCTGTAGCAGCCCGAGCCGCACCCTTTCGCGGACGTCGTCTGCCGTCTCGACCTCTGGCCTGGTGGAGAGGCCCGCACGAGCCTCCTCCATGGTCGAGAAGGAGACCCTGGACTGTCTGGCAGCAGGATGTGGTGGTGGTGCAGCAATTATAACTACAGGCGTTAAGGTAGCAGCCGCCTCCCTCTCAGCCTGGATGGATATCCCCTGGGAAATCCTTTTCAGGGGTTGGCCCCCGGTGGGATCCGACTTCTTCCTCTTTTGGCCAGCCCAGGCCATCAGAGCCACTTCCTTCTCCTTCAACGCTGCCGCGTTCTTGGGAGCCATTTCTGCAAAACCAGGAGCATGTCAGAATTCAGCAAAGTGTAAAGAAACCGGACAGTCAAGAATGGAATTTACTAGGAATGATCGCCAAGAGAATGGGAGCTGTGAATCCCTAGGGCTTGTAAGAGGTCTTCGGGCTCCCCAACCGGGTCAGCACCTTAGTGATATCAGTTGGGTCCTCCACCAGACACAAGACCCACGCCTAAAGCTCGTCGGGAAGACTCGGTGGGTCCACTAATCCCATTGCAAGACAAATGCACCAACGGGTTAGTCAAGGAAAAGTAAAGAAATTAAGCAAGAAAGAATGGGTACTTGGGCTTACTCCTCAGCTTCCCCACCCAGAAGGTCCTCAGCTGGATACTCGGTGCCTTCTCACACAGACCCAGGGTGGACACTTGGAAGAACTTCTTCTTCCACCCTTTATTGTTGCTCGGGCAGTTCACAATTATCTTCCGCCCCTGCCTGGCCCCGAGCAAGAAGAAACCGGCCTGTCCTTGAACCTGGAAAGGCCAGTGGGTCTAGAAGAACTCCTGCAGTGTGAGCTCATACCCGAGGACTTGGGGCCACAAGGAGATGCACCCCATCAGGTATCGCTAACCGTTCGGGGCAAGTTGCCCGGGAGAGATCCCGAGGTAAATGAGAGCGTCCCGGGCAACCGGGCGAAGAGGCAAGCGAAGGCCCGCCATGAGAGCATCCTCGTACAAGGTGACGAAGCCCGACTCGTGGAAGTGAGCTCCGCCATCATGGACGGCAAGAGAAAAGGGGGCGGGAAGCTCATACCTATCCCTGATCCATTCCAAGTCAGGGCCTCGCAGGGTACTAACTATGGACTCACATGCGAAGATGACCCCGGGGCAATTCGGCACAAACCCCTCGTCGCCTGACCCCCGAGACGTCGAGGCTACGGGAGAATTTTGGCACGTTTCCTCGTGAAGCACCCGAGCGGGTATTATTCCCTCACTATGCTGGTCAGAGGGGGCCAGAGAAGGAGGGTCTAGGCTTGAGCTCATCGACCTTGACCGCACCTGCTCGTCTTCCGACCGGGACGACGAATTAAAATCTGAGTGACACAGGACTACGCCTGTGGACTACCTAAAGGGCAGACGACCTAAGAATGGGTCAAGAGCTCCTAACCTGGTGTACAGAGGAGGTAGATCTAACAACCTAAAGGGCAGATCGTACAAGACTCTAGAAGAAAGACAGCACTCTCTCAAGACTCTCTTGGGAACCCTCGTTCGGTCAAACTGCTCTAGCGTACCCCTAGATTGAAAGAAATGACAAAACCTAAAAAAGAAGAAATCCCAGGCTCGCTCTAACCCAAGTGGGTTCGCTCCCTCCAGCTTTGTTCAGATAAGAAGAAGAGAATGAAGAACTGAAGACGGGAAGGAAGGACTTGCAAAAATTTGTGCGGAAAAGGACTCGGGAATCTTGCTCGGGATCTCAGTTGCTCTCAAACTGCTCGGTAAACTCTCTCAGTTGACAGCAGGGACTGAAGAAATGAACAAGTGTTTCTTATATAGAAGTAGCAGACGGTCTAGATCAAACAGATCCAACGGCTCAGGAATTTTCCCTCCAAAAGTCGCCGACAGCTGTCACCTCAGGCACGTGAAGGGTCGCCTTAAAAGATGCGCGCATTAAATGCATGACGTGACGGTCCGGTTACCACGCGACTGTTCGGTTACATTTGAACTGACTCCGCTGAACCCTACCAGGCCAATTACTCCCTGACACGTGACAACACCCCACACCCGAGCTCCTACTTGTACCGGTCGGTTACTCCACCAAATGACCTGGAGTGTGGGTCCCATCCCGAGCAGCATTCCCAGAAGACATCCAGACGATTTCCAAGGCAATACTAATTTTCGAATCCTCACCCGATGACGTATCCGGTCAGTTCTGAAAATGGGGGGCAGCTGATATGTCCAAAATTATCCATTTGTGAAGCCAGTCCGTCACGTCACCAAGAGGTACCGGTTATTCCGGTAAGGGCGCCCACAGATGTTCTCTCAGACCGGGCAGTTCGCACCAACTAGCCGGGCATGACGGTCGCGGTGTCCCGCGATCCTGTCCAATCCAGCAGCTTCCTAAACTAACTACAAGTCTGCAAGATGGAAGATGGTAGTTTCCTAGACCACTTAGGAAACCTCCCCCAAATTATGCCAATCAAATTGTAATTAGATTAGTTTTCCTAATCCAATTAACTTACCATGTAAGGGTGGACTCTTGCATCTATAAAAGAGCCCACCTACCCTGTCAAGAGGGATCCGGATCTCGAAAATAATTCTCGAAGCTCACAAGCATACAACAGAGAACTCACCATCAATACGCATATACCCGCTTGATATTACTGGGAGTGCCGCCCATCTTTGTTGGCTCACCAGGCCCGCCGGGGATCTGCTAGTGAGAGCACACAGACGCAACCGTAGACGTAGGTCACCTCGTTAACGGGACCGAACCACACATAAATTGTTCTTGTCTTATTTTCTCTCTAAACCCTTCTTACTAGTTTTAGGCATCATCAACATATATTTGTAAGTAATGATAAAACAAATGTGTAATTACAACTATCACTAGATGCTACTTTTACTAATATATATATACATATATTTGTGTCGCTATAAGTGTCACTAGAAATTGCACCATTTTTTTTCCCTAACAGTCTACCAAATTTTGAACTTAGTACCTCCTTGAATGTGTAGCAGTCTTGAACCCGCTTGACCAAATAGCCAACTTTCAACTACGAATACGAAATTAATTTATTTGTATATAATAAAGTCATGTACTATAAACATATATTTAAAGTATTAAACACCATTAGGACTATATTTTATATTACTATTGTTATTATTATCGAATACATTTATTTAATTTATTATTTAAGTAATTAATTTTTATTAAATTTAATAATATGGAGCACTAACAAAATAATTATGTATCCAATACTAATAGAATATCAATGCAGTCTAGGGGTATAATTGTTTTTTGAACATTTAAAATCACCTTATATTTATGTCACCAAACACCTACATAATATATTCTTCCACCATAACCACTTTTACAATACATTACCCAAACAACACAACTATTATAATCTATTCTGACAAAAGCAATTTCAAAGATATCACAATCGCAAAGTGGAAGCTACTATAAATTGGACTATATATTTTCCCTTGTGTTTTCTTTCATGCTTAAATAACATTAAAGATTAAAAAAATAGACAGAATTACCGACATCGTTTGAATTAAGTAGGACAGAGGAGAATCGTTTATATTTCAAATGATGTTAATTAATGGCATTAGTTTACAAACGTTGTTAATTATCGACATTTTGTATGAAAAACGACATTAAGTATCGGCATTTAAATTCCAAGTATTGGTATTTGGAGTGCTCTTTAAAATCTTGGTAATTCACAACACTTGTTTTTTTTAAAAATGCTGGTAATTAAAGGTATATTTTTAAACCACGGGACATGCCGTTTTTAAAAAATACTGGTAATTAAGGTAATTAAAGGTAATTCCACTTCTTTCGTTATTTTGAACTTTTGAATACACTAATTTTCTTGTTGTAGAGATAGAAAATTATATGTTTTTCATGTAACTTCTAAAGCCATATTTTTTTGTGTTTTTTTTAGAGACGGACAATTATGTATCGTTGCAAGTATCTTCTAAAGATGTTTATTTTATTTTGGCCTAATTGCACTTTACCCCCTCGTACTATACACGTGTTTTCAATTGGGTACATGAACTTTTTTTTTTTGCAATTGGATACATGAACTTTCATTCCCTTTCCAATCAGATACATTTGATGACGCCGTTAGTTTAAAACTAACGGAATTGCCTACAATTGTCCTTTTTTTACAATTGGGTACATAAACTTTCATCCCCTTTCCAATCAGATCCATTCCCCCAAATTTTGACTATTTTTTATAAACCCCTTTACTACTTTTCGACATCAAAAGGAGAGAAAACCCCCTCACTGGAACAGAAAAATGGCTAATTTGGAACCTCTTTTTTTGATTTTATATGTCAAAACAAATAATTTTATCTACTGACAAACAATAATATTGAGCTAAACAAAATAAGGCTGCAACGTATATTTTTTTGTGAAATTTTGAAGCCCATTGCGTTGATCTCGAACAAATACTTGAAATAAAAAAATCATCCCAAAAGACCAAAAGATAAGAAAATTAGGATTGTTTAGCTCAACATTATTTGTCTGTCAATAGATAAAATCATCTGTTTTGACATATCAAATGAAAAAAATAGGTTCCGATTTAGCCATTTTTGGAGGAAGGACACTTGGACAATTCTGTCCAACAAAATCTCACGCCATTAGCGAATGGATATGATTGGAAAGGGGATAAAAGTTCATGTACCCAATTGCAAAAAAAGAACAATTCTAGGAAATTCCGTTAGTTTTAAACTAACGGCGTCATCAAATGTATCCGATTGGAAAGGGGATGAAAGTTCATGTACCCAATTGCAAAAAAAAAAAGTTCATGTACCCAATTGAAAACACGTGTATAGTACGAGGGGGTAAAGTGCAATTCGGCCTTTTATTTTTTATAGACTAAAAGTCATATGTCCTTACAAGTAACTTCTAAAGACAATTATTTTCTTTTGTAGAAACCAAAAATTATGCGTCCTTACAAGTAACATTTAAAGACAATTATTTCCTTTTGTAGAGACGGAATATTATGTGTCGTTACAAGTAACTTCTAAAGACACTTTTATTTTTTGTCTCAAAATAACTGTCCCTGTTGGGCATTTTTGTTGTAGTGCTAATTAGCGAAATCAATCCAACAAAGTGTTTTGAAATATCACTGCTCTACCCTGCGACATTACCCATCACCCAAGGTTGAAAATTAATCGACAGCCCTCCTAGAACCATCAGAATATTTTTCCTAGACCACATATATATTGTACCCCAGAATCTAGCAATCCAAGAGAAGTGTCCGTACAAGTGCAGTGTGAAGACCTCTCTACCATACGCAACTTGCTACAATCAGAATGTCACTTGAATCGTCTTTCGCTGTAGATCATGACCTACTATGTCACCAATCTATAACTAAAAAACAAATGACTTCAGACCATGCAGGATTTCACAAAACTGCACTCTGATAATTCGCAGTACCTAAAAACCTTAAGAACATCACTAACCTGAATTCCAAATATTTCTTGTCCAAAAACTCCTTGAAAATATAACCAATCAGAGTCCTTGATTCCTTGCACCATGACACAGTAGATAATCTCCCATGTGAAAAAAATCACAAGCCCACTTTTCTTAGTCTTCCCGTGAGATCAGAAATAGTTGTGAGACATCAGGTCATGACCAAAACTATTTTCGTTTCTTTGCTGCAACCCATATCAAAACTTTTTCACTTTCTTTTTTTCTTCTGCATTTTTTTTACCACAGTGTTGCTATCCTAACTATGACCATGTGTTCTGCAATCGAAAAACTTCAACCACTATGGACCTAAAAATCATTGCTCTAATACCACTTATTGGAAATTTAAAAAGCGGAACTAATTTCCCCTAATAAAACACACTTTAACACATCAACTATAATAAACATGCACACCAAAGAAAACACAGATTTCTACGTGGTTCAGTCAAACTACTAAGATAGAGAAAGAGAGAGAGAGTGGAGAATGAATTGTATTATCTTGATGTGATTAACTTTACAAAGGGTTAGTCCTTTTGTAGCCACCAGGTCAACATAATATTGAATGCAATGTTATATGGGTCAAGGATATTGATTGAGTCAATACAATTAAATGGGTCAACAACATTGATTTGAGTCAACAAATCATCAACAGCCCCCCTCAAACTCAAGGTGGGAAGATAGAGACCAACTTGAGTTTGGAATAAAATCCTGAAATAGTTGGGGGCTTGACTGAGCAGAGCTAGCGATGAGGGACAGTAGAATAGGCAGCGGAAGACGACCCTTTGTGAAAAATAGTGGATCGAGTCAGACGGTGTGGCTGATGGTCCTGTTGTAGAGGGTGCTTCAGGGAGTGGTGGCCAGAGGTTCGGTGGCCGGTCAGAGGTCTGCGGAGGAAGAGGCCTAGCTGTGTGAGATCCGGGTGATCAGAGGTTTGATAGAGGCCGGGTTCATGAGGTTCAGATCCAGCCAATCGGGAGGACCGATTGAGAGGCCAAGTAGATGGTTAGAGATCCGGCCGATCGGGAGGAGCAATAGAGAGGCCGGGTCAATAGGTAGAGATCCGGCTGATCGCGGTTGGTGAGACTTGAGATCTGGCCGATCAGGAGGTCTGATAGAGGGGTCGTTTGGTGACGTAGAGATCCTGCCAATCGGGAGGTCTAGTAAAGAGGCTGGTTGGTGAGGGTTGAAATGATTGGTGAGGTAGAGCTCCGGTTGATCGGGAGTTCCGATAGAGAGGCCGATTGATGAGGTTGTTATGGTGATTTGATGAATGTCTTATTTGATTGGCTGGTTAGATTGTAGCTGAGAGAGTGGAATCTACGATTTTTATCTTGACTAATATCCGGCTGGTGACATGATCGTCACTAGCCGATGGCGGCGGAATACAATAGAGTTGTAGCCAATGTCGAGGAGCTTATAGCTCTGATACCATGTTAAAAAGATAGAGAAAAGAGAGAGAGAATGGAGAATGAATTGTATTATCTTGATGTGAATAACTTTACAAAGGGTTGGTTCTTGTATAGGTCACCAGGTCAACATAATATTGAATGCAATATTAAATGGGTTAAGGGTATTGATTGACCCAATACAATTAAAAAGGGGGTCAACAATATTGATTTGAGTCAATATATCATTAACACAAACATTGCCTACGTTCATATATATCATAACTGTTCTTTCACTAATATAGTATAAGATAGGCTGAATTAAATCCCATAACCTAACTGTAAACTCCTGTACATCCACTCCCTTAAACCTCCTTTCACATCCGCTCTCAACACTCAAAGAATCCTCATCGATCTCTCTTAACTTAGACTGTGCACCTCTATTAGAGGAGGCCCAATCATTACTGGTTGGACAAATAATTTAACTGATCCATCACAATAGGAAATTAAACTGATTAGGAATCTAGCCAAATCCATAAATCTCTAAAATAATGGCATTGTCCCACATGTAATATAATCTCAACAACAACAATGGCCATATTTTTTCTACATGTGATCGTTTTATTTTCGAAGTAAGTCATTTGGAACTTTTGACATGTCGGCAAAAATTAGTTCAGCTTGGCATTTTGTACTCTTCCATTGTCATCTAGTTGTTTCTGAGTAGAGTTAGTTGATCTATAATTCTGCAGACTAGCCAGCATATGATGGAGTATATATAATTTTCTACATTCCATTTCATTTTCATTTTTCATTTTATTTTTTTTTTCCAGAGAAGACCTAGCTATGTACCTTCTGTTGTAAAAAAAGAAGCCCTCTCGCAACTTAAAGCTGTGAATTTTCATCATAGTAATGGATGTCCGTCCGGGAGTGTTCCTATACGTAGAACAAGTGCAGACAAGATTGGATCCAAACGGTCAAACATTTTTGACAATAGTGGCTCAAGTCCTCATGTAAGTAATGGCTTTTGAATTATTCCACTTTGCTAATACGGAGTTGTCCATGTAATTTATGGTCATCTTACTAATCACCAAAATAGAGTTCATGAGACCAATAATGGCCTTCATTGAGCTCCGATCAGTGTTCTTTTCTTTCCTTTCCTTTTTCTGAAGTTTTCAATTGTTTGTACTCAGATAGGATTAGTTACTAAATGTCATTGGCACTGATTCTTATATTCATCATATTATGCATTTTTACTTTTCATTTGGCTGGCGATAAAGGCACCTTTATATATTTTTAATTAGGGTACCTAAATTTAAGGTAAAAATCAATTTTTTACCTTTTATTTTAATTAGTAAGGGCACCTCACTTATTTTATTGTATGTTATCTCTTTGTGTCTCTCTTCTCGTTTATTTCCAAATCCTTGGCTACTTCTGATTTCTTTCACTATTAACTCTTAATTTGTATTCGGCGTCTTCTTCGATATGACTTCTTCTCTTGTAAGTTTTTTTTTTGTTTTCATTAATTGGGTATGTAGTGTTTGTTTCAAGGCTATACCAACTTTAGAAGGGGAATATATGATGATGATAAAGGTTGCTTTTGGGGGACTTGGGCTGTTCTTCAAAGTGCATTTCTACAGTGATGCTTCTCTTAGAACAAGAATGCTGGGGAGG
Source organism: Hydrangea macrophylla (assembly GCA_033977485.1). Taxonomy (NCBI): domain Eukaryota; kingdom Viridiplantae; phylum Streptophyta; class Magnoliopsida; order Cornales; family Hydrangeaceae; genus Hydrangea; species Hydrangea macrophylla. The sequence goes on from CM066996.1 coordinate 55,846,013, forward strand.
GCGGCCAAATGCTTGTTGTTGGTTTGATAGGAGATTTTCGATGTAGAAAATCGGGAAGAAAACTAGCTAGTTGTTTTTTGTTCCAAAATTTAATTTGTTCACCACTTTTAAATCTCCATGTGAATAGTTCATATGTATATCCTAGATTAAAATAAGGCTATGATTTCCTAATTTTTATTCTAAAAGCAGTCCTAAATAATTTTGTAGTGCTACCACTTAAAACAACTCCCAACAAAATTAATGTGGTCATGCTACATTGATCATGATCCCCACTTTCACTATGTTTGGGAACCACATTTGCAATAGAAATTTAGGAAGTATATCTATAATATATATAAATGTACCAATGTGCATAAGTGTTTTACACTTTTATCAATCGGTGCACTTTTACTTAATTATTTTCCTTAGAATTTAGAGTTTTAAAAGTTTAGTATACCACTTTTTTATTTGTGGTGTGTCCATGCCATAAGAGTCCTACAACTTAATAACATCTATGTGTTAGGTTGGTTTTTTCTTTTTGGACTCTAGAATAAACTAAATCTATTGGTTTTTTTTTTCTTTTCGTTTTGTTGAACTCTTTTTTTTTATTATTATTTAAAACCTCTTTTTGTATATATATATTATATACGTATGCATATTTGTATCCTATGTGTATGTTTATGTGCCTCATAGATCAACTTTCTTCTTATTGGACTCTAGAATAAATTAAATCCATTGGTTTTTTTTTTCCTCTTTTTCTTGAACTTTTTTTTTTGATAACCGCTTTTTGTATATATTATATGCGTATGTATATGTGTTTGTTATGTGTATGTTTATGTGCAGAGATGGATCAACAAATATTACAAATCTAGATCGTAGTGGTTATTTTGGTAAATTCATTTGTGGGATGGTTTTAGTATTTTAGATATAAAACAACTGATAATTACCGATGCCCATAAGTGGTTTACACTTTTATCAATCGGTGCACTTTCACTTAAGTAATTTTCTTAGAGTCTTAACAACTTTAGTATACTAATTTTTTTTTTTTTTTTTGGGTTCGTCCATGATATTCCTAACTTTTTATTTTTTTGCTTTGGATATATCATGTTATATACAATCCCTACAATTTTACAACTCCTTAATATTAATGGTATTCGACATTAATCCTATTGTACGTGTATTACAACTCCTTCCAAACAACTCAAGTTCCCATCGGAATTTACAAATAAAAAATAAAAATAAAAAAAAGAAAAGAAAAAAGTCAATCACACTTTAGTTCAAATATGACTCTTTTTTAAATACGCCCCTAAACTATAAAACTTGACAAACTAACTCCCCTCAACTATTGCATTTTTCTCTAAAACCCCTTCCATTAGAATTCTGTCTCAAAAAAGAACGTTTTTTTTTTCTTTTCTTTTTTTTTTTTAAATTTATAATTTATTTTTTTATTATCATGTGAGCAACATATGATACAAACTATTAGCAACATGATATCTATTTGTCCCTCCTTGGAGCCATTGGAAAATTTATGACAAAAATATCCTTTGTTGCATAATAATTGCCCTTTGTTGTACACCAAATTTTAGGCAATTTTGTTATTAAAATTTCAACGACTTAAAGAAGAGACAAAAATGTTATGTTGTTCAACACTTTTATATTGGTAACATGATACAAAAGTAATCAATTTTTTAACTACAACCTAACAGAAGGGCTGTTAGTGAAAAGTTAAAATAGTTGATAGGGTCAATTTGTTGAGTTTTATAGTTGAGGGCAATTGAAAATGGTCATAGTTGAAGGGGTGTTAGTGTAATAACCCATCTTTTCTTTTCTTTTTTTGGACTCCACGGTGGGTTACGTGAATGATGGATTAGTAACATATATATCTCTTAAAGAGTTATAATAAATGTCTATGAAGAATTTTAGGACTCTTAACTAAATTCCTATTACCAATTTCTTAATAGTATATGATTCTTTTTACACTCGCGAAGTTTAAAAATTTTACCTTCCAACTATAAATCTTGCATTCAGCCTCCAATTAATACAAAAATTTGAGAGCTAATCCATCTAAAAGCTCACATTTAATCAATAGCTAATTAATAGAAGAATTTTAGTAATTGAACACATTTGTGCAAAGTTCCTTAGCTGTACATGATTTGCTAGATTCCTCTCACAATTGTGAGACCCTAATTAACTAGAAAATAAATAAATAAATAAATAAATAAATTTTAAACATTATTTTTTTTAATCCCTAGACCCACTGTTGTGAGAGGGAACCTAACAAACCACACCTAAAGAACTTTACCTAAGTATATTCCTTGAGTAATTGTGTAACAATTTTTTGCTTCTTTGATTAAAGTGGACCAGAATGGATTAATTGAGTATTGGAACATTGGATGAAACAAAATCCAATCTAAATTAAGATAAATAAGTAAATCAAGTATTAGGAATAAATAAAGAAATTGTGTACTAGAAATTAATCGTGTAGAAGAATAACATGAATTCACAAGCCTCTCAGTCCCAGGTTTACTTTTGGCCCTATTTGTTAAGACATTATTTTAGTTCTCTCTCTCTCCCTCTCTCTCTCTCTCTCTCCTTTTTTTTTTGGGACTAAAAGACTAATGATAGTATTAAAGAATCTATTGGTATTATCTAATTTCTATTATACGTCTCTACTTTTCAAGTTCTCCATAGCTTTGGACATTTTTTTTACACTTAATTAATTAAGATTCACAAAACAGTCTACTCTTCGTGTTCTCGTAATAATATGCTATGATGAACTAAACATGATTGATCTTTACACAAGTGTGCACTTTCAAGCTTTGCATTAAAGGTAATTATTATTCCTTAGTCTTCTATTCATTCATTCAACTTACTTATAAATTTCATTCTCATTACTATTAATGTAATATTTTCAATAACTTAATGGTCAAAATGAAAAACAAAAAAACTATTAGTTATAGTAACATCAGTACCCTTCTCATGACGGGACTTCTATTTACAGTTATTGGATCCAGTTTTCATTAAGGGTACTGAAGTAATTTCACGGACATAAAACTATACCCATCAACTCCTGATATCAATTCTGAGTATTACATAACTCTTTTTAAAGAATCTTGATTTGTTTTATTCTTCTTCTTCTTTTCTTTTTTCTTTTTTTTCTTTTTTGGAGCTCTATGATGAGTCACTCACGATTTTGTTTATTCTATACCAACAATAATATAGGTAACTTCTATCGAACCTATTCTAGGTAAGATATGCATTCAAAAAATTTTAGGATTCAATTTCAACCACTTTAATATTTGGTTACCCATTTAACATAGAGTGCATTTTTCTCACTCTTGCTTATCCACCACTACCATGCTGACATGTGTCCTATTCCATTACCATTTCACCCATGCGTTTAGCAACACAATTATTGAATGCAAAACTTAATTGAGTATTTTTCTTTATGAAAAGTTACTATAGTTATCTTTATTAGCAATAATTCGTAGAATTATTATCATTGTTTAAGTTCCACAAGAAAGGTAGGAAGTTAGCTAGACAAATTTAGCTTGTGATTATAACCAATTAGGTGGTAAAATAAAATTTTAAGCACATTTTTTGTACAATACATTTGATAATGTACCACTTAATTGAAAGAGTCACAACACTTAATTCTGCCATATGGCATACCATATCCTTTTGTAAGCATTTCTTTGTGACTCTAGCATTACTCTAATTGAAAATGCAGCCAAAATTCATTGAATGTCTTAATTGAAAAAATTCGACTAGAAATAATCACTAATTGCAGTCTATTTGAATACTTGAAATACTCATGTGTTATGTACAGCAAATTCAACTGCTTAAAATTTCCAATACTTAAAATTTAACACTTAATTTTCAATTTTATCAAATTAATGGACACCCTTAGGCTCTTTTTAGCTCATGAACAAAGGAAAATATTTTCCTTAGTGTTTTCGTTTCTTTCCTATCCCTCAATATGTGCACCAAATAGAGCCTAAAAGTCTCTTTTGATATAGATTATCAATACATTTTCAGAATTTTAGGACTTTAAATTAAATTAAAACTACCATCCTATTGGTTTTTTTCTATTTTGGTCTTAGTGGATTCCATTTTTTTCCCCTTCTTCTGTCATGTTAATTTCAATATATTTTCTCTTTCTTTAGGTGAACTCCATGGCTAAGCAATTACTTTCTAATATCAATTCCCGTTATAAAATTTTTTCTTATGTGATTCTTTCAATTATATTGGCAATTTGGCAATAGAGACTTTATGAAAAATTTTGGTTGAAGATTTTAAGAATTTTCAAGCCACACAGCACAAAAAGTTTGACCATCTTGAACGTAGAGGGCTCCCTAAATCCTTTTTGTAGGAATCAAATTTTAATGTATATAAAAAAAAATATTTAAGAAAGCTAGATCATGATTGATTTGTAACTTATTCTAATTAGAACATATGAAATAATTTTATAGTTTAATAAATTACTGTACAAACACGGTAAATTAATGAAATACTAACATATGTGGTCACACAATAAATAAATATATAGTCATTATTAAGTAATGAGCAAAGAAAATAGTAAATTCAAATATTAAAGATGTAAGAAAGAATTCTAGCTAGCTAGGACATGTGGTAACAATTAAATAGCAACATAAAAAAATTATTATTGAACAAATAAACAAATGGTCTAAGAAGAATAATTCAACAGTTTTTATTATTTTTACCCTATGAATTGATTGTTGTATGTGCTTTGTGTATCTTTTTTATTGTGAAAGTTGCATGAATTCTTCTTCTTTTTCTTATTTTTTATTTTTTTTATACCTAATTTAAGTGTTTTTTTAATCTTTTTTTTTTTTATTTTTTTTTTATTTTGGCTTACTATTCCTAATTAGTTTTTAGACAGACACCGTTCCCGTGCAACGCACGTGCGTTTAAACTAGTATATATATATATATATATGTATATATATAGCATTACTCAATTTACTCATTAACTAAACATTGGACAAACTATATCAAAATTTGGAGTTTGGCTTAGAGAAAACAAATTTACTTTTTGACAATCACGTTAAAAATTAATTCCATTATCAAGCTACCATAATCCACCACTTGGTAAGTGTTGATTGGTTTACAATTCCCTTCGATTTGCCTACAATTTTTTTTATTTTTTTGGGGGGTTCTCTATCATCAATTCCATCCTTAAGGCCCTTGAATTTTAAATCAATTTCAGCTAAGCGATGCATATTATGGGACCTAAAATAGAATCTTGAACAGAATAGTAGATAACAAAGTGATGGAAGCGAAGAAGTATTAGGTCTAATAGCAAAATTTATTTATTTTTATTGAAAAGTCCTTTGCATATATATTGATAATGGCCAAAAAAATTCAAACAATTTTTTTGAAATTTCACTAAACTTTCCAGAAAGTTAAGTAAAAGTTTCATAAAATCGTTGGAAAAGTTTAGTAATCATGGGATGTTTTTTTAATACTAACAAAAGATTTAGGTTTGTAGGACTTTTCACTAAAAAAAAATGTTTCCATTATGTTTCTTAACAAATAATTTTTCGTAACGAGCGAATGAACACTTTAATTGACTCATTCTACCTCACAGTATTCACTTGTCCGGGTACGAGGATGGCCTGATGAACCTATGTATGGGGCCGGAGCAGACATTGATGCTTACAATCCAGTAGTTGAAAGTGGTCAAAGTACTGGAGCACAAATCTGGGTTCAAGGCGGTCCTACATCTCATGTCAGCTCTCTCGAAGTCGGATGGTTGGTATGTATGCATATTACAAAATGTTTTTCTCTGTTACCTCTTATTGCTTTGATTGTTATATATATATATATACTCCTTCCGTCCCATAATAAGTGTCCACTTCTATTTTATACATTGTTTAAGAAAGTTGTATTATTTTAGTTTTTTTGGTTCATTAAATGGTCACTTTTTAATTTTGTCCTTAGATGTGATGGGTGTTTGACTTTTTATTTGTTTTGAGGCCACAAATAAATGCTACTTTGTCTTTATTATAAGGGTAGTTTTGAAAAGTAAGTAAAAACTATATGCCAATTTAAGAAAATGGACAGTTATTGTGGAACATTCAAAAAAGAAAATGTGAACACTTATTATGAGACGGTGGGAGTATATACGTATAGTGGATAAATCAAATGCTTGCAAATTATTAAAAAATTGGAGATTGTTGTGATACCCTTTTCTAGTTTCTCCAGTACTGTGATGCTTTTCTACTCCCCTTTTATGGTTTCATTAGTTAATTTTTATGATGGCCAATCCAATGCAACAATTTGGACTTGTATGAACGCTATGATTTCATTAATGAGATGGAGTCTATGAGTGGGTCCATCTTAATGAGATGGAGTCTACATGTGTATTCCTTAATGAGTGTATGAACGCTATGATTGACTTGTTGGTCCCAAACTAATCTGATCCCCTGCTCAGTCATATCATGTTATACAAATTGAAGTGATATTTTGAATTTTAAAAAAAAATACACATGTAGCGTACCTTCAACAGGGCGTGGGATCCTTGAGAATCCTACCAGCCATGCCTCATAATCCTACCAGCTTTACCTTTTCCATTCTCTATTGCCCTCTCTTTCTACAAACCAGAGCTTATCTCTCTCTACATTTCTGCTCTTCCTCTATAGCCAAACCTCCAACATTTCAACAGTCCTGTTCAGCACAGAAATGGCTCCAAAATCCATTTTGGCATCTTCTACGAACGAGGCTAAGAAACCAAAGGCCTTGATGGATGCTCTGCTCCCACCCATTCCTAGGAGGTTGGTCACTTTGCAAAGACACATTCCTCCACCATTTCCTCCTATACCTTCAACCCATATTCCACCACCGATGGGACTTTGGCAGCCCCAAGTCTTGGACTTGTTTTCCTATAATCCCCTCCTGTTGAGTTCACACCATACTTCCTCCCAATATACAACAAACCCCTTTTTGAGCGGCCTTCTGTTTAGAATAAGGTATGGACTACCACCCACCCGATTTGGGGGTGGCCTCAACCCTCCTCAGATTAGGATAAATGTGTTGAGCGGGTATCAGCCTCCACGGCCGATCTATGGATGCAAATCGGGATCTATAACGTTATTATGCTTAGCCAATCAAAAATCCAGGTAGACCGACCCTTCTGTTTTTCGGTTCTTCTCTTCTTATCTCAATCCTACAATGCCTTCCTCTTCCGCTGTGGGCCAATCGGGCCAACTGTCAAGGACATCGGCTATTTGCTCGGCCATTGTCCTTATGGCACCGAGGTTAGGCCGGGAATGGATGTAGGGACGGCCAACTTCACCTATCCTAAAACAGAAATCGTTAAGGATGGGGCAATTTTCTTCAAGTCAATCAATGCCTACAGGGATTTTCTGATAGCCTGTATTTTTTATAAGGGAACCGAAGCGTTCGACGGGGAGCACAACGCCTTCTTCATCTACTGGTTAAACTATCTTTTTTTTGCTCGGCCAGCCTGGCCATCACCAAGGAGTATACCACCCTAGATTTAGCCTTAGTGGCCGGAAGGCTGTTGGCTATGGTCACTCTTGTCTAGGCACACCTAGTCCGAGGTGTAAAGGACTTCATTGTCGACTCAGACTTCTATTCTAGAGGAAGCTTGATCTAGGCTTTGCAACTCTGGTTGCATTTGTATTTTCCAGAGCACCGACCTACTGCCCAAGAGCTTGTTGAGGTTCCAACTTTACCCTCCACTTTAGTGGTGCACTCGTTTGATGAGTGCTTCACCTTTCTCTATGAGGGCGGCTCTAGTCGAACTGGCACCCAATTCCTCCCCTTCTATTATCTTCAATCTTCTCCATTTCTATAACTCACGACCAACCCTACCAACCTGGCTCCTGGCACCCAAGAAACTTATAATGAAGTGTTCTCCAACTACTTGGTAGCCAGGAACATTGTTTATAGCCTAACCATCCCTCATAGCAACAAAAAGTGTGGGGTGGATTACTACTATGCCCCTATGTTTGATCGTCAGCTCAAGCCGACTCAGTTGGTACCCCTTTTCCCTACAAACATTCTCAATTAGGACTGGGTGGAGTGAGGTGTATTAGTCAATGAGGGGTAAGTGAGAAAGGTGAGTGATCGATCTAAAAAGCTTCAGAAAGCCTTCTCTTTCCAGCCATACCATCATCCACCTACAGTCTCTACTGAATTCACCACTTGGTGGGCTGAATAGTTTGCCAATATCCTTAGGGAGACCGCCCACGACATGCTCCAATGGTTCTACATCATATCGGCCTCATCGGACGATGAACCTAATATACTACCCCAGCATTGCAGGCACAAGTTGAAAACAAACATCCAAGAGAATGGCCACAAGAAAAGGTGCTCTGGCTAAAGGCCCTCCAGCTAAAAATAAGAAAACTACATCTTCAGCCCAGGTAAGCCTTTATCCAACTGATTTGATTTATACTTAACCATTTTCTTTTAATCTCTCGCCCCCTTTTCTTTGGTCAGCTTATAGACAAAGATTTTGAAAAAGAAGACCAGCCCCTTATAGTGACTAGGCAACAGGTCATGCTCTCTCCCATTCAGGTTTTTAATGAACTTGAATAGGCTACCGCCTAGCTTAAGAAATTGGCTGAATCAGGGCCAATTCCTCTTGCCATGGTACCCCCACCTGCCTTCACGGCTAGTCAAATCCAAAATATTCCGAAGCAGGAACGGAATAAGTAGTCATCTCCTTTAGCACTGAGGATAAAGTAGGAGACACTAATATCAGTATGGACGTTCAAGAGATGATTGAGATGGATCTTGTGGTGACAGGGTAGATCAAAGGGTGTGATGGAACTAGAGACTTTAGCACGGCCGTTACCAAGGAAGCTACCCCATCCACTGAAGGCATACCCCCAGTTGCTGAGCCTTCGATCCTCTAGGAAGACAACCAACTAGCTATGGTTGCACCCTCTGGTAACCCCTTCTAGAAACATCATTCAACCTCCCATCACACCAAGAGAATACAACCTCTTTGTTTGCTCAGGATGTTAGTGCAGGAGTTGATGACCGTCCGACCGATCCACCAATCAATCCTGGTGTATTGACCCTTTCTCCCTCAGGCTTCATTCGGGTAAACGGCTACCCTACCTAGACTGTAGATCATTCTTCTGTCCTTTTAACTTACCTATTCTTTTCGTGCAAGACCCTCCAACAACCATTGGGGTGGCATTTTCCCAGCCACCTTCCATCGGGCAGTCATAATCAGCCCCTATAAAGGTATGGGTTTCCCTTCGATGACTTCTTCGTTTATCTGAACCTAGGTGCTTTTGACCTTGGCACCCTTGAGCCTGAAGCAGCCAGTGCTTAAACACTCAGGGGCAACATACCTCATTCTCGGGCATAGTTTGAAGGATCTTGGTTTCTTTCCTCCAACTGTCGAAATTGACTTAGCCTTAGCCTCTCTGCTCTTAGATTCTACTTTGATGCCAGAACATATTTTAATTTTAAGGGAATGATAAGAGAGGCTGATAAGGTATTGAACCCTAGTCCAAATTGCTACACTTTCTTAAAAGGAGGTCGAATCTTACCTAGCTGCCCGTCAGAAAGTTGTTGACTTTTTGGAGGTTTCTAAGGTGAAATACAAGGCTGACAAGGAGACAAGGGCCCAGATAGTGACCAAAGTATCCTCGATTCAAACTACCATTGCAAAGCTTAAGGCACATATTTAGAAGTTGGAGTCCAAGGCAGGTACCAATGACAATGCTTTGGTCCTTGCTGATACTGCATTGGCCAAACTTGGCCAAGATGCCCAGCGCTGCAATGAGAAACTCCAAGCCAACCATCCTATGACCGAGTCATGGTCTCTGTAGCTCCAACGGGCCAGGTGTGATTGGATAGGAGCTGAAAAGTCATAGCAAGATCTCTAGGAAAAGTTAAGGAAATGTGGATTGGTTTAGAGGTTGATTCCTTTTTTGTAAATGTAACTAAACCCTTTTGTACGTAAGTTGTGCGCAATACTTATTCATAGATACATTTTATTTAATAGGGCTCATAATGAATAATTGGTTCATACTCTAAGCACGAATTCAGTCTGTCTCTAAACTAATAGTTGCCCATAGTGTAGGCTAGTAAGACTTCAAGTACTGACCATTTATTAACCTGGTATGAACCTCGCCATCCATATCGAGCAGCCTATATGCTCCACCTTTCATGACTTGGAGAACAATAAAATGACCTTCCCAATTAGCCAACCACTTCCTATATCAGTTATGTCTCTCTCCGATAGATAACACATCCCTCCAGAGCAAGTCTTCTGTATGGAAGGACTTCCCTTTAACCCTCTTATTATATGCTCGGGTTGTCCGAAACTTTTTCACCTTTAGAGAATCTAGGGCTGCTAGCCTCACCTCGTCCAGTCCTCAACTATATATCGCAGCCTCCGTATACTCAACGGGGTCGTTAGCTGATTTTGCAAAGCTCTCCTAGCCGATCAAATAGTAACCTCTATTGGTAACATAGCTTCAGACAGTAGCTTATCCCATTCGCTAAGGTTTTCCTTAACCATCTTTTCAATGATTCCTTTAAGAATCTTGTTGGATGACTCAGCCTGACCATTTTCTTGAGCATAATATGGTGTTGAATCTAGGATTGTAACACCCCTGCTCTCTGCAAAGGCCTTAGTTTCCATCCCATGTGAACACCTATACCTGATCAGCCGTTATAGTCTTTAGAAGCTGAACTGATGTATAATGTGTTAGGTCACTACCCTATATGGGATGGCTTTGGTCCACATGGTGAAGCAAACCGTTGCTACTATGATAAAACAATGCTGGCCTAAAGAAGATGGAAATGTCTTATCAATTAAGTCACCCACCCTCAAAATGGTCAAGGCATTATTATGGCTGGAGCTCTTTAGTTGGCACTCATTGAATCGGGCCATGCTTCTGGCAGGACTGACACCAAGAGAAAATCCCCAAATTCAAAGGCCAGACAAATTCAACAGATAGAAAAACCCCCACCTTCCAAACCCTAGATTTCAATTTTTAGGCTAGAAGTAGAGTTATATAATGCGAAGGTTATAGCTAGAAGTAGAAGAATAGGAGTAGAAAAGAGATGAGAAACAAAAAAAAAAAAAAAAATGTTTAGGGCAGTTTAATCATTTTGCTTTTGCACCCTTGTAAATATATATATGTATATGGACAAAAGGAAAATGTACAAGAATACCCTTAAATGATTTTGTTCAAGGTGTAAATGAAAAAGAAGAGATACAATTCAAGATATCTAAGGATGGCGTAGGGCCACACACAACATTATTACAACATTACTTGAATCAACTAGTATTATAAGAGACGAAGAAAGATGAACTACATGAAGTGTCTGAAAGATCCAGTAAGTAGTGTATGACAAGAATTGGAAATGACAATTTCAGATGAAGTAGCAGTTTTGGGTGTAGTAAAAGGAGGCAGTGGCTGTATAACCATAAATAACGTGAGGAATATAATTTATCTCAAAATACCTCGCCCAACAGAAAAGCTATGTTGTTGTCTAGCCATAATGATCACACCTCTTAAGTTTAACAAGATAGAGACATATCAGGATGGGTTGTGAGAGTCATCGAGTTTTGACTTACTGGTGTTCCCTACTTTTTTTCTTTTTCCCCTTTTAATATGTTTTAAGCCACCTTTACATAGCAAACTAGGGCATCGTGGATGTAAGATACGAAGGCATATTAATGGAAAGAAAAACAAAAGACACCAATACGTCTAATGAAATTTATTAAGGACTATCATTTTTAAAAATGTGTATGTCAATTAATTTTAAGGATGTTGTTTGTTGTGTTGAAAAATATCAACATCTTGTTTCTAGTTTTTGTCATGTTAATGAACCTGAAGTTTCACAAAAAAAAAATAGAATGCTTTCATTATATTTAATGTATATATAAATAAAAAAAAATTGATTAGTCCAATGTTAAGGTTAGAGTAAAAAGAAGAAGAAAGAAAGGAGCAGAAAAGAGAAAAAAATAACGAGCACTAGAAAAGGATTTACACAACAATCATTGTGTCGACCTTACGTGCTACCATATACATTGTCAATAGAGAAAGTACAACTTGATGGTTAACAAGATGTGAATCTAAAAAAAGAGATGGAATAGTAGGCAAGGGAGAGCTAGCTCCAAAGTCAATGACCCAGGAAGAAATGTGTAAGAGCTAGCCATACATAAAACAACACCCTAGTCTAGTGTTGCATTAAGGAAGAAGGAAGAACAATACACAATTAATATTGAAAGAGCTCGCATAGTCTACGAGCGAGTCTAATTTGAAATCATAGGTTAATATATAGAAGTAGGAGCCAGTGGCAAGTACCATCAATAACCTTGTACACCAAATGTTGCTAGCGATAATTGACCAACAATAGTTTTCATTTGATTAGTGTCACCACCATGATCACATTTCCTATCACCTCATCCACCAGAATGATCACCACCTCTACCATCATTAACACCAAGAAAACTATATAAACAAAAACCACTATACATGTTACTTGAGACTAAAGCTGAAGACTCCAATTAATGGAATGGCAGTAGATCTCGTCACAATTAAACTCTTTTCCATAGACGAATGCAACAACATCGAACACGCTAGGCATGGTCTTACTAGCAAATTATCTTTAAAGTCACGCAGCTATAAGTCTAGACCATTGAGTAAGGAAGAATAATAAACTTCCCAATTATGTCTCTACTTGCCAAATTATAATGACGTGACAGCATTACAGGAGTTGATCCCCTAAGGTCTTATTGTTGCTATATAAATCTCACGATGGTTTATGATGTTGCACAGTAAACATATTCTCTCGTGCTACTACTGCCAATCCACTGCCCATATCACACACAAACACACACACATACACACACACACACATACACAGACACACATACACAAGAAAGTGACTTCTCATGTAAAACTCAAGAAATATCACTCTCTTGCAAGAAAAAATATAGACTATGTTCTAATTTAGTCAAATCACCATTCATAAATGATGGGATTTCTTTAGTTTTGCAACAAATCAAAGGGAATGCTCAAGTAGCAAAAGAAAGAAACATAGAATTTCACCAACCAGTACAAATAGAAACAAACCTAAGAATCAAAATGAAACAACATGCCAAACCTAGCTTGAAATCTCCCAACATTGCCAAAAGAATCCAAACAAAACCAAAGAATAGACCAAAAATGGCCAACCAGAGGTTTGAACTATGCTCAAACCACAGTACCAAAACTAAAATACTACTCATTCAAGTTTCAACCCAAATAATTAAATCGGCCATGGGTCATCCAAGTCATGATCGCTAGGACCAAATTGCACGCTTCTGTTATAGTGATCGAAGCATCAAACCAAGCTTGAAACACTACAAAATGCAGATCAAAAAATGCATCAAATAACAAACACGACTTAATAAAGACGTGATGAAGTGAATTTGAGAAATTGTTAAAAAAAACAACAAGAATCAACATGCCAAGTGAAGTTGTATCATGTCAAGGTCAAAGTTAATTAGAAGAAAAACAAGGAAATAAGAAGGAAAAAGATAATCAACAATTTGAAAATTTAATCATTTGCCATTATACCCTTGCAAAAATATATTCATATTTATATATAGAAACTTACTCTATAAAAACTTACAAGAAAACTGAACTCTAAAAGAACCGTATGCCCTCAAAGCTAATGATATTATAGTGTGCTTACCTTCTTAAATTATGGGGTTGGTTGCAAATCCTAAAGTTGCAGCCTTAAGGAATTGTGACCCCTATAAGAATTCAATTAGTACTAGGTAGTTTTCTCATTACACTATCAAATGTGTTGAGCGTCACTGCATTCATTAAAACGTTTGTTAGAGAATTTTGGATGTTACAAAATTGACTTGTTTTCTTTCTCTATTGTTTACTCATGCATGTATAGATTTTTCCCTTTAGAGTTGTTCCATGGTTAAATTTTGACGTTTGAATCTGGATTTATCAGGTGGATCCATATGTATATGGAGATAAGCTCACACATCTTTTTACCTACTGGACTGTAAGTTGAAAACTCCATTCGTCGGCATTTATTGGTTCCTGAAATGGATGGTTATTACCTTTTACATTTGATATGAACAATGGTTTCAATTACAGGACATGTGTTTAATAATTTATAACCATGTCTATTATAATATAGATGATTTGCACATCACACACGGTGCCTTTATACTGCTACTAAATGACAATGCCAAACAGCGCTTGTGATCGGATAGCCCTTTACTTCAAAAGTTTACCAATGTCAAAGTAGCTACTCTTTTTTTAGCATGTTGTATTCTATGTAATCCATAGAAATATAACTTGCTAGAACTTTTATTTATTAGACATGCTATATCATTTCTTTTTAACAGAATGTGAATGTTCAAAATGATTCCACAATGTCAAAGATTAATTATTTCTGGGACGATCTAGGTGTACCATTTCATGTTGTAATCCCAGTTTTAAACTAGCAATTTTAGTATTTCTGACTTCACCGAAAAACTAGTTGCAAAATCAGCTACTGACTATCAATTCAAAGGCTGGGGCATAGTCAAGAACCATGAAAGACTTGAGGCAAAGGTTTGAACGTGCTCAAACCACATCACCAAAATCAAACTATGACTTTTTCCCATTAATTGAAAATCCCATTTTTGTTGCAATATTTCTCATCCCTCGACTCTTTGGCCAAGACTCTTGAGACAAGAAGGCTAAGATGGATGAGGTGAGATTATGAGGTGAGATAGGTGTCAAGCCCGTGTGCTTGTCCTGCATTTCCTGTAAAGAAAATCCTAGTCTAATTTATAAGGCTTAATATTCCTTCATTTATACGAGGTATTTTTAAAAGTAGGAGGAGGCTTAATATTCCTCCATTTTTGTTGCAATATTTCTATTAGGCATGTTGCTACTGTAGTACTACGTACCATTAATGGTGAGCTCTTGGAAATTTCTTGTGTGTTGGTTCAAAGTGGAAAATACTGTCCAAACAGCTAGGTTTATAAAAGATCTATATGAAGGTCGGAATGAAAGGCATCTAGGTAGAAGACCCTAGACATCATGTGATGTTGCATCTTTGTTTCTGTTTCGGATATTGTGAAAGGAAATGGATAGGGAATCTTTAAGGGGATGGATAATTCCTTTCTTAGTCCTTAAAGGCTTAGTTTGGTACCCATGTGGCTTTTCAAAAAGAGCT
The DNA here is from genome assembly GCA_033977485.1 of Hydrangea macrophylla. NCBI lineage: Eukaryota > Viridiplantae > Streptophyta > Magnoliopsida > Cornales > Hydrangeaceae > Hydrangea > Hydrangea macrophylla. Next base: position 55,861,192 of record CM066996.1, read on the forward strand.
TATGAAATTTATTACTAAGTTCTTAGATAATTTTATACAATTGACACACTACTCTTCAAAAAGACATCATGAAATCAAAAAGCAACTTTGAGCTTTTAAAAGCTCCATTCTAGAGCTTTTAACAGCTGCTTCCAAAAAAGCCCTATAGGTTCAATTTTTGCAAAGCTCATAAACTAGTTATCAAATAAATTAATATAAAATTGTGCTTAAAAAAAGGAGAAGCACCACGTGAGGGCCAAACTAAGCCTAAGATAGATTTTTTGGGACTATTATTATTTTGGTCAAAAAGTTATTTTCTTTCCCAACTGTTTCTATAGTAAAATTTTTAGGAGATTTTATTGTTTTATAATTTATGGATTGCAAAACACATTTGTACGTGGATTGTGCTCCAATTGTGACATTTTTATGATACTTTCATTTCTCAAAGCATAGCCCTCAGTTATGTGTGTTCTTCTTCCCTACATCATGCTTTTCCTGCAGAAAGAATTTAATATCTCAGCTAAGAATAATGTAATTTTTTGTAGGGATAATTAAAAATCAGTCAACAATTTGTTGACAAATGAAAAGTCAGTTATCTACTTTTTTAAAATAAAAAGGAAATTATTTTAAAACTAAAAACTCTAAAATCAATCAACTTTTGATCTTTTTTTAAAATGAAAAATAAAAAAATTACATTTACCCCCCTATCTTCTTCCTCACCACCACCAGCCGCCGCCACAATCACCCCCACCATACCACGACCACCACCACCAGCCACCAACCGTCGCCACCACCACCATGACCACCACCAGCCGCCGCCACAATCACCCCCACCATACCACGACCACCACCACCACCACCAGCCACCAACCGTCGCCACCACCACCATGACCACCACCACCACCACCACCATGGCCGGCCACCACACCACACCTTGACCATCACTACTACCAGCCATCACCATAACACGACCTCCCCCACCACACCACCATCATGACCACCACTAGCCACCACCACCATGACCACCACCATGGCTGGCCACCACACCATACCATGACCAAACTCCAATCTCCCTATCTCTTCTCTCTCTCTCTCTCTCTCTCTCTCTCTCTCTCCTTCTAGAAGATAATCACCATGAAGAACTCTCCCTATCTCTCTCTTAACAAAGAAAAAAAGAGTTGCAGGTTGGAGCAAGAGTCCAAACCTAAGGAGCAACTCACCAAACTTGATCAGGAGCAACTCACTAAATGTATAGAGCAACTAACCAAACAAAAAGAAAAAAAAAAGTGTTCCAGGTTTGGAGCAACAGTCCAAACCTGAGGAGCAACTCACCAAACCTGATCGGGAGTAACTCACCAAACGGAAAGAGCAGCGTACAAACTTGGGACTTTTTTTTTTCCTTTTCGTTTGGTGAGTTGCTCCATACGTTTGGTGGGTTGCTCCTGATCAGGTTTAATGAGTTGCTCCTTAGGTTTGGACTGTTGCTCCAAACTTGGAACGCTTTTTTTTCCTTTTCGTTTGGTGAGTTGCTCCTTAGGTTTGGACTCTTGCTCCAACCTGTAACTCTTTTTTTTTTCTTCTTGAGGGAGAGAGGGAGAGTTCTTCATGGTGATTACCTTATAGAGAGAGAGAGAGAGAGAGAGAGAGTGACAGAGAGAGATAGAGAGGAGATCAAAGAGAGAGAAGAGATAGGGAGGTTGGGATTGCGTCATGGTGTGGTATGGTAGTCGGCCATGGTGGTGGAGGTCGTGGTGTGGTGGGGGAGGTCGTGGTATGGTGATGGTCAAGGTGTGGTGTGGTGTGGTGGCCGGCTATGGTGGTGGTGGTGGTCATGATAGCTGGTGGTGGTGGTGGTTGTGTGGTGGGGGTGGGGGTGGTGGCGACGGCTGGTGGTGTGGTCGTGGTGTGGTGGGGGTGGCGGCGGCAGCGGCTGGTGGTTGGTGGTGGTGAGGAAGAAGATCCGGGGGGGGGGGGGGGTTGGGGTAAATGTAATTTTTTGATTTTTCATTTAAAAAAAAGATCAAAAGTTGATTGATTTTAGAATTTTTAGTTTTAATTTGATTTCCTTTTCATTTTGAAAAAGTAGGTGACTGACCTTTAAAATTTTAAATAAACTTGACTGATTTTTAATAATCCCTTTTTTTTAGTATCTGAATAGAACATTGTAACATAATTAATTTAAATTCATTTTCCCCAAGTATTGACGCTTGTTACTTAGATGGATTATTGAGCTCGATTGTAATTATTTTGGGCCATAGTTGTGTGTTTGATAGAAATGCAAAATGTACTTTTGTTTTTGGTACCCAAAATGCTTCTATAGTTCTAAAAACAACAAAATCTACTGGTAGTTATATTGATTTGGCAATCGTTGACGAATTGATAGGCAAATGGATACGAGAACTCAGGTTGTTATGATATGCGATGTCCGGGTTTTGTGCAAATTGACAAGACAGTTACTCTTGGTGGAGCTTTTCCGAATACATCTACCATTAGTGGAGATCAATATGCTCTATTAACTTTAATATATCAGGTAAGGTCTCAGTCCCTTGCTCTATGTTTGTTTTAACATGTAAATACTTTGGTTCTACGAGGGTGTATTTACAGCTGGATTGAGAGCTATGGAATTCATTTTAAGAGTTATTATTGTTTGGGAATTTTTGCGCGAAGAAAATTTACCCTAAAAAAAACCCGTGAGATGCGAAAACAAAATATGCCACAACCTTTGTAAGTATTATTATGCTCTAGGATTACAATTGCGGCTCTATACTTGTGATCACATAATTCAAAAAAAAACATATTTTTAATATGCATGAAACAGTCTCCTCAAACAATTCGGAAACTATAATCCTGCCACACCTGACTTGAAAAGGTCGCTTGGGGAGGGGGGGGGGGGGGGGGGGGTGGGTGGGGTGTGGGGGGACATGTTCAATCAGGATTGTATATCCTCAACCTTTTTTGCTTTGCAAAGCGAAGCTTAGCTCACTCAATCAGAACGTCAAGCACCGTGCTCGCACAAGCAGCAACTAGAGCGAGGCGCCATCTTGTTAATCAATTCCTTCGCACAAATTGTTAGCCACACCATATGGATTTATGCACCACAAAGCCCAACAAGTACTTGACAGTAGTGCTTGTTTTTCCCCATTGTTAAGTGGGATGGTTGAATTTTGGGGTGTAATCCTTATTTTATGAAATATACAATTGTGCTTTGTTGTTCAAAAAAAAAAAGAGTTATCAGAACAAATACTTACTTCGGTAGCATTTTAGCTATTGCCCCATGTATAAAGAACCAAGCAAATAGAGCATAAACTACGTTCGGCCTTCCGGGAAAGTCATAAGTACCAAGAAGAAGGAAGAAAGGGAGGAGATGAATATAAGCCGCGTCTTCATCACCCACCATCATGTAAGGCAGTGATAGGATTGGTGCGAAGGGAGAAAAAGGGAGAATAATTGGTTTGCCATGTTAAGGGAGTTGTAGTAGAGAGGAAAAGAAAGTAAAAAGAAGCAAAGGGATTTGGGAAATCAGTGAAGGTAAGAGAAAGAATTGGGCTGCCATAGAAGGAAGCCAAAGAAGAAGAGTCTAGCTTTTGGAAATATTGGTGAAGGAGGCAAAGAGGTAGAGCCAAATAAAGAGAAAAAATGATTATGAATAAGAGAGAGAAAACTAGGAAGAAGAAAGAAAATGTGGGGTTTTTTTGGAGTATTTGTTGTTAAAGGCGCACCATAGATACACCTAAGGCTCAAACTTAGACGGGTTCAGCCTTTACGGGTAGCCTAACCTCAGGCATATCCACTTCAAACACGCCAAGCCTACGCGCGATTTTCTTGCGCCTGTTTATAAAAGCCCAAGGTACAAAGGTCGCGCCTCAATAAAATATGCATTAATAACTAAATTAGGCATGAATCTTAAGTTCATGTTGAAATCCAACGAATGTTAACTTTTGAACAAAACATCACCCAATCTTATTAGATTTCGACCCATATAATTCCCATTAGGTCAATATTACAACTTTCAAAACACAAGGGTCTCACTTTTAAACTGGAAGAATACTCTTCTGAGTGACCAACACTAATTTTCCTATTGGTGCCCAATTTTAGAGAAGGAAAAGAAGAGCGAGGGGAAAAGCCTAATTGCAGTTACTAAATTTGAATTTTGTGAGTGTTTCATTCATGATTAGCTCTTCACTTTGTGATTATCAGAGTGACTATTTTGTAAAGCATCATAGAGACAACTTACTAGCTTATCTCAAAATTTACATCACTTTGACGCTTTCGGAATACATGTAAAATGTAGTTGTTTAGTTCTTATTTGGGCTTCAGCCAATTTATTTCATAAGCTTCTGAATGTGCGCCTGACTTTAGTTAGGCTCACGCTTTATCCTGCACCTTGTGCCTATGTCCCGAGAGGCATTTGCTCCTTGTACCTTTATAAATATCTATGATTAGAGTTCTTATTTGGAGAAAATAATTCATATTTGGCCCACTACATTCAGATAAAAGTTCTTTGGAAATAATTAAATAGAGGTCACGGAAATTTTAGAAAAGAATCTAAACTTACAAATAGGTATATGTGTTTAAAGAGGAAAATCTATTAAGCACTATCCAAAGTTTGTGAAACTTAACACAAATATTCCTAGATGTCTACTACTACTTATCAATAACTAAATGAAGTGAATTTGTGTAGTACCAAATGTTTAAATTTTGCAATCAAGCAATGTCATTGGAATCTGTATTTCACATGCTAGTGAAAGATTATCCATATCTGAACATGGTACTATATTTTAAATAAACAAATAAAAATTCAAACCTCAAAACTTAAGAGTTTTAACACCAAAAAATTTATTACAAGAGTTAAATGATGCTTGTCCTTGGTCTAGAAGAATAAAAAGCTAGCTGAAGATCGAAGAACAACTCAACATTACGTGCTATGGCTTGGCATATTTTTGGGGAACAATGATACACCCACATCTCCTACCACGCCTCCAACCACATCCTTGTTTTAAATGCATGTACCCTGTGCTGTGTAAGTGGTACACAGAAAAGTGTGAAAAACTCCAACCGCACAAGGTACATGTATTTAAAGCATAAGATGTGGTTAGAGGTGTATTAGTATATCATTATTGATTTTTGGGTGAAGAACATTCACGCGATCAACAATGCTACACGCTCCTCCAACCACACCCTAAACCGCACCCAGGATTTAAATGCATGTACCTTGTGTTGTGTGGATTTTTCACACAGGGCTCACAGCTTTTTGGGAAGTACAAGACATATGCATTTAAAACATGTGATGTGGTTTGGGATGTGGTTGGAAGAGTGTGTGTAGCATTGTTGTTCACGTGATATGCACTTTCCATTTAACTACTTTGTTTAAAGATTTGACATAAGAATGACATCCTACTACGCTTGAAACGCTAGTCTCTTATTTATCATACATGCCAAGGTAAAATATTAGAAAATAGTTGCCTTGTCAGCGTCCTATTATAGATGAGAAGTTATATTCTGAATTTTTTTTTCAAAAAGGCAGAAATTAAGCTACTAAAACTCGTAAGTCAATCTCGCCCTATCTTAGAATGAAAAGCTTCTTTGAGGTGGAATTCTCTTCATAAATCACAATATTTAGTGATCACATTCTTCCTTTAATAACAACAATTGAATACAGTCCTTTAGGTACATATGGTGAGGGTTCAAATTAACTTTTTCACATACTATCGACAAAGACAATATTTGTAGATATGGACCAATTATATTCCTGAAAAACACCGTATGTACCTAATCAATTACATCCAATACTTTTCCCCTTCTTGAAAAGTTTGTTCACAACAGATATCGCCCTATGGTTATTGACTACCAAATTTAGATGTCTCATTCATCTATATAATTTTGATTATGTAATGCATGTTTTAATTTTTTTTTTTGTGCTAGTTTTGAGTTTGTATAGACAACTAAAACTTTGGAGCGATGGCAGGATCAAATAACTAAAAATTGGTGGTTAAAGGTTGATAAAAGATTAGTAGGTTATTGGCCAAAAGAACTATTTCGTTACTTTTCTCAAGGTGCAGAGCTTCTTCTTTATGGAGGTAGAGCACGAAGCCTTCCCAACCAGCCTAGTCCTCCGATGGGAAGCGGGATAAAACCTGATCAAAGCAATAGTAGCTTTTTTCATGTTTGTTTCTTTGCACAAGTTAAATGGGTGAACCTTACAAAGCATCTTGACGACATTAAGGGTGAATTCACAAAGGCAGTCAATGACGACTCGGGCTGCTATGGCTTGGATAATCATGGTTTTAATGGAAACATGGGCTATACAATTTTGTTTGGAGGACCAGGTGGACAATGCAATGGCTAGTACTTTTTCTTTCACTTTTCTTAGGTAATGACATGCATGGTTTCTTCACCTGTACAATAATTAAATGGATTTGGTGATTCGGATGTTTCTGTCTATTTCTGCATCAGCTGAACTATCAAGTCTATGTTTTTTTTGTCCTTTTGGACATTCTACTTTAGTGGTGTTTATTTTGATAAAAGTCATTCCAGTTAGTGTGGTTTGTTTAAGATGCCAACAAAATTTTCCCCCCTCTGTTTATTCAATAGGTTTGAAAGCATTGCCATATTTTAGAATTAGAATCTACAACTTCCCAGTATTGAACACCTTTGGCACCATAGTGTACGCAGAAAAATTTCCCGACTCCAAAAAAGCACAAAAAATGCGCGAAAAACAATTATTAAAATTATTGTTCAAGTGAAAATGGGTACAATTTTTATATTTCTTTCACAAGAAAAGAAATTATTCTCTGATTCAATCTCCTTTTGCACTACAACAAAAATGTGTTTTGACGACAAAATGTAGTGAGAAAATTTGAATTTCGGCGCCACAAGTATATTATTAACGAGCAAATTATATTTCGTCACCAAAAATGTTAGGTATGAAAGACACTTTAAGATTAACTCTTAAAGTGATATCAAACAGACCACAAAAAAACTGCTACTGTTTTGCATCCAAATCACCACAAAAATACATACAACTCTCATGTAATTCAAGACAAAAAAAAAACCAAACAATTACCAACTTAGCTATAAAGTTTCAGTAAAAAAAACACACCAAGCAACAAGTTGATTCTTCACTTGTAGTAGTCTCAAGAGTTTCGGCTCTCTCTCTCAATCATTTGTTTCTTTTTTTGTTTTCCAACACCTTCTCTTACTTTCTGAATTTTTTTCATACAAAAGACATCCTCAATTTTTTGTTTTAAAACAACAGCCCCCAAAAAAAGAACTAACTAGAAGCCCACAAAAAAAAACTTACACAAAAGGACACAAGAAAAACAGAATTACAAAAGAACCCAAAAGCAAAATGTGAAATACCCAAATTGGGTTTATATTTCTAACATCCCCCTTAAACCCAATTTCCATGAGTCTTCATTCCAAGCATCATCTTCAATCTTCCAAATACATCATGCTTCAACGGCTTCGTGAAAATATCCGTCACTTGATCATAAGATTTGCAATGTACCAGTTCAACTTCGTTTTGCTTCACTTGTTCCCAAATGAAATGATAGCGAGTATCAATGTGCTTGCTTCTTTCGTGGAACACTGGATTCTTTGCCAAGGCTATAGCCGATTTATTATTAACGAGTATCTCCGTGGGACTTTCTTGTGGAAATCCCAAGTACTTCAATAAGTTTCTCAACCAAATAGCATGACATACGGTAGAATTTGCTGCAACATATTCCGCCTCACATGTGGATAAAGTCACAATGGCTTGCTTCTTTGAAGACCAAGTAAATGCCGCATTTCCAATAAAAAAGGCATAGCCGGATGTGCTTTTCCTTTTATCTAAATCTCTTCCCCAATCACTATCGGAATAACCAACAAGCCTAAAATCATTAGTACTTGAGTAGAATAAGCCATCATTGAGAGTACCTTTGACATAGCAAAGGATCCATTTTGCCGCATTGAGATGAGATTGATCCGGGCATTCCATGTATCTACTAATCAAACCAACTCCATAAAGTATGTCCGGCCTTGTGCAAGTAAGGTACCGGAGACTTTTCCAACTAAGCTTTGGAAGTAAGTTGGATCAACATTGCCGCCATTAGCACTCTTCCTTAGTTCCAAAGAACTCTCTACGGGTTCATTCCAAACCTTTCAAGAATTTGCTTTGCATAGTTACTTTGGGAAATAAAAATTCCATCTTCCCTTTGCACAACTTCTATACCAAGAAAGTGGGCCATCAAACCAATGTCGGTCATCTCAAATTCTCGAATCATATTTTTCTTGAATTCATTGAACATAGATGGACTGTTTCCGGTGAAGATCAAATCATCAACATAGGGACAAACAAGCAACACATTTCCATTTGATTCAACCTTCATATATAAAGCATGTTCATAAGGGCACTTTTCAAACCCATTTTTATTGAAGTACTTGTCAATTCTAGCATTCCAAGCTCGCGGTGCTTGCTTTAACCCATATAGAGCCTTTTTCAACTTCTACACTTTATCTTCATGACCCTTTTTGACATACCCCAATGGTTGTTCGACATAAATATCTTCTTCAAGAACACCATTCAAGAATGCCGATTTCACCTCAAGTTGGTAAATCTTCCACTTATGTTGAGCGGGTAAAGAAACCATCAATCTAATGCTTTCTAAGCGAGCGACGGGAGCGAATACCCACTTCACTCCAATAGCTTTGTGACCCTTTGGAAGAGTTGTCAATGCCCAAGTATCATTCTTTACAATGGCTCGAATTTCTTCATCCATCGCATTTTCCATTTCTCCTCTTGAATTGCTTCTTCAAAGGACAAAGGATCGGAATCCATAAAAAAACAAAACAAGTTCAACTCACTTGGATCATTCTCAGTAACTTCATAGATCTCTTCCAAGCTTCTCATTTTTCTTGGCCTTTCACTTGAACTTTCATCCGATGATGATGATGATGGTGATAATGAGTCTCCTCTACAAGATGAGAGGGACCCACGTGGTGGTGTTTGTGGCTCTCTTTCAACTTCACTTTGCTCTCTTTCTACTTCTTCTTCAAGTACAAGTTCAACTTCATTGGCGGTTTTATTTTCCTTCTAATCCCACATTTCTTCTTCTTCAAAAATTACATCTCTACTCATGATAACCTTCTTTGTTATGGGGTTAAACAACTTATACCCCAAAGTTCTATCACCATAGCCAAGAAAAATGCACTTCTCACCCTTGTCATCAAGTTTTGTTCTTCTTGCTTCCGGAATTTTAGCATAGGCAACACAACCAAAAATTCTAAGATGCGCAACACTTGGCTTGTAGGAACTCCAAGCCTCCTCCGGTGTCATCAATTGCACACTTTTAGTGGGACATCGATTCAACAAGTACACGGCACAAGCAACGACTTTAGCCCAAAAAGCTCTAGGCAATCCCTTTCCTTTCAACATGCTTCTAGCCATATCCAAAATGGTGCTATTTTTCCTTTCGGCAACTCCATTCAATTGAGGTGTGTAGGATGGTGTTACTTGATGCACAATACCATGCTCTTTGCAAAAAGGCTTCAAACATATCGGAAGTATATTCTCCACCTTGATCGGAAGGAAATGAATTTTGATTTCTTCCACCAGTGTTGAAGTTGCCTCTTCCTCCTCTACCTCTACTTCCATAGCCTCTTCCCCGATCATAACCTCTTCCATGGTTTACATAGCCTCTTCCACGGCCTTCATAGCCTCTTCCACTTTGAGATCCCTCACCACGTGAATCCACTTTTTCTTCTTTCAAAGAAAGCTCTGATTGAAAAGCTTGCTCTAGAGAGGTTGAGAATCTCTTGTTAATTCTTTTCTCATTGACTTCAAATATTCCCATCAATTCATCCACCGTCATTGTCTTTAAATCTTTTGACTCCCCAATGCCTACAACCACGTGATCAAACTTTGGAGCTAGAGTTCGCAAGATCTTTTCCAAAATTGTCACATCATCAATTATCTCACCGTACCTCCTCATTTGATTCACAACGGACAAAGTTCGGGTGAAGTAATCGAAAATTGACTCGGTTTCATTCATAAACAAACATTCAAATTCACCTCGTAGTACTTGAAGACGAACTTTTATAGCTCTATCAACACCTCTATAAGAATTCTTGAGAATTTCCCACGCTTGTTTGCAAGTGGTGGCAGAGGAAATTTTTTCAAAAGTGGCTTCATCAATTCCTTGGTAAATCAAGAACAAAGCTTTATGGTCTCTCTTTCTTGAATCTTTAAGAGTGGTCTTTTGAGTTTCCGACAACCTCTCTTCTTCTTGTGGAGAGCTTGGTACATCATATCCCTTTTCAACTAAATCCCATAAATCTTGTGAGATTAACAAAGACCTAATTTGAATGCTTCATTTTTCATAATTATCCTTACCCAACTTAGGAAATTGGGGTTGAAACATGTTATTCATAGTGGCAGCTCTAAGAGGCAATTTCACAAACACCTTACAAGCTTTAATTTCTAAGTTCAAACCCCAAATATAAAGCCCTAGCTCTGATACCAGATTTGTTAGGTATGAAAGACACTTTAAGATTAACTCTTAAAGTGATATCAAACAGACCACAAAAAAACTGCTACTGTTTTGCATCCAAATCACCACAAAAATACATACAACTCTCATGTAATTCAAGACAAAAAAAAAACCAAACAATTACCAACGTAGCTATAAAGTTTCAGTAAAAAAAACACACCAAGCAACAAGTTGATTCTTCACTTGTAGCAGTCTCAAGAGCTTCGGCTCTCTCTCTCACTCATTTGTTTCTTTTTTTGTTTTCCAGCACCTTCTCTTACTTTCTGATTTTTTTTCATACAAAAGACATCCTCATTTTTTTTTTAAACAGCAGCCCCCAAAAAAAGAACTAACTAGAAGCCCACAAAAAAAAACTTACACAAAAGGACACAAGAAAAACATAATTACAAATGAACCCAAAAGCAAAATGTGAAATACCCAAATTGGGTTTATATTTCTAACAAAAAAGACTTAAAACACACATATTTGGCGATGAAAGTCATATTTCCTCGCATAAAGTGTCAATTTTAGATTTCCTCGCCAAAAGTGAAATCTCTAGTGATGAAGCATTATTTTTCTCGCCAATTGTATTGAATTTGGCGGCAAAAATTGATTTCATTCAGCGACAAAATAAATTTCCTTGCCAAAACCTAATTCTGGCGAGGAATATTACGTTTCCTCGCTAAAAGTAGGTTTTAGCAAGGAAAATGATTTCCTCACCTAAAGTTAAGTCTAAAAAAAAGTTTGTGGATATAGTTTTTGGCAAGGAAATAAATTTCCTCGCCAAACATATTATTGGGAAATATTTCTAGTATGAATAATATTTGGGGATTGATATTGTTGCTATTGAAATTAATTTATGAGTTGTTAATTGGTTTTTTTGTTGATTGATATTGTTAACGATGGATTTATGGTTATTTGTTTTGATGACGACTGAAAACTTAGTGCCTAGGATAGATGATTTTTCAAAGACTAATTAACTTTAGTTACTTGGATAATTTGAGATTCTAAGCTACTATGTGAGATAAACGTCAACTTAAAAAATGGGTGGGAACGAATGAAATAGAATACAGACTGAAATAGAATACAGACTCTTGGTTATCAAGTTAAGGCGCATTTATAGGTGACAGAAGGCCAAAAATAACTCAAAAATGGAGTTCTTAATGGCAAAACGGTAAACCAATGGTCCGACTGCGGCATAACCAGCGCTCCGCTCATGTATAACTAATAGTTTTGTATGAACAAACGGAAGAGAAAACGAACTCCTGATTTGCAAGTTACGGGACTAGATTGTACATTGTTTGTTGTTGTTATGTATGTGTGATGCGAGATGAGATGCCATTATTGTTGTGTTGTGAATTGTGTTTTTTGGGATGTCCGATAAATAAACGAAACTCTGTCGAATTATCAATAGAAATCATGTCGCTAATCTATATTTCATGTATTTTTTCTTTTTTTCTATTTTTTGTCCTTTTTTTTTTTTGCGACCAAATAAGATGCTAATGGTTTCCATTTATTTTTGCTGCAAAATTGGTATGGACGTGGTTGATTTCTAGAGACTCGACTACATGTTATTCTTTTAGTGTCATGAATAATATTTTCTACTTTGTTCCATATTGCATGGACAATATGTATTAGTTGTGTTAGTTTTGAACATGAGCACGAGGTAAGGTTATTTTGGGTTTGTATTAGTTCTGAAGCGGAACACGAAGTAATTTATTAATATACAGTTTTTCTTAGTTTTGAGAGGAGCCTTGGCACAACGGTAAGGTTGCTCCATTGTGACCTGGAGGTCACGGGTTCGAATCTGGAAACAGCCTCTTTGCTTGCATGCGTAAGGGTGCGTACATCTCACTCTCCCGAGACCTTGCAATTGCGGGACCCCTCGTGCACTGGGCTGCCCTTTTTTATTTACAATTTTTCTTAGCTTTGAATAGAAGCATATGATGACATTTTGTGATTTGCTATTGTTTTAATGGGTATATAAAGAGGATTAGAAAAATGCATGGCTTTTTTATTTTTTAATTTTAAGTAGTTTTGCTGACGAAATATTTTTGTCACCAAATGATTATTCTGAATTAATTAAAAATTATTTTGGCGATGAAAGACCTTTAGCGAGGAAACACTTGGTTATGGAGAAGAAATTTGAAGCTAATGGCGAGGAAAAATTTCGTCGCTAAAGCTTTTCAAAGCAGGGAAAAACTATTTCCTTACAAAATGATACAATATCATGAAAACTTATTAAATTTTTAGCGAGGAAATACTTAGTTATGGCAACGAAATGTGAAGGCAATAGCGAGGAAAAGTTTCGTTGCTAAAATCTTCCTATGGCGAGAAAAAACAATTTCGTTGCCAGCACCACTTTTACGACAACTACTACGAGGAGTGTGCCGAGAAAATTACGGCCTTTAGCGACAAAAATGATTCCTTGCAAAAATCAATTTTTGTTGTAGTGCCACAATACAATGCCCAACTTCATGGACTGTCAAAGGTTACACTCCTTAACAATACCCCTGAAACAATAATTCAACTCCACTAAAACAAGAAAAATTTTGAAATTGGGAACAAAAGAAAATCTAGATACCATAAATATCAAAATATTTTGGTGTTTCAATTGTTTTTATTGTGCCAACCAATGCGATATAACACCCATTGTTGTATGTCAATACCCAACTTTTTTCACTTTGATACAATTATATTGTATTGCGGAAACTCCCATGAACATGAATTTGAATAAGCAAAATTTGAAAATTTTACTTTATCTATGATTCAGTAACTTTGAATTTTTTCTATCAATTGGTTGTTCTTAGTTACTCTAGTATAAGTGATCCTTAAACCTAAAATATCAAGAGGTAGCCTTATGGATGGGTTGTCACACTTTAATTAGTAAGTATAATTCTATAAACTCCTACGGTTCTACTACTTTTATGTTTTCTATCAATTGATTGTTCTTTGTTATATTAGTACAAGTGATCCTTAGACTTGAGAAATCATAGTGGTCTTATATGTGGGTTGTCACACTTTAATTAGTTTAATTCTATAAACTCCTTCTAGGGAGTTTAGTATAATTATATGAACTCTCGTACGATTCTAACTTTAATTATAAAATACTTAAATAGACTTGATTGTCACACTTATGAATGTCTAAGGTCTAAAATATCCAAATTAAAGATGTAGGAACTAAAATGTCTAAAATGTCCTTCTAGGGAATTTCTTGCACATGTCCTAAAACAATTAATGAGTGGTTTCAGCAGTGGGAAAGTATGTGAGCTGATCCTAAATCAGTTAAGGCCAGGAATTTGGCCTTATATGTGGTAAGTGTGCTCGATTTGGTTGGTGAGGAATGCAATGTGCTTTAAGAACGCAAATTTTCAAATGGAGAGGATTATTGATGATGTAAAGGTGAAGTTGCTTTGGCAGTTTAAATGTAGTAGAGGGGATAGTAACTTGATGAAAACTTATATGATACTGGATGTGGTTACAGCAGTATCAATCAGTTAGCAAGTTAAAAAGAAGGTCAGCCCATTGATGGACCACCACCACCCATCCCCCACAATTGGGGTCTTTGAAAATCAATGTGGATGGATCAGTGATCAAAAAACCGAGACCAGGGGGAATTGGAGGAGTTATAAGGAACCATAATGGAGTTATTCTCGATTTTTTCTTCAAATACGTTGGAGTGGTGGATTCTAATTTGGCGGAACTTTTGGCTATAAGAGAAGCTATGGCTATCTTTGCTGATAAGGAATGGATTAATAATTACAGACTTGTAATTGAAAGTGATTCAAAAATTACGACGGGGTGGTCTAATGGTGACAAGTGTAGTTTATGGCAATACAATTTTTTATTCAATGATATTCTCAATCTAAAGAAAAGGATAATGGAGAGGAATCATGTAGAGGTTATTCATACGCTACGGGAAGCAAATAGTATTGCAGACTTTCTGGCAAGGAAGGGGGTGGGATGCTCTAATAGTAATCTTATTTTTATTGAGGGTGGGGGGATGGGTAGGGATGGGTAAGGAAAGAAATAAACTTGGAGATTTGATGGGGTGGATAGGTAATATAGGTGGATTCCTTAGTTGGGGTAGGTGTCCGTGTGGCTTATAGGAAGGGTGGGGAGGGTCTTAAAGGGGTGAAAGGGGTGAAAGGATTTAAAAATAAATAGGGTGTGTGAGATTGGAATTCGGGCATAGAAAGGGTGAGTGAGAGGGAGGTAAGGTTGATTGTATGGGGTGGGAAAGACTGAGGGAGCAGTAGGAGGGGGAGGTTTTGGGGTGTGGGTGATGGAGATGGAAGGGAGAAGAAGGTTGACGGCAATTTGATCGTGTGTATCTTGCTGAGCTTTGCCGAGGGTGCGCGTTTTGTACTCTCTGGTGTGTGTGTGTCATTCTTTCCTGGAAATTAGGGCTGGTGTGTGTGTGTCTGTGTGTGTGTATGTGTGTGGGGGGGAGGGGGTGTGTGTGTGTGTGTGTGTATGTGTGTGTGTGTAGGCACGCGCGGGCTCTATTTCTTTTCTTATCTATGTGGGTTTTGGTGTTCTCGGCTGTGTGTGCGGGGGTTGGGAGTTCTTTTTACTTGTTTTTCCTTGTGTCTTATTGATAAGGTGTGTGATTTGCTCGGATGGATGTGTTTTCTTCTATCATGGAAATTGGGTTCAGTGTGAGTGAGGGAGTCTCTTTGTCATGAGCGTGTGAGTTGTTTGGGTGTATTCGATAGTGAGTATGTATGTAATTTGTGGGCAGTCTAACATGGTCTCTAAGATGTACATTTTGATTTTCTGGTGTCGATTGTCCTGAGTTACACATCAGATTGGTGTGTCATGTCATTGGACAAGTTGCAATTTTTTCGGGCAGTGGGCAAGTGGACCAGGGAACAACTTCATAAGTTGGACGAGGTAGGATAAGCTCATCGCACAAGGAACACAGTGTTATGGCAGCTTCGGTTCGGGACTTCTCGACAATATACAAATCTTTAGTTAACAAGTGGGAACTTTCTAGTTAGACTGGTGGAGGCAAGTTGAAGCACAAGGTCTATATCTTTCTGCCATAGAAAGCTTTGAGTCATCTATGATAGCTGGGAGCTTGGAATTGGTTCATAAAGGATATAGAGATGGTATGTAGTGATGCATGTGGGTTAAAAGTGAATATTGGGGTCCATTGGAAAGGTTATAGAGGTAGATTGGGTCAGTCTAAAATGGTGGCTGCAGGTGTTCACCATATGGCAGTTTCTAAATCTGCCTTGTGCATCCTTCAATTGGAGGAGTTTAGTGCTCAAGATTTTCTCTCTTGTTGAGAAAATGTCATTATCACGAGACACCACTACAACAAAAATGGGCTTTAGCGACGAAATATGGCGACGAAATTTAAATTTCTTCACCAAAAGTATAGTTTTAGCGATTTAAATTTTGTCGCCTAAGACGCTGAAAAAACCATAAATTTGGTGACGAAATTCTGTTTCGTAGCCAAAAGTGATGCCTATGGCGACAAAATATTATTTCGTCGCCAAAAGTGATGCCTATGGCGACGAAATATTACTTCGTCGCTAAAAGTGATGCTTAAAGTGAGTTGTAATGTGATGTCTATGGCGATGAAATATTATTTCGTCGGCAAAAGTGATGCCTATGGCGACGAAATATTAGTTCGTTGCTAAAAGTAAAGCCTATGGCGACGAAATATTATTTTGTCACCTAAAGTGAGTTGAAATGTGATGTCTATGGCGACGAAATATTATTTCGTCACCAAAAGTGATGCCTATGGCGACGAAATATTAGTTCGTCGCTAAAAGTGAAGCCTATGGCTGTAGACACCCCCATTTTGGCCGAACTATTAAACTTATGGGGATTTACCTCTAGAAATCAATGATGAATAATGTCCTGACGATTTTCTTCAAGTTCATCGCTTCGACTTCTGAAAAGCTTCAAGTTCCCAAACCTTGCTCCTAATACCCCTAGATTTGGCCAATCACTGACCATCTGTCTCGAGCTCACTAGATCATGAGTTACTTTCTAAAAAAAATGGAATAGATTAAATAATAATAATAATGATTTTTTTCTAAAAATGACATTATTTCTCATATTTTTAGATTCAAAAAAGAAAAAAAGAAAAGAAAAAGACACTATTTGGTGACTCATATGATTAATTTAGATTTAAAATGAAAAATGTGTCAATACATACATATATATATATATATAAGAAAAGGAAAATAATAAAAGAAAGTATCACATGTGATTTGGAGAGTTAGAGATTCCTTGGCATATTCCTAATCTAAAGTAAATACCCAAAAAGCCCTTTGTTGGGCACTAATCTCCCATGTGTATTGAAAATGCTGTAGAATGTTAATTTATTCTAGCCAACTTAAATGCCTTTCAAATTTCTTAGAATTACATAGAAGTGCCATGGAGAGTTAGAGATGTCATAGAATATTCCTAACCCACCCCAAATTGACCTATCTACCCTTATCTTAGCCCCTAAGATAATGACAGTCTATAAAAAAAAACCAATTTTCTCTCATTTTATAGGGAGACACTTGAATTATATAGAGAAATATTGGGAGAGCTTTAGAAAAAAAAATATAGAGAGAGAAACTCTACCAAATCTCATACCCAAAACCCCACCAAATCTTTATCCAACCATCAAATAACCATTGAAGGAGCTTGAAGCTTGAGGAAGAAGAAGAAGAGGAAAAGCTTGAGGAATTCAACATCTCTACAAGTTTTGAGAAGATCTAGAGGTAAAGCCTTCAAATCTATATATATAATAATTCAATCACAAATTCCTAGTTCTAGGATCTTTACACAATTTCAAAACCTCTCTTCCTACCTCATTTCATCACACACCACATAGAATTTGTGATTGAATCTCATGGTAGTTCATTAGTTTGGATCTAAATAATAAGCCTTGGATTTAAGGAGTATGAATTGTTTTTTTTAAAGAATTTGTTCTCTTGAATTTTCTTAAGTGAACCTTGATTATTATTTTTATTCCTTTTTCCCTTTTCTAGATTCATAAGATTTTATATGCTCTTTTGAGTCTCTTTGGGTTGGATTCCTTAGTTTCCTATGATCCTATGATTCATATGGAGATTAAGATGGATCATGGTCACATATACACATAGTTGGTAAGATTCAAGTCTTAACTCATGACTTGGATCTTCTTACTAAGAATCTTATGGAATTCGATCATATTATATTCCATAGAGATTTGAGTGGTTTTGGGTCTCATTTAGTCCCCAAGGATCATTTATTTGAGAGGGGAATAGAATATCATGACTCTACATTCCTCAAGGACCATATATTTGAGAGAGGAATTAGATGTAGATTTCCATAGTTTATATTCAAAAGTTCATAAATATAAGTAAGACCTTAGGATTCTCTTGCTAGGTCTCCAACTATGAGATCTATGATGGAAATCCATTAAGGCTAAATCTATGGATCTGATTATCCTTCATTCTAAATAATCATAATCATACTTGATCCTAGTTCTCTCTAGAATCATGGATCAAGTTGGTTTCAAATATATGAACACTAACCTAACAATGGTGCAGTGAGTCCTAAATCCCACTGTGATAAAAGATTTTTCATTAAATCATGGTCCATGGGAATGGGACGAGACCAATTGTAGAATATTCATGACTCATTTAAGTACCTCTATGATTTTTTTTATGAAATTCCGTGTTTAAGATGGTTTGGTCTTATGATTTCAAAGTAAGCAACTCTCTGTCCAAAGTTTCAGAACAGCAACTCCATTTTAAAATTAATAAATTAGAACCTCAACCGAACTTTCATGCCCTCTAATAAATTTTTCTGGGTAGTTTAATGTGTTAGGAAGATACCCTAAAAAGATCTAAGTGTTTCTCATTTGTTTACTATTTTTAGAAAATCGTACAAGATCTCTGGACAGAGAGTTGTAGATTCCTGAGTCATGTCTAGTATTTTCCCTATTCCCGGAGATCTAACCGTTCAAACCTTGATTTGCTTTTTGGGTTAGAAACTAGACTCACAGAAGCATGTCATATCCAAAAATCATTAAGTTACAACCGTTGAAAGTATGTTTTTTCTACCTTTGAAAGTCTGGTCTACTCTCTGTAATTCATGAGAAACTGTCACTGTTTTTGTCTAATCTTATCTAATTCAACTTAAATGGTCTCCTAATGCCTTAGGACTCAAACCATGCCTTGAATAATGATAATTAAGCTTTAATCCAGAGGCTAAGTGATCCAAGTTAGTGAATATCTCATAGCTTGTCCTTATACATATCCATGCATTCATCTAAGTATGTTGATACTTGTGATTAGGACTTATTTTGCAATTGGTTAAGCTGCATTTTATTGACCTAGTTGTGAGTTCCTTATGATCATGTTGGGATTGTACCATCTCCATATGGACATTGCATTGGCTTTTAGTTGAGACTTGTATATCTATGGAGATGTTGTGCTTCCAACTAATTAGAACGAATCCATAAATAGGTCAATTCTTTCCGTGCTTGATAGATTTAAGCTAGAAATTTAGGATTGATTATTTGATATCTTTGATCAAGGTATGTGTACTAATCTTTGTTTTGTAGCGCATTTGAGGTACAATTTCTCAACCCCTTCTCTAGTTTAATTCACTTCTTTGATTTTAATTGATTTTCGACTCCATATGCAACACCTTAGACTAGGTCTTGCCTTATGTGTTTATATGCGTTAGAGACCTTTTCTTAGGTTTTATTTTATATATATGCATTGCACGTTTCCCATATCGCAGCTTGATCCCGGGTAAGTTTCATAGTTCCCTACTTGCACGTCATCTTGCTTGCTATCTGAGTTATATGGCTTATGAATGATATTTTTCCGTTAGCAATCTTACACCCTTTTGACATACTTTTGTAATGTATATGTATATGTATTAATTGAGGGCATGCATAGATTAATAATTTGATTAAAAAGGATGTTGAGTAGAGGCCTATCATGAGATAGGATGAAAGGGGGTGCTTTAGTCCGCTGGGCTCCTTCCTCTTTCATTCCATAATCCCCTGGACCCAGTTTATCTTTGGTTTCGCAAAAGATCGATTTGCTTTTAAAATTATTTTTTAATTTTCCTTTAAAAAATTAAGTGGCGACTCTTTGAAAATAAAAAATTATTTTAAACAAAAGTGGGCCCAAATGCCGGTATCCAAAATCTGGCGACTCTGCTGTGGATCAAACCCAGAATTTCTGGTTTCGCATACCAGAATTCCTGATTTTGGGTTCACTCGAGGATTAGACTTGAAAACATCCTTTTAATCGAATCAATTAGTTTTTGTGTGCCCGTTGCATTGCACTTGCATGTCTAGTCAGTTGATTGCACAGAACTATGACCTTGGAGGCTCGGGGCAACCTGGTCGGTCAAGCCATCATGGGACTGTGTGATCACCCTTGATCTCGTACCATGTGTTGGTATATAAGTATCCTATCGGGTGTGTGTCAAAGGTCCCTTATTTGACCGAAACCCGGCCTATGCATCATAACTTCTATAGAACCTTTCAATATAGGAAATCAATTCTTGATTAGGATTATGTGCTAGGAAGTTTTGTATGCCCAGAAGGGATTATTTGAGATGATGACAATGCTTGTTTGATATAGGATATATAATCTTTTAATTGCCTTTTAGCAATTCCTCCTCATGTCCCACAACAGTTGGGAATATGCCAGATTTTTTATTATAAGATTACATCTTTTATATTATGCTAGCTCAGCATCATTGATCTTGTATGCATCAGAATTCATGAAAAGTACGGTGATAATCCGATCATGTGATCCTTCTACCCAAAGAATTTTAAATACATCTTTGAAAGCAAACAGATTTTTGACGTCTTCATTCCAAAGTATTTAATCGCTCTTTCAAAATCTTTGGAATTCACTTTTTGATTAAAATTCCAAGTCAACCCTTGTTAAAGTATATTTTCACATTACCATCTTCTA
Source organism: Hydrangea macrophylla (assembly GCA_033977485.1). NCBI lineage: Eukaryota > Viridiplantae > Streptophyta > Magnoliopsida > Cornales > Hydrangeaceae > Hydrangea > Hydrangea macrophylla. The sequence continues at coordinate 55,881,620 of CM066996.1, forward strand.
AGGAAAAATCCAAAAAATTTTGGGAATTGTTTTTGGAAGAAATGCTCTTCAAATGAATTTCAAAGCAAAATTTCAATCCAATCATATTTATTGAGAAATATTTTCACATCCTCATTTTATAAATAATAGATTTAAAATCCTTGAAAATTGTTTTTTAAAGATCTCGTCATTTAAAGAAATACTTTTCAAATGAATTTCGAAAAATTTTGAATACCCGACCTTTGAAAGGGTAGTAAGGATCACAATGAGAGGCGAAATTGGCGCATTTGACATGAGTGAGGATTTTATGTGCTTATGTGTTTTATGTGCTAGGACTAGAATTTTTCTTTCTTTTGCATATAGAATAGGCACACACACACACTTGCATTTCATCTGTGTGCCATGTGTGCGGTACATGCAGTTAGCCACATCGAATCATCAAAGCATGCACATTTTTGCACTCTCATCATATCAATCAATATCATTGCATGCATGTAGAATACAAATTCACAACATCCTCTTTCCAGTCAAGATCAAAGTAATCTAATAGTTCCTCAAAAATCCTTGCCTCCTGAAAATCAATTCTGCATGCGCACCTTTTAACTATCTATGTTGTTGGATTTATAGGAAGAGTGGAACAACTAGATCCCCTAGGGAGGACACTTCTAATCTTCTTGGGTTCATCTTTCTTGATTTAAAGGAGAATATGTTTTTTGCACATATGTTGTTGGAGAATGGCGAACCTGAAGGTTCAAATGATTCTAGTGAGGTGATATCGTTTAGAAACACTGCTGTTAAAGCGAGTGTGGATGCTCTTGGGAACCCAATAAATTGAAAACCATCTGGGACACTTCAATTGAGACCGAGTCAAGTCTGGTAGTTGAGTCATGTTAAGTTGGAGTCAAATGTCAAGTCCAACAGAGTCTTCTGGTCAGTCTGTTATCAAGTTTATTTGCAAGTCTTTGTCGAGTTTATCGAGTCGAGTAATGTAATCTTTTTTTTCTCTACTAGTTGAATAAAATCTCATTTTTCTTGATTCATCACTTTTTTTTCAAGCGATCATGGAAAATACTTTGTTAGTAAATCTTTGCATTGAAAAGGATCCCCAAGTGATCAAAGCAAATTTTGTGCCAAAACCAAGGAGGGGTAGATAATTGATTAGCTTTACTTTAAGAATTTAAAGATGCTCTTGCTTAATCTTGAAAAGATGAACTTGGAACTTGAAGCTCGCTCACCATCCCCTTTTCTCAAATACCAAGCCTAAAAGATGAGCCCAACCAGTCCAAAGCCTAACTTGATCATTGATGGTAGCCAAATATTTTAAATGAACTTTTTCTTCCCCCAAAAAAAAAAAAAGGGAGCTCGCTAGGATGAAAATTCGAAAGGGTACCTAGGCAAAAGTTAGAGCACAAAAAAAGGTAGAAAATTAAAAAGAGAGAAGAAAAAGAAGAAGATGAAGGAGCTCGCTAGATTCAACACATGCTCTGAAGGATAGAAGAAAGCGAGAGTAAGAATCTAAGGTTGTGAGTAGGACCTAAGTTAACATAGGACATAAGCTTTTAATAATACCCCTTTTCCCTTTTCTTCAACACAACTTTTTGCTAATTGATTGGACTCCAGGTTGGTTTGACATAATTCAACTATGACCACGACTTGAGGAATGATTTTTATTGCTGAAAAATTAACATTAGGGACTGATTTCCTAATTTTCCTTTTAATCTTTTGTTAATTGGCAAATAAACTAATAAGGTTCTTCACTCAGTATCTTTTTAATCCTTTTGGTCATTTGCACGTGTGTGTATACCATGTTTCATGCTTATAATCTTTCTTATATTTTCCAAATTCTTTTGAAGAACGTGAAGATTTTAGTGCTATGTTTTTTGCTCTGAATAAATGGTGAAAGGATATGAGCTTAATTAAGAACTTTATAAAATTTAACGAGGAAAAAATGTTTGTTTTGGTTTCATCTTCACTCTATATTAGAAGATGTGACACCTTGCTCTCAGAAACTCTATAAGTCCTTAAGAGCTACACTTCTTGTATGTGACTGTCCATGACTTTTGTATCGTACATTTGTTATAAGTTACTGTAGGATTAGGCTTGAACAAACATCTTCTTAAGACTATACGTTGGAAGGATACCGGTTGAGCCTCAACTAACAATCTAGCTTTATTAATTTCTCTAGGTATCCAATGTTTGAAATTTTCCTTTTATTTTTGTTTATAGGCTGCTGACTGCAACCTAAGAACCAAGTCAGAGAGGATAACACCGTAGTCGTCGACTGGTAAGACTAACAGTATTTTCAATCATATTTGTTTCAAATCAAAACGAAGTACTTTCAGTTTCACTATGTTGGGTAGTGGCTCCCTTTACATGCCATGTTTTTTACAATAGTTTTTATACACGTATAGTTCTGGAGTTAACCGATTCCAAACAAGAGATTAACCAGATCGATTTTATAATAGGAGCAAACATGTTATCTTGGTACCAACGAATAGTCAATAGTTATCTATTTAAATCTTTATTTTATCATGTTATCTCCGTAAGATCATTGGATTATTTCTTTCTTGATAGCTTATTTAATTATGATTTTACCATTCAGGAACCTATGCTTTGTAGTTTTATGAATTATTGTGCGTATAAGAATTGCTAATGGACAACTCTCTTTGCATATTTCAGTGCCATCTTCATGAATTGGCAAATAAGCGAAGAATTTCAATTGGCTACATAAATATATATGTAATCTACTTTGTTTTATTTTGCCTCTTTAGTTTTTTAAGGAACACACTTTTGCTAGGTTTTAGTTTGATATGTTCTCGTAACTATGTTTTTGTAGCTCTCGTGGATTGGAGAATCTATTGTGAAGCCTTATTTGTTCTACGCCTATACATGGACCGGAGTCTCTCAATCTCTCGGTACATCTCTATCTCTCTCGTAATATATAATTGCTTTTGTACTTTAAGGCCTTAGGATAGTGAGGTTATTTATATCATACAAGCGTTAATAAACTTAGGCCTTAGGATAGTGAGGCTATGTATATATCTTACAAGCATGGTTGTCAAATCATGAATTGAATCGTGAATCGGATGGCCAAAGTTATGAAACGTGAATCGAATCGAATTGGATATGGACTGTTTTGCCATTTTTTAGAACCAAACATTGCTCTAAGTGCAACCTTAGATTCATGCAAACTTCTCAAAGTCAAATATGATGTTGCAAATCTTGTAACAGCAGGTCTTGTCAACTCCTTCCCTTTTATGAATTTTCGCATCAAGTTAAAAATCCATGAATGCCTAAAATCATAGATAATTAGTTAAACAACTATGTAGCAAGTGGTAGACAACTTGAATAAGTTGGACAAGCAAGTAGTTAGTTACTTAGTTTTACCTGTAGATGTAAATTGTAATCTTTCTTGCCTTTGACATGGTATATATCCCGATGTATGGCCAGATCTCCTACATCTTTTAAAATAAGGTCCATGCAATGTGCAGCACAAGGATTCCAAGACAATTTCTTCCTCTTTTCCATCAACATCTCTCCAACTTTCACATACGCCGACACACTATCGGTTACAACCTGAACTACATTTTCTTCCCCAATCTCATCTACCATAGAGTCAAGAAGTTCAAACAAATTATCATCATTCTTAAATATGTCTGAGGTGTCAACACTTTTAAGAAACACGGTTCCCCTCAGACTATATTCACTAAGAAATTAGTTATGGATCTAATTCTATTATCGCTCTATCCATCCGACAAGAGTGTACACCCACTCTTCTTCCACTCATCCTTGTATTTCCTCACCAACTCATGAATTGAAGTTACTTCTTTTTGCAGAAAAGAGACCCTCACCTCATGATACGAAGGATGTATTAACCCCTTACCGTATTCAGCAACTGAAGTCAACATAGTTTTAAAAAAGGGATCCTTTAGCAAATTCAAAGGGAGTGCATTTGCATAAAAACATCTACACATATCTTTGCAAACCTCTTCCCTATCCTTTGCCTTCCAAATAGTTAACCGATTCAACTCATCCTTGTTCTAGGATTTGACCTTAGAATTGTTTGATTTTCTTATTTATTGATCTAATTCAAGTTATTTCTTACCAGAATTAAAAGCTTGGTATTTTTTGTGATATGGAAATGGAAAGTTCAGTGACATGCAACCATTACCATTAAAATTTCACCATTGACTGTTAGTGGAGTCTACAAATAACTAAACTTTCAATGATTGTCACTTGTAGTAACTTATATGAGATTGTCAAATGGAAGAAAGTTCTGTGGCTTGTTTACATCGATGATCGTCATGAATCATTTCCATTAACAAAGTTTAATATATATTTCATTTGTTGCTATATTTTACTTGAGATCTGTCCCCACATGATCATGTATTAATGGTCTATATATTATAGGTTCCCAATCTATCTCGGGGAAAGCTAGAAGTTATGATTCTTTGGAGGAGTTAAGTAACTCAGAGACAGAACAGCTCTTTGCCATTTAATTTCATTGGAAGGTAAGGCTTCAAATGTAAAATCATACTTAGATTATACATGGTATAAAAACGGCTAGTAGGCTACATGGCATCGCAAGATTTTTTATATTGGATGGAATCCTTAGGAACTAGAATCCCCAATCTAGCTTTTCTGTCATTTTCTTTAATGTGTTTTTCCCTACTCTTCATGTTAGTTATACGGTTATATACCACGCTGCAAGAGACCCACAAAAACCAAGAGAATAATGTAGTTAGTTTTAGTGGTTTCGTTTATGATTATGTATTAATTAACATTGGCAAGTTAGTTGCTTTTGCATTTCATTATACATGAATCACCGCGATATATATTTCCAATGTGATAATCATGTCGATATTGAAGCAAATTGGTATCAACTATGATGTTCGTTGTTCCAAATTACTAATTTCTTTTTGGTCCCAAGCCCACGGTTTTTTTTCTCTTTTTTCCCCTTCCGAGTGACCTTTGATGTTCTCATTTTTTTTATTATCAAACTTTACTATACAAGTGTCTCATTTTTTCCCCTTCCGAGAGGCTTTATATCTAGATAGCTGACACGAGTAAAATGTTGTGTGCTCTTAATGCTACACCCAAGTATAGATGATCGTACAAGTAGTAGATTATGAAAAGTGGAAAGGTCCTAAACTAATTCTTTTTGGGGTTTTCGTTGTAAACTAGATTAATGGACTGAATTAAAACTAGTGAAACTAAAGCAATGCAAGGAAATATAAAAGAAAAAAAACTAGATAAAACAACTACTTGTTTAAACTACATCTTAATGCTATCTTAAGTAGGAAGTAAGCAAACTTACAATTTAACTAAGTTAAACTAAAGCAGTGAATTAACAAGAATACTAAAATCAGTGAATTAAACTTACTATGAACTTAATCTAAATACTAACATAGAGAAATATGAACTAATAAGCAAAAAATAGTGAATTTATATGTGATATTTGATAGAAAATAACTTCTTCAATCCATTAATAAAGTACGGACAGATTTGAAAAATTGAATTTAGAAACAAACGTGCAATAGACTTATTATAGGAAGAAACAGAATGATTAACGGAATCTAGGTATGGATTCCATAGATTGAAATTAAGGTCAAAACAATTCTCTCCAAAACACTCATAATCGAGGTTTTACACGGAAACTTGGACAACCGGCTGTCTGTCTGCCACCAAAACCATGCTCCTACATCGGGTATGACTAAATAGACGTGTAGGAAGAAACGAAATAAATAATGGATTGTCGGAGCGGAATCCATGGCTTAAAACGTCGAAAAAGTTTCAAAAAACACTTATAATCGGAGTTTTACATGGCAGCTCGATCGGACAACCGACTGTCCGGCTGCCACCAAACTTACACTCCCACCCCAGGTACGACTAAATATGTTTGTAGAAAGAAACGAAACGAATAATGGACTCCCGGGGTGGAATCTATAGCTTAAAACGTCGAAAAAACCCCAAAAAATAACTATATAATCGGCGTTTTACATGGCAATTGGGACAATCGACTGTCCGACTTACTCCAAACCTACACTTCCACCTTGGGTACAAGTAAATAGACTTATAGAAAGAAACATAATGAATAAATGACTCCCGAGGTAGATTTCATAGCTTAAAACCTCCAAAACACTTATAATCGAGGTTTTACATGGCAACTCGAACAACCGATTGTCCGCCTGCCATCAGACCTACGCTCCTACCTCGGGTAAGAATAAATAGACTTGTAGAAAGAAACAAAATGAATAACTAACTCCCGGGGTAGATTCCATAAATTAGGACAATTTATAGCTTATGTTCGAGAAAAACTCAACTTATAATTATTTATATTTCACATATTTTATGATCTTTCACTATAACTTATGATATATTAATGATTTTCGTTGCTTTCATGCAGATTGGGTGTGGACATGGTGGATCTATAGATTGTCGGCGACATCTTATTACTTTTGTTATGTAGTCGAATAATTTGTTATGTAGTGAACAATGATGTGGATATGGTGGATGGGTATATAGTCGGATACATCTTGTTATTTTTTTGATATGTAGTGTAACAATTTGTTATGTAGTGAATAATGTGCTAATACTTTTGTTAATCTTTAGTTTTTTTGTTAGGTACATGAACAATTAACGATATTAATTTTTGTTGCTTAATGAAGTTACTCAGAAATATTAAGTCTTTTTATGTTTTATATGATTGTCTCTTTTGATTTTGAAAATTATTGTGATAAACAGGAACGAACAGGGTTATAGCATAATCAAATAATTCTATTTACTAGAATATATAGTTGGCGACCAAATATTTTGTCGCCATTGCATATGATGAAAATGAATTGGTGACGAAATTTTTTCGTCGCTAATACAAGGAAATCGTTTTTATATATTTGGTGACAAAATTATTTTGTCGACATTGCATATGATGAAAATGAATTGGCGACGAAATTTTTTCGTCGCTAATACAAGCAAACCATTTAATATATTTTGCGACAAAAATATTTCGTCGCCATTGCATATGCTGAAAATGAATTGGCGACGAAAATAATTCGTCGCCATTGCATCTGATGAATTGGCGATGAAATTTTTTCGTCGCTAATGCAAAATTTCTACAAAAAATGGCTCTTTTGTCGACAAAATGTGCATCAATGGCGACGAAAATTGTGATCAATAGCGGTGAAATAATTTCGTCGCCATTTTTGGCTATGGCGACAAAAGATAAGTTTCGTCATCAGGGACCTTTGGCGACAAGGCAATGGCGACAAAATTGGCGACGAAATTTTTTTGTCGCTAAAGCCTTTAGCGACGAAAAATGGACTTTTGGCAACAAAAATTATTTGTCGCCAAAGCACATTTTTGTTGTAGTGAATTACTAAGTATATTCAACCCGGATGACATTCTATATACACGGGTACTACTGCACAATGGATCCAAGCATATGACTTTGATGATGCTGAGAACTATTGGGCCTTACAAGACTGATTTTTATTGTTTGAAACATTACCTGAAGAAGGTTATGATCTTCGGCTTCATAACGGAGCCTTATGTAATTCAAATATTGGAGTTTATCCTCAAAAGCGCAATCGTCTTAGAGAAAATGGTGATTTCTACCAAGAAACCTGGTCATCAAGATTTCACCAAGAGCCTCTACAAAAGAATTTGGGGTTATTGATTTATGGGTTGCTAGTGTGCTTGAATGTCCTGTTTGATTTGCGGTAACTGGCTTCGACTGTAATGGTTTTGGTGTACCTACGGGGTCTTATCGAGCAAGGCTTCTGTCCAATGGGGTACTCAGAGGAATTTTGCTGCTAGGGTTCAGTTTGGTCGTTTTATAGAGGATAAATTTTGTTTTGACAGATATGTGGTGTGCGAATGTTTCTTACCGTGGTGCTATTGGTCCCTGCTTTGGATGGTTTGCAGCTTCATTTGTTATTTTCTAGGTGTGTTTGTTTGGGGTTTTGTAATATGTAAAGTATTAGTTGCAGTGATGTTCTAGTGCATTAGTTGTGTTAGTATGGGGTGGTTTTATTGGGTTTGGTATTTTCTTGTGTTCTTGTGTTTTTTAGGTTTGCCTGCAAGGGTTCATGCTAATGCTTGTGAGCGAATGAGTTTCTTGATTCCTAGGTGTTGTTTGGTTGAGGCTGGAAGGTTGGGAGTTGTAATTTTATAGTGCTTGCACTATTCTCTTAATACAATTACTGTTCAAAAAAAAAAAAGGTGTCACGACCCTCAAACTACGAAGATGAAAAGTGCAATTTACCCTTTTTTTTTCTTTGATTAATACGGGATCAATCATTGTATTCATTCGATCCCATTTCCTGTCTCCAAAAGTGGTTTTCCATAATTTTCTTTTGTCAAACACCCTCCCCCCACTGCCCCCGCCCCCCAACGCTACCACCCCCCCCCCCCCCCCCCCCCCCAAAAAAAAAAATATATATATATATAAATAAATAAATAAAATAAGTATCAGAAAAACTCAATTTGAAAAGACATCATATACGCATACAACATAATCAACATCCAGTGTAATATTGTGTACATTTTTATTTGAATGGATCTAATGAGTCTAAGCCCCGATATTTTTTCCCATAGAACTAAACCAAACACAAGAAAAGGGATAGCAGAACTACGAGGGTGAAGAAATAGAAGCACTAAGAAGGAAGCAAATCTAGAGAAGCTATCCCACAAGCCTGTCACATGGTGTGACGGCCTATTGCTGACCGTCGATCACTGTAACACCCACATGACACCCACAAGATTAACACTCCACAAATAGCCCATAACACCATGTGACGCGCTCATGTGATAATTTCTCGCATCTGTGACGATATTTTATTCAGGAAACCCAATAGGTGGTGGCTGCGGTGGTGGAGTTGCATGATTCATAATACACCAGCAACAATAAATGCTACATGCAGCAATTCCTACTAGAACAACAGCCGCGAAGGCCACCCCAACCACTAGAGGAACCACCTGCGACAGTCGCAGTAACTTCTGGTGGTGGTGGTGATGGTAGTAGTAATTTGGAGGATAAAAAAAGGTTTGGTCGGAATCTGTTTCATCAGCTGAAGTCATTGTCATGTGACTCTCGATCGCAATAATGCTGAAGATCATGATACTGAAAAGCTTTTTTATCATTGCCTTTTGACTTGTTGGACAGATGGGCTTTGATTTGATTTCTAGTAAGTCTAAGCACAAATCTTACAACCTAGCTCTCTGTACATAACCGGTGATGATGATGAAGAAGAGAAGAAGAGAGAATCTAGGGAAAAATTGTAGAGAGAGAAAATGGAATTTGGAACGCAAACAAAGCTTCCGCTCAGTCCAGTAGCCAGACCTTTTGACTTACTGGGCATGGATTGTGGAGATAGAGAATGAAATCTGAAAAACTTTGACTTGGTGTTTATAGAGATAAGAATGAGGGAATAAGAAATGAATGTTTTAGAGAGGGAGGAAGGGGCTGGTCGACTATGAAGGTGTACATATTATGACAAGTCACTACAAGAAAAATGGTGTACACCGGCACTAATTTTCCGGCGTTTGAAAAAATGCCTATAATATACGTCATTTTTGTGTTAAACGATGTTAATTATTGACATTTTGTACCAACGTTGATAATTGTCGGCGTTTCTAAAATTGTGTTGCCAATTAACGGCATTTGTAAAATACAAACGCCGTCAATCTACGGCATTTGAATAAAGTGCCGTTAATTTACGGCATTTTTTTTGGTAATTGCCGGTGATTCAATTTCCTGCTAAAAAAAAAAGAGCTTTCATTCCTTCCCAAAACCAAAAAGGAAAAAAGGGGGAAATATTTGGGGAGTTTTCATTTCCCTCTCTCTCTCTGGTGAAGAGAAGAAGAAAGAAAAAAAAAAAGGGCAGAGACAACACTCACGCTAGTGCCGCTGATGCCAGCACGACCGACGCCAGCACCGACACCGGGGAGTAACTTCTCTCTCTCTATTTGTCCGGTGAGTATCTTCTTTCTATCTGTTTGTTAGGGTTTGACAAAAATGGGATTGTTTTGGAGTTTGATTTGTTGAGGAACCCTAATTGTTTTGATCTCTTCTTTTTGCCCACAATCATAATTTCACATTCTTATTTCTTGTTTATTTTATTAATGCTAATAGTATGCTCCATTTTTTTTTCCTGCTAAATGATGAGGAGGAAGCTTCCCTCTTTGACATGTTGTGGTTACTACTTGCAAGTTTTATATTTGTGCCTACATTCCAAAAAATTTCTGGAGGTAACTAAAATTATGTGTATATTCTTCTTGATGTGAAGCCTTCATCTCCTTAATCATAGTCAACTGCCTTTTTTGACTATTGTAGTTTAAGGTGCAATTTGTTGCGGATTGATGTTTCTTTTGCTGGGTTGTGTCTTGTTTTGATTTCTTTTGTTGGTTTTTTTTTCCTTCTTTTTCTGGAACATTGTTTCCATAGGTTTCATATTTGGTATATTTTGGGTTTGCATGTAAGGTGCTTGCTAAAAGTCCCGAGAGAGGTGTTTATTACAGTGTGCATTGGATTGTGTCTAGCACCTTGTCATGGGCTTTGTCCAATTTTATTCATATCTTGATTTATCAATAAAATATCTATAGTTCAATATATATGTATATATATATTCTAACTATATAAAAATAAAAGCTTTGGATTATTGTTCATATATAGTGTTTGTTATAGGCTTTTTGTTCATGTTAAATTGTTATTTCAATTGCTCTGATTCCTACTTTTATTTTCTGATGATTGGTATACAATAATACAAGTGTCAGATTAGTACTTTAATATGTATACTAGTGTCTCTATGTGATATTTTTTTCACTCAAGTCAATTAATTACTTAATTTGACTTCCTTTTGTTAGGCAACATATCAATACAATAGGTTTTTTAATTGTGCAGGCAAATAAGTGCTTAACACACCCATAAAATTCTTATTTCTCTGTAATCCCTTTGGTTGAATACACATTGAGCTGATGTTGTGACAGAATTTAATGTCAAATTACAAGCACTCGTACAATTAGTTTTATGGAGTTTAGTTGCAGGAAAGCGATACTTTTCTATTTTGCAATGAGCTCATATAGTGTGTATAGCTCATGCATAGAATGAGTTATCGACTAGTTATATATGATGTTCTGCACGCCCCCATCTGGTGGAGAGTACTTCAGGGAACCATGATCTGCAGATGGTGTATACACTTACTAGTTTTTTTTTCCCTTTCTCTTTTCTTTTCTTTTCTTTTTTATTTTTTTTAAACCTTTATATGCACTAATTGGCCCCTTGATCTAGTGGACAGAGCCTGGCCTTAAAGCTATGTTCGCAAATTTTAATAATGTAATCTTAATCAGTGTTACTGTGTTATTGGATTTTTTTTTCCCCTTATGTTTTTCAATAGCGTTCTTGTCACTTGTTTGTACGTCTTCTGTCTTTGGGTTTTAAGTGAGTGATTATTTACTTCTCTTGCATTTTTTTTTTAAATTATATTGGTTCTTTACTTCTTTATTTGGGGTTAAATACATTTTACCCCCTTATGGTTAGGCGGCCCATTTTCAATTTACAACCCCATCCCCTCACCCCCCTCCCCCTATGGTTAGTGTCCACTTTTGAACCACATGGGGGTAAAGTGAAAACGAGCCTAACCACATGGGGGTAAAATGTATTTAACCTATTAATTTACTCTTAAAAATGTTTATAAAAATATGATGAAATAGCAAAGCCTATGTAGATTTTAGTTTCAAATTTTCCTTTTTTTTTTTTTTTTTTTTTTTTTTAAAGTCTTTCTAGATTACAAATTATACAATCATATTGGTGTTGTAGTTCTATATATTCTTATAAGAGATTAGTATGATTATATTTTGAATTCTAAACTTAGCTAAACCTAGTGCAAGTGGTGCCTGCCACTGCTTTTATTGTGATTGTAGTTTCGCTAAAGAAAAGGAAGGTTTCAATGTTATATGAATGAACAACTTGGAGAAGATTTGCACACTTCACATTCAGGCACTTTAGTATGATCACTTTAACAATTTTTTGCATGACAACCAAATTGTAATAACTTTTGCACTAGTTATTGATTCTGATGGAATCATAAAATAGATTTTTTATGTTCCTACAAATTTTCTCTCTTTTACTACATTTTTTTTTGCTTAACATGTTATAATAAGACAGTAAGAGTCTATCAAAAATAAATAAATGTACTTTGGTCTTTAACTATGCTTTTGTTCTTAAATCGTGTCATTGTCTCACAAACAATTAAATTCCAAGTAAATAAATGTACAAGCCCTACACAAGGATACATTTTTTGGTGAATTCCACCATGTGACCAAACAAATTGAAGAGGCACTTTCCAGATTCCTTTTGATAACCTTGATATATCGGATGATGTTCGTGAACAGGTACTTTATCATCAACTTTCCCGATGAAATTTGGTAGAAAATTTAGGGGTTAATTATGATAACCTTGATATATTAGATGAAATTTGAAGCTACAGTATTCGATTTTCTTTCCTATCTTTTCCCCCAACTAAAATAGTGAAAAATGAATAGGCGAAGAAACTACACATCCTTACTCATGCTTATAGCTTCAATCAGGTATACATTTATGTTATTCTAGTAGTAAAGTACTAAAGTCATACTTGCATTCTGATTATTAGGCACTTATTTGGGTGTTCATAAGTAAGGGTAAGAAGATGAAGGAAAGAGTGGGAAAGAGAAAGAGATATTAGAAAATGATTTAGAGCTACATTAATCTTTCAGACCTTACACCTTACCACACACACACACTCACACACACATAGAGATATGGATATACATATACTAGCATGATCAGAAGTACAGGACCTTGAGCCTTTGTTTGGTTTGCAGATTTATTGAGGAAAAAGAAAACAAGAAGAAAAACTCTCTTGTGTTTTCCTCCATGTTTAAATAACATTAAAAATTCAACATTTTTAAAATATTATTGTAACCTCAGCAAAAAGGGAGGAAGTTGACTCACAAGATTCATTTTTTTTTTTAAATTTTTATTTTTTTAAAAGTTAGGTCCACTATGTTTTATTCAAATCTTATTCACTTATGTTTGATTGTAATACTTTTGTTTCTTTTTTGTAGGTTGATGAGTTATAGTAGAAGATGTCAAAGAACAAGAGCTAACTTTGGTTATAATGAGGATAATTTAATTGTGGAAAATTGTGGATTATTTTTGTATTTTTGTTTTTAATTGCATACTTTAAATGTTTTTGATACAAAAAGTGGAAAGTTTGAATGTTGGTGGAAATTGTTTTATGATTATTGTCTATTATATTTTGATATTAATAGTCTGTATTTGATTGGTACATCGAGTTATTGTATGGGTTAACATAATTGATGTGAAAATAAGTGAAATTTTATGCATATGAATACATATTCACAAGTTTATTGCGAAGAATTGCATTTTAATTTCTATGAAAAATATAAATAAAAAATAAAAACGTTTATGGCATTTTTGAAAAAGTGCCGGGAAAAAGTTATATGGTACAAGAGTTGGAACAAAAATGCCGGTAAATGTAACATAAACGCCAGCAATTAGCGGCATTTAACAAATGCCGGTAAATCCTCCAATTTATTGCGGCATTAGTCAAACGCCGGTATAAATGCCGGCTACACCTATGACAGCATTTTTATCAAGTGCCGGTAATTTACGACATCACTTTGGACGGCACAATAAAAAGCGCCAGTTAAAACGCCGGCTATACATATGCCGACACTTTTTCTAACTATAGCGGCACTTTTGAAACGCCGGTAAATGTCAGTTTTCTTGTAGTGAGTAATAATATGTTTTCTAAATATATGTGATAGTAGAATTATCTTTAATAATTGTGGCATCACTTTACTATATTCCAATCATAATTCAGTGGAATCACTCCAACATGTATTTGACAAAATATTTTGGATGTAAAATTTGGGAAGCATAGCATTACTCTATTATGATGTATATTTATTAAGTATATTAGACAAAATGTATATATCATGTATTTTTTTGGTTAGATTGAATGGATGCTATTACCTTTTAAAAGTGTTTAAGTGAAGTATTAGGTAAAGAGTTAATGCTATTACCTTTTTTGCGTCCAATGCAAAGAGTTAATAGGGAATGTTAACTTGCAGCATGATACTAATTTAGTGACGAAAATTTTTTTTTTAGCGGTGAAAATTTTCATCTTTAATTACAAACTTTTTTTCATCTTTAGTGACAAAACTTTTTTAAAATGCTTGTTTCTAAAAGTTTTTTTTTTGCCACTAAAAATATTTTTATTAGTCATTAATTATTAGAAATATTTATATCAAAAACTTTTGTTTTTTCCCTGGAGTTATATCAGAAACTTAGAACGCACAAAGAGCCTGTTTGTCTGTGCTTAGGCTTATGCAATCTTGATCATGATTGGTAGAACTGTTTAAAAGTAGAACTGTTTATTATGGTTTGGGTGTTTGGTTAATATGCTGTGAATTGATCAAATATAGAGATAATCTTGAAAAACACCCCCTACCTGCTTATTGTCAAACTGCTTTTTGGACCCAATGTGGTTATATTTTTGTTGAAACAAACAGATCAATAAACAGTTTGCGCCACTAAAACTGCTTAAAATAGTCAAAAAAAAGCAATAACAAACAGGGTCAAACAAACAAAAAAAAAGTTAGTTCTAGTTTAAGCGCCCTTATAAAGAAACGAAATTATAGTATCACCTAATCATCCATGGAGTCCATTAGTTCTAGTTTAAGTTTAGTCAGTGTCCTCGTAAGAAAATATCACCTAATCCATCGAGTCCAAAAAAAAACAAATACAATTGGTTAAAAAAAAAGTTAAAATAATGGAACGTACGGAAGAATGATAGTATCATAATATTAAGGGACCATCGCCTATAGTCCCCTTAAATAAAACTCTTCAAAACTAAAACACATGTTACTTTTTTATCGCATTATGCCATTTTTACACTCAAATTGCTATAACTTTTGTTATAGAAGTCTGTTTTTCGTAAAATTTGATGTTTTGAAATCAGCAAAATGAGATCTATCAAACGAGTTCAATGTTGACCATGAAATACTGGGACAAAAAAAAAACTAAACATAAAACAAATATGAAAAATTACATTTTTTCGCATACAGATAATAAAAACATATTTCTTTCGTACAATTGGCACCATAGATGCATAGATCTTAAAAAAAAATGCACGAAATAATAAAAAAAATCACCCAAAAAACCAAAGAATTGATAAAGTTATGGTAGTTTAAAGTTGACAGATAATATTATCTGTCAGACACACAGATAACAGATAATATTATCTGTAAGATAGATAAAACCTCAAAATTAGGCTGCAACTTAACCTTTTTCGTAAAATTTCCACGCCTATTGCGTAGATCTCAAAGAAATACATGAAATAAAAAAATAATAATAATAATTACCCAAAAAGCCCAAGAATTGATAAAGTTCTGGAAGTTTAAAGTTAATAGATAATATTATTTGTTAGTGTAAACAAATAATATTATATGTCTAAAAGATAAAAATGAAAAACGAAGTTCGAAATTACTTTTTTTTTGTACAACTTTCAAGTCTGATGTGTAGATCTCAAAGAAATACATGAAATCAGGAAAAAAAAATATCACCCAAAAAGCCCAAGAATTGATAAAGTTATGGTGGTTTAAAGTTGACAAATAATATTATCTGTTAGTGTAACCAGATAATATTATATGTCTGAAAGATAAAAATGAAAAACGAAGTTTCAAATTACTTTTTTTTGTACAACTTTCAAGTCCAATGCGTAGATCTCAAAGAAATACATGAAATAAAAAAAAATCACTCAAAAGTCCAAGAATTGATAAAGTTATGGTGGTTTAAAGTTGACAAATAATGTTATCTGTTAGTGTAAACAGATAATATTATATATCTGAAAGATAAAAATGAAAAATCAAGCTCCAAATTACATTTTTTTGTACAACTTTCAAGTCTAATGCGTAGATCTCGAAAAAAATATATAATATCAAAAAAAAAAAAAAAAATCACCCAAAAAGGCCTAAAGTGAGTTATGATGATTTAAAGTTCACAGATAATATAACATAATCTGTGAGCGGAGGGACTTTTCACCAATTACGAAAAGTAGCGAGGGACTTTTCATAAAACTGCAAAAAAAACATGAATTTTTTACTAAAACACATAATTTTAAGGGGTCTATGACCTAATATCCCTAATATTAATAAAAAAAAACGTGACGCTTAACCAATGTTATTTAGGAAGAGTTCATTCACCCAACCTACCACCAAAAAGTAGGGGTGACAATTTTTGACATAATACAAACCAGATAGACACGAAATAAATGGGTTTGAATTTAGTTTATATGGATATGAGTCATAAATGAGTCAACCCGTTTAATATGGTTAGTAAATAGGTTGGTCATGCTTTAATCTGGTCAACCTGTCTAACCCGTATGACCTGATTATGTACATATTTAGTGAGGGTATTATTAAAAATATACAATAATAGCCATTGTTAAAACCTAATAACATTTACAATTCCAACTAAAAACTAAAAAATCACTCAATACTTCCTGACTGGAACTTCATTCAAGTCACAACACCTCCATCCAAAGATAGAAATATAAGTTAGAATGTTGAAATCTACTTCTACGACTACGATCAACTATAATTACTGTTATTATTTGGTTGTTTTCAATGTTAGCTTTTCTGGCTTTGTACAATTATTTTTAGGTATCTTTCCATCATAGGTTGACGAGTTTGGATTTGTACTGGGAAAATTTTATCTTTAAATCTTCTGGAACACATTTTTACATTATCACAATTTGTATGTATAACTTCAGATACTTCATTTGATTCAATTAAATCACTAAAGTTACTAAAGTGTCTTAAACACGCATACATGCAATAGAAGGTCTGCTATTCGCGTAGATTAAATGGGTTAGCCGGATTAAACGGGTAATCCGTATATTACACTAGACGGGTTTGGTATTAGGTTAATTTAATTTCTGACACATAAAAAATGACACAATTACGGCACGACTCGATTATGACATGACTCGATAATGACACCATAAGTTTATAACACGACACGACACGATTGCCACCCCTACTAAAATGTAGGAGTCTCGTTGATGGAACTAAAAATAATGGGCATAGCATTAGAAAGAAAAAAAAGAGTTTAATAAAACTCTAAAGAAAATCATTTAATTGAAGTCCACCGATTGATAAAAGTACAAAACACTTACGGCCCGTTTGGTTCATGGATTCTTAGGGTGGATTTTGATTCCACCATAAGAGTACTAGTAATCTTAAATTTTATCCTTGTTTGGTTCATGGATTATTCATTGAATTGTGGGTCCCATTGGATTTAGAATCCACCCAAAGGTAGAAAATAGGGTGGATTCTAAATCCTAGTTTGGAGGTGGTATTCTAAAATATTACTGGGGTTTTGGTTTTCGAATTTCATATTACCTAAATTAGCCCTTATATTTGTAAAAGGTATAAGTTAACATCATTTCTATTATGGATAGTCTTTAAGGGTAGCTTAGGTATTTAACATCATTTCTATTTTATTTTTCTTGCCCCAGCCAAATACTGGATTCTAAATCAAGATAGGATTCCGCTCGTGAATCAAACACACTTTGCAAGGATTCAGATTCTTAATAAATTGATTACTAGTATTATAATTTCTGGTAATCAGAATCCACCTAAAATAATCCATAAATCAAACGATCCGTTAAGGGGTTGGTACGCTTACCTAGGTGAAATAAAAGATGTTATTAAAGAGAATGGCTATTACTGAGCAAAGTATACTATCCACTCCAATAATTGTTGTTAGCCAATTATATTTTAACCAAACAAAAAATTACATATCCATAGTAATATTTTATTTTTAACAGCAAAACATATATACCTTTCATATTAATGGAAAATGTTACAAAGCATAGGCGGATTAGCCACTACAAGACATAAAACCTCCCACTGTACCTTTGAATATATCCTATACACAGTACTGTTTTTATCCCTAAGCCACCAAAAAGGGGCTACTGTAATATTTTAGTACCAATAATGATAGGTGCACAACGAATTGTATAAATGTGTAGTACATGGTTAGACCTTGTGCTAAAAAGCATGTACACACCTTTTTGTGTGTACAGGCTTTTCAGTACAATGTCCAACCATATGTTGCACATTTATACAATTCATTGTGCAATTCATTATGTGCCTATCATTACTCTTTAAGTACATAAAAAGGAAATATAAGCGTGAAATAAAAAATCGATGGTGTAAGTTGGGTTGGGGCAGTATTTTAGTTTTGATTATCAACTCCGTACCAAAGACGGGAGGTGCAAGGGTTAGGGTGGCCTATAATCTCACTCAAAAAAAAAAATTGGAAAAAAAAATTCACTACATATGATATTTAGTCTAAATGTTGTCCAACTCACTTCAAAGTTTGAGAAATTTTTTAGTTCATGTGATATTTTAGTCCAAATATAGTCTAGTTCACCCTAGTAATAATTGCCTATGTGTAGTATTTTAGCCCAAGCCACCTTAGTATTAGATACCAAACCTTATTATGTTCATTCTTATTTCAGTCCAACCCAATTTAGTGTTCTATATAAATTCAAAGTATAGTCAAACTAACATAATATTTCAGACCATACATATAATAGCTCATGTGATATATGTTTTAAGAGTAATATATATTTGGGGCAGAGTGTGGGTGTGAGTGTTGGTGAGATTTGTTAGTGCCCCTAGCGTTGTTGATGTTTTAACTCAAGACCAACCTAATATTTGGTACCAAACCTTATGTCTATTCTCTTCATTTTAGCCCATTCCATTTAAGTGTTTCAAACCCAGTTTGACATCATACAAAATAGTTTATATTCATCTCTCCTATATTTATTTTATATATTTTCTTCTCTCATTATCAAATATATAGAAATAGACCCCAAAATTTTTTTTTTTCCGAGGACAGCGAACTTTCATATAGTCCTCAGCCCCCAAAAATAGTTCCTGCCTCCGCCTTTGCACCCGACCTCTTATGTGATTTTGTCTTGAATTACCAAAATCATGCCTACACCTATTACACTTCCTCCAAATTAAATATGTTCGCTTAAAGGCGGAGCAGAATGGACCTCGGTAGGGTGGGATATGTTGCCGTTACTAGCTAGCTAGCCAGATGTAATGCTATTCTACATAAAATCAATGTAACAAAAACGCAGCGCAAAAAAAATTAATAATCGTAATTGTTCTAGTTTAGTTAGTGTCCTTGCTAGGAATGATAGTAGTATTTACCAAATTCATGTAGTTCCAAAAAAAAAAAAAGAATGTAAGGTGCCTAAGCTTTAAGAAGAATAATTTTACGTGTTACTACTGGTCAGGGGGTCTATGTTGGGATTATATTATATGTGAGACAATTTCATTAATTTAGGGATTGTGATTTGGCCAGATTTTTAATGTGATTTGGTTTCCTTGATAGAGTTGTATTACTTGTCTAACAAGTAATGGGTCATAAACTGTATATAGGGAAGTTGTATAGGAATTTAGGTGAGCCCTTGGTGTACCAAGTTGGGGGTCTCCCCTCATGGGGGTGCATGGTCTAGGGTGAGAGAGATATTAATCATTGGGGTTTTCTGTGAAGGTTGTTCACAATGATAGAGATGTGAGGTAGGGATGGGTATTTCTTTATCTCTGTGATTTCTCTATGTATTACAGTGATTATGTCAAGTTCTTTGGGGTATTGAGTGGGGAGTGTACAAGGGTCTTTGTATTTGGATTATAGGACTTAATCCATATAAATTGTACCATGTTTTACTCAATAGTGAAAGAATGAATCTCTTCGGTGTGGACATAGGCAGGTAATTGGCCGAACCACGTAGAAATCTGTGTGTCTTTTCTTTGGTGTGCATGTTTAATTACTGCTCATGTGTGTGTGTGTGTGTGTCTGTTTATTTGGGAAAATTTGCTTCCGCGTGTTAAATTCCCAACAAGTGGTATCAGAGCTATGGTGGTCAGATCATAGAGACAGAGGTGCACGGTGATAGTGGAGAGTAGCAGCACGGTGGTTAAATGATACCACAGGATGAAAAAAAAAAAAGGAACAGGTGAACATGTTAGTAGCGTAGTGATGGTGGTCGTGGTCGTGGCCCCGTGAATGATAGGCTTCAGATTGTTTTTGAGGTTTGTCATGGTAAATTATTCCATGTGACATGGTGTAGTGAAACTTAAATCGTGATTGGTTGGAATTTCATGGAGCTTGTAGGGATAAGCTATGTTGCTTGGAATTTGGGTTAGAGATGGTTCTTAAGGTTTTTGAGTGTTGCATATTCATCTATTGGTATGGATTTATGAAATCCTGTATGGATTGGAATTAGATCTGTTAGCCTTGAATTTATTTAAGTCATTATTTTTGTTTTGTTTTGATGATGACAAATCTAGTGATAATTGCATACTTTCATTGGTTATATTTCAATCAATTATCATGTCATTTTCATTACGCTAATCTCTTGATTCATGTACTTAAATGTTTTAACTTTGTTTGAGATCATGCGATAGCATGTGGTGAAGTCCAAGAGTGAGGGAGCTCAACAAGGATCAAGCTTGAAGACTTGAAGATTTTTCATCCTTTGTTGAAGACTAGGATTTATATGTAAGCATTTTTTATCAATCACTCATAGGGGCTCAAGTAACTTTAATTGGACTTTAGGATCCTTGCACTTACACTTTAAAATACTTTCAAGGACCTAAACATACTTAGACCACTCATTTAAATTCATTTCACAAAAACTTTCAAGTGGCTAAGTCAAAAGAAAGTACCTTTGCGCAGATAGGTCAACTTTAAATGCAAACCTGATCCAATTGGTAAGGAATTAGATCTTAAGTTTTATATGGTTGGAAAGATATTTGAATCTAGTTTCCGAATCTTCAAACGGATTGCAAATACGAGTTTTGTAGAGGGAGTTATGGCCATTTTAGTAAAGAGGTGTCAGTCTGCCAAAATCTGCTTAAAATCAGTCGACTGATTTTTTAAGGGTCCAGTCGACTGGTTTATAGAATCAGTCGACTGATTGAACTTTTCAGTCGACTGGACAGCTCTGAAAACGCCTATTCACTGCTCTAAACTTCCCAGTCGACTGAACCCTCGATCCAGTCGACTGGACTGTGCTGAAACACATAACGGCTAGTTTTCTAACTCTCCAAATGTTGCTTTAAATATACCCAATCACTTCCAACGGCTATAATCTTTAAAAAGCTATATATAGGGATGTTTTTAACGGTCATAAAGAAGTAAGAACATCAACCAAATCATTCAAACATCTTGTTTAAACATCATTCCCATTTGAGCCCTAGTTTGAGTGAAAAATCAATTTGCTCTAGTATTTGATTTGTAATTCTTTGAGAGTAAATTGTAGTGAGCTTTCATTTGTATTATCTACTCACTAAGGAGTTATTGTGTGAGCTTCAAATTGTATTATCCACTCTAGAGAGAGAGTTATCATTTGTACCCAAATCAATTGTAAAGAGTGAGGGTTAGTAACCCTTGTGTGCAAAGAAGAGGTTTTCTTCTTTGGGAGAGATTGAAGGCTCTTGTAACGGTTTGGTCTACACCCGTGAAGTAGATCGGATTAAAGGAATTCTCAAGAGGTGTTCTTGATGGGTGGACGTAGGCTGCGGGGTGCGATTGCCAAACCACTTGAAAACTCGATTTGCAAGTGTCTCTTCCCTTATCTCTTTACTTTATTATTTGTGATTGTGTTTAATTTGCAATTAAGTTTTTAAAAGGTTAATTTTCGCTAAAACCTCATTCACCCCCCCTCTAAGGTTTCCACATTTGGGCCAACAAGTGGTATCAGAGCGAGGTCACGGGTTCGAGTCCCCCGGGTGTCGCTGGGGGGGAGATTGTTGGCTTTATGGGAGCCAGCGATCACCCTATGGACTCGCTGTCACGTGTTTGCGTGGCATCTGTCACGCCCCGACGTAGCATAATTCAGGAAAGCATTTAATTTCCTTTATGGACTCGTAGGTCGTGACAAGTGAGTATGACCAATTGTCCCTGCAACAAATAACTTAACAACATTTCTAAAGAAAAGGATACTTAACAAAACATAACCTCCACAATTAAAACTCACTAACTATTACATCAGTCATAAACTTAGGCACAAAACGCCTTATTCAAATGTCTAAAGCTAGTTTATTACAAACCCAAATTAAAAGACATAGGAAAAATAAAGCAGCCTCCTGGAAAGTCTCCTGACTCTAAGTAGCATAGTCAAAATACCCTGGCTGCTCCTGACCCTGAAAATCTGGACATACAGTCCAGGACGCATCAACGCCGTCAGCTTATGAAAGCTGGTGAGCAAAATAAACAAGTGCTCGCAATGTATATATAAGCATATAACCAATAGTGCAAATTAACTTTAAAAGCAATAGTTTCAAGGTTCCAATTCCAACATAAGCCATGGGGGAATAAAGAAAGCAATAAATATGCGACCATGCATGAACAATGTAATATCTCATCTTTCTGACTCTTTTCTCTCAACAAAACTCAACACAACCAAACCATTATCTCAGATACCAGGAATACTATCCGATCGATATCCAAAACAGCACACCAAACTATCGCTTCAGATACCAGGAATAATATCCGATCGATATCTAAGCCACACTCAATACCATTATTTCGGATACCAGGAATAATATCCGATCAATATCCGAAACAAGCGCCTTAGATACCAGGAATAATATCCGATCGATATCTAAGCCGTACACCACACTCAATACCATCATTTCGGATACCAGGAATAATATCCGATCAATATCCGAAACAAGCGCCTTAGATACCAGGAATAATATCCGATCGATATCTAAGCCGTACACCACACTGTCAGCATCGCTTCGGATATCAGGAATACTATCCGATCAATATCCGAAACGCGCGCCTTAGATACCAGGAATACTATCCGATCGATATCTAAGCCGTACACAACACTGTCGCCTCCAATACCAGGAATAATATCCGATCGATATTGAGGTCGCACACTAGACCGCTACGCTTTACTCTTTTCACGCTCTCTCACACACATGCATGCTGACACAACCTCAACCCTAATATGTATGTCAATGTTTCGTAAATAATACCATTAATTAATCACAAAGCCGGATAATCGTACGAGCATAAATTTCGGTCTTAAACATTCTTTCAAGTCCAATTTCTAACAGTGAGCCTTTAAAATAGTATATTTTCCAAACAGTTCCTTGAAATTTTCCAAAACATTTTCCAAACAGTCCCTTAGACAAAAATACAGAAGCTGCCCAAAAGGGCCACCTCGCGCGAGCGGATCGCGCGAGCGGATCGCGCGAGCGAGGGAGAGGTGATGTCGCGCGCGCGGGTCGCGCGAGCGAAGGGGAAAGCCGGATCGCGCGAGCGGATCGCGCGCGCGAAGGGGGGGGACGGTCCGCGCGAGCGGGCCGCGCGAGCGAGCCTCGTGCGAGCGGGTCGCGCGCGCGAGTTCTTGCAGTTTCATCATCTTCCTCGCTTTTCCTCTGTTTTCAGTTTCAAAACTGCATTTTACCCATTTTCAGAATCTGTTCGTACTAGGACATGTAATATATGGTTCTCTTCAGTTTTCCGCGTAGATTAAGAATACGCAATCAATTTTAACTAATACGGATTATATCTCTAGATATTCGCGATTAAAGTGAGGGTGTCAAAACTTTAAATCAACCGTTCGTCGCGATACGGATGAATTATTGCGTAGGATTCGAACCACAGCTTATTGGGACTAAGATCTTTCATTCCCAATTCATAAATTTCATTTTGGTTAAGATTTACAAAACTCCAATTTCAAGCTTCAATGGTGTATCTATATATATACACATATACACACATATATACACTGAATTATACATATATATACGTTGAGAGTGAGTTTATAATACTCACAGAGGTTAATTACACAGAGAATTTGAGACCGAGAGTTTCCGCCGTCGAATTCCGTCGTCCAACTCTACTCCTCCGTTTCTCTTGATTTTGGTATCCCAAAATATATATATATGACTATGTAAGTGTGTTATGTGTGTGTATATAATATATAATCTGTGTGTATGTTATGTTCTTGAGAGAATTGAGAGAGATTGAGAGAGAATGAGAGAAGCAGAGAGTTTGAGAGGGAGATATGAGAGACACTGTGAGAGAGAGAGAGACCACACACATATATAACGTATGTGTTTTGGGCTCCAAGAAAGTACCAGAAATCGCACGGTGTGGTTGAGCTCACGTGCTCCCACACCCAAGTCGCGGTATAGACGCAGATTAAAACATAAACTGGTATTATTCGGTTGATATAAAAAAATGCAGAAAATAATATTAGCGTAGGAATTAAATTCCCGGTTTAAACAACAATGTAGATATTGATTTTGAAACCATAGAAAGTATTTTGAAAATTACAGTTTGACCCCAGATAATTATTTATAAATAGAAATTAAATCAACTACTCATGGAAATAAAATGCAATATTTATTTATTAATGATAATAAAATACAGGGCGTTACACCCTACCCACCTTAACAGAGATTTCGCCCCGAAATCTGAGCTAACTAATCCTGAAACAACTCGGGGTATCTAGTCCTCATGTCTGACTCTAACTCCCACAACGCCTCTCCTTCGTCATGATGCCTCCACTGAACCTTAACCAAAGGAACGTCTCTTCTTCTCAACCTCTTGATACTCTGATCAAGAATCCTCACAGGTCTATCCTTGTAGACAACATTCTGACTCGTCTCAATATCATCAAAATTAACCACATGTGAAGGATCCCGTATGTATTTCCTTAACATACTGACATGGAACACATTATGAACGCCAGACATCTTTGGTGGCAACGCGAGCCGATAAGCCACTTTCCCAACACGCTCCAAAATCTCAAATGGCCCGATGAAACGAGGTGCCAACTTCCCTCTCTTCTGACCAAAACGCACTACTCCCCGAACAGGTGAAACCTTTAGGAGTACGTGGTCTCCAACACTGAACTCCAAGTCCTTTCGACGCCGATCTGCATAACTCTTATGCCTACTCTGTGCAGTTGTCATCCTTTCCTTGACCAGTGATATCTTCTCATTGGTCTCTCTCACCAAATCTGGTCTCAAAAGTTCTGTGTCTCCCACTTCAGCCCAACACAATGGAGATCGACATGGCCGTCCGTACAAAGCTTCGAATGGTGCCATCCCAATACTTGAGTGATAGCTGTTGTTATACGCAAATTCAACCAACGGTAAGTGCGTCTCCCAAGACTCTTCAAAGTCAATTGCACAAGCTCTCAGCATATCTTCCATAATCTGATTAACATGCTCGGTCTGTCCATCGGTTTGAGGATAGAAAGCAGTACTCATCTTGAGCGAAGTTCCCATAGCCTTCTGCAAACTTTCCCAAAATCCTGAGGTAAAACGTGCATCGCGGTCTGATACAATTGTCACAGGCGCACCGTGCAGTCGCACCACTTGTTGTAGGTACATTCGACTCATCCTTTCTACTGGGTAAGTCATATTGTACGCGATGAAGTGTGCGGACTTCGTCAGACGATCCACAATTACCCAAATCGCGTCATGATTCTGTTGTGACCGGGGTAATCCAACCACAAAATCCATAGTTATGTGCTCCCACTTCCAACCTGGAACAGGTAAGGGTTGCAATAATCCTGAGGGTCTCTGATGTTCGGCCTTCACTTGTTGACAAGTCAAACATTTAGACACAAACTCGGCTACTTCTCGTTTCATCCCTTCCCACCAGAAGTTCCTCTTCAAATCCTTATACATCTTTGTTCCTCCTGGGTGTACTGTCAGTCTTGATTTATGTGCTTCTTCGAGAATATCTATTCTCAAATCTCCGGAATCTGGCACACACAATCTTTCTCGACATCGGTATCCTCCATCGGTCCCAACCTTCCATTCTATAGGGTCCTTTTCTGACATCTTGGCGAACCATGCTTGTAATTTCTCGTCTTCCCCCTGGGCTTCGATGATTTGACTCACAAGCGTTGGTTGTACTACGAGGCATCCAAAGTAATGTCCGTCACTTCCTTCAGAAATCCGCATATCAAATTCTGCGATTGTCTCTAAAGCTTTCCATTCCCTCAACATCAATGAAGCAATCATTCCTCGAGGCTTCCGACTTAGGGCGTCAGCGACTACGTTAGCCTTACCGGGGTGGTACTCTAATGTAAAGTCGTAATCCTTAATCAGCTCCATCCACCTACGTTGCCTCATGTTCAACTCCTTCTGAGTAAACAAATACTTAAGGCTCTTGTGGTCCGAGAACAAATCAAACTTCTCCCCGTAGAGGTAGTGTCTCCAGGTCTTGAGCGCAAAGACTACTGCTGCCAGTTCTAAATCATGAGTTGGGTAATTCAATTCATTCGGCTTCAACTGTCGCGAACCATAGGCGATAACCTTTCCGTCTTGCATAAGGACACATCCCAATCCTTGATACGAGGCGTCACTAAAAATAGTGAACTTTTCACCATCCCTTGGTATCGCAAGCACTGGCGCTGTTGTCAATCTCTCTTTCAATTCCCGAAAAGCGCGTTCATGCTTATCAGTCCATTCAAACTTCAAATCTTTCTTAGTCAAACCAGTTCACGGGGCTGCTATCTTTGAGAAACCTTCTACAAATCTCCGATAGTAACCAGCTAGTCCCAGAAAACTTCTGACTTCTGTAGCATTGGTCGGCCGAGTCCAATTCGCCACTGCATCGGTCTTTGATGAGTCAACCGCGATTCCTTGTTGAGAGATCACATGTCAGAGGAACTTAACTTCCTGAAGCCAGAATTCACACTTGCTGAATTTAGCATACAGGTGGTGATCTTTGAGAGTCTGCAACGCGATCCTCAGGTGTTGTTCATGCTCTTCCTCTGACTTGGAATAGATCAAAATATCATCAATAAAGACAATAATGAATTGATCCAAATGGGGCTTGAATACTCTGTTCATCAAGTCCATAAACACAGCCGTAGCATTCGTCATCCCAAACGGCATCATTAAGAACTCATAGTGTCCGTATCTCGTCCTGAAAGCAGTCTTCGGTATGTCTTCCTTCTGCACCCTCAACTGGTGATACCCTGACCGTAGATCAATCTTAGAAAAGGTCGTGGCTCCTTGCAACTGATCAAACAGATCGTCTATCCGAGGTAAAGGATACTTATTCTTGATAGTAACCTTATTCAATTCTCGGTAGTCAATACACAACCGCATTGACCCATCATTCTTCTTCACGAACAATACTGGTGCTCCCCAGGGTGAAGTACTTGGACGAACAAAACCCAACTTCTCAAGTTCTTGAACTTGTTCCTTCAGCTCCAGCAACTCTGTAGGGGCCATCCTGTAGGGAACCTTGGTTATAGGTCGAGTACCTGGCACCAATTCCACACAGAATTCTATGTCCCTTTCCGGCGGTAATCCTGAAATATCTCGGAATACTTCCTCGAACTCTTTGATTACCGGTATTGATGATACTGTCACCTCTGCACTGACAACCTCAATGTTTGCTAGGCATCTAGTGAGGAACATATCACCCGAAGGGTTACATTGGAAATCGAAGAGTCGATTCCCCTTGTCCGCAAATGTGATCCTCTTCCTTGCACAATCCAACTTCGCATCATTCTTCTCGAGCCAATCCATTCCCAGGATTATATCGAACTCCTTCATCGACAGAACCACCAAACTCGCCGAAAGTTCACGGTCTCCTAACCGTACAGGACAATCCTTACACACATGTAATAACTTGACGGTGGTCCCTAAGGGTGAGACAGCACTCAAAGCTTCATCTAAACGTTGCGGTACTATACCCAATTTCCGAACAGTCTTAACAGATATAAAGGAATGTGTAGCACCCGTGTCGAATAAAACTTTAACATGATAGTTAAACAAGGTTAGAGTACCTTCCACTGCTCGTCGCTCGGGCAGTCCCTCCTCATAAGCACCTCCTTCATACCCTGTTTCTTCATAACCAGCAGCCTCGGGAATAACAGCATTCAGGCGGGCCTGTCCTTGCTGACCATAGTTGCCTTTCCTAGGAGCCTTGCATTCCGGACTTATGTGACCTGGCATGCCACAATTATAGCACACAACTCCCGGACGATCAGCACGCCTAGTCTGTCTGCAATCTTTAGCTCGGTGACCGAGATTACCACAATTGAAGCAGTTGTTGTTGTTCCCTCCTGTTGCTCGAGGCGAATATTGCTGTACTGCTTGTGTCTGTTGAGGTTTCTTTCCTCCATCCCAGGTCCTTTTCTGTCCTTGAGGGTACCCAGGTTTCTGTCCGGAATAACCCTTCTGCGGAGGTCGATTTCCAAATGACTTCGGATTCTGACAACCATCATTCTCCAACCCCGTAGCCAATCTCACCAGAGCTTCAAATGACTGGCCCAAATGCCCCATAGTCAGATGTCGGAGAGACAAGTTGAGGCCCCGGTGATACTTCTTGATTTTCTTCTGGGGTGTGTCCACCATATGTGGAGCAAAGCGAGACAGACGCTCAAATCGAGTAGTGTACTCTCGGACAGTCAGATTCACTTGAGTCAACTCCATAAACTCTTTCTCTCTCTTGTCCTTCTCTTCTTCAGGAAAATACTTCTCGAGAAATCTTTCCTTGAACACCACCCATGGCATTCTCCTTGCAGCTTCTTCCCCAATCGTCGCCTTTTCAGCATCCCACCAATCAGTCGCTGCGTAAGACAGCTGAAAGATAGCCAGACGCTTCTTTTCCAGATCAGTGCACTCTATGGTCTCAAAGATACGCTCCATCTGGCGTAGCCACTGTTCCGCTTGCCAGGGTTCATCAGTCCCCGCAAAATACTCAGGTCGCAGGGCGCGAAACTCCTTGAGAAGCTTGTCTCCAGTCTGGTGGGCTTGCCTTCCATTCCCGTTGTGATTCCCATTCTGATTATTGTTCCTCGCATTCTGATCACTAACCCTCTCCAATCTTCTTACAAAAGCCTCGAACATTCCGGTTGGATCTATTACCGGGGGTGCATCTTCAATAGCGGGACGATTCCTGAGATTTCTTCCAGCCATATAATCGAGGGAACGGTACCTATCCATTGATCAACAAGAAATCGGTCAACCTCTCGAGAAGAAGGAAAATTCTAAACGATAGGAAACGACTAAACACGGAACGAAGTCGAACTATCTTATCTTAATTATATCTTAACGGGAGATCCTATGTGTCTTGGACAATCGGTCGAGCCATAACCTGGCTCGGATACCAAAAAGCCTGTCACGCCCCGACGTAGCATAATTCAGGAAAGCATTTAATTTCCTTTATGGACTCGTAGGTCGTGACAAGTGAGTATGACCAATTGTCCCTGCAACAAATAACTTAACAACATTTCTAAAGAAAAGGATACTTAACAAAACATAACCTCCACAATTAAAACTCACTAACTATTACATCAGTCATAAACTTAGGCACAAAACGCCTTATTCAAATGTCTAAAGCTAGTTTATTACAAACCCAAATTAAAAGACATAGGAAAAATAAAGCAGCCTCCTGGAAAGTCTCCTGACTCTAAGTAGCATAGTCAAAATACCCTGGCTGCTCCTGACCCTGAAAATCTGGACATACAGTCCAGGACGCATCAACGCCGTCAGCTTATGAAAGCTGTTGAGCAAAATAAACAAGTGCTCGCAATGTATATATAAGCATATAACCAATAGTGCAAATTAACTTTAAAAGCAATAGTTTCAAGGTTCCAATTCCAACATAAGCCATGGGGGAATAAAGAAAGCAATAAATATGCGACCATGCATGAACAATGTAATATCTCATCTTTCTGACTCTTTTCTCTCAACAAAACTCAACACAACCAAACCATTATCTCAGATACCAGGAATACTATCCGATCGATATCCAAAATAGCACACCAAACTATCGCTTCAGATACCAGGAATAATATCCGATCGATATCTAAGCCACACTCAATACCATCATTTCGGATACCAGGAATAATATCCGATCAATATCCGAAACAAGCGCCTTAGATACCAGGAATAATATCCGATCGATATCTAAGCCGTACACCACACTCAATACCATCATTTCGGATACCAGGAATAATATCCGATCAATATCCGAAACAAGCGCCTTAGATACCAGGAATAATATCCGATCGATATCTAAGCCGTACACCACACTGTCACCATCGCTTCGGATATCAGGAATACTATCCGATCAATATTCGAAACGCGCGCCTTAGATACCAGGAATACTATCCGATCGATATCTAAGCCGTACACAACACTGTCGCCTCCAATACCAGGAATAATATCCGATCGATATTGAGGTCGCACACTAGACCGCTACGCTTTACTCTTTTCACGCTCTCTCACACACATGCATGTTGACACAACCTCAACCCTAATATGTATGTCAATGTTTCGTAAATAATACCATTAATTAATCACAAAGCCGGATAATCGTACGAGCATAAATTTCGGTCTTAAACATTCTTTCAAGTCCAATTTCTAACAGTGAGCCTTTAAAATAGTATATTTTCCAAACAGTTCCTTGAAATTTCCCAAAACATTTTCCAAACAGTCCCTTAGACAAAAATACAGAAGCTGCCCAAAAGGGCCACCTCGCGCGAGCGGATCGCGCGAGCAAGGGAGAGGTGATGTCGCGCGAGCGAAGGGGAGGGCCGGATCGCGCGAGCGGATCGCGCGCGCGAAGGGGGGGGACGGTCCGCGCGAGCGGGCCGTGCGAGCGAGCCTCGCGCGAGCGGGTCGCGCGCGCGAGTTCTTGCAGTTTCATCATCTTCCTCGATTTTCCTCTGTTTTCAGTTTCAAAACTGCATTTTACCCATTTTCAGAATCTGTTCGTACTAGGACATGTAATATATGGTTCTCTTCAGTTTTCCGCGTAGATTAAGAATACGCAATCAATTTTAACTAATACGGATTATATCTCTAGATATTCGCGATTAAAGTGAGGGTGTCAAACCTTTAAATCAACCGTTCGTCGCGATACGGATGAATTATTGCGTAAGATTCGAACCACAGCTTATTGGGACTAAGATCTTTCATTCCCAATTCATAAATTTCATTTTGGTTAAGATTTACAAAACTCCAATTTCAAGCTTCAATGGTGTATCTATATATATACACATATACACACATATATACACTGAATTATACATATATATACGTTGAGAGTGAGTTTATAATACTCACAGAGGTTAATTACACAGAGAATTTGAGACCGAGAGTTTCCGCCGTCGAATTCCGTCGTCCAACTCTACTCCTCCGTTTCTCTTGATTTTGGTATCCCAAAATATATATATATGACTATGTAAGTGTGTTATGTGTGTGTATATAATATATAATCTGTGTGTATGTTATGTTCTTGAGAGAATTGAGAGAGATTGAGAGAGAATGAGAGAAGCAGAGAGTTTGAGAGGGAGATATGAGAGACACTGTGAGAGAGAGAGACCACACACATATATAACGTATGTGTTTTGGGCTCCAAGAAAGTACCAGAAATCGCACGGTGTGGTTGAGCTCACGTGCTCCCACACCCAAGTCGCGGTATAGACGCAGATTAAAACATAAACTGGTATTATTCGGTTGATATAAAAAAATGCAAAAAATAATATTAGCGTAGGAATTAAATTCCCGGTTTAAACAACAATGTAGATATTGATTTTGAAACCATAGAAAGTATTTTGAAAATTACAGTTTGACCCCAGATAATTATTTATAAATAGAAATTAAATCAACTACTCATGGAAATAAAATGCAATATTTATTTATTAATGATAATAAAATACAGGGCGTTACAGCATCGGTGCTTGACAGTCCATCCCGTTGGCGCTTTAACTGGCGCAGCCCCTCATGCCCACCTGGCATTCAGTACAGGGCTCTGCGCTATCATGCGTATAAGGAAATAAAGTTGCGCCTTGACTAACATCAATTGATTTTGGCCTAGTGGTAAGCGCATGATCCTAACAAGACAATAAGTGTCATTTTCATGTTATTATTCAAAGTAACAAGAATTCCAAAGTATGAGTCCAAGAATGATAACTTTCTAAAAACATTCTCCCTTTCAAAAGTTCTATCATTTTCATATTCTCTCTAGCATTTTCCCGCTTTTAAAGATCTTCTCTATTCATTTTCCCCCTTTTTGACAACAACAAAAAGATTGGGTGGCCTTCATTGCCTTCTTCTTGCGTTCTTCATCTTTAGGAGGCTTCTTTCCAAATTTTTCTTTCTTTAAAAACTTTGCGAATTTTTGGGTGATCATAGCCATTTCTTCATCCTCATCATTCTCATGATCTTTTCCCTTTTTCTTTGAGCTTGAGGACTTCAAGGCCATGTCTCCTCTTTTGATCTCCTTTTTCTTGTCTTCTTTGACAAGCACGGCTAACTCCATTTCATGGGTAATGAGTGATCCCATGAGTTGTTCAATTGACAAATTTGTTCCAATTCCCAATCTTTTTGTTGTTGTCAAAAAGGGGGAAAATGAATAGAGAAGATCTTTAAAAGCGGGAAAATGCTAGAGAGAATATGAAAATGATAGAACTTTTGAAAGGGAGAATGTTTTTAGAAAGTTATCATTCTTGGACTCTTACTTTGGAATTCTTGTTACTTTGAATGATAACATGAAAATGACACTTATTGTCTTGTTAGGATCAAGCGCTTACCACTAGGCCAAAAGCAATTGCTGTTAGTTAAGGCGCAACTTTATTTCCTTATACGTATGATAGCGCAAAGCCCTGTACTGAGTGCTAGGTGGGCATGAGGGGCTGCGCCAGTTAAAGCGCCAACGGGATGGGCTGTCAAGCACCGATGCCACGCAAACACGTGGCAGCGAGTCCATAGGGTGATCGCTGGCTCCCATAAAGGCAACAAGATCCTATATATATATATCAGTGGGTAGGGATCTAGGGACGAAAAATAATTTTGATGCTACTGTGATTGTAGCAGGTTGCGTATGGTGGAGAGGTTCTCACATTCCACTCATATGGGCATATATCTTGGGCTGTTAGATTCCGAGTACGGTAAGTATGTGCTTCTGGAGGAAATAATTTGATGGGTTCCAAGAAGATGGGGGCAGACACAGGCACAATTATCCGACAGAGGTAATTGTTAGGATACTGCACGTAGGAATGTTGATCAAATATTTTTAGAGCAGGTTCGCTATTTGGGTGGTGTGATATTGATCCCAAAGTTACAGAGGAATCTAATATTGTTGCTGAAATCACACACGGCGGTTGAGAGAAGTGTGGATGGTTTGTGTCGTCTGGTTGGTAGAGTTGTACTCCCAAGTCCTCGATGAAAAATTCTTATATAAGTGAGTGCATGGATGTTTTGTTCACAGTTTAGACGATGGTGGGGAGAAATCTTGTTGGGGAAAAGGAGGTATCGAGTCTCTTCTCTGGTGGAGTTAATGCGTATAATTAACTCGGGGCAGCTGCACGTGTATTGGCCGCGGTTTGACAAATCGGAGGTGTTGAGACCATATTGATTCGTGGTGTGCACACTGGTACGGAAGACGATAAATGGTAATCGGTTACAAAGTCATCAGTTTTGTGGGTGCTCCAGTTGAGGGGGTTCTGGTCATGTGTGATAGAATGGTAGGACAGTTTTCCCACAAGTGATAGAGGGGGTGATTGTTGGGATTATATCACATGTGAGACAATCCCATTAATTTAGGGATTGTGATTTGGCTAGATTCCTAATGTGATTTGGTTTCCTTGACAGAGTTGTATTACTTGTCTAACAAGTAATGGGTCATAAACTCTGTATATAGGGATGTTGTATAGGAATTTAGGTGAGCCCTTGGTGTACCAAGTTGGGGGTCTCCCCTCATGGTGGTGCATGATCTAGGGTGAGAGAGATATTAATCATTGGGGTTTTCTGTGAGGGTTGTTCACAATGATCGATAGAGATGTGAGGTAGGGATGGGTATTTCTTTATCTCTGTGATTTCTCTATGTATTACAGTGATTATGTCAGGTTCTTTGGGTTATTGAGTGGGGAGTGTACAAGGGTCTTTGTATTTGGGTTATGGGATTTAATCCATGTAAATTGTACCATGTTTTACTCAATAGTGAAAGAATGAATCTCTTGGGTGTGGACATAGGCAGGTAATTGGCCGAACCACGTAGAAATCTGTGTGTCTTTTCTTTGGTGTGCATGTGTTAATTACTGCTCATGTGTGTGTGTGTGTTTATTTGGGGGAATTTGCTTCCGCGTGTTAAATTCCCAACAGCCTAGGCTATACGGCGGTTCGGGGGCAGCGCCCCGAGGCGAATTTTTTGGGGTCTATTTATACATAATTGGCGATTTTTTTTTTGGTCTGGTTGTATACAATTGCGATTTTTTTGGAATATGCTTATAATTTGAATCTATTTGGTGACACGTAAATATTGTATAGTGTCTTTCAAAATTCTAGGGGGGCCTATTTCTAAAATGCATAAAATTCTCACACTAAAAGTGTAATTTTTAAAATTCTAGACACCTTCCCTTTTGAGTTGTATATACCTATATATCAATATATATGTAGTTGATAATACTAAATTGGCCCTTGGACCCCTTTGGAGGGCCTAAACATAAGTTGAGGGGGGCCTAAATGTAAAATACTAAAACAAATTAGGGTAAAAGTATAATTCTCAAAATCTCAGGGGGGGGCCCTGGTCCTATGCTGCCTCCGCCCATGGTTACTAGGAAGAGTTCTTCACCAAATTAAGCCACCAACCAAAAAGATAGGACTTGCCCTTTTTATACTCTCTTCGTTTATAAATAAGTTTGCACCTTGTTTTAAAAAAAAACGATTAAAAACAAGTTTCTAGAGAGAGAGAGAGAGTAAAAAATGCTAGGAAAGAAAGTGGCTGAGGTTACTAGAGAGTCGTCAAAAAAAGTGGCTAGTGATGAAAGGGGATCAATGGTGACTGTTTTTGTGGATAATCTACACAAAAACATGGATAGGAAAAGTCTACAGTTTTTCTTTGGGGATCATGGAAAAGTACAAGAGGTTTTCATCCCATGGAAAGATCGGAAGGGTAGAAACGATGAGTTTGGTTTTGTTCGCTTTGATAAAATTATAGAAGCAAGAAGGATGGTAGCCCAGCGTAATGGTCAGAAGCTATGGGGAAGAATTATTGAGGGTTAAGCTTGCATCCTTGGGTGAGATAGGAGAAGTTATAAACGTAAATCCATTATGAACGCTACAACAAGTAAGGGAGAAAAGCATGTACAAGATCGTGCATTTTTTCTGCAAGCGGAGGGAAAAAGTGGTGGGTTGAGGATAATCGATCATATGCAGAGTTAACTGAAGTCGAACGTGAAAGGGGTGTTGAAGTAGCGATACCTACTGTGGATAGAAGGGAGGATCCATCTTTGAGCTTTCATGTAAAGCATGAAGTTGGAAATAAAGACTTGGTGTGGCTTGATCGGTGCGTCGTAGGCCATCTTTAAGAATCCATTAAGTTCAAGGATATGTGTGAGTGGGCAAAGAATGCTGGATTAGCTAACTGCTTATTCAATAAATTGGGAGAAAACAAAGGTCTATTGGACTTTACGGAGAGGGAAGATATGGAAAAGGGATGCAGGGATTGTTTCGCATGGTTGGTAACATGTTTTGAGAATGTGGCTCCGTGGTCATTATCTGGGATTGTGAATAGGAGATTAGTGTGGTTATCATGTAGGGGGATACCGTTGCATGTTTGGAACACCAAATTCTTTAATAAGAGATGGTCGTATCATTTATCTCAGTGGATGACAATACGGAAAATAGAGCATGTTTGGAGGTAGCAAGAGTGTTGTGTGCAGTTGATGACAATGTATGGATTGAGGAATCCTTACAAGTGAAGATTGATGGAAAAATTTTAATAATTTCGATTGTTGATATTGGAGGGTGATCCTGAGGGACTGGGGAATCAACTGTATGTTCCGGATTTGCAGTCCACTAAGGAATCTCTTCGGCCATTGAAGGTCCTAAAAAGATAAGAGATGACAGCAAGTTTGGTTAAATTAGGGAGGTCATCGGCGCTGGAGATGGTGATGTTGAGGGTGACATAATATTTTAGTCGAAAAGGGTAGGGGTGGAAGTCAATAGGGGAAAAGAAAATGATGCTACTGATTATGTGGCCCCCTCGGTAGTTTGAGTTTGGTGAATCACAACAGAAGGCGGTGGGCATGGACGGTCTGTTACCAATAAAATATTGGGAAATGGCAATAAGTTTGAAAGTGGAGAGTGTAGTTTGATTAAGCAATATTTATTATCCTTGTATGGTACTAATAAAGAAAGGGATAATAATGTAATTGAGTTGGGTTACGTGAGGTGGATGATGAGATTGGGGGTATAAAAAAGAATACGGGTCTTGCAAATTTGAAAGGTAGAGATGAGGAGGAGAGTGATATGGGCCTGGGTCCTATATGTAATCCAAATGCTGAAGGCCCAAACTATAGTGAAGGGTTGGGCAGATCTAGTGGTAGCATGGGCTGAAGCGAGAGAATTGATTTCTTGGGCCATAATCTGGGCTTGTCGGATGATAATATTGAAGGCGATCTAGAAGGAACTGATACGTTTGATAATTTGCGTATGGAGGAATCAGAGATATGGCCGATGCAAATCGTGAGTCCTGTCGGTCTTAATTATATCCCGGGACGGGTCTAAGGTCGCATACAGAGACTTAGTCCTTAGTACTTTTAATCCACTTGACTAGAGTCGTCACTTGATTTTTAATGGAATCAGGAAACCATGAGATGATTTGCTCAAAATAGAAAGGTACTCACCCTTCATTGCCAGAAAATGGGCTCGGGGGTAAGGGGAAGGAGCCATATGCCTGGGCTAAGAGTATACCTCTCTCTTGTATTGCATGTGCATCCGTTTGCTACTTGATTAAATCTCTTGAAATGATTTTCATTAGATGTTCTTTTTGCCATGTATATATTATCTAGTATGTTTGAGGAAACAACACCTATTATGAATTAAGAACAAGGATATTTGAATCAAGGCCTACCGTTCGGTAGGGCGAGGAGGGGGTGCTTTAGTCCTGCTTGGGCTCATTTCCCTCTCGTACCAAGACCCTCGAACCTTGTTTCTGGTGATGAAGGGCGAGTAACCTTATTCAATTTTGGGCGAGTCAAATTTAGTTTCCTAATTCCCGATAAAAATTAGGTGGCGGCTCTTTGTCTCTAGGATCGCGTGAGGAGGTTCTAGTTCCTTGAAGTGTGCTCCTTGGATCAGTCCAGGGACAATGTCAATGGAACGCCAGAACCCCTTCCCGCGCATTCGGTGGTCCCACAGGATATGACTCTGGTTGATCGTGTGGCTAAGTTTATCTCGGCTCCGGGCTGAGTGATCATGGGCCGATCCCTGGGTCATGCATTTTCGCCTCCCCTCTCTGGCAGCACGTCTACAGTTAATGATGTCTATGGTGTCCTCAACACGGGACGGGTTAGTTCGGCCACGTTATCGGGTCCGTGTCGGTTCCTGACTATGCTCAGCATTCCCAGGTTGTGGCCCGGCCTGTGAAGGGTTATTTCGTTGAGTCAGCAAAGCTTCGATCTGCGGCTAGGCTTGACATTGGCCCTCCAAAAGCTATACGAGGGTCGTGGTGATCTATTCCAGTGTCAGGACTATCGTAGCTGGCGTCGGGGCCGGCGGAACGTCCTGGTTAGCCTGCTGCGCAGCCTTCTTACCCATCTTCAGATGCATGACCATCAGTTAAGAGATTTGTTTTTTTTTTAGGAATTTGTCGGTTCCCAGAGACAGTGCCAAGCTCATGATGCAATTTATGAGTAACTTAAATTAGAGCAGATCAGGGAGAGAGAAACAGCAAGAAAGATAATGAGAGACCGGGTTTGTATGTGGTTCATCCCTGTTAATGAAAGAACCTACGTCCACGTGTGTGTGTGAACACTTCCATATGAAATAAAACTACTGCAGGGACCTTGGTAATCCAACAATTGTGACTGGACTACCAAGGGTCGGGCATGCACGGTATTCATTTAGGGTTTCTTGGGAGAGGCTAGATAATGTAGCATTATTAGTTCTATCGAACTCGGGATCCCCTCGAATGGGGGTGGGAGGACCTTTTGATAAGAGGAAGAGTCCTCCCTTACGAGGCATTCTAGTCTATTTAGGAAACTGTTGACAGTCTGATAGCTACACATCCGGAAGGTTTCCTAATCAGATTAGGAAACTGTTCATGCGTATCTGGAAAATTTCTTAACTGGCTTAGGAAACTACTAAGGTCCGAGTTGTTTGGGATGCTCCTCTACACTAGCTGAGTTATTCCCGAGCTGTATTACGACTGGACAATACTATCCCGACCCAGGGGTCGGGCTTCTCCTTTGGTAGATGATCGGGAGAGAACTAATCCTAATTATATGCCTTAATGTGCAGTTGTTAGACCATTTTATCTTGTTTTTGTATATTTTTACTTTGTTTTCTAGTTTCTGACAGGTTTTGGAAGAAATCAACTAAACCAGGCTAAACAGGGTGAAAAAACAGAGCTAAAGAAGCTGAAAAAGCCAAGTCGCGCGCGCGACCCGCGCCCGCGAAAATCCGAGAATCGCTTGCGCGATCCGCTCGCGCGAGAATCCCAAAACCGCTCGCGCGATCAGCGCGCGCGAAGAGCCAAATGTCGCGCTCGCGCGACCCGCCCGCGCGATATGGGTAAAAACCATAGTTGCGTATTTCAGTATACTGAAGACTCCTGTGCAAACGAAACTGCTGAATGACGTCCAGATTGTAAATTACATCAGTTTCAGTCCGTTTCGGGTTGAAAAGGCTTCCAAAACTTGTTGTAAATCTACATATACTCTATTTTACTTCAATTAAAGGGTTACACACCCATACATACTCATTCTACAACCATACTTCCAGCCATTGAAGAGAGGGAAGCAAGGAGAAGAAGAAGAAGACCAAGGGTTTCCATGGCCTCCTCCATCAACTACTTGCCATCTATCACTTCCATGGACGGCTAGATCATAGATCTAGGGTTTCAATGAAGCCCTAGACGAGTAATAGGGTTTGATTTATGTTTTTATTTTAGTTTTATTATGTATGGATGACAGTCACATGTTTAGAGGATTTTTATAAATAAATCGTACTTCTAGTGATTAAATCATTGCTTTCAGAATTTATTCTTGTCTTAGATCTCTTTTGACTGTGATGTGCTCAACGATCTATTCTTGCTGTGCTTGTTTAGGTTGTTTACATGTGATGGTGCTTTATTGATTCGTGCTATCAAGTATCCGAATAGTCCATGCCTAGGTTAGACGGATTAGATCACAACCCTAGTTTAGTGTGAGATAATTCGTGCTATCCGAAGATGGATTATGTTGGTGCTTGAACCATGATTATCTTCTTGTCGGAGGAATTGGGCTTGTAGCTACAATTCCCCATATTCATCCAACGTAATAAGCTAAAGTAATTCATAAATATTCCTATTATGAAGCTAGTGGTGGATTTGCAATCCTAGGTTCCCTTAAACATTATTTAAAACACTTTTAATTGCTTTCATAGTTTAGATTTAGTTTTATTGTTATTAGTTTAATTAAAATCCAAATCAAATCCGTTTTTGTTAGTTAATTAGACATAGGTTTTAAAGTTAAAAGTTAACAATCTCTGTGGGTTCGACCTTTACTTTCCACACTACAAATCTTTTGAAAAGTAAAGAATACTTTTTATATCTTGATATTGACAACATCAGTAGAGCCCTGCGCTATAGGATCAAGAGGCCAGGGGGGCCCGTAACTGCTCGTGATATCTGGATGGTGCTCACCTAAGCAGTTGTATATGACTTGGTTGGGATATATGGGCCGGTCGCTGAGTAAAACTGCTCAGTCATAGAGTATATCCAATTTTGGGCGTATCATCTTATAATTTAACACACTTTTTATTTTTCCTTCACAGTTTGACACACTTTCTAACTATGTGGATTGTATATCAGATTAACGGACTGTAAATCCATTTTTGTTATTCAGACTTCCAAAGAAAAGGATTAATTAAATAGCAATCAAGCTCTAATTAAAGTACATTGGGTATGCGCACTGGGTTTGCACACTGGGATTTTAAGCCTAAACAAACCGCGGGCCGCCCCGCTGACCTAGACCTCGTCCCACCGCCCCGCTGACCCACGATTTTTTTAGGTTTAAAATCCCAGTGCGCATACCCAGTGCCCTTTAGTGTCTGGCTGAATTAAATAGAGGCTGAGAGAATGTAATACTCAAAAAGTGAAATAACTTGGGAGATAACCTAATCTTAGAATCTCTGGTACGAAGAACCCTAACTTTTAAACCATACTCAAAGAGTCACAAGGCACAGGACAACAAATCTAGAGAACATAAAAAACTAGAAAAAGATAACAAGAAAGTCAACCTTGAATGTCAGTTGTAACCGCTGGAGTTGAATAGTTGGCGTCACGCATGGATGGCGATGTTAATCGGCGGAATCCATAGTCATCGATGGTTCAGTGTGGTGAGCAATGGAGAGAACGTTGGATCGAGACAGAGGCAAAGACATAGAGAGGGAGGGAGGGAGAGAGATTTGGATCGAGCAATGGTATTATAAAATAGGGAAATGGTGAGTGAAACCCAAATTTCACCCTAATTTGAACAAAAATGCCTGCTAATGAATTTTAAAAGACTAAAATGCGGCTAGTTTTGTCTATTTGGTGTGATTTCAATTTTTGATTGAAATTTTGGCTGCCGTAAATTTCCATCTTGAATGCCATTAGTCCTAAATAGTAATGTTATTCTAATGAAATAAAATAAATAAATGAAAGTAATGTTACACTTCTCAAATTTGATTCCCAAATATGCATCCTAGCTAGGAGTGTAATTTTGCATACCAGGAGATAATCATTGAGAAAATCACTTTTTTTTCCGCTTATTTTCCTACAGTCAGTTTAGGTGATGTTTACATCTAGGAGACCTGATTTGTAAGACAATGCGTTGCTCAATGTGGTGCTTACTGATTTTAACTGGTTCTCTATGCAAACACCAATCATTCCAATTGATCTATACAGAGAAGTGCGTAATTCACAGCTTATAGGAATCTCGAGTTACTCAAAAGAGGTACACCTAAGATGTGTACATATTCTTGCTTTTCTTCCTACATCTTGTTATTCTTAAGAAAGAAAAGGAACAAGTTTTTGTTTTCAAGAGAGGAGAAAAAAATGTGATTATTTATTTATTTATTACAATTTATTAGTTTTATAGTGATTATGATACTCTTGTGGTTTCTAACATTTCTTTCTACTTTTTCCTCCACTTCTCTAGGGTCTTCCTGTCATTGCTATTGGTGTAGGACTCAGCACATATGACAAAGCATTTGTAAGGATATAATAATTACTGCTTGTTCTTTCTATCTTAATCTTGGCTTATGAAGCTACATTAGTACTAGAAAATAATTCTGGAATATACAATTATTTGAATCATGCTTTGCTTGTCACCTTGATATCTAGCTGCTAAAAGAGTTCACTTGCTGATATAAAACATGCAAGTCATGTGAGGGGGTTGGTTTAAAGCTCTTCGTTGGTATAAGGAGGTTTGTAACATAAAGAATTTACATTAAGCAGCTAATCATTATTTGGAGAGGTTCAGTTTTAACGAATCAAATTGTTAGGAATGTGGTCCATGTGGAAGCTTGTAAAGGAACAAAGTGAATGCCTGTATACTGTTTAAATCATTTCATAAAGTTCTCGTGTATCAAAGAATTTTTATTATTCCACTTTCTCATGCTCAGTTCTTAATCTACTTGCTTTATTTACCTGCTGGCCGCATGGATTTTCTTTCCATATTTTGGTAAGCTTCTGAGTGATTGATGGCCTAATTCATATAATAAATATCCACCATAAACTTAAAGAATGTAAAACTTTGGGTAGTCAAAACTTTCTTGATCCTGTCAAGTGATTTGGGCGATTGTTTTGCAAATTACTCCCTTTTTTTTCCAAAATAGAAAGGGAAACCTCTGCAAAATATATGGAGAGGACAGCTAGTTGGGTTCCAAATATTTAACT
Organism: Hydrangea macrophylla; assembly: GCA_033977485.1. Lineage (NCBI taxonomy): Eukaryota > Viridiplantae > Streptophyta > Magnoliopsida > Cornales > Hydrangeaceae > Hydrangea > Hydrangea macrophylla. The sequence continues at coordinate 55,923,618 of CM066996.1, forward strand.
CATGCATCCAATGAATAGACCATCCATGGTTAGGTACGGCAATGGGGTGGAGAGTTTGGGAGAGCTATTTGGGTTCCTTCACTATAGTTTCCTAATGCAAGTCCTTTGGCCGTGTTTACCTGCATGGTTTCACAGTACAAATGCATAGCAACCCACGTTCAAAGCACAACAGTAGAGCACGTCACGTGCACGTGCACAGCAGCACATGCACAATAGTGCACACACACACATCAGATTGCATGTGCAATGAACACACGCACAACATGCACACAGGCAGAACACGTCTACAAGCACAGGCAATTGAGAGTAGTACTTCTAAAGCAATCTTACGAAGTGGTCTTATTTGGCAATACATTGACACCAATACATACAAGAAGTGCCAGTTGGTTGGATAAATATTCGGAAGATTTATTGCACTCGTACACCAACAGGGATTTGTTGCGGAAAATTGCTCCAATTTTTTTCCTTCTTATCTTCTCATTTTAAGTGATATAATTCTGTAGGAGTATTAAGAAGCCGAGATAAGGTATGATAAGAGAAGAAATCGAGGAGCATGGCAAAGAAATGGTAAACAGAGAAATGGTCTCTTTGAACTCCAATCATCGGATTAAGTAGTCAAAGAGAGAGGAGAAGTAAAGATTCTTGAAGACATACCTTGTTTGTTAGTTTAGGTTTGAATGACAACTCTTTAAATTTTAGACTTTGTTAGACATGTATGAACTCTTTACTTGTTATGATTATTATGGTTTATTTTTATTGTGTTGGTTATAGAGATGTTGGTTAGACATGGATAAACGCTTTACTTGTTATGATTACTTTAGATTATATTTTGTTGTGTTGGATATAGATTAATTTTATTATTTTTGTGTTTGGTATAGATTAATATGCTTGTTAATTAGGTTTAAAAAAAATGGAAAGCATATAAATAAATTAATTTTTTTTTTAGATTTACACATATTACTAACGGATATATCCGTTGGTAAATCCGTTAGTAATTTTTTTATTTTTTGACAATTAATAACGGATATATCCGTTAGTAATAGTTGACAACCCATTAGTATTCAATATAAATGTTTTAAATTTGGCTGGAAAAACTGTTAGTAAGTACTACCTCCGTCCCATTTTATGTGTCCATTTTGGGGAATCCAACTATTTAAGGGGACAAAAAGAATCTACACCTACTTTCCACAATTGCCCATAATCATTGCACTTTCTTTTGTTATTTTGTTTTGGTGTTGAATGCAAGGAAGGGTAGTTTGAGAAACTAAATAAAATTTGTATACTAATTTAAGAAAGTGGACAACAATTTTGGGACATCCCAAAAAGGAAAGATGGACACATAAAATGGGACGGAGGGAGTAGCTTTCTAACGGATATATTCGTTAGAAATTATTTCATTTCCTAACGGATTTACTAACGGATATGTCCGTTAGTAAAATTTATTTTACTAACGGACATATCCGTTAGTAAATCCGTTAGTAATATTACTAACGCTAAAATACTAACGGATATATCCGTTAGGAATTGATACACCCAAAATTATGGGCAGTTTCCTACTCAAGCTAGAAGATTAATGGAAAGTGCATCTATTTCCTAATCCAATTGGAAAACCCCCACAATTAATGTCAATCAATCCTAATACAATTAGGAAACTTACTTGATTAGTGTCAATCACACCCTAATAGGATTATATTTCCTTATCCATGTATGAGTAGGTCTCTTACATCTATAAAAGAGACCACTCACCCTCCATGAAGGGGCCGACAACTCTTTAGTCTACACAGCACCTCTACAAAAATTCACCATTATACGCATACACTCGGCCGGTATTACTGGTAGTGCCGCCCCTCTCTGTTGGCTCACCAGGCCCGCCGGTGATCTGCTAGTGAACGTGCTCAGACACACACGTGGACGTAGGTACCTTCATTAACAGGGCCGAACCACATACAAAAAATAGTCTCTCTCTCTCCTAAATTGCTTTACTTTACTGTTACCAATTTTTGGCATCATCAGCTTGGCGCCGTCTGTGGGAAACGACAATTCTTCTCATCAACAAATTCTTGACTGATCAATATGCCACCAAAGAAGGGTAAGAAGGCTGCGCAGCAGTCCGACCGGGATGTTCCTTCGGCCCCGGCGCCGACTGCAGCAGTCCTGACATCTGAGCAAATCACCGCAACCCTTACACACCTCTTGGAGGGCCACCGTCAAATCCAGCAACAGATCGAAGCACTGCTAGCCCAGCAAAGCAATCCTCCAGTGGCCGGGAAACGACCCGGGAACATTACGTACGGTCGAGAACCAATCTTGACCAGACAACGGGCCCGAGCCAACCCGTCCCGTGTTAAGGATGTCAAAGACGTCAGCAGTGGGCCTGCTGCCCGAGAGGAAAGGCAAGAGCATATGGCCCGGGAATCAGTCCAGGGTCACTCGGTTAAGAGCCAAGTCGTCCCTAGGCGAACGCTTACCCGGAGTCATAGCCGAGCCCGATTCCAGAGGACAACACCCTGCCATGAAGAAGCCTCTTCCACCAACCCGACCAGCTCCTCAGATACCGGTCGGGAAGGAGTGGAAGCCCGAATCAAGGACTTGAAGAAACAGATCGACGGAGTGGCCAAAAAGCTTGGTCAAAACTGTGATCAGCCAATGCCGAGACAGAGTCACCATTCTCCAGCCAGATCACGAGGTTCTCTATCATGCGCAAATTCAAGCAGCCTCGGCTAGATTCATACAACGGCTCGGGAAGCCCGATCGACCACGTCCGAACCTATAAGGCTCAGATGGCCCTAGCTACCAACTCCGATGAGCTACACTGCCTAGCCTTCCCCAGCACTTTGAAAGGCCCGGCCATGCAGTGGTTCTACTCCTTGGAGCCCCGATCGGTTTGCAGTTTCAAACAACTCAGCAAGCAGTTCATCAACCAGTTCGCCGGTATGCATGAGCGGCCAAAGCCAGACATGCAACTACTAACAGTCAGACAACGGAATAATGAGTCCCTCAAGGAGTTCACAGACCGGTTCAACCAACAGAAGCTTCAAATTCGCAATTTGAACGAGAAAATCGCCATCATAGCCTTCTGCTCGGGAGTTCAACACACCAAGTGCGTCGCGTCGTTCCACAGAAACCGACCGGAAACTTTGGTCGAGCTCTCTGAGAGGGTTGGAAAATACATTGACACTGAAGAGTTTCTGAAGACCAAAGACACCGGGCAAGAAAGCAACGAGTCTTCCAGAAATAAGCGGAAGCGAGATCAGCCCGGGAATTCTGACAGTTCCTTCGGCTCACAGTAGGCAGGGTCCGGCAGTCCCGACCCGACCTCCAGTTCGCAGCGGTCTGAGCCCGGCAGCCCCGACCCGACCTCCAGTTCGCAGCGGTCTGAGTACGACAGCCCTGGCCCGATCTCCAGTTCACATCGGTCAGGATCAAACAGTTCCGACTTTGCCTCCAGCACAGAAAAGTCAGTAGCACAACGACCCTGATCCGACCTCCTGTCTCCATCGGTCTAGAAGAGCCCGACTACATTGGTACTTGCTTGAACACCACATGAGGCTCCACCGATTGTCAGAGAACTCATACAAAGACCTCGGACCTAACCCCGAGGCATACAAAGACCTCGGGCCTAACCCCGAGGCATACAAAGACCTCGGGCCTAACCTCGAGGCACGAAGAAGACCTCGAGCTCCGAACTCAGGCACTAAAAAGACCTCGGGCTCCGAACCCAGGCACTAAAGACCTTGGGGTCACGCCCAAGGCACCGGCTTCGCTTAGGTCCAACCGACGATGGGGGAAAATCCCCTAGGTGGCCGACGATGGCAAGCTTCAAAAGACCCTACAACCACCATGTTCCAAGTCGGTTACCTACAGATCATAGCCTCTGTAAGACCCTCGTCTTAGCGAAAGCTTGGGGGGCAAGATGGCGCAGTGAACTAAACAGGTAATCACACCGGGTATTTACAGGCCTCGCGGATAACCAAGTCAAAATCTTGGACAACCCGAGCACCTACAGTACTCAGAGACATTAACTCCACTTAGGTCCAGACCGACGATAGAGGTGACTAAAATCTCTTAGGTTGGCGGACGATAGAGGAGTAAAAGGACCCTAAAGCAACGTGATTTAGGTCGACTCCACCAACATGGTCAAGCTCTTCTCCCAACAGTCTTGACGAAGGCTGGCCGGGCAGAAGACAACCATCCTGGGGAGTTAACAGTAAAAAGGACCCTAGAGCAATACGCTTTAGATCGGCTTGTCCAACATGGTAAAATCCTTCTACCCACAGCCTTGACGAAGGTTTACGGGCAACAGATAACCATCCTGGGAGCTAACTCAAGCAAAAAAGACTCCGAAGTAGGCCGAGTCTCAACTCTCGGTCACTTCCCGAGCACTTAAAGACTCCGAATTAGGCCGGGTCTCAACTCCCGGTCAGTTCTCGAGCACCTAAAAGTCCCGAGCTAGGCTGGGTCTCAACTCTCAGCCAGTTCCTGAGGACTCACCAGGCTCAGAAGCCCCAAGGCAGCTTCCCGAAGCACTCAAACAGCTGCAAGTAACATCAAACTGATTTCCAAACTTGCCCCGATATAGCATCTGGCCAATCTTGGAGATGGGGGGCAGCTGATACGCCCAAAATTATGGGCAGTTTCCTACTCAAGCTAGAAGATTAATGGAAAGTGCATCTATTTCCTAATCCAATTGGGAAACCCCCACAATTAATGTCAATCAATCCTAATACAATTAGGAAACTTACTTGATTGGTGTCAATCACACCCTAATAGGATTATATTTCCTTATCCATGTATGAGTAGGTCTCTTACATCTATAAAAGAGACCACTCACCCCCCATGAAGGGGCCGACAACTCTTTAGTCTACACAGCACCTCTACAAAAATTCACCATTATACGCATACACTCGGCCGGTATTACTGGTAGTGTCGCCCCTCTCTGTTGGCTCACCAGGCCCGCCGGTGATCTGCTAGTGAACGTGCTCAGACACACACGTGGACGTAGGTACCTTCATTAACAGGGCCGAACCACATACAAAAAATAGTCTCCCTCTCTCCTAAATTGCTTTACTTTACTGTTACCAATTTTCGGCATCATCAGTAATATTTTTTTCCAACGGAAATATCCGTTAGTAATGAGGCCATATGGTGTAGTGCATATTTAAGTAACTGGAAGAAAAAATTATGACAATGGTGTTTATGACTTTTTTTTCCCCTCCAAATCTTCTAAATAAAAATAGTTCAAAACATCCATGGGGATATTTTATTTTTTATTTTTGCATTTTTAAACCAGTGTAAAATCATAGAGAAATATCACATTTTTCCTTTCTTGACTTGTTGCGGTAAAAATTGCCAAACACAAAATTCACATTTTCTGGCATTTGAATTAGTGTTGTAAACACTGCCATGAAAAACTAACCTTTTCTGGCGGTATCAAAACCGTCGCAACAACCGTCAAGAAAAACCAACTTTTTTCTGGCAGTGACTTAGCGCAGTAATTGGTTGATTTTCCTAGGAGCAAGAAAATATTGGTGAGCAAAAGGCAACACTCTCCAAAATAATGGTTGATGACTTTCATTCCTCATCTACATATCTCAGGAGTGTTTGCTTCTCCTCCGTCCATTCCCTAGCTATTTTGTGGGCCTATTGATATTTGATACTGATTCATTGTCAATAGATGCCAAAACTCTCATTGATTTTTCTTTTCTTTACCTCTAAACAATGACCCATCTCTAGGATACTCCCAAAAAGGTCACCATAGTCGTAACACTAATTTCAATTTTCTTAAATTTTTGTGACCCCTAACACACCCACACAGAGAGAGACATACACACAGAGAGAGAGAGAGAGAGAGAGAGTGTGTGTGTGTGTGTGTGTTTGTGTGAGAGAGAGAGAGAGGGAAGAGGAACACTAACTATCGGCAGTGGTGTCTAGAGGCTGAGGCGGCGGCGGCGGCGGCAGTGGGTCGATTTCTTTGCTCTCTTCTTTTTCTTCTTTTTCTTCTCAGTAACACAGTATACGCACTAACACAGTACTTGAGAGGGAAATAAAAAAGAAGGAAAAGAAAGAGGGAAATGAAAACCCATAAGTTATCATTTATTTGCCACGCACCCTAAACGTGACAAATACAAATAAAATTATTTTCCACGCGGGTGGCGTGTGGCAGATAATGTTACAATTTTTTGTTAAGCACCTGTGCGTGGTAAATTCAAATAAAATTATTTGCCACTTATTTTCCACGCATATCGAGCGTGATAAATTCAAATAAATTATTTACTACGCACTTTGTGCGTTGTAAATAATAAGCCTTGATGTTTTTTTGCTAAATATTTGCCACATTTATAATTGTGTCGCCAACCTTTGCCTCATCATAGTGGTAGAAGCGTGCTCTTCAATACGCCCACATTGATTGATCATGTCACACAAACCTTCCCCACCAACCAGAGTAGTTTTTTTTTTTGAGAAATGCTACACACACATTTCAAACCACACCCCAAACCACACCCCTTGTTTTAAATGCATATACCTTGTGCTGTTTGAATTTTTCACACTTTTTTGTGCACTACTTACACAGCACAGGGTACATATATTTAAAGCAGGGATGTGATTTGGGGTGTGATTTAGAATGTGTGTGTAGCATTTCTCTTTTTTTTTTTTTGTTTTGATGCAGCATGCTCAATCATGGCCTCATCAATCCTAGACCCTACATTTTCATCATTAGTCAACATCAATTTGCACAGCATATGAGTATATGACCAATATTTGAGTCAACATCACCCATATTCACGTTTCACACACACCAAATTGAGAGGGGTGGCAATCATCAACTTGCACAGCATATGACCAATATCTGAGTCAACATCACCCATATTCACAATTAGGGGTGGCAATCATCAACTTGCACAGCATATGAGTCATATGACCACTATCTGAGTCAACTCACCCATATTCACGTTTCACACACGCCAAATTAGGTGTGGCAATCTAGTCGTGTCGGGTCATAATCGTATCGGGTTATAATCGTGTCATTCTTTACGTGTCATATTTGTGTCGGGTCATACACGGGTCACCCATTTAACCTGTCTAACCCGTGTAGGGGTGTCATCGATTCGGTCAATTTTTTCGGTTTTTGGTCGATTTTGCCAATTTGGGCGGTCGGATCGGGTTTATTTTTTTTTTTCCTAACTAAATTAGGCCAAAATTAAGCGGGAAATACCCAAAAAAATGTCCACTTAATTTTTTTTATACTCTAAAATTTGACTCTTATATATATATTTTTGATAAGTTACTCTTACAGTCTTATATATACATATAGTATATATTTTTACATTGTATATTTGTATCATTTAATGTCGATTTACTAATTTTATTTGTTTGGTAAGTTGGTAACTACTAACTACTCTTTTTTTAGGGGGCAAAAAAATAACTTTAGTTTAAATTTTTTTATTCTTTTTTTTTAAATAAATTTTTTTTATTCTTAGTTATATTATTTGTATTTTAGATTTCCAGATGATTAAAATTATTTTTAGAACTAAAAACAAATGCCCCAACTGCACCTAATTGAGTCAAACGGGTTAGACGGGTTGACCCGCTTAAAGTGTGACCTAACCCGTTTATTAATCGTGTCCAATAGGTCAACTCGTTTATAACCCGTGCCCTATATGGGTCACCCAAACCCGTTTATTTTCATGTCTGGTTGTATCGGGTTGCCATATCGGATCAAAAATTACCAATCCTATACCAAATTAGTCCAAGATCCACGAGATCCAAGGTGACAGCAGCATGAGAGACCAAGACTACAACCCTTCAGAAGCCCTAGTCTGTAAGGGACATAATGGTGTATCGTGTTTTCATTTTTTATGTGATAAGAACATGATGTTACTCCCTCCATCCTTTATATGTCCATCTTTTTATTTTTGGCTGTCCCAAAACTATTGTCAACTTTTAAGATAATTTTCAAAGCTACCCCTAAAGAGTGAATACACCAAACTACTCTCTTAAGCAAAGCAAGAGCAATTTGGAAAAAACTCTCTTGTTTAGACCCATGTGGAGAGCAATCATTATGTTCCCTTAAAAAGTTGGACTCCCCAAAAGTGACGCATAAAATGGGACGGAGAGAGTATTATTTTATTTGGCATTATTAAGTTTATTTTTAAATTGAAATAAGGCTATTGACAAGTTTGCCCCCATTCCGCATACATAAAAACATGCTACTCAAACTTTGACACCTCAGGACGTGTTCCAAAGTGGTTCAAAAAAATGTTACTATCTTTAACGACATGTTGCTATCATTTGTGCAGCACCATGTTTCAATATTTAATACTCCCTCCGTCCCATAATAAGCGTCCACTTCCTTTTTGCACAATGTTTAAGAAAATTGTATTATATTAATTTATTTGGTTCATTAAAGAGGCTCTTTCCAATTTTACCCTTAGATGTGATGGGTGTTTGACTTTTTGCTTGTTTTGGGACCACAAATAAATGCTTCTTTGTCTTTATTATAAGGGTAGTTTTGGAAAGTAAGTAAAAAATATATGCCAATTTAGGAAAGTGGACACTTATTATGGGACGGAGGGAGTAATTTGTTTCTACCTTTGAAGAAATGGTACTATTTGGTGCTGCCTGGGCAACACCATGTAAGCAGTGCCATCTGCTTAATTAACCATACCTTTACGATTCTTTGGCCGTTTTGGATGATTACTAATTTTTTTTTTAATTTGGGCTAGTTTTTCGAGATCTATGTAATAGAAGTGTCGATTTTACAAGGAATTTTTTTTTCTTTATTCGTTTTTGAGCTGCCAATATTTGTCATTTATTTTTTATTTTTATAATTTAGTCAACTACCCCATTTATTACATGGAGAGATGTCCCTTTTGCTTAATATGCATCTTATTTTGTAGATGTTCTTATGTAGATCCAAGATATATAAAATTTATCGAAAATTGATTTGTATTTTGAAAGTCATGGCATTTTAATGATTAAAAAACTTTTTTTAAAAAAATAAGTAAAAATCCATTTGGGAACTATGCATATTAGTTCGCCAAAAATTGGGAAGAAACACGTAAATAACATTTGAGGTCTAAAAAAAACTCAAGAACTTTTGGCAATAAAACGAAAATGTGAGGACTTTTGTAAACATGTGTGGACGCTACCATGTTTGCCATCTAGTATATCACATTGACAGCATATACGATACTATAATGTGGAGACTATACAAACAAGCTCTAGCACAAAAAGGTGAGGAAGACTTAATCCTTTGATAAAATAGAAAATTAAATATTGAAATTTAAGTGATGTATTTTAAGTACTAAAATAGAATGTATTAAATGATTATTTTCAGTACAATTTTTTCACTATGACAATTTTTTCAATTATGCATGTGGTGCATATCAAATGCCCGAAAAATAATTGAATTCTGAAACTTTTCATTTCAACATTTAAATGAATTATCAAACACACACTGACTCGAGCTAAGATTATAACCAATGATAGTTCTAAAGACACCTTTAAAATAGGATCTGAACCAACTCGCTCAGTCAAAATGCCGTTCCGCCAAGTTATCCTACAATCAAGTCATAACACATTAACTATGCTGTTAAATTGTACATGATCTACAATGATCATGACAAATTCGACACAAAAGAATCAAAGATGACAACCCCGGCCAATCTACCTCCCAACCTCCCAATAAAAGAAAATAAAGAAGGGTAATACTTGGGACACAACCTTCATACAACTTTCATACAACCTCCCCAAAAGATGTGTCTATCTCTTTCCTGTGTCACTGTGGGGTCTAGTGACATCACGGGAGAGAGATAGACACATCTTTTGGGAAAGTTGTATGAAGGTTGTGTCCCAAATATTACTCAATAAAGAATTGCTTGTGTAATTCCCAATTTCACATGAATTTGAAAAGTAAGTGGGATTAAATTTGTAAGGTTGGCCTTAAAAGAGTGAATTTCAGTTTTGCATGTGTTCCACGTTTAGCTGTCTACATTATGACATTGGTGTTTGTTATGACATTATGATATGGACAATGCTAGGGGTACAAACAAATCTGCCTAACACTTATTAATACACTCTATCTCTCTCCTAGTGGTATTACGGGGTCCACTGCGGATCCCACAGTCCCACTAGGAGAGAGATAGAATGTGCTAATGTTTGCTTATAGTTTTGCGCGGGCGTGCCAGAGCCAAACGTGCTCGGTGTGTGTGTGCAAACTAATTTCCTATACGCTTAAGTGAGTGATACTCAAGGCTTTCTAGATTTGACTTCTAAACAGAGTGATTGTGTATGATGAGTAGGAAAGTACCTCACCAAAAATCCTTTGGTAGTACTGAAGCGCACAAGCCAAATAGTGTTAAGAGCTTACTAGGTAAACAATCACAAACGAATAATAAAATACGGATATTTTATTAACTGTTTGGAAAATAAAACATATGACCAAAGAACAAAACCAGAACAAGCTTTGATTGTTTAGAAGAACGAAAACATTAAAGAAAATAACAAAGAGACAGACCTATTCGCTATGAATGCAGAATAACAAGAACATAAAGGTTTGAATGCTTTGAATGCCTTGTATGAATGCTGTTTATCGAGATGACGCGGAGTCCTTTGCACGGTTGGCCTGCTTCTATATTTATAGCGGCTTCTGATAGCTTTGATAAGGCAAGGACTTCTTAACTTGCGCTCCAAGTAGTTAGTTGATTTGCAGAATCCTTTCTAATCTCAAATTCTTGCCTTATCCAAATTCTGATTGAATCAATCCCACTATTTTAGGGATTTGTCCTTCCAAATCCAGCTGGACGTGATTAGATTTCATTCCTAAACGGACTCCACCACCTTAAATTCGGGGTGACGTTACCTATGACAGCTAATAGCAGAACCGCCTCCTTCCTTCTGACCATCGGGCTCATATGATCATGCCTCTGACTCCATCGAGCTCGTGTAACCGCCATTCGCCACACTTTTTGATTTCCATACTCGATGACGATTCCACGAATGCTTACGATCAATCCGGCTCATGCAACCGGCCTTTACCACCTATCTCAAGTGTGGTGTCTGATTGGCAATGGTACCCCTTCTCCATGCATCGGGCTTCCGTTCTAACGCTGATTGTCTTCTCGGATGCCCGATTGCGGTCATCCATGCTTGGCTTCCCTAATTGGACTCCAATGTTTGCCATTGCTTGCTTATTTTGTAGATGGTACCCGATTAGTAAGTACATGATCTATTCTACCTATCGGGCTCTATTACACTGGGATAACTCCTTAAGCCCGATAGGCCTTTGCAACTTTGGGCCGGTCAGTTGTGGACATGCCTCTGGCTTATCATCCCCAGGCCCATTTCACCACAACACTCGGGCTTAAAATCCTTTGGCGATTTTTAGGTACAAGCAATCGCCCCCCAAAAGGTCATATCAAACGTCCCGCCTTGATTGATATAACGTTTTGAATTTGAAATCTTGCCATGTGTCATCCATGCAGGGAATGTCAGATCATCGAGAATCCCACCAGTCACTCCTCATCAAATACAAAACGTAAGAAAGTAAAGAGATTTTCAAAAATCTCTTCACCATCCTCATTCGCGTCTTCATCTCTCTCTCTCTAAAACCTTCATCTCAGAGCTTCTCTCTCTAAACTCCATTCTTTCCGGTGAAGAAAACCTCCATCCCTTCTACAGAAATGGCACCCAAAACTACTCTGGCAGCCACTTCCAAGGGCAAGAAGACCTTCCTGGATGCTTCTCCATTCCAGAACCGCTGAAAGGAACTCAGGGCATTAGCCAAAGCCCACGCTTCAGAAATCTCCACTGAAAGCTTCACCCCCTACAGTACTCCTGACGGTATTCCAGCCGCGCCGGGGCTTGGCATGGCGTTCTGCGATGACCCTCCAGCAGCCTTAAACTCCTATTTTTTGCCGGTGGAGACCAAACCATTCCTCTAGCTACCTACTAACTGGATCAAGGTCTGGACTGCTACACACCTAATTACGGACTGGCCCACCCCCACTGTAGACTGGGACAAATGGGTGGCCAGGGTATCGGCCTCCAAGGCCGATGTCTGGAAACAAGCGAGTATCCACGATGCCATCCTGCTTAGTCGGTCTAGCTTGAAAATAGACCGACCGCTCCTCTTCTCTTCTCTCCTGTTCTCGTCCTCTTCTTGCAATAGATTTCTCTTCTGCTGTGGTTAGATGGGCCTAACGGTCAAAGACATCAGTTATTTACTTGGGCTGCATCCTCATGGGCAGGAAATTATGACTGGCATGGACGTCGGAAAGGCCAGCTTCACCTACCCCCAACAAGAGTCTGTCAGGGACGGGGTCGAGTCTTATAGGCCGATTACAGCCTTCGGAGGCTTTTTGAATGCCTTCATAGGCCAAGACGGGACGAAAGTGACCGACGCAGAGCACACTGCTTTTCTCATCTATTGGCTGAATAGGTTTCTCTTCTGTTCAGCCAATCAAGCCATAACCAAGGAGTATACCACTCTGGCTTTGGCCCTAGCTTCCGGGAAACCTCTTTCTCTGGCCTCCTTGGTCTGGGCTCACTTGGTTCGTGGAGTGAAAGATTTTATTCAATCAGGCTTTAGTGCTGGAGGAAGCCCGATATGGATACTCCAACTTTGGCTCCATTCATACTTTCCACATTTCCGACCAGTCGCCCGCCAACTGGACCACATTTCCATTTTCGCTGTCCACTTTATGGATGCTACACCTACTTCCCACTCCTTTGAAGAGTGTTTCTCTTTCTTTTACGAGGGGTGTGCCGATCGGGAAACTCCTCTTTTCACTCACTTTTCTTCTCTTCATTTCCCCACCTTTTTACAACTTCCAAACAACCCTACTAACTGGGGTACGGGCACCCAGTCTTCTTACAATGAAATCTTCTCTAGCTACTTGGTAGCTAGGGATATAATCTTTAATCCAAGCATCCCTTCTGCTAATAACAAATGCGGGGCTGAATATTACTTCGCTCCGCTTTATGCTTGTCAGTTCGGGCTTCCTCAGCTAGTGCCTGTTCCACCGACCATAACGGTAAATGTTGATTGGGTAGAACGCAGCCTCATCGTGAACGACGAACAGGTGAAGAAGATCAAGGAGCGCTCGGACAAACTGAAAGCAGCATTCAGGTTCACTCCATTCTCCGCCCGAACCGTTGTATTAGAGGAGTTCGTCAAACGGTGGTCCGATCGGGCTTCCCAAATATTCAAGAGCACCGCTGCTGAGGCCCTTCTTCAATTTCCAGTGTCATCGGCCACTGAGGGAGGATCCGGGGGAGGATCTGATCGAGCAGGGGACACAATCACAAACAGCTCCTTCCTCCGACCTTCCCACCAATCACCCCTCCTCTCCTATTCAAGTGGCGGCCTACTTGGAGCGCGTTGCAGTGAGGGTCATGCCTCTCTATATCATACCGCCCTTGACCCCTTCGGACAGGGACTAGCACGTCGATCCTACTGGGAACAACGTCCCAGAACAAGTAGTCCTTTCCTCCAGCAGTGAGGACGTGCTCGTGGGCGATACCACTATGGAGGAGGCCGTTGAAGAAGTTGACCAAACGGTTCAACCAGTAGAAGAAAGGGCCGGTGTGGACACATCGGGGTGAACTGATTCCCCAGTTATCACGAGATCGGTCGTCGAACATACTGAAGAAACAATCGTGGCCGACCTTCCAACTTCTTCCACTCCAACCAATCCTCCAACCAGTGGCTATGAGGATCATGTTCTGGTGGAAACTCCAACTGTCGTAGGGACTGCTCTAGCTACGGGCAAAGGCACTGGCCTCTCAACGGAAGGACCTACTGTGGCACCTCCCTCAGCACCAATCCAGCAGCCATCTCATCTCTCCACTACTCCACCTAGCGGCGAGGCCATTGTTCCCGAAGGCGCGTCAGCCTCGCCGTCAGGACCCACCCAGGTATTATGCTTTACATTCAGACTCTTTTCTTCAATCTTTAGTAATATTAAACCAAACTTTGAATCTTTTGATCAGGCCGTTTCTCTAGGTCCAGAGCCGTTCATTCCATTTGACAATTTTTTTTTGTCACACCCCGACGTAGCATAATACAGGAAAGCATTTAATTTCCTTTATGGACTCGTAAGTCGTGACAAGTGAGTATGACCAATTGTCCCTGCAACAAATAACTTAACAACATTTCTAAAAGAAAGGATACTAATAAACATAAGCTCCAGAATTAAAAACTTACTAACTATTACATAGGTCGAGGTCTTAGGCACAAACGCCCTTATTCAAATTCTAACAAGGTTTATTACAACTCTGAAAGGAAAGACATAAAGAAAATAAAACAGCTCTTCTAGAACACCTCCGGTCATCTAACTAGCATAGTCAACGAACTCTGGCTGCTCCTGACCTAGAAAATCTGGACATAGAGTCCAGGACGCATCGACGCCGTCAGCTTATGAAAGCTGGTGAGTAAAATAAACATGTGCTCGCAATATATATCTATATATAAGCATATAGAACAAAGGTATAAATTAACATTAACAGCAATATATTCAAGGTTCCAATTTCAACATAAATCACGGGGAAATATAGTAAGAAATAAATACGCAATTGTACATGAATTGTGTAATATCTTATCTTGCCAATTCTTTTCTTTAAAACAACCCAATTCAACCAAACACATCATCTCAGATACCAGGGGTAATAACTACTCAGTCATCCAATTCACACGCTACACTATCGCCTCCTATACCAGGAATACTATCCGATCGGTATTGAAGTCACACACCACACTACCGCCTCAGATACCAGGAATACTATCCGATCGACATCTAGGCCGATCACAACCGACCATTGCTCCGGATATCAGGAATACTATCCGATCAATATCCGAAACGCGCGCCTTAGATACCAGGAATACTATCCGATCGATATCTAAGTCGTACACAACACTATCACCATCGCTTCGGATATCAGGAATACTATCCGATCAATATCCGAAACGCGCGCCTTAAATACCAGGAATACTATCCGATCGATATCTAAGTCGTACACACCACTGTTGCCTCCAATACCAGGAATACTATCCGATCGATATTGAGGTCGCACACCAAACCGACACCCTTTAATCTTTTCACGCTTTATTCCACACATGCATGTTGACACAACCTCGACCCTAATATGTATGTCAATGTTCACAGTTTGTAGCAACAATTGTTAATCTCAAGCTGAATATTCGTTCAACATAAATCTCAGTCTTAAACATTCTTACAAGTCCAATTTCTAATAGTGAGCCTTTAAAATAGTATATTAGCCAAACAGTTCCTTGAAATTTCCCAAAACATTTTCCAAATAGTCCCTTATACAAAAATACAGAAACTGCTCAAAACTGCCACCTCGCGCGAGCGAGGGAGAGGTGATGTCGCGCGCGCGGGTCGCGCGAGCGAAGGGGGAGGCCGGATCGCGCGAGCGGGTCGCGCGCGCGAAGGGACAGAACAGGTCGCGCGAGCGGTCCGCGCGAGCGAAGGGGGGGAATGGTTCGCGCGAGCGGGCCGCGCGAGCGAGGCTCGCGTGAGCGGGTCGCGCGCGCGAGTTCTTGCAGTTTCATCATCTTCCTCGTTTTTCCTCTGTTTTCAATTTCAAAACTGCATTTTACCCATTTTCAGAATCTGTTTCAACCGGGACATGTAATATATGGTTCTCTTCAGTTTTCCGCGTAGATTAAGAATACGCAATCAATTTTAACTAATACGGATTATATCTCTAGATATTCGCGATTAAAGTGAGGGTGTCAAAACTTTAAATCAATGGTACGTCGCGATACGGATGAATTACTGCGTAGGATTTGAACTGTAGCCTATTGGGACAAAGATCTTCCATAATCAATTCACGGATTTCATTTTGGTTCACTTTTACAAAACTCCATTTTTTCAAGTTTTAATGGTGTGTTAATATATATACACATATACACACATATATATATATATACTGAAATACACATATATAAACATTGTGAGTGAGTTTATAATACTCACTGAGTCTAATTACACAGAGAATTGAGACCGAGAGTTTCCGCCGAGAATTCCGCCTTAGAAATTGCCCCTCCGTTCTTGATATATATGAGTCTCCAAGTATGAATGTGTGTGTGTATATATATATACTGTTTGTGGGTGTGTGATCAAGAGAGTGATTGAGAGAATTGAGAGAGTTAAGAGAAGTAGAGAGTGAGAGATGAGAGACTGATATAGTGATTATATAGACAGCCCAAAAATTGGGCTCCAAGCAATGACTAGAAGTCATATGGTGTGGTTGAGCTCACGTGCTCCCACACCTAAAACGCGATATACACGCAAGTTCAGATCAAAACTGGTATTTTCTGGTTTAAAAATAAAATACAGAAAATTATATTAACATAGGAATTAAATTCCCGGTTATACAAAAATATAGATATTGATTTTAAAACCATAGAAAGTATTTTGGAAATTACAGTTTGACCCCAAACAAAATATTATAAATAGAAATAAAATGAAAATATTCATGGAAATGAAATGCGGTATTTATTTATAAATGAAAATGAAAATATAGGGTGTTACACTCTACCCACCTTAACAGAGATTTCGCCCCGAAATCTGAGCTAACTAATCCTGAAACAACTCGGGGTATCTAGTCATCATGTCTGACTCTGACTCCCACGACGCTTCTCCCTCGTCATGATGCCTCCAGTGAACCTTAACCAAAGGAACGTCCCTTCTTCTCAGCCTCTTGATACTCTGGTCAAGAATCCTCACAGGTCTATCCTTGTAGACAACATTCTGACTCGTCTCAATATCATCAAAATTTACTACATGTGAAGGATCCCGTATGTATTTCCTTAACATACAGACATGGAATACATTATGAACACCGGACATCTTTGGTGGCAACGCGAGCCGATAAGCCACTGTTCCAACTCACTCCAATACCTCAAATGGTCCGATGAAACGGGGTGCCAACTTCCCTCTTTTCTGACCAAAACGTACTACTTCCCGAACAGGTGAAACTTTAAGGAGTACATGATCTCCGATACTGAACTCCAAATCCTTTCGACGCCGATCCGCATAACTCTTGTGTCTACTCTGTGCAGTTTTCATTCTCTCCTTGACCAGTGAAATCTTCTCATTGGTTTCTCTTACCAAATCTGGTCCCAAAAGTTCTGTGTCTCCCACTTCTGCCCAACACAACGGAGATCGACATGGCCGTCCGTACAATGCCTCAAACGGTGCCATCCCAATACTCGAGTGATAACTGTTGTTATACGCAAATTCGACCAACGGCAAGTGCGTCTCCCAAGACTCTTCAAAGTCAATTGCACAAGCCCTCAGCATATCTTCCATAATCTGATTAACACTCTCGGTCTGTCCATCGGTCTGAGGATGGAAAGCAGTACTCATCTTGAGCAAAGTTCCCATAGCCTTCTGCAAACTTTCCCAAAATCCCGAGGTAAAACGTGCATCGCGGTCAGATACAATCGACACAGGCGCACCGTGCAGTCGCACCACTTGCTGTAGGTACATTCGACTCATCCTTTCTACTGGGTAAGTCATACTGTATGCGATGAAGTGTGCAGACTTCGTCAAACGATCCACAATTACCCAAATCGCGTCATGATTCTGTTGTGACTGGGGTAATCCAACCACAAAATCCATAGTTATGTGCTCCCACTTCCATCCTGGAACATGTAAGGTTGCAACAATCCCGAGGGTCTCTGATGTTCGGCCTTCACTTGTTGACAAGTCAAACATTTAGACACAAACTCGGCTACTTCTCGCTTCATCCCTTCCCACCAGAAGTTTCTCTTCAAGTCTTTATACATCTTCGTTCCTCTTGGGTGTACTGTCAGTCTCGATTTATGTGCTTCTTCGAGAATATCTTTTCTCAATTCTCCCAAATCTGGCACACACAATCTGTCTCGACATCGGTATCCTCCATCGGTCCCAACCTTCCATTCTGTGGGGTCCTTTTCCGACATCTTGGCGAACCATTCTTGAAACTTCTCGTCCTTCTTTTGGGCCTCGATAATTCGACTCACAAGTGTCGGTTGTACTACCAAGCATCCAAAGTGTTGCCCGACACTTCCCTCAGAAATCTGCACATCAAATTCTGTGATTGTCTCCAAGGCTTTCCATTCCCTCAACATCAATAAAGCAATCATTCCTTGAGGTTTCCGGCTTAAGGCGTCAGCGACTACGTTAGCCTTACCAGGGTGGTACTCTAATGTGAAGTCGTAGTCCTTAATCAGCTCCATCCACCGACGTTGCCTCATGTTCAACTCCTTCTGAGTAAACAAATACTTAAGGCTTTTGTGGTCCGAGAACAAATCAAACTTCTCCCCATAGAGGTAATGTCTCCAGATCTTAAGCGCGAACACTACTGCTACCAGCTCCAAATCATGGGTTGGGTAATTCAATTCATTCGGCTTCAACTGTCGTGAACCATAAGCTATGACCTTTCCGTCTTGCATAAGGACACAACCCAATCCTTGATACGAGGCGTCACTGAAAATAGTGAACTTCTCACCATCCCTTGGTATCGCAAGCACTGGCGCTGTTGTCAATCTCTTTTTCAATTCCAGAAAAGCGCGTTCATGCTTATCAGTCCATTCAAACTTCAAATCTTTCTTAGTCAAACCAGTTAACGGGGCTGCTATCTTTGAGAAGCCTTCTACAAATCTCCGATAGTAACCAGCTAGTCCTAGAAAACTTCTGACTTCTGTAGCATTGGTCAGCCGAGTCCAATTCGCCACTGCATCGGTCTTTGATGAGTCAACCGCGATTCCTTGTTGAGAGATCACATGCCCGAGAAACTTAACTTCCTGAAGCCAGAATTCACACTTGCTGAATTTAGCATACAGGCGGTGATCCTTGAGAGTCTGCAACGCGATCCTCAGGTGTTGTTCATGCTCTTCCTCTGACTTGGAATAGATCAAAATATCATCAATAAAGACAATAACGAATTGATCCAAATAGGGCTTGAATACTCTGTTCATCAAGTCCATAAACACAGCCGGAGTATTCGTCATCCCAAACGGCATCACTAAGAACTCATAGTGTCCATACCTCGTCCTGAAAGCAGTTTTGGGTATTTCTTCCTTCCGCACCCTCAACTGGTGATACCCTGACCGTAGATCAATCTTAGAAAAGGTCGTGGCTCCTTGTAACTGATCAAACAGATCGTCTATCCGAGGTAAAGGATACTTATTCTTGATAGTAACCTTATTCAGTTCTCGGTAGTCAATACACAGCCATCCTTCTTCTTCACAAACAATACTGGTGCTCCCAAGGGTGAAGTACTTGGACGAACAAAACCCAACTTTTCAAGTTCTTGAACTTGTTCCTTCAGCTCCAGCAACTCTGTAGGGGCCATCCTGTAGGGAACCTTGGTTATAGGTCGAGTACCTGGCACCAATTCCACACAGAATTCTATGTCCCTTTCCGGCGGTAATCCTGAAATATCTCAGAATACTTCCTCGAACTCTTTGATTACCGGTATTGATGATACTGTCACCTCTGCACTGACAACCTCAATGTTTGCTAGGCATCTAGTGAGGAACATATCACCCGAAGGGTTACATTGGAAATCGAAGAGTCGATTCCCCTTGTCCGCAAATGTGATCCTCTTCCTTGCACAATCCAACTTCGCATCATTCTTCTCGAGCCAATCCATTCCCAGGATTATATCGAACTCCTTCATCGACAGAACCACCAATCTCGCCAAAAGTTCACGGTCTCCTAACCGTAGGGGACAATTCTTACACACATGTAATAACTTGACGGTGGTCCCTAAGGGTGAGACAGCACTCAGAGCTTCATCTAAACGTTGCGGTACTATTCCCAACTTCTGAACAATCTTAACAGATATAAAGGAATGTGTAGCACCCGTGTCGAATAAAACTTTAACATGAGAGTTAAACAAGGTTAGAGTACCTTCCACTGCTCGTTGCTCAAGCAGTCCCTCCTCATAAGCACCTCCTTCATACCCTGTTTCTTCATAACCAGCAGCCTCAGGAATAACAGCATTCAGGCGGGCCTGTCCTTGCTGACCATAGTTACCTTTCCTAGGAGCCTTGCATTCCGGACTTATGTGACCTGGCATGCCACAATTATAGCACACAATGTTCGGACGATCAACACGCCTAGGTGCTCTGCAATCTTTAGCTCGGTGACCGGGAACTCCACAATTGAAGCAGTTATTGTTTTTGGCCCCTTCTATTGCTAGAGGCCGATACTGCTGAACTGCTTGTGTCTGCTGAGGTTTCTTCCCTCCATCCCAGGTCCTTTTCTGTCCTTGAGGGTACCCTGGTTTCTGTCCTGAAGAACCCTTCTACGGAGGTCGATTTCCAAACGGCTTCGAATTCTGACAACCATCATTCTCTAACCCCGTAGCCAATCTCACCAGAGCTTCAAATGACTGGCCCAAATGCCCCATAGTCAGATGTCGGAGAGACAAGTTGAGACCCCGGTGATACTTCTTGATTTTCCTCTGGGGCGTGTCCACCATATGTGGAGCAAAGCGAGACAGACGCTCAAACCGAGTGGTGTACTCTCGGACAGTCAGATTCCCTTGAGTCAACTCCATAAACTCTTTCTCTCTCTTGTCCTTCTCTTCTTCAGGAAAATACTTCTCGAGAAACCTTTCCTTGAACACCCCCCACGGCATTCTCCTTGCAGCTTCTTCCCCTATGGTCGCCTTTTCTGCATCCCACCAATCAGCTGCTGCGTAAGACAGCTAAAAGATAGCCAAACGCTTCTTCTCCAGATCAGTGCACTCTATGGTCTCAAAGATACGCTCCATCTGGCGTAGCCACTGTTCCGCTTGCCAGGGTTCATCAGTCTCAGCGAAATACTCAGGTCGCAGAGCGCGAAACTCCTTGAGAAGCTTGTCTCCAGTCTGGTGGGCTTGCCTTCCATTCTCGTTATGATTCCCATTCTGATTATTTTTCCTCGTATTCTGATCACTAACCCTCTCCAATCTTCTTACAAAAGCCTTGAACATTCCGGTTGGATCTATTACCGGGGGTGCATCGTCAATAGTGGGATGATTCCTGAGATTTCTTCCAGCCATATGACCGAGAGAACGGTACCTATCCATTGATCAACAAGAAATCGGTCAACCTCTCGAGAAGAAGGAAAATTCTAAACGATATGAAACGACTAAACACGGAATGAAGTCGAACTATCTTATCTTAATTCTATCTTAACGGGAGATCCTATGTGTCTTGGACAATTGGTCGAGCCATAACCTGGCTTTGATACCAAAAAGCCTGTCACGCCCCGACGTAGCATAATATAGGAAAGCATTTAATTTCCTTTATGGACTCGTAAGTCGTGACAAGTGAGTATGACCAATTGTCCCTGCAACAAATAACTTAACAACATTTCTAAAAGAAAGGATACTAATAAACATAAGCTCCAGAATTAAAAACTTACTAACTATTACATAGGTCGAGGTCTTAGGCACAAACGCCCTTATTCAAATTCTAACAAGGTTTATTACAACTCTGAAAGGAAAGACATAAAGAAAATAAAACAGCTCTTCTAGAACACCTCCGGTCATCTAACTCGCATAGTCAACGAACTCTGGCTGCTCCTGACCTGGAAAATCTGGACATAGAGTCCAGGACGCATCGACGCCGTCAGCTTATGAAAGCTGGTGAGTAAAATAAACATGTGCTCGCAATATATATATCTATATATAAGCATATAGAACAAAGGTATAAATTAACATTAACAGCAATATATTCAAGGTTCCAATTTCAACATAAATCACGGGGAAATATAGTAAGAAATAAATACGCAATTGTACATGAATTGTGTAATATCTTATCTTGCCAATTCTTTTCTTTAAAATAACCCAATTCAACCAAACACATCATCTCAGATACCAGGGGTAATAACTACTCAGTCATCCAATTCACACGCTACACTATCGCCACCTATACCAGGAATACTATCCGATCGGTATTGAAGTCACACACCACACTACCGCCTCAGATACCAGGAATACTATCCGATCGACATCTAGGCCGATCACAACCGACCATTGCTCCGGATATCAGGAATACTATCCGATCAATATCCGAAACGCGCGCCTTAGATACCAGGAATACTATCCGATCGATATCTAAGTCGTACACAACACTATCACCATCGCTTCGGATATCAGGAATACTATCCGATCAATATCCGAAACGCGCGCCTTAAATACCAGGAATACTATCCGATCGATATCTAAGTCGTACACACCACTGTTGCCTCCAATACCAGGAATACTATCCGATCGATATTGAGGTCGCACACCAAACCGACACCCTTTAATCTTTTCACGCTTTATTCCACACATGCATGTTGACACAACCTCGACCCTAATATGTATGTCAATGTTCACAGTTTGTAGCAACAATTGTTAATCTCAAGCTGAATATTCGTTCAACATAAATCTCAGTCTTAAACATTCTTACAAGTCCAATTTCTAATAGTGAGCCTTTAAAATAATATATTAGCCAAACAGTTCCTTGAAATTTCCCAAAACATTTTCCAAATAGTCCCTTATACAAAAATACAAAAACTGCTCAAAACTACCACCTCGCGCGAGCGGATCGCGCGAGCGAGGGAGAGGTGATGTCGCGCACGCGGGTCGCGCGAGCGAACGGGGAGGCCAGATTGCGCGAGCGGGTCGCGCGCGCGAAGGGACAGAACAGGTCGCGCGATCGGTCCGCGCGAGCGAAGGGGGGGAATGGTTCACGCGAGCGGGCCACGCGAGCGAGCCTCGCGTGAGCGGGTCGCGCGCGCGAGTTCTTGCAGTTTCATCATCTTCCTCGTTTTTTCTCTGTTTTCAATTTCAAAACTGCATTTTACCCATTTTCAGAATCTGTTTCAACCGGGACATGTAATATATGGTTCTCTTCAGTTTTCCGCGTAGATTAAGAATACGCAATCAATTTTAACTAATACGGATTATATCTCTAGATATTCGCGATTAAAGTGAGGGTGTCAAAACTTTAAATCAATGGTACGTCGCGATACGGATGAATTACTGCGTAGGATTTGAACCGTAGCCTATTGGGACAAAGATCTTCCATAATCAATTCACGGATTTCATTTTGGTTCACTTTTACAAAACTCCATTTTTTCAAGTTTTAATGGTGTGTTAATATATATACACATATACACACATATATATACTGAAATACACATATATAAACATTGTGAGTGAGTTTATAATACTCACTGAGTCTAATTACACAGAGAATTGAGACCGAGAGTTTCCGCCGAGAATTCCGCCGTTAGAAATTACCCCTCCGTTCTTGATATATATGAGTCTCCAAGTATGAATGTGTGTGTGTATATATATATACTGTTTGTGGGTGTGTGATCAAGAGAGTGATTGAGAGAATTGAGAGAGTTAAGAGAGTTAAAATAAGCAGAGAGTGAGAGATGAGAGACTGATATAGTGATTATATAGACAGCCCAAAAATTGGGCTCCAAGCAATGACTAGAAGTCATATGGTGTGGTTGAGCTCACGTGCTCCCACACCTAAAACGCGATATACACGCAAGTTCAGATCAAAACTGGTATTTTCTGGTTTAAAAATAAAATACAGAAAATTATATTAACATAGGAATTAAATTCCCGGTTATACAAAAATATAGATATTGATTTTAAAACCATAGAAAGTATTTTGGAAATTACAGTTTGACCCCAAACAAAATATTATAAATAGAAATAAAATGAAAATATTCATGGAAATGAAATGCGGTATTTATTTATAAATGAAAATGAAAATACAGGGTGTTACATTTTTTCTGTCCTAGACCTTGGGGCATTCGACTTGGGTTCCTTGTACCTGCCGCAGTGTCACCCTCAAGCTTGTAGCGTTCCAAGGACCTAGTTCTTGGGCTAACCCACTGTGGCCTGCGCAATCTTCCCTCGGCCTCTGAGCTTGATACCGCCTTGGCCATCCTCATTGGAGATCCTTCTCTGACTCCCGGACAGTTGGCCTTGCTCATCGAGGTCCAAGAACTGTTACCGGGCTCCCGTGTGCTACACCAGTCGGCCTCTGTCGTTCAGACCGAAGCTGAAACTCAACTTGGAGCTCGACAAAAAGCGATACAGTTCCTCCAGGGTGCCAAGACCAAATACGAGGCCGGAAAGGCAACTCGAGCCCAAGTGATCGCCGGGGATGCCTTATTCCAAGGCCAGATTCTCTCACTCAGGGCACAATTGGAGAAGTATGAGGCCAAAGTCATTACTAATGACGCGGCCCTGGCAAAGGTTGACGAGCTCTTGGCTCAGTTGGGAGGTGATGCCCAGAGATGCAGCGATCAGCTACAAGCCAACATTCCCACTGCCCATATATGGACTTAGCGGCTTGGAAAAGCTAAACAGGATCAGGCTGGGGCCGAAAGAACTTGGGAAGATCTGAAAGCAAAACTTAGGAATTTTGAGTCGGCCTAGAGGCCAATTCTTGTTTTATACTATATTTTTCCTCTTTTGTACTGAATACTTTGTAGGTAAGATGTGCCCAGCATTTATTTAATACAATTATGGATTTTTGATTATTTGCTCTCAGGCTCATAATTGATAAGTTGATCATACTCTAAACCTAGATTCAGTCTATATTCCAAATCAATAGTTTCCCACAAAGTAGGATAATAAGATTTTAAATACTGACCGTTTATTAACCTAACATGAACTGTCCCATCCATATCATGTAGCATGTATGCTCCACCTCTCTTGACCTGGTGAACGATGAAGGGACCTTCCTAATTGACCGACCATTTACCATATCGATTATCCTTGTCTCCGATAGGCAAAACGGCCTTCCAAACCAAATCCTCTGTGCAGAAAGACTTCTCTTTTACCCTCTTGTTGTACGCTCGGGTGGCCAATAGCTTCTGTACTTTTAATTAGTCCAAGGCTGCCAGTCTTGTTTCATCAAGCCCTTCTAACTTAGCTAGCATGGCCTCTGTGTACTCAGCGGGCTCAAGCTGATTTTGCAATGCTCTCCTAGCCGATCGATTTGTGACCTCTATTGGTAGCATAGCATCATGCCCATAAGTTAGCATGAACGGTGTAACTCCAGTGCTGGACCTCTTAGAAGTCCAATAGACCCATAATGCTTCAGACAGTAGCTTGTCCTACCCCCTTGGGTTTTCATCTATCATCTTCTCAATGATCCCTTTAAGGATCTTGTTTGTTGACTCGGCCTGTCCGTTAGCCTGAGCATAGTAAGGAGTGGAGTTGAGGATCTTAATTCCCCTACTCTCTACAAAGGCTGACGTTTCAGTCCCTATAAACACAGATCCCTGATCGGTCGTAATGGTCTCTGGCAGGCCAAAACGGTGTATTATATGTTCCTCAATAAATTTAATCACTGTCACCTGAGTCAGCGTCTTGCGGGGTATGGCTTCGGCCCACTTAGTAAAATAGTCTGTAGCCACTATAATGAAACAATGTTGGCCCGATGAGGGTGGAAGAACCTTGCCAATCAAATCCATGGCCCATCCTCTGAAAGGCCATAGCTTGATAACGGGATGCAATTCTTTGGCCGGTACCCGTTAAATTGGGCCGTGCTTCTGGCAGGCTTGACATCCTTTAGCATAGCGGATGCAATCTTTCAGCATGCCCGGTAAATAGTAGTTATACCTCATTAGGAGCCATTTTATCTTTGTCCCAGCCTGATGAGCTCCACAAATTCCTTCGTAGACTTTGGCCATCACCCTCATAGCCTATTTCTTCCCGAGGCATTTTAGGATTACGTCATCACCGATGGGTTTCTTGAACAATTCTCCATCAAGTGCCACGAATCGGACTGCGAACAATCTGACTTTCCTGTCCGCCCTAACATTTGGGTGTTTTAGGTATTCGGTGATAGGGATTCTCCAATCATTGTCATCCATTAGGACTGAATTGGTAGTGGTATACTAACCTATCTTTACCACTGATGGTAAAGATCAAACTTGCACCGTAATAGCTTGATCTTCAAACCCTTTTCCAACCGATGAGGTCGATCCTGTCTTGGCTAACTTATCGACCTCCGTATTAGTTGACCTAGGAATATAACTTACACTTATATCATCAAAAGAATCCATGAGCTGGATTGCCACAAAATGAAACGGGCAGAGCTCCCAACTCTTTATCTGGAATTCTCCTTATATTTGACCAATAACCAACCTTGAGTCTCCTTTTATATGTATAGATGATGCCCCCATTTCAAGGAGTATCTCAAGTTTGATGATGAATGCTTCGTATTCAGCCTGGTTATTCTGCATTTAAAATCAAGCTGAAATGACATCTTGGTTTTCTTATACTTGGGTGATATGATAACCACCCCCGCTCCAACACCTTCTACATTTTTAGACCCATTAAAGATCAACGTCCATGGTACTAAGGACATATTTAGTATTTCTGGTGCCAGTGATAAGTCTCCTAGATCAGTGGGGTCTTGGTGATCAGCCAAAAAATTGGCTATGGTCTGGCCCTTGACCGATTGCTATGAACAGTACTGGATGGCAAATTCCATAAAGGCCAAGGTCCATTTTCCAATTCGGCCATGCATAATTGGTCTTGACAACGTATATTTAATCACATCTGTCTGATATATAATATAAGTAGAAACAGGTAGCATACATATTCTTAACTTTTATGATGAAAAATATAATGCCAAGCATAACTTCTCAATCAGCGCATATTGCTGCTCGATTGGAGTTAAAATCCTACTCAAGTAGTAAACGGCCTGCTCATTACCTTGCTCATTATCTTGAGCTAACATACTTCCCATTGAGTAATCTGAGGCTGATATGTACAGCTTAAGATACCTACCCTTTTTTGGTGGCATTAACACTGGAGGAGTAGACAAGTATTGTTTTATCCCTTCAAAGGCCTGTTGATGGTTAGCTTCCCATTTGAATTCTTCATCGGTCTTGATCTTCAGTAATAGAGTCAACACTTGAGTCTTTTCGACGCAGTTGGATATGAAATTTCTCAGGAAATTGATCAGCCCGAGTAGCCTTTGTAATTCCTTCTTGTTGGCTGGGGCTTTTGCTGCTTGGATAGCCCGAGCCTTAATCTTGTCTATTTCTATCCCTCGTTGGAGTACCAAGAAACCCAAGAAGTGCCCTGCTGAAATGCCGAATGCACATTTAAGGGGATTCATCTTCAGCTTGTGAGCCCGCATTCTTTCAAACGCCCTTTCCAAATCCCTTAAATGATCAACATTATCACCGGACTTTACCACCACATCATCAATGTAGACTTCCATGAATCGTCTGATCATGTCATGAAAGATTGAGTTCATTGTCCGTTGATAGGTGGCCCCCGCATTCTTCAACCCTAAAGGCATGACTACCCACTCAAAGGTTCCAATTGCCCCCGGGCATCAAAAAGCTATCTTCGGAACATCCTCCTCGGCAATATAAATTGGATTGTAACCTGAATGTCCATCCATAAAGGACAAGATCTTGTGTTTGGCGACCGAATCGATGAGCTAATTGGTCATGGGCATTGGGTATTCGTCTTTTGGAATTGCCAAGTTTAGGTTTCTGAAGTCAATGCACACCCTTAGCTTTCTATTTTTCTTTACCACAGGGACCACGTTTGAAACCCATTCCACGTACCTGGCAGTCCAAATGAAGCCAGCCCCAAGGAGTCTCTCAATTTCCTCTTTGACTTTTAGCGTGACTTCTGATGACATGCGCCTAGGTAGTTGCTTGAATGGCCTGAACCCCGATTTGATTGGCAATCGGTGTTCCACCAATTCTCTAGATAGCCCTGGCATTTCCTCATAATCCCGGGCAAAATAATCTTTATATTTATGTAAAAGTGCTATTATCTCGGCCTGATACTCGGGTTCCAGCATCTGACTTACATAAGTTGGCTTATGTTCTCGTTCATTGCCTAGGTTAACCTCCAAGAGGGGGTCTTGAACGTCGGCCTTCAAATCATCCAGCTCTGCAGTGGCCGTTTCCAATTCATCAATTGGATCTCTTCTTCTCTTGGTAATTCTTCTTCATAGAAATAATCGGCCAAGTTAACCATACCATCCGTTGGGCCGATTTCCAATCTTCGGTCAGCTAGATATATACACCATCTGGCCATGTTGGCCTTTAGGGCCAGCTGTCTCTGAGTTTCAATCTATTGTGGACTCATCGATCACATAATGTTCATTGATCTCAATCGGCCTTAACTTCTCAGTCCGATTGGGATTGTGGTAGTAGGACTTCAAGTCTAGTGGGGCTCCTTTGTGGAATATAGTTGCATTTAGTTTTCCTTGCTTTCCACATCCCAATAACTTGATAGGCCCGATGTCGTCTTCATACAGGACTGCATCGGCCATTTGTACGCGAGCTACAAACGGCTTCGTATCTGCTCCAACTACTTCAACCTCATTTGCCCTCTAGAAAATTAACAACTGATGGAGGGTGGAAGGGATACAGTAGTTGAGATGAATCCAGTACCGGCCCAACAATGCATTATAGGCGGCCGATGTCTCCACGATGAAGAAAGCAGTCATGACCATCTTACTACCAACGGTCAGTTCTAAAGGTAGAATACCCTTGGTTCTTGAGCGTGTTCCAGTGAAACTTTGTACGTTCATCTCAGTCGGTATCAACTCTGACTCAAACTTCTGGAGAACTCTCAGTATTATCTGGGGCATAATGTTGATGGTAAACCCTCCATCAACGAGGATTCTGTTTATTGGGATCCCTTCAATATGCCCTTTCACGTATAGCAACTTTAAATGCTGGGATATTTGATAGGTTGCCTTCTCAAAAACTACCTTGACAGGACCTCCTGGCTGTTGCCCTTCCTCAGTCTAGTTCCCTTTTGGCCTCAAGATGGTGATCTTGGGCCGATCGGTCTGTAGATCAGTAGCATCCACATTCTTTCTTGTGGCTTCCACCATATTGGGTTTGACAGTCTCCCCTCCGCTCCAAAATATGTCTTCTATTGTGGCCGACTCTTCGGTCTGGCCCTCTACCACGTCCCCCTTCATGGTCATAGGCTGGTCTGGCTTGGCTATAAAGACATGGGCAAAGTAAAAACCATGTTTGAAGACAGACTTATAGGGATGGTCCCAAATTGGATTGGCGTAGCGTCCGAATTTGAAAGATCATCATCGGACTCTATGTCTGTTACGTCTATTTCAGGCTTACACCCTTCCTTTGGCCTCTCCTGCCTAAAGATTTCTTTTAGGCGCTCAGTAGCATGCATCGCTCCTTTACCAGCATTTTGTGAAAAATGAGTTTTTTTGCAGTTGGATGTTCTTTGGAATCGGGCAATTCAGGTGCACTGGGCTTAGGAGGACTGTGAGCCCGATTCTTCCAATATTGACGTTCTGGCTCAGCTTGTCTCGTTTGTTGATATCTACTTTTTTGAGACTTGCTGTACTTGGGCTGTATGGGGAATTTAGGATGTTCAGCCTTGTACCATCTTCCCTCATCCATTCTCGGTGGCAGTATCATCCTTGGATGCATGACTAGGGCTGGGGCCTTCCATTTTATCTCTGGTTTCTTGAAAGTTTGATCGTGCCTCGCCCCCAAATGGCCCGAATCCCTGAGGCCGGTATGCAGAGCAGGCGACGGTTTCTGCTACCATTCGGGCCTAAAATGACCTTGCTTGGGCAGCGAAAGCCTTTCATGCACAGGCCTTCTCGGGCTATGCTCCTGGTATTCGTTAACTCTAGGCCTCTTGCTCAGGTTGGAAGCCTCTTCCTTAATATCGGCCTTGCATCTTAGGCAGAGGCCTCATTCTATTAACTCAAGTTGGTGCTATAACTCAGCGATCAGGCTATTAGTGCTTGATTGGGCAATTTCAACTTCGGCCTTTCACTCTTTTTTCTTCCACTCCTGGTACGTCTTCTGGATCTCATGGATGGTCACATTCGGCCCTTCGATGGCTGATCTGGCAATTTGTTATCCTTCTCTTTGCCTTGGCAACTCCTCCTTCTTGGTCAGGTCCACCTTTGGCCTTGGCCTGGTTAGCTTGGTCAAATCGGGCATCAACATGTTGGTGCTGGTGATTTGAGATAAAGGATTAGCATCAACTCTTATGGCTTTGTCCGAGAACTTGAACACTCCCTTCTCTACGTTTTCCTGTATCACATTATGAAATACTGTTAGTTGTTAGTAGAATGTTTCTAGGAATTGTGCCATTTTCAGTATTCTTTATTCTTTATGTCATCGGCCTTGGGGATCCGATGACCATCACTAAGCTTGATCACTTTATTGGCTAGAAAGGCATCGAAAATTTGATCAGCCATTGTGATGTCAAACGTGTAGTTTTTGCCTGCTTCGAATGCCATCTTTTTTTCAGTCGTATTATTATTGATCGGCTTGTTTAAGGCATTGCAGACAATCGGCCGTTTGCAAATTAACTCGGCCATATCAACTTCTGTTTCAAGGTCGCAATCTGCTAGATGGACCTCGTAATTTGGATCTTTATAATAGGTAGCCTTGGACGAAGTCTTCTTCTCCTATTCTTCCAAGAGTATACGCTCATAGCGAGCGGCCCGCGTGGCCAGCCCGAATAAATCACGAAAGTCAGTCCCTTCAAACCTCTTACGAAGGTCGAAGGACATCCCTCCCATAGCCATCTTAGCATACTCTTCTTCGGGCAAGACGGTCTTGCACCTATACTTCGCCTTCCTGAATCTGGCAATATAGGTTTCCACTGTCTCTCCCACCAGTTGGAGCATCCTGGACAGATCAGCCAACGATGTTTCAGGCTCAGTCCTATAGAACTGGCCGTGAAACAATTCTTCCATCCCCTGCCAATTTTGCACGGAGTTTGCTGGGAGATTGACATACCATAAAAATGCTATGCCCGTTAGCGAGTTTGGAAACAACCTAAGTTTTAATGGGTCGTTGCTACCCACATGGCCGCATTGTACTATGAAACGGCAAATATGCTCTACCGAGGGCTGTTCACTTTCCCCAGAAAATAGAGTTAAGTTTGGAACTTTGTATCCTTGGGGAAAGTTGACTTGGTCAATTTCAGGCGGGTATGGCTGTCTGTATGTCCGCCTTTTCATCCTCTTCATGAACGGACCATACTCATCATGTATGGCTGCAACCAGCTCATTGTGGACACGCGGAATTCCACTCCTCTCACTTTTTCGTTTGTTTTGAGATCGTTTTGGAAAGGAAAAGAAAAGGTCTTTTGAAAATAGATACAAAGTCGCCACTTGGTCTTTAAGGAACCAAGAAACCTAATTTGACTCACCCAAAAAGGCAATCCTTAATAACTGTTACAGATTGAGAAAAATCATATGAACAATAGAGGTTACACAGAAACAGAGTAAGTACTGTCGACTGAAATGTCAAAAAATATTAGAAAATGAAACCAAATGATCTAGGGGCCCATTTTATACAAAAAGTTTCCTAAGACACTGAACTTTAAGGGAAAAATGAGTTGGGACCACCTCTTTTGGAAAGGTTTTCTGTAAAACAGATTAGAAGTCAACCAAGCTGATGTGACACCAAAGGCAGAATACCTGGAGAGAATGTTTGGATCAAAATGGAACATTTCCATGCATCTCCAAGTCAAACCAAAAATCTTGGGTATTATCTAATGAGTTAGGAAGACTTTCCAAGTGGTCTTGCATTCATACATTAAGTATTGAGTTCTAGAGAAATCATTGAAGTCAAATTACCCACTGTTTTGAGAGTTTTAAGACAAAGCTAGGGTTTTATTTCTTTAAATCAAAATAAGGGTTCAAGAGGGGGATTTTGAAATGGGGCTTTTGAAAGCATATTTTCAATACTTAAATGGAGATTATGACTGTTTGGAACATCAACATTTGACTCACATCAAGAACCTCCAAGATTATTGGAAAGTATTGTTTCCATTTTTTAAGACAACTTCAAGAATACATAGGAATGTATTGAAGTTGAAATCATCGTCTATCGAACATGTTTTTGTGGCCAAGAGCTACTATCCATAAGGATTCACTCACCTCAAACATAATGTCTTCATCTAGATGATGATGAACTAGTAAGTAAATAAGAAAAAGAAAAAGAAATGAGATAAGAGGAGATGAACATCAAGATAAACAAACAAGTATATAGCAATCAATAGATGATATTCATGATGTATTGGACTTGTAGTTTGGTGTTTCACTCATATGTGGTGACATTGGACATGGAAGTAACTTTCTCTCTCTTAAATACCCACTAGTATGGCAGTTGGATGTATTGAATGTGAAGTAAATAGAAATAATGAAGTAAAAACAAAGCTTTAAAACTCACTTTCTTGCTTGAAAATCAAAGAAGGGAGCTTCCTTTATCTTCATTCTAACCTTAACTCTACGACTTTCTCTCTAAAACTTCTCAAAGCTTGTATTTGGTACCTCCAAAATGATTAGTCAAAGGGGGTTTATATAGGCCAATGTGGGGTGGATTTGGGATTTAGAAAGTACTCAAAACATCTGAAAACATAGAACTATGTCGTTTTGATTTCTAATTAATCAAAATGGACCCCCAAAAATAATTTCAAAAGTATACTGTTCTGGAGGAGAGTGCCGTGGCAGCAGTAGGCCTATGTCGTGGCGGCAGTGGGCCAGTTCCGCGGTGGCACTGCTCCTCATTTGTCCAGATATTTCTTTTTAGGCCCCTAGAGGTTCCGGTATTCGCGAAAATGCCCTAATTTGTCCGAAATTCACAGAAAATGCGTACGAACTCCAAATTGAGGTTGTGATATACCGTTGGAAAGGTAATGGAGTCTAATGTACATAAAGAAATAGTTCGGAGATAGGTTACTTTGAAAGGTTTTGCGGTATTCGTGATAAAGCCGATTTGATCGTCTTTTTCACCTTCGGAAATTCACAGTAAATTCGTTTTAAATCAAGAAATTATGTGCGATATACCGTTAGAAAGCTATTGACCTCTAGTATCCACGAAAAATATTTGAAAAATGATGCGGTGCTCTGGTTTTAAAGTCAACTTTTGGTCAAAACTGGTCAAACTTGGGATTCCCGAGAAGTTCTAGAAATCTCTGGGAGCTCCCAAGAGCTGACGTTTTTGCTCGATTTTCTTTTAAAACTTATTTTAATACTTTCTACATGATCTAGAATGATCCCGAACTTTTTGGCGAATTCGGACGACTTCAGTCAAACTTGGTCAAACTTGGTCAAACCGGTCAAAGGGGACTTTCCGAGAACTTTCGGAACTTCCAGGGATCTCTGGGAGTTGACGATTTCATCTGGTTTTGCTTAAAAACTTATTTTATTACTTTATTCACGACATAGCATGTCTCCAGAACTTTTCGGTCCAAATCTGGGAGTTTTTGGGCTTTCGGGAACATTTTGGTCATTCTGAGCATTTTGAGAGATAGAACTAACTTCTAGGTGTCCATTCTGAGTCTTTTCGATCATTGTGAACCACCAAGCTATGGGTCTCCTAAATCTGATAGCCGACAAAATGGGGTGTCGACAGTTTGCCCCTCTTTGGCATGAACTTGCGAGGCAACACATGTCGCAAACGAGTGCCAAAGCTTTGAAGAGACAAGTCTTTTGGAGGCTATAGATTTAGGATAAAAGTGTCGCGAAAGATGCAGGGATGAAAAAACATGATGCTGAGGTCAGTGCTGGTCGTGTTCTGTGTGAGTTGCCTACGTATCCCAAGGGAAATCAGACCAGGACGTAGTTCGGGGCATAAAGAAATAAACTCATGTAAATACACAATAATCAGGCAGATGCTGTGCTATGCGATGCATGGATGTGATATGAACTATGTTATGAGTCCTATCATGCCTAGTATTCTAATCTTAGTACGAGCAGGTGTTGTGAGTTGTGCCACTCTGAGTGGGCTGGTGTTGTGCTAGTGCTTGCGACTGTGATGTGGTGGATGACTCAGATAAGGGCATCGAGGTTTGGAAGACTCTGGGTCTAGGGGTAAACTTCTGAATATTCCAAGAAACGAGCTTTGCAAGTGAAATGGATCAGTCGCAAGGTTTTAGAAGATGACAACTAAAGGTGACCAAGGGATCTTGTGATGACCGATGGGTGCGAAATCTATGATAATGTACAAATGAGGAAGCTCTTGATAATCATGAGACACGGAGTCGTGGAACGACGGTGCTCGTCTTTGGGCGACGTTTTGGTTGTTCCTGATGACCGATCTTCGGGAGTCGGCTATGCTTTTGTTGCTTTCTGCTAGGGATAGTGGGAACTAGTATCTTTCTGTTTTTGTCCTCGGAGGATGATGTAGGTTTCTTAGAGAATCTTTCTTGCTTGTTTCTTGATTGGGAACCAGAACCCATCTCTGAATCTCTCACGGTTGATCAAATCTTTCGGCGCTCAATCCAAGAGGGCCGGTCGGGGCCTCCGGGAGCTGGTATCTTTCTGGTTCTGTCCTTGGGGGATGACGCAGGATTCTCGGAGAATCTCTCTTAACTATTTCTTGATCGGGAACCAGGACCCATCTCTCAATCTCTCACGGTTGATCAAATCTTCCGGCGCTGAATCCAAGAGAACCGGTCGGGGCCTCCGGGAGCTAGTACCTTTCTGTTTCTGTCCTCGGGGGATGACGCAGGATTCCCAGAGAATCGTTCTTAACCGTTTCTTGATCGGGGACCAGGACCCGTCTCTGAATCTCTCACGGTTGATCAAATCTTTCGGCGCTCAATCCAAGAGGGCTGGTCGGGGCCTCCGGGAGCTGGTATCTTTCTGTTTCTATCCTCGGGGGATGACGCAGGATTCTCGGAGAATCTCTCAGAACTGTTTCTTTTGTATACTGGCCAAGAACTAGGATTTGTTACTGAAACTCTCGTGTTTGATCAAAATTTGTGACAGCGACCCGGAATAGCCGATTCGGACCTTTGGGATTCGATTTTTCTCAATTTTCGCCTACTGGAGGTAGCCCTGATGAATTTTGGACTGCAACAGGTAAAACCTCATAAATCTTGACTGAAATGGGCCACTGGGACTTATCGGGGCAAAAAATGGGCAAAAACGGGCCAAAACAAGCCAAAACGGAGCAAAGCGGGGCCCGCATGGAGCAGTACCGCGGCGGCACTGGGCCACTGCCCCGGCGGCACTGGGTGGCCGGACTCCATGTGTGTATATCTCGGGTTTTTGAGCTTTTCAAGCTCATTCTTGGCCATTTTGGGGTGCTTTTGGAGCCAAAATCTGTCGGACTGATTCTTGGCTAGGCTGTCGGACTGCTGGCTTATGGTTGCTCCCAACTCAGTAACCTTGTTTTCTAGCTCTTCTTGATTCATGCTGAAATAAGCTGTCGGACTGATTCTGACCAAACGATTACCTGAATTTCTGACCCAAGATGAGGATCCCAGCTGCTGACTTTGGGAATCTATAGTGATCCTACAGATTTGAGAGGATTTGTATCAGATTCTTACAGTGATGACTTTAGATAGACAAATGACCATGATGTTAACAGACGTGGACATGACTTGTTTAAGATTGACTGAGACAGTGCGTGCAGAATGATAGGAATGGTACATGCAAATGAGACAAGCACGCGGATGTAAACACTAATCTATATGATGCTCCTATTTTTAACATATAGCATTTAAACAAATAAGGTCCTAACCATATAGAGTGTGCCAACTTTACTTTCTAGTATGATCACCAAGGGATAACAGGGTTTTTCCGGGATATTCCTAATAGTTTGGGCAGAATTTCTGGGAAAAACAGGTTATATCTGGGATATATATGGAAAGAGTTTCTGGGAGAAACAGGTTATATCTGGGATATATAGGCAGAGTTTCTGGGAGAAACAGGTTATATCTGACAAGAGCAGTTTTGACGATGGTGATCGTACTATTTAGCAAGTTTTCACGCTCTTATGCCTTGGGACCAACAAACAAGGTTTGCGGTGTATATCTTTGTGAGTACGGAGCAGACATCCTTGTCATGGTGCCTAGGCAGGTCAACTCAATGTGATCACATGTGAGTGATTGCCTTGGGGATCATAAGAAAGAGGTTCTGCCTCGTGCCACATAAGTGTCTGCACCGCGCAGGTAATCCCGTCAGGGCATACAGTAGTTTATATCACATTGTCCTATCTGAGAAGATAACTGAGCAGTCTTATGAAAGGTTCTACAGGAATCTATATGCAAAGGCCGGGTTTAGTCAAAGAGGGTCCGTTGACGAGAGTTCCAATATACCGTTAAAGAGACAGTACAGAGGTTTTTACTCTTTTTGATATACCTTGGAAGGTACAGTATCAACGGTGACTTATGCCCTGGCACAGCAAGACCTGAACAATGTCAGCGCCACGTTTCAAACACAATTGGAGGGGGAAAATGTAGAAGTGCAATGCGGTGAACCAAACACAGTAAAAAGATGATTTTAAGGATGCTTCTTATGAGTCAAACCTCTATATTATTTTGTTTTGAAAATAAATACTCCCCAGCAGAGTCGCCAGATTGTGGACACGCGAAATTCCACTCCTCTCGCTTTTTCGTTTGTTTTGAGATCGTTTTGGAAAGGAAGAGAAGAGGTCTTTTGAAAACAGATACAGAGTCGCAACTTGGTCTTTAAGGAACCAAGAAACCTAATTTCACTCACCCAAACGGATAAAAGGCACTGGCCTTTCATAACCAAAGAACTCGGCTCGGGGTTTTGGTACGAGAGAGGAAGGAGCCTTTGTCGCGACTAAAACACCCTCAACTCGCCCCATCTTTCGACGGGCCTCAATTAGAATCCAAATAATCATCTTATACTATGTATGGTTCGACAATTAATACTATGATAGTATATTACATCACACAAGAATTTTGAAATGGAAGATCAAAATATAAGATATCATTCATAAGATCTAAGCCAAATATCACACAATGCAAAAGTGAAAGTTCACACAAATAAACCTAGGAAAAATTGTCTAATCACATATCAAATACTTAATTTTCCCTAATCTAAAGGGGACATGGATTGTTCTTAAAACAAATAATCAAAGAAATCAAAAAATGCTTAGCAAGCTAGAATGATGCATGTCAATCTTTGAGAAAAGAAGACTTCTCAATCCCCGGGACAGATGAGAAAAGGATGATTAGATTGAGGGGAAACATGAACGTACGATCAAGTTCATTCCTTATAATCTTCTTGGATTATGAGTCACAAAAGCCCCAAATCATTGCATGGATGCAATGTATGTATCTAAAATGTGCCAAGGTTGTAGTGTGTTTTGTGTTCATGGATTCCTAGAGTGACTTAGAAGTCTAGAATGTGTATGAATGAATGAAGAAAATCATCATGGGATATGTACAAATGTAGTATGAACTGCTTCCTAAGACATGAACTAATTTGGAATGCATGTAAGCTCAAATCAAAGGATGGAAGTAAAGTGAGCTTGCTGTGAATAGTGGACAGAATAGTAGCATGATCTTTTGGAAGTCGTAAAGAGGGGTTAGGAGTGTTTTCAATGCATGATTTTTTATGGAGATATTCCTTATTGTGTCTAGAACACAACCCAAAATGCCAATCCTTAATAACTATTACATATTGAGAGAAATCATATGAACAATAGAGGTTACTCAGAAACAAAGTTCGTAGTGTCGACTGAAATGTCAAAAAATCTTAGAAAATGAAAACAAATGATCTAGGGGCCCATTTTATACAGAAAGTTTCCTAAGACACTGAACGTTAAGGAAATAATGAGTTGGGACTAACTCTTTTGGAAACGTTTTCTGTAAAATAGATTGAAAGTCAACAAAGCTGCTGTGACAGCAAAGGCAGAATACCTGGAGAGAATGTTTGGACCTAAATGGAACATTTTCATGCATCTCCAAGTCAAACCAAAAATCATGGGTATTCTCTAATGAGTTAGTAAGACTTTCCAAGTGGTCTTGCATTCATACATTAAGTATTGAGTTCTAGAGAAATCATTGAATTCAAATTACCCATTGTTTTGAGAGTTTTAAGACAAAGCTAGGGTTTTATTTCTTTAAATCAAAATGAGGGTTCAAGAGGAGGGTTTTGAAATGGGGCTTTTGAAAGCATATTTTCAATACTTAAATGGAGATTATGACTACTTGGAACATCAACATTTGACTCACATCAAGAACCTCCAAGATTATTGGAAAGTATTGTTTCCATTTTTGAAGACAACTTCAAGAATACATAGGAATGTATTGAAGTTGAAATCATCGTCTATCGAACATGTTTTTGAGGCCAAGAGCTACTATCCATAAGGATTCACTCACCTCAAACATAATGTCTTCATCTAGGTGATGATGAACTAGTAAGTAAACAATAAAAAGAAAAAGAAATGAGATAGGAGGAGATGAACATCAAGATAAACAAACAAGTATATAGCAATCAATATATGATATTCATGATGTATTGGACTTGTAGTTTGGTGTTTCACTCATATGTGGTGACATTGGACATGGAAGTAACTTTTTCTCTCTTAAATACCCACTAGAATGGTAGTTGGATGTATTGAATGTGAAGTAAATAGAAGTAATGAAGTAAAAACAAAGCTTTAAAACTCACTTTCTTGCTTGAAAATCAAAGAAGGGAGCTTCCTTTCTCTCTATTCTAACCTTATCCCTACAACTTTCTCTCTAAAACTTCTCAAAGCTTGTATTTGGTACCTGCAAAATGAGTAGTCAAAGGGGGTTTATATAGGCCAATGTGGGGTGGATTTGGGATTTAGAAAGTACTCAAAACATCTGAAAACATAGAACTATGTCGTTTTGATTTCTAATTAATCAAAATGGACCCCCAAAAATAATTATAAAAGTATACTGTTCTGGAGGAGAGTGCCGCGGCGGCACTGGGCCTGTGCCGCGGTGGCAGTGGGCCAGTGTCGCGGCGGCACTGCTCCGCATTCGTCTAGATATTTCTTTTTAGGCCCCCAGAGGTTCCGGTATTCGCGAAAAGGCCCTATTTCGTCCGAAATTCACAGAAAATGCGTACGAACTCCAAATCAAGGTTGTGATATACCGTTGGAAAGGTAATGGAGTCTAATTTATATAAAAAAAATTAGTTCGGAGATAGGTCACTTTGAAAAGTTTTGCGGTATTCGTGATAAAAGCCGATTTGATCGTCTTTTTCACCTTCGAAAATTCACAATAAATTCGTTTTAAATCCAGAAATTATGTACGATATACTATTGGAAAGCTATTGACCTCTAGTATCCACGAAAAATATTTGAAAAATGATGCGGTGCTCCGGTTTTAAAGTCAACTTTATGTCAAAACTGGTCAAACTTGGGATTCCCGGGAAGTTCTGGAAACCTCTGGGAGCTCCCAGGAGTTGATGTTTTCGCTCGATTTTCTTTTAAAACTCATTTTAATACTTTCCACATGATCTAGAATGATCCTGAAACTTTTCAACGAATTCGGACGACTTCGGTCAAATCTTGTCAAACCTTGGTCAAACCTTGGTCAAACTGGTCAAAGGGGACTTTTTGAGAACTTCCGAAACTTCCGGGGGTCTCTGGGAGCTGACGATTTCATATGGTTTTGCTTAAAAACTCATTTTATGACTTTATTCACGACATAACATGTCTCCAGAACTTTTCGGACCAAATCTGGGAGTTTTTGGGCTTTCAGGGGCATTTTGGTCATTCTGAGCATTTTGAGAGATAGAACTAACTTCCAGGTATTCGTTCTGAGTCTTTTCGATCATTGTGAACCACCAAGCTATGGGTCTCCTAAATCTGATAGCCGAAAAAATGGGTTGTCTACACTCGTCCCTGTTGATGGCTTGCGGAGCTATGGACTGAGCCACCACCACAGGGGGAACTATTGGAGGTGGTAATTGATGTTGGTTGTTATTAGCCTGATGAGTCCAAAACGCACCATTGGCTCTTTGCCCCCCAGCAGCGTGGACAAGGGGGGGTGTGTGGCCGACTAGATCTCCATTATGGCCTGATGGTTGGACAAAAACCGGTGTTGTCGATCCATTGGGAACGGTGTCTTCCCCGCTGCCCGATCCTTCCCCTTGTGGGTCGGGCTGCTTATTTAACCCGTTCTTCCCTCCTAGGTTTGGAATGACATAAGGAGGGGTCTTTCTTCTTATCGGCCCATCCAGAAGAGCTGATGTGTTCTTTAAAGTTCTCTGGAGTCAGCCTCTCAGCCACTGTGGTGAGGATTTTTGACAGGCTTGAGATCTCTAGGGTCAAGCCATCTAACTTATCGTGCATAGCCTTAGTGGACGAGACGAGTTTGATTTGACCCCGATGTATTTCGGCCGTTTGGCCGACTAACTCTTTGAAGTTGCTCATCGAACCTATCAAGGCGTTATAGTCTCGCCTCATAGGTTCCACGTTCATTCTTAGGACTTCTGAGATTGCCTCAAGAGTCACGCCGCTTTCCACAGGAGAGCGGCCTGTACTCTCTTCAACGGATGGGTCAACGACCAGATCTTCCTGTCCGTTCTTCCCATTCTTCTTTGGAG
Source organism: Hydrangea macrophylla (assembly GCA_033977485.1). NCBI lineage: Eukaryota > Viridiplantae > Streptophyta > Magnoliopsida > Cornales > Hydrangeaceae > Hydrangea > Hydrangea macrophylla. Next base: position 55,963,984 of record CM066996.1, read on the forward strand.
GCATATCTTAATGCTATGGGTCCTACCGTGCGTGGCAAAATGTTTCCTTGTAGTTCTGCGCGGGTGTGCCAGAGCTAAACGGGCTCGATGTATGTGTGCAAACTAATTTCCTATATGCTTGAGTGAGTGATACTCAAGGCTTTCTAGATCTGACTTCTAAACAGAGTGATTGTGTTTGATGAGTAGGAAAGTACCCTCACTAAAAATCCCTTGGCAGTACTGAAGCGCACAAGCCAAATAGTGTAAAGAGCTTACTAGGTAAACAATCACAAACGAATAATAAAATACGGATATTTTATTAACTGTTTGGAAAATAAAACATATGACAAAAGAACAAAACCAGAACAAGCTTTGATTGTTCAAAAGAACGAAAACATTAAAGAAAATAACAAAGAGGCAGACCTATTTGCTATGAATGCAGAATGACAAGAATGTAAAGGTTTGAATGCTTTGTATGAATGCTGTTTATAGAGATGACGCGAAGTCCTTTGCACGGTTGGCCTGCTTCTATATTTATAGCGGCTTCTGATAGCTTTGATAAGGCAAGGACTCCTTAACTTGCGCTCCAAGTAGTTGGTTGATTTGCAGAATCCTTTCTAATCTCAAGTTCTTGCCTTATCCAAATTTTGATTGAATCAATCCCACTATTTTAGGGATTTGTCCTTCCAAATCCAGTTGAACGTGATCATATTTCATTCCTAAACAGACTCCACCAACTTAAATTCGGGGTGACGTTACCTTTGACAGCTAATAGCAGAACCGCCTCCTTCCTTCTGACCATCTAGCTCATATGATCATGCCTCTGACTCCATCGGGCTCGTGCAACCGCCATTCGCCACACTTTTTGATTTCCATACCCGATGACTATTCCACGAATGCTTTCGATCAATCGGGCTCATGCAACCGGCCTTTACCACCTATGGTGTCCGATTGGCAAAGGTACCCCTTCTCTATGCATCGGGCTTCCGTTCTAATGCTGATTGTTTTCTCGGATGCCCGATTGTGGTCATCCATGCTTGGCTTCCCTAATCGGACTCCAATGGTTGCCATTGCTTGCTTATTTTGTAGATGGTACCCGATTAGTAAGTACATGATCTATTCTACCTATCGGGCTCTATTACACTGGGATAACTCCTTAAGCCCGATGGACCTTTGCAACTTTGGGCCGGTCAGTCGTGGACATGCCTTTGGCCGATCATCCCCAGGCCCATTTCACCACACCACTCGTACTTAAAATCCTTTGACGGTTTTTTGGTGCAAACAGTTAATAAGTATTAGTGAGATTTATTTGTGCCACAATATTACCCTTATGACATTTCTATGTGTAGCTATGTACGTTTTCACATTTCTATATTCTAAAAGCACTAAGGCGAGGCAGGGGAACATTGCATTTAATATTAATCCGACACATGTATCCACATGCATATAACACGTGTAAATTTTAAGACTCACATTTTTTTTGGGTTAAATACTCTTAAACCCCTGTAATTTTGGCAATTTTCATTTACCCCATGATTTAAATTTTAACACTAATACACATGGTTCAGACTAAAGTGTAATCGTGAGTTTTTCTATTCAAATCAAGCTTTTACGCTTAGGTCCATAATTTGAAGGACAAAGTGTCTCTATTGTCGGGCTTTAAACGAGAGAATTTTTCTCTAAAATCCCATGATCACTCCGGCTGGGGGTGTAAGCAAATTATCGAGCCGACCGAACCGATCAGTTTGATTCGGTTTGGTTGGTTTTCAAAAATTTCATGTAGTGTAAAAAGCGAACCGAACCGAAATTTTACTCTAAATAAAACCGAACCGAATTATTTTATTTTATTTATTTAAATTTTTTTTTTCTGGCTCCATCATTGTCATAACATATACTACTACATTTTCTAATTTTGTTTTCCTATTTGTGCTAATTAGATGATACTCTAGCTTTTCTTAGTACCCGCCTAGTCATATATATGAGACACATGTAATTATCAATTTCACGGGAATTTGAAAAGTTAGTGGGAATAAATTTGTACGGTTGACCTCAACAGGAGAAAATATTCTATAGTCCTGGATTATATGTCATGTGGAAGTTTCAGTCATTAATGGACTATCAGGTGGTCAAGTGTAAGTTTTTTTTATTACCTAAAAGACAGATAATTTTACTACATGACAATCCCGTACTGATCAAGACCACCACATGACAATAGTCCCAGACCATTGAATAATTTCTACCTCAAAATGGTGAATTAGAGAATTGCATGTGTTCCACATTTAGCTGTGTTTGTTATGACGTTTTGACATTATGACATTTGTAAATTAGTTGTGTACGTTATGACATTTGTTAATGTCCAAGATGCACATATTCGAAAGAGTAATATTTGGGACACAACCTTCATACAACTTTCATACAACCTCCCCAAAAGATGTGTCTATCTCTCTCCTGTGATGTCACTGGACCCCACAGTGACACAGGAAAGAGATAGATACATCTTTTGGGGAGGTTGTATGAAAATTGTATGAAGGTTGTGCCCCAAGTATTACCCTATTCGAAAAGCACTTAGGCTAATCGTACACAGGGCAGGGGAACATTGCATTTAATACCCACGGAAATTTAATTCGACACATATAACACATGCAAATTTTAACACCCACATAATTTTTTTGGGTTAATTAATACTCGTAAACTCCTGTAGTTTTAGAATTTAGTCGACTACCCCATTTATTATACGGAGAGATGTCCCTTTTACTTGTCTTCTATAGCTAATATGTATCTTATTTTGTAGATCTTCTTATGTAGATCAAAGAGATATAAAATTGATCGAAAATTGATTTGTATTTTGAAAGTTATAGTATTTTAAAAATTTTAAAAAAAATTTAAAAAATAATGAAAAATTCGTTTGGGAACTATGCAGATTAATTGGCTGGAAATTGGAAAGAAACACATAACTAACATTTGAGGTCTATTTGGGCCCAAAAAAACTCCATAACTTTTGGCATTAAAACGAAAAATGTGAGAACTTTGTAAAAATGCGTGGACGCTACCACATTTGCCATCTAATATATCACATTGACTACATATACGATACTTCAAGGTGGAGACTATACAAACAAGCTCTGGCACGAAAGGTGAGGAAGACTTAACCATTTGATAAAACTGAAAATTAAACATAGAAATTTAAGTACTGTATTTTTAAGTACTGAAATAGAATACATTGAATGATTATTTTTAGTAGAATTTTTTCACTGTGACTGTTTTTTCAATTATGTGGTGCATTATCAAATGCCCTAAAAAAAATAAGTTCTGAAACTTTTCATTTTCAACATTTAGATGGATTATCAAACACATGTACTCTTACACTGATTCGAGCTAAGGTTATTACCAAAGAGCCGATGATAGTTCTAAAGACACTTTAAGGCAGGATCTGAACCGACTCGCTCGGTCATAGCACATAAACTTTTATGTTAAACAACAATGATACCCCGTATCTCCAACCACACCTTCAATCACATCCTATACTTTAAATGCATGTACCATGTGCTGTGTAAGTGGTGAACAGAAAAATATAAAAAAAATCATACAACATCGGGTACATGCATTTAAAGCATATGATGTGGTTAGATGTGAGTATATTATTATTGTCCGACAACATTGATACACCCATATCTCCAACCACAATCTAGCTCACATCTGATGCAAATAGATGCAAATAAAGAATTGCTGGTGTAATTCCCAATTTCACGTGAATTTGAAAAGTAAGTGGGATTAAATTTGTAAGGGAGTAAAACTTGGGGCACAACCAAATACACAACTTTTGGGACACAACCCAATTAATGTGTCTATCTCTTTCCTGTGATGTCACTGGACCCTACAATGACACAGGAGAGAGATAGACACATTAATTAGATTGTGTCCAAAAAATTGTGTGTTTGATTGTGCCCCAAGTATTACTCTTTGTAAGGCTGGCCTTAAACGGGTGAATTTCAGAATTGCATATGTTCCACATTTAGCAGTCTACGTCATGGCATTTGTGTTTGTTATTACATTATGACATTTCAATGTCTAGCTGTGTACTTCATGACATTTCTATATTCGAAAAGCACTTAGGTGAATCTTAATAGCAGCAGGGTAACATTGCATTTAATACTCGCGGAAATTTAATCCGGCATATGTATATATCCACATGCATATAACACGAGCAAATTTTAAGAATCATATATTTTTTTTTTTTTGGGTTAAATACTCTTAGGTTTAGTTTGGCCTCTATGTGGCTTTTTAAAAGGAGCTTATGAAATTTATTACTAAGTTATTTGATAATTTTATACAAGTGATACACTACTCTTTAAAAAGACATCATGAAACCAAAAGGCAACCTTGAGCTTTTAAAAGCTCAATTCTAGAGCTTTTAAAAGCCCCCTCCAAAAAAGCCCTAAGTTCAATTTTTACAAAGCTCATAAATTAGTTATACTAAATGAATTAACATGAAATTGGACTTTAAAAAAGGAGAAGCACCACGTGGGGGCCAAACAAAGCCTTAAACCTCTGTAATTTTTTCGTTTACCTCTGTGTTTTAAATTTTAACACTAATAATCATGAGTTTTTCTATTCAAATCAACGCTTTTACACTTAGGATCCATGTTTGAAGGACAAAATGTCTCTTTTCTTGGACTCTAAACGAGAGCCTTTCTCTCTAAATCCCTCTCTCAACGATGATCACTCCGGCTGGAAGTGTAAGCAAACTAACCGAACCGATAAGTTCGATTCGATTTGATCAATTTTCAAAAATTTCATACAGTGTAAAAATGAACCGAGCCGAAATTTTGGACTAAATCAAACCATATAGAACCAAAAAAAAAAATAAAAAAAAAAATAAATTCAAGCTCCGTCATTATCATAACACATACTACTACATTTTTATTTTATTTTTCTATTTGTGCTAATTAGATGATATTCTAGCTTTTCTTAGTACCCGACTAGTCATATATACGAGGCACATGTAATTCCCAATTTCACGGGAATTTGAAAAGTCAGTGGGATTAAATTTGTAAGGTTGGCCCCGAGAAAATATTCTATAATTCTGGATTATATATCAAGTGGTGGTCTCAGTCATATATTAATGGATTGTCATGTGACTAAGTTTAAGTTTTTTTTTATCTCCTAAAAGATAGACAATTTTGTTACATGACAATCCCATATTAACCGAGATCACCACATGACAATAGTCTCGAATGATTGAATAATTTCTCCCCAAAAAATGTGAATTAGAGAATTGCATGTGTTCCTGATTTAGCTGTGCACGTTTGACAATTGAGTTTGTTATGACATTATGACATTTGTAAATTAGCTGTTCCCGGCGACGGGGTGTCGACCGGCAGAAGTACAACAATAACAATAATAACAGTAGGCTTTGACACCAATCGATAACTCCCCGAGTCCAAGACTCCGAGGGTTACCTACATTAAACGTTCATCATTTGGAAACATTTATAAAACAGAAGTCTGGTTTTCATTTGAAACATTCTTTCTTGAAACAAAATGTTTTCAATATAAGCAGCGGAAAATCAGTGTTAAGCTATCCTTTATTTAAAAACGGGTGGACTAACATTTGTCCAATTTAAACATAATAGGTTCCTTGAAACCAAATTGTATTACATTAACTAAATGATAATCCCCACACACGGGGTCTTCAAACTATAGCGGAAGCATTGTCAAGTCTCGGGGCCTTGCCCTTATCTATATCACCTAAAAGAGAGGTTTAATAGTTCATAAGCCAAAAGGCTCGTATAGTCATATAACCGCACAATAACATCTGTTATATATCATGCATGAGTGTAATGAATGCCAATGTCAATGCATGAAAACCATTTTCATGCCTTTTCAAACACTCACCCTCAATCGTCATTATCATTACCCGGACCATGGGCTTCCCGTCCACGTAGGCCTAGCCTCAAACGTGCGGGACTTTGGGCCTTACGAATTACACGGAGGCCTAGCCTTTACCGTTACGAGGGTTTCTTGCAGCACATCTCGCAATTCGAGTTCCTAGTGGTACCCATCTCACATGCCTACCCACAAATCCGGGATTTCTAACTTTTCAAAACAAAATCCCTCCTAGAGGGTTTTATGCATGGAAGCCTCTAAGGTCTTCCCTTTTTAAAACCTGGAAGCCTCTAAGGTCTTCCCTTTTCAAAATTTGAAAGCCTCTAAGGTCTTTCATCCCAAAATCATTTTCGTGATTTTCGTGTTCATGCTTATGCTTATGAAATGATATGACATATGCGAGCTCTAAACATCCAGACATATTCAATATTTCATAAGACAGATTATCAAGACATGCTATCAATTCAAAGCAACACAATAGACATGCTGAAATTATCCAGGTAAACACATAAGGCATAGCAACTCAAGTAATCACTTAAGGCATAGCAGCTCAAGTAAACATGTAAGTACACTATTAACATGTTATACAACTTTATTGAGGGTCATACGGAACTACCGTTCACCGAGGATAGACTGAATAATTAATCAGAATAGAAACCGGAACTGCTCAATCTGTTACAAATCTCAATATACAATAATGCGCGTATATTAGTGAGGTACAACACCTCAAAGCATTAGTACAACTACTCTTTAAGTAAAGTACAACTCTTAAAGCATAGGGTACAAGGCCCCTTAGCTCGAAACAGACTTAAGTACAACAAAACAGAAGTTTCTATCAAACTGCCCGAGGTCGCGCGCGAGGGACCTCGCTCGCGCGGACCGCTCGCGCGAGGCCTCGCTCGCGCGGTTCGCTCGCGCGGAGTGTGTTCAGAAGGGTCACTTGATTATTTAAAACAGTTTTCAGAAATAGCCTGGTCGCGCGCGCGGGCCGCTCCCGCGACCCCTCGCTCGCGCGACCTCTCTCTCGCGTGGGTCGCGCGCGCGAGATGTCACAGTTTCGTCTTCTTCTATCTTTTCTTCCCCTGTTTTGAAATCAAACACTGGTTTTAACCCATTTTGAAAACGTAATAAAAACAGTACTTCCAATATATGAATCTCTTCCTTTTTCCGCATAGATTTCAAATACGAAATCAATTTTTCAAGAAATTAAACGTAGCTCTCGCTTTTATCAAAAATCCGAAAGGCGACAAAACTTTAATTCACCCGTTCGTCGCAATCGTTGTGAATTAGCTTTTGAAATTTGAAATGGAGCCTCGTGGGATCGAGACCTTTCATTTGATATAAAGAAATCAAATTTCTGTGACAGTTTTTCTGTTCGCTATTTTTTTGGACCCTTAACGGTATATATATGAAATCTACATATATATGAATACATATGTGTATATATGTATACTAACAAAATAAATTGAAATCAACAACATGAAATTTACAGAAGCTTACCCCAAATCTAATTCCACAGCTTGAAAAGAACTCACAGAAGAATCATGGTCATGGGAGTGTATGTGTATGAGATTATATGTGTGGTATGTGTAAACAATTTATGTGGGTGTGTAAACTAGCCGAGAGAGAGAGACATTGGAGAGTTGAGAGACATATCAGAGAGTTGAGGGAGTTGTGTGAACTCTAGGTGTGTATAAATAGATTTCATATGCTTGGACACCAAGCATATAAAAGATACACTACACTTGCACACACTGTGCACAAAATAAAATTGGACTCCAAGTTAACAAAGGGGATTCTTGGGTGTGTTGAGCTCACGCCTCTACACGTACACACAGGTAAAAATTATACTGCCAATAAACCCAAAACTGGTATAAATCGCAAATAAAAATTAAGGGGCATTACATCCTACCCACCTTAAAAGAAATTTCGTCCGCGAAATTCGCACAAAGATAATCATTAGCACCGAAAACCAATAACTTAAGAAGCAAATAGTTGCGGATATCGATCGCGCATCTCCTTCTCATTCTCCCAAGTAGTCTCCTCGGTACCATGGTGTCGCCACAGTACTCGAACCAAACGAATAGTTCTACCACGAAGCACATGCTCCTTAGCTTCCAGAATCTGTACTGGTTGTTCCTCGTAAGACGCATCTTGCTCCAACGGTAAATTAGTCCAATCTAAAACATGAGACGGATCAGGTTCGTACTTCCGAAGCATCGAGATATGAAATACATTATGAACTTTTGCCAACTGCGGAGGCAAAGCCAACCGATAGGCAACTTCACCCACACGTTCTAAAATCTGGAACGGTCCAATGAAACGATGTGAAAGCTTCTTATCCTGTCCAAAACGAAGTACCCCACGACGAGGTGAAACTTTGAGAAACACATGATCTCCCACTTCAAAGGACAACGGTCTCCTCTTCTTATCAGCATAACTTTTCTGTCGGCTCTGAGCCGTAAGTATCCTCGCACGAATCAATTTTATCTTTTCAGTAGTTTCCCTTACTAGATCTGGTCCCAACAGAGATGCTTCTCCAACTTCTGTCCAACATACTGGAGAACGACACGGTCGTCCATACAGGGCCTCAAACGGTGCCATCTGAATACTTGCTTGATAACTATTGTTATATGCAAACTCGATCAATGGTAGGTGGTCTTCCCAACTACCTTTGAAGTCCATAACACAAGCTCGTAACATATCTTCCAATGTCTGTATAGTACGTTCTGACTGACCATCCGTCTGAGGATGAAAAGCTGTACTTAATCTCAATTCTGTCCCCAAAGCTTTCTGGAGACCTTCCCAAAACAAGGAAGTAAACCGCGGATCTCGATCCGACACAATCGAAACAGGGACTCCATGTAACCGAATGATCTCTCGAATATACAAACGACTAAGGACTTCAACCGAATCGGTCAAACGCATTCCCAGAAAATGTGCAGACTTTGTCAAACGATCCACAATGACCCAAACGGCGTCATGACCACGTGGTGACCTAGGAAGTGCTGTTACAAAATCCATTGTCACGTGCTCCCACTTCCACTCTGAAACTGGTAATGGTTATAATAACCCTGCAGGTCTCTGATGTTCGGCTTTTACTTGTTGACAAGTCAAACAACGAGATACAAACTTAGCGACATCGCGCTTCATGCCCTTCCACCAAAACTGACGTCGCAAATTATGGTACATCTTGTTACCTCCCGGATGCACCGCTAATCTTGAATGATGGAATTCCTTCATCACTTGTTCACGAACTGCCAACGGCACAAACAAACGGTCTTTAAACTTCAACCCACGCTCGGAGTCAAAAGTCCAACCTTCTATAACATCACCTCGAAGAATTCGCATACGAAAAGTAGATGCAACCGGATCAGATTGTTGCTCATCTTTTACTTGTTGAATGATCGACGGTTGAACCATGACAGAATATAATGAAGCACGATTCTCATGATCGTTGAGCTCAACCTCAAACTCCCCAATCTGATCGAGCATATTCCATTCTTGAATGGCCAGACAAGCCAAAGAACCTCGTGACTTGCGACTCAGCGCATCGGCCACTACATTTGCCTTCCCTGGATGATACTGTAGTTCGAAATCATAATCTTCTAAGTACTCCATCCATCGACGTTGTCGAAGATTTAGATCACGTTGAGTAAAGATATACTTCAAGCTCTTGTGGTCTGAAAAGACATCAAATCGTTCCCCATACAAGTAATGACGCCATGACTTTAAGGCAAACACCACGGCGGCAAGTTCTAAATCATGAGTTGGGTAATTCTGCTCAAGAGGCTTCAATTGACGAGAACCATAGGCAACAACTTTGCCTTCTTGCATAAGCACACACCCCAAACCAAGAAGTGAAGCATCACAATAAACTGCGTAGTCAACACCACGCTCCGGAATAATCAAAACCGGTGCAGAAGTCAATCGAGTCTTCAAAAGCTGAAAAGCTTTCTCACACTCCTCAGTCCAAATGAATTTCACCCCTTTACGCGTAAGCTTAGTCAAAGGTGAAGCAATACGAGAAAAGTCCTTCACAAAGCGACGGTAATAGCCTGCTAAACCTAAGAAACTACGTACCTCAAATACGTTCTTAGGTGGCTGCCAATCCATAACAGATTCAATCTTAGATGAATCAACTGACACTCCATCTCTCGAGACAACGTGTCCCAAAAATTTCACTTCTGTCAACCAAAAATCACATTTAGATAATTTACCGAACAGTCGGTGAGTACGCAATACTTGTAGGACAATCCTTAAGTGTTCCTCATGAAGTTCCTTAGAGGAAGAATATATGAGAATATCATCAATAAATACAATTACGAACTTGTCCAAATAATCGTGAAATATTCGCTGCACAAGATCCATAAATGCTGCTGGAGCATTGGTCAATCCGAATGGCATAACCACAAACTCGAAATGTCCATATCGAGACCTAAAAGTTGTCTTCGAGATGTCTGACTCTCGAATACGGAGCTGATGATAACCCGACCTTAGATCAATCTTGGAGAAACAAGTGGAACCTTTGAGTTGATCAAACAAATCATCGATTCTAGGAAGTGGATATTTATTCTTGATTGTCACATGATTGAGTTTCCGATAATCAATACACAATCTCAACGTTCCATCCTTCTTCTTAACAAAGAGAACAGGAGCTCCCCACGGGGATACACTCGGGCGAATAAAACCCTTACTCTGGAGATCTTCCAACTGAATTTTCAACTCCTTCAATTCTGCTGGTGCCATACGATATGGCGGAATAGAAATAGGCGAAGTGCCTGGCACAAGATCGATTACAAAATCGATAGCACGAACAGGTGGCAATTCTGATAAGTCTTCTGGAAAGACATCAGAAAATTCACAAACAACGGGTGGCAATTCCACAAGAGGAGTGCCCCTCTCCATGGTCAATAAACTAGCCAGAGTTCCAAGAGAAGAATATAAACTACTCCGGGAAAACAACGAGGGTAGTGGCAAATCCAACTGATCGCCCTCGAATTTACAACTAGCTCCCTCAGGAGTGAAAAGAGTAACCCGACGCTTAAAACAATCTATGAAAGCTCGATACTCGACCAACCAGTCCATCCCAAGGATGACATCGAATCCTAGATTCGGCATAACAATCAAATCAACACTTAACTGCCGGTCTGCTATCAAAAGCATACAACCATGACAAACCTGATTCAAATGAATAACACCTCCAACTGGAGTATCAACAGATAAGACATGCTCCAAGCATTCTATATCTAACCCTAATACTGATGCGAATGCTGATGAGATGAATGAGTGTGATGCACCAGTGTCAAACAATATAGATGCCCAAGAGTTAAACAATGGGACGATACCTCGGATCACAGACGGTCCGGCATTTCCAGAAACATGATAAGCAGATGACACAGGTAAAGCAAAATTCCTTCCTTTGGGTTCTTGGTGTTGTTGTTGCTGAGAACCACCACGGTTATCTGTCCTCTGATAATTACCCTGATTCCCTCTATTCTGGTAGGGTTTCACGCTCTGAGTGGATACTGCCTGAGATGGTGGATAATACGGTGTTGAACCAATCGACTGAGATTTCTTGGGTGGTGGTTGAGGACAAAACTTGATGAAATGATTCGGATCACCACATCGGAGACAAACTTTCTCCCCAGCGGCATTCACACCTCGCTGTAACCCTGATTGTTGAGAACTTCGATAAGAAGATCTCTGTTGTGAATATGATCGTTGTTGTTGCTGTTGAGGAGGTTGGGACTGAAATTGAGACCTAGTCTCTGTCTTAGCTTTCTTAGACAGACCAGTGCTCTTGGCTGGAGTAATGATCTCCCTGGCCCTTTTCAGATCCAAATCTACACTTTCAACACCCAACGCCCTTGTCAAAATATCAGCATAAGTGGTGATAGGCGTGCTAGCCAAACTCTTCCGAATGTAGGGTCGAAGACCAGAGGCAAAACGTGTAGCCTTGAAATGATCACTGACCAACTGCTCTTGAGCAAAACGAGCCAAGGTGGAAAACATTGTAGCATATTCTGTCACTGACATATCCCCTTGTTGAAGGGTAAAGAACTCAGCCCTCTTTGCGTCCCTCTGTACTTCTGGGAAGTAGTTATCGAGGAAAAGACTCTTAAATGACTTCCAAGTCATGCCAGTAAGTGGATGAACACTCACAGTGCAATCCCACCAATGAGTAGCTTCTCCAGAAAATAAGTACGTAGCCAACTTGATGCGGAGAGCATCCTCATGAAGATCAATGAATTCGAATATCTTCGTGATATGCTGAAGCCAATCCTCTGTAGCCATCGGGTCAGAGCTACCAGAGAACTGTGGCGGCTTCCTAGCATCGAAATCTTTGGTAATCAGCCGCTCCCGAGCTCTAGCGGGATTTGTCTCACCTCTCGGAGCACGAGGGGGAGGAGGCGGCATAGCATCTCTAACTGCCCTTGCAATTACATCGGCAACATTCTGTAACCCTTGCGGTCCATCAGGAATATCAACCGATCCTGTGGATGCTTCAGACTCAAATGCAACATCATGCGCGTGACCTCGACCACGACCACGACCACGACCACGACCACGACCACGACCTCGACCACGGCCTTGACCTTGACCACGGCCTCTCCCTGGACCACGTCCTCGAGCACGACCTCGACCTCGGCCTCTAACTGGTACCGACGCAGCCGATATCTGCTCGTCAGCCTCAAGCTCAAAACTGCGACTCTCACGACGCGGCGGCATAGCTATAATAAGATCGAATCGAGTAAACGAATCACACAACATGATCTAATCACGAAGTGCATTTGACAAAACACGTATATGTCAAGTAAGTAGTTAACATCTCAAGTCACCAAGTAACAAGTTAACACATATCAATCATATGTCGTTTATCAACTAATCATGTCTAACATGTCAACAAAACTAAACATGCGAGCACATAACCCGGCGTCCAAAGTATTCGACCCGGTTAAGCTCTGATACCATTCTGTGACGCCCCGCCCCGCCACGGTTCCCGGCGACGGGGTGTCGACCGGCAGAAGTACAACAATAACAATAATAACAGTAGGCTTTGACACCAATCGATAACTCCCCGAGTCCAAGACTCCGAGGGTTACCTACATTAAACGTTCATCATTTGGAAACATTTATAAAACAGAAGTCTGGTTTTCATTTGAAACATTCTTTCTTGAAACAAAATGTTTTCAATATAAGCAGCGGAAAATCAGTGTTAAGCTATCCTTTATTTAAAAACGGGTGGACTAACATTTGTCCAATTTAAACATAATAGGTTCCTTGAAACCAAATTGTATTACATTAACTAAATGATAATCCCCACACACGGGGTCTTCAAACTATAGCGGAAGCATTGTCAAGTCTCGGGGCCTTGCCCTTATCTATATCACCTAAAAGAGAGGTTTAATAGTTCATAAGCCAAAAGGCTCGTATAGTCATATAACCGCACAATAACATCTGTTATATATCATGCATGAGTGTAATGAATGCCAATGTCAATGCATGAAAACCATTTTCATGCCTTTTCAAACACTCACCCTCAATCGTCATTATCATTACCCGGACCATGGGCTTCCCGTCCACGTAGGCCTAGCCTCAAACGTGCGGGACTTTGGGCCTTACGAATTACACGGAGGCCTAGCCTTTACCGTTACGAGGGTTTCTTGCAGCACATCTCGCAATTCGAGTTCCTAGTGGTACCCATCTCACATGCCTACCCACAAATCCGGGATTTCTAACTTTTCAAAACAAAATCCCTCCTAGAGGGTTTTATGCATGGAAGCCTCTAAGGTCTTCCCTTTTTAAAACCTGGAAGCCTCTAAGGTCTTCCCTTTTCAAAATTTGAAAGCCTCTAAGGTCTTTCATCCCAAAATCATTTTCGTGATTTTCGTGTTCATGCTTATGCTTATGAAATGATATGACATATGCGAGCTCTAAACATCCAGACATATTCAATATTTCATAAGACAGATTATCAAGACATGCTATCAATTCAAAGCAACACAATAGACATGCTGAAATTATCCAGGTAAACACATAAGGCATAGCAACTCAAGTAATCACTTAAGGCATAGCAGCTCAAGTAAACATGTAAGTACACTATTAACATGTTATACAACTTTATTGAGGGTCATACGGAACTACCGTTCACCGAGGATAGACTGAATAATTAATCAGAATAGAAACCGGAACTGCTCAATCTGTTACAAATCTCAATATACAATAATGCGCGTATATTAGTGAGGTACAACACCTCAAAGCATTAGTACAACTACTCTTTAAGTAAAGTACAACTCTTAAAGCATAGGGTACAAGGCCCCTTAGCTCGAAACAGACTTAAGTACAACAAAACAGAATTTTCTATCAAACTGCCCGAGGTCGCGCGCGCGGGACCTCGCTCGCGCGGACCGCTCGCGCGAGGCCTCGCTCGCGCGGTTCGCTCGCGCGGAGTGTGTTCAGAAGGGTCACTTGATTATTTAAAACAGTTTTCAGAAATAGCCTGGTCGCGCGCGCGGGCCGCTCCCGCGACCCCTCGCTCGCGCGACCTCTCTCTCGCGCGGGTCGCGCGCGCGAGATGTCACAGTTTCGTCTTCTTCTATTCTTTTCTTCCCCTGTTTTGAAATCCAACACTGGTTTTAACCCATTTTGAAAACGTAATAAAAACAGTACTTCCAATATATGAATCTCTTCCTTTTTCCGCATAGATTTCAAATACGAAATCAATTTTTCAAGAAATTAAACGTAGCTCTCGCTTTTATCAAAAATCCGAAAGGCGACAAAACTTTAATTCACCCGTTCGTCGCAATCGTTGTGAATTAGCTTTTGAAATTTGAAATGGAGCCTCGTGGGATCGAGACATTTCATTTGATATAAAGAAATCAAATTTCTGTGACAGTTTTTCTGTTCGCTATTTTTTTGGACCCTTAACGGTATATATATGAAATCTACATATATATGAATACATATGTGTATATATGTATACTAACAAAATAAATTGAAATCAACAACATGAAATTTACAGAAGCTTACCCCAAATCTAATTCCACAGCTTGAAAAGAACTCACAGAAGAATCATGGTCATGGGAGTGTATGTGTATGAGATTATATGTGTGGTATGTGTAAACAATTTATGTGGGTGTGTAAACTAGCCGAGAGAGAGAGAGACATTGGAGAGTTGAGAGACATATCAGAGAGTTGAGGGAGTTGTGTGAACTCTAGGTGTGTATAAATAGATTCCATATGCTTGGACACCAAGCATATAAAAGATACACTACACTTGCACACACTGTGCACAAAATAAAATTGGGCTCCAAGTTAACAAATGGGATTCTTGGGTGTGTTGAGCTCACACCTCTACACGCACACACAGGTAAAAATTATACTGCCAATAAACCCAAAACTGGTATAAATCGCAAATAAAAATTAAGGGGCATTACAACCAAAGTAAAGAATTGTTTGTGTAATTCCCAATTTCACGTGAATTTGAAAAGTAAGTGAGATTAAATTTGTAAGGTTGATTTGGAGAAAGTATTCATTGTAACGGTTATTTTGCTGACGTGATATAACAAGCAAATCTAAACGCTTCCATAGCTGAACACCACCCATGAAGAAACTTTGAATCTAACCCAAAAACTTAAGCTATTAGGTGGAGAGGCCCAACATGTATATCTAGCCATAGCCAACCCCATATTTATTCAATGTGGGACATATTGTCTAACACGTCTCCTCACGTGCAACTTCGTCTTAGGTCTGTCACGTGTGCCTCTTTGAGTCTTATAATCGTACAATCTTTTGTTGGGTCTGTCATCGTGGAGGTGTGCGCTATTTTTTGTTTTTTGTTTTTCAAAGGATTGAGAATGGGTCTAATTTTGATACCATGAACAGATTTAGAGAGAGAGAGAGTAAGAGACAGAAAAAAGCAATCTCATTGTTAAGTCTATTTCTCATTAATCAATCTAACTGTACATGTTGGCTAAGGACTCTTTTGGCTATATTGGTTAACACAAGGGACCAAGACGTACATATTCGAAAAGCAATTAGGCGAATCCTAATACTGACAGGGAACATTGCATTTAATACACGCAAAAATTTAAGCTTTTTTTTATTTTTTTTTTACTAAGACGCGAAAATTTATTCACACATATATCCACATGCATATAACACGTGCAAATTTTAAGACTCACATATTTTTTTTAGGGTTAAATACTCTTAAATCCATGTAGTTTCGCCAATTTTTATTTACCCTTGTGCTTTAAATTTTGAGACTAAACCTTGCTTCATATTAATGTGTTACAGTAGTGTTAGAGTAATAAAAGAGTTACAAAGAGATATTTATAAAAAGATGTCGCATCACATGTGGCACCCATTTGGCAGTAGGACCCACCACACTTAACTGTGCCACATGAGTGTCACATTGGATGCCGCATTCTTTTGGGATCATCTTTTTGTATCTCTTTTGTGACTCTAGCATTACTCGTTTTATCATGAGTTTTTCTATCCAATTCAACGCTTTTAAACTTAGGATCCATAATTTGAAGGACAAAATGTCCTTTATGACTAAAAATTGGACTGAACCGAACCGTTTTCATCGCTAACTCTGGCAGCCCTTCCACAAATTTTGGCTTCGACAACCATGGGCGGACCTACATTTTGATAATTAATTATGTTTTCTTAAGTAAAATATTGTCAAAATTTAATTTTTATTTAACCCACAACTTTTCTCTTAACTTTTCAGTTTAGCACTCCTAAGATATAGCCAATTTAAACCAAGCCAACATTTTTTCTTCTTCTTTTAAGTTTAGCCCACCAGGGGAAAAAAAATTAAATAAAAAAATCTAGCTCCGTCATTATCATAACATAGTAAATTTATTTATTATTATTAATATATATATATATATTTTTCTATTTGTGCTAATTAGATGATATTCTAGCTTTTCGTAGTACTTCACTACTTCTCTTGAATTTTGTGTTGCCTGAAATCACGTACATATTACTTCTTAAACTGCATGTATTGATGATTCGATAAATCAGCATATTACACTGCATTCATTTTGAAATTTCACATACTTGTGTGAATCACAACTATGTAATTTTTTATTTTTTTTGTTTATATAGTTTTCATTGAGTTTCTTAATATTTTTCTCAACTCCAAAAGGTGTATTGAATACATTTCTAATGACGTGATTCACTGAATGTTCTTAAGCTGTATGTGGCACAAGAGAATCTTTAAGTTAATTTTCTCAAAACTTTTTGTTTCAAAATTTCACAAAACTTTTGCATGCTTTTTTTTTTTCCCCTTAATTTTCATAGAGTTCACTACACCATATGGCCAGATTTCTAACGGACAGTTTTTATGCTTTCTAACGGATATATCCGTTAGTAATTACTAACGGATATATCCGTTAGAATTGCTAAATATCCGTTAGTAATGACTCTCCATAATGTGATATATTATTTCTAACGGAGTTTAATTCGATACTAACGGATATATCCGTTAGTAATATTTACTTAAATTAAAACTAGTTGGGGCCCACTAACTATGTGAGTGGAGAGAGAAAATAGAAGAAGATAAGGTAAATCTAATTTGAGGAAGAGAGGAAGTTAAATGTGTTTGATAACCCAAATAAGTGATGAAAATGAAAGTTTTCAGCACTTCATTTTTTTCAGCGCGTTTGATAATAACCACTTAATTGAAAAAGCAGCCAAAAAATCACTGAAAACTTTAAGTAAAAAAATTCTACTGAAAATATTCACTGAATGCAGTCTATTTTAATCGTTGCAACAATGTTCTTTGTATTATAAATTCAATAACTTAAAATTTTCAGTACTTAAAATTTAGCACTTAATTTTCAGTACTTAGTTTTTAATTTTTATCAAACAAACCCTACGATATATTATAATAGTTTTGTCCTTACATGTGAGTTTTTTCTATAAAAGATATCATACTAATATTTTTATAAATATGTTTTTTTAGGTAAAATATTTGTGGTAACATTACTTCTCTTTTTATATAAGACTATAGATTAATACAAAACAAAATAAAAAACAAAAAATAAAAAATAAAACAAAAATAAACTTAGGTCTGGGGAGAGAGAGGGAGAGAAAGAGGAGAGAGTGTGAGACCATATTATCGGGTGACCTAACTTAGGTCTGGGGAGAGAGAGGGTGAGAGAGAGAAGAGAGTGTGAGATCGGCGCCGCCGCCCCTTCGCCGTCCCCGTGCCGCCCCCTCGCCGTCCCAGTGCCGCTGCCTGAATAGTCCGCCGGAGAGGGTACATATTTCCTCCTCCTTCTTCTTCTTCTTCTTCTTCTTCTTCTTCTTCATCTTCTTCTAATTTGTTCTCAGATTTTGTTTCTGGCTTATTTGGGGGAGATTTTACTATTTTTTGACCATACTGCCTGAATGTGTGTTCACGATTGGAATAAGTTTGTAGTCAATAGCAAACCTTGATTGGTTTGTAGAAACTGAAATGTAATACTTAATTGGTATTAATTTGATGGTTAAAAACTTTAAATGTGTTTTGTTTAGTGATTAATTGCTAGTACTATAAATCACTGAATGGCCTTACTGTTTACTCAACAACGTCCACTGCCTTGCACATAGTTTGGTCAAACATAACTTAGCATCTCTCATTTATTATTTGCTTTGTGATTGGAAAATAAGCTTAATTGAGATCATTTAAATCAGTCCTGATCGATCTAATATGGATGTCACGTTTACTATTTTGTTCCAACAAGAATTTAGCACAGTTAATTTGTTCCTAATAGTTACAACATATTTAATCTTGGTTTAACCTCATGCGTTAAATTATTGCTTTTTATAGCTTGAGATATCTTGAGTTTGCAATGGCCGATTATAGGTGCATTTTTAATGGCTAATAATTTAAAATTCTAATTATTTAGTGTAAAAAGGTTTAAGGGGTGGTGAAAGATGTCTTGGATAGAGGCTTATCTTGGAATTCAAAGGGTAAGATTGTTGGAAAGAGTCCTATGTTGGAATTCAACATGCTCAATCACCACTATAAGAATGTGGATTTGCATCTCTATTTTGGATTGATAACAAAACAAAGAGGTGGAAATAAGTATATACACATTCGGCTGATAGCTTATCAATGGTATTGTACTTGATTTTACCAAGACCAGTTTTCACTTCAGCATATTGGTGATGATCAAAACAAATGAACAAATGATTTTGAATTGCTCTCTCTCTCTCTCTCTCTCTCTCTCTCTCTCTCTCTCTCTCTCTCTCTCTCTCGCTCTCCAAAGTTTGAGATTGAGTTTACAGATTCATTGTGATACAGTATTTTGTGTGTATTTTCCTTAATAGCTGATACTGCTCATGTTCCTCTTGATTTCTTATGCATTTCAGCTTCAATAGCATCATATTCACAAAATTTTCCTGGACTTTTTATTTGAGCCTGTGCACTGAGATTCTTCCATAAAATCTTCCCAAAATTGCTTCAATGACTATACGATAGTGCCATTAACCCAATATTTTCTTGTCTTGAATTTAGATATTAAGGTTAGATGTGCTCAACATAGAGAAAAAATAAAATAAAAAAACAAAAAACAAAAAGGAAGGCAATTGGGGTATGATTAAGAGTGCACTTGTCAGTGCAAATCTAGCAAAAGTGAAATAACTCAAAGTTTCTGGGAACTTTAACAATGCATTAAAAGTTTAAACAAGCAGTTTTCTCAAGTGAGAAGTCATCAGGAAATTTCTTTGGTCTGGATCTGACTCTAGTCATGGTGCTAAAGTTGCTTGGGACAACCTTTGTCTGAAAATTCGTCATGAAAGCAAAGACACATATGGACTTTATTCTCGGACTTTGCAACTTCTCTCCCATCAAACTCTTTGGACTGATAGACTGTTTGGTATGATTGTAAAATAGAATAGAATTAAATTGAATAGAAAAGAAAAGAAAAGAAAAGAAAAGAAAAGAATAGAATTGATTTGCAATTCTAATTCTCCTGTTTGGTATAAAACAGAAATGAAAAGAATAGAATTGAAATGATTATTGCCATTTCCTAAAATACCCAAACTTTAGGAAATGTACGAGTTAATTATAGTTTTCTACACGCATCAGTACTGTTCGAGGATGACTATATATATTGACTTGCTTGCCAGGCTGCCAGCAAAAATTTTGTGAATAAATATTTGAGATTTAAATTTGGGAAATATAGTTTTACTCTATACCTTAGTTTCTACTTTAGAATCATGTTTGATTTCAGTTTTTATATCATGCAAAGAATGCTGCAGATAATATAAAATTTTGGTTTTTGTCTGTTGATTGTGTTTTTTGTCAAATTATTTATGTTAAATGAATGTGACTGAAATGTTGATACATTGATATTATCTCCCTCTACCCATATAGAGCATTAATTTCTCTCTCTCTCTTTGTAAAATGATGCCATTACTTTCTCTCATCAAGCCATTAATTTTTCAATTGGTGGTTCAATAGAAAGTGCTGCTATTTATAGTGTTACAAGTTAGGACCTTTCTATTCTAATTTCCTCTTAAATTAATGAATAAATGAAGTTACTGTCATGAACTCTCCTTTTAAGTTACGTACGTAGTTTGTGTAACATTAACATTTAAGTTATGTATTACTACAACAGACAAAAGTGTTTTTGAGAGAGGAAAGGTAAAAATGGCAAGCACACGAAAATTAGCTCATGAAACTAGTTCCAAGTTTCATTCTCTAACACGGACTCTAGTACTAGAATCTCTCAGCTCCTTGTTTCTTTCTTAAGTACTATAATGAGGCATGTTTTTTCAGTCCAAATCCAGGTACAAGGAGCTGAGAAAAATAAGGCACTGGGATTTGGTTCTAATGAGGTAACTGATAGAATGACAGACCTAGGCTTTGCAGCCTCAGTTTGATTGAACTATATGATCCATGATTTTAATTTTTATTGTATCTTGGTTGTCGCTTTCTGTATTGTTGAGTGGTAATTTGTTTTTCTTTTTGCTTTCAAATCAGCTCTAACTTCAGTGTATTTTATTTAAAAAATACAACTCTTAGCAAAATAATTTTGAAATGTAAATCTTCTGGAAAGTACTAAAAATGGCTCTTTAGTTCGAAATTTGTATTTGTTAATTGTTATACTCTAAATGCAATACTAGTTGAATTCTAAGTTTCATATTGTATATATGTTTTTAGGTTTGAATATTCTTATATAACATGAATCCTTGTTTTCAATGATCTGAATTATATCTCTTGATCAATTAGTCACAATTTTTCATTTCTATTCAGGATTATCGCAGCTACGGAATGCAGATAAGTAGACTGATCAGACAAATAAGGGGGACAAAGGAAAACGTTAGGTGAGATGGTTGTTGCAACTATTCTTGGATTTGACGTTTGATATTATCCCAGGTTTTTCGATGATATGGTTTTCTGCTCTGTGACAATCACACTGGAGATGTAAATTCATATGAAGTGGTATCAAAGCAAATCGAACAATTCATGTTTTACTATTGGTTTTGTTCGGATAGACTGTTATGGTCAAAACTATTTCCTTTTCAGCTCATGACCATGTATTAAATATGGTGACTGATTTATTGATACAGGTCTGCATTACGTTCATTTAAACGGCGAGTTGCATATTCAAATGTTGATTATGACCATATCCTGTATACATTGTTGATTAAATTATATTTTGTGCTCTCTCTCTCTCTCTCTCTCTCTCTCTTCCAGCTTCTGAACCTATATAGCACGGACACTTTAATTTGGGTGCCATACTCTTGTCTGAAACGTATCGGACACCAACAGTCGCAGACACACGGAAAAATTTATCTTAATGTTTTGTACACCGACGCACTCCGGAGACGTGCTGTATAGACGGCTGGACACAGGAGTGGACACTTCATCATTGCTCCTTTGAAGATACTCTTAAAATTTGAGTTAAAAGTGTTGATATAAATTTGAGTTAAAAGTGCTGATGACCCAAACATTGTTGTACATTCCTTCTCGAAGTGTCATATTTTGAAAATATCATTTTGGGATTTTCAAGTTTTTGTCTGCATTCAATTTTTTGATTGATAGTGATACAATTGCTTCCTTGTCTCAACCACTTGCTCGTTGATGCTTTGCCAGCAATACTTCCATTTTGCTACAAGGTGTTGGCTTTTCTCTTTTCATTCTGGTATTCGATATACTACAATCAAGTTTATTGATAACTCCTAATTTTTGTTTTCACCGGCCCCCTAATTCGTCATATAGATGAGGTTTCACTCGATTATTTTCGTACTTCTGTCATCTCTTTGGAATATGGTGCTATTTCATTTAAAATAGCAATTGGTTTTTATCAAAACTGCTATGGCAATTGGGAAAGAAAGACCAATGGCCATTCTGATCATAAACTACACTATTTTGTGATGGTCTAGGTTAGTTGCGACTAGATTTCTACCTCAAAGCTCTGTTCCCTCCACTAATGTAATTTTTTTTTCTTGACGTGATCTACTTGTATTATCACCGAACAGGATTTCATTGGTAATTAGTCATTATTCTATGGGCTATATCTTTTGTACCACTTTCCGTTTGTTTCTTTTATGGGTTTCTCAAAGTTACAAATTTATTGCTTGGACTTTTATGCAGAGAAACTGGTGACTGGTCTATCTCGTGTTTCTTGGGAAAAAGTGGATGTCAGCTTTCACAACAGCAGGCTGAGGTTTGCTGTTCATAGCATTATTCAGGTAGTTCTCTCTCTGACTCTCTGTCTCTGTCACTCTCTTGCAATATATATGTATGTGTAGTTATATTTGTATATCCACACACACACACACGACCATGTGTAAATATCTTTTTACTATTGGTTTTCCCCCTAAACACTTTTGCTTTCTTACTGTTGAAGCTTTGACATATATTGTTGGCCCATTCTCCAATAGCTTAAGCTTTTATACCAGTTGGTAACTTAACAGTTACTACGCAGCCATATGGAGATGTAAATTCATATGAAATGGTATCAAAGCAAATCAAACAATTCATGTTTTACTATTGGTTTTGTTCGGATAGACTGTTATGGTCAAAACTATTTCCTTTTCAGCTCATGACCATGTATTAAAACAGGTCTGCATTACGTTCGTTTAAACGGCGTAATGAACGTAATATTTTAACACGCACAGTGACCTTTGAGTTCTATGAATTGAGAAATGCTTCGTCGGATTTTGATGGATGGGGATAGCAATCTATATCACTAGCTCAGTAGCCCACGTGCACAGCACACGCACAGCCCACGTGCACATCACAGCAGCCCATATGCAAAGCAGCATAGCAACAGAATCAGCCCACGTGCCCAGTTTGATAAATCAGCTCAGCTGTGGTTTATGCATTGTCCATCTTTTAATTCTAGAAACAAATGAATAGAAAAGACATTCGAAAAAGAAACAGAATCCAATCTTTATGGCTGAGCCAATGCGAGCATCAAACTCTTTTGTTGGAACTGAGGAATATATAGCTCTGGTTAGTGTAAATCTAACCTGTTTTTTTATTCAAGTTGCCTACATTTTATCCATTGAGATACACCATTGTAGAGTTTACCAACATATGATTTGTATCATGTCATATTCAAGCAAGTCTTGATTCTTGTCCTTTGTTTCGCAGGGATTGAGAGCTGATTGTAATTCCTATTTAAGTGATGAAATTGGCGAGGAGCCAAGTATAAAGAGTGTTGCAGTTGGATTGAGGTTGAGATTGAATCTCTCTTCCCGCTGTAAGTACACTTTTGAGGTGTTTTTAATTTTATAAAATTACTCAATCTGGACTCTCATCCTTACTTTAAGAAATTCATGACTTCGCAGAAAATGATGACCATTAACTGTAACAAAACTATTGGGATGAGTGGATCACCATTAAACACAACTTAAATAGATCTACTGATTTGGTAGAACCACCACTTATGGGAACTAAAGAGGGAAGTTGTATTAGTATTAGCACAAAAATGCAAAATTGGCAAATGAAATGCTAATAGAGTGTGAAGCAAAAACATAATACCAAACAGGTGCTTAAAAATATGAAAAGTAATGAAAATGGGCATAAATGTATACCTCATTGGCATTCACGCCACACCAAAGCCAACCTCACTCATCCATTACACAAACCCCTCCTTGAGTACACACACACACACACACACACACTTTCTCTCTCTCTCTCTCTCTCTCTCTCTCTCTCTCCATTTCGGTTCTTAACATCTCCTTCCTTCTAACTTCTGTATTTTCTCCTTGTTTGAATGTGAGAGACAGTTGCTTTGGGTGGGGGTGAGATTAGAGACGTGTAGCGTTTGTTGGACTATCACGTATCTAGTTTGCTTTCTGTAAATACTCTGCAGTACCATGGCTAAATGAGTTGGTGATGATGGGTACTCGCCGAACATAAAGGAAATAAAAGTGATGGACAAGAAGAAAGTGAGGAGGGCCAAGCCTTACTATCTCAGAGATAAAATGAATCCACTACAGGAATGATGACCGTTGATAAAAGCTAGTGGAAGAGAAGACAAATGGTAGGGTTGGATCGCTCTAGATAGAAAAGTTGACAATTGTGTTTTCTCGTCCCTTTTTCAGTTGTTTTGTAGCTTTTGTTTGTCGAATGGGGTTCTAAATAATGAAAGGATTACAGTGGAATGCTTGCCAAATTAACACTGTCAATGTCGATTTTATGTTCATTCCTAAATGCTGCTATTAGAGTATATCTTATGAACTGTCAATGTTGATTTTGAGCTTATTGGTTAGACATGAATAGATGCTTTACTTATGTTTATTTTAGATTATTTTTTGTTGTGGTGGATATAGATTAATCTTATTATTTTTTGTGTTTGGTATAGATTAATATGATTGTTAATTAGGTGCAAAAAAAATAAAAATTGGGAAGCATATAATAAATTTTTTTTTTTTAGATTTATGCGTATTTCTAATGGATATATCCGTTAGTATTTTTTTAAATTTTTTTTGGAAATTACTAACGGATATATCCGTTAGTAATAGTTGACAAACCGTTAGTATTCAATATAAATCTTTTAAAATTGGTTGAAAAAACCGTTAATAAGTAGCTTTCTAACGGATATATCCGTTAGAAATCCTTTGACTTACTAACGGATTTACTAACGGATATATCCGTTAGTAAAATTAATTTTACTAACGGATATATCCGTTAGTAAATCCGTTAGTAATATTACTAACGCTAAAATACTAACGGATATATCCGTTAGTAACATTTATTCTAACGGATATATCCGTTAGTAATGAGGCCATATGGTGTAGTGGTTTTTTTAATGTTCTTCTCAACTCCAACGGATGTACATAACAATTCCTATTGATATATATTACAAAGTCTGCTCACGAATTATATATGCGATACAAAAGAACCATAGTTTTATTAAATTTCACATAACTCTTCTTGTGAAAATTTTATAAAATCAAATAACGCTCTCTGTGATCATAGTTTTGAACCATTTTCATTTTTCTTCATAATTTTATATCAATAATGGTACTTGTTGATCTCATCGAGTAGATTTTACAAGTATAAATTGAATACAAAAACTTATTTGTTGAGTGAAAGTTATATGTCTTTAAAGTTTTGAAAAAAAATTAATAAGTTAGTAGGCTATCAATCTCGCTAGAAGCATGTGTCTTTTCCACACTATTTGCGTTTTAACGAAATTAGGGGGAACAAAAACACACCTTTCATTGCTGTTTTATTGGGTAAACTATGCAAAACTAAAAGTAAGCAATCATTTGTTTTACAGATAATTATGGTAAGGTACAAAACACAAGAATTTTTTTGTAGTATTTAATTTTATACTTACTCCCATGCCATAGCTAGATAGAACCGTAACAATGTTAATGGTACATACAAAAGTACCAAGAGAGGTCACTATATTTCCATATACATATTATGAAAGACGAGCTTACCATTAGAACATAAATATATAATTTTATGTACGTATATAAAAAAGATAAATTACATCAAATTTTAATTGATTTTATAAGAGTAATTGATGATTATCGAAAAACTCTACGAGGTCAATATATATATATATTTTTGAATAGTAAGATTTAATTTTATTAATAAACAAGTTCAAGAGTTGCACAATGAAAGTTACATCCCTTTGCAAACAGACCAAACCCCATAATTACCCTTACACAATACTAAGAATATCAAATCCCCCCTTAAAATTTGTACAGCCCACAAAATACAATGTAAGAGTAAATTGATACCCCTGTGTTTCGACCTCGCGTCAAGTAGTGTCGGCTTAATCATCTCTTTATTTATTTTAAATTTTTTTTTTCTAAACATCTTCAACATCATACTTTGGCTAAAATGTGAGCCATGCTTCGAGATGATAATGATGATTCTAACACAATTGTTCACTTTCTCAGGCCGGAGGTGGAAGAGACTCCCGAGTTGTTTGATTTTGTATATATTTTAGTATATATGTGTTAAGATGTGTGCTCTGTGCTCTGGTTTTATCAACTGTGTGTATATGGAACAGGTGTATAAGAGTGAAGAAGACAATGTCATTTTGGTCATTTTCTTAATTTGCTTTGACGCCAATTTTCCCACATTATGTTCCATGCATAATACTCCTTGTATACGCACCGTGAAAGTTGACGGTAAGTTTAACCGTTTCGCTTCGCCTAATAGTTCAGGGGATTATGTGTTACGTTGTAAATTAAAGGTCGTAAAGTGTCACATGATCTAACCACAGGGGAGTAAAAGATAATTCACTCTTTTATTAACGAACAATTTGTACATTGGAAACAAAGTTTGATATTTATTAGTAAATAACATAGGGGTACAAACAAATCTTATCAACGTACAAACAAGATTTATCAATGTATAAATCAAGCTAATAAAGGTGTAACCAGGACAATAATTGCACGTCAGATGCATTAATAGATTGGCTGATCACCAACTTGTTCTCCTATTATCCAACCAGATCACACCATGTGGACGGTGGTTTGACTTCAGTTGATCGAAAACAAACTGCTAGCTCCAAGTATAGAACGACCC
This sequence comes from Hydrangea macrophylla, assembly GCA_033977485.1. Taxonomy (NCBI): domain Eukaryota; kingdom Viridiplantae; phylum Streptophyta; class Magnoliopsida; order Cornales; family Hydrangeaceae; genus Hydrangea; species Hydrangea macrophylla. Next base: position 55,990,861 of record CM066996.1, read on the forward strand.
GTTTGAGTACCTGTTAATTGAGATTAATCAAACATGAATTCCACATGCACTTTTATCCATTTTCTGTCCGTATGTCTGGGACTCGTCTATAAAAGTAATAGCACCTGGAAAGTGGAAACATAGTCCAATAGTACAACAGCACACACTCTTAGTAGTCCCAGTAACCAATTTGAAGTGTGTTCTTTTCTTCTTTTATTCAACTTTTGTCCATCAAACTTCACCTCCCCTAGACCCAAAAACCAAAAATAAAAAATAAAAAAATATGGAAGTGTCTCCTCAACCTTCAGATATTCTTTTTCCAACCAAAAATGTTTCATCTGATGTCATTCGCCGGTCTGCTGATTTTCATCCTAGCATTTGGGGAGACCATTTCCTTGCTTATGCTTCTGAGATCACGGTAAACTAGGATTTTTAAGCTTTGTCTGATTCTTTGATTTAAAGAGGGAAAAAAAAAAAACAAATTAAAACAATGAGGAAAGTACATTTCTTTGCTTGCTTATAAGAAGTAAAAGAGTGGAAAAATAGGAAAGAAAAAAAAATAGGGTGACATATAAATTATAAACTTTTAATTTCGTGAGTCACAAGGGTAAACGTAAGGAAAAATTGTTTTCGTTGTCCGGTTCTTCCTCATTTCTTATGTTATATTTTTACTTTTTTTTTCCTATGTCAATTAACCATGGATGAAGACATGCACTAGGGTAAACATAAGGGAATACTTCTTGTTTTCCTTCCCTTTTTGTTTTTCATCTACAAATCCGTGAACCAAATATATAGAACATTAGTATATATTTAATTTGTGCATCAAGAAGTTTACTATTTAATTCATAAGGGACATTAGTATTTCATAACGACAAATATATAGAACATTAGTATTTAATTCGTGCATACCTATATTTGTCTTTAAGAAATATATAGCTGATTTTCTCTTTAATTTGTGTTGCTCTGCTATTGATTAGCTAATTTTCGAGGGTTTGGCTTTATGTCCCCCTTTCTTGATGTCCCCCTTTCTTGGTGCTTTTTTACTACCTTTTAATTAAATTTCTCCTCGTGCAGTCGAGGTTGTTTCAAAAATATATAGAACATTAGTATTTAATTTCTTAAAGAACTTTCTTGGAGTAGTGTCCCTCCTGTAAAAGGAAAAAGCCAGAATACGAGATTCCGCCAATATCATGTTAGATATGAAGAGAGTATGTAGATGTACGCAACCTTACTTTGCATGCGAAGACACTGTTAATTTTGTTTAATTCCAGTGCGAACTTTGTAGCCTTTTTTTCTATTTGCTTGTGCAGAACATTGATGCTGAATTAATGGAGGAACAAGCTCAATTAAAAGAACTGGTGAGGAAAATGCTTGTCGGTGCTGTTGAGAAGCCTTTGGAACAATTGAACTTCATTGATGCAATTCAACGACTGGGTGTGTCATACCATTTTGAAAGTGAGATTGAGGCAGCATTACAACACATATATGACAACTATCGTCCATATAATGGCAAAGATGGTGGTGATCTCTACACCGTTGCTCTATGGTTTCGGTTACTTAGGCAACAAGGGTACAATGTCTCTTGTGGTAATTCACTAACGGATTGATCATTCAATAATGTTAGAAAACTACTGTAGTATACAGGAGTTGTTTACTTAATTTGTTCACCCTTACGTATTAATAATAATTAGGGTTAAAAACATTTTGCACCCTTCTAGTCTGTCACTTGTATCAGTCTAATCCTTGTAATTTAGAAAGTGTCACTTTAGTCATTGTACATAATTTCACAAGTATATCAAATCAGTCAAATAAGTCCTTTAGTGACGAATAATTTTGTCACTGAAAGTAAAAAATTTGTCAACAAAAGTATTTGAGGGACTAAAATGACACTTATGAAATAACAAATGCTAACTTTCTAAACTACAAAGACCAAATTGACACAAATAGCAAACTAGGAGGGTACGTGTAACTTTCTATGTTCTTTTTTTGGGAGTCGCTAGCATTACTCATAAGGTTAATAAGTGACAAGCAAATTGTCTTTCAGATTATGCCCTTGTGTGATATATATGCAACGTCTTCCGACAAAATCTAAATTTTCTTTTCACAAATAAATTAGGAATATATATCATTTGCAAATTTCTAAATTTTATTTTCACAAATAAATTAGGAAAATTTAGAAATTTATATCATAGGCAAATTGCTTGTCCCATTCAGCGGGTGTGGTGAACTATAACACAAATAAAAAAAATAAAAAAAATGTCATTAACCATAAATTAATTTATTTTATGTGACCATTACACCGTCTGATGGCCACAGTAATCTCTATTATCATGAGACTCACAGGATACCCACATAATACTTAAATCACTGTAAGAGTCACATAGATATGACAATCACACTAGATAATTTTTTTGTCAAATAACACAATATATGTCAAATATTTGGAGCTACAGATGTTTTCGACAACTTCAAGGACAGCACAGGGAAATTCAAGGAGTCCATAGTCAATGATGTGCGAGGAATGTTAAGCTTATACGAAGCTACACATCTGAGGGTTCATGGAGAAGATGTATTGGACCAGTCACTAGCTTTTACCAGAACTCACCTTGAGGCCATTGTATCACACATAAGTAGTAATCCCCTTGCTCAAGAAGTAATCCATGCTCTCAAACAGCCCATCCACCTTGGCTTGACAAGGCTCGAGGCAAGGCGTTACATTTCTACATATCAAGAATATGATTCATATGACAAAGTTCTACTCAAATTCGCAAAATTAGATTTCAACATTCTCCAGAAAATGCACCAGACGGAGCTGAGCGACATCACAAGGCAAGTTATTTTAAATTAATCAAAAAGAGCATGTTCGGAATCTCCTCGAGAATAAGAGATTTTCGATACTCTTAATTTGTATTTATTGTCTTTTTAAAGAAAATTTTGAAAGGCTTCGTTTAGTATTGCTATGGAAATTTATTCGAGATTTTTAGTGTTTTAAAGAATAAAAAATAATGCTTCAATTTGCTGCTTTTAAATACATCTATTTGTTCACCTTGTAAAAATTTTACTTTGGGTAAATATCATTGACCTCCTTTGAGGTACGACTTAATATCAGAGACCTCCCCTGAATTTTAAAATGTATCAAGGACCTCCCTTAATTTTAGAATTTTGTATCACTAACCTTCCTTCGATCAACAACAATTAACGAAATGAGTGAAATCTTATGATGTCAACAAATTTCTAAAGTGAAATGACATTGCTGCCCTTATTTTTGACTAATTAACTAAAATTTCATGACAAGCTTGTTTGAAAAGACATGAATTCTCTTATATTAGATATTTAATTTGACAACTATGCCCACACTTTGAATTAAAAAAGAAGCATTTGTATTTTTTTTGGAGTATTAACTTTTTATATTTATTTTATAACATATAAGTGAGGGCAATATTGTAACTTCAAGTGTCCCAACTAGCACCGCTAGTTAGTTGTTAACGTGTTACGAAGAAGGGAGGCATTAATATTATTCAAAACTCAGGTGAGGTCTCTGATATATATTAGGTCATACATCAGGAGAGAGGTCAGTTATACTTTCCCTTTTACATTTTTTAAAAATTTGTGAAAAGTTTGTTGCACAAAAGGCTCAACAATCTCAAATAATTTATTAATGATTACCAAATGGGCACTAAACATGATAAACTCGATCTGTTTGTTCAGTATTTAGTGAGAAAAGGAACGAAATCAGTTTTATTTGTTTGATTAGTTGGTAAACGAGTGGAAAAAACACTAAGGAAAAGAAAATATATAAAGTCACAGTAAATTAAAATTTTCAATTTTTGAATGTCCCTTGCTTCTCAGTTTCTTAACTTCTATAACATTTTTAAATTTTTGAATTTGTAATTAATTTCTAATATCGTGACTGTGGAAGAAAATATTAGGAAAATAAATCGTATTAAATCCACAAATCAAACGAAAGTTAGGGTCTATATATAAGATTGAAATATTTTGGAATTAACGAAACCATTATGATACTTAATTTTAAATTTCAGGTGGTGGAAAAATTTAGATTTCGCGACGAGACTACCTTTTGCAAGAGACAGATTGGTGGAGTGCTACTTTTGGGTTCTGGGAGTGTACTTTGAACCTCAATATTTGCTTGCTAGAAAGATACTTACAAGAGTGACTGCCCTGACTTCCATCATTGATGACATCTATGATGTGTATGGTACCCTAGAAGAACTTGTGTCATTCACCAATGCAATTGAGAGGTTCCATTTGTTCCCTTCAACATCTTTTCTTTAATTTGGAATTCCTTATTTTTGTTTGGTTCATGTGCTCATGAATTTAAACAAGTAGGAAACGAGAATGAAAACATTTTTTCTAATGCTTCTTTTCATGCTTAAATTGTATCAGAAATTGAAGAGCTGTTTGGAAAGGTTTAGAACCGGTAACCAACTCTAAAATTGGGACTAAATCTCTAATTAAGCTAATGTAAGCGGTTAACAGCATCGAAAATATTTCAGTTTGCTCCTCGATCAATAGGGTAATTAGGTGACTCATCCTGGTATTAGATGCAATATTTTCGGACTGATTTGCCCCTAGCATATAGCATGCAATCGAACATGGATTTTGAATTTTGTGTAGCCTGAAATCGCGTGCGTATTACTCCTTCAAGTACTGCATGTATCCATGATTGGATAAATCAACATATTACACTGCATTCATTTTGAAATTTCACATATTTGTGTAAATCACAACTATGTAATTTTTTATTTTTTTATTTATAGTTTCCATTGAGTTTCTTAATATTAATTTTCTCAACTCCAAAAGGTGTATTGAATACTTTCTAATGATGTAAGTTACTGGATGTTCTTAAGTTGTTTGTGTGGCATAAGAGAATCTTTAAGTTATTGATTTTGTCAAAACTTTTTGTTTCAAAATTTCACAAAACTTTACGTACTTTTTTCTTCCTTAATTTTCATAGAGTTTCTTAATGTTCTTCTCAACTCCAAGGGATGTACATAACAATTCCTATTGATATATGTTACAAAGTGTGCTTACGAACTATATATGCGATACAAAAGAACCATAATTTTATTAAATTTCACATAACAACTCTAGTGAAAAAAAAAAAACGCTCTCTGTGATCACAGTTTTAAACCCTTTTCAGTTTTCTTCATAATTTTATATCAACAATGGTATTTGTTTGAAAGATCTCGTCGAGTAGATTTTACAAGTATAAATTTATTGCAAAAACTAATTTGTAGAGTCAAAAGTTATATATCTTTAAAGTTTTGAAAAAATATTTAATAAGTAGGCTATGAATCTCGCTGGAAGCACGTGTCTTTCGGTTTTCCTTGCTAGATCTATGAAACAAACAAAGCCCCAATTCACTTATCTTTTGTTATAATGAAGTGATTTATAGGAGATTCAACATGATATATATATATACTATAATATTTTCAGGTGGGATACCAGTGCCATAGATCAACTACCAGAGTACATGAAACTGGTTTACCGAGCACTACTAGATGTTTACAACATGGTTGAGGAAGAGATGGCCAAGGATGGACACTCTTATCGTGTAAACTATGCAAAACTAAAAGTAAGCAATCATTTGTTTTACAGATAATTATGGTAAGATACAAAATACTAGAATTTCTTTAGTAGTATTAATTTTATACTTACCTCCCATGTCTTAGATGGAACCGTAACAACGTTAATGGTGCATACAAAAGTACCAAAGGAGGTCACTATGTTTTCATATACATATTATGAAAGACAAGCTTACCATTAGAACATAAATATATCATTTTTTAAACATCTTCTTCATGCTTTGGCTAAAATGTAAGGCATGCTTTCAAGATGATAATGATGATTCTAGCACAATTGCTCCCTTTCTCAGATGAAAAATCTAGTTAGAGGATACCTTGATGAAGCCAAATGGTATCACCAAGGGTATGTACCAACAATGGAGGAGTATATGGATGTGGCACTTGTAACCGGTGCTTATAAGATGCTTTCAACCACTTCCCTTGTTGGCATGGGAGAGTTCGTATCCAAGGAGGCCTTTGATTGGGTAACTGATGACCCTTCAATTGTTAGAGCTTCATCTGTAATTTGCAGACTCACTGATGACATGGTGGGACACAAGGTATGATAGAAGAATTCTTTTATTGTTTAAAATTGTAATATCACAATATATCTCCCCTCTTGTAATTAAAACGTCGCGTCAATGACCTTGGTCATAATCTTTTGGGGATATTAAATAAGATCCACTTAATTTCTCTTTACATCCCCACTTAGATAACTAGTGAGCACATTAAATTTAACTTTTAAAGATAGGAATGTACAAAAACTAAATGCATATGTAAGAAATAATTCTTTGGTGTTTTAAGTGAAAAAGTAACTCACTCACACAAAGTATTGTAAACAGCTAGGGCGACTAATTAAAACATTTAACCACGCACACTTAATTAGTCCTTGATTACACTTTGATAAACAATAAGTGTGTTTAATATTTTCAAAAATTAAAAAAAAAATAAAACGTTGTTATTCGACCGAAACATCAAAGGGGACACTGATATTATTAAAAATATAGTGGAGTTAATTGATGTATTTGACATACTTCAGGAGCAATCACTCATCTTCATACCAAATAAAAATTTAAAAATGCACATGTATGTAGACATACACTCTCCAAATGACTCTATGATGGAGAGCCCCTTTGTGCTAGATAGATATGCATTTGTTTTTTGGTCTAGACCTTTGGTATCCGAAATTATATTAGGCTCCGACTAATCTGGAACGAGCTGGGTAGGATCCGTTAGGGCGACAAAGCTCTTCCAACAAGTATTAATCGCAGCTGAACCCAAGACTCGAACTCAAGACATTGGTTAAGCTAGAACAGCCCCTTTGCCGGCTGATCTACTTGCCTGTCGGTGTGCTAGATAGATATGATGAGGGAAAGTTTGTATTTTTGGAGAGCTTGCAAAATTATAACAATAAAAGGTAACACTATGGGGACCCATATGAGGAGAGAGATTACATTGGAGTTACCAATTATATCCAAAAATTAATATAAATACTTACAACTCTCTATTTAAGGGAGCATGGTTGGGGCATGCAAGTGGCTTCAACATGATTAGCTATAATAACTTTTTACTCATTTTAGCGAAAATGTAGAAAAAGTTCAGAGAGGGTGATTGGAGATGCTCTAATATATATAGTCATGAACAATGCTCGGGATACAACTTTTTTTTACCACTCATTTACAACTATCTCTGTGACGCCCCCGCCCCGCCCCGCCCCGCCCCGCCACGAGTCCCGGTGATGGGGTGTCGGCTGGCGGATGTACAAGAATAACAATAACAGTAGGCTTTGACACCAATCGGCCGATAACTCCCCGAGTCCAAGACTCCGAGGGTTACCTGAAAAATATGTTCATCATTTAAATAACATTTATAAAACAGAATCTGGTTTTCATTTAAATTATTCTTTCTTGAAATAAAACGTTTTCAATATAAGTAACTGAAAATCAGAGTTTAGCTAATAAACTATTAAAAGCGGGTGGACTAACACTTGTCCAAAGAAACATAACAGGTTCTTCAAGACATAATTTATTACATCATTTAAAATAAATAAAAAAAATCTCATAAACAGGGCCTTCAAACAAAGTGGAAGCTCATCAAACCTCAAGGGCCTTGCCTTATCTATATCACCTGGAAAAAAAAAGATTTTATAGTCCATAAGCCATGGAGGTTCGTATAGTCATATAACCACACAATAACATCTGTTGCATAATATGCGTGAGTGTAATGAATGCCAATGTTATGCATGAAATCATTTTTGTGCCATTTTCAAACACTCACTCTCGATCATCAATATCATCACCCGGATCATGGGCTTCCTGTCCACAGCGGCCTAGCCTTCAACGTGCAGGACTTTGGGCCTTACGAAATACACGAAGGCCTAGCCGTCAGTGTTACGGGGGTTTCTTGACACGTCCCGCAAGGTCCCATAGCTCAGTACCTAAATACAAGAAAAGAGGAGTTTTTACTGAACTATCTCAGGTCGCTCGAGCGAATTTTGCTCAGTAATGCCACATGGGCATTTAAAAACAATTTTCAAAAAATAGCCTGGTAGTGCACGCGCGTGACTCGAGCGGACCCTCGATCGCACGAGTTGCGCCCGCAAGCTGCGAACCAGACTACATTGTTGTCTTCTTTGAAGCTTTGTTACTTTGACCATTTTCAAAACATAACCAAAACGTGACTTTCAATCTATGAAACTCTTCGTTTTTCCGCGTAGATTCTAAAAACATAATTAGTTTTTCATGAATCAAAACACAGCTCTCGAATTAATTGAAAAATCGAAAGACGACTAAACTTTAATTCGATCGTTCATCACTACCGTATTGAATTAGTTTCTAAAATTCAAAATAGAGTCTCGTGGTATCGAGACGTTTCATTTGATATAAAGAAATCAAGTTTTCGATACAATTGTTTTGATCACTATTTTTGGACCCTTAATAATGTATACATATCTCAATGTATATATACATATCTATACATACAAAGTATATAAACTGAATTCAACATTAGAAAAGGTACAAAAGCTAACCAATTCAGATTACAGAAAGATACATAGAGAATTCCAATCAAAGCCATTGAATTCAATTTACTACTTTATCTCTCTCTCTCTCTATAGATATAAACTATACATATATATATATGCGTGTGTGCAGCCGAGAGAGAGATGACAGAGACTAGAGAGAGCAATGAGAGGCATAAAAGAGTTGCTTCAACTGTGTTGGGGGTTGGGTAGTATATATAGGAGAATTTTGCTTGGGGCCACAACACACTAATCATACACTGCACACATGCACAACACGCACTGTGCACCAAATTTTCTTTTGGGCACCATGTTATCACATGAGAGATTATTTTATGCGGTTGAGCTCATGCTGAACGCACACACGTAGGTAAATTAAGAATAATGATTGGTGTACAGAAAATGTGCATATAAAGTGTGCACATAAAAATCTTGGTCATTCATTTTTTGTGAGTCTCATGTATGCAAGCGCGGACTCCATCGAAATGAATGGCCCAGATCTTTATGTGCACACTTTATGTGCGCATTTTATGTGCACATAGCATTACCCGTAAATTAACACTGAACGAATTCTAAAATTGGTATTTTTTTATTAAAAATGGGAAAATTAAATACGAGGTATTACAATCTCCATCTCTCTCCTATGTGGCATTGTGGGGTCTGATTAAATTTCAATGGCCCTCAGTACCACTTAAGAGAGAAATAGAGATGGTTGTAAATGAGTTGTTAAAAAAAGTTGCACCACTAACATTACTCTATAGTCATTTTAGAAAATAAGCGAGATGATTCTAAATTTTGAAAAAATTTAATTTTTTTCAAGAGATGGAAGAGGAAGAAGAAGAGAAAAAAATTTTGACCAAATTTTTTTTTTGTAACTAGGGAAGTCTGTGTAATTAGGTCATATCTCAAGGGAAGTTTGTGTAAATATCCATATCTTTAATTTACTAGGATAAGGAAGGGTATTATTGGCATTAGATAACTAAAAATCACTTACAACAGCAATTTTCGTTAGGGGGTGGACGGTCTACTAACGGAGGGAAGGTAAGAGTAACTAAACCTAGACCTCAAAGGAGGTCCGTGTAATTAAGACAAAGTTTGGGGAGATTTGTATAATTAATCCTTGTTTTAATGATAGGAATATGCAAAAACTAAAATGCATATATAAGAACTAATTCTTAATTTCTGTGTTTTAATTTGAATGAAAAAGTAACTCTCTCACACAAAAGACTAATCCAAACATTTAACCACTCACCTGAATTTATAGCTCGATTACACTTTGATAAACAATGTGTTTAATATTTTCATAACACATTGTTAGTCGATCGTAGCAACGAAGGGGGCACTGATATTTTAAAAAAGAGTAATACTTAAGGCACAACCAAAGCCATAACTTTTTGCCCATAACCTCCATTTTGTGTCTATCTCTCTCCTAGTGGGCACTGTGGGGTCATTGGCACTGTGGGACCCATCAAGAGAGAGACACAAAATAAAAGTTTTGGGCAAAAGATTCTGACTTTAGTTGTGCCCCAAGTATTACTCTTTAAAAAATAGAGTGGAGTTCATTGATATATTTGACATACTTCAGGGGCAATCACTCTTATTCATAATTTAAAAAAAAAAAAGTGCACATATCTGTAGACATGGAGTTTTTGACATGTGTTGTTCTGCTAGGCTCTAACTAAATTTGAAACTAATACTGTAGTTTGAGCAAAAGAGAGGACACGTAGCCTCTGCTGTTGAATGTTACATGAAACAATATGGGACCTCAGAGGAAGAAGTGTTGTCTGAATTTAACAAACAAGTTACAAATGCATGGAAAGACATAAATGCAGAGTGCCTTCACCCAGTTGCCGTGCCAGTACAAGTCCTCACACGTGTTCTCAACCTTGCACGTGTGATTAATGTATTATACAAGGATGAGGATGGGTACACACATGCTGGAACTAAGCTCAAATATTTTATTACCTCTGTGCTCATAGATTCTGTGCCAATCTGAGGATATATGAATGCCAGTATACATATATACATATAACTAGAGTTATATGTTTGCTTCCTAGCTCAATGTACTTCTTTGGAAAATTCTATGAAATAAGCAAAATGTACTGCAGTTCATTTGTAATGCAGTTGTTGTTTGACATTTTATATGTTATACTTGTAGTTTCTGAGTCCTAAAATGAAAAATTTTCTATTTGAAAATTTGAGTTATAGTTCACTGTATGAACTGATAGTTATTGTTACATATTTTGAATATTTTAATATTGTGTTCTATGTTACAGATTTTTGATAATTACAACGAGCTCCACTATTGTAATGTCAAAATACAGGGAGTGGCCTCCTTTGTAATATGTAAAATTACATCGACCTCCCCAGTTGTATATGCAATCCTAACAATGTTAATGTTGCATGAAAGTACCAACATATCCGTAAAACAAAATTCAATTTTTTGTTTTAATTTAAAAAATTTACACATTCATAAAAGCACAAATTTAGCAATACAAAATATGCATATTTATATATACATATAATTCCATACACATATCAATAAAAAAATATATGAATATTTATACGAATCGCGCTTGGTTACTGTTTGCACCCAAAATCCGTCAAAGGTTTTGGTGCTCGAATGAAAAGAACAAAAACGGACATTGCAGTTCGTGGCCCATTTGGAGTGCCCAGCCCGCGAATGACAAGGGGCCGTGGTTTCAAGTTTGGCTAAGGCATCCAGCCCAATTATGGGAAGTGAAACTTGGTGCCCAATGAGCAAGAACGATAAGATATATACATAGAAATCGGGCATCACATTTCGAAGAAATATTAACAGTGTCAAAGGTTAAGCCCAATTGGTCGGAAGCAGGTACATCGCCGCTATCTGGCTTGATATTGCGATTCAAGGAGAAAGTCTACCAGAGTAGTGATGGGAATAGCCTAATGGAAGAGAAGAAGAGCAGGAGTGCGTAGCTCAATACTTATCTAATAAGGAACACCCTAGAATCAAAGGAAAGACAGTATGTTTAGGACTGAATCAAATTAAATCTAGGTATAGATATGGAAGGCTAATCCCAAGAATTTCGGGATTGATTCAAATCAAGATAAAGATGGAAAGATTCTTGGCATACTTATCTTGCTTAATGCGTAATTCAAGGAGTCATTGCCATAGTTGAACTCTTTAATGGCCGCTATAAATATGCAGGCCTGCACCCTTCAAGGCACTCCGCGTCACTCTTGATACACTGCATCTAAAAAGCATTCAAATAACATTCAATAGCATTCAAAGCATTCAACCCTGTGTTCGTGTGTTCTCAACATCCACATCGCACAATAGGTTTGTCCCTTTTGTTAGCTTCATTACTGTTTTTAATCTTTCATCAACAATCAGAGCCTGTTCTTTTCACTTTTATGTCACTCTATTGAAAATGACATAAAAAAGAAAAAGAAAAAAAAAGAGAGACTTGGTGTAAGGCCCCTAAGGTTGAGCTAAGTTGGACTAAAGGACAAACCATAATCAAAAGCCCACACAAGAACACAAGCTAAAAAAGTTTTCCCTCCCAAAGTCTTCTAAAATTTAAACTTTCCCTCTTAGTCTTATAAATTTTAAATTTCACTCTAAATGGAAAAATTGCCCATGGAACCCTAAGAGACCACCACCACCATCTCTCTTCTCTCTCTAACTTGTTCTCTCCTTCTCCCTCCATAGCCACCACAATCACAACCACCACTACCGGATCCATCCTCGTCGTCGCTGTCGCCGTTGCCGTTGCCGTCACCACTACCACCAACTCTCTTTTCTCTCTAACTTTCTCTCTCCTCCCCCTCCATAGCCACCACCACCACCATCTCTCTTCTCCCGCTTACTTTCTCTCCTCGTCCCTCCATAGCCACCACCATCACAACCACCACCACCGGAGCCATCCTCGTCGTCGTCGTCGTCATCGTCGTCGCGGCCGGAGCCTTCACCGGAGCCATCGCCACTACCACCAACTCTCTTCTCTCTCTAACTTTCTCTCTCCTCCCCTTCCATAGCCACCACCACCACTACCACCATCTCTCTCTCCTCCCTTTCCATTGCCATTAAGATCAGTCATCTTAAGAGAAATTTCTCTTAAGATGGTTAGAACTATTGAGTGAAGGTGGGATGATATGTGATGGTCGCCGGAGGTGCTAGTGGTGGTCGTCGGAGGTCGTATGAGGTCGCCGGAGGTGGAAGTGGTGGTGGCCGGAGGTTAGGCATGGGTGGTGGCAATGTTGGATGGTCGCGGGAGGTGCTAGTTACAGTCGCCGGAGGTCGCTGGAGATAGTAGTGGTGGTCGCCGGAGGTGGAAGTGGTGGTGGCCGGAGGCTAGGCATGGGTAGTGGCAATAGTGGATAGGGTTTGATAGTATGGGTATATGGTATGAGGATATTTTGGTACAAAAAAAATTAGTAGTAAAAACCAAGTTGTTTTATTAAGTGTCCTTCATTCCAATTTCACTTGTCTTAATGCCCTTTTCACCACAAATAATTTTATCGTTTATGTCACTTTTTACATAAACCGACATCTAAATAAAATAATTTATTTACAAATTTGCCACCGCATTTTTATTTATGTTGGTTTTTAAAAAGTGACTTATAAACTTTATTATTTGTCACTTTTTAAAAAAAGTGACATAAAAACATTGTTATTTATGTCACTTTTATAAAAAAGACTGACATAAATAATAGAGTTTTATGTCACTTTTTTTTAAAGTGACATAACTACTTAAAAAGTGACATAAAAAGCACATATGAGAAATAATTATGTCACACGAAAAAAAGTGACATAAAAATAATATCAAAAGTTACATAAATAGCATTTTTCCTTGTTTTTTTTTTTTTTTTTTGCTGATGGCAATGCACCCGCAGGCGCCACACACACACATTTTCAAGAGCCAGGGGGGCCAAAGGCCCACTTCAAAGGATCTACCTCTCATAGATGGCCCCAGAGGAAAATCCTCCCACAAATCTGTTGGGTTTGTGCCCTCAAACCATTACTTTATGTATTAGATGTTAGCATTTTAATATATGGAATCAGCTTTACATTTCATTGTGTATGTTCATTTCATGAGATGATTGTTAATCCTTAAGTACCATAGTAAGTAATTTGTGTGTGCATGAGATACATACAAGTGAGATACGAATTACTATCCATTGATACTTAGAACTTGTCATAGTGGATGATGAGACCAGATATCTCATCAGGTATACACTGCAGCATGATTGACTACCATTGGATGGAGTGATGAATCTCAATCTCTAGGGTGTAACTCTTAGTTAATATGCTAGTGCTTATAGTGCATTGACGAACCTGGGCTTTCCTATTGACACTCAAGACTGTCAAACAGTCAATAGGAACTCATAACTTGTATAAGGTATGTGTTCTCAATCTTGAGACGATTATGAACACAGACTGTGGATATGACTGCTTTGACTTACCAATCAGTGAGGTCTATAGAAGATCAACACCTGGGTATCTTGGGTATGTCATCACTACAACAAAAATGTGTTTAGGCGACAAAACATGGCGAGGACATATAAATTTCCTCGCCAAAAGTAAACTTTTGACGAGAAAATTATATATTGTCGCCAAAAAGCCTGAAAGGCACGCACATTTGGCGATAAAAGTCTTATTTCCTTGCCTAAAGTGTCAATTTTGACGAGAAAAATAGATTTTCTCGCCAAAAGTAAGTCTCTGGCGACAAAATATTTTCCTCGCCTATAGTGAAGTCTCTAGCAACAAAAAATAAATTTCCTCGCCTAAAGTGTCAATTTTGACGAGAAAATTATATTTTCTCGCCAAAAGTGAATTCCCTGGCGACGAAATATAATTTCTCGCCTAAAGAAAGTTCAAAAATAATATTCATTCCAAACAAAGTGAATGTGGACAGTCATCATGGTTTTGATTGAAATTTATCCCCATCTATATTTAGATATTCGACAGGCATCATGGTTTTTTTCTTTTACTTTGTATGAAAGAGCCATTTTTCTTACTAATCTATAAGTGAAAGGGAGGGGTTCCCAAATTATTTTTACTTGCATCAAATTATGGTGATGATGAGGCGTTTGGGATAAAAGCCAAACAAATCATACATTGGAACATAGAGACAAGGAAATGAAAAATTCACATTGTCTTGGATCTAATGCAATTGTCTTTAGCTTGCGGTGGAGGCACACAGGTTGCGTTTGCAAACCCCTATGTTTGTGAAAATTATACCAATTTAACCAATCAAAAATATTTTGATAGTTTGGGTGGATAACTTGACATAAAAAAATAAAAATAAAAAAAAAACAAAAACAAAAGGTGAAGAAAAAGTTGTTTGCTGGGAGTAAGAGCATCGAGCACATATGGTTTTGTCTACATGTTAATCCAAGTCAATTCAAATTGGGCCTAAGTGAATTTCCAGTTGAGGATTTCACTTTGATATAAAAAAACTAATAATTTACACACGCAACGCATATGCCCCTGCCGCTAGTATACTTTATGGTTAAAAATGAAACATTTCAATTGATTGGCTATGAAAGTGGATTTTTTATTTATTTATTTTCCTCGACGTTGTATGTTTGATCAGAGATGGACAAAAGTTGGATGGCATTGGCTGCCACAACAAAAGGGAGAATAAGTGACCAATATTTGAGAGGGGTAAAGTCATTTATCTAGTTTGCAATTGCAGTTGCGGACGAGGAAGGTAAAATTCGGTGTCTATGTAAAAGATGTGTAAACTTTTAACGACAGACGGGTGAAACAGTTTACGCTCATTTGATGCATGTTGGGATTATGCAAACATATGTTCAATGGGTTGAGCATGGGGAACCCCGAATCTTGGACAGTAGTTGCAACGTCCAGGGTGATGAGTACCAAATGGAAGGCAATGAGAATGAGGGTCTGGGTGGTATTGATGCCCTATTGGAAGACCGAATAAGGGGTGAGTCGGTCGATATGACCCAGAGGGCGAAAGCGCGAAACTTTGATAAATTGTTGGATGATGCCAAGTGTGAGCTTCACCCAGGTTGCAAAGACTTTACTCTATTGAAGTTCGTCATTACGATTCTTAATTTGAAGGTAGTGAACAGTTGGAGTAATAAGTCGCTCGACATGATGCCGGAGTTTTTAATGAAACTTTTGCCAAAAGGAAATTTGGTTCCAAAGTCAACTTATGAAGTGAAGAAGATACTTCGTGACTTAGGTATGTCTTACGAGCACATCGATGCATGTAAGAATGATTGCACCTCTTTTGGAAGGAGAATGAAGGACTAGATAAGTGTCCATAATGTCAAGAGTCCAGATACAAGCCCAATCATGGCAGGGGTAAGAAGATCGCCCATAAGGTTCTGCGTTACTTCCCATTGACACCGAGGTTGCAACGATTATATATGTCTAGGAAGACAGCCTCGGATATGAGATGGCACAAAGAGAAGCGCGTGGATGATAGGATATTGAGGCATCCAGCTGATAGTGCTGAGTGGAAGGATATAGATATGCAACATCCTGAGTTTGCCCAAGATCCTCGTAATGTGAGGCTAGGGCTAGCTAGTGATGGATTTAACCCTTTCGGGAACATGAGCACCTCCTACAGTATGTGGCCTGTAGTACTAATGCCCTACAATCTTCCACCCTGGATGTGAATAAAAGAGCCATTTTTCTTGATGTCATTACTTATACCTGGGCCCTCGCAACCAAGCAAAGAGATTGATATTTACTTGAGATCCTTGGTGGACGAGTTGGTGGTGTTGTGGCAAAATGGCACATTAACTTACGATGCCTCGAGCGGTCAGAATTTCCTGATACGTGCAACTTTGTTATGGACAATACACGACTTTCCTGTATACGGTAACATATCTGGGTGGTGTACAAAGGGTTATCATGCTTGTCCCATTTGCAATGACGAACCATACTCAGAACGTTTGAGAAGTAAGATTGGGTACACTAACCATCGATGTTATTTGCAAGAAAACCACCCTTGGAGAAACAGTAAGGCCTATAATGGTAAGCATGAGAAAAGGAATAGATCTCTCGAGTTACTGATTAAAAAGGTTGTAAATCAGTTGGACCAAATGCCGATAGTCAGCTTGGGAAAGCATTCAAGCAACAAGAAAGTGCTCAATTGGTCCAAGGTAAGCATTTTGTACGAGCTTCCTTATTGGAAAAAACATAAGCTCTGACACAACATTGATGTGATGCATGTGGAGAAGAATTTTAGTAAAAATACCTTTAGAACCATGTTAGGCATTGATGGGAAGAACAAGGAGATGGATAAAGCATGGTTGGACTTGGAAGATTGGGGCATAAGGCAAGAGTTGCACCTAAAAAAATGTCCCAATGGATCCTATGTCAAGCCTTATGCAACATTTACACTGACCCCAGATAACAGAGAGGGTTTTTGTGAATTTTTAAAATTGGTGAAGTATCTAGATGAATATGCGGCTAACATATCGAGGTCAGTGAGCACGAGAAATGGCAGATTGTTAGGCCTGAAAAGTCACGACTATCATGTACTCTTGCAACGAATTCTACCAATTGGGATGCGCGGTTATATAGATAAGAATATCAATACAACACTGTTTGAGTTGGGCAATTGGTTCCAAGACATGTGCTCTAAAACATTGAGACTGAGCGATATAGATAAACTAGAGGAAAGGATAGTTCTCATACTCTGCAAGCTTGAAAAGATCTTTCCTCCAGCTTTCTTTGATCTGATGGTCCATTTGGCTGTTCAATTGCCATGTGAGGCCATACTAGGAGGACCTGTGCAATATCGGTGGATGTACGCGATCGAAAGGTAATTGGTACTACTCTAAATTACTTAATATGGCTTTCAATGTCGTTCCATTGCCAAATGAATGGTCTTACCACTTTATTTCTTTTTGAAGGTATCTCGGAACTCTGAAAGGGTACGTTTCAAATCGAGCTCGTCCAGAAGGTTCGATCGCAGAGGCTTACCTTCTTAAAGAGTGTATTATATTTTGCTCAAAGTATTTGGATGAGATGGAAGTTGTGTTTGGTAGGCCTGAACGAAATGAAGATCATGGTGAACCTGGCCCAGGCATGGCAGTCTTCACGGATCTTGCCCGTCCTATTGGTCTGGTGTCAAGGTCTGCCAAGATCTCAAAGGAATTGCGTGATAGTGCTCACTGGCTCTTGCTCTTCAATAGCCCTGAGGTAGAGCTATATTTGGAGTACGTGGTTCCTTCACTTATGTTATTGCTTGGTTAATGTTTTTAGCTATGCATACGGTAGCTATTGCTAATTCATTAATCAAGTTCTTTTGAGTAGGGAACACAAGAGTCAATTACAGATTCTAACTGGAAATGACATCACCCAGATACAACGACGAGAATATCCCAACTGGTTCCGAGATTGTGTAAGGCATTTTAAAATTTGCACTTGCCAAACACTAGTAAACTTCCACAAATTTATAATTAACTTTGATGTGACACTTATGTTTGTAGGTGAATAAATTAAAAGTAGAGGATTCTCTAGATATAACCGACAAACTTTGGTCATTGGCTGATGCTCCAAAGGTGTTGGTGAAGCAGTACTCAGGATGCGTAATCAATGGCATAAGATTCCATACCAAAGACGTTGACAACCTTCGTATGTGCCAAAATAGTGGTGTACATGTAGAAGGGGATCACGAGGGGCAGATGCACGATTACTTTGGTCATTTGTCCAACATATTGGAATTTGAGTACATGGGTCAAAAAAAAGTTATTTTATTCCAATGTGAATGATATGACACCAGTGCCAGTGCCACCTGTAGGAGAACACTCCGAACTTATAAACCCTACACAAGCATTTATGTCACCAGTCGGTGGTATAAAAATGACCCTTTTATCTTACCTAGCCAAGCAAAACAAGTGTTCCACCTTAATGATACTAAATTTGGTGCACCTTGGCAAATCGTGTAACCGGTACAACATAGGGAAGTGTATGATGTAACAGAGGTAGTTGATGGAGAGCCAAGAGATTTGCCTGAACCTACTAATGCATTCCAATTGGATGAACCCACCGAGTTTGTTCCAATTATCGTTGATTATAGTGATGTTCATTACTGTAGGGATGATATTGAACCAGAGGTCATTCCACACATGGATAAGGATATGGATAATGATGTGGATAATAATAGAGATGATGAAGTTGAAGTTGAAGCTGACCACAGTTTTGATTCTGATACGAATATGGATATTAATATGGATTATGATATGTAATTTTATTTTCATGTTATGCATGTGGACAAATCTTCTTACTGAAGTTATTGTTTTCATTTTATTTCATTGGCTAACAACTTATCTTATTTTGTGTTATATTCATCGAAATCATTATGCTTTCTTTGTGTAAAATTTAATTATGTGTATTTACGATTCATAGTTATGCAAAATGCCCAAAATGGGAAAAAATTGGGTAAAACCAGGTTTCCTAGCTGCAAAGACTACATATGAGAGGCAAAGACCAAATAGAATTGATGAGAACAACGAGAGATTAAATGCCTTAGGATTGAAGAACTTGGCAACATCTCTTATTGGTTCGTCACAGCCCAAATCCACAAATAAGAGGGGAAAGAATGTTAGGGATACTAAATACCACGATAGCTATATACCATCAGACAGTGAAGATGATGATGATGATGATGATGATGATTCCTATGACCATTTAGAACAGGAGGTATTGTTCATGTGTTTGCTTTATGGTCTATAAGTGATGTTTAATTGCTTGAATTTAAAAGTAAAATAGTTATTTTAATCTTATTAGATGACATAGAAGTCTTTTCATATATGTATGTATGCATTGTATTATGTTTTTATCAGGTTAGTGAGATGCCGCCTCAAAAAAGACTCGTATATTCGGATTCCTTGAGATCACCACCCATTCACTAGAGGAATCCCAAAGTCGAAGGGGATGCTCTACCTATTGATAAGATGGGTTTACAGCATGGTAATATGCTGAAAACTCCGTCGGATGGGGGTAGCTTGCATGCTAATGAGATTGACACCCTGACTAGTCAGACATATTGCAATAGCATTGGTAAGATATCAAAATTATTTAAATTGATCATTGGACGATCTTCACTTGATTGATTTGTTCAGTTACTCACCAAATCGATGTTGTATGTTAACAGGATCCACTGCCAGGCGGGGCCAGACACGAGGCGTTAAGACTTAGCGCCTCATTGAAAAGGAAGGCAAACTCCTAGTGCCCATCCCTGCCAAGAATAGGCAGTTAGTAGGGAAGTACGCAAATTGTTTTGCCTTTGCCACTGGTATACAGATCAGACAGCATCTACTAGATTTGAGCGTCCGCCGATGGTCTAACGTGCCAGCTACCTCTGCAGGACCGATCCTTCAACGCCTAGCGGTAGTTGCAATGTTCATTTATTTAATATATAAAATGCAATTTATCATTAATTATGTATAACATCATTGTTTTCAGGGATGAGTTCAATCTATAAGGTGATCCTAATGATGTTAAGAAAGCGGTGAATATGAAGTGTGGTAGGCAACTTAGTGAGTGAACTCATAGATTGCGCAAGAAATACCTTGAAATCAAGAGAGTTAAGGGGAAGGACTACACAAAGAGAAACCCACCGAAAGATTGCAGCCTCGACCACTGGACCCTGTTGATTAACAATAAGTGGAATGACCCAAAATATTTGGTAATATCTATTTCTATTTGTTTAGTCTTGAGCATTAATATACGACCTGCTAAAGTTCAATTTTTTTAAATAATTTATCACACTTGTTACTTGCAGCACCAATCAGCCATCAACACCGCCAACCGAGCCCGTCAAGTTACTAATCACTCATGCGGCTCGAAATCTATGGCAGTTAGGGCCAACGAGGAGGTACGTATTCTTTAAATCCTCTCAAAATTCCATTAGAATTATACCTAATCAACTAGTATTTTCTTACATTCAAAAGCCAACAAATCAATCACAGGAAAACAAAGGTGAACCACTCGATATGCTCAAGTTCTACCGCACCACTCACTATAATTTAAAGAATAACCAGTGGGCGAGGCCGGCGTGCGAGAGTGAATACGTACATATAATTTCTATTGTAACATCTAAAAGATAAAGCGTAACATAATATTTTTTTGAATCTAATCGGTTGAGTGTTTATTTTAAAATTGTCAGGAGGCATTAAAAAAGAAGCAAGAAGACCATTGCTCGCAGCCCCATGCAACCCCAGTTTACAAATGGAATACATACTCATAATACAAACTCACAGTTTACAAATTAGAGCTAAACTTGAAAATACGATAACTAATTGTACAAAAATTATCTTTTGAATGACTGTAACTGCCTATGAGACAACTGATTATTTTTTGAATTTATTATATGATAGAGATGTGATATCCCATTGTTATGTTGTGATTTGAATTTTTTGGTATCTCCAATAAAGAAATGGAACTATCCCGAATTTTTGGTAGAAATTACGTCTTTAATTTATATTTCAAGTGTTTACGAACTTATGATATACTAATACTTCCCATTTCTTTTTGTCACAGATTTGGTCTGGATGTGTTTGATTGGTAGAGGATCGACTACATATAATTTTGTAGATGTGTTATGAACAATGGGAAGCACTAGTTAATATTTATGTTTTTTGTTCTTTTTTTTTTGGATATTCATTAATTTATGTTTTGCATGGGCACAATGGATTATTTACATTTATTTTTTTAACAACCAAGTAGAATTTATTCAATAAAACTTGTTTATATCTCAACATGATCTTGTAATGGTATTTGTGTAGATTACTATTATGTGATGTTCGATAAGGGAACAAGAACAAGTGCATATACAAATATTTTTCAATATTTGTTGATTTAAAGAATTGTCTTTGGCGAGAAAAAATTTTGTCGCCAATGTTTGATTCTAAATTAATTAAAAATACCTATTGTTGATGAAATATTTTGTTCATTGGCGACGAAATATTTTGTCTCAAATAAATTTTATTTGAGACAAACAAAATTATGTGTAGCGACGAAATTTTTCGTCGTTAATACCATTATTGTTTTTATAGAAAAAATCATTAGCGACAAAATATTTCCTCGCCAACTATATTTTTGAAATTTTTTTAAAAAATCTTTGGCGAGGAATTTTTTGGTCAATAATGATCAAATTTATAAACACACATCCGAATTTTAGCTAGGAAACACTGTAACATGGCGACGAAATATTTACTCTATAGTGAGGAAAACATTCGTCGCTAAAAAGTTTTCATTGGCGAGGAAAAAAAATTTCCTCACCAGATACTTTTTAAGACAACCCTTTGGTGGCAAAATTGGCGAGGAAATTATTTCCTCGCAAAAATCTTTGCCGACAAAATATTGACTTTTGGCGAGGAAAATGAATCCTGAATATGATTACGAATGCTGAACATGTACTACAAGTTTGTTGTAGTACATGTTCATAGGGTTGCGAACATATATTGTCAAGATAGAATCTACCCTCTTCAGAGTAAGCATTCCTTTGAGAATGTCACCAAGTTGATTACTGAGAACTACAGTCTTGTTGATAAGTAGTTATCAGCATGTTTGGTAATCATGAGAGGTGAATGACACTCAAGGATTACAAGAAGTGATCATGGTTCAGGTTGACAGTAGCAGTTATCGGACTACCTGAATATGATTACGAATGACAAAGGTAGAGGGACATTAGTACAACATACAAGTCTAGTTATCACTTCAGATATATTCTTTTGCGTTGGAGTTCAGTTATCGTTTTATAGTGGAGTAAACTTTGACTGACCATTTAGTTAGTTTTCTGATCAAAGAGTTTGGTCATGGTAATTAAAAAACTGGTCTGAGCAACCAATAAATAACCTAGGAGAGCCACTCTTAGCTCCGCCAGGATACTTGGAAAGACACTTGAGGAAGCTATCAAGACAGGTTTGATCGATTGAAGCTAGTTTGATCGATTGAAGTCATGGCAGGTTCGATCGCTCAAGCATGGTTTGATCGATCGAATGCTCGTTCGATCAAAATCCTTCGTTTGATTGAAGGTTAGGTCGGTTCTGGGATTCTATAAATAGGGCAGCTGCGTTATGGAAAACAGGTTTGTCATTTTTGTGAAACAGAAGCTATAGAAACTGTTTTAGATCCCCAAACCTTCTTTTCCTCTCTATTAGAGATCCTACCATCTCTAGTCTATCCGGCAGGCATTCGCAGGAGACATAAGGGTGAAGACAACCTAGTGGAGGCTGCTGCATCACCAAGGAAGAAATGGTAGGATAATTCTTGTCCCATCTAGTTAGTGCGCATTTATGGAATTGACAAGTAGTAGAACCTGGGCTGCCAATAAGATTTTATAAGTTAATCCTTTCCACTGCACGTTTAAAATAGTTTTAAACCCATTTTTTTTCCCAACAATTGGTATCCGAGCCACGCTTGTTTGGATCTATAGATGCATTTTGGAACACTAGTTTTGATTTACATGTTGATTTTAGAACTGTTTTCAAAACTGCATCGTCACAGATCTATTTCTGCAGTGTTATCACAGCAGAATACAAATCTGTGATTGCATTGGATGCAAGGTGAGTTCGATCGATCGAAGTAGTCTCAATCAATCGAATATCGTCTGTTCTCAAGTGATCGAACTAGGTTCGATCGATCGAACATTGGTTATGTTAGATCGATCGAATGGTGCTAAATTGATCAAGATTAATTCTCTGTTCAGGTGTTCTATTTACAGTTTAAAGTTTTTTTTTTTTAAATTATAAAAAAATTATTTTATTACTTTCTGTAATTTTTGAAATCTTTCTGTGAAACTGAATGTTCAATCAATTGAACTATGTTCAATCGATCGAAGGTTCGATCGATTGAATCTTTGTCGATCAATTGAAGTGTGACAGAGAAGATTGATGCTGTTTTGAGTTCTAATTTAGTACGTAAAGAGTTTACGCACTGTGTGAATCAATTAGGGGTTCCAATAGTTATAAATATTTGTTATATATATGCGTAGATGTGCGTATGATTAACCATTTGTAGCAAATTAGTCCACTATCTCCCATGGAACCAAGATCTTTTTAAATTTTGTATTTAATTGTTTGAGGTTGGTGTATGCTGTATTATATTCTGGTTTGGTTTTAAGGAATATGTAATGGGCGCTGCTGCGGCTTCAATCCTACAAAAAGGAAAGTCGCATCGGTTTCCCTAGCCTTTTTTTATTTTGTTGTTGTAAATTTTTTTCTAGATAAATTGTAAGCTTCGAAAGAAGCATAGGACTAATGTAATAGATTTAGAAAATCCATGAAGATGGAGCAAGAAGCCGTTATCCATGAAGATGGAGGTGGAGGCGATTAAACCAAGATGCAGGTTCTATGGAGATAGAACCATATGAGATAGAGGCATATGAATGCCTTTATTTCATTTTAGTTTTTTTATTTTTATTTTTATATGCTTGTTTGTGATTGTAATATTAAATGTGTTGTTACTGCATGCATAATAAAATCAAGTTTTTCTAAAATAAAATTCAAAAACCGTTTTCAACGCATTAGTAAGCATTAGATGTTTTATGGGAAATGTGCAGAAACAATTTTCCTAAAAAGCAAAATCCTTATTTTACTAAATCTAGTGGGAGAAGGTCTTATTAATAACACCAACGATCTTCCATTAACGGTTCATTGTAAGATGAGTAGTGCATTCTGTGTCACCTCGTCAGGGGTGATCATTCCATATGGAGGGTCCACTACTCATTGGTTACTAGATGTGAACTTCCTATGGATAGGACCAATCAGACGTGTTAGAGGGTGACCACCACACCGAGGCGCTACTTGAGATAGTTGTGGTTGGATCCTAGTTAATGATACACACTAGCTAAGCTATGGATAAGGGATCCCACACGGGGCATTATTCAAAAACTTAGAGATCAAATAGGTTCGAGAGTCATAACTTGTTTTGGAATAGTTGCATAGCGGACAAGTCATGATAAATCGAAAGATCGAACATTGACCACTACACGGAGGCTTCATTCTTTCATTTTGATATTCCGGCGACTTTGTTTTTTAAATAAAAGTTATAAGGATTCTTTTATTTCAAACTATCAAATTCTGATATTCGCATTTATTTTGTTTGATTTTCAATAATCATAATGTCTGGATCTGTATTTAGTCTACTTACCACCATACACACTCAAAACAAGTTAACTGGAAATAACTACACTGAATGGAAATATAACCTTGATATCGTGTTAACTGCGGAGGATCACATATATGTCCTCACCACCCGAAGCCCTGAAGAACCCGTGGCAAATGCTTCGGCAGCTGCCAGACGCGAGTTCAACATATGGAAGAAGTCAAATGGAATGGCTCGTTGCTACATTCTGGCCTCAATGGTTGGTGTGTTGCAACACCAATTCTAATCGAATGATTCTGCCAGTGACATTATCACATCCCTGAAAAAGATGTTTGGGGAGCATGGCAGGCCTTCCAGACTTGTAGCCATGTAGAAGATAATGAGTGCAAAGATGTCGGAAGAGACTCCAGTCAAGAAACATGTTTTAAAAATGATTGGTTATTTAAACGAGCTAGAGACCCTAGGTGCCAACATCGATGCACAGACCCAAGTTGATATGATCCTCAACTCGCTGTCGCCTTCATTCGCTCAATTTAAACTTAATTATAATATGAATCAAATGGATTTCTCAATGAGCAAATTAATGAGTTCTTTACTGGCAGCAGAAGGGGTGATCAAGCCTGAGGTCAACATTTTGAACGTTGAGAAAAGCGCTTCCTCTTCCCGATCTACATCGAAAGGAAAGAAAGGGAAGAAGAAGGCTGGCACTGGTGGTTCAAGTGTTGGACTGGTCCCTAAGATTTCAAAATCTTAGGGAAAAGGTAAGGGCAAAGCGAAGGTGGGTGGCCAAGGCAAAGGAAAGTGTTTCCAATTCGGCGACAAGGGCCACTGGAAGGGGAACTATCTAGAATTCTTAGCTACAAGAGTTCAAGGTATGATTGAATCACATGTGATTAAAGTAAGTTTTATAAAGGATACTTCAAACACTTGGTGCATTGATTCTGGTGCGGCTAACCATATTTGTAATTCATTGTAGGGGTTGAGATGAACCAGGAGGTGCAGTGATGGAGAAATCGTACTTATTCTAGGTTCTAGCACAACCATATCTGCGGTTGCTATAGGAGTCGTAGTTTTAGAATTTCTAGACAATAAAGTTATGGTTTTATCAGATGTAGTTTACGTCCCTTCAATGAGACGTAATTTAATTTCAGTTTCTAATTTATCGAATAATGGTTATTCTTTTCATTTTAGAACTGAAGTTATGATTAAAAGAAATAGTTCTTTTATATGTTCTTGTGTTAAATCAAATGGTTTGTGTATGTTTACACCCATTATTTCTAAAGATTCTTGTTTGGAATTTTATAACTCAGTGGTAATTATACCATCTAAAAGAAATGAACCTTCCACTAATCCAACAAGGCTTTGGCATATGAGGCTTGGCCATATCAATCTAAATAGGATTGGTAGACTAGTCAAAGAAGGGGTCTTTGGCGATTTGGTTCTCGAACCAATAGAAATCTGCGAGTCTTGTTTAGAGGGTAAGATGACCAAAAGGCCCTTTCCAGCAAAGGGCAATAGAACCAATGCATTGTTGGAATTAGTTCATACTGATGTGTGTGGACCAATAAGTATTAGAGCAAGGGGTGGTTATGAGTATTTCATAACATTTACTGATGATCACTCTAGGTATGGATATGTGTACCTAATGCAGCACAAGTCTGAAGCCTTTGAAAAGTTCAAAGAGTTTAGGGCTGAAGTAGAGAAGTAATTGGGCACACATATCAAAGCTATTTGATCTGATCGAGGTGACGAGTACCTCTCTAATGAGTTTATTGATCTCCTCGTACAGAATGAGATTTTGTCACAATTGACTACACCTGGTACGCCCTAGCAGAACGGTGTAGCGGAGAGAAAGAATCGGACTCTTTTAGACATGACTAGGTCGATGATAAGTTATTATGAGTTGCCATTATTCCTTTGGGGTTATGCTTTGGAAACCGCTGCTTACATACTAAATCTAGTGCCAAGCAAATCTGTTCCCATGACCCCACGAGAGATGTGGATTAGGCGCAAGCCTTCTTTGCAACATCTCCAAATATAGGGGTATTCGACACATGTGCTGATAGGAAAGATGAGCAAGTTTGATTCTAGATCGGAAGTATGTTACTTTGTGGGGTATCCAAAGGGTACTTATGGATGATATTTTTATGATCTAAGAGAAGAGAAAGTGTTTGTTAGTACAAATGCTATTTTCTTAGAGGATGATTATATCATAAACCATAAACCTAAGGGAAGGATAGATCTGAGAGAGATAGAAGGAGAGCCCTCAGTCCAACCCGTAGTTAATAACGATGTGAATCAAGAAAATACCACTTCTTCACCCTTTTTTCGCACCGACACCTCATCGTAGTGGCAAGATTTTCAGCCAGCCTAATAGATACATGTTTTTAGGAGAAGTTTTTGAAGCTGTCTCCATAGAATCTAAATCTGATCCTGCCACATACGAAGAGGCAATAGCTTATGTTGATTCAGTTCATTGGGTTAAATCTATGAAGGCTAAATTGGAATCTATGGATTCTAATCAGGTCTGGGATCTTGTAGAACTTCCAGCCAATATTAAACCCATTGGCTACAAGTGGGTCTACAAGAGGAAAAGAGGATCTGATGGAAAGGTTGAGACCTTTAAGGCAAGGCTTGTAGCGAAAGGTTATACTCAGAGGGAGGGCATTGACTATGAGGAAACCTTCTCGCCGGTAGCCATGCTCAAGTCCATCAGGATACTCTTATCTATTGCTCCATGCCTAGATTATGAGATTTGGCAGATGGACGTCAAGACTGCATTCTTGAATGGCAATCTTGAGGAGGATATCTATATGCAGCAACCAGAAGGGTATATAGCTAGTCGAAAGTCCATTTATAGGCTTAAGCAGGCATCCAGGAGTTGGAACATCTGATTTGACCAAGCGGTCAAGTCGTTTGATTTCATACAGAATCTGGATGAACCTTGTGTATACAAGAAGTGTGAAGGAAAAGTTGTGGCTCTTCTTGTGCTTTACATTGACAACATTCTACTCATTGGAAATGATGTAGCGGCATTGTCAACGGTCATGGTTTGGCTAGCTAGTACATTCGATATGAAGGATCTAGGAGAGGCGAGCTATATTCTTGGGATAAAACTCTTTCGGGATCATAAGCGAAAGATAATGGGATTATCTCAAGCTGGTTATATCGATAAGGTGCTGACTAGTTTTTCAATGGATAATTCGAAGAAAGGTTTGTTACCTTTTAGGCATGGTTTAGCGTTCTTTAAGGACCAGTGTCCTAAGACATAGGAGGAGAGGAATCACATGTCAGGAATTCCCTAAGCCTCGATTGTGGGAAGTCTCATGTATGCGATGTTATGCACTAGACCAGATATTTGCTATGCCATAGGCATGGTCAGTAGGTATCAATCGAATCCAGGTCAAGAGCACTGGACAGCTGTTAAGCACATTCTTAAGTACTTGAGAAGGACTGAAGATTACATGTTTATGTACGGCGGTAGTGAGTTAATTCCAGTGGGATACACTGTCTTGGACTTTATGTTAGATAAAGATTCGAGAAAATCGACGTCCGGTCATCTCTTTACGTTGGAAGGTGGTGCTGTTAGTTGGAGGAGAATTAAGCAAAAAATGCATTACAGACTCAACTACAGAAGCTGAGTGTATGGCTGCTTGTGAAGCCGCAAAGGAAGCTATTCGGCTCAAGAAGTTCCTTATGGAGCTCGAGGTGGTACCAGCATCGCTGTCACCTATTACGCTTTATTGTGATAATAGTGGGGCAGTGGCTTAGTCCAAGGAGCCAAGGAACCACGGGAAGGGAAAGCACGTAGAGCGGAAATATAATCTTATCCGAGATATTGTTCAACATGGAGATGTGACTGTCACCAAGATTGCCACCACTGACAATCTTGCGGATCCATTTACAAAGGCCTTGCCACAGAAGGTCTTTGATCGTCATCTAGATAGCCTATATCTTAGATGTAGTTCTGAATGGTTATGAGTGCAAGTGGGAGTTTGTTGGGTTTGTGCCCTGAAACCATTACTTTATATATTAGACGTTAGCATTTTAATTTATGGATATCAGCTTTACATTTCATTTTGTATGTTCATTTCATGAGATGATTGTTAATCCTTAAGTATCATAGTAAGTAATTCGTGTGTGTATGAGATACATATAAGTGAGATACGAATTACTATCCATTGATACTTAGAACTTATCACAGTGGATGATGAGACTGGATATCTCATCAGGTATACACTGTAGCATTATTGACTACCATTGGATGCAGTGATGAATCTCAATCACTAGGGTGTAACTCTTAGTTAATATGCTAGTACTTATAGTGCATTGAAGAACCTGAGTTTTCCTATTGACACTCAAGACTGTCAAACAGTCAATAGGAATTTGTAACTTGTATAATGTACGTGTTCTCAATCTTGAGACGATTATAAACATAGATTGTGGATATGGCTGCTTTGACTTACCAATCAGTGAGGTCTATAGAAGATCAACACCTGGGTATCTTGGGTATCCCATGTTCATAGGGTTGTGAACATATATTGTCAAGATAGAATCTACCCTCTGATTCAGAGTAAACATTCTCTTGAGAATGTCACCAAGTTGATTACTGAGAACTGTAGTCTTGTTGATAAGTAGTTATCAGCATGTTTGGTAATCAAGAGAGGTGAATGGGACTTAAGGATAAAAGAAGTAATCATGATTTAGGTTGACAGTAACAGTTATCCGACTACCTAAATATGATTACGAATGCTGAATGTAGAGGGACATTAGTACAATATACAAGTCTAGTTATCGCTTCAGATATGTTCTTTTGCTTTGGAGTTCAGTTATCGTTTTATAGTGGAGTAAACTTTGACTGATCGTTTAGTTAGTTTGCTAATTAAAGAGTTTGGTCATGGTAATTAACAAACTGGTCTGAGCCAACAATAAAGAACCTAGGATACTTGGAAAGAACCTTGAGGAAGCTGTCGAGATAGGTTCGATCGATTGAAGCTAGTTCGATCGATTGAAGTCATGGCAGGTTCGATCGCTCGAGCTTGGTTCGATCGATCGAATGTTCGATCGATCAAAATCCTTCGATCGACTGAAGGTTAGGTCAGTTTTGGGAATCTATAAATAGGGCAGCTGCGTTTTGGAAAATAGGTTTGTCGTTTTTGTGAAGTAGAAGTTGCAGAAATTGTTTTAGAGCCCCAAACCTTCTCTTTCCTCTCTATTAGAGATCCCACCATCTCTAGTCTTTTCGGCAGACATCCGCAAGAGTCATAAGGGTGAAGACAACCTAGTGGAGGTTGCTGCATCACCAAGGAAGAAGAATATCAGAATTGGGTTCAAGACCTGAGGTATAATTCTTGTTCCCTTTAGTTAGTACGCATCTATGGAATTGACAAGTAGTAGAACCTGGGCTGCCAATAAGATTTTATAACTTAATCCTTTCCGGTGCGCATTTAAAATAGTTTTAAACCCATTTTTCCCAACAAAATCCCCCATTGGGGGATTTGAACTGTCACGACCCATCCCACTACGCGTGGAAATAGGACACGTGGCACGCCACCAAGGCTCATCCAAACAATCATATAAATATACGCAGCGGAAAGAACTTTAAAACAATCCTGGGTATTTAAAACTTAGGGAACATTACCCTCTGAGTTTGTAAAATCCATTGAAATCAGAGTTATAAAAAGTTTTGTTCAAACAAAAGGGTTCACAAGAATCCATTTCAAAAATACAGAGGTTCAGTCGACTGTCCAGTCGAGTGTGCTAGGGTCCAGTCGACTGTGCCTGGCAGAAACTAAAACCCTAAATCCTCAACAGAGGTCCAATCGACTGCCCAGTCGACTGCTTTCTGAAACCAGTCGACTGCTTTTATATTCTGAGAAGCAGTGGCCAAAATTAACAGTGTTCAGTCGACTGTCCAAGGGGTCAGTCGACTGCTTCTCTTATAATATACTTTCAGTGCCTCAATCCCACGAGGTCCAGTCGACTGACCCTGGGTCCAGTCGACTGCTCCCCTGCTGGGCAGCCTGTGTTGGAAATTAACAAGTCCTGCTACTCAATACCAACAACAAACACAACCACAACTGATTTTAACGTATTAAAACATAATTACAGACGTTCAATTACAAGGTTACAATACTATAGAACTAATCTATGGTTCTATTACAACATATTACAACATTCACATCCTTACACAAGTTTAGGATTTAAAAAAAAACATATACAAGGTGATCCCCCGGCGTTCATCGGCCTCACTCCACACACTTCTTCATGTCTTTCTTCTTACCTACAATGGAGTACATCTCCACTGCTCAGCTATATGCTGAGCGTACAAGTCTAACATGTACAATATATGATGAAACATGCTTTAATCTCATAAATCATACAATAGTCTCTAGGGAGAAAAATATGCATTCATCCGGTAGCGGCAAGTCCAAGCCTTAAACCGCGATACCAATGGCAAGTCCAAGTCTATCAACCATTGTATCCACAAGTGCCATGGCAAGTCCAAGTCTATCAACCATGCACAGTAGCCGTCGCTACTAAATTCTCAAACATCGAGAAGCTTACTCCGGCATGAATTTGTATAAGACTCCCCTTTGACCCACACAGACAACTTAACGTGCTCGCGGAAATTTAGACATGCTTTTCACAATTTAGCGCGTGCATAATTAACGGGCCTACAATTAACACATGGATTTCGCCCGGATCACAATTTCGTCGTCGAAATATAAAACATGTATTTCCCTATATTTCACAAGCTAGAACTTCATACCTCGCGCGATTTCCCCCAAACTTTGAAGGATCGACTAGGAGGCTAAATAAACGTCGGATTTCGAATTTGGTACGATTCCTACAAGTTTATACCTGTTTTTCCCAAAAGTCCAAAATTAAGATTTTTACAAAACTTGGCCAAATACGGCCTAAGTGGTATCAAAACGTAGATCTTACCTCCACGAGTTCAAATCTGAAATCTGGAGAAAATCTGACGGACGAACGGTCGTCGATCGGCGTCGCAAAGCCCGTTGGCTCCAAATCTCCTTTCTCTCTCTTCTCTCTAGATATTTATGGAAAGTTTGGATGAGAATGAATCTCATCCTCATCTATTTATAGGCAAAAGTTCTTGAAATTACGCTTACCTCCCCACGAGTTCCTCAAACTTCTAATTAGTTCTCGAAACTTCGCGCACATCCCTTTTATAACTTTACGAGTGAAAACTATAAATTTCAAAAGTTTTCGACTAGGTTTTGTTTGGGTTCAAAATAACGTCCGAAAACTATATTCTGTGGAATCTCTACACAACCTACCTTTTCAATTAACGTATCTCTCACGTTCTCACCACAATTCTCAAAATGATATAATCAATATCAAAGATTATCAAAATCATACTATACAGGTATAATTACTATTCACAGAAATACCAGATAAGGTCAAATAACATTTAAATCATATAAATGCCATTTACTCATGATTATGCAATATGAACTGCCATGCTCCTGTGTCCTCACTGACACCTTACCGTTGACTCACAGTCAACCTCAATCCACCATTATCAATTAACATTGATAACCTCTCAATTTACAATTATGCATGATAAAACTATAAATTTTTGGAACGGGTGTGACAACTCTCCCCTCCAAAAAGGAAGTTTGTCCCCAAACTTTACCTCATGCGTCGAACAAGTACGGATACTCATTCCGCATATCTTCCTCACTTTCCCATGTAGCCTCTTACACTGTATGACTACGCCATAGTACTTTCACCATTGGAATAGTCTTGGTTCTCAAAACTTGCTCTTTTCGATCTAGAATCCCTACAGGATGTTCCACATAAGTCAAATCTCCCTGAATCTGTAGTGGTTCAGGTACAATGATCTTACTTGTATCAGTCATACATCGTCTCAACATCGATACGTGAAATACGTTATGTACATGTTCCAACTCTGATGACAAGGCCAATCGATAAGCCACTGGACCAACCCTCTCTAGGATCTCAAAAGGTCCTATGAATCTCGGATTGAGCTTTCCCCTCTTTCCAAATCGGACAATGCCTTTTGAAGGTGATACCCGTAAGTATACGAAATCTCCCACTTCAAAATTCATCGGTCGTCGTCTCAAATCTGCATAACTCTTATATCGGCTCTGAGCTACTTTGAGTCGCTCTTGAATCAACTTCACCTTTTCAGTAGTCACCTGTATTAACTCAGGTCCTAATAACTTTCTTTCTCCAACCTCGGTCCAACAAACCGGTGATCGACACTTACGGCCATACAAAGCTTCATATGCTGCCATACCAATACTTGACTGAAATCCGTTATTGTACGCAAATTCAATTAATGGCAAGTGGTGTTCCCAATCACTCCCAAAGTCTAATACACACAATCTCAACATATCTTCCAAGGTCTGAATCATACGCTCTGACTGTCCATCGGTCTGAGGATGAAATGCAGTACTGAAACTCAATTTCGTACCCATAGCCTTTTGCAAACTTCCCCAAAATCTTGACGTAAAACTACTATCACGATCTTATACAATCACAGCTGGGACTCCATGTAGTCTTACAATCTCTTTCACATACAATTCCGCTAACTTGGATGGTTTACTCGTCTTGATCGGTAGAAAATGAGCTGACTTTGTTAACCGGTCAACTATAACCAAAATCTTATCATTCTTATTACATGATCGTGGAAATCCTGAAACAAAATCCATCGTAATCTCATCCCATTTCCATTCTGACACTGGCAAAGGTTGTAGTAACCCCGCGGGTACTTGTCTCTCTGCCTTGACTTGTTGACATGCCGAACATTCGGACACAAACTTGGCAACTTCACGCTTCATACCCTTCCACCAAAAGTTTTCCCTCAGGTTTCTGTACATCTTATTACCTCCCGGGTGCACTGAATATCTCGTACTATGAGCTTCTTCTAGAATTCTCTCTTTCAAGTCTTTCACATTCGGTACACATAATCGATTTCCAAACTTCAGAATCCCTTGTTCCAATACCAAACCAGATCGCTTTCCCAAAGGTATCTCGTCTCTCATTCTGCATAAATAGACATCATTGAATTGTTATTTCTGAATCTCATCAATAATATCTGGGTGTGCCCTGATTGCCATCATTAAGCCACCACTAACCTTTAGTATCACATCCAAGTCCAAACGTTCCATTTCCTTTACTAATTCCTTTTGTTGCGTTAGCTCGTCGGCTAAATTCCTCGGCGTCTTCCGGCTTAATGCGTCGGCTACTACATTCGCCTTCCCCGGATGATACTCAATCGACAGATCGTAATCCTTCATCAATTCCAACCATCTTCGCTGTCTCATGTTCAAGTCTCGTTGGGTGAAAATATATTTCAAACTCTTGTGGTCTGTGAATATCTCACACTTTTCTCCGTACAAATAATGTCTCTAAATCTTCAAGGCATGAATTACTGCAGCTAATTCCATATCATGAGTCGGATAATTAATCTCATGTGTCTTCAACTGTCTAGATGCATAAGCGATCACTTTACCCCCTTGCATCAACACGCATCCCAACCCTTTGTGTGAAGCATCACTATAGATCACAAATCCCTCGGTTCCGGATGGTATTGTCAGAATAGGTGCTCTCGTTAGTCGTGCTTTCAATTCCTGGAAACTGTCTTCACATTCCTGACTCCATTCAAATGTAACACCTTTTCTCATTAACTTTTTCATTGGCAATGAAATCTTCGAGAAATGTTCAATAAAACGGCGGTAGTATTCCGCTAATCCCAAGAAACTTCGAATTTCAGATACAGAAGTCGGCCTCGGCCAACTTGATACAGCTTCTACTTTGTGAGGATCAACTGATACTCCATTCTTATCAATCACGTGACCAAGAAAAGTAATGCTAGGTAACCAAAATTCACATTTCTTGAATTTCCCAAACAATTGTTTCCCTCGTAATCTCTGAAGTATCAACCTCAAGTGGTTCTCGTATTCTATCTCACTCGGTGAATAAACAAGGATATCATCGATGAACACTATCACAAAATCATCCAAATAGTCCTTAAAGACTCGGTTCATAAGATCCATGAACGCAGCTGGTGCATTGGTAACCCCAAATGGCATAACTAAGAACTCATAGTGTCCATAACGCGTTTTAAAAGCTGTTTTCTCAACATCTTCGGCCTTCACTTTCAACTGATGATAACCCGATCTTAGGTCTATCTTGGAGAATACTTGTGCCCCACGAAGTTGATCAAATAAGTCATCAATTCTGGGTAGTGGATACTTGTTCTTGATTGTCAATTTGTTCAGTTCCCGATAATCCACACACATTCTCATAGAACCATCTTTCTTCTTTACAAACAACACTGGAGCTCCCCACGGAGAAATACTTGGTCGGATGAAACCTTTGTCAAGTAACTCTTGCAATTGAACTTTCAGTTCCTTAAATTCTACTGGTGCCATTCTATACGGTGCCTTGGATACCGGCCTTGAGTCTGGCTTTACCTCAATGGTGAATTCAATTTCTCTCTCAATCAAAACATCTGGTAGATCGCCAGGAAATACATCTGGATATTCTCGCACTATCGGAATGTCTTCTACTTTTAATTGAGTCACCGAGACATCAGTCACTGAACATAGAAATCCATGACATCCCTTTTTCAATAACTTTCCCGCTCGGATAGTTGAAATCAAATACGGCGGCGATATAACCCCACTCCCTTGGAAACAAAAGTTCCCATGTACTGGTGATCGAAAATTAACCTCTTTCCGTTCGCAGTCTATCGTGGCTTGGTTAAGAGCTAACCAATCCATTCCCAGTATTACATCAAAATGATTTACTCCAATCGGTATAAGGTCTACCGTCATCAACTTCTCACCTAATTTGATCTCACAGTTCTTATATACAGTAGATGTCATTATCGCTTTACTAAGTGGCACAGCAATAGACAAATCATATCCTAACGGTGCCGATTTAACATTCAAATGTTCAACAAAAGCATGTGATACAAATGAATGCATAGATCCCGAGTCAACAAGTATGCGTGCTAAGTGCGAACATACAAGCACCATACCTGAAACTACTGTCTCGGAAGCAGTCACATCTCCTGGGTTCATCTGATATGCTCTTCCTTGACGTTGTTCCATCCTTTGTCCTCCGTCATTGGACTGTCTAGGTTTCGACCCACTGGAAGCCATAGAACTAGCTCCTTGCTGAAGATACTTCCTCGGGCAATCCCTAGCTTGGTGTCCAAACACTCCACAATCATAACACTTGCCTCTCATGTCGGGTGTTGAATTTGTACTACCCCTGCCTTGGTTCCTGTTCTGGGGTTTGGTCATGAAGCATCGGCCTGAGTGTGGTCGGTTGCAAAGTGAACACAACGGTATGTTACTTGGCGTTCTCCTGAATTCACTGAAACTAGAACCAGAGCCTCTTTGAAACGGCCTCTTGAAAGATCCGCCTTGGTTTCTATCCCCACTCTCATTGTTTCGTTTTCCGTGCTGATTCTGCCTCGACCTTTCCATCCCACTCTCGGCCACTAGTGCCGTTTGTTGTACTGCTGCCACAGTCGAATGCTCGTAAGTCTCTACCCTCAAACGGATATTTTCCCTTAAACCCTCTTCAAATTTCCTTGCCCTATCCTCCTCCTCTGGTACAGAACCCTTTCCAAATCTCAACAACGCATTATACTTGGAAGTATACTCCGTCACAGTCATGTCTCCTTGCTTCAAGTTATCAACTTCTCTCTTCTTTGCATTGTAGGCGGCTCGCGGAAAGAACCGGCGATTGAATTCCGCCTTGAACCCCTCCCAAGTAATCGATGCCCCTTGATCTAGTACATTTACCCACCAGTTCTGGGCTTCACCCTTCAGTACATCACTTGCATTTTCCATCTTCTCCCTATCGGTCATCGGGATAGATCGGAAGATTCGTTCCATGTCCATTATCCAATGTTCTGCAAGCGTTGGATCGGGTGTCCCATGAAATTCCATCGGTTTCTTGCGAACAAACTGTTCAGATATTGATCTCATACCCCTATTTTCGGGTGCATGTACTACAGTTATTGGTTCCACTTCGATGTGAGGTGTGGGAAGCAGTCGCTCCGATATATTCCGTATCATTTCCCCCATATTCCCCATCATCTCTGCCATCTCATTCATTCGTCGGGTATGGGGTGATAACTCTCGGTCATCCATGATTACAATCCTGTAGTTCTCAATGCATAAACACTATGCATGTACAACAATAACAATAGTATGTATGTAATACAACATCCATATGCATCAAACATCTCTAAGATGCATGAATGCAATTTAAAACATATGGCAATTCACTCAACACTCCACTCGTCGTCGAACGTTCCCAAAGTTTTGTTACCTCTAGCTCTGATACCAATAAATGTCATGACCCATCCCACTACGCGTGGAAATAGGACACGTGGCATGCCACCAAGGCTCATCCAAACAATCATATAAATATACGCAGCGGAAAGAACTTTAAAACAATCTTGGGTATTTAAAACTTAGGGAACATTACCCTCTGAGTTTGTAAAATCCATTGAAATCAGAGTTATAAAAAGTTTTGTTCAAACAAAAGGGTTCACAAGAATCCATTTCAAAAATACAGAGGTTCAGTCGACTGTCCAGTCGAGTGTGCTAGGGTCCAGTCGACTGTGCCTGGCAGAAACTAAAACCCTAAATCCTCAACAGAGGTCCAGTCGACTGCCCAGTCGACTGCTTTCTGAAACCAGTCGACTGCTTTTATATTCTGAGAAGCAGTGGCCAAAATTAACAGTGTTCAGTCGACTGTCCAAGGGGTCAGTCGACTGCTTCTCTTATAATATACTTTCAGTGCCTCAATCCCACGAGGTCCAGTCGACTAACCCTGGGTCCAGTCGACTGCTCCCCTGCTGGGCAGCCTGTGTTGGAAATTAACAAGTCCTGCTACTCAATACCAACAACAAACACAACCACAACTGATTTTAACGTATTAAAACATAATTACAGACGTTCAATTACAAGGTTACAATACTATAGAACTAATCTATGGTTCTATTACAACATATTACAACATTCACATCCTTACACAAGTTTAGGATTTAAAACAAAAACATATACAAGGTGATCCCCCGGCGTTCATCGGCCTCACTCCACACACTTCTTCTTGTCTTTGTTCTTACCTGCAATGGAGTACATCTCCACTGCTCAGCTATATGCTGAGCGTACAAGTCTAACATGTACAATATATGATGAAACATGCTTCAATCTCATAAATCATACAATAGTCTCTAGGGAGAAAAATACGCATTCATCCGGTAGCGGCAAGTCCAAGCCTTAAACCGCGATACCTATGGCAAGTCCAAGTCTATCAACCATTGTATCCACAAGTGCCATGGCAAGTCCAAGTCTATCAACCATGCACAGTAGCCGTCGCTACTAAATTCTCAAACATCGAGAAGCTTACTCCGGCATGAATTTGTATAAGACTCCCCTTTGACCCACATAGACAACTTAACGTGCTCGCGGAAATTTAGACATGCTTTTCACAATTTAGCGCGTGCATAATTAACGGGCCTACAATTAACACATGGATTTCGCCCGGATCACAATTTTGTCGTCGAAATATAAAACATGTATTTCCCTATATTTCACAAGCTAGAACTTCATACCTCGTGCGATTTCCCCCAAACTTTGAAGGATCGACTAGGATGCTAAATAAACGTCAGATTTCAAATTTGGTACGATTCCTACAAGTTTATACCTATTTTTCCCAAAAGTCCAAAATTAAGATTTTTACAAAACTTGGTCAAACACGGCCTAAGTGGTATCAAAACGTAGATCTTACCTCCACGAGTTCAAATCTGAAATCTAGAGAAAATCTGACGGACGAACGGTCGTCGATCGGCGTCGCAAAGCCCGTTGGCTCCAAATCTCCTTTCTCTCTCCTCTCTCTAGATATTTATGGAAAGTTTGGATGAGAATGAATCTCATCCTCATCTATTTATAGGCAAAAGTTCTTGAAATTACGCTTACCTCCCCACGAGTTCCTCAAACTTCTAATTAGTTCTCGAAACTTCGCGCACATCCCTTTTATAACTTTACGAGTGAAAACTATAAATTTCAAAAGTTTTCGACTAGGTTTCGTTTGGGTCCAAAATAACGTCCGAAAACTATATTCTGTGGAATCTCTACACAACCTACCTTTTCAATTAACGTATCTCTCACGTTCTCACCACAGTTCTCAAAATGATATAATCAATATCAAAGATTATCAGAATCATACTATATAGGTATAATTACTATTCACAGAAATACCAGATAAGGTCAAATAACATTTAAATCATATAAATGTCATTTACTCATGATTATGCAATATGAACTGCCATGCTCCTGTGTCCTCACTGACACCTTACCGTTGACTCACAGTCAACCTCAATCCACCATTATCAATTAACATTGATAACCTCTCAATTTACAATTATGCATGATAAAACTATAAATTTTTGGAACGGGTGTGACATGAACCCCCACCCTCCCACAAGGTGGAAGGGTGGTCATGCCACTAGACCAACAAGGTATTGGCAAATACCATTTTTATCTTGTAGTGTTAGTTTGCACACACCGAACCACTTTTGGTTCTGGCACGCCCGTGCAAAGCTACAACAAATATTTTGGCATGCCTAGTGGGACCCAGTGACAGGATGACATGACCATGGTCGATGCACCAGAGGACGAGAGCACTGCCCATTCACCTTAGGATAGTGCCTTGACTCTGGAAACTTTCTCAGAAGCCATGAGATAGAACATGAATCTATGAGGCAAGATTACCATGCACTCTTAGGGACTATAAGAAATTTTGAAAGGCGAATCGGCCAAACAACTGAGATGCAAGAAGGTCATATTAAGTTGATGGCATCTGCTGAAAAATCTAATGCAACTATAAATGGTTTGGCTAAGATGGTAGAGCAACTTGTAAATGCTTTGTAGGCCAGAAGCGATAAAGAACATATCGGTGGGTCTAGAACGACTGATAAGATAGAGTAAGACAGGAACTTACACGGTGTTCTCTTGGCCTCCACCATGGAAACCAGTACTCTAGAAGAATTTGGCAGGTTTGCCAGCAAGTGCTTGGGTGGTCCATAGGTCAAGGGTGGCATCAGGGGTGTCATTTGGAATGAAAATTCCGATTCCGACCGATTTCGATCCGAAAAATTTCAATTTTGGCACCAAAAATTAAATTCTGAATTCTGAATTCTGAAAATTCTGAAAAAAATCTGAATGGAATTAGAATTGTTTTGAGAATTCCGAAAATATTCCAAAAATATGTTTTTCGAAAATTTTCCAAAATCATTTCCTAAAAAATCCGAATATTTTTCAAAAATTTGGAAGAATGTGGACTTGTTTGTCCTACATCGAATAAGAAGAGAAAGAGAGAGTAGGAGACTCTCTATAAAAGCATGACTTACCCTTTCAATAGTATTTGCATTATGAAAATTTCAAAAAAATTTGAAAATTTCCGATTCCAATTCTGAAAATTCCAAAAATTTCTGAAAAATTCGGATTCCGAAAATTTTCAAAATTTTCGAAATTCCGAAATCGGAAAGGAAAATGAAATTCAGAAAAAATCATAATAGAAATTGGAACACCTATTTAATTTCTGAAATTTTTGGAATTTTTTTTTCGAAAGAGGGTATTTCGATCTGTTCGGCCGAAACACACCCCTAGGTGGCATCAATGAATGCCTTGAATTGGGCTGCCATCATTCTGAATCGAGAAGGAAATCCAAATATAAAACCATCAGCCTCTAGAAGTTGTTCTGGCTGGATCTATGCCACATCATTTGCTTTTAGAGAAGCCTTTATCTTTTCCAATACCCAGCTGGGGAGCGTTTTGGGTACCTATTTCAATCCAATCAAATACAGATTTTACTTAAATAGCAACATATCCTATTCTTGCAATTAATATGTACACAAAATAACTAGGGTTCATAGGTGCAGAGGCTATTGTGCATGTTTGGCAACATGTTTTGCTTATGTGATTCCGTAGCAGAAAAATGCAATTGCCCAGAAGCTCACCAAGATAGCTTTTGGCCAATTGTAGTAGATCGGCGATTGCTTGGGCAAATTGAGTGAAAGACAAAGCCCCCCAGCCTTGATTTTTGAGAAATGGAAAATTTGCACTAAAAAAAATTATAGTTAAGCTCCCCTCTGACATTATAAATTTGTCAATTTAAGCCTCCCCCTCTTGTGTTTTTGTGCTAATTATATCAAAATCCCTCCCTCTTACGTTTTTGTGATGATTTTTATAGCATTAGCTTATATCGTCTACACAAAATACTCACAAAATATGTATAAATAAGTCCAATAAAAATTTGGGGTGTAGCGAACCCCTGTACACTAGCCTCTATCAAGCCCACCCTGGATTGATTCTCTAGATCTGCCCCTAGGCAATTGACACACAATTTTCATGATCAAAAGTTCGTCAAAACGGTTTTATAGCAACTTTTGGAGCTCCGTAATAACAACTTAGCCCAATTATATTTTGTTGCAACCGATAGAATTGAAAGGGCTTTGTACAGCTTCTGACTTGGCTTGCCCTTCACACCAGGGCACAAGAAGTTTCCTAAGATGAACAAAAGAAAGGCCTCTTTGAAATCAGTGCCCACCTCCTTTCAACTCTTGATTTTTTTCCTCAAAGCGTTGAAGGATTGTCCCTTATATATATTTTGTTCTTAAAGGATGAAAGCATTTCACTGGAGAGATCGTTCGGAATTGGTAATTTCCGTGCTGGGATTCCCAACACCTTACTAATGTTATCTTCAATTATTTAGATCCCATCCACTGAGCATGAATCCGGCTGGAATTTATCCAACATTTTTTTAAAGAGAATTTAATCTAATGTAGTAGTCTGCAAATATTTTACCGATCCAAATCCCATCTCTTCAATCACACTCATCTTTGCTGAGTCTTCCTTTAAATCTTCCATTATAGCAGCGATGCTCCTGGGGCTGCACCAAGTCTTCAACAATCCCTTTGCCTTTAGCTTTTTCTTCTTATCCAACCCCTTTTCCTCAGTAATTATTTTATAAGCTTCCCTCTCGTCTTAAGCTTTTTTCTTATATTCATCTCTAAGACTAGCATCATTATGCCAATCACTGCTTGTAGATTGGGTGATCTGAAATTTGAACATAAATTACAGCACAAGTCAAATGTAATAATTGATCAAAAAGGGTGCAATAAATTTGTATACACATTTGTGTGTGTATGTGTGTGTGTGTTGGGGGGGGGGGTACGAACTTCACTTGGATCAGCTAGTTTTTGCTTAGCGATAAAGTAATTCCTGATATTTAATTGAATGGAAAAAAGTTAGTAATCTCCACATTGCATGTAAGACAAAACTGTCTGATGCTTGCAACAACATTTTCCACGCATTTTGATCCTTTTGGGGACTACGACTCCTTGTTGCTTCTCCATGAACTAGTGTTGTAAACAAGAAGTGCACCCCCAACAAGAAATGGCAGCCAAAGTAATTGCCCAGATCAACAAGCCAGTTGTACCTGTGTTATAAAATTACATCAACCAAACACATCATATGGAAAAATTCTTGAGTATGTGCCATGGTTCAGGATTTTGTTGAGAGGATTCTCTTTGTGTTCTTTATGTTCTAGATAGCTTTCCCTCCCAAGTTTTTGGCTTTGTCTCGATGTTTCTGTGCTTTTTGGATATCTTGTGGTATACCCTTTGTTTCTTTGTATATGCTGTTTGGCTTTTTCGTTCTTTGTTAACATTTTTTTGCAGAAAAAAAAAATACATCATATGGAAAGATAAAAAATGGCATGTATAATAATTATGTGACTTGCATTCATTTATACTCTGTAGAATTTCTTCAAAAGTGATATAAGATAGATTTTTTGGTCTTAAGTTCAACCCGTTTTTAATTTTAGTGAAAGGTCCCTCAACAGAAAATATCACATACAAGGATTTAATTTAATTAAGTTTCACTTTTTAGGGATTGTTGTCCAAAATTAAAAATGAATTGTTCTTTAAACACAAAAAATCCAATATGAATGATTCTTTTTTACCAAATTTCTATTCATGAATTTGAGATTACAAATAGTAATAAACAACAAAAATTAAATAGTGTCATACCTCCAACGTAGACATCACCAGTGGGAGACCAATTATTGTAGCCGTCAACATTGGCACCGTATTTGTCTATGATTTGGTACACACCCTTCCCTTGAAACATATGAAAAGCTTAATAAGCACGTGTGGCAAATTATGAACTCATTACCAAGTAATGTCATTCCCATTGACTTGTAACAATTGAAGTCCATTAAGCGAATTGTATCGGTAATTGTGATTATATGTTAATTTTTTCAGAGCATCACAAAGAAATGTATCTCAATAAGAAACTTAGGTATATCAACTTAACGTTATAATCCTAAAAGCCATGTATTTAACCACTACCAAGATTAACCAAAAAATAATTATATGCTTTTCAAATTTAAATTCCAAAATTTGATTCTCAAATGCTTAATAATGTACTACATATATTGTGGGAGTACTGATTGGTGTACCACATATGATAAGATGATAAAATATTTGAGAACAAAATTTAATTTTCAAATTTAAAATTATGCATATAAATTCAGACCACAGTGTTTTCTAACACCGCAAAACATACCACCCAAAAGTGACTATAGCCGCGTAATTCAATGGAATACCAAACCCACATCAAAACCAAATAAGTGATTTACTGCCACAGGAGATGCAAAAC
The DNA here is from genome assembly GCA_033977485.1 of Hydrangea macrophylla. Lineage (NCBI taxonomy): Eukaryota > Viridiplantae > Streptophyta > Magnoliopsida > Cornales > Hydrangeaceae > Hydrangea > Hydrangea macrophylla. The sequence goes on from CM066996.1 coordinate 56,034,274, forward strand.
AAACTAACTACTAAAACCCAAAAAGCAATTAGAAAATACAGATAAATAAAAAAAATAAGAATTAAAAAGGAACCCAAAAACACCTACACCCTAAAATAGAACTAAGAATCTCAGGCAAAAGCACAACCATGTGCTCTACAGTCTACACCATGAAAACATAAATAACATGAAGCCAATTGAAATGGTGGAGGGTCTGTCAAACAAAAACAAACAGAAGATTTAAATGTTGGAGAGACCCAAAAAAAAAATGCAGCAAACCGTTATTCCCCTCTTTAACACTTGATTTTTTATCACAAAAAATTCTCGATCAGGGCTATATAAACATGCAAATCCAAACCCAATTCAAAATTCAATTAAAAGATACACAAAATAACCAAATGCCCAAATCGAAGTCAGCAAACCAGTAAACGATGTAATGACAGAGGTCATAATCAAGATAATATGCAGAGCACAACAAAGGCGAGAACTAAATATTCGAAGCATAACGCAGAAGTCAACATCACGGAACAACAACTACATTATAGCTTCAATCAAACCATCCAAACACATAAAACCAGATTTGTCCTTTCTCCTCAATTCTTTGAGATAAAATTGTCTATACTCTTTATCCCATGAGCCATTCCTCAACTCTTATGGACATAAATTGTGAGAAAGAGAAATGCAGACCTTTTGAGAGAGGAAATGCCAGACAGGGAGATAGGGAGCCTGGTTTGGTGGAGGGAAAAAGAATATAACATGAGAGAAGAGCAGGTGAGGGGAAGAGGAAGAGGAAGAGGAAGAGGAAGTGGGAGGTTGTGTGTTGGTGTTTACACCCAAAATATGTATTTTTACATATTATGACTAATTATTTGACTCATGGATTATTTTAGGCAGTTGATCAAGTTGTTAAAATTAGTAGGAGATGAAAATATTTTAATCACATTTTGACCAAAATAGATTTGGGCTGATCAAATTAATATTTGCCCCCAAATGACTAGACCGATTAAAAGGTGCGAAATCGGACATATTATCAAGCCCAAGTTAATGTGGTTCGAATGGCCACTGATTTTGGAGGAGATGGGCCTAAGAAGCCGAAAAATAGATGGAAGTCAATGACTTAATTTCACATTATCGATTTCTCTCGGTCAAATATGGTGTGCTGGACAATGTAAGGAATTGACATGTGGCAAGCAAACAAAATGGGAGTAGTGGGGTAGTAAGCAGTTAATGCTAAAAAACATGGGGTATTGATCACGTGGGTTTGACAGTTCAATAGTTCTACACCTATAAAGACCTAAGCCAAGCTAAACAAGAGGACACTCTATACACATCTCAAGATCTCGAAATAGCATTCTGTAGCATTTGTTTTTGTTTTATTTTTTGTCTTGTATTTTCAATTTATGTCAATTCGTGTTTATCTCACAGTTTATCTATTTCCCTGTAACTTGCTCCATTTCAATGGCAATCACTTTCATTCCATTTCCAAAGTTTGCAATTTCTTTTCATTTCTCATTTTCAACACTTGGTTGAATATTTGAAGTCCTCTTCGTTGAGGCAATTGCAACCTTAAGGAAAATGGCATCCCTACTTCCCAATAATTGTGTCACGCCCTGGAGCAGCAAAAATAGAGAATAATAATTTTCTTTTTTGGGTCTATAGGAATGACTGGTGAATGTCACTAATTGTCCACAACACACAGTTCTAGTTAGAAGAAAGAACAACCCACAATAATATAAACAAAACTAGTATATTACCAAACATCAGAGTTATTACAACAATAGAGCTACATCGGAAGTATATAAGGTTTGGAAGCAACATATGCCCAGGTACCAAATATAACAAAGCAGTCTAAGCAGAAATAATAAACTAATAACTATCTTCAGATCTTCAGCTGACGTAAACATCAGCATAGTAATCATCCCTAGCATAGGCGCCTTAAGTGGGGCCACCCTTTGCGTATTCCCCTCCCGAATAGTAGCCGTCGTCGTAGGCTCCGTCACCTGCAGAATAAGGTACATGATAGTCTGAACAGGGAAAGTCCAGGCAATAAAGGTCGTCAGCTTACTAAGAGATGAGTGAATAGAAACTCACGGGGTGCCAGTAGTAAGACATGTTTATGAATATATGAGTTAAATTCTACTGTATTAATATCTTTCTCCTTTACTCAACGTCATTAACCAACCCTTGTCGTCTTGTTAGTCAATGACCGATAATCAACATACTATGACTGAATGAATAGACTCAATCGTTTAACTCTAGGGATACACCCTCATTCCGTCCACCACTTTTTAAGAGCATATTCATAGCTCACCGCAGGTCATGGACTCCACGTCAGTCTGTCCCCAGCTTTTAAGAACATATGCACAGCTCACCACTTTATAGGGATATAACGTTTCGAACAAGGTATATTAATCTATTGCCACAACTCAGCATCATCTACCAGAAATCTTAGCTCACCGCCTTTAAGAGTATATTAGCAGCTCACCGGTTGTTAAGAGCATATCATGAATCATCTGGTCTATCTTAGGATTAGTTGGTCCAGCTCACCGCTTTTAAGAGCATATGCACAGCTTACCGCTTTTAAAAGTATATCAAGACCAAACGTCCGTCCATGTACCATTCCTAGAACTTACCAAACCTACCTAAGTTCCGTCCTATCATCGACATATGACAATTCCCAATGTGGCCTAACTACTCTGATTAAAAGAAATGGATGTCAAACTCATACAAGAATCAACATGTCCCCATGTCATCATATTCTTTCGTTTATCAAATGCACATTATTCTTTGGTGTCACATTATCCATGCCTAACCCATAGTCGCATATCTAAAGTCTGAATCGACAGTCAAATAATTGAATCGCTTTTATAATAAGCAAAAAGAATAATCCATGTTTTGCAAAGTTTGATCGATTGAAACCATTTCAATCGATTGAGGAAAGTAATGTTCAAGCGATCAAAATCCTTTCGATTGATTGAACCTTCAATCGATTGAACTCCGATCAATCGCTCGAGAATCATCTTCTCCAGACAGTTCTGAGCAGTGAATGTCTAGAGATGTTAGGACGTGTGATCGGGAGAGAACAAATCCTAATTATACGCCTTAATTCACATTTGTTAGCCATTTTTAACCTGTTTTTGTATAATTTTACTTTGTTTTCCACTATTTGTCAGGATTTAGAAGAAAGTAAGGATTCCAGGCTAAATGGGGTGAAAAAGTAAGAAGAAAGAAGCAAAAGCCATATCGCGCGAGAGGCTTCCTCGCGCGAGAATCCATCCCTTTGCTCGCGCTGCCTGCTTGTGCGACCTCCCAAAATCGCGCTCGAGCAGCCCACTCGCGCGATCCGTACAAAAAACCTAAAACGCGTGGAATTAAGTGCTGTAGACCCCTACGTGGACAAAATTGCCTAATTACTTCTAGAAAGCGAATTATAGCAGTTTCAGTCAGATTAGGTTTACAAAAACCTTCCTAATCTCTCTACAACTATATATATCTCATTCTAAAGCTATTCGAAGGTTACACATCTTTACATACATCAACTTTGAAGGCAAGAGGAAGAGAAGATCTAGCTTGAAGGTAGAGCCATCAACTCAATCTTCATGTTTTCATCAACCATGTGCAACTAAACTTCTATTCTAGGGTTTCAATGAAACCCTAGCTATGTAAAGGGGGAATTCCATGCTTTCTTATTTTAGGATTTTATGTATTGGATAGTGATTGTATATTGGAGGATTATTTACATAATTAGTTTTTAATGATAATAATCAAGAGTACTTTGGATCTATTCTTGTCTTATGTTTTTCCTTATACTTATTGAACTCAACATTCCTTAATTTCTGTGATTGATAGGAGTATTTACATACAATAGTGCTTATGTGATTGCGATGTTTATGTCTTTTACAATTCATGCCTAGGAAAGATGAGTTATGCCACACCCTAGTTATAGGTAGATAATTCATGTGAACCAAAGATGAGTTATGCTTAGATTAAACTAGTGATATCTTCTTGTTAATACTATTGGGCTTGTAGCTACGATAGATCGTGACTGCCCAATCTTAGAACTTAAAATAGAAAGTATAGACCTCCGACACATAGTTAGTGGTGGATTTGCAATCCTAGATCTCATTCACTCATACTTAATACAATCTTAAATTTTGCAATTGTTTACTTAGATTTAATCTTAATATTTTACTTCCATAAATTCTTAGTTCAATTTCTTAGTTTAATTAATAGTAGGATTTAAATCAACAACCAATCAAAATTCTATTTTTCTATAGCTAACGAGATTTAGGTTTTCTAAATTAAAGGACAAAAATAATCAATATCTGTGGGTTCAACCTTTACTTCTACACTACAAATCTTTTAAAGTAAAGAATACTTTACACCTTGATTTTGACGAGATCAGCATGTTTTGGGTCTATGAATTCACATCAAAAAGTCGTAAAACATCATATAAAAGGTACCTAGTGAGTTTAGAACTCACCGAACTTCGCTAAGGGTGCGTTTGGCAAGCTTGAGCTTTCGAGTTTTAAATGACAGTCTCTCTCTTTGCTCTCTCTGCTTGTCTCTATCTCTCTCTCTCCTTCCTCAATTCTTCTTCTTCTTCTTCCTTCTGCTTCTCTATCTCTTCTTGATAGTATGTATATATGTGTGTGTATATGTATATATGTATGTATTGATGTGTGTATAATATATATATATAACACAAGCATATATAGTCTCTCTCAAATTCTCTAGGCAATAAACCCTCACAGACACAAAACCAATGTATATATATATTGAGAATGGGGAAGGGCAGATGGCATGTTTGCGTGAACTAAAACTGAAATATCCATGTGAGTTCGATCGATTGAAGTATGTTCGATCGCTAGAAAGTGATTTGACTAGTTTTGATTGATTGAAAAAGAGTTTGATCGATTAAAGTGGGGACCACATCATATATTCATACCGGCAGGGTTTTGATCGCTTGAGCAAGGTTCGATCGCTTGAACTTAGGAATGTTCGATCGCTCAAATGGACTTCGATCGATTGAAAGTACGATTTCAAATATGATCAAGGAAAATATTTAGAATTTCTCTGTATTAAGAATTACTAGAAATACAGGGTATTACATCATCCACCACTCATTAAAAAACTTCGTCCTCAAAATCGAAAACAAACAAGGTCTAAAATAAAAATGGAAACTTCTCACGTATCTCTGACTCTAGCTCCCACGAAGCTTCTCCTTCATCATGATGCTTCCACTAGATCTTGACTAACGAAATTTCTTTATTCCTAAGCTTTTTGATTTCATAATATAGGATCTGCACTGGTCCTTCATTGAACGTAACGTTGTCATTGACTTCAATATCTTCGAAGTTGATCTCCTGCACTGGGTTGTGAGCACACTTCCTTAGTATACTGATGTGGAATACGTTGTACACTCCTGACATCCTCGGTGGCAACGCAAGGTGATATGCAACCTTCCCAACACATTCTAGAATCTCGAATGGTCCGATGAATTGCGACGATAACTTACCTCTCTTCTAACTAAATTGGACTATTCCTCGAATAAATAAAACCTTGAATAGCACGTGATCTCCAGCGGCAAACTCTAAGTCTTTGCGTCTCTTATCAGCATAACTCTTGTGTCGGGTCGGTGTTGTCTTCATCTTCTCACGTATGACTTGAATCTTCTCACTTATTTCTCACTTGAATCTTCTTTGTCACAATCCTACCAAGAAATCCATGGTGATGTGTTCCCATTTCTATTGACGAATCGATAATGGTTGCAATAATCCAGGTGGTTTATGATGTTCTGCCTTTACTTGTTTACAAGTAAGATATTAGGATACCTACTCAGCTACTTCTCGCTTCATTCCTTCCCACCAGAAATTCTTCTTTAAATCCTTGTACATCTTCTTACCTCCAGGATGAATAGTCAACTGTGACTTATGAGCTTCATCCAATATTTCTTTTTGGAGATTTTCTTTGTCAGGTACACAGAGTCTACCTTTACATCATAAGGCTCTGTCGGTACCAATATTCCAAACTTCTAGTTCCTTGGCTGACATCTTGGCAACCCATAGCTTCAAATCCTCAATTGTCTGCTAAGCCTCTAGGGTACGGCTGATCAGAGTCGGTTGTATCATAAGGCATCCAAACTGTTGTCCTTCCATTGGTTCCACTAGCTGAAGGTCGAATTCAGCTAAAACTTCCAATGCTCACTATTCTCGAATTAATAATGCAACGATCACTAATCGAGGTTTATGAATCAAAGCATCTGCTACGACATTCGCTTTACCTGGATGTTATTGTAATGAAAAGTCATAGTCCTTGAGTAACTCCATCCATCTTCTTTATCGCATGTTTAATTCTTTCTGAGATAACAAATACTTCAAACTCGTATGATCGAAAAACAGATTAAACTTTTCTCCATAGAGGTAGTGTCTCCATATCTTTGATGCAAACACTATTGCTGCCAACTCTAAATCATGCATAGGATAGTTCTTCTTATGCACATTCAACTGCCTGGATCCATATGCAATGACATTTCCATCCTGCATAAGCACACAACCATGTCCTTGGTGTGATGAATCATTGTAGATTATATACCTTTCTCCACTCCTAGGTATAGCGAGTACTGGTGCAGAAGTCAATCTTTCCTTTAACTCCTGAAATGCACTCTTATGCTTGTCTGTCCATTCGTGCTTTATCTCTTTTCTCGTCAAGTTCGTCAAAGGTCCTGGTAGCTTGGAGAATCCTTCAGTGAATCTTCGATAATATCATGTTAGACCAAGAAAACTTCTAACTTTTGTCACATTGGTTGGTCTGTTCCAGCTTAAGACTGCATCAATCTTAGATGAGTCCACAGAGATACCATCTTGAGATATACATGTCCTAAGAAATTGACCTCGTGTAGACAAAATTTGCACTTGCTGAACTTTGCATACAACTTGCTATCTCTGAGTGTCTGTAAGGCAATCTGTAAGTGTTCCTTACGATCCTCTTCTATCTTTGAGTAGATCAAGATGTCGTCGATGAGTACTATAATGATTTGATCCAGATATGGTCTGAATACTCTATTCATTAAGTCCATGAATACTGCTAAAGCATTCTTCAATCTGAAAGGCATAACTAGAAATTCATAATGCCCGTATCTTGTCCAGAATGCAGTCTTTGATACATCCCCCAGTCGAGCTAATAACTGATGATATCCCGAACGTAAATCAATCTTTGAGAAGATCTTTGATCCTTATAACTGATCGAATAGATCGTCTATCCGATGAAGTGGATATCTATTCTTAATCGTTACCTTGTTCAAATCCCTATAATCTATACAGAGTTAAAGTGTCCCTTCCTTATTCTTTACAAACAGAACTAGTGCTTCCCAAGGTGACGAGCTTGGGCGAGGAAAACCTAGATCTTCAAGCTCCTGAACTTTCTTCTTCAGTTCCAACATCTCAGTTGGTGCCATCCAAGATAAAGTCTTAGAAATTGGTAATGTCCCAGGTACTAATTCCACACAAAATTCTATCTCTCGCTTGGGTAGAAGTCCTTTAATATCCTAGAATACATCCTAAAAGTCTTGTATAGTACTGGTCCACTACAGGTTCCGTACTCGTACTCTCGATTGCAGCTACACAACTTATGAAAAACATATCGCTCGTCAGTTGACACAGAAATCTGATCGTCAATTGTGTAGGTATTGGGAATACAATAGTCCTAGTAGGGCAATCTAAGTTGGCACTGTGATTGATAAGCCAATCCATCCCTAGGATAATGTCAAACTCAGACATTGACAGAACTACCAAATCTGCTGGAAGATTCTGATCTCCTAGATTTAGTGGACAGTCCTTGCACACTTTACCAACATAATAGTCACTCCTAATGGTGACACAGCATTAAGTGTCGGCTCAACTGTCTGGGGTTCTAAACCTAATTGACGCACAATCTTACTAGTGATAAATGAATGTGCAGCACCAGTATCAAATAAAGCTTTAACTTGAATATGAAAGAGCACAAGTGATCGACGAAGAATAGTTCCCATTTATAGCCCTGAAGATACGCTTTGTTAGTCCATTTCATTTAGTTATTAGTTCATTTTTAATAAATATTCTACATTTTGTAGGTTTTGGAGTTTCAACTTGAAAATGCACAAAAATCCAATGATTAGTGGCAATGGAAGTCATTCTGGGCTCAAAAGTTGATTCCGGTGAAAGCTGAATGCAGTAGCAGCCTTGAAAAATCGCATTTTTGACCATTTGATTTGAGAAATTTCTCCAGAGATTTAAAATGTAGACCTTTAAGTTACGGATGAGTGGCCACAAATGGTGAGTCAATACGAGGTCTAAGTCAAAAGTTATCGCAATTCTACGATCGGTGCGCGAAGTTGAGAAAATCTGAGAAAAGCTAGAAAATGGCCATCTCGCAAGAGCGACCCGCGCGCGTGACCCGCTCATGTGACCTGCGCGAGTGACTCGTTGAAAAATTCAAAAATGCATGTTTTGAGGTACTAAAGAGCCCTGTGCAATCCGAATTAGCTGAATACGTCCATAAACATAAAAACGGCAATTTTAGTGCGATTAGGTTTAGAAAAAGCCTCTTAATCCTTACAAAATCTATATAAATCCTATTCTGAATCAATCTTGGGGTTACAAAACATTAGACAACATTAGATACATCCATATACAACAAAACTCTTCAGCCATTGAACAGAGGAAAGCAAGGAGAAGAAGAAGAAGACCAAGGATTCCCATGGCCTCCTCCATCAACCTCTTGCCTTTCATCACTTCTATGGCCGCTTAGACCAAGATTTAGGGTTTCAATGAAACCCTAGCCAAGTAGTAGGGTGTGATTTATGTTTTTCTGTTAGTTTTATTATGTATGGATGATAATTACATGTTTCAAGGATTTTAAATAATAAAATCGTACTTCTATTGATTAAATTATTACTTTCAAAGCTTATTCTTATCTTAGATCTATTTTGAATGTGATGTGCTCAATGATCGACATTTGATGTGCTTGTATGAATTATTTACATGTAATGGTGCTTATTGGAATTTTGATATCAAGTAGTCGAATAGTTCATGCCTAGGGAAGACGGAGTGTGCCGCAACCCTAGTTTAGTGTGAGACAATCCGTGCTAACCGAAGATGAATTATGTTGATGCTTGAATCGTAGTTATCTTCTTGAAGGATGAATTGGACTTGTACCTATAATTCCCCATTATCATGCAATGTAATATGCTAATTGAATGCATAAAATATCCTTATTATGAAGCTAGTGGTGGATTTGCAATCCTAGGTTCACTTTATATATCGTTTAAAACAACTTTTAATCGCTTTCATAATTTAGATTTATTTTCATTGTTCTTAGTTTAATTAAAATCAAAATCTAAATTATGTTTTCTTAATTGACTAGGTTTAGGATTTAAAATTAAAGTGCTTTAGTATTTCAATCTCTGTGGGTTTGACCTTTACTTCCGCAGTGCAAATCTTTTAATGTAGAGTATACTTTCATATCTTGATTTTGACAAGATCAATTTTTGGCGCCATTACCGGGGATTGCAATTTATTACCTTTAGTTTTAGAATCGTAGTTTAGTTAATTCGTAAATATTAGATTAGATTTTCTTTTTCTTATTTTTCCTTTTTTATTTTGAGTCACTAACTTTTTCTTTTGTTTTGTAATTTCTCGAGTCATCAAATTCTAGCATTTCAGGGTGGAAGAGCTTGGCACATTAAAGGAGCTTACGCGAATCAATTAAAAAAAAAGCAAAAATTCAAGTGAATCATGTCTTTTAAAATTTGCTTCAAACCACTGTAAGTCAGAGCAGTAATACGCATTAATTGCATTAATTTAGGGGTGATTTGCACGTGCATTAGATAGGAAACTCGGGGCGCTGGGCTTTGACGCGAGTCATTGCATTACGTGATAACTTTATGCATCATAGTAGTAGTGTGCTTGTTGTCTTATGGCATGGTTGTCTTTCGTATTTGTATGAGTCAGTCTTTATCTTAGTGTCATTTTATTTTTAGTTTATGTTTGGTAAGTATTCAAGTAAACCTGAACTATTTTCTTTCAACCCTGAACTTGAACGTACCCTAAGAGTCCTTAGGTCATCAACCCAAGCTTCTAGAGCTCGGTTTCTAGATGATGAATCAACTCCAAAATCGTCGTCGTTATTTCAGGCCGAAGTTCAAAGCACACTTAAACGTTTATGAAAAACTCGAACTATTAACATCCAACCTATTTCAATGGCTAACAATGGAAACAACGGGAACAACAGAAATAATGGAAATAATCCTAATATACCTCCCACCTCCTCCACTTAAAGATTATTTCATTCCTACGGCCTATACGCCACAAGTAGGTATCGAATTACAGGAGGTAACGGCATCTTACTTTGAGATAAAGTCATTTACCATCGCGCTACTCCCTTCATTCCATGGCCGTATTAAAGAAGATCCTTATCATCACTTAGGAGATTTTTAACGCTATTGATCAACCTCCCAATGATGATGATTACCTATATGTTGAGGAGTGTGAGGTTAGACGAACAATTGAACCTAATAAAGAATTAAAAGTGAGTAAGGAGAATAATATAGTTCGTAATGAGCAGACGAATTCAAATAATCTAGATCCTAATGAAGAATTTACTCGAAAGGTGAGAAATCGATTTGAACATGATCAGGGAGAACCGTTGATCGAGTTGAAGAATAATGACATTATTTTTGTTTTCCACCGGAGTCTTCCTCTTGTCTTCAAGGGTACAAAGTTCGAGTTATGACCACCATAAGTCTTGAGCTAGAACGGTCCAGCATATGACATAAAAGGCAGTGCTTCTTGGTAGGCAACCTAAGCTTTATTTCGTCCATTTCTCTTATTTTTGAACGTTTTTGGGTAATTTAGGTCAGTTTTTGAGTTCTTTAGACAGGTTTGGGGGTCGGAGTAAATTTATTTTGAACTTATTCATATAAAACAAGTAAGAGAAGAGGAAAAAGACATGCCACATGCATGGTTCGCTTGCGCGACAGATCGCTCGCGCGAGTTTGTGCCATAGGAAAATTTTTCTAAACTTTTTTATATATGCCCTCAGGATCAGGTCGTGCCTCAAATCACGCACGCGACGGCCTATCGCTAGAGCGACCCGCTCCCATGATCTTTGGACTTAAAGAATTTTTTTAGTTTTTATAAAACAGGCCTCAACTTCACCTCACAGAGGGACTCGCGCGTGCTACAGGTTGCTCGAGCTGCCCGCTCGCTCGAGTGGGCGATTTGTGTGTTTTTCTCTCTGTTCTCTTACCTTCTTTCTCCCAAACCTGGTTAGTTGTTTGTTCTTTTCTGTTTGTTTTCTTAAGCCCTTTTAGAGTGAGTCCTTCTTTGCTTTCATAGTTCTATTTGTTTTCTTTTTGATTGAGTCTTTCGATTTTAGTTTAGTTTCTTTAACAAGTACGCCATGGTCTGCATTGCATATATATATATATCTATTGGCTATCGTTTTGTTTCATTTATTTTCTTCTGTCGAGTTTTGACAGGTGAATTAGTGGCTCCATTTGGAGTAATTGAACTTTATCGCCATATTATTATACGTTCACCTGTTTGTGATTGCCGAAATCATGGTAATATCGTTCCTTCTTACGTACTCTCTTTTCTTTCGTTTTATTGTTTCATTATGGACAATGAATGGTTTAGGTTTGGGGGTATGCACTCGCATGCACGTTATTTTGCACCAAATATAAAAAAAAAAACTCGATACTTGTGCTTAAATAAATAATGTTACAAACATTTTTGCAATCTCGAGTCGATGCTTCTTGTTATGTAACTTAGATTTTTATAGAATGGTAAACAAGGGAAGATATGGTTAAGCATTTGCTGAAGTCATGATGCGACATTTTAGGATATGTACTATTCGAATCATAGTTTTATATCATAGATTTGCACACAAAGCTATGCACTGCACGTAGTCACTTGAATACATGTTTGATATGAACTGTAATATGATTCTAATTTCTAGATAACACATAGTGTGGAGACTAAATTCGGCAAGCTTTTGAGCCTATCTTTTTTTTAAAGGGTTATGAATACATTGTGCTTGTCGAATTTCATTGAAATAGCGCATTAACTCATTTTTTTAGTTTCATTATTCTTGTTTTGGTTGATAGTCAAGTTAAAATATTTGCAACCATGCTAAATAATCTTCCATTGTAAACATTAAAGAATCGTATGACCCAAGGATGTGATTTTAGGCCTTCTTTGTTTTCCACTCTTTTGACCTTTGACCTATCCAGACAAATAATGAAATTTTCTTAGTTCGACCCTTTGAGCCTTTAAAGTGCCTCTCTTTCTTTAATCACCATTATCTTTTTTTTTGCTCCAACTTGACCAACTTGGAGTTCACCACTGAGAGATTACTCAACTTTTAGTGGTGATAAGGCAGTGTGTTGATGAAGAAGAAAAAAAAAGATGATGTTTGGGGTAGTTGCCTGAGTATTCAATGAACATTCATTTCAAAAGCAACGAAAAAGAAAAGAATAAGGTTGGAAGAAAAAGAAAAAAGAAAGAAAAGAAAAAAGAAGAAAGAAAAGAAGAGGAAAGAAATTAAAAAATATATATGAAAAGAAGAGAATGAAAATATGAAAGTTGGTAGAAGAATGAATGAAAGAAATTGAATATGCCTTACAATGCCATTCTGAAAACTACCTACTAAATCCGTTCTATTCTTTTTCATTGCCTAAGCCATGTTACAACCTTTGAAAAGTCCTATTTGATCCTAGAAAACATGTTTTGGATATGTAAACGATGAGAGGGAGATTAAAACATGGTAGCGATTAATTTTTCTTGACTATTGGCATCCTATCCATGAGACTATTATTCTTTCGTGTCATGCATCATTTTCGAGTCATATGTGAGCGTTTCTCATTTTGAAAACATATTTCCTTTGCTCATATATACAAGAGAGATTACACATGTTCTGATCGTTTCATTTGAGAGTGTAATTAACATTGTGAGATTCGTAGTCGAAGCATAGTTGAATGGTTATCTGAGTTATATTCCAAGTTCATGACATGCGCATGTTCATTTGACTACCACATCACACACGTGCAATTTTATGAGAAATTCTATTGATTTATACGATGCATGTGCTTTAGATTGTTTTTTATGACGTCGGTAGACGTTTGATGACGTATCTTCTTGTTCGATATTCTATTTGAAATCACTGTTTTATTATAAGGAGTATTGAATGTTATGTTTTTTTGTTTTTAATAAAACTTTTTAAATATATACTGAACTAGAGATGGTTGTGGGTATCTTATTCGACGAGAACCCTAACGAGACTTCACTCGTCCAACTAGGGACACCTAAAAGTTTAAAAGGCTTATTGCATATGCCAAATGCAATCGCGTTGCCTGCGACAGTGAGTTAGGATTTTTAAGTATAGTAGTATTTATTTTTATATTTTTCTTTGCTCGAGGACTAGCAAAGTGTAGGTTTGGGGGTGTGATCAGTGACAAATAGTTCCCGTTTATAGTCCTGAAGATACGCTTTGTAAGCCCATTTCATTTAGTTATTAGTTGTTTTTTAATAAGTATTCTAAATTTTGTAGGTTTTGGAGCTTTAACTTGAAAATGCACCAAAAAAAAAACAATAATTAGTGGCTTTGGAAGACATTCTGGGCTCAAAAGTTGATTCCGGTGAAAGCTGAATGCAGTAGCAGCCTCGGAAAATCGCATTTTTGACCATCAAGACTTTGGATTTGAGAAATTTCTACGAAGATACTAAATGTAGATCTTCGAGTTACGGACGTGTGGCCATAAACAGTGAGTCAATACGAGGTCCAAGTCAAAAGTTATCGTAATTCTATGATAGGTGTCCAAGTCAAAAGTTATCGCAATTCTATGATCGGTGCGCGAAGCTGAAAAAATCTGAGAAAAGATGGAAAAAAGCCAGCTTGCTGGAGTGACCCGCATAAGTGATCCGTTGAAAAAGTCAAAAATGTGTATTTAGAGGTACTGAAGAGCCCTGTACGATCTGAATTGGCTGAATACGTCCAGAAACGTAAAAATAACAGTTTTAGTGCGATTAGGTTTAGAAAAAGCCTCCTAATCCTTCCAAAATTTATATAAATCATGTTCTAAATCAATTTTGGGGTTACACAGCATTAGACAACATTAGATGCATCCATATACAACAAAAAACTTCAACCATTGAAGAGAGGAAAGCAAGGAGAAGAAGAAGAAGAAGACCAAGGATTCCCATGGCCTCCTCCATCAACCTCTTGCCGTTCATTGCTTCTATGGCCACTTAGACCAAGATCTAGGGTTTCAATGAAACCCTAGCCAAGTAATAAGGTGTTATTTATGTTTTTATTTTAGTTTTTTTATGTATGGATGATGATTACATGTTTCGAGGATTTTCAATAATAGAATCGTAGTTCTATTGATTAAATCATTACTTTCAAAGTTTATTCTTGTCTTAGATTTATTTTGAATTTGATGTGCTCAATGATCTACATTTACTATGCTTGTATGGATTATTTACATGTAATGGTGCTTATTGGAATTGTAATATCAAGTAGTTGAATAGTTCATGCCTAGGGAAGACAGAGTGTGCCACAACCCTAGTTTAGTGTGAGACAATCCGTGCTAACCGAAGATGAATTATGTTGATGCTTGAATCGTAGTTATCTTCTTGACGGAGGAATTGGGCGTGTAGCTACAATTTCCCATTATCATCCAGTGTAATAAGCTAATTGAATGCATAAGTGCCCTTATTATGAAGCTAATGGTGGATTTGCAATCCTAGGTTCACATTAAATATCGTTTAAAACAACTTTTAATCGCTTTCATAATTTAGATTTATTTTCATTGTTCTTAGTTTAATTAAATTCAAAATCCAAATTCTGTTTTCTTAATTAATTAGGCTTAGGTTTTAAAATTAAAGTGCTTTCAATCTATAAGGGTTTGACCTTTTTCTTCCACACTGTAAATCTTTTAAAGTAGAGTATACTTTTATATCTTGATTTTGACAAGATCAATAAGCGTACCTTCTAAATGTTGTTGTTCATCGGTGTTAAAGCCTGCTTCCCCTTGGATTTTAGCATTTACCCGAGTATGATCTGAGGGTCCTTGGATTCCTTGAACTGGGGCCCCATAGTGTCTCCTCGTGGTGCTCGACAATCCCTGTTCAAGTGTCCCAGTTTGTTGTAGTTGCGACAGACAATGTCCGGCCTGCGATTCATTATGAGTGGTGCAGTTTATTGCAATATGTCTCAGCTTTTCATAGTTAAAAAACCTCCATCATTTGGTGGTAGAGCTGTAAGCAGTGCCTGAGGTTGCAGTCCTCGCTGTTGATATTGCTGGGTCAAAGCTAACTCTGCTGGGGCTTCCTGGTTCCTTCCCAGGTTCTCTTGTTGCCTTGAAAGTTACCCTAAGGTCTCCACCCTTGGGTATTCCTCTGCGGTTGGGTCTGGAAATTCCTCTATTGGAAGTTCCTCGATGGCTGTGGTCAATTCGTCTGCTGTCGCTGTACTGGATACGCATCCTTTTCCAGACTTACAGCAAGTCTAACCAGTCCTTCCAAATTCTGGTTCAGGTGACCAATCATCATATGGCGAAGATGGGGGTTCAGTCCCTGGTGAAATCTCTTCACCTTCTTTAGCGGTGTATCGATCATATGGGGAGCGAACCTCAACAATCGCTAAAACTCCGTGGTGTATTCCCGTACCATCCATCCTCCTTGGACTAGGCTCATGAAGTTCTTTTCCTGTTGATCCTTTTCATCTTTCGGAAAGTACTTTTCCATAAATCTTCCCTTGAACATTTCCCAAGGCATAGCTCTTGCAACGTTCATCCCTATAGTGGCTCGCTCAGCTTCCCACCAATCTGCGGTGGCATAGGTGAGCTGGAACTTAGCAAGATGACATTTCTCTTGTTCAGTGCATTATAACGCTTCAAAGATCAACTCCATCTCGCTTATCCACTGCTCGACTTTCCACGGTTCTATTAATCCATCAAACTTCTCGAGACTCAAACCATAAAATTTGCTAGTAGTTTGTCTCCGGTCTGTCTCTGCTGAAACGTTGCAACTGGGGGTTGGACAGGTCATTGATTTATAGCATGGTTGTAGGTATCACCTACATGTTCCATCATTTGCATAAAAGTTTCAAAGCCTCCAGATGGGTCCATTCCTTCTAGAATAGGTGCTCTAATTCGGGCTTGATAATTCCTCAAGGGTCCTACCATAGTGTAGTAGTGAAGTGTACCTACAAGTGACCTATCGATTACCTAAAAGTCTTCTCGGAGAAACAAAATCCAAATTGAGTGATAAACATTAATAAGAACTAATAGTTCTACTATCAACATATATCACTCAAACATACAGTCCATATCAAAAGTACTGCTCGTATATATATCAAAAGATGTACCACATAGTACACACTAGTCAAACTGTGTACCACGTGGGACATAGCTAAAATTGTACTAAAGTCAGCTATTTACAATACTACCATCACCGATAACCTCTATACAAAGCTATGGTCAAATAGCTTTCTCTCAAGCTCCCAAAAATCATATGGACAACATGTCCTGACATAAAACTAACAAAAACTAAACCCTGTAGATCCTGACTCAAAAGTTGTCAGCATCCGATCCTACTGGTGGTGCCACATCCTCCGAAACGATATCCATCTCCTCAAGGGGAACGTTCTCAACTAGTGTGGTAAGATCTCCGACTACCACTCCGATATCCCAATCCTCAACTACATCCTATGCCTTCATCACCTGATTAGTGACATTGACAGCCACAATAACAAATCCATCAGCTATGTCTAATGCCCCTGCTAATGCAACCTCTCCCATAACAAATCCAACTGGTTAAGTGACCATCTCAGCTATCCATCCTACTGCCATATCAGCCATGGCTGCCATATGTACTATAGGTCCGACTGCTAACTGAAGCATAATGGGTACCTCTGGCATAACTATTTCCTCGTCATGAACATCCTCTTCTACTAACTCCAAGATCACAACTCCCTCTACTACTGCGTCATCCTCTCCAACCACTATATCTGCCTCAACAGCATTGGGGTCCTCTGGCTCTTGCTCTAGTTCTGGCTCCTCATCAGGAACATAATTTGGCTCCTCCAGGTCATCCTTTGACTCATCATCATCGTCGTCGTCTACAGGCTTCTCTTCTGCTAGGTCCTCATCATCCATCGGATCCTTCTCTCCATCCCTGTCAATATCCTCGTCAGGAAACTTATCCTCTGGCTCTGGGTCATCTTCTCCCCAAATCGGCTTAGGCTCTAGAACTTGTACAATAGTTACCAATGATGGTGGGGCTATAGGAGCTGGTGCAGCTGCAAGCTCTGGTGGAACAGGCCGGACTAAAATCTCTCGTAACTCAATTACGTCTACCTCCGGCTTACTCTAGATTAACCTAGCTATCTCCTGGTATATGGCTGCTCGGGTCATAGCGTAGTGATATGCATCCATATGTATCTCTGTCGGGTGTGTCTTTGCGGACACGTGGAATTGGTTTTCCTTTTGTTTTGCAATTGATTTGAAGAAAAAAAGAAAGGGTCTGTTGAAAACTGATACAGAGTCGTCACTTGGTCTTTAAGTAACCAAGAAACCTAATTTTGACTCACCTAAATGGATAAAGGGCACCGGCCCTTCATGACCAAAGAACTTGGCTCGAATTTTGGTAAGAGAGAGGAAAGAACCTTTGTCACGACTAAAACACCCTCAACTCACCCCATCTCGCGATGGGCCTCAATTATCATCCAAATAATCATCTTATATTATGTTTGGTTCGACATTTAATATTTATGATAGTATATTACATCTCATAAGAATCTTGAAATGGGAGATCAAAAGATAAGATATCATTCATAAGATCTAAGCCAAGTATCACACAATGCAAAAGTGAAAAATCACACAAACAAACATAGGAAAAATCATCTAATCACTTATCAAGTAATCAAGTTTTCCTAATCTAAAGGGGAACATGAATTGTTCTTGAAACAAATAATCAAAGGAAAATATGCTTAGCAAGGTAGTATGATGCATGTTAATCTTGGGTAAAAAAGATCTCTCAATCCCCTGGACGGATGATAAAGGAAAATTAGGTCGGGGGAGCATGAACGTGCAATCAAGTTCATTCCTTATAATCGTCTTAGATTAGGAGTCACAAAACTCCAAATCTTGCATGTATGCAATGTATGATCTTAGAATGTGCAAAGGTTGTAGTGTGTTTGTGTACATGGATTTTCTAAAGTGACTTAGGAATCTAAAATATCCATGAATGTATGAAAAAAAATCATTACAGGATATGTACAAATGTAGTCTGAACTACTTCCTAAGAGATGAAATAATATCACTTGCATGTACACACCTAATCAAAGAATAAAAGTTGAAACTATGAATAGTGGACAAAATAGCGAGTTGATTTTGTAAAAATATAAAAGTGGGGTTAGGAATATTCTTAATTCATGATTTTTTATGGAGATCATCTTTATTGTGTCTAGAACACATCAAAAAAGCCAAATCACTATAGAAGCAACAGATTGAGAGAAATCGTATAAACAAGAGAGGTTACTCATAAACAGAGTTCGTACTGTCGACTGAAATGTAGAAAAAAATCTTAGAAAATGAAGAAAAAATATTTCGAGGCCCATATTACACAGAAAGTTCCCTAAGCCACTAAAGTTCAAGGAAAAAATGAGTTAGGACCAGTCTCGTTGTAAAACGTTTATGAAAAACAAGTTGAAAGCCAACCAAAGCTGCCGTGACAGAAAAATCGAATATCTGTAAGGAATGTTTGGGTCAAGATGGGACACTTCCAAGTGTTTTTTAATTAAACCAAAAATCAAGGGTATTCTATGAGAGTTAGGAAGACTTTCCAAGTGGTCTCATGGTCATCCTTTGAGTATTGAACTCAAAAAGTCATTTTAAAGTTGGATAACTCACTGTTTTGAATTTTTAAAATATTTTTTAAAACAAGTTTATTTCTTGGAATCCAAATGTTGGGGTTTTAGATGGGTTTTGAAATAGGGTTTTTGAAAGAACATTTTTAGCACTAAATGAAGATTAAGACCATTTGGAATATCCACTTCACACTCATCATCAAGTTCCTCCAAGATTGCTGGAGAGTATTGCCTTTATTTTGGAAATGACTTCAAGAATACATAGGAATGTATTGAAGTTAGAATCATCATCTATCAAGCATGTTGAGGTCAAGAGCTACTATCCATAAGGATGCACTCACCTCAAATACCATGTCATCATCTAGATGATGATGAACTAGTAAGTAATCAAAGAAAAATCAGAAAAAGAAACGAGGTAAGAAGAGATGAACATATATAAACAAGCAAGTAAATAGCAATCAATAGTTGATAATCATTGAGATATTGAACTTGTAGCTTGGTGTTTCACTCATATATAGTGACTTAGGACATGGAAGTAGCTTCCTATCTCATAAATGCTCACAAAAATGGTGGTTAGAAGTATTGAATGTGAAGTAAAGAGGAGTAATGAAGTAAAAACAAGGTTGTAAACTCACTTTCTTGCTGAAAATCAAGGGAAGAAGCTCTCTTTTCTCTCTATTCTAACATTATCTCTACAACTTTCTCTCTACAACTTCTATAAACTTGTATTTGCCACCCCTCAAATGTGGAGTCAAGGGGGGTTTATATAGGCCAATTTGGGGGGAGTTTGGGATTTTAAAAGTGCTCCCATTGGTCCCAAACATCTGTGAATATAAAACTATGTCGTTTTGGCTTCTAATTATTCAATTTGGACCCCCAAAATTTATTACAAAAGTGGACCCGTCAGAGGTTGTGTGTCGTTGTGACACTAGCCATGTGCCGCCGCGGTATTGGCCCAGTGTCGCCGTAGCATTGCTCCATAGATGCCCAAAAATTTGTATTTAGGCCCCCAGAGGTTCCTGTATTCGTGAAAAGGCCCTATTTTGTCCGAAATTCACAAAAAAATGTATACGAACTCCAAATTAAGGTTGTGGTATATTGTTGGAAAGGTAATGGAGTCTACTTTCCATAAATATTAGTTCAGAGATAGGTCACTTTGAAAGGTTTTGCGGTATTCACGATAAAACCTGATTTGATAGCCTTTTTCGCCTTTAGAAATTCACAATGAATTCAGTTTTCAGTCCAAAAATTATGCGCGATATACCGGTGGAAAGATATTGACATTTAGTATCCATGAAAAATGTTTGAAAAATGATACAGTGCTTCGGTTTCAAAGTCAACATTTAGGTCAAATCTGTCAAACCTGGGATATCTAGAAAGTTCTCGGAACCTCTGGGAGCTCCCAAGAGCTGACATTTTCGTCTGGTTTACTTTTTAAACTTGTTTTAGTGCTTTTGACATAATCTAGAACCTTGGTCCAGAACCCTGGTCAAACTTGGTCAAACCTGTGTTAAACCGGTCAATGGTGACTTTTTGGGAACTTTTGGGACTTTCGGGGTCTCTCATAGCTGACGATTTCATCTGATCTTGCTTTAAAACTCATTTTATCACTTTTCTTACGACGTAGAATGTTTCCAGAACTATCGGTCCAAATTTGAGAGTTTTTGGGCTTTCAAGGGCATTTTGGTCATTTGTACCACTTTATGAGTATTTTAAGAGATAGAGCTAACTTTCAGGAGTCTTTTTGAGTCTTTTCTGATCATTGTGAACCACCAAAGCTATGGGTCTCCTAAATTTGATAGTCGACAAAATGGGGTGTCTACAATTTGCCCCTCTTTTGCATGAACTTGCGAGGCAACGCATGTCGCAAACGAGTGCCAAAGCTTTGAAGAGACAGGTATTTTGGAGGCTATAGATTAGGATAAAAGCATTGCAAAATATGTAGTAATAGAAAAACATGATGCTGAGGCTAGTGCTGGTCGCGCTCTACGTGAGCTACCTACGTATCCCAAGGGGAATCAGACTAGGACGTAGTTTGGGGCATAAAGGAACAAATCACACATGCACAACAAGACAAGCGGATACTATGCTATGAGGATGATATGTAATGCATGAATGTGATATGAACTATATACTATGGCGTATTTGCCAGCCTTAATTGGTTTTATGCATGCTTCTTATGGTGTTGATGATCCTAGCATGAGCTAGTGCTGTGGGTGTATGCCACTTCGAGTGGCCTCGTGTCATGCTAGTGTTTCTGACAGTGATGCAGGATAACCAATCTGGATATTTGGTTCGGACTTCTATTGGGGATGGTAGGGGCTTCTTCGGGAACCTTTCTTAACTTTAGACCGATAACCAGGATCCATCTCTGAATCTTTCACGATTGATCAAATCTACTGACCTAAAACCAGGACCCATCTCTGAATCTCTCACGGTTGATCAAATCTGGTAGTGCTCAATCCAAGAGAGCCAGTTAGGGCATTTGGGAGATAATTTTGCCTATATTTGTCCGCTGGGGATGGTTCTTGAAATCTCTGAGAATCTCTTAACTGTTTTCTTCAATTTCTGACCTAGAACCAGGATTCCTCTCTGAATCTTTCACGGTTGATCAAATCTTGCAATGCCTAATCCAAAAGAGTCGGTTAGGGCCTTTAGGAGCTGATTTTTTCTTCTATCTGTCTACTGGGGATAATATGGACTCACTGTGGATTTTTCTTAACTATTTTTCTTGACTGGGAACCAGGATCCAAATCTAAATCTCTCACGGTTGATCAACTTCTGCAATGGTTATTCTGAAAAGCCTATTCGGGCCTCCGGGAGCCATTTTCTCCCTATAAATGTCCACTGGGGATAATCTGGACTCACTGTGGATTTCACTTATCTGTTTTTCTTGATCGGGAACCATGATCCAAATCTGAATCTCTCACGGTTGATCAACTTCTGCAATGGTTATTCTAAAAACCCTATTCGAACCTCCGGGAGCCATTTTCTCCCTGTAACTGTCTACTGGGGACAAATTGGATCTGATGGGGATAAAACCTTGTAAATTTTAACTAAGATGAGTCATTTGGGCTAATCAGGGCCTAAAACGGGCTGAAACAAACCAAAATGGGTCAAAACAGGCTACAATATAGCGAAGCAGGGCCAGCAGGGAGCAGTGCCACGGCGGCACTGGGTCGCCAGACTCCGTTGTTGTATATCCAGAGTTTTTGATCATTTTGGTCTCATTATTGGCCATTTTGGGGTGTTTTTGTAGCTAAAATCTGCCAAAAATTAGTTTGTGCACACTCGGGTAAGTAATCTTTTCCCACGAGTGGAATTTTGATTGGAGTTTTATTTTTCTCCAAATTTCAAGAAGAAAGTTTGGTCCTAACTTCCAAATTCTTTACAGATCCATGACTTCAAGCTCTAGGAGGCTCTCTAAGAAAGCCAAAGAACATGTGAGGGTTGAGAGCCAACCCTCGGAGTTGATTTTGCGAGACCCCTGACATCATCTTTCCTCCGCGGCTCTAACGAGTCAGGTACATGAAACCTTCGGTAGTTTAGGAATAATTTTGTACACT
The DNA here is from genome assembly GCA_033977485.1 of Hydrangea macrophylla. Classification (NCBI taxonomy): domain Eukaryota; kingdom Viridiplantae; phylum Streptophyta; class Magnoliopsida; order Cornales; family Hydrangeaceae; genus Hydrangea; species Hydrangea macrophylla. Next base: position 56,056,728 of record CM066996.1, read on the forward strand.
GTGCTAGTTTTATGAACTGTAGTAGGCATTTACAGATCGTTGGAAGTTTGTTTTATGATCATTTGTTGAGTTTGTGAAGTTGGACTTCGGGAAGTGAATAGTGATTTTTGTGCCTATTTTTGCTATTTTTGATGTGTGCAAGTGCCGGAGGTGGTTTTGAAGGGCCACAGTAGTCTCGTTCATGCCTTCTTGTGGTACACTCAGTTGTCGCCTATTGTTCGGAAAATGGTTAACAAGGTGGGGTTCGGCGATTTGTCTGCCTGGTTTCAATGAGTACCAATGACCATGGCACATTTTTATGCTCTGGCCGAGAGGTGGTGGGATACGACCAATACTTTTTATCTTCCATTTGGCGAAATGACAATGACGTCTTTCAATTTTTCAATGAGGTCTTAGATTACCTTTATGAGATTGATCATGAGGTCATTGAGACACTGATCAGAGCAGTTCCTCTGAATCTAGAGGGACATCGGTTCACTTGCGGCTTGCTTTATCGGGCTTCCGAGAACGGGAGGCACAATCTCAATGTTCGACAACTGTTATGAGTCTTCCTTCTGTATGTCCTTGGCTATTTGATCTTCACGACGCGAAATGATGAGGTGAGTCTGAGGCTCCTTTCTTGCTTGGATGACATTAATGAGATTCCCTCTTATGATTGGGGCGGTGCCACTCTGGCTCATCTTTATACACACATGGGTGAGGTTTCTTGAGGTGGCATTAAATCGACCGAAGGTTTCTGGCGAGCTTGGGAGGTATGTTCTGTGACTTCTTCGTTTCTTTTGGCTTTCGATTTTCAGACTTCTATTTTCTAATTTTTATTTTCTCTATGTAGCTCTGGAGCTTCGAGTATTTAAAGATGTTGGCTCATTCTCTTGTCGATGAGTCGGGTGAGGAGGAGGATGGCATGGCTCCTGTGCCTTTGTTCCTTTGGGGCTTGAGATGGTGAAGGGATGTCATTGGGGTTAAGAGCGGGGCCTACTGAGTTATCCTTCTAAGGAACTTCTTGTCCAAGCTGACCGTTGCTAGTGTTGATTGGACACCTTGGGAGAACCTTTCTTACGCCACTCCTAGGGAGATTCAAGCAGTTAGGCCTCTTGCTTCTCACTGATTTCTGATGGAGAGTACTGATGTAAAGCAATGGTATCTTGGCGAGCAGGTGTCCCGGTAGTTGATCGGAGGCCCAAGGTACTACGTTCTTCATAATCCTCCCATGATGGATGCCGATGACCTTTTTGGTGCTGTTCTGCAGTCGGCTTTGGCTGGTATTGATGCTTGGGATCATTTCCGTTCTGAGGCTGGCAATGAGACTTACTGTGGCCGCTTTCAGATGCCCAACTTCCCACTCCTGGATGTGAGTTTTTTTTTGTCTCTATTCGTCACTTATGTTTTTGACTCATCTTTTTCTAACTTGTTTTGTGCCTACAGTTTCATGGGATGTATAGGAGACAGGCTCCTTTAGCTTCCGATCCTATCCCTCCTCCCTGGGACTGGATTGTCAATGTTTTGGGTGTCGATGGTTTCCCACGAGTCATGGAGGTGTCGTGAGTCATAAGTGGGTATCCCACCTAGGCAGTAGGCGTCCTCAATATTCCTTAGAGTTATGCGAAGGAGGGTCACGCCTTGGCGGCTAGCTTACGGTCTTTGGTCCTTACGCGAGACCACAGGGTATGTGTCTAATTTTATGCTTCTTAAGGTGATGAGGTTCTAACCCTAGATTTTACCCTTGACAGATGGATGGTATGTGGCAGTTTGTCGCAAGTCACATGGCATCACTGGTAAGTTTCTAACTCGACTCCGCTTTCGTACTTTTGTTGGTTCACAACAGGTGGCACTGGGTCATCGCGGTCCAGGATGAGGTGTAAGGGCGAGTGCACCAGACTACGGCCCAACATGTTTTTTTTAGGGTAGAGTAGTTGAGCTCATACCCAGTCATCCTCTTCCTAAGGTAATATATGGCTTTTTTGGAGTGGCTTTCTTCTCCTTCTTGGGCTAGCATGCAACCCATGGCATTTTTGGAGACAGAAAGGTAAAAAAGCAAAAGCTTATGAGGGGTAGATGGTAAAAGGAGAGGTAGATTTTGGAGGTAGGCTTTTATTTTGTCAAAGGCGGCTTAGCATTGGTCATCCCATTGGAACTTCTCTCCTTTTTTCAGTATTCGGAACAAGGGATCACTATAGTCGTGAGCTTGGAGATGAATCGATTGATGAATTGGATCCTGCCAAGGAACCCTCTTACTTGTTTCTCATTCTGCGGTGGCTCCATTTCTAAGATTACCTTAATTTTGGAGGGATCAACTTCTATCCCCCTTAGTGTGATAAAAAAATCCAGGAGTTTCCCAGAAGTCACACCGAAAGTGCATTTCTTTGGATTCAACCTCATCCTGTACTTATGCAATCTTTTCCAATGCTACCAGGTGTCCTTCCCTATCCTTAGATTTCACGATCATATCATCCACGTATACCTCTACTTCTTTGTGAATCATGTCATGCAGCAAGGTGGTGGCGGCCCTTTGGTAAGTTGCTCTAGCATTCTTGAGCCCGAATGGCTTCAACTAAAACACTAAGTCCCCTATGGCATGGTAAATGTCATTTTTTCCCAATCTTTCGACGCCATCAAAATCTGGTTCTCGAGAAACCATCCTTAAATGAAAACAACTCGTGTCCCGCGGTGCTATCTACCAAAACATCAATGTGGGCAGTTGGAAGTCATCCTTTAGACTGGCTTTATTTATATCGCGGAAGTCAACACACTATGAACTTTTCCATCCTTCTTGAGGACTGGTACGATGTTGGCAACCCATTCCGGATACTCTGTGACAATGATGAATCCTGCCTTGAACTGCTTCTACACCTGTTCTTTGACCTTGAGTGCCCACTCTGGTCTTATGCGCCTCAATTTCTGCTTGACGGGTGTAGAATTGTGGTGGAAAAGAATATGATGTTAGACAATGTTAGGATCGACCCCAGGCATGTCCTCTTAAGACCAAGCAAAAACATCTTTTAATTCTTTTAGCAAAAGATTTAGCTTTTCTTTTTCTTCTTCATTAAGTGTTGAGCCAATTGCACAATTTGTGGATTATCTTTTTCACCTAGATTAACTGATATAGTATCTTCGATTATTTCATAAATTGGTGGTTTTTCAATTAGTTGTTTAAGTTCAATTAGGAGATCATTAGGGAGATCTGTGCATTCACAAGTATTAGACACAGAGGAGTAAGTAGAAACATCTTTCATTTTATTCATAATAGGCAGAGTGATTACATCAAATAGTGGTGGGACTACAGCGACCGACTCTGGTATAGACTCGATAACTAGAAAAATAGACTCCAGTGGAATAGAGGATAGGGAGACACAGACAGATGACTCTACAGCCTGGTTGCTTAGACCCTCCTCAGTCGGCATGATCTGATCATCTTGGCTCTTGGCCCTCTTTCCTTCCTTTTCTTCAGCAAGTTCCTCCCACATTTTCTTGATAGCTTCGGTGTCCAGATACTTCAACCAGCCTTCCTCTGGGGTCTTGATAATTTTTTCTAGATAGAATGGATCTTGATAAAGGGGCCTCTCGCAGCCAGCAAAGATCTCAAGTCCAGGATACCTCTTTCCAGTGGTCTGATGGATTCAAGGTTCAGGGAATCCAAAATAGGGGAAGTCATCCCCTTCATTGATGAACTGACCATTCAGGGTTTTACGGTACTGTGGGAGACTCTTTACCTCTTCTTCCATGGCTTTTGCAGCTCAATGTCTTCTCTAGTGGGTTCATACCCTAACCCAAAGGTGCCTTGCTGCCCTTTAATCTAAGGGAACTCGCGGATCCCTTGTTGGCGTCGGCACAATCCCATCCCAGGGAAATAGTTCATTTTACGAAAAATATTGATGACCACGAAGTGGATCTCAGGGAACCTGTCTTCACTACTGATCATGGGGACTTCTTCCATGGAGAATCCTTCGATTTTCCCTTCCTCTAGTTCTGGTATTTGGATTTCAAAGACGGTATCATAACTTGGAAAGGCTTCATTTTCCCAACTATTACCGAAGATGATTTTTACCTTTTTCTCATGAATGTACTTAATTATTTGGTGCACAGTGGATGACACAACTTTGTTGACATGCAGCCAGGGCCTCCCAATCAACAAGTTGAACGAGGCAGGTATGTCCATGATTTGAAAAAGTTTCGTGCAAACCAAAGACCCCACTTGGATTTACAGATAAACAGTCCCCCTTACAGTTCTCTTGGTGTTGTCATAAGCCCTCACCGATTGCACAGATAAAGTGATGTCTAGGATATCAACCCCCAAGGCGGTAGCAGTTCTTAAAGCACAAATATTCAGGGCAGAACCTGTATCAACTAGACAAAATGGCACTTATTGCCCCTTGCATCCAATAGTGATGTATAGAGCTTTGTTGTGTGCAGACCCTTCCGGTAGTAGGTCTTCATCGAAAAAGGTAATGATCGGATCAGGGGTGAGTGTGCCCAAGAAAGCCACCATATCTTCTGGTGTAGCATCGATGGGGACCTCAATCCCGGCTATGGCATTCAATACGACATGCCTATGCTTATAAGATGTTACCATGATGTCCTACATCGTGAGATGTGCTTGGGTTTTCTTCAATTGGTTTATCAATTCATTGTCCTCTTCGATGATTTCATCCATCTTTCCCTTTCCCTTGTCTTTGATTAGCCCTTTTTTGATGGTTTCGGCGATAGGCTGTGGCTTTTGATAATGACGGCCTGATCTAGTCAGATAGTCAATCTCGGTAGGAGTAGTTCCATCTATGGTCCCATCTTCTTTGAACCAATCACAATCTAATCCCACAAATGGTTTCTCCGGCTCATTCCAGATAGAGGCATCGCTTTCATTATTGGGATCATACCATTTGAAGTCTACAACCAATAGATCATCTTCTTCTAAGAAGAACAAATCTTGTTCATCATCTAGTTATGGCTACCATTCATTGTCCTCTCTTTCGATCAAATGAATTTCCGCAGAATCCGGAATATCAATGAGGGATAAGTGATGTCCTAAAGGGATTATGAGGGTAGAAGGGTCAAAAGTAGTGGGGCCAGATTCAATGAAGCTGATATTTTGGTGGTTTGGTAGGGGATTTTGGGTGATATGGGGTTGCTTTGGTGGCGGCTCAATGATATTTTGGTCAATAAGGTCCTGGATATCGTGACAGAGGCGCATGCAATCATTGGTATTATGGCCAGGGGCTAGGTGATAGGCACAGTGTTTGGACATATCGCAGCTTGGTGGTGGTGGGGTGTTTCGCGGTTCGAGTAGTTGGAGATGGCCTCTCTTGAGGAGGCGGTCTAAGGCTGAGGAGAGGGGAATCTCTAGCTTGGCGAAGTTACACGGAGGCTTTTTCTGGAATGGGCGGTTGGAGGAGTTGGCTTGGTTAAGGTTTTGGTATGGCCTGAGAGGGTATGGTATGAGTTAGTTGCTAAGGGCATTGACATCCGGGGGGTTCTGGGAATAATTGGGCCTTTTTGACTGGCTCGGAGGTTCTTCTTTCTTAATCTTTCCTTCCCTGATAGCGTCTTCAATTCATGTTTCAACTTCAAACAACTCCTCAAAGGTGGAGATGGACTGATAGAATAGCTTCTCATGGTAGAGCGGTTGCAGATTTTGGATTAGCATTCTCACCTATTCCTTTTCAATCGGCCGATGGGTCATTTGGGCCACTTTGTTCCTCCATCTGCTCAGAAATGCAGAGAAGGACTCATTGTTGTTCTGTCAAGTTGTTTCCAAATCCCTGATAGTGACATTAAGTTCTTAGTTATAAGAATAGTGGTCAATGAACACCCGAACAATATTCTCCCATGCCCGAGTTTTGGAAGCTTCCAAGGTAAGGAACCATGACAGTTCTGACTTCATGAGAGCTTGTGGGAACATCATTGCAATGTGCTCGTGGGTGCAGCCCATCGACTGGAAGATGCTCATACATAGCTTTACGTGACTTTTTGGATTCCCAGTTCCATCAAAGTGATCAATCGTAGGCATCTTGAAATTCTCCAGCAGTTTCAGCTAAACAAGCTCGAAAAGGCCTTCCAGATCTAGCATGTAATCATCGACCCCTTTGCTTCTCCTCAATACGCTTTCTAGCTTGTCAACCTTATCCATTTTCTCTTGGAATTTATTCTCATACGCAAGCGGCAGGACCCCTAGAAACCCTTCTTCTTTTTCAACATTCTCCTATATAGCGATGAGGGGAGGTATGAACCCTGGCGGTGGTGGTGGCATGAACCCCGGTGGTGGTGGGAAACCAGGTGGGTACTGTGGTTGCTGCTATTTTAGTTCCTCCATGAATTTCAAGACTTGGGCTAGGCTGTCAGACTGTTGATTTATGGTTGCTCCCAACTCGGTGACCTTATTTTCTAACTCTTCTTAATTCGTACTGAAATAACTTAGCGGGCTAATCCTGACCAAAAGATTGTCTAAATTTCTAACCCAGGACTAGGATCCCAGCTACTGACCTTGGGAACCTATACTGACCTACAGATTTGAGAGGATCGTATCAGATTTTGATAGTGACAACTTTAGATAGACAACAATAGTGATGTTAACAAACGTGGACTGACTGTATACAAACCGACTGAGACAATGCGTGCAGACTGATTGGAATGGTGTATGCATATGTGACAAGCATGCATATGCAAGCCCTAATCTACATGAGGCTCTTACTTTTAATAGGTAGTGGTTAAACAAGTAAGATCCAAGCCATACAGAGTGTGCTAACCTTACTTTCCAGTATGACCACCATGAGAGAAAAAGTAATTTCTAGGACATTTGGGAGATTTAAGGGAGTTGTCTAGGATTTTTGAGAGTTTATAGGAAAAACAAGGGTTTCTGAGTGAATTGGACAGAGTTTCTGAGAGAAATAGTTATATCTGGGCATTTTTGGGAAATTTGGACAGAGTTTCTGGGAGAAACAATTATGTCTGGGTATTTCAGGAATATGTGGACAGGGTTTCTGGGAGAAACCGGTATTTATGGGCATTTTTGGGAAATTTGGACAAAGTTTCTGGGAAAAACAGTTATATCTTGCTATTTTTGGAATATCTGGACACAGTTTCTGGGAGAAACTGGTATTTATGGGCATTTCTGGGAAATTTGAACAGAGCTTTTAGAGAAACAGGGATACATGACAAGAGCAAGTGATGATGGTGATCATACTGTCTAGTAAGTTTTCATACTTCTATGTCTTTGGACCAACAAACAAGGTTTGCGGCGTATTTCTTTGTGAACATGGAGCAGACATCCTTATCATGGTGCCTAGGCAGTTCAACTCAATGTAATCACATTTGAGTGATTGCCTTGGGAATCATAAGAAAGAGGTTTTTTTCTATGCCACATAAGCGTCTACACCGCGTAAGTAATCCCACCAGGGCTTACAGTAGTTATATCACATTGTCCAATCTAAAAAGATAAATCAATAGTCCTATGAAAGGTTCTACAGGAATCTATATGCAAAGGCTGGGTTTAGTCAAAGAGGGTCCGTTGACGAGAGTTCCAATATACTGTCAAAGAGACAGTACATAAGTTTTTACTCTTTTTGATATACCTTGGAAGGTACAGTATCAACGGTGACTTGTGCCCTGGCACAGCAAGACCTGGACAATGTCAGCGCCGTGTTTCAGACACAGTTGGAGAGGGAAATGCAGAAGTGCAATGCGGTGAACTAGACACAGAAAAAAGATGATTTTAAGGATACTTCTTAAGAGTCAAACCTCTGTATTATTTTGTTTTTAAAATAAAAGTCCCTAGCAGATTCGCCAGATTGTGGACACGCGGAATTGATTTTCCTTTTGTTTTGAAATTGATTTGAAGAAAAGAAGAAAAGGTTCTGTTGGAAACAGATACAGAGTCGCTACTTGGTCTTTAAGGAACCAAGAAACCTAATTTTGACTCACCCAAATGGATAAAGGGCACCGGTCCTTCATAACCAAAGAACTTGGCTCGGGGTTTTGGTACGAGAGGAAGGAGCCTTTGTCACAACTAAAACACCCTCAACTCGCTCTGTCTCTTGATGGGCCTAAATTAGCATCCAAATAATCATCTTATACTATGTTTGGTTCGACAGTTAATATTTATGATAGTATATTACATCTCATAAGAATCTTGAAATGGAATATCAAAAGGTAAGATATCATTCACAAGATCTAAGCCAAGTATCACACAATGCAAAATTGAAAAATCACACAAACAAACCTAGGAAAAATCGTCTAATCACATATCAAGTAATCAAGTTTTCCTAATCTAAAGGGGGACATAAATTGTTCTTGAAACAAATAATAAAAGAAAAATATGCTTAGCAAGCTAGAATACATAGGAATGTATTGAAGTTAGAATCATCTATCAAACATGTTTTTGAGGTCAAGAGCTACTATCCATAAGGATTCACTCACCTCAAATACCATGTCATCATCTAGATGATGATGAACTAGTAAGTAATCAAAGAAAAATAAAAAAGAAATGAGGTAAGAATAGATGAACATATGTAAACAAGCAGGTAAATAACCATCAATAGTTGATAATCATTAAGATATTGGACTTCTAGCTTGGTGTTTCATTCATACATAGTCACTTAGGATATGGAAGTAGCTTCCTATCTCATAAATGCTCAAAAAAATGGTGGTTGGAAGTATTGAATGTGAAGTAAAGAGGAGTAATGAAGTAAAAACAAGGTTGTAAACTCACTTTCTTGCTGAAAATCAAGGGACAAAGCTCTCTTTTCTCTCTATTCTAACTTTATCTCTACAGTTTTCTCTCTACAACTTTTATAAATTTTTATTTGCCACCCCTCAAATGAGGAGTCAAGGGGGGTTTACATAGGCCAATTTGGAGGGAGTTTGAGATTTTAGAAGTGCTCCCATTCGTCCCAAACATCTGTGAACATAAAACTACATCGTTTTGGCTTCCAATTATTCAATTTGGAACCCCATAATTAATTAAAAAAATGGACCCGTCAAGGGTTGAGTGCCGCCGTGGCACTGGCCATGTGCCACCGCAGTAGTAGCCCAGTGGCACTGCGGCACTGCTCCTCAGATGCCCAAAAATTTGTATTTAGGCCCCCAGATGTTCCGGTATGCGTGAAAAGGCCCTATTTCGTCCGAAATTCACAGAAAATGCATACGAATACCAAACTAAGGTTGTGATATACCGTTGGAAAGGTAATGGAGTCTACTTTCCATAAAAAAAATAGTTTAGAGATATGTCACTTTGAAAAGGTTTGCGGTATTCGCGATAAAAGCCGATTTGATCGCCTTTTCCGCCTTCAAAATTCATAATAAATTCGTTTTAAATCCAGAAAGTATGCGTAATATGCCATTGGAAAGCTATTGACCTCTAGTATCCATGGAAAATGTTTGAAAAATGATACAGTGCTCCGGTTTCAAAGTCAACTTTTAGGTTAAATCGGTCAAACCTTGAATATCTAGAAAGTTCTGGGAACCTCTGGGAGCTCCCAAGAGTTGACGTTTTTGTCCGGTTTACTTTTAAAACTCGTTTTAGTACTTTTCACATGATCTAGATTAATCTTGAAACTTTTTGGTGAATTTGGATTATATTGGTCAAACCCTGGTCAAACTTGGTCAAACCGGTCAACGAGGACTTTCTGGGAACTTTCGGGACTTTTGGGAGTCTCTGGGAGCTGACGATTTCATCTGATCTTGCTTCAAAACTCATTTTATCACTTTTCTTATGACGTAGCATGTTTTCAGAATTTTCGGTCCAAATCTAAGAGTGTTTGGGCTTTTAGGGGCATTTTGGTCATTTATACCACTTTTTGAGCATTTTTAGAGATAAAGCTAACTTCTAGGAGTCCTTTTTGAGTCTTTTCCGATCATTGTGAACCACCAAATTATGGGTCTCCTAAATCTGATAGCCGACAAAATGGGGTGTCTACAGTCGTGCCCACAACATAGAGAGAAGTCTACATCCTCTCCTCCAAATAACAACTAGTTGTCTGGCGAATGTGGCTCTGGTATATCTCTGGCATAGCTGGCTCAACAATGTTTCTATGAATAAAATGTCCGCCAAATGAATCATCCACAAACAGGTGGAAATCCAGATCCATGCAAATCTATAAAAGAAAACTTTCTATCGTCAGAAGGACGAACTTATCTTAAACTCATATCTCATCTCAGGGATCTTAAAATTCTAGAACCAGATGGTGTGGAACAACGTGTGAATGAAAGTATTACAACCTAGAGCACTGCTACCAAAAATTCTGTCACGCCCTGGAGTAGCGAAAATAGAGAAAAATAAATTTCCTTCTTGGGTCCATAGGGAATGACTGGTGAATGTCACTAATTGTCCACACCACATAGTTCTAGTTAATAGAAAGAACAACCCATAGTACTATAAAGAAAACTAGTATATTACCCAACATCAAAGTTATTACAACGATAGAGGTACAACAAAAGTATATAAGGTTTAGAAGCAGCATATGCCCAGGTACCAAATATAACAAAGTAGTCTAAACAGAAATAACAAACTAACAACTATCTCCAGATCTTCAGCTGGCGTAAACGTTACCGTAGTAATCCTCCCTGGCATAGGTGTCATTAGTGGGCTACCCTCTGCGTATTCCCCTCCCGGATAGTAGCCGTCGCCGTAGGCTCCGTCACCTGCAGAATAAGTTACAGGATAGTCTGGACGGGAAAAGTCCAGGCAATAAAGGCCGTCAGCTTACTGAGAGCTGAGTGAATAGAAACTCACGGGGTGCCAGTTATAAGAAGTAAGACATGTTTATGAAGACATGAGTTAAATTTAACTATAGTAATATCTTTCTCCTTTTAGTCTTGTTATCTTGTTACTCGAAGACCGATAATCAACATACTTTGACTGAATGAACAGACTCAATCGTTTAACTCTAGGAATACACTATTATTCCGTCCACCGCTTTTTAAGAGCATATTCACAACTCACCGCAGGTCATGGACTCCACGTCAGTCCGTCCCCAGCTCTTAAGAACATATGCGTAGCTCACCGCTTTACAGTGACATAACGTTTCGAACAAGGTATATCGATCTATTGCCGCGACTCAACGTCATCTACCAGAAATCTCAGCTCACCGCCTTTTAAGAGCATATTAACAGCTCATTAGCTTTTAAGAGCGTATCATGAATCATCTGGTCTATCTTAAGACTACTTGGTGCAGCTCACCGCTTTTAAGAGCATATGCATAGCTCACCGCTTTTAAGAGCATATCATGACCAAACATCCGTCAACGTACCATTCCCAGAACTTACCAAACCTACCTAAGTTCCGTTTAATCATCGACACATGACAATTCCCAATGTGGCCTGACTACTTTGATTAAAAGAAATGGATATCAAACTCATACAAGAATCAACATGTCACCCACGTCGTCATATTCTTTCTTTTATCAAATACCCATTATTCTTTAGGGTCACATTATCCCTGCCTAACCCATAGTCGCATAACTGAACGAATCAACAGTCAAATAATTTAACCTCTTATATAATAAACAAAAGGAATAATTCATGTTTGCAAAGTTCGATCGATTGAAACCATTTTAATCGATTGAGGAAAGTAATGTCCAAGCGATCGAAATCCTTTCGATCGATTGAACCTTCGACCGATTGAACTCCATGTTTGGGCATGTTTGGGTCTATTAATTCACGTCAAAAACTTGTAAAATATCATATACAGGTACCGAGTGAGTTTATAACTCACCAAACTTCGTTAAGGGCGTGTTTGGCAAGCTTGAGCTTTCGAGCTTTAAATGGCGGCCTTTCTCTTCTCTCTCTGCTTATCTCTGCCTCTGTCTCTCTCTCTCTCTATTTCCCTCCTCTGCTCTTCTTCTTCTTCCTTCTGCTTCTCTCTCTCTCTCTCTCTCTCTCTCTCTCTCTCTCTCTCTCTCTCTCTCTCTCTTCTTGACAATAAATATGGATGTGTGTATATACATATGTATTGATGTGTGCATAATATATGTACAACGCAAGCACACACTCTCTTTCCTAAATTCAATCTCTAGGCAACAAATCCTCACACACACACAAAACCAATGTATATATATATAGAGAGAGAGAATGGGGAAAGGCAGGTAGCATGTTCGCGTGAACTGAAACTGAAATATCCAGGTGAGTTCGATCGATCGAAGTATGTTCGATCGTTCGAAAGTGATTCGACCAGTTTTTATTGATTGAAAAAGGGTTTGATCGATTGAAGTGGGGACCACGTCATAAATTCATGTCGGCAGGGCTTCGATCGATTGAACAATGTTCGATCGCTTGAACTTAAGAATGTTCGATCGCTCGAATGGACTTCGATCGATTGAAAGTAAGATTTCAAGTATGATCAAGGGAAATATATAGAATTTCTCTGTATTAAGAATTACTATAAATACAGGGTATTACAAATCGCCTGGTCATACTCATACCAATCGTAGATACTCATACCAATTGTAGGGATAGTTTGGCTTCATGTTTGAGCCTATCGTACAAGGTCCTGGCACGCCTCCGAAAAACTGCACATTTTTGCCAAACAATTTTGGCATGCCCGGTGGGACCACCGAGTGATTGATGGAAAATGCGTCACGTGAAGGCTTATACAAGCGTTTGGATGAGATTTGGGAAGAAGAGCTTCACGTTATATTTTCTTGTTTGGACCCATCTTCTGACTCGTATATACGTGAACAAAATCAAGTTACTCTTCGTGAGGAACGAGATGCAACACTCAAAGAATTACATCGGCAGATCGAGAAGACACGGGAATTTTTTGATTTGGCTAAAGAGCCCCTCGCTAGTGTGGATGATGTTGAAACACTCGAGGGAAAAGATTCATGTAGGCCAATTAACTTCATTTTGGCCATTAAATTTGTTGAAGATTTTGACAACCCTTTGTTTAGAACTCAACATTTAAAGGGTTGTTTAATTTATTCGATATTATTGCATTTGCCGAAACTGATCTTTACATAAAGCCAATCAATTCTTTGATTTTTGTAAATTTTAGTCTTCGTGGAGCTCATCAAAATTTTGGTTCTATGGCTCTTCCTTTGTCAGTATTATTATGAAGAACAAAATTATTAACTCCTACTTCGGTCAATGAATTAATCAGTCATGCTTATTGTCAGTGTTTTAAAAACCGGACCGGACCGGCCGGTTCGACCGTCGACCGGTCGGCTCTCCGGTCCGAGTTAACTCGGAAACCGTTATTAGAGTAAAAACCGGTCAAAACCGGTGGATGAACCGATTGAACCGCATAACCGGAGAACCGGTGACGGTTTTGTGGATGAACCGGTCATGAAAACTTAGAAATTTAGGTGCTCATTTTCAGAAAATGAAGGCCAAACACACCGCTCAAGACTGAAAAGCTACTGTCGATTCTGTCAATCATGGCAGAAGCATCATCACTTTTGTATTCTCTCAAAAACTTTAAGTTCCATGTCAACTATAATGATTTCACTCATTTAATATACATGACTACCTATTCTATTCTAATAATATACAAATATACACGGCTGAAATGACAATAAAAAGTTGCTATGAGAGATTTTTTATGCTACTTTAGATTAGGATGTATTATATTGTACATTTTAAAATTGAGAATTTTTGGTATGATTTTTTTTATTTCCAAGCTTTGTATGTTATTAGTAATAATTATAAATAAATATATAACTTATCTATTTATGATGTCACGGTTTGATTCCGGTTCACCCGACGGTTGAACCACTAACCCGTAACCCGGTAATTTTTCCGGTTCAATGAACAGTCCGATTTTCAAAACATTGCTTATTGTGTCTAATGCAGCTGCCACGTTTGACCGATGTGAAGAACTGAGTCGGTCTACAACAAAATCAGCTCAAAAATACTGACAACTACAAAATGTCAATTTTGTCCGATCTAATGTTTTACCGAACTAAATGTTTGTCCAACGGTGTATTCACTGAAAGTCTCAAAGTGGGCCTGACATCCTCCAAGTGGGGCTTCAAGCCCATTACAATATAAATGAGAGCTTCCCATTGGTTGTGGGCCCCGATTGTCTTGCAACCAAAAATGACCCCGGTTATCATGACTTGGAAACCAAAAATGACCACAACTCAGCCATAACAATTGGTCAATTGGTGCTAATCTCGAGGTGGCATTTTCCTAGAATGGGATAGCAAGATTGAAAATATATTAACCAAATTTTTTGTGGTCGAGTGGTAAGCTTTTTGGGTGTACTACCTAAGAGGTTTAGTGTTTGAGTCATGGGGAGCGTGGCCACTGGAGTATTCACCCGGCGCCTTCAGGCCTCGGGGGATTAGTCGAGGTGCGCGCAAGCTGGCCCGGACACCCCCTATTACCAAAAAAAAAAGATTGAAAATATATTCGGTTACATTGCATGACCAAATTTGGCAGTCAATATGGCCGATATCGGTCTAAATGAAAATTGGTCTAACAAATGTCTCTTAAAAAATTTCATTGATTTTCATTTTTAAAGAGCTAGGGGTAAATGTTTACACTTAAATTATGTATTTTTTACATATTATGATCAATTATTTAGCTCATGAATTATTTTGGGTAGTTGATCAAGTTATTAAACTTAGTAGGTGATGGAAATATTTTTATCAAATTTTGGCCAAAATAAATTTGGTCTGATCAAATTAATATTTGCCCCCTAATGACTAGACCGATTGAAATGTGCAAAATCGAACATATTATCAAGCCCGAGTTAATGTGCCTTGAATGGCCATTGATTTTGGAGATGGACGCGAGAAGCCCAATAATAGATGGAAGTCCATGTCTTAACTTCACATTATCGATTTCTCTTGATCAAATATGGTGTGCTAGACAAAGTAAGAAATTGACACGTGGCAAGCAAACAAAATAGGAATAGTGGGGTAATAAGTAATTAATGCTTAAAAACATGGGCTATTGACCACCCGAGTTTGACAGTTCAATATTTCTACAAGAGGACACTCTCAACACATCTCAATATCTCGAAATAACATTATGCAGCATTTGTTTTTGCTTTATTTCTTTTGTTTTGTACTTTCAGTTTATGTTAATTCGTGTGTATCTCACGGTGTATCTATTTCGCTGTAATTCGCTTTATTTCAATGGCAATCACTTTCATTCCATTTCCAAAGCTTAAAATTTCATTTCACTTTTCATTTTCATTACTTGGTTGAATATTTGAAGTACTCTTCATTGAGGTAAGTGCAACTTTAAGTAAAGGAGCATCCTTACTTCCTACCAATCGCCTGGTCATACTCACACCAATCGTAGGGATAGTTGACTTCATGTTTAAGCCTACCGTATAAGGTCTTGACACGCCCCACAAACCGACATATTTTTGCCAAACATTTGGGAATAGGGAGAGGCAGATTTGCTTTCTTCAAGAGTTTGGGAATGTATGTGGTTGAATAGTCCTGTTAGAGAGGGAAAAAAATGAATAAAGCGAATAAAAAAATCAGTAAATTCCACGTTAGAAAGAAATGAAAAAAAGAGAAAACTTGGGAATTGCCACTGGGAAAAAAGAAAAACTCACAAAATGCCAAGTGACACATTGTGGGAAAGCTTTTGGCCTTGGTTTTTAGATATGAGGAAAGATTGGGATACACCCATTTACATAACTGTTGGGACACAATTCAAAAGATGAGTCTATCTCTTTCCTATGTCACTGTAGGGTCTAGTGACATCACAAGAGAGACACGTTTCTTGGATTGTGTTCCAAAAGTTGTGTGAATGAGTATGTCCCAAAGGGTATGTAATAGTCTAATTGATGCCTTCTAATATGAAATGGAATAATGTGATTAAGAGCTGGTGATTTTCTATACTACTTTTAACACATAGATTTCCTTTAATTTTGTATGAAGCACAATCTAATTCAAAAAAGTAGTCACAAACTTAATACCAACTAGCAAAATATTTGGGAAGTAGCAAATTTGTGATTTCAAATTAGTAAGCATAGCATTACTCATTGAGATTTTGACAACAGTAAGCTAAGCATTGAAATTTGAATCACATTGAAAATTACGTTCATGACACTAACATGTATGACTCTAAACTTGGCATTTGAAAAGAAATGAAAACTAAATACAAACTCTAACCACTTAATCCCAAAATCACATTACACCAAGTCATTAAAATAATAATTAATTAGCAATAAACCCATCATAAAAAAATAGAGAGCATTTTTGCTCACCCAAAATTTGGTACACCAATGCTCACCCAAGCATCCCATTGGCCAATGCAGTGGGGCCCAGGATTAAACAAATGTTGTTTAATATTGTTTAATCTTGGGCCCCACTGCATTGGCTAATGGGATGCTTGGGTGAGCATTGGTGTACCAAATTTTGGGTGAGCAAAAGTATTTTCAAAAAGATATGGTAAAAGATGCCTCTTTCTTGGAGAGTTTGGAGGAATGGAGGAGGTTGAGGGTGAGATTGGAAGGAATGAAGGCGGCGGAGGACGGTGTCTTTAGTGGGTCTATGTTAGACGAGCTGTGGCGGAGAATCTGCTTGCACTGCTCCTGGACCTGGTATATTTGCTTGCTTCAAGTAAATTTACTTGACCAGAGTTTATTTTAAATTTTAAACTACGAGCCTACTTGTTGGAACAAGTTTCAGAGCATACCTTTTTTAATTTTTTTGCTCGAGGTCAAAGTACCTTACAGACGTCACACACACACTTTCAAACAGTCAGGGGGGTCACAGGCTGCCTTCAGAGGGACTTCCTCCCATAAACGGCTAAGGGAGAACAAACTCCCCCAATTCCCCATAAGAGGAATTGAATCCCCCACCTCTTACTTGAGATAGATGGAGTAAGAGCAACTGGGCTAAGACCCACTGTCTCTTTCATAGCAAACCTAAAATGGGATAAAAAGTTCTTTCAGCCGCTATCCACAAATGTAAAATGTCTTTTTTTCACTTCAAATTTTTTAATATTAATTCACCTTGCGAACAAAAAAAAATCCAATTTATTCCGGCTATTATCTAAAAGAATTTAGAAATAGATCAAAATTACTAGCACTTTGTGACCTTGTCTTTCGACCACTATCTTTCTCGCTATAATAATTATTGATTCGTGGGATTTCTTCAAATTCAAATTAACCAAAGGGATTAAAGTGAAATTTTGCCCAAATTTCAGGGTATCAAAATATAATTTAGCTGATAATCTATTATGCTATCATAACAACTATTACAATACTTTACCCAAATACCACAGTTATCATAATCCATTCTGACCATAATTTGTTCGGGTTAAATTCATTTTACCCATTTAAGGTTAGGCCCATTTTCACTACTCCTGTGGTTTTGGACTAAAGTGAAACTACTAAGAATTATCTTAAAATAGCCTCACGTGAGGATAAACTGTCAAAATTAGCCCCATATAGATAAGTTTAAGGGTCAAAATTAATCTCACATAGTCAGTTAACTCCAAAATTAACTCTAAAGAGATTTAAGTGTTAAAAATTAGCCCTGCGTAGTTGGGTTAAATCCTATGAAGCACGGATACACTAACACGGATACAATATGAAATGACACCGGCAAATCGACATGGCAAAAGTTATCTTATTTGAAGTGTTGGTGCTTCCTAGGTTGCGGCTAGTGAACAGTTAATAGAAAAAATGCATTTGAAATTAAATCGCTTCAAAGTCGTTGATGAAAAATGTTATTGAAATGAACTGTGGCTAAGGAAGAGTTTGCGAAAATTGCAATTGAAATTGAACTGCAATAAAGGAGATGTTGATGAAACGCAATCCTATTGCTGTAAAGACAGGTGAATACGGGATCTTAATGCATAAATTTTATGCATTTGGAATATTGTAATGCAGAAAACAACGGCCGGATTGCTTGATAACTCATCATAATATCATTGTATTGGTGTACCTTCTTAACACGAGTAAGAACTTCAGGACTTGAAGCAACTAGAATACACCCTCTAGCCTGATCATAATATATAAGTGTTCAATAAAAATCATAATTAGAATATAAAACACACTCCTGACAAAAGAAGCCAAGTTAATACTAATAACAAATGATACACCCAAAATCAGCCCATGCTCGAGCAGTTTTATTCTGTAACTACTGACAAGTATAATTCCGAGCGGTTTGGTTCACCTGATGTCTCCCGAGTGGTTCATCCACGACCTGACCAACAGGTCGGGAAAATCGTACAAGCACATCCCACTGCGGGAACAGCTCACCCGGGCCCACAGACATGATCCCGAGCATTCCGGACAGTTTTCTACTCAAGCTAGAAGACTAATGGAAAGTGCAAACTATTTTGTAATCCAATTAGGAAACCTGTACAATTAATGTCAATCTATGTCAATTGGATTATATTTCATTTTCCTTGTACGAGTAGGTCTCTTGCATCTATAAAAGAGACCTCTCACCCCCCATTGAAGGGGCCGACTTTTCAGTCTACACAGCACCTCTATAGCATTCATCAACATGCCCGGCGGGCCTACGGTAGCTACAGACTTGTTGGTTCACCACAGACCCCTGGCTCTTTTCCAGTATAATGAACGTGCTCAGACACAACCGTGGACGTAGATTCCTTCATTAATAGGGTCGAACCACATACAAAAAATAGTCTCTCACTCTCTCTCCCCTTAAATTGCTTTAATTTACTTTAACCAAATTTTGGTATTATCAATTTGGCGCCGTCTGTGGAAACGACAAGTTCCTCATCAACAAATCTCTTGGCTAATAACCATGCCTCTGAAGAAGGGTGAGAAGACTGCACAGCAAGCCAACCGGGGTATTACGCCGAACCCGGCGCCGCTTGCAGCAGTGGCTACGGCAGTCAGGACATCTGAGTAGATCACCGTGACCCTCGCACAACTCTTGGAGGGCTAGCGTCAAATCCAGCAACAGATCGAAACCCTGCTGGCCCAGCAAAGCAGTCCTCCAGTGGCCGAAAAACGACCCGAGAACGCTACGTACGGTCGGGAACCAATCCTGACCAGACAACGTGCCCGAGCCAACCCGTCCCGCGTTGAGGATGCCTGAGATATCAACAATAGGCGTGCTGCCCAAGAGGAAAGGGGCATGTGGCCCGGGAATCAATCCAGGGTCACTCGGTCAAGAGCCGAGGTGTCCTTGACACATGATCCACCGAAGTTATAGCCGAGACCGATCCCAGAGGACAGCACACTTCCATGAAAAAGAAGCCTCTTCCACCAACCCGACCAACCCCCCCGATACCGGTCGGGAAGGAGTGGTGGCCTGCATCCAGGACTTACAGAAACAGATTGACGGAGTGGTAAAAAAGTTAGGTTAAAACCCTGTCACGCCCCGACGTAGCATAATACGGGAAAGCATTTAATTTCCTTTATGGACTCGTAGGTCGTGACAAGTGAGTATGACCAATTGTCCCTGCAAAATAAATAACTTAAAGCAACATTCTAAAGGAAAGGATACAAATAAACATAAACTCCAGCATTTAAAACTTACTAACTATTACATAGGTCGAGGTTTTAGGCACAAAACGCCCTTATTCAAATTCTAACAAGGTTTATTACAACTCTGAAAGGAAAGACATAAGGAATATAAAACAGCTCTTCTGGAACACCTCCGGTCATCTAACTAGCAAAGTCAATGAACTCTGGCTGCTCC
Source organism: Hydrangea macrophylla (assembly GCA_033977485.1). Lineage (NCBI taxonomy): Eukaryota > Viridiplantae > Streptophyta > Magnoliopsida > Cornales > Hydrangeaceae > Hydrangea > Hydrangea macrophylla. The sequence continues at coordinate 56,076,305 of CM066996.1, forward strand.
TGACCTGGAAAATCTGGACATAGAGTCCAGGACGCATCAACGCCGTCAGCTTATGCAAGCTGGTGAGCAAAATAAACAAGTGCTCGCAATGTATATATATAAGCATATCGAGCAAAGGTACAAATTAACATTAACAGTAATATATTCAAGGTTCCAATCTCAACATAAATCACGGGGGAACATAATAAGAAATAAATACGTAATTGTACATGAATGATGTAATATCTTATCTTGCCAATTCTTTTCTTTAAAACGACCCAATTCAACCAACACATCATCTCAGATACCAGGAGTAATAACTACTCAGTCATCCAATTCACACGCTACACTATCGCCTCCAATACCAGGAATACTATCCGATCGGTATTGAAGTCACACACCACACTACTGCCTCAGATACCAGGAATATTATCCGATCGATATCTAGGCCGATCACAAACAACCATCGCTCCAGATATCAGGAATACTATCCGATCAATATCTAAAACGCGCGCTTTAGATACCAGGAATACTATCCGATCGATATCTAAGTCGTATACAACACTGTCGCCTCCAATACCATGAATACTATCCGATCGATATTGAGGTCGCATACCAGACCGCCACCCTTTTACTCTTTTCACGCTTTCTCACACACATGTATGTCGACACAACCTCGACCCTAATATGTATGTCAATGTTCACAGTTTGTAGCAACAATTATTAATCTCAAAGCTGAATATTCGTTCAACATAAATCTCGGTCTTAATCGTTCTTATAAGTCCAATTTCTAACAGTGAGCATTTAAAACAGTATATTTGTCAAACAGTTCTTTAAAAACTTTCAAAACCTTTTCCAAACAGTCCCTTATATGAAAATACAGAAACTGCTCAAACTGCCAGGTCGTGCTAGCGGGTCGCGCGCGCGAAGGGGGAGAACAGGTCGCGCGAGCGGGTCGCTCGCGCGAAGGTGGGGAACGGTTCGCGCGAACGAGCCTAGCGTTAGCGGGTCGCGCGCGCGAGTTGTTGCAGAATGTCATCTTCTTCGTTTTTCCCCTGTTTTCAATTTCTGGACTGAAATTTACCCATTTTCAGATTTTGTTTTAAACATGTCGTGCCATATACGGATTTCTTCGTCTTTTCGCGTAGATTAAGAATATGCGATCAATTTTAACTAATACGGATTGTATCTCTAGATATTCGCAATTAAAGTGAGGGTGTCAAAACTTTAAATCAATGATACGTCGCGATACAGATAAATTAACTCGTAGGATTCGAATCGGAGCTTATTGGGACTAAGATTTTCCATAATCAATTCACAGAATTGAATTTGGTTGAGTTTTACAAAACTCCAATTTTAAGCTTCCATGGTGTATCACATATATATACACATATACACACACATATACACTGAATTATACATATATAAACATGGCGAGTGAGTTTATAATACTCACAAAGGTGCTAGCACAAAGAATTTGAGACCGAGAATTTCGCCGTAATAAATCGACGTCAATGAAGTTTACTCCCCGTTCTCTTGAATTATATATGTGTATATGTGTTTGTATGTGTATCTATATATATAATATCAGAATATGTGTGTGTGTTGATCTTTAAGAGAGTTAAGGGAATTGGGAGAGAATTGAGGGATGCAGAGAGTTTGTGAGGGAGAGAATGAGATACTGTGAGTGAGAGATGAGACACAACCAACGTATATATATAAACCCACTGTTTTGGGCTCCAAGCAATGGGCGGATTTCGCCCGGTGAGGTTGAGCTCACGTGCTCCCTCACCCAAGACGCGGTATAGACGCAGATTTAATACAAAACTGGTATTTTTCGGGTAAAAGAAAATACAGGAAAATAATATTAGCGTAGGAATAAATTCCGGATTGTACAAAAATATAGATATTGTTTTTGAAGCCATAGAAAATATTTTTTTGTATTTATGGAAATTACAGTTTGACCCCCAAATAAATATTTCAAAAAAAAATTAAATTGAAATAAACATTTATTAATGGAAAAGAAAATACAGGGTGTTACAAACCCTACTCAGAATCATGCCAATACCGAGACAGAGTCACCAATCTCCAGCCAGATCACGAGATTCTTCATCCGGCGCAAATTCAAGCAGCCTCGCCTAGATTCATACAATGGCTGGGGGAGCACGGTCGACTATATCCGGACCTACAGGGCTCGGATGGTCCTGGCCTAACCCCAGCACTTTGAAAGGCCCGGACGCCCAATGGTTCTACTCCTTGAAACCCCGATCGGTCCGCAATTTCAAGCAACTTAGCAAGCAGTTCATCAACCAGTTCGTCGGTATGCATGAACGGCCAAAGCCTGACATACATCTACTGACAGTCATACAATGGAATAATGAAACCCTCAAGGAATTTACCGATCGGTTTAATCAAGAGAAGCTCGACATCTATGTTCTTGATGAAACCGCCGCTATTATAGCCTTCTGGTAAGGAGTTCAACACACCAAGTGTGCCACATCATTTCACAGAAACTGTCCGGTAACCTTGGTTGAACTCGCAGAGAGGGTTGGAAAATACATTGGCACTGAAGAATTTTTAAAGACCAAAGACCTCGGGAGTGTAATCAAGGAGTCTTCCAGAAGTAAGCGAAAGCGAGATCAGCCCGGGAGTTCTAATAGTTCTTCCAGCTCACAGCAAGCAGGGTCTGGCAGTCCCGACCCGACCTCCAGTTCACAGCGGTCTGAGTCCGACAGCCACGACCCAACCTCTAGTTCGCAACAGTTAGGATCCAGTGTTCCCGACCTTGAATCCAGCTCAGTGTAATCAAGAATCCGGTGATCCCGACCCGACCTCTTGTCTCAAACATCTTGACCAATCCAACTATAGTGGTACTTGTCTGATCACCACATGAGGCTCCACCGATTGTCAAAGAGCCCTTGCAAAGACCTCGGGCCTAACCCCAGGGCATACAAAGACCTCGGGCCTAACCCCGAGGCATCCAAAGTCCTCGGGCCTAACCCCGAGGCATACAAAGATCTCAGGCCTAACCCCGAGGCATCCAAAGACCTCATTCCTAACCCCGAGGCATCCAAAGACATCGGGCCTAACCCCGAGGCACAAGCTTCGCTTAGGTCCAACCGACGATGGGGGCAAACCCCCTAGGTGGCTGATGATGGCAAGCTTCAAAAGACCATACAACCACCATGTTCCAAGTCGGTTACCTACAGTTATAGCCACTATAAGACCCTCGTCTTAGCGAAAGCTTGGGGGGCAAGACGGCGCAATGAACTAAACATGCAATCATACCGGGTATCTACATGTAATAACCTGCATTTCATTTAATTTTAAGTTTAGCATGTTCATATTTAATTTGTATTTGCATTGTCATAATTAAATTCATTTAGTATTGTCTACTTTTATTTTAATTACAATCCTCATGTTTTGAATCTAATTTCTTATGATATTTCATATTTAAAATTCTTTTAGGGTCAAACCATAATTTCCACAAATATAGAAAACTCTTTCTATAGATTTGAAAACTGTATCTATACTTTTTAAACAACTGGGAATTTAATTCCTACGTGAACATAACTTTCTGTATTTTTATTTCAACCGTAATATACCAGTTTTTATTTTAAGCTGCGATTATATCGCGTTTTGGGTGTGGGAGCACGTGAGCTCACCACACGGTATAATACCCGTTGGTTGCTTGGAGCCCAAATTGGGCAGATTGTATATATGTGTGTATTTGTCTCTCAAAATCTCTCACAGTTCTCTCATTCACTCTCTAAAGCTCTCTATCTCTCTCAATTTTCTCTCAACTCTCCCTTGATTCCCTCAAGATCAAACATACACACAACTGTATATATAAGATATACACACAAACACATACATAGATATATATATATATATATATTTCAAGAGAGGAAATGGAGGAGTAAAATTCAACACGGCGGAATTAACGGCGGAAATTCTCGGTCTCTAAATTCTCAATCTAATCCCTCAGTGAGTATTCTAAACTCACTTGAATGTAATCTCATATTTATTTACTGTTAGTTTAGTCTAATTTGAAGAACACCATTGTTAATTTTCGTATGAAAGCTTGAAGCTCAAAAATGGTGATTTTCCAAACTTAACCAAAATGGATTTTGATAGATGAAAATGAAAGATTACAGTCCATAGATGCTATGTTTCAAGTTGTAGAGCTTAATTCATTCGTATCGCGACGTATATTAAAAATGAAATTTTGACACCTCTCGGTTTTTCGTAAAATCCGAGAGCTACGATTAAAATTAGTTAAAACCGATCGCCTATTCGTGATCCTTGCGGAAAAACGGAGAGAACCATATATTACAAGTCATGTTTGCATTCGGATTTGAAAATGGGTCAAAAAGAGGCTTTAAATTTATAACAGGGGAGAAACTGCTGTTACCAATCGATTGGCATGAGTTCCAATCGATTGGAAACATTTCCAATCGATTGCCAAGTCATCCAATCGATTGCCATGTCATTCAATTGATTGCCACTTTTGCCAATCGATTGACATTTTTCAGCACTGACGACTTTTAGTAAAACGGCCATAACTTCCTCTAGAAAACTCGAAAACGCGCACGGTTTGAAGCGTTGGAAACTAGACTCAAAGATATTTCTTTTGGTATGTAATTCATGTACAAAAATTATAACTCATTTTTTAGGGCATTGCTTCAAAGTAGACCCACTTGTGTTCTAATAGCGATAAAAGCATATTAAAGCATTCTTTGATGAATTCATCGGTTGTTTCATATAAGATTTGATTTCTTCTCGTATATCCATGGTTATGGTTCCCAGTACTTTTTATTTCTGTATTAAGTCACATATCATTCATGTGGAGTCAGTTGTACATGCATGGTGAGTGTTGGTCAGTATGGAAAAGAGTAATGGACAATGTGGTATAGTGAGTGCGGTTGAGATTGTGTTGTGGACACTCCCTGGTAAGTGAGTACCAAAGTGTGTTGTGATTGAGATTGTGACGAGGGTGTCTTTGAAATGCGACAGTGGCAAAATTGGACACTCCCTGACGACTATGGTAGCGTCAAAGTGTGTGAATCCGAACTTGGACATTCCCTGGCACCCATGGTAGTGCTAAAGTGTGGCCTACGGACACTCTCTGATACCCGAGTCTGGATACTGCGTGAGGGTTCCTCCGGTATTTGCATGGCGGATTAGGTATTAAAGTGTGAGGCATTGGACACTACCTGGTACCCCGGACCAAAGTGTGAGGCAAACTGGACATTCCCTGGCACCCCTGTGCTAAAGTGTGACTATCGGAGTATTTCAAAGATACTGGTGTGTGATAGTGGATTGTTGGGTTTTGTCGAGAGAAAAGAGTTGGTAAGATGAGTTTGGTGCATTGTTTTCATACACGGTCACATATATGTGAATTATAGCTTTCAAATGATATTGTTATTGTTTTCTAAAATAAACTCTTTACTCTAATGTAAACTCGTTGAATTAAATGGGAATTTGAAAATGGTAAATGAATATGTTTTACATTCAAAGTTATGTTTTTAATACTCACCAGCTTCTTGAAGCTGACGGCGTTGATGCGCCCTGGACATTCGTGTTCAGGCTTTTCAGGTTTTGATCAAGCGGAACATTATGATCATGCAAAATGAGAACGACTGCTTTGGATGATAGAACTGTTATCAATATCCTATGCTTCAAGTTATAAACTGTTTTATAATAAGAATGACTGTAATAGACGATAAGTTATTGTTTTGTTTCAAGGCGGTCTGTGCCTTTAGATGACCCGTGCTGTAATATTTATTAAGTTAGAAAAATTTTATAAGCCTTGATTGCTCTACTCTGATTAATGGTTTTATGTTGTTCGACGTTTGGGTCGGAATCGATCCTTCAAACTGTCACGACCTACGGGTCCATAAAGGAAATTAAATGCTTTCTATATTTATGCTACGTCGGAGCGTGACACTACAGGCCTCGCGGATAACCATGTCAAAATCTTGGACAACCCGAACACCTACAGTATTCAAAGTCATTAAGTCCACTTATGTCCAAACCAACGATAGAGGTGACTGAAATCTCTTAGGTTGGCCCACGATAGAGGAGTAAAAAGGACCCTACAGCAACACGCTCTAGGTCGGTTCCACCAACATGGTCAAGCTCTTCTCCCAACAGTCTTGACGAAGGCTGGCTTGGCGGAAGACAACCATCCTGGGCAGTTAACATAAAAGGACCCTAATGCAATACACTTTAGGTCGGCTTTTCCAACATGGTAAAATTCTTCTACCCACAACCTTGACAAAGGTTCACGGGCAGAAGATAACCATCCTAGAAGCTAGCTCAAGCAAAAAGACTCCGAATTACGTCGGGTCTCAACTCCTGGTCAGTTCCCGAGCACTTAAAGGTTCCGAGCTAGGCTGGGTCTTAACTCTCAGCCAGTTCTTGAGGACTCACCAGGCTCAAAAGCCCCGAGGCAGCTTCCCCGAGCACTCGGACTGGTATCAAGCAGATTTCCAAACTTGCCCCGATATAGCATCCAGCCAACCTTGAAAATGGGGGGTAACTGATACCTATGGGCTTGGATTAACAATTCTTAACGCTATGTAGACTTCAAATAGGTTTGTAAAAGTTCGCTCTTCAAAACGCTGACTTAATACAATCTGGAAAATATCTCCGGCAAGAATATGTTCTTTAGCTTGTAACACAACGTCCTTGTATGCTTCATTGACATGGTTGAGTTCTTCAATGAAGGACCAAACAGACTAGTGTATAGTTTAATTGAACCTGTAGCCAGCTTCGGGCTGAAATTAACAACCAAGTCGAACATACTAAAATGAAAGAAAAATCAACGAAAGGAACAGTGTGGGTCATGAAGTGTAAAATGGATAAATCATGGAACTAAATCATGCACTCTAGACACTAAACTTTCCAACCGGGACATCCCATCATTAAAGGCCTCCTCAACAGAAGAAAATCGATCTAATCGCACCCAGTGTATCACATATGTTCTCTGATGTTGAAGAAATTACCAAGTAAAAAAGTGTCACACTCTGATTTTTGGAAAGCCAAATATCCAATCAGGTGTATACCTGATCAATAATCAACCGTCCAAAAATCCAAGGTTGCTAACCTATACCCAATTTTAAAAAACGATTTTACAATAAACTGAATTTAAATTACTTTCACAAACCACATTATCTCTTTTTAAACACAATTCTTATACCATCAAACTCAGTCCCAAAATTATTATAAGAAAACCAAACGTTTCCCTTTACATAGAAGTAATAAAAATTTTCTTCATTGAATCACAATAAAATTATCTGGTTACACTAATAAACGGAACAATTTTCAACACTACACTATCTCTGGTCAGAGCTGCTACGAACATTCCCGAAGTCCAATAATACAACTGAAATATAACTACACCTAACTATACATATTCTCAACTTTGGTTCACAATGCCAACTAAATAAAAGATTATCATATAGTACATAAAGAATGAAAAATACATATCTTTAACTTCACAAACAGATCGGCTGCTCTACAACGAACTCCAACTATACTATCCTGTACATGTCATTCTACATGTCATTCGACTACCTTTCAGAGAGAAACGCACCCGAATGGATAACACACACGGCTCAGTCACATGACTGGTATGAGTTTAACAAAATGCAAGTCTTAGGAATCCAACTTGAACCCCTACACTACAAACCACACTACAACATTCTTGGGCCAAAACAGGTAGTTCCACACATATCAGGACAATAGAGTAGTTTCCATTTATATGGTGGCAAATAGTTTTTTCCCCTAACCATAGTCTGCAATACCAAACTGTCACACCCTAATTTTTGGACAACCAAATATTCAATCTAGAGCATGTATCCAATCAAGTGCATACTCTGATCAATATTCAACCGCCCAAAATCCAATGTTGCTAACCTACACATAATTTTCAAAGACCACTTTAAGATAAACTGAATTTAAATTACTTTCATAAACTACATTATCTCTTTTTAAACAAAATCCATTGATCATCAGACTCAGTCCCAAAATTATTATAAGAAAACCAAACATTTCCCTTTAAATTGAAGTAATAAAATTTTCCTCCATTGAATCACAATAAAATTATCTGGTTACAATAGTAAATGGAACAATTTTCAACACTACACTATCTCAGGTCAGAGCTGCTACGTACGCCCCCAAAGTCAAATAATACAACTAAAATATAACTACACCTAATTATACATATTCTGAACTTTGGCTCACAATGCCAAATAAATAAAAGAGTATCATATAGTACATAAAGAATGAAAAGTAGATATCTTTAACTTCACAAATAGGTAGGTTGCTCTACAACGAACTCCACCTATACTATCCTGCACATGTCATTCGACAACGTCTCAAACAGAAATGCACTCGAATGCATAACACACTCGGGTCAGTCACATGTCTGGTATGAGTTAAACAAAATGCAAGTCTTAGGGATCAAACTTGAACATGTAGACTACAACCACACTACAACATTCTTGGGCCAAGATAGGTAGTTCCACACATATATCTGGACAATGAACTTGTTTCCATTTATGTGGTGGCAAGTAGTTGTTTGCCCGAATTAAAATAACTAAATACTTACCTTTCTTAACTATGGTAGGCCGATACCCGCAAACCACTAGTGTGCTTACCATACTGTATAAATAGAAATTAACACAATAATAGAAAACCAATAACAATGTGCTATTAATTAAAATAAATTTATTTCCAACAAATTGCTGGAATTAGATAAAACTTAAAACACGAAAAATGTCCAGAATAAAATTTCCAAGGAAAGACTCACATTCTCGTTCATTAATTCTAAATAGGTAATTTCAAAAATTAATTATAAAACTTTAGCTCTTAGATAGATGATGTACAACAGATTTAAAGAATCAATGAAAACAGTGTCAAGATGACATTTTGAGGAAAAGTGTAAAACACAAAAGTTGTTTGGATCGTCGTTTTACATCAGTTTATGTGAAACGGACATAAACAATTCTAAGTCCAAAATCTTCAATTTACTAATCTGGTCTAATTTATTATTAAATTACTACGTTCCCAAAAATGATACGTTACACATAGAATACTACATTTTAAGCTAACGGATACACACAAAAGTTGTTTGATATGATGATTACTAACCTTCTATTAATTTTAGGATTCGACTACAATATGAAAGAATGAATTATGATACAACGTATAACCGCAAATTTAAACACCACAAGTAATTTATTTAATTTCACCTTATGTTCACCACTTCGGCCACTCATCTATGGTTCAGCCTACACATATATCCCATGTGTCTACTAACATTATAATAACTCCCACTCCGGTCCCAACTCCCATGCGGTATCACTGGAATTTGAGTATACACCGAAGGCTAGTCCTTACATTCTTGACGTCATTAAACAATGTCAAAATACACATGAAATAGACCAACAAGCCGGACACAAGGCTTAAAAATAAAGAGACGGGTCATCCAAGTAGTCGCCGTCGAATCACAAAAGGACAGGTCATCCACGACGTCGCCGCCTAAAATCATAAGAAGCAGTGGTAAATACTAAAAGATTTTCTAATATTAACTTCTATTTGAAAAACTTCACACAAATGGTCTCACATTAACAAATTCATGAAATCCAACATTACATGAGAATTCTTACATCTCAACGTAATTCCACGTTATATCATAATAACGAATACGAGTTCACACATATACTTAAACCAACTTAGATGCTCACACAATCACAAATCCACGAAGCCCAACTTTACATGTTGTTTTACATATCTTTAATTAAACTCAAGTAAAAGCATAATAACTAATACAAAATTCACCAAGAAGCAAAATGCACAAATTTTGAACGTTTTGATCATTATAAAAACTGGTACTGAAATTCTTATTTTCTGCCCAAATAGTGCAGAATCAGGAAAAACACAAAGAGTGAAAGTTGTGCAGAATCGCGTTTTACATGGGATATGTGAGCAGAATCTCAAATGATCAGCTGCAAATTATTTAGAATTTTTCTCTTAAACAAATACAAGCTCATTTAAATAAATCCGAAAATCCACAAAACAATTCTCAAAGTTTAAATCCAATAACAATGAACATACATAAATATACATACACTTATATATGCATACTCCAACATGAAATCATGGATCTTCTTCCGATTTACTCAACCTATTCTAATTGACGAGAAATTGAAACGAAAACAAAATGAAACAAATGAGAACTCACCGATTTAGGCCTTTAAGGTTCATGATGATTTCGTAAAACAAAAGTTTGGGCTTCCTCTCTTCTTCTTCTTCTTCTTCTTCTTCTTCTTCTTCTCCTCTCTCTCTCTCTCTCTCTCTCTCTCTCTCTCTCTCTCTTTCCTTTTGTTGTCAAAACCCTAGGAGGTATGTAATTTATGTTGATATGATACATCCACATATATATAACACAGACACAAAAATAAATATTAGATTCCGTTTTTTGTCTTACGGGCTCACAAAAAGGATTCATATGGGTCCGAAATACATTCCAAACTACTAAAATGAGTAGCCCAATGAGTGTACATGTCCCGGGTACTGAATTTAAATGTTGAAAACATAATTTAACACATTCACGGGCCTCTAAGCACTACTAAAAAATAAACACATCAACTCTTATACCTTGTTCATCTTAAATTTTACAACTTAACTTCATCACTTAGCTCTACAAAATTTTACACAGTAATTAATAATAATTAAAATAAATATCACAGATAAATAAATGACCATAAAAATATAAATGCACACAACTAATACACATAAAAATTCAAGTTGTCTCATTAACTTATTAAAAAAAATGAATGTTTATATTAATAGGAAAAGACGGGGTGTTACATTCTACCCTCTTTAAAGAAATTTTTTCCTGAAAAAATTGAAGCAAACATTGGTAACACATGCAGCAAACAAGACTAAAGTTAAACACACAAATTCACACTAACACTGATCAACATTTAATCTCGACTCTAAGAGATGTGGTACTTCGAGCGAATAATCCAAACAAGAAAACCCTCATATATATACATTTATCCTCGTAGAGTCAATTGCTAAATGCTACTCCCTCCGTCCCTTTTTTAGAGTCCTATATTCCATTTTGGGATGTCCCAAAATTAGTGTCCACATACCTAAATTGGTACACAATTTTTACTTACTTTCCAATACTGCCCTTCCTTGAAATTTACACCAAGACAAAACTAAAAAAGTTATTGTAATGATTAGGGGCAATTGTGGAAAGTAAGTGTAGATTCTTTTTGTCCCCTTAATAAGTTGAGTTCCCAAAGATGGACTCAAAAAAGGGACGGAGGGAGTAATAGATAACACATGATATTCAATAATTCCATTCACAATGATAGAACCATATACATGCACATGTCCACCTCTTATCGTGTCCCGCACTATACCTCCAATTAATTACTGCTTCACCCAAGTCCAAGAAAATACTGTCACTGAAGATAAATAAATTTTCGTCCGATGGTAAGCCTCTTACTCTATCAATACTCGTCTGAAATTTATTGTATAATCTTGGTAGATATAAGAAGGCCATTGATTTGATAGATACTCTAGATAGAATTCCAGGATATTGATAATAACAGTGTACTCATAGGAATAAAATGAGCTAGTTGTAACAGCAGAATACCCGAAGAAATAATCAGCTTCATCAGAACTCCAGAATATCCTAATGATAATGTCGCGTTAGATGTCCAGTTGATAATAGAAATAAGAAAACCTATAAAAATAAAGAAATCTCAATGACAACTGATCTCCTCCATATAATTCAAAAGTCTAGTAGAATGTCAGTAGATACGCCGAAAGAGGTCACCAAGATAAGAAAATTTCCCTACTAAGAAATTCCGATGATTGACGTGAATTACAAGTCCCCCCATTACTCCTCATATAAATAAAATAAATTCACTACTATGCAACGCTAAAGAATATTATGTATGACTTCACACTGTTACCATGCAAATGGCAAACATTAAAAGTTAAACAAATCAACAAAATAAAGCACAAAGCTCACTCACAAGAGTGGAACAGATGTAGCACATACTCAACCTAAATCTGAACCCAAGAAGGTTCGCAATCCTATAGCTCTGACGAAACCCAATAATCCACATTCCGAGAATCACCTAGACTTTGATACCAAACTGTCACACCCAAATTTTTGGACAACCAAATATTCAATCCAGAGCATGTATCCAATCAAGTGCATACCCTGATCAATATTCAACCGCCCAAAAATCCAAGGTTGCTAACCTACACCCAATTTTAAAAGACCATATTAAGATAAACTGTAACAACCCTAGTGTTGTGGGCGGGCTGCTGTAGGTGCCTTTGTGGCTACAGTAAGTGCTGGCAGGCTACACACTATGGGAAGTTTGTCCCATATCACCTGGGTATGGAAAAGTAATGTGCTATATATGTGTGGTTCTAAGTCTCCCTAGTAAGAGGCCTTTTGGGTAGTGACCCAAGAACAAATCCATGCAGGTTTGGGCCTAAAGCGGACAATATCTTACTGAGCGAGACTTATGTCATCACAGAATGGTATCAAAGCTAGACCCAGCCGAAAGTGTGCCAACACGGACGTTGGGCCCTATGGGGGGTGGAATATAACGACCCTGGTGTTGTGGGTGGGCTGCTGTAGGTACCTTTGTGGCTGCAGTAAGTGCTGACAGGCTACACACTATGGGAAGTTCGTCCCACATTGCCTGGGTGTGGAAAAGTAATGTGCTATATATGTGGTTCTAAGTCTCCCTAGTAAGAGGCCTTTTGGGTAATGACCCAAGAACAAATCCATGCGGGTTTGGGCCCAAAGCGGATAATATCTTACTGAGCATAAACTAATCTGGTCTAATTTATTATTAAATTACTACGTTCCCAAAAATGATACGTTACACATAGAATACTACATTTTAAGCTAACAGATACACACAAAAGTTGTTTGATATGATGATTACTAACCTTCTATTAATTTTAGGATTCGACTACAATATGAAAGAATGAATTATGATACAACGTATAACCGCAAATTTAAACACCACAAGTAATTTATTTAATTTCACCTTATGTTCACCACTTCGGCCACTCATCTATGGTTTAGCCTACACATATATCCCATGTGTCTACTAACATTATAATAACTCCCACTCCGGTCCCAACTCCCATGAGGTATCACTGGAATTTGAGTATACACCGAAGGCTAGTCCTTACATTCTTGACGTCATTAAACAATGTCAAAATACACATGAAATAGACCAACAAGCCGGACACAAGGCTTAAAAATAAAGAGACGGGTCATCCAAGTAGTCACCGTCGAATCACAAAAGGACAGGTCATCCACGACGTCGCCGCCTAAAATCATAAGAAGCAGTGGTAAATACTAAAAGATTTTCTAATATTAACTTCTATTTGAAAAACTTCACACAAATGGTCTCACATTAACAAATTCATGAAATCCAACATTACATGAGAATTCTTACATCTCAACGTAATTCCACGTTATATCATAATAACGAATACGAGTTCACACATATACTTAAACCAACTTAGATGCTCACACAATCACAAATCCACGAAGCCCAACTTTACATGTTGTTTTACATATCTTTAATTAAACTCAAGTAAAAGCATAATAACTAATACAAAATTCACCAAGAAGCAAAATGCACAAATTTTGAACGTTTTGATCATTATAAAAACTGGTACTGAAATTCTTATTTTCTGCCCAAATGGTGCAGAATCAGGAAAAACACAAAGAGTGAAAGTTGTGCAGAATTGCGTTTTACATGTGATATGTGAGCAGAATCTCAAATGATCAGCTACAAATTATTTAGAATTTTTCTCTTAAACAAATACAAGCTCATTTAAATAAATCCGAAAATCCACAAAACAATTCTCAAAGTTTAAATCCAATAACAATGAACATACATAAATATACATACACTTATATATGCATACTCCAACATGAAATCATGGATCTTCTTCCGATTTACTCAACCTATTCTAATTGACGAGAAATTGAAACGAAAACAAAATGAAACAAATGAGAACTCACCGATTTAGGCCTTTAAGGTTCATGATGATTTCGTAAAACAAAAGTTTGGGCTTCCTCTCTTCTTCTTCTTCTTCTTCTTCTTCTTCTTCTTCTTCTTCTTCTTCTCCTCTCTCTCTCTCTCTCTCTCTCTCTCTCTCTCTCTCTTTCCTTTTGTTGTCAAAACCCTAGGAGGTATGTAATTTATGTTGATATGATACATCCACATATATATAACACAGACACAAAAATAAATATTAGATTCCGTTTTTTGTCTTACGGGCTCACAAAAAGGATTCATATGGGTCCGAAATACATTCCAAACTACTAAAATGAGTAGCCCAATGAGTGTACATGTCCCGGGTACTGAATTTAAATGTTGAAAACATAATTTAACAAATTCACGGGCCTCTAAGCACTACTAAAAAATAAACACATCAACTCTTATACCTTGTTCGTCTTAAATTTTACAACTTAACTTCATCACTTAGCTCTACAAAATTTTACACAGTAATTAATAATAATTAAAATAAATATCACAGATAAATAAATGACCATAAAAATATAAATGCACACAACGAATACACATAAAAATTCAAGTTGTCTCATTAACTTATTAAAAAAAATGAATGTTTATATTAATAGGAAAAGACGGGGTGTTACATTCTACCCTCTTTAAAGAAATTTTTTCCTGAAAAAATTAAAGCAAACATTGGTAACACATGCAGCAAACAAGACTAAAGTTAAACACACAAATTCACACTAACACTGATCAACATTTAACTCTCGACTCTAAGAGATGTGGTACTTCGAGCGAATAATCCAAACAAGAAAACCCTCATATATATACATTTATCCTCGTAGAGTCAATTGCTAAATGCTACTCCCTCCGTCCCTTTTTTAGAGTCCTATATTCCATTTTGGGATGTCCCAAAATTAGTGTCCACTTACCTAAATTGGTACACAATTTTTACTTACTTTCCAATACTGCCCTTCCTTGAAATTTACACCAAGACAAAACTAAAAAAGTTATTGTAATGATTAGGGGCAATTGTGGAAAGTAAGTGTAGATTCTTTTTGTCCCCTTAATAAGTTGAGTTCCCAAAGATGAACTCAAAAAAGGGACGGAGGGAGTAATAGATAACACATGATATTCAATAATTCCATTCACAATGATAGAACCATATACATGCACATGTCCACCTCTTATCGTGTCCCGCACTACACCTCCAATTAATTACTGCTTCACCCAAGTCCAAGAAAATACTGTCACTGAAGATAAAGAAATTTTCGTCCGATGGTAAGCCTCTTACTCAATCAATACTCGTCTGAAATTTATTGTATAATCTTGGTAGATATAAGAAGGCCATTGATTTGATAGATACTCTAGATAGAATTCCAGGATATTGATAATAACAGTGTACTCATAGGAATAAAATGAGATAGTTGTAACAGCAGAATACCCGAAGAAATAATCAGCTTCATCAGAACTCCAGAATATCCTAATGATAATGTCGCGTTAGATGTCCAGTTGATAATAGAAATAAGAAAACCTATAAAAATAAAGAAATCTCAATGACAACTGATCTCCTCCATATAATTCAAAAGTCTAGTAGAATGTCAATAGATACGCCGAAAGAGGTCACCAAGATAAGAAAATTTCCCTACTAAGAAATTCCGATGATTGACGTGAATTACAAGTCCCCCCATTACTCCTCATATAAATAAAATAAATGCACTACTATGCAACGCTAAAGAATATTATGTATGACTTCACACTGTTACCATGCAAATGGCAGACATTAAAAGTTAAACAAATCAAAAAAATAAAGCACAAAGCTCACACACAAGAGTGGAACAGATGTAGCACATACTCAACCTAAATCTCAACCCAAGAAGGTTCGCAATCCTATAGCTCTGACCAAACCCAATAATCTACATTCCGAGAATCACCTAGACTTTGATACCAAACTGTCACACCCAAATTTTTGGACAACCAAATATTCAATCCAGAGCATGTATCCAATCAAGTGCATACCCTGATCAATATTCAACCGCCCAAAAATCCAAGGTTGCTAACCTACACCCAATTTTAAAAGACCATTTTAAGATAAACTGTAACAACCCTAGTGTTGTGGGCGGGCTGCTGCAGGTGCCTTCGTGGCTACAGTAAGTACTGGCAGGCTACACACTATGGGAAGTTTGTCCCACATCACCTGGGTATGGAAAAGTAATGTGCTATATATGTGTGGTTCTAAGTCTCCCTAGTAAGAGGCCTTTTGGCTAGTGACCCAAGAACAAATCCATGCGGGTTTGGGCCCAAAGCGGACAATATCTTACTGAGCATAAACTAATCTGGTCTAATTTATTATTAAATTACTACGTTCCCAAAAATGATACGTTACACATAGAATACTACATTTTAAGCTAACGGATACACACAAAAGATGTTTGATATGATGATTACTAACCTTCTATTAATTTTAGGATTCGACTACAATATGATAGAATGAATTATGATACAACGTATAGCCGCAAATTTAAACACCACAAGTATTTTATTTAATTTCACCTTATGTTCACCACTTCGGCCACTCATCCATGGTTCAGCCTACACATATGTCCCATGTGTCTACTAACGTTATAATAACTCCCACTCCGGTCCCAACTCCCATGCGGTATCACTGGAATTTGAGTATACACCGAAGGCTAGTCCTTACATTCTTGACGTCATTAAACAATGTCAAAATACACATGAAATAGACCAACAAGCCTGACACAAGGCTTAAAAATAAAGAGACGGGTCATCCAAGTTGTCGCCGTCGAATCACAAAAGGACAGGTCATCCACGACGTCGCCGCCTAAAATCATAAGAAGCAGTGGTAAATACTAAAAGATTTTCTAATATTAACTTGTATTTGAAAAACTTCACACAAATGGTCTCACATTAACAAATTCATGAAATCCAACATTACATGAGAATTCTTTCATCTCAACGTAATTCCACGTTATATCATAATAACGAATACGAGTTCACACATATACTTAAACCAACTTAGATGCTCACACAATCACAAATCCACGAAGCCCAACTTTACATGTTGTTTTACATATCTTTAATTAAACTCAAGTAAAAGCATAATAACTAATACAAAATTCACCAAGAAGCAAAATGCACAAATTTTGAACGTTTTGATCATTATATAAACTGCTACTGAAATTCTTATTTTCTGCCCAAATGGTGCAGAATAAGGAAAAACACAAAGAGTAAAACTTGTGCAGAATCGCGTTTTACATGGGATATGAGAGCAGAATCTCAAATGATCAGCTACAAATTATTTAGAATTTTTCTCTTAAACAAATACAAGCTCATTTAAATAAATCCGAAAATCCACAAAACAATTCTCAAAGTTTAAATCCAATCACAATGAACATAAATAAATATACATACACTTATATATGCATACTCCAACATGGAATCATGGATCTTCTTCCGATTTACTCAACCTATTCTAATTGACGAGAAATTGAAACGAAAACAAAATGAAACAAATGAGAACTCACCGATTTAGGCCTTTAAGGTTCATGATGATTTCGTAAAACAAAAGTTTGGGCTTCCTCTCTTCTTCTTCTTCTTCTTCTTCTTCTCCTCTCTCTCTCTCTCTCTCTTTCTCTCTCTCTCTCACTTGGCTGCTCTATTTTTCTCACGTCTCTCTTTTCTTTTGTTGTCAAAACCCTAGGAGGTATGTAATTTATGTTGATATGATACATCCACCCTAGGAGATTCCGTTTTTTGTCTTACGGGCTAACAAAAAGGATTCATATGGGTCCGAAATACATTCCAAACTACTAAAATGAGTAGCCCAATGAGTGTACATGTCCCGGGTACTGAATTTAAATGTTGAAAACATAATTTAACACATTCACGGGCCTCTAAGCACTACTAAAAAATAAACACATCAACTCTTATACCTTGTTCATCTTAAATTTTACAACTTAACTTCATCACTTAGCTCTACAAAATTTTACACAGCAATTAATAATAATTAAAATAAATATCACAGATAAATAAATGACCATAAAAATATAAATGCACACAACTAATACACATAAAAATTCAAGTTGTCTCATTAACTTATTAAAAAAAATGAATGTTTATATTAATAGGAAAAGACAGGGTGTTACATTCTACCCTCTTTAAAGAAATTTTTTCCTGAAAAAATTAAAGCAAACATTGGTAACACATGCAGCAAACAAGACTAAAGTTAAACACACAAATTCACACTAACACTGATCAACATTTAACTCTCGACTCTAAGAGATGTGGTACTTCGAGCGAATAATCCAAACAAGAAAACCCTCATATATATACATTTATCCTCGTAGAGTCAATTGCTAAATGCTACTCCCTCCGTCCCTTTTTTAGAGTCCTATATTCCATTTTGGGATGTCCCAAAATTAGTGTCCACTTACCTAAATTGGTACACAATTTTTACTTACTTTCCAATACTGCCCTTCCTTGACATTTACACCAAGACAAAATTAAAAAAGTTATTGTAATGATTAGGGGCAATTGTGGAAAGTAAGTGTAGATTCTTTTTGTCCCCTTAATAAGTTGAGTTCCCAAAGATGGACTCAAAAAAGGGACGGAGGGAGTAATAGATAACACATGATATTCAATAATTCCATTCACAATGATAGAACCATATACATGCACATATCCACCTCTTATCGTGTCCCGCACTACACCTCCAATTAATTACTGCTTCACCCAAGTCCAAGAAAATACTGTCACTGAAGATAAAGAAATTTTCGTCCGATGGTAAGCCTCTTACTCAATCAATACTCGTCTGAAATTTATTGTATAATCTTGGTAGATATAAGAAGGCCATTGATTTGATAGATACTCTAGATAGAATTCCAGGATATTGATAATAACAGTGTACTCATAGGAATAAAATGAGCTAGTTGTAACAGCAGAATACCCGAAGAAATAATCAGCTTCATCAGAACTCCAGAATATCCTAATGATAATGTCGCGTTAGATGTCCAGTTGATAATAGAAATAAGAAAACCTATAAAAATAAAGAAATCTCAATGACAACTGATCTCCTCCATATAATTCAAAAGTCTAGTAGAATGTCAATAGATACGCCGAAAGAGGTCACCAAGATAAGAAAATTTCCCTACTAAGAAATTCCGATGATTGACGTGAATTACAAGTCCCCCCATTACTCCTCATATAAATAAAATAAATGCACTACTATGCAACGCTAAAGAATATTATGTATGACTTCACACTGTTACCATGCAAATGGCAGACATTAAAAGTTAAACAAATCAACAAAATAAAGCACAAAGCTCACACACAAGAGTGGAACAGATGTAGCACATACTCAACCTAAATCTCAACCCAAGAAGGTTCGCAATCCTTTAGCTCTGACCAAACCCAATAATCCACATTCCGAGAATCACCTAGACTTTGATACCAAACTGTCACACCCAAATTTTTGGACAACCAAATATTCAATCCAGAGCATATATCCAATCAAGTGCATACCCTGATCAATATTCAAACGCCCAAAAATCCAAGGTTGCTAACCTACACCCAATTTTAAAAGACCATTTTAAGATAAACTGTAACAACCCTAGTATTGTGGGCGGTCTGCTGCAGGTGCCTTCGTTGCTACAGTAAGTGCTGGCAGGCTACACACTATGGGAAGTTTGTCCCACATCACCTGGGTATGGAAAAGTAATGTGCTATATATGTGTGGTTCTAAGTCTCCCTAGTAAGAGGCCTTTTGGCTAGTGACCCAAGAACAAATCCGTGCAGGTTTGGGCCTAAAGCGGACAATATCTTACTGAGCGAGACTTGTGTCATCACAGAATGGTATCAAAGCTAGACCCAGCTGAAAGTGTGCCAACACGGATGTTGGGCCCTTAGAGGGGTGGAATATAACGACCCCTGGTGTTGTGGGTAGGCTGCTGTAGGTACCTTTGTGGCTGCAGTAAGTGCTGACAGGCTACACACTATGGGAAGTTCGTCCCACATTGCCTGGGTGTGGAAAAGTAATGTGCTATATATGTGTGGTTCTAAGTCTCCCTAGTAAGAGGCCTTTTGGGTAATGACCCAAGAACAAATCCATGCGGGTTTGGGCCCAAAGCGGACAATATCTTACTGAGCATAAACTAATCTGGTCTAATTTAAAATTACTACGTTCCCAAAAATTATACGTTACACATAGAATACTACATTTTAAGCTAACGGATACACACAAAAGTTGTTTGATATGATGATTACTAACCTTCTATTAATTTTAGGATTCGACTACAATATGATAGAATGAATTATGATACAACGTATAGCCGCAAATTTAAACACCACAAGTATTTTATTTAATTTCACCTTATGTTCACCACTTCGGCCACTCATCCATGGTTCAGCCTACACATATATCCCATGTGTCTACTAACGTTATAATAACTCCCACTCCGGTCCCAACTCCCATGCGGTATCACTGGAATTTGAGTATACACCGAAGGCTAGTCCTTACATTCTTGACGTCATTAAACAATGTCAAAATACACATGAAATAAACCAACAAGCCGGACACAAGGCTTAAAAATAAAGAGACGGGTTATCCAAGTAGTCGCCGTTGAATCACAAAAGGACAGGTCATCCACGACGTCGCCGCCTAAAATCATAAGAAGCAGTGGTAAATACTAAAAGATTTTCTAATATTAACTTCTATTTGAAAAACTACACACAAATGGTCTCACATTAACAAATTCATGAAATCCAACATTACATGAGAATTCTTACATCTCAACGTAATTCCACGTTATATCATAATAACGAATACGAGTTCACACATATACTTAAACCAACTTAGATGCTCACACAATCACAAATCCACGAAGCCCAACTTTACATGTTGTTTTACATATCTTTAATTAAACTCAAGTAAAAGCATAATAACTAATACAAAATTCACCAAGAAGCAAAATGCACAAATTTTGAACGTTTTGATCATTATAAAAACTGGTACTGAAATTCTTATTTTCTGCCCAAATGGTGCAGAATCAGGAAAAACACAAAGAGTAAAAGTTGTGCAGAATCGCGTTTTACATGGGATATGAGAGCAGAATCTCAAATGATCAGCTACAAATTATTTAGAATTTTTCTCTTAAACAAATACAAGCTCATTTAAATAAATCCGAAAATCCACAAAACAATTCTCAAAGTTTAAATCCAATAACAATGAACATACATAAATATACATACACTTATATATGCATACTCCAACATGAAATCATGGATCTTCTTCCGATTTACTCAACCTATTCTAATTGACGAGAAATTGAAACGAAAACAAAATGAAACAAATGAGAACTCACCGATTTAGGCCTTTAAGGTTCATGATGATTTTGTAAAACAAAAGTTTGGGCTTCCTCTATTCTTCTTCTTCTTCTTCTTCTTCTTCTTCTCCTCTCTCTCTCTCTCTCTCTTTCTCTCTCTCTCTCTCACTTGGCTGCTCTATTTTTCTCACGTCACTCTTTTCTTTTGTTGTCAAAACCCTAGGAGGTATGTAATTTATGTTGATATGATACATCCACATATATATAACACAGACACAAAAATAAATATTAGATTCCGTTTTTTGTCTTACGGGCTCACAAAAAGGATTCATATGGGTCCGAAATACATTCCAAACTACTAAAATGAGTAGCCCAATGAGTGTACATGTCCCGGGTACTTAATTTAAATGTTAAAAACATAATTTAACACATTCACGGGCCTCTAAGCACTACTAAAAAATAAACACATCAACTCTTATACCTTGTTCATCTTAAATTTTACAACTTAACTTCATCACTTAGCTCTACAAAATTTTACACAGTAATTAATAATAATTAAAATAAATATCGCAGATAAATAAATGTACCATAAAAATGTAAATGCACACAACTAATACACATAAAAATTCAAGTTGTCTCATTAACTTATTAAAAAAAATGAATGTTTATATTAATAGGAAAAGACGGGGTGTTACATTCTACCCTCTTTAAAGAAATTTTTTCCTGAAAAAATTAAAGCAAACATTGGTAACACATGCAGCAAACAAGACTAAAGTTAAACACACAAATTCACACTAACACTGATCAACATTTAACTCTCAACTCTAAGAGATGTGGTACTTCGAGCGAATAATCCAAACAAGAAAACCCTCATATATATACATTTATCCTCGTAGAGTCAATTGCTAAATGCTACTCCCTCCGTCCCTTTTTTAGAGTCCTATATTCCATTTTGGGATGTCCCAAAATTAGTGTCCACTTACCTAAATTGGTACACAATTTTTACTTACTTTCCAATACTGCCCTTCCTTGAAATTTACACCAAGACAAAACTAAAAAAGTTATTGTAATGATTAGGGGCAATTGTGGAAAGTAAGTGTAGATTCTTTTTGTCCCCTTAATAAGTTGAGTTCCCAAAGATGGACTCAAAAAAGGGACGGAGGGAGTAATAGATAACACATGATATTCAATAATTCCATTCACAATGATAGAACCATATACATGCACATGTCCACCTCTTATCGTGTCCCGCACTACACCTCCAAATAATTACTGCTTCACCCAAGTCCAAGAAAATACTGTCACTGAAGATAAAGAAATTTTCGTCCGATGGTAAGCCTCTTACTCAATCAATACTCGTCTGAAATTTATTGTATAATCTTGGTAGATATAAGAAGGCCATTGATTTGATAGATACTCTAGATAGAATTCCAGGATATTGATAATAACAGTGTACTCATAGGAATAAAATGAGCTAGTTGTAACAGCAGAATACCCGAAGAAATAATCAGCTTCATCAGAACTCCAGAATATCCTAATGATAATGTCGCGTTAGATGTCCAGTTGATAATAGAAATAAGAAAACCTATAAAAATAAAGAAATCTCAATGACAACTGATCTCCTCCATATAATTCAAAAGTCTAGTAGAATGTCAATAGATACGCCGAAAGAGGTCACCAAGATAAGAAAATTTCCCTACTAAGAAATTCCGATGATTGACGTGAATTACAAGTCCCCCCATTACTCCTCATATAAATAAAATAAATGCACTACTATGCAACGCTAAAGAATATTATGTATGACTTCACACTGTTACCATGCAAATGGCAGACATTAAAAGTTAAACAAATCAACAAAATAAAGCACAAAGCTCACACACAAGAGTGGAACAGATGTAGCACATACTCAACCTAAATCTCAACCCAAGAAGGTTCGCAATCCTATAGCTCTGACCAAACCCAATAATCCACATTCCGAGAATCACCTAGACTTTGATACCAAACTGTCACACCCAAATTTTTGGACAACCAAATATTCAATCCAGAGCATGTATCCAATCAAGTGCATACCCTGATCAATGTTCAACCGCCCAAAAATCCAAGGTTGCTAACCTACACCCAATTTTAAAAGACCATTTTAAGATAAACTGTAACAACCCTAGTGGTGTGGGCGGGCTGCTGCAGGTGCCTTCGTGGCTACAGTAAGTGCTGGCAGGCTACATACTATGGGAAGTTTGTCCCACATCACCTGGGTATGGAAAAGTAATGTGCTATATATGTGTGGTTCTAAGTCTCCCTAGTAAGAGGCCTTTTGGGTAGTGACCCAAGAACAAATCCGTGCAGGTTTGGGCCTAAAGCGGACAATATCTTACTGAGCGAGACTTGTGTCATCACAGAATGGTATCAAAGCTAGACCCAGCCGAAAGTGTGCCAACACGGACATTGGGCCCTAAGGGGGATGGAATATAACGACCCTGGTGTTGTGGGTGGGCTGCTGTAGGTACCTTTGTGGCTGCAGTAAGTGCTGACAGGCTACACACTATGGGAAGTTCGTCCCACATTGCCTGGGTGTGGGAAAGTAATGTGCTATATATGTGTGGTTCTAAGTCTCCCTAGTAAGAGGCCTTTTGGATAATGACCCAAGAACAAATCCATGCGGGTTTGGGCCCAAAGCGGACAATATCTTACTGAGCAAGACTTGGGTTGTGACATAAACTGTATTGAAATTACTTTCATAAACCACATTATCTCTTTTTAAACACAATCCATTTATCATCAAACTCAGTCCCAAAATTATTACAAGAAAACCTAACATTTCCCTTTACATTGAAATAATAAAATTTTCTTCCATTGAATCATAATAAAATTATCTGGTTATACTAATAAAAGGAGCAATTTTCAACACTACACTATCTCAAGTTAGAGCTACTACGAATGTCCCCAAAGTCCAATAATACAACTTAAATATAACTACACCTAATTATACATATTCTCAACTTTGGCTAACAATGCCAACTAAATAAAAGAGTATCATATAGTACATAAAGAATGAAAAGTAGATATCATTAACTTCACAAACAGATAGACTGCTCTACAACGAACTCCAATTATACTATCCTGCACATGTCATTCGACTACGTTTCAAACAGAAACGCACCCGAATGCATAAGACACTGGGGTCAGTCACATGACTGATATAAGTTAAACAAAATGCAACTTTAAGGGATCCAACTTGAACCCAATGTTTTTAAACCGAAATGGTCCTTGAACCGGAAAGGTGACCGGTTCACGGGTTGACCGTTTCAACTGGTCGGTCTGGACGGTTGAACCATGACATCATAAATACTAACAATAATTACAAATATAAAAATATATAAAAAAAATTTAAAAATATGCAAATAAAAAAGGACTGGTTCTCGATTCAACTACTGATTTTACCGGTTCAACCGTCAATTCTACCGAATTTTCAAATTTCGAACGGTTCAACCGTTAATCCCGGTTCTCGGTTCAAACCGGTTTGTTTGCGGTCCCGATCAACGGTTCAACCGGTTCGACCGGCCGGTACGGTCCGATTTTTAAAACATTGCTTGAACCCGTAGACTACAAACCACACTACAATATTCTTTGGCCAAGGCAGGTAGTTCCACACACATATCTGGACAACAGAGTAGTTTCCATTTATGCGATGCCAAGTAGTTTTTTGCCCGAATTAAAACAACTAAATACTTACCTTTCTAAACTGTAGTAGGCCGATACATGCAAATCACTAGTAAGCCTACCATCCGGTACAAATAAAAATTAACACAATAATGTAAAACCAATAACAAGGTGGTATTAATTACAATAAATTTATCTCCAACAAAGTGTTGGAATTAGACAACTTAAAACACGAAAAATGTCCAGAATAATATTTTCAAGGAAAGACTCACATTCCTGTTCATTAATTCTAAATAGATAATTCAGAAATTAATTATTAAACTACAGCTCTTAGATAGATGATGTTGAGCAGATTCCGAAAATCGAAGAAAACAGTGTCAAGATGACGTTTTGAGGAAAAGTGTAAAACAAGAAAGTTGTTTGGATCGTTGTTTTACTTCAGCTTAAGCAAAACGGCCATAAACTATGAATCTAAGTATCCAAAATCTTCAATTTACTAATCTGGTCTAGTTTATTATCAAATTACTATATTCCCAAAAATGGTACGTTAGACATAGAATGTTACGTTTTAAGCTAACGGATGCACACAAAAGTTGTTTGATATGATGATTACTAAACATCTATTAATTTCTAGGTTTCGACTACAATAAGATATAATGAATTACAATACAATGTATAGCCGCAAATTTAAACACCACAAGTATTTTGTTTAATTTTACCTTATGTTCACCACTTCGGCCACCCATCCATGGTTCAGCCTACACATATATCTCATGTGTCTCCTAACGTAATACTAACTTCCACTCCGGTGCCAACTCCCATGGGATATCACTGGGATTTGAGTATACACCGAAAGGCTAGTCCTTACGTTCTTGACGTCAATAAACAATGTCTAAATACACATCAAATAGACCAACAAGCTGGACACAAGGCTTAAAAATGAAGAGACGGGTCATCCACGTAGTCGCCGTCTAATCACAAAAGGACAGGTCATCCACAAAGTCGCCGCCTAAAGCATAAGGAGTAGTGGTGAATACTAAAGGATTTTCTAATATTAACTTCTATTAGAAAAACTTCACACAAATGGTCTCAAATTCACAAATTCATGAAATCCAACATTACTTGAGAATTCTTACATCTCAATGCAATTCCACGTTATATCATAATAACGAAAACGAGTTCACACAGATACTTAAATCAACTTAGATGCTCACACAGTCACAAATCCACGAAGCCCAACTTAACACGGTGTTTCACATATCTATAATTAAACTTAAGTAATAGTATAATAACTAATATGAAATTCACCAAGAAGAAAAATGGATAAATTTTGAACATTTTGAAAATTGCTACTGAAATTCTTATTGTTTGCCCAAATAGTGCAGTATCAGGAAAAACTCAAAGAACGAAAATTGTGCAGAATTGCGTTTTATATGGGACTCGCAAGCAGAATCTTAAAATAATAAGCTTACAAATTATTTAGAATTTTTCTCTTAAACAGATCCGTGCTCATTTAAATAAATCTGAAAATTCACAAAACAATTCTCAAAGTTTAAATCCAATAACAATGAATATACATTGTAGACATCCTATTTTGTCAGTTAAGAAATTTAGGAGGCCACAAGCATGTCAAACCTCGATGATTAGAAGATTTGATTTTTAGAGATTGCCTCTAACTCTCAAGAAGTCAAAGAAATGACCAAAATGCCGCTAAAAGCCCAAAACTCTCCGGATTGGCCCAGAATCTCAGAAATCATTTGATGTCATTCAAAATAAAAAAAAAAGTATTTTGAAAGAGAAATATTTGAAATCGTCAACTCCCAGTGACCCAAGAAGTCCCGAAAGTTTCCGGAAAGTCCACGTTGACCGATTTGACCAAGGTTTGACCAAGTTTGACCAGGGTTTGACGAAAATCATCCGAATTCGCCCGAAAATTTTGAAACCATTTTAAATCATGTGAAAAGTCTTAAAATGTGTTTTAAAATAAAATCGGACGGAAACGTTAGTCTCTTGAGGCTCCCAGAACTTCTTGGAAATGCACTGGTTGACTGATTTGACTGCAAGTTTGACCAAAAATCAAAGTCGTCTTTTTGACGTTGAAATATTTTTATCAAATACTAGAGGTCAATAGCTTTCCAACGGTATATCGCACATAATTTCTGGACTTAAAACGAATTTGTTATGAATTTCTGAAGGTGAAAAATGCGATCAAATCTGTTTTATCGCGAATACCATAAAACTTTCCAAAGTAACCCAACTTTAAACTATTTTTTTTTATGGAAATTAGACCTTAATACCTTTTCAATGGTATATAACAATCTCAATTTGGATTTCGTATGAATTTTCTGTGAATTTTGGAAGAAATAGAGCCATTTCGCGAATTCCAGGAGTTCCGGGGGCCTAAACACAAAATCTGGTTAACCGGGGGGGTTGATTGGTGCGGCGGCACTGGCCCACTACCGCGGCAGCACTGGACGAGTGTCGCGGCAGCACTCTGAGTGTTTTATCATTTTTTTGTAATTTTTGGTTAATTTTTGGGTTTTAAATCAAATTTTCAACAAAAAACGACATAGTTTTGATTATTCCGGGATTTTGGACCAATTAGAGACTTTTTAAAACCTAAATTACCCCAAATTAGCCTATAAATGAGACCCATTTTCTTCTATTCAGAGAAGAACTTGGAAGCCATTAGAGAGAGATATAGAGAGTTAGGGAGAAATAGAGAGAGGAACACTACACCAAAAGAGCACATTTCTAACGGTAATTTAACGTTAGTAAAATTATTCCTAACGGTATTTACCGTTAGGAATAAAGCGTGGCTAATAATTCTAACGAAATTTCTAACGGTAATTTTCCATTAGAAAAAGTATTTTTACTAATGGTAAATTACCGTTAGTAATATGTTTACTAATGGCTATTTTCCATTAGTAATTTATTATTCCTAACGGAAAAATTCCGTTAGTAATATTTATTCTAACAGTCTATATTCTAACACTTTTATATACAAAAATACTAATGGTAAATTACCGTTAGTAATTTCATTATTAACGGTATGTAATATGACAGTTTCTAACACTTTTGAGACAATTACTAACGGATATAAACCGTTAGTAATTTTATTACTAACGGTTTGTTTTCTAACACATGTGTAAGAATACTAACGGAAATTATCCGTTAGTAATTATTTTAAATATGAAAAACATAAATACTAAAATATGCTCCCCAATTTTATTTGCACCTAATTTCCATTACAAGCACATCACATTTACTATAAACATATATAATAAGCTCAAATCCAAACCACAATAAATACAAGCTCAATCTATATTAAATACAAAAAAATATAATCCAAAATAGGCATAATTATCTTTAAATACAAACTGTTTCTAAGTCCAAACCAAAACTAACAAACCATGTCTGAAATTTAAAGTCAGAGAAAATAAGACAAACATAGTCAACCAATCTTTACCCAACACTCAAGCAAAATCACAAATCCCCCTTGAACAAAGTCTGCCAACGTATCTTGTCCATCTTGAGGATCCCACAAATGAGCATCGGGCTCAAACACTTGCTCGATATAAACTTTCTTTTCGCCAATACCAACTTATTTGAAGTGGCATACATTTGTTCTAGCATCCGTCACAACATACCCCTTTGCCAATTATTTACCAAACTTATCAAATAATACAAATGGGGGCTTGTCGGTGGGAGGAGGCATGGTAGAAGGCATATGATTAGTACAAGGTGAAACACCCGTGACAAAAACATTATTCAAGTTTTGAGCTAAATGAGTAGCAAAATTAACTGAATTTTATCCATAATCACTTGAGGGAGTAGTAACCACAAGTGAGGTACTCACACTTGAGAGTTTCGAAACTAAAGACATAATTATACCTTGCATATCGTGAAATTTTGAGTCAACGTGAGAAATGATCTTATCCTCCAATGCGGCAACTTCTTCAGTTATCTTCTTTTTTCCCTCACTTTTGGACATTGGCAATCCGATATGAAGTAGTTGCCTCTTAGAGATGCGTGAACCCACAGCACGAACCCCTTTCCTTTTGTCCTTTCCAAATACTTGAGTTAACTGGTCATTGTCAAAGTCTTCACAATTATTACATCCCTCGTCAGTCAAGTCACTGCTTTTTCTTAAATTTTCAATTGCCTTTATTTCATCCTGTAGTCATTTAAAGTAAATATTGTGATAATACACTAAACAAATTAAGCTATGGATTAAAACCTACAAACAATATGTTAGTCACATATTTACTCTTAGCACTCTCTAGAACACTCCCATCACTATGCTCATGTGCTGCCAACCATTTGTCAACACAACTGTAGTGTTTGCCAGGATTTTCTTTTCGCTAGACATTTAAATGTAACGAGTTAGCTGCGGAAAACTTGCATTAAACAGAAAAAGTGTAAGGAATTATACACATCATTAAGTATAGTTTCTGAGCATAGGAACGATGCCCAAGACAATGGGGAATCTTAAGTTTTTTTTTCTGTTGTTCAAATTTCTAGCAATTTGCTCCACCTTTGTTGGATCTCTCTCATTTTCTATAAACTTTGCCCATAAATGTGGATCAACACATTTTGGCATGTCATGATGACCTTTCCTCACAAAGATCCGCAAGTTGTTTTTGTATGTCCTAAATTTTTTGGGCCATGACTTCTCCGCAAATGGGCGAGCCACAGATTGTGGAACATAAAGTTCAAATTCAACCTAGTAGTGGCATAGAATAGTTATGTTAAAAAGAAAATATTTACTAAACCAACTAATTAAACAAAGAGCCTACACACAAAAGTTTACCATTAAAGCATTCCAAACATCATCTTTGAAATTCTTTGGCACTTTTCGCCAATCATTGTAGCTAATTGGAATGTGATTTCTCACAAAATCTCCCGTATGACTACTCCATATCTTCGAGTATTCACCCACCACAGACCCATCATTTTCAATTGTGACTTTCATTTTTTCTTTTGGGGCTTTGCCTCCCGATGACTCAGATGCGGGCGGGACTGAAGAAGATGGTTGAGATGAACTCGGGTTAAAATTACCTCCACTTGATGTCATAATTCCAATGCCTGTCATTTGAAAACAAGGTGATAGTATACGAACAACAATGATAACAAAGAATAATAATTAACGCATAACAATTATCTAAAGAAAAGTAAAGTTTTGCATTCAATCAAGTAACAGTACAAAAAGTCATACAATCCAAACAAAAATATGGTTAAAACTCAACATAGAGGCAATTAATGCAAGATAAATAACACTAGGCAGAGCCATGCTGCTTCAGCAGATCTTCCGAATGAGGTTGGTCTTCAAGAGTAGATTGGAAGACATTTGGTGTCTCTAACTCGTCTACTCGACTAGTCAATCTCTTCGGTTAATGTATAACCACCCACCAATTTGGATTTCTAAGTTCTTTTGAATAAAAGACTTGACTCACCTTGAAAGCAAGAATGACAGACTCGTCGAGATCACTGGCATTCCTCTTTAACTTAGAAAAATTTACCATCACCAAGTTAGAGTCCGGACAGTGTTTACAACCATTGGTCTTGTCCTCCACCGCCACCCAATCGCAATAAAACACTACCTCTTTAAATATTGTACAGTCTAACTCAATTATTTGTTTGATAACCCTATACCACATTGTCCAAGCATCCTTGAGCCTTTTATCACCTTTTTTGCCCTAAATGTAGTCCATGACTTCATGTAAACACCGCTATCTTGCATGACAATAGTTTCGTCGTGATACTTCGGAAAAAATACAAAACCATTAACGCGATACTTTTTGTACGTTTTGACTGTGTGCTTTGGCCCTTGAACTAACCACCACAAAATGCCATTTGTCTCAGTCTCACCGGAAGACACCAACTGTTCAATGGAAACACGCTCATAAGTACAATACTAATCTAACTAAATAAATTACATATGTTAGTATTCTTATTTCTTGTGAACTAAGGAATACCTTTTCATATAACCAAGGGATGCAAAAAGTTTGTATCTCTACTTCTGTCATTGTAATCCCCTTTCCTTTATCGCAAGTGGAATGTCTTAACTCTTTATACTCACTAAAATTTGTAGTTTATATATTAGTAGTTAAATGTGGATATGTTCAATATATATGTTACAAATGCCTCAAACCTATAGTAGTAGTTGAGTCCGTGAACATCAAGTCAAAATAGTACCAATTGACGTATTTGTTGAAATTGTTCAGATTCCAATATTATAGTTTTATCGTTGAGCATAGGTCCTTCATCAGAAAACTCATCATTGTCCTCTAAAAGGGCTTCACGAGTATGTTTGTGATTTCCATCGAGTGGATTTGGCATATATTCCATTCAATACCTAACGGATTCTCCAACAACATAAGACTCAGCAATCGATCCTTTAACATACCTCTTATTGCTAGCTATATCTTTAAATTCCTTCATTTCCCTATTTGTATGAGTAGAAAAAATATGTAAGTCTATAAAGTCGTGTCATTTGCCTATGGATGAATACATATAAGAAAATGAGTTTATCATTCGAAAGGATACATCTATCGAGGTCCGGTAGGTCCACAAATCAATGCCTCATCAGCTAGATACACATTGAGGTGGATACTGATATCAAAAATCGATGGTGGAAAGTGTTTTTCCAACACACACAATGCCTCTGCAACCTTGTATTTGGCTCTTTGGATATCCTTTCGAACCAAGACTTTTGAGCATAGTATGTTAAAGAATAAGCTTAATTGTTTAAAAGCTCTTAGCAAATCTCGATGTTTTGGAAAGGCATGTTGAAGCAATACGGGTAACAAGTATAGAACAATAACATGATAATCATGCAACTTCAACAAATGCAAATTGGGTGGGTTAAGAGTGACAATGTTGCTCAGGTTAGATGAAAAACTAGTAGGGAGCTTCAAATCTTTCAAAATTTGGCAAAATTCTCGTTTCTCATCTTTATCCAAGTGGAATGATGCTTTTGGTTTTATCTGTTTCCCTGTGAGCTCATCTACTTGCATCCACTGGCTGTTGTGTATGCCAATGTGCTACATATCTTCACGCGCATTTATTTTATCCTTTGTTTTCTTTTTTATCATCTAGGATTATGCAAATTAAATGCTCAGTGACATTCTTCTCGGTGTACATCACATCAAGAACATGTCGAACTTGATGAGTGCTCCAGTATTCCAAGTCAAAGATGATGAACCTTTTATACCATGCCTCTCTCGGTTCATCGTCAGTGCAGCCCATCCTCATTTTTCTACCTGAAACTTTTGGGATCTTTCCAGGGACAAACTTTATCTGACTTAAATTTTCCAAAAGTGCATCTCCATTTAACCGAGAAGGAGGATCACTATGTTCAGGTAACCTAAGCCCCAAATACCCCCCAATCCTAAACAAGTGATTCATGCCAAGAAAAATACGGTAGTTTTTGTACACTACTTTCTTACTATGCTCTAGTAGGATGGATCGAGTGTCATCTCCACAAATAGGAAATGCTTTATAACCATGTGTTACCACCCAGATAAATTCCCATATGTGGAAAAATAGTGAATCCCCCACATTAGCATAGCTTTTAACGTGAAAGGTTGAATTTTGTACATGTCAAAAGCTGACTCTCCTTCTTCCCACAATTGCTTCAACTCCTGTACTAGAGGTTGAAGGAAAACATCAATGTCTTAACCTGGAGCCTTTGGCCCAGGAATTAGCAAAGACAACATTTGAAACTCTTATTTCATGAACAACGATGGTGGGAGATTATAAGGCACCGTAATGACTAGCCAACAACTATAACTAGAGGATTGAATACCATGCGGATTAAACCCATTAGTTGCAATTGCAAGCCAAACATTGTGCCCTTCTTTAGCAAATGTTGGCCATTTAATCTTAAACCTTCCCCACTAAGGAGAATCAGAAGGATGCCTCAGATACACCCATAAAGAGTTCAATCGATCGTGCTATGTCATTTCGTGTGCTATCCATAGTATTGTATACAATCTCACAAGTCTTGGAATCAAAGAGAAATGTCCTAACACTTTCAAAGGCTCTTTGCAAACTCTACCCCCTTTCTTTGTTCTCACAGCATATCTCGATTCTCGACATTGAGGACATTGCTCCTCATCTTCATTATCTTTCCAATATAAAATACAATTATTGACACATGCATGAATAAAGTTTGCCTTAATCCCCAAGTCTTTCATCATACACTTCATGTGTGGATACTTCTCCGGTTACGTGTTTCCCTTTGGGAGCCACATTTTCAAGATGGTCAAAAGTGCTGTCACACTATTTCCCAACTAACCAAATTGCTTCTTAATGTTGTGCAGTTCCACTATCGCAGAAAGAGTTGTATCAGGATCCTCACATGAAGGGTACAATTTCTCAGTTGATAATCTTTTATATTCATTGTATTTCTCATTACCCATATACGGTTCTTCTGAAACTCCAGCCTGACCACTATCATCTACATGATTTTCTTCATGCATTCTGTAAGAAGCGTCAACAAGATTCTCCACCCCAAGCCCTCCAACCTCGATGTTTTCTTCTTTAATGTTTTCTCCACGAACCTCTTCTACTGGCGGTTGATCTATCGAATCCATAGATGGTTTTTTACCATGGAAAGCCCATAGAGAATATGTCCTATCTATGCCCCTCCTAACGAGATGATTTCTGATATCTAATGGTGTGTGTTGATTTCTATTTTGACACTTTACACACGGACAAGGTAACGTTGCCAACTGCCCAACATTATTTATAATCGCAAATTCAAGAAACTCGTCAACCTCCTTTGTATATACTGGACCAACTCTATTGCTTTTATTCA
The DNA here is from genome assembly GCA_033977485.1 of Hydrangea macrophylla. Lineage (NCBI taxonomy): Eukaryota > Viridiplantae > Streptophyta > Magnoliopsida > Cornales > Hydrangeaceae > Hydrangea > Hydrangea macrophylla. The sequence continues at coordinate 56,110,195 of CM066996.1, forward strand.
TCCACTCTTTGTTAATGGGTCGTGACATTCTGCAATTCAACATGAACTAGGTGAGCGGTCGTTAGGGTTAGGTTTCTATTTGTCTTTCTTTTCCTTTTGATTTTTTCTGTGAAGATTGTGAACTAGACGCGATTTTAAACTAAGAGAAAAGGGAAAGGAAAATAATTGAAAATGTCCCCTTTAAAATGGTCTAATAACCCAAAAAAAGAAAAGGGACAAGGGGAGAGGGAAAGGGCACCTGCATACAAAGAGAATCCCGGCAAGGGATACAATCAATATGCAATCAACATTGTAAATAAAATGGGATCCACGGGGGGAACACCCAGCAATTGTGAGAAGGGACTGTCCCCTTCCCACTCATCGTCCCAATTAGGGTACACACATTGCGACAAGTCACGGGGGACTTGTCGCGTGTTCAGAAATAATGTACATAAATTCAAAAGTAGCATGTGTGATACATAGCCTCACTATCCTAAGGCTCTATTTATAAAAGCAATGAAAGCATACAAAAAATAGCTAGGGAAAAGCCAAACCTTTGAGTGTGAAATGCCAAGGAATTCCTTACAAACAATAGCAAGCAAAACAGACGGGATGAAGGGGGATCAAATCCACAAATCCTGTTGGAAAATCATATATAAGTGTAGAAAGAACGGGCTACCCCTTAACCAATAGAGAGAGAGAGAGTTAATATGTATAAAGAACGGGTTACCCCTTAACCAAGAGAGAGAGAAAGAGTTTATATGAATAAAAGAAGGGCTATCCCTCAACACACACACACACACACACACAGAGAGAGAGAAAGAGAGAGTGAGAGAGAGAGAGAGTTAATATGTATAAAGAATGAGCTACCCCTGTAACCAATAGAGAGAGAGAAAGATAGTTTATATGAATATAAGATGGACTACCCCTTAACCGAGAGAGAGAGATAGAGAGAGAGAGAGAGAGAGAGTTTATATGTATAAAAGACGGGCTATCCCTTAACAGAGAGAGAGAGAGTTAATATGTATAAAGAACGGTTTACCCCTTAACCAATAGAGGAAGAGAGAGAGAGAGACAGAGAGAGAGAGCGAAAGATAGTTTATATGTATATAAGACAGGTTACCCCTTAACCAATAGAGAGAGAGAGAGAGTTTATATGTATAAAAGACGGGCTATCCCTTAACAAAGACGACAAACTAATTTATTTTAGCGCTCATTTGAAGGTGCTTTGAACAGTTGGACACCCTGCTAACTTTCAAAGAGCTCTATCACTCTCATGGATCACATTTGAATAAATTGAGAATCGATCAATGGGCCCAAAAAAATGTTCAATCAGCAATTCTAGATCCAACTCCTAGTCTACCACTACTTTAAAGCAACAGGAAAATAAGAGAAGGAGTATAATTTGTTAACTTTTGGACTATGGTTCCCTCTTTTGTTTATTACAGTCATATCATAGAAGATAACTGTGAGAGGGTAGTCATGATTTCCAGCTCCGATTACAAGATCTAGAACCAAAGAACCCAAAGACCAGGATGCCTCAATTTTTAGAGCTTTTTATTTGGAGTGAAATGAATCCTATTTTAGGGATGCATGCTTGAACCTCACAGCATAATTGCTAACATTCCTAAACTGATAGAAATGGTTTAAAAATTAAAATTACAAAATTTAGCTCAAATATTATAGCACAGCCTCACTATCTTATGGCTCTAATCGCAATAAAGCAATGAAAGAATACAAAAAATAAAAAGTGAAAAGCCAAACCTTTGAGTGCGAAATGCCAAACAATTATTTACAAATAGTAGCCAACCAAACAGACGGGATGGAGGGTGTTCAAATCCACAAATCCTATTGGAAAATCATAAGAGAGAGAGAGAGAGTGAGTTAACCAATAGAGCGAGTGTGTGTGTATGTGTGCACGCGTGTGTGTGTGTGTGTTAGTATGTATAAAGAATGGGCTACCCCTTAACCAATAGAGAGAAAGAGAGAGAGAGAGTCAATATGTATGAAGAGTAGGCTACCCCTTAAGGGCCTTAACCAATAGAGAGAGAGAGAGAGAGAGTTAATATGTATAAAGAACGGGCTACCCTTAAGGGCCTTAACTAATAGAGGGAGAGAGATAGTTAATATATATAAAGAATGGGCTACCCCTTAACCAATAGAGGGAGAGAGAGAGAGAGAGAGAGAGAGCGGGAGAGAGAGAATTTGGGGGAGTTTTGTCCATAATGGGATACAACTCTCTCTCTAATTGAGCTTAAGAGAGAGAGAGAGAGTGAGAGAGAGAGAGAGAATACCTTTGGTGCAAATCTGATAGCTAGTACAGATCTCGCAGAGAAGGAGAAGGTAAAGGAAGATCTCACTAGTACATATCTTGCGGAGAGGGAGGACGTGAGAGAAAAGGCCAAAGAAGGAGAAGAAGAAGGGGCGGTGCTGGTACAGGAGGAGGGGGTAACGTTGATCGTCGGTAAGAGGGAGATGGAAATGACGACGGCAGAGGCGGAGTCTCAGAGCAGCGGTGGTACAGGAGGAGGGGTAGGCATTGTGGAGGTCCTGGAGGATCTCTCCTCTCTCTGTCTCTCGCTTTCTCTCTCTCTTCTCCCCTTTTTCTTTATCTCTAATTCTCCCGCTCACAACATAAGGAACTGCCCAAATATTTTTTCTTTCTTCTTTTTTTTTATATTTTTTATTTTTGTCATTTTTTTTTACTATTTTTATATATTGTACCCTACATTTGTAACGGTAATTTTTCGTTACTTTTTTTTTACTACCTTTAGAAAATTGAAAATATCTCTTGTTAAATATTACTAACGGATTTTGTTCTTTTCTAACGGAAATTTACCGTTGGAAATTAGCAACGGTAAATTACCGTTAGAAAACCAAACCATCTGTGTTTCAAAAGTGGCCTACACTACACCAATAGGGCACATTTTTCCGATTCCATATAATTTTTCCGATTTCATGTCACTTTGACATAAACAATTGCATAGGTCATTCAATTTGGTTCTAATTGGATTGTTTGTGGAATTGATCGATGAAACTCGGTGTGAACCGGTTCAACCGATCATTTTTTGGCTTAACAATCACGAAATAGTTAGTCGAACTGATTAAGTTATAATATTTACCTAAGACTAAAGCTTTATAAAAACTTTTGTATTGTAGAGGACTTGAACCTTTTCGATTATTGTGACACAAGTTATTACTGTCACTAAACACCTTGAATTCACTAAATTACTTCAATACGTAGATACATTTGATTCATTAATTTACATTTTCATAAAATTATTTATGATTTTGATGTATAAAAATCACTATGCAGTTTAACCGCTTCGCCCGACAGTTGAACCAATGAATCATAAATTGGTAATCTTGCTAGGATATTGTCTGTCCAATCCTAATAACTACTCCATATATGATCAAGTGATTCAAAGATCATCTCCACTATCCATTATCTATTGGATTGTTCATTAAGTGTCTGTTTGACAATCAAAAATTTTAAATTTTTAAGTGGATGTTTTAAAATTTTTAAAAAGAAAATGTTATTGTTAGGATAGAAAGTTTATATGATGTGTCCAAATTCCAAACACATCTTTGATTTTTCCTTTCATTGGATGCCACCACATCCACGTGTAACACCTGTTCTTGTTTATTTCTATCTACTTCATCTATATATTCATCTTTTCACCTTGTTTGGAATCTATGATCCAAAAAATTTCACCTACCCCTGGTGATTTGCGTATAGATCTGTAAGAATCACACTAGAAAAATTTTAATTTCAAATCGAGTGCCTCTCAAAGTAACCCCAATATGAATTACAAAGTCAATGCTCTAAACAAAGTCCTTCAATCATTCTGTGTAAATTTTGTTGTAGAATTCCTAGCACTGCAGCAGAATCTCAATTGTGTTGTTGAATTCCTAGCACTGCAGCATTTGTGTAAATTTTCAAATATTGAAATTCAATTCAGTGCATTTGGGATGTGTTACATATATCTATATCTACTTAATATCAATAATTTTGTTAACTAATCTTAGGATATGATTTCTGGGTTTTAGAAAATTGAATTCAAGTAATGATATGTATAAATTAGACATTTAAATCATTATTCTATCTAAACTGTAAACAGATACGATCAACCCTCAAAACAGTTTTAACATAAAAATCAATTTCAAGCTACAAAATAAAATTGAGGAATCTACGTGTATCAGACGAAAACTAAAAGAACATACCTCTCAATGATCTCCTCCTTTTCAAGTCAACTCTGTGAAAAGCACAATCCCCAATTTCAAAAACCAAATTACTTTGATCAATCAACAAGCTTGAAAAAAATAAAAAAAAAACCCCAATTACTCAATTCCAAAGAAGAACAATATGAGAACATACAGAGCCGCAACACACAATCGCAACAATAGTTGCATGATTTCAGATCTAGTTTATAATAGATCTGGTGTGTATGTGTGTAAGAGAGAGAGAGAGAGAGAGAGAGAGAGATCTTGTGTTTGTCAAACAGATCTGATGTGTGTGTGTGTGTGAGAGAGAGAGAGAGAGAAGACTAACCAGATCCGCAGAAAGACAACAAGGACCACGGTGGAGTGGTGGCGCTGGGAAAACGATGGTGGAGTGGTGGTAGCGGGAGGACCACAGTTCAGTGGTGGCGACGGGAGGACTACGGTGGAGTGGTGGTGACGGGAGGACTACGGTGGAGTGGTGGCGGTGGAAGGACCACGGTAGGAGCCGACCCCCTTTTCTCTCTCTCTCTCTCTCTCTCTCTCTCTCTCTCTCTCTCTCTCTCACAGATCCTGTGTAATGGTAATTGGTTTTGCCGCCCAAGACTCCCCCTCTTTGTTTTTAGTTTTTAGTTTTTCTTTTTTCTTTTCTTTTAATCTTTTCTTTTAAATAAATAATTTAGGTAAAATTTTGTAATGGTAATTTACCGTTAGTATTTATTTTGTTATTGTTTGAAAATTCTAAAATAGCTATAGTTGAAAATTACTAACGAAATATATAAATTTCTAACTGAAATTTACCGTTACAAATTTGTAACGGTAAATTACCGTTAGGAAACCAAAAACCTCTGTGTTAGAAAATTGACTGAATGGTGTAGTGGAATAGAGATTTTCTTCTTCAAAATCCAATCCAAATGTGAGTTTCAATTAGTTTTCTCAAAACTAAACTTGTGTTTTCAAGCTTTCAATCCATTTTATTTACATTCTTTGAGTTTCCAATGAGTTAGAGAGATGAACACATATATACACATATATGAGAGGTTGAATGCTTATGGTCCACCATTGATAAACAATTGATTATATGCTTGTTTATCTTTCCTAATCCCATTTCTTTTAATTTTTCTTTATCATCCTAGCATAATCTCTTCTCAACCCCCACTTCTATTTTGGTCCATTTCATTTGCATAATCTATCCCCCATCTCATTTCTGTTTGATTTCTTTGTCAATTGTTCATCTCTTCTTACCCCATTTCTTTTTTATTTTTCTTTGATTACTTGCTAGTTCATCATCATCTAGATGATGACATGGTATTTGAGGTGAGTGAATCCTTATGGATAGTAACTCTTGACCTCAAAAACATGATTCTAACTTCAATACATGTCTATGTATTCTTGAAGTTATTTCCAAAATAAGAGCAATGCTCTCCAACAATCTTGGAGGTTCTTGATGTGAGTTTTATGTAGATATTCTAAGTGGTTATAATCTCTAGTTGATGCTGAAAATATACTCTCAAAATCTCGATTTCAAAAACCCTTTAAAACCCCTCACTTTGATTTCAAGAAATAAAGCCCTAGTTCTTCTTAAAATCTACAAAACAGTGAGTTATTCAACTTCAAAATAGCATTCCAAATTCAATACTTAATGAGTGATTACAAGGACACTTGGAAAGTCTTCCTAACTCATTAAATAACAGCCATGATTTTTGGTTTGACTTGGAAACACATGGAAGGGTTCTATTTGGACCAAAACATTCCCTCCAGGCATTCTATTTTTACTGTCACAGTAGCTAGGTTGACTTTCAACTTGTTTTTTAGAAACTTTTCCAAAGAGAGTGGTCCCAACCCATTTTTCTCTTGAACTTCAGTATCTTAGGGAACTTTAGTATAATATGGACCTCTAGATGTTTTTTTTTCATTTTCTAATACTTTTCAACATTTCAGTCGATAGTACGAACTCTGTTTCTGAGAAACCTCTATTGTTTATATGATTTCTCTCAATCTGTAATAGTTATTGTAGTTTGGCTTTTTGACATGTGTTTTAGACACAATAAGGATAATGTCCATAAAAAATCTTTCAATAAAAATATGTCTAACTGCACTTTTCCATTTTTACAAAATCAACTCACTGTTCTGTCCACTATTCACAGCAAGCATGCTTTTACTTTTATTCTTTGATTTGATGCTTACATGTACTTCAAATTAGTTCATATCTTAGGAAGTAGTCCATACTACATTTGTACATATCCTATGATGATTTCCTTCATGCATTCATTCATATTTTAGACTTCTAAGTCACTTTAGAAATCCATGTACACAAACACACTACAACCTTTGCACATTCTAGGATCATACATGGCATCCATGCAAGATTTGGGGCTTTTGTGACTCCTAATCTAAGAAGATTATAAGGAATGAGTTTGATCATACGTCCTTGCCTCCCCTCGATCTAATCATTCTCTCTTATCCATCCCGGGGATTAAGAGGTCTTCTTTCCTCAAAGCTTATGTCACGCCCCAGATCCATACATATGAATCTAGGTCACGTGGCACGCCATCAAGGCTTACCAACAATGATTAAAGTTCCCAAAAATGACCTTAATAAATGTTTTGCTCCAAAACAACCAACTTCCAAATAGTTTTTCAAAGGTTATATTAAACACGTGCCCAAACATGCCTTAACGAGTTTCGTTTTCAAAAGTTTAATAGGTCAAAGGGTTTCCAAAGGTACCTCCATGCCTAATTAGAAGTTGTTCAGAACATTGGAAGTAGGAGTTTGAAATTTCTGGCAGGGGGCATTTCGACTGGTAGAATTGCCCCGCTCGACCGGTCGAATGGGGTCTAGGCAGAACCCAAACCTCCAAAAGACCGTTTCACAATTGCCGGCGCTTTTTCGCAAACGCCGTTAATTACCGGCGCTTCTCTAATAAACGTCGTTAATTCCCGGCGCTTCCGCACAAACGCCACTAATAAAATAATACACATATTACCCAAAAGAAACCAAACCAAACAAACCATTTCAAACCAACTCCTTTCAAAACAAAACCATTTCAACTAATGCATTTCAAACCAAAACCATTTCACCTAATGCATTTCAACCCAAAACCATTGCAAAGTTTTTTTAAACATTCTAAGGGCTTGCAAAAAAACATATACACTATTTATACAACAACCATAAACCTTTCCCGGATTACAAGTACTAAAGGTACAAGCTTCCACGTCTCGACAAGCTAGGTCTTAAAGTGAACCAAGCGCCGTACTCGTATATATAACAATTCCTATTACATGTCGCACGGTTAAACAACTGGCATGAGTTAAACATATATTACAACATGATTCAAGTTCTATAAGCATAGGGAGCTTCCGGCCATTCCTCGCCTCATTACCCGCGATTCTCTCCTTGGCCTTGCCCCTGAATGGTTATTTATATAACCACAGATATATGGATTTGTTTAAGCTAACGCTTAGTGAATAATATAAATCGAGCATACGGATGACAAATATGTTCCAATCCATCATAACACATAGCTATTGGTCTCTAGGGAATAAGTGCACATTCACCGATCCAAAGTCTTAAGACTCAACCACGACCCATGCCTTTTCGACATGTCGCGTTAATGCCTTTCTCGGCAAGTGATCGTCGTCACTACTAATCCTCCCCCTTCGAGAGGACATCTCACGGTGAATTAGCACAAATTCCCTTTTAACCCACATAGCCACATAAACATGCTTATCTAGCAAATCACCATGCTTTTCATTTCAACATGCCTTGGGCCTACTTTACACATGAGTTTGCCCAATATGAACTACACATGGTATCTATATCAAGTTCCTAGCATATCAAATGCATTAAACCATAAAACCATCCAAAACGCAAGATTAATATCACTCACCTAGAACGATTTGCTCAAGAACGTGAAATAGAAGTTCACTTCTACACCGGGTTCGATTCCTACACAATTTTGGCCAATTTCGGTTACGGGTCCCACATGGGCCCACCAAGAACCTATTGATTAAACTCGAAATAAAAGATAGATATATGTATGCCTTACCTCCATGAGACTAAAACCAGTCTGGTATCGAAGATTGAAGGTCGTTTGATACTCGAATTGGTGAGAATTGATCAAGAACACTCAAGCTCTTCTTTTTCTCTTCTCCCTATCTCTAATAATATGTATGTAATGAGAAGATAAATAATGAGTCATCTCTTTCTCTCTCCTCTATTTAATATCTAAACCATATTATTGGTATTTCTAGTGAAACCCCCACTAGTTTTGGTTCACTTTTAATTACAACCCTACTAGTTATTAAACTAACTAGTTAACTACCCAAAAGTATTTGGGTATTCATTTAAGTCTCATGTGGGTCCCACACGTGGCCCCACATACAAATTTTACGAAATTACTAATTAGCTCACTAATTATGCAACGTGTTCCATTTCGTTCTCACCGGGTATCTAATGACTCCGATGAGTCGCTATCAATAATATAATAATCAATTATATTCACATATGCCTAAATAAGCATTTAAGCACGTAATCGTGAGTTATTACTCATTTTCCCAACTGTAAGGAATTCTCACATGCCCACCTTCTGGACTGCCTTTAAGGCCAAATACTGGGTTCTCAAAAGACACCCTCCAACAACTAGTGAGTCATCACTCACATCACACGTGTTAATTAACACAACAGTAAGCATGCCATGCATGATAAAATGATATAATAAATACCGCGAGAGCGGGTATGACATCCTCTCCCCCTTAAACGAAGTTTGTCCCAAAACTTTCAATACCTCATGCTTCAAACAGAAATGGATACTTTGCCTGCATCTCATCCTCTCTTTCCCATGTGGCTTCTTCCACTGAGTGATTTCGCCACAAGACCATTACCAATGGAACCGTCTTGTTTCGTAATACTTTATCCTTTCTATCTAGGATTCTCACTGGACGTTCAACATACGTTAAGTCTTCTCTGACTTCCAATGGCTCTGGAGTAATCACATGACTTGAATCAGATATAACTCTTCTCAACATCGACACATGAAATACATTGTGTACATTAGCTAACTCTTGTGCTAACTCTAGCCGATAAGCTACTGGCCCCACTTTTCCAAAAATCTCAAATGGTCCAACGTATCTAGGATTCAACTTCCCTCACTTTCCAAACCTCGTAATTCCCTTGGAAGGTGAAACCTTCAAGAACACACGGTCACCTACTTCGAATTCTAGTGGCCTTCGCCCCGTATCCGCATAGCTTTTGTAACGACTTTGAGCCATTTTCAACCGTTGTTGTATTACCTTTACCTTATCCGTTGCCAACTGAACCATCTCGGGTCCTTCTAGCCTTCGTTCCCCTACCTCGGTCCAACAAATTGATGATCGACACTTACGCCCATATAGTGCTTTATATGGTGCCATCCCAATACTAGCCTGAAAACTGTTATTGTAGGCAAATTCAATCAAAGGTATATATTTTTCCCAGTCACCCTTAAAATCAAGAACACATAGTCGAAGCATGTCCTCCAGTATTTGAATTACACGCTCAGACTGCCCATCGGTCTGTGGGTGAAAAGCTGTACTAAAGTTTAACTTTATACCCATAGCTGCTTGTAGCCCTTTTTAGAATCTAGATGAGAAACTACTATCCCTGTCTGAAACTATAGACAGTGGTGCTCCATGTAGTCTTACAATCTCTTTAACGTATAACTCCGCGAGTTTCATCGGTTACTTTATCTGGTTATTGCACTGTTCTCGTTCCACTAGAAGCCACAGAACCGGCCCCACGTTGTCGCTTGTTCGGGTAATCCCACTCCCGATGACCCGGCATACCACATTCATAACATTTATCCCTCATATCCACATTCACACTTTGGGTTCTTGTCTGCGTACAATTCTTGGCAACATGTCCCGGTTGATTACAAATATGACAAATTATATTTGCCATATAACAAACACCCCAATGTCTACGGTCGCAAATAGTACACACCGGTTTATTTCCTTCAGAGAATGAACTTCCCCCTTGATTTCCTGAACCGACACCAGGTGCCCTTGAATAGGATTTCTTAAAGTTACCCTGGTTCCTCCCTTGATTCTCATTTTTCCTCTTCCCTTGTTGGCTAAGCTTGTAGTTCCCAATATCTCTTTCAGTTATTAGAGCCACATCTAGAACTTCAGCGAATGTTGGAAGACGAAATGTATCCACGTGACTATGGATATTTTCCTTTAGACCTTTTTCGAACTGCCTGGCTCTATCCACCTCTTCCAAAACTATACCAGGTGCAAATCGTGCCAACCCATTAAATCCAGTTGCGTACTCGTTTACTGTCATATCCCCTTATTTCAAGTTCATGAACTCTCGCTTCTTTTGGGTCTTCACTGAATCCGGAAAGTACTGCTTATCGAATTCCTCTATGAAACCTGCCCAAGTAGTCAGTGCTTTACTTGCGCGGATACCAACCCACCAATTCAGAGCTCCCTCTTTCAACATATCAGTGGCATTGTCTATTTTCTCTCTATTGGTGCATGCCAGGTTACGAAATATATGTTCCATATCCATTTTCCAAAAATCTGCCACATCATGATCCGATCCCCTAGTGTATACTGTCAGATTCTTCTTTGCAAACTTTTGGGCAATTGATTGCCCAGCCCTTGGTACCAAATTTGGATTTTCCAGCTCCATTCTCTTGGTGGCACTCTATCATCCATCGCTCTAATAAACCCCTCAATAGCGGCCTCTATTCGATCCATTTGCGCTTTCGTTGCATTGTCATTATTGATATCCATACTTTCCACCACTTATCCCTGATAACCACAGGCGTAATGATATCATGCATAGCATGACATATATCTCAGAGTATGCATGTAAGATACGATGCACACAACCATTATTCATATGCATATGTAATGCACTAATCCAAATTTCGCACACATTAATCAATATTCAAACTCATGACGTCGTCTCTCGTCCCCAAGGATCTAAACCTAAACCCATAGCTCAAGGTCTATAACCTTTTTGCTTTGATACCACTACATGTCACGCCCCGGATCCATACATATGAATCTAGGTCGCGTGGCACGCCATCAAGGCTTACCAACAATGATTAAAGTTCCCAAAAAAGACCTTAATAAAAGTTTTGCTCCAAAACAACCAACTTCTAAATAGTTTTTCAAAGGTTATATTAAACACGTGCCCAAATACGTCTTAACGAATTTCATTTTCAAAAGTAACAGTTTCATAGGTCAAAGGGTCCCTAAAGGTACCTCCATGCCTAATTAGAAGTTGTTCCGAATATTGGAAGTAGGAGTTTGAAATTTCTTGCAGGGGGCATTTCGACCGGTCGAATTGCCCCGCTCGACCGGTCGAATGGGGTCTGGGCAGAACCCAAACCTCCAAAAGACCATTTCACAATTGTCGGCGTTTTTTCGCAAACGCCGTTAATTACCGGGGCTTCTCTAATAAACGTCGTTGATTCCCGGCGCTTCCGCACAAATGCCGCTAATAAAATAATACATATATTACCCAAAAGAAACCAAACCAAACAAACCATTTCAAACCAACTCCTTTCAAAACAAAACCATTTCAACTAATGCATTTCAAACCAAAACCATTTCAACTAATGCATTTCAACCCAAAACCATTTCAAAGCTTTTTTAAACATTCTAAGGGCTTGCAAAAACATATACACCATTTATACAACAACCATAAACCTTTCCCGAATTACAAGTACTAAAGGTACAAGCTTCCCACGTCTCGGCAAGCTAGGTCCTAAAGTGAACCAAGTGCCGTACTCGCATATATAACAAGTCCTATTATATGTCACACGGTTAAACAATCGGCATGAGTTAAACATATATTACAACGTGATTCAAGTTCTATAAACATAGGGGAGCTTCTGGGCATTCCTCGCCTCATTACCCGCGATTCTCTCCTCCGGTCCTTGCCCCTGAATGGTTATTTATATAACCACAGATACATGGATTTGTTTAAGCTAACGCTTAGTGATAACATGAATCGAGCATAAGGATGAAAAATATATTCCAATCCATCATAACACATAACTATTGGTCTCTAGGGAATAAGTGCACATTCACCGATCCAAAGTCTTAAGACTCAACCACGACCCATGCCCCTTCGACATGTCGCGTTAATGCCTTTCTCGGCAAGTGACCGTCGTCACTACTAATCCTCCCCCTTCAAGAGGACGTCTCATGGTGAATTAGCGCAAATTCCCTTTTAACCCACATAGGCACATAAACATGCTCATCAAGCAAATCACCATGCTTTTCATTTCAACATGCCTTGGGCCTACTTTACACATGAGTTTGCCCAATATGAACTACACATGGTATCTATATCAAGTTTCTAGCATATCAAATGCATTAAACCATATAACCATCCAAAAAGCAAGATTAATATCATTCACCTCGAACGATTTGCTCAAGAACGTGAAATAGAAGTTCACTTCTACACCGGGTTCGATTCCTACACAATTTTGGCCAATTTTGGTTACAGGTCCCACATGGGCCCACCAAGAACCTATCGATTAAACTCAAAATAAAAGATAGATATATGTAGGCCTTACCTCCACGAGTCCCAAACCGGTCTCGTATCGAAGATTGAAGGTCGTTTAATACTCGGATCGGTGAGAAATGATCAAGAACACTCAAGCTCTTCTTTTTCTCTTCTCCCTATCTCTAATAATATGTATGTAATGAGAAGACAAATAATGAGTCATCTCTTTCTCTCTCCTCTATTTAATATCTAAACCATATTAAGGGTATTTCTAGTAAAACCCCCACTAGTTTTGGTTCACTTTTAATTACAACCCCACTATTTATTAAACTAACAAGTTAACTATCCAAAAGTATTTGGGTATTCATTTAAGTCCCGTGTGGGTCCCACACGTGGCCCCCCATACAAATTTTATGAAATTACTAATTAGCTCACTAATTATGCAATGTGTTCCATTTCGTTCTCACCGGGTATCTAATGACTCCGATGAGTTGCTATCAACAATATAATAATCAATTATATTCACATATGCCTAAATAAACATTTAAGCACGTAATCATGAGTTATTACTCATTTTTCCAACTGTAGGGAATTCTCACATGCCCACCTTCTGGACTGCCTTTAAGGTTAAATACTGGGTTCTCAAAAGACACCCTCCAACAACTAGTGAGTCATCACTCACATCACACGTGTTAATTAACACAACAGTAAGCATGCCATGCATGCTAAAATGATATAACAAATATCACGTGATATTCAACCAGTACACATAAAAATTCAAGTTGTCTTATTAACATATTAAAAAAAATGAATATTTACATTAGGAAAAGATGGGGTGTTACAAAAAGAAACCCAATAACATACCAATGGAGAAGAGGGGATAAAAATACAACTCAGGCCATTTAATGCAGTAATATTAAAAGTTCAAAATTGGAGGTATAATTATTATTTCATCATGACGCAAAGCAATTGATTGAAAAGAGATTATTGATCTTGACATATTTTCTTAATTTCCATGCATAGTACCAAGCTTAATAGTCCATAACACTCGCACATCTTAAAAAGGTATTAATGATTTAAGTCAAGGTTTTAAGCAGGGACGAATGTATAGAAGGGCAAGGGGGGACTCAAGCCCTCCCTTGATTTTTTAAAAAAATATCATACACACGTTAACAAGGTATTTTGCAATGCTTAGGTTAATCCAAAATAGATTAACCCATATTTACATGAATATTATTCAAAGAGAAATTACAATAGTGTGCTTGACACTTATAAGATAAAATAAAGTAAAAGACTAATATCTAACAATCCCCCTCAAGATGGTACAAAGATATCCCTTAATCCCAGCTTGCTTAACACATCATGAAACTGTCTAGAACCAACTCCCTTAGTAAGAATATCTGCTAGTTTATCACAACTTTTCACAAATGGAGTGTAGATAGTTTTGTTATTCAGATTCTCTTTGGTGAAATGCATGTCAATCTCAACGTGCTTAGTCCTGTCAGGTTGTACTGGATTATGTGCAATACTAATAGCGACCTTACTATCATAGCACAACTTCATTGAATCGCCAATCTCTTGTTTTAAGTCTTTCAACAACTTGACCCATAGGAGCTCACAGTGGCTCTAAATTTAGCTTCAACACTAGATCTAGCTACCAAATTTTGTTTCTTACTCCTCTAACTAACAAGGTTGCCTCCCACAAATGTACACTATCCTGAAGTAGACCATCTCTCTATCACAGAACCTGCCCAATCGGCATCAGTGTATGCCTTAACTCTGAGATGATCATGTTTCCCGAAGTATAAGCCTTTACTAGGCGCATATTTAAGATACCTCAAGATCCTGTAAACTACATCCATATATGATTCTCGAGGTGCATGCATTAATTGTTGGAAATAAAAGATAATAATGCAATTTATGTTTACTCTCTTTCTTTATTAGTCAATCAATTTTGGGTCATGTTGACCAACTTTATTTCTTATTTATTTGGAGATTTCCTTTTTTGATTTCTCAACTTGGTGTATATATACACTGGGATGTTAATAATAAAATTGAGCTATTCCAATTTTAAGTTGGTATAAAAGCCAAATTAGATTTTGGCATTATTTCCCTGCTTCCACCTTCGGCAGGTGGCAAATTGTCGCCTGCCAGACCCTGCTTTGCCTTTAGCTTGAAGCCTCAATCCAGCAACCCTCCATGCGCCAACTCCACTACTTCTTATGGCCGTCGTCTAGCCTCCAGTCAGCCCCTACGAGCCTCGTCCAGCCCCTTCGGGCCCCTGTCTAGTCCTTTGGGCCCTTGTCCAGCCCTAGGCCAGCCCTTTGAGGGGGCGTGGTGATTCAAAATTTGGGTCTATTATTGCAACCACTGTTACTTGTTTTAACAAGAAGTTGGCCATTTTTTTGGTGATTTATTATGGATGTTCATTCCTACAGTCTCATTCACCCTCTATTGGTGGATGGTGTTTCTCACTCTTGCCGACTTTCACGAACAGGCTTGACGTAACCTTATCATTCCAAACTTGTGTGGTTTATTCCCAACTTCAGTTTGCGAGGGAGTGTTGGAATTAGGAGATAATAATGCAATTTTTATTTACTCTATTTGTTTATTAGTTAATCTATTTTGGATCATGTTGACCAACTTTATTTCTTATTTTTTAGGAGATATTGTTTTCCTTTTCTGATTTCTCATCTTGGTGTATATATACACTAGGATGTGAATAATGAAAATGAGCTATTCCAATTTTAAGTTGCATGAACTGACTTACCATACTTACAGCAAAAGGAATATCAGGACATGTATGGGAGAGATAAATGAGCTTCCCAACAAGTTTCTGATATCTCTCCCTATCAATAATTGTTCCACTACTGTCATCACTTAATTTTTGGTTGAATTCAATAGGAGTATCAAATACTCTACTTCCAAGCATTCCAGTCTCACTTAGGAGATCAAGAACATACTTCCTTTGAGATATGAAGATCCCATGTTTCGACCTCGCAACGTCAATCCCAAAAAAAGTATTTTTGTTCTCCTAGATTCTTAATTTCCAATTCTGTTGCCATATATCCCTTGAGACGCTGCATTTCCTTTAAGTCATCACCTGTGAAGACAATACCATCCACGTACACAATGAGAGTTGTAGTCTTACCTTGCAAGGAGTGTTTGATGAATATGGTGTGGTCGGCCTGACTTTGTCTAAAGCCATATCTGCGTATAGCCTGTGTGAATCTCTCAAACCATGCCCTTGGAGACTGCTTATGGTCATACAAGACCTTTTTTTAACTTCCACACCTTTCCTCAGTTTTGTGGTTCTCAAATCTAGGAAGAATGTACATATACACCATTTATTCCAAGTTATCATGCAAAAAGGCATTTTCAACATCAAACTGGTGAAGTGGTCATTCCTGGTTAGCTGCTAGAGACAAAAGGATCCTGACAGAATTCATCTTAGCCACCGGTGCAAATATCTCCTGATAATCTACCCCATAAGTATGGGTGAATACTTTGGCAATGAGGCGGGCTTTAAACATCTCAATGGAACCATCGGCTCTATGCCTCACTGTATACACCCACTTGGACCCCACAATTCTTTTGGCCATAGGTAAATTAGTCAACTCCCAAGTGCCATTCTTGTGGAAAGCATTCATCTCTTCATTTATGGCGTGCTTTCACTTGGGATCATTAAGAGCATCCTAAACAGGATTAGGTACAACAATAGAGGCAATACTTGAAAGAAAGGCACGGTAAGTAGGATATAGAGCAGGACACAAAATTTAAAATATGGTGCTGAGAACAAGATCCAACACCCTTACAAAAAGCAATAGGAACATCAAGATCGCTAGACTCAATAGGTAAGGAGTTATTTAAGTTGCTTGAATCACAATCAAGGTCAATTGGAGTAGATGGCAGTAGAGGAATAGGAGTATTGGTCTAAACCTCTTTGTTTTTTCTCTTACTCTATGTACCCTTGGAATAAACCAACAATTCTTTTTTCCTTTACCAACAACTCTACTTGTTTAGGAGTACTTGGCTCTACTTCCATCACTTAACAGGGTAACAAGAATTTCTGGTAAAGTACCAAGAATCTCTTCACTCTGCTTCTCCCCTTGAAAAGGTGTCTCGGCATGCCGAAAAAAAGGAACAGGCTCATGAAATGTGACATCCATAGACACATACCACTTCCTAGACTCAGGATGATAACATTTGTAGCCTTTCTGGGTAGGAGATTATCCCACGAACACACACTTAAGAGCCCGAGGGTCTACCTTCCCATAAGTAGGTGAGTGATTGTGGACAAAACAAACACACCCAAAAACCCGAGGAGGAATAAAAAATAGAGAACAAGAAGAAGATTTAGATAAGAGTTCAATGGGAGCACTTTTTTGAAGAACCTGTGTGGGTAGTCTATTAATGAGGTATGCAGTCGTAAGAACTGCATCACCCAAATATAATTTGGGAGCATTAGCCATGAAAAATATAGAATGAGCAACATTAAGTAAATGGCGATTCTTGCATTCTACTACCCCATTTTATTGTAGGGTGTCAGTGTAAGACGTCTGATGAATAATTCCTTTGGAAGCAAAAAAATTTCCTAGACTCGAATCTATGTATTCTCCTCCTTGATCAGAAAGTAACATCTAATTTCCCTTACCAAATTGTGTCAACACCATTTGATAGAAGTTTTGGAAAATGGAAAAAACTTCATTTTTGTTTTTCATCAGGTAAATCCATGTGGTTCGTGAATAATCATTAGCAAAGCTAACAAACCAACGATAACCTTTTAAAGACAAAATACGAGAGGGACCCCATACATCAGAATGAACCAAAGTAAAAGGAGCTAAACTTTTATTAATACTTGGTGCAAAAGATGCTTGGTGATGTTTTCCAAGTTCACATGACTCACATAAATATTCTAAACATCTTTATTAACAAGTAAAGACAGAAATAAATGCTTAAGTAAATAAAAGGAGGGGTGGCCTAATGTCTTATGTGAAAGCCAAATGACTGCAGGCTTATTCTCATAAACTATAGTGTAGTGCACTCCTTTGGTTCCTACATCCAATAGGTAAAGATCATATTCCTCTCTACCACTACCAATCGTCCTCCGTGTGATAAGGTCCTAAAAAATACAATAGGAAGGAAAAAAGGTTACACTACAATTAAGATCATGAGTGATGCAACTAATAGATAAATGGTTATAAGTGAAACTTAGAACATGTAATACAGAAGACAAAGGTAGAGATGGAGTGGCATGAATGACACCCTTTCTCGAAACAGAAGAGAAGATGCGATCGGTAATACGAATTTTCTCTTGACCTGAGGAGTATATACAGAAAATAAATTGAATGAACTAGACGAATGAGCTGAAGCACCAGAATCAATAATCCAAGGGAGCTATGACAAAGAAAAACATGTTGTGGCAGAGTGTACTAGTTATATGTCTAGGCAAATAAAGTAGAAGGACCTGTGGAAGTAGACGGAGAGTGCCGAGTCATCAGGCTATGAAGAGCATCTAAAGCTCGCAAAGCATCCTCATACTCTGTGGTAGATAAAGGAGGTGATGGAGATATCATAGGCTGGTCTATGGACCCTGAGTCTGTAACATCAATGACCTCAATATAGTGAGCACGAGATTGCCCTCCATGGCTACCACATTCTCCACGACTTCTAAAGCGACCGCCACATGTCCCAAGTGGACAACCATGAAGACTCCAACTAGTAGCCCTAACATGTCCACGATGATTGCAATAATCACACCATTTATGCAACTTCTTAGAAGAGTCAGACCCACTTAGCGAAGGTGTACCATGAGGCTACAGAGGGCCCTCTGGAGGAGAAGGAGCAGAAACAAGGATATAGCGTTCGATAGAGGTAACATGAAGCATAGCAAAATGGAGACTCTCCTCGTTCTGAACAAAAGTAAATGCTTCTCGGAGCGTGGGAAGCGTATCCATCCCAAGTACCCTACTATGAATAGAATCACACTCGAAGTTAAGCCCCTAAAGAAACTCTTATATCCCCTGCTTCTCTAGAAGTTTCTAATAACCAACAATGTCCTGAGGACAAGCTGGATGATATTCCTAAAGATGATCAACACGTTTCCACTGGGTAGTGAGAAAAGTGTAGTACTAAATAACTCTCATGGTCACATGCTCTAAGCTATCAATCACCCTAGACAACTCAAACTCCTGATCATAATTCCCTTATGGGAGTAGGTATGAGAATCTGTATCCCAAATATCGCGGGTAGTCATGCCCAAAAAACCTTCACCAATTTTGGGTACCATAAAATGAATTAGTCATGTTCTAACAAGAGCATTCTCAACCTTTCACTTAGTATAACTAGCATTAGCAACATTCGGTGCTTGGATAGCCTGTCAATGTAACTCTCCTTCTCTTTCCCTTCCAAGTAGAGAAGAACAAACTGTGCCCAAGGTACATAATTTTGGCCATTGAACAAAGAGGTTGTGATTTTAAGAGTTGGGTTGTCTTAGGGAGCAACTAACTGACTCATCTAAGGCTATTGAGGATCTTCGGGTGATGTAATCTTATTTTCTACCATGGTGCCAACAAGTAAAGGGAAAAGCCCAAAAAAAATCACACCTAAAAAAAATGAAGGTAAGGAGCAAACTCAGGACTTTAAGGTATACGGATCAGCAATAGGCTAACCTAGAGTCCATAAGAGAACCCAAAAAAAAATTGAAACTAAACAGCAATCAAAACAAAGCTTCGTATTGATATGAAAGTGAAGAAGGGAAACTAAAATTAAAAAAGGGAGATATATAGGTTGTGTGGCAGATTCAGATCATCATGAAATAATCAAAGGTGTTGGAAGATGGTGCATAGGGGTATAGATGGGCTAGGGTTGGAGTTTATGGAACTCGGCTAGGATGGATTGGGGATGTATGAGGCTCGACTAGGTTGGGTGGGTGTTGTATAGGAGTCGGCTCGGCTGGGTATAAGGAGAGGAAAGTGCGGCTAGAGTTCTAGGGGTTACATTGGCTGCATTGCTATGGTAAAATCCAAATGTGGTACATTTGTAGTCAGTATATTTGTTGGGGTCACAGTCACCCATTGTCAACCCCACGAAGAACACATCTATTGAGGTCTCATCGTAATGTTTCAAGTGCATAAAAATGCTTAAGCCAACAAATGTCCACAGCTAATATGCCACTACTTACACCAACAATATAAATTTCTTGGAGTACAGGCAGGAGGGATAGAAAATGTTGGATGCATACAAAAGGATTTATATAACAATGAAAGGGATAGGTGTAATGAGATGAAGGGGCATGATGGAAATATGTTGCTTGAGTTTTTTCATATTGGAACAAGGAAGGAATCCATCATTCACATTTAAAATTGAGGTAGACAAACAAAAGAGAATAACTCATTGTTGGTCCGATGCAACCTCTAGACGAGCTTACAATTTTTATGGTGATGTGGTAATTTTTGATACTACATACAACACCAATCACTATGCCATGATTTTTGCACCATTGATGGGGATTAATAACCATGACCAAACAATTATTTTTGCATGTGCATTCTTGAGTGATGAGACCATAGATTCTTTTGTTTGGCTATTCAACCAATTTTTAGAAGTTATGCCATGCAACCCTAGAATGATTATTACTGATCAAGATCCTGCAATGACAAAAGCTATTTCTCAAACTCTCCCAAGTACTTTTCATAGGTATCATAGTTGGCACATATTGATGAAATTTCAGGAAAGTTTGATTGAATTAAATATATTGCATACTATAAGAATTTTTCAGATTGCATATGGAATTCAGAGAATAAGGAAGAGTTTGACTCCAAGTGGATGGGGCTTATTGAGAAAAGTGGGTTAAACAATAATTGGTGGCTACATAATTAGTATTTGATTCGATCAAGATGGGTGCCTGTGTATGTAAATCATATTTTTTCCACCGATACATCAAGTAGCTAACAAGCGAATAGCGGTCATTCGTTTTTCAAGAAGTTTGTTTCAAAAAACAATTCTTTGGTGGATTTTATGATTCAATTTGGACAGGGACTTAAACGCCAACGTCATAACGAGTTGATTGCCGATAACAAGGATATGATTGTGAAGCCTAAATTGAAAATGCTTCATGGCTTATTGGTGCAAATGGTTGAGATATATACATTTGAAGTGTTTTATAAGTTTCAAGATGAGTTGTGGGAGAGTTTAAATTATAGATTTGAGCTCATCAAAGATGTGGATGATCACTAAGTATATAAGATTGCAAGAAAAAATGTTGAGAGGTATAAAGTGCGTGAAATCATTTTTAACAAGGACTTGGGTTTAGCTTCATGTAGTTACAAAAAATTTGAGAGCTTGGGTATCCCATGCCAACACATATTGTCATATTTGAACAAGATGCATGATTTCGATAAAATACCAGATCACTGCATTATAAAAAAGTGGACTAAATCTGCAAAGTTTGGGCTAGTTGTGGATGATGTGTTATGCAAATTACTGATGATAAATCATTTTTCATGAAGCGTAGTCGATTAATTCAATTTACTTTGATGTACTTGATAAGGCTCTCGAAAGTGAATAAACAACCAAGGTGTAAACACCGATGGTATGGATCGAGTACTCGAGCAAATTAATGAAATGGTTGGGTATGGTACAAGTGTACGAGTTTCTAGCAAGCAAAGTAATCAAATGGTTGGTTGTGGCCCAAGTGTACAGTTCTCCCAAAGTTGTGAACAAAGCTACTACGAACCTTGTCAAGTAAGGGCAAAAGGGTGTGGAAAAAGGCTCAAGGGCAGAAAAGAGAAAGCACTATGGAGGGTAAATAAATGTAAAGGCAGGCGTTTTTGTGAATATGGTAAAGTTGGATAGTCCTATGATAAAAAAAATTGTCCAATGCTTACAAATTGGAACGAATCTTTCGTATGTACTTGTTTCATTTTTTTGATCTAATAAATATATAAATAACTTATATGTTTGTTTTGGTTTCATGTAGACCTATTGAGGCGGATGAAGATTCAACTCCAGATGATGCAACTCAAGATTTGGATAGTTTAACTGATAACGAGTTCACTGATTTTTTATATTTGGTTTTGGAACACTTTAATTCTATAATCTAGATTGGAAACCCTTTATACATTACTGTAATCGGGATTGGAACACTTTAATTCTGTAATCAAGATTGTTGTTTATTAAGAATAATTGTAGAACAAATGTTGATGTCTTATGGGTTACTAACATGTCCAGTTTTTGTAATATTTTAATTTGGTTGAAGGTAAAACTGCCTAGGTTGAAGGTGATGCATTACAATATTTAAAGCTTTGGCAAATTTTTTTGCATGATAGAATTTATTATATTAGTTACTAGTGTTATAATTTACAAAAAAAAAGAGTTCAAATTTCATCGTCAGAGTAGTCTTCGCTAGAGTGGTCGTCGATCGTCAGTTGTCGCCATGACTAGAGTGGCACCTTCATTTGTCAGATGAGAGGGAGAGGATTGAGCCACCTGCTTCAGAGAGAGAGAGAGAGGGACGATATAGATGCTCAAATTGGGTCCTTTTTTTATGCTATGGTTTATGTGAGTTAGAGATAAACCAATATTTTTTTGTTCGTTTTACTTTAGTTTTGGGGCCCACCAAGTGAAGTGAGAGAGAGAGAGAGATAACTCTGCCAATTTTATGTTTTCCTAAATGAGTGAGGCCCACATGAGTGGAAGGAAATACTCGTTTGTAAAAAAAAATTGGCCCGTTAGTTTGTAAAGAAAGGGCGTTCGTCCTGGATAGGCTCTCTCTCTCTCTCTCTCTCTCTCTCTCTCTCTCTCTCGCTATATATATATGTGTGTGTGTGTGTGTGTGTACCAATGCCCATAAGTGTTTTACATTTTTATCAATCGGTGCACTTTCACTTAACAATTTTTCTTAGAGTTTTAATAACTTTGGTATGCCATTCTTTTTTTTTTTGGGGTCTATCTATGAGAGTCCTATTTTACTTATTTATTCTTCTTTTGAATATCATATCATGTTTGTATGACATGATTCCTACATCAAATCTTATAATAAGGACTCCTACTTAAGTACAAGACTTTCAATTAGGTGAAATAAAGTAAATGGATAACTCATTGAAAAGCTACAAACAAGTCCTACTTTTTTGTTGGATATCATATTATGTTTGTATGTCACAATTCTAGTCTTATTATAAGGACTCCTAATTATGTATAAGATTTTTAAATAAATGAAATAAAGTTAATGATAACTAAGTGTGATAAGTTATAAGTTTGAAGGCTGTCAAGGGTTCCAATCAGAATTCCACAAGAAGTTGTCGTCAATCCATGTCGTTCCTAAAACTCTGAGGTCTGTCCTTAAAGGGAGAGATATTGAGATTGTTTCTAGAGAGTCAATAAGCGAAGTGGAGACGACATTCACTGATGGTGAAGGGGATCAGTTGCGTAGTGAAGCGCCTGAATGGGAATCTGATGATGAGTAGAATGAAGGTAATGCTATTGAGTTTTAGAATAGGATTGAAGAAGCGAGACTCAAAAACCTGGTTGGGAGAAGAAAAGCTCTTGACTTAATTTTTGGCAATTGTGGGAAGGGTATCCATTGGTGGAACAATTTTTCTCCTAAGGTGAGTCTTCTGGCTAAAAAATGTAATCTTAAGAAAGATGGTTTGTCTATGGAGGAGGTATGCTCTTTCCTTAAGGCAGGTACTATAGGCTCAATCTCAGATGGTGGCATTAGAAATTGTAATGAGGATATTCTCGGGGAGGCTCTTGACTCTTGGAAGCTTGGGCAAGCTCTGGGCTTGTCTTTTGATGGTGATGAAGGGGAGATTGTTTCCCGGTTCAAGGAGCTGGAGAAAAGGGACTGGGATGAATTTGAAAAAGGCTAGATGGGCTCCCAGTTTCTTTTGTGTGTTGGGTTGGGTCGAGCTCCTATTTTTTGCTTCTGTGAGTTGTCATTTTGTTGGCATCCTTGAGGTTTTGGAGCACCTTGCTTTTTTCAGTTTACGGGGGAGACGGCTTCTCCTGGGTTTACTGTGAATAGATTCATCTTCTTGATTCTTGTTGTCTTGCTTGGAGATGTTTAGTTTTTGGTTTTTTGTTTCTATCCTGTGGAGTTGGTTTTCTTTTTGGGTTTTTGGGTCTTTCTCAGTTTTTTTTTGGGTTTTTTTGAAAGTTCTCATGGGCTTTCTAGTGCTTTTTGGCTTGTGTTTCCGTAGCTTTGGGGTGGTTTTTTGTATATGGGTCTTGTGTGTATCTACTTTGGAGGTATGGTGGCAGCCTGGGGAGTTCCAATTTATGGTTGCGTGGTTTGTACTTGCGGGTGAGAGTTTTTGGAGGTTGTTAGCTCTTTGGCCTTGGAGTTCCGGAGGGGCCAAATTTGTAGAATGCTTTCCATTCCAAGGATAGCTTGAGTTGGTTGCTATAATGGGTGTGCTGATAGAATGTTCAGATTGACAAGTATATGAAGCTGCTCTTTTAATTTGGGTTGCTTTGGTTCTCCTTATGTTGATTCTTCTTTTTTGGTAGTAAATGGCGATGGGTGCAAGCAGTGGTCATGTTGATGGGGAATTGAGATCTCTTCTGCTGATTGGTTATGGGTGGGCTGGTGCATGTTCATTGTTAGTGTCTTTGGGACTATAAGTTTGCTGCTATGGGGTCTTGTTCTTTTTTAGGTCTCTTGGTTTTTTGTTGTGTTTTAGCAGTAAGTTTGGTTGGGATAGTGAGTGCTTGAAGGGGTCTTTTGCGAGGCTTTCACTTGTTGGGGTGTAATTTTCCTTTCGACCTGTATGGCTTGATCAATATAATTTGCTTTGCTGTTCAAAAAAAAAAAGTCCTACGATTTGTGGACACCCCAATTCTAACGCTTCAAAAATTTTTGGACACTTTTAATTTTAATGTTGTTGTAGTAGTTTTATTGACTTTATTAATTTTACTTCCACTATATAGGTCAAATTTTATTTTATACAAATAGGACAAAAGTTATGAGTCCTAATAAAGTATAAAAATCAGGGCTGCAACTTGGGCGGAGTAACCCGAGTCTGGCTCGAGCCCAACCCTTAATTTACTCGGACTTTGACGACTTCTTCTTCTTCTTCTTCTTTTTTATTTATTTTTTATTTTTTATGTATCTCTTGGGTAGGCTTGGGCTAGAAACTTTAAGTCCGAATTGAATTAGGTTGGGCTGGGCAGAGAGGCTTGTTCGTGTACATGCATTTATTATATATTATAGTTATAGGGAATTGCTATGTACACCCGTGTATTTGCTATGTACACCCAAATTCTTTTGTTCTAATAATTTTTGTTCTAAAAATTCTCACTTTTGTAAAGTGAAGCGGTGTACATAGCAAAACTAACGGTACACATAGCAATTCCCTAGTTATATTATATTTTATCTTTGTATTCTTTTGGTCATAAGATCCTACTATCTTTTTAGTGGCAAATAAATCCCGTTAAATTTTATTATTTTTTTATATCTAGGTGAAAG
This sequence comes from Hydrangea macrophylla, assembly GCA_033977485.1. Taxonomy (NCBI): domain Eukaryota; kingdom Viridiplantae; phylum Streptophyta; class Magnoliopsida; order Cornales; family Hydrangeaceae; genus Hydrangea; species Hydrangea macrophylla. Next base: position 56,135,369 of record CM066996.1, read on the forward strand.
CTTTTCCAAAATTACTTTCTTATTTGAATTGCCATCCCGTTAATTCCATTGTCCTATTTTTTTTCTACTTCTTCTTTATTTATTTATATCTATATTCATATTTGTAGTGTCTATCTATATGCAATCTATAATCTATATTATATATATGTCAATAACAATATATCTATATCTATATGTATCTACTATATCTCTAAGTGTACCAAGTCAATTTCTATCAAAATGGTTTTCTTAGCATTCCAATAACGCTTTTTTATTTTTATTTTGTTGGCCTGTTTACAATTTCTTAGCAATCCAATGCCTTTTTTTGGTACAAATCAAATACATCTTTTTTAAACCATCAGTTCTATTTTTATTTTAATTTTTATAAAGCACCACGTTTCCTTTTTTGATTATGTTTTTTTTAAGCAATATCACTTCTATTTTTTACTCCTATTGAGGGTTTTTTTGTTTTTTGGGTCATAATAGTATATACATTCAATCTAAATGAGACCCCTATTTTAGGGGTGAGATGTGAAGATCCTAGGAAGAAGGGAGTTGGCGTTTTTCCAAGATCCACGGAAGAAGATAGTTCGTGAGATGGACGGAAGATGATAGAAGATGTTGGTGGTACAAGAATTTCAACAAGGGTGTGAAGACGCTAGAGATGGTGAAGTTGTGGATTGTAGCTCAAGAAGGTGAAGATTTGAGAAATTGAGCCCAAGGTGAAGTTTATTGGAACTGGCAAAATTTCTCAAAGTTGGTGGATTGCTGGTTGAGATGGTAGAGATTTGAGAAATTGAGCCCAAAGTGAAGTTTGTAGAAAATTGGGCAAAATTTCTCAAAGCAATGCCATCCGAGCAGAGCCCGCTCGAGCGAGAACGGAAAAGTTTCCAAAGATGATTAGTCTCCTATTATATAGAAATACTTGTATTGATTGGTTTCTTAGTGAAATAGTATTTCCATGTGGGTAAATATTCTTCTACTAGGATTATATTAGGAATGTGTATATCTAAATAAATATATACATATATATATATGATGATATGATGGATAGAAAAATAATCTTGAACTTTAAACCTAGAGAGAGAAAGGGAGAGTCAAGGTCTTTGAGAAAACCCAAGTAAGAGAACGTGTGCCGATGGGCGGAAGCTATAATGCCCCGAAATCCACGACACGTGGACAGGACAAAGAGTCAAAGAAAGAGGTTAAGAAGAAGATGAGATCCTACGTGGACCAACCAAACAGTGCAGAAGCTACAAGAGAATCCTACGTGGATTCAAAAGAAAAGTCAAAAGGTCAAGGATTTACCCATGAGGACCAGACGGGTCAAATAGGGTCAATCAACATTACTCTGCTTTTTAAAGAAGTTTATAATGATAGAAAAAAGAAGTCTTAAAAGTGGAAGAGAAGAAGAAGGGGTTTAATTGAAAGTTTTCATGAAATCAAAGTTTGAGAATTTACAACCAAACGGTCCCTTAGAAATCAAAAGTAATATTTTTCTTATAACATACAAGCCATGGGCATAGTATAAACCAAATAAGATGTTAGAAATATTTGAGTTTGATCAAAATTCATAAGTCGGGTAGCAGGTCTTTCGCAGATCCCGGATACATAGCCACGGATTTTAACAATAAGAATATTACAAGTTGAAATTGAGTTACAATACATGAACTCTAACAACACTACCAAAAGCGTAACGAGCTAACATGTGTCCAAGCAAGGTCATAGCTTACAAATGACAAAAATGAAAGAATTAAGATGAAAGTGCATATAAGTTCCATAATTTGAATCTAACGATTACAATTTCAAATTACAATTATTACAAGTCTAACAAATGAACTATGTTATGTAAGTTCAAAGGAGCATGATTTGTCGTGAGGAGCTTTCAAAATCATGAGGTTGAGGCATCGGGCTATTCGTGGGCCTTGCCCCTATCAAGATTACCTGAAAAAGAGTTTTTATAGATTCATTAGGCACGACGGCTTAGTAGAAAACATTATAGATATACAAGATGGATCCCATAACTAAAAATGAGATGTGGTGCCATGAATGTTGCCTAAGCATTGCAATTAATGAGCCCTCGGGCCATGCACACATGTTCACTCACCTCGTTACTAGACTGTGAACCACCCTCCACTGGGAATGTAGCATACCAACTTTCCGATAGCTAATCGAATATAAGTTGGAGTTTGGTACTTTCTTAGGTACGTCCACCCTGTCCTCACACACAACCTACATCCGGATTTTTCACATCTTTTTACCCCCATTTTGGGATTTCTCATATGCAAATCATGATATGCTATGAGAACTTGGCAACAATGCACGTGAATTCTATGATTCAAATGCAAGTATCATATATCAAGAATGAAATCAATAATTCCATTAGACATTTGCAACATTTGAACTTTTCACAATAATTTTAAGGTATGCATGAGTTCTACCATTTAAAGAACTAATAATAACACATACTCATGGTTTCAATTTAGCAATAAGGCTTAATCCATATGAACAACTTAGTCATCAAATAGCAACTAAGCAAGTAAGCACATAATCTGTTTTAAGCATCTAGTCAACTAATCAACAACTAGACATGTAAACAACATAAACATGTGTATAAGGGGAGAATCTTAGTTAACCCACATATTCACTTATCCTAGCAATTAATCACAAATCAATTGAAGAGATAGGATAATATATGTATATAGATAATGTAATCTACCTTTCTCCTTGAGAATATAAATGCAACAGAGGAGAATCCAAGAAGAAATAAGAAGACCCAAGGTTGTAGAGCCCCAAAGGGAAAGAACTAAGAAATCCCTCTTCTTCCCCTAACCCATAATTGGAGTTAGAGGACACCAATGGAGAAGATGAAGACACCAATAGAAAGCTCTAGATGAGGTGATGATTTTCTCCTCTAATAGCCTTGCCTCAAAAACAAATATTTAAGACCCAATGGAAGCTTGAGCTCATAGAAACCATGGGGTTTTGAGTTCTTCCAAAATGAGAGATATAGAGAGTGGGAGAGGAAGGATAAGGAAAGTGAAAGAAAAAGAAAAAAAAGAAAAGAAAATGAGAGAGAGAGAGAGAGAGAGAGAGAGAGAGAGAGAGAGAGAGAGAGAGACAAATATATAAGGGAGGGAGAAGGAGAGTAGGAAGCTTCCTAGGGAACTTTAGTTGTTGGGGGTTGTTGGGAGTCGTTGGTAGTGGTTGGGAGGTGACTTGTGGGTCTCGTACTTGTCTCCCACACACACACCCACATACAAATATGTAACATACATATACACACATGTGTGCTACAATACCAAAGTGATACCACAAGACGAAATGTTAGGCATTAGACTGTATAAGTCCAAATTTGGTCGACACATTGACCACCGAAATTACCACAATACCCTTAATAAAATTCTAGATTTCTATATTCTACCCCCCTTAAAAGAATTCCGTCCCTGAATTCAGAACAAGAAGGAAAGGAACTCAATCAAAGAATGGTCCATGATCACACCAAAATGCCATAGTGTCACAAGACAACGTGAACACTTGCACATCGTGAGAAAACAAAACATCTCACGCATCAATTCCATAATGAAGATGAAAGGTCAATAAAACAGTCAGTAACCACACCAAGGGTGCTAAGGAATAAACGTAAGGGACATACGAGGTTCAACATTAAAAGACGGAGTCAACTCCAAAAATTGACAGTAATAATGGACATGAAGCTCCAAACCATTGGATCAACCAAAAATGTACTTGAATGAAAACAAAGTATAACTGGATGTCTCAAATTTATCGAATCAAAACAAAAGTGATCCCTTAAAAAGGAACACATGGTCACAAGGACACAATGGACTATTGTATACCCAGAATTTGTCTTAAAAATGAATAAGCAATAAGTATACCAAGGATATGTATACCAACAAAAGAAATGATCTAATCATCAACTGGAAACCCAATCCAAAGAACAGAGGATAACCTGTAGAATGGAAATAACATTCTACAACCATCACTCATGGTGAAAACATTACATTCAGTATTCACAAGGAGTTTCCACATCTCTCCAAAATGAAACAACAATGGAATGAAAGAAATCGTACACCAATCATAGTCTATACTTATAAACTCGAAGTTCAAAATCGTTGAGTGCCAAAACAACAAGGCATAAATAGAACATCTAATGCGCATAGCTAAGTATTCTATCTGTAAGCACCTACACAACACAAGGGTGCCAACCTTCATGAAAATGATTCAAAATTTTAAGACAAACAGATTCAATCCAACCTAATCAATGCATCCAAAAGAAAGGGCTAGATAGATTCAAAGAAATATCAAACTTGGTTCCAAGAACCCTCATTAAGCTTCAATCGATATATAAAGGAATCGAAGGAAGATATTACACAAGCATGAATATCACACAAAGATCGAATTACAATTAAACACAAGATTCTCAAAGTAGATCAATGATAGACTATCAAAGAATCGTCACACGAAGCAAAAGTATAATATTTCAAAATACAAGTTCCAAAATGACCCAAATAATTGGGTCAACTCCCAAGGAATGATCCAAACACTCAAAAATGAAACCAAGAAAAACTTCACAAAGCAAACGATATACTCGATACTAAAGACCATAATGACTCAAAGTTACGTCTTAACCACATAGGAGGTACGAGTCACAAAGACTCACTCGTAATACATCCCCACAAGAAGACAATGATCGATATAGACACCAAAGTCAACAAACAATGGCGACGGGAAGTCGATAGAAGAAATGATTATCACATCCCAAAACATAAATGTCGCTATAGATAGTTATGACGATTTTACTAATAGATGAATCTATTGGGAGATCCCACCTGAAAACAATATAGCAAAAGAAATGCCACTGCCAAAAGGCAAAGGGTCTCACAAGGAAAAGTGTCTAAGAAGACACAATGATGCCATCAACAAGACGACAATAAATCAAACAGGTGAACAAATAGATATAAACCAACAAGTTCACCAACATTAGTTGTCGCAAGCGACAACCCAAGTATATATATATATACATCAAGGAATTACTCCTTAACCAAAAAAAGGAAACATATGGTCATAACAACATCAAGCTCCCAAACTTTTAACTATTGAAAGCCTGATTCACATCAAAACGAAGTAGAAGTTCCCGAATTGGGTGATCCTGACAAGTCACATGAAAGATGGAATCAAACTAGGCGATATGCCTAAAACAAGAGTTATAACAAGCTCACGTCACAAATGGACCACAAATAACGAAAGTGTTCAAGGAAACACAGTTGAAGTTTCTCAACAAAATGAAGACAACTCTACAGATCGAAGTTGCCACACTAACCGAATGGATCTCAAAACAAAAGATCACCAAGAATCCTCCTCAGCTCAAAGTAAGGATGAAATTGAAAGATTCCAACGACCTCAAACAAAGCACAATTACAATAATCTCACGGCGAGGTAAGAAAAAAAATTCACTGATCACAATAAACAAGGAATGCACCAAGTGCATGAATCAAACTTGTCAACAATGACATCAACGGATGATGTGAAAGTAAAAACTAGGGGTCCGTTCAACTATTAAAAGCCCGTAACCCAAACATAATCGACCCAGGAGGTCTAAAATCTCATTCTGTAACACACCAAAATCCACTTCTAAACTTAAAGTAATCAAAATTACTAACAAGAGAACATGCCCTAGGTATACTCCTAACACCAATATAGAAACAAGGTGGATGGCGTCAATAGATTCTCTCATTCAAATAATAGAGTGAGAGATAAATCAATGGAATCAAATGATGAAACTAAATACAATCTAATAGATAATTCGTAGAATCAACTAAAAATCGCCACTACGGATCATTCATAAGGTCAAAGAAACACAACAGTTCACCTCGATGGGCCACCTCAATAGGTCACAAAATTAGGCAATATCAATAGGCAATTGCCAAAAAGTCCAAATAACATGGAAATTACAACAATGTCTCTTAGCAACGACCAGGTAAGCTCGAGTGCAACATAAAGTGGAATCGGAGAACTCACAAACGTCTACTATGTCCAAACAGGTCCATGGTCGAACCCACTGACGCCCAAGAAGAAGGGAGAGAAAAAATCAATTATAAGGAAAACAATCCTTACAGTCTCAGCAAAACATACATCTAATACAGATTTAGACAAAAATCTTGCACAATGCAACATTAATGTACTATGCGAATGACCATAATATCCAAGGTATAAAACATCACGATTGTGAAAAAAAAATCTCTCAAGGTATACAATAAAATGCAAACGAATTTAAGCCTTAGCGAACAATAACTTAAGACTGCCAACAACAGAGATCCACAACACTTAAGAGATCATACTCCCAAGAACCGATATGATTTCGAATTCACGTAGATAACGAAATCGAGAATCTCAACAATAAATCATCTAACAACATCTATTCCTCAAGAAGTAGGGAAAGATCCAAGTGTTCAACAACTCAAGTTTGAATTCAACGAAATAAATTCTAAGAATTTAAAAATGCAAAACTGCCAGAGAAAGATTAATTCAAGAATCAATGGGTCCAAAGAAGAAGGTCATCACAGCACTATAGTGTGACATACCCAAGTTCAAAACTTAAGGGTGAACTATTTTGAAATCAATAACCCTCAATCACGAGAATCGAATCAACAAGGCACAACGTGCTTTCAAGAAAAAAACTTGGAACAATGGAACCACAACGCTCTAGTAAGAGCTCAAAGATCATAAGGATAAAATATAAACCTACTTCCAAGAAGTACAACAGGAACGACAATCCATACTTACTCACAAGGGATGAAATACAAAAAATTACGTATTTCTAAGACCAACATCACAGTGCTAACCACACAATGCTAACAGCGGATCCTTAATGAAAATCATAACGAAAATCGATAACGATCGATAAACAACTCATAGAAAAGATTTCACCAATCAACAAGATACACTGTCTCAAAAGAATAGAAAATCTTCAGAGTTGCGAAATTCACTCAAATGTGAAAAATCACAGAATAAAGGAACTAATAGACTTAGAACAACACAAATCTATTCCCTATAATCTCAACGATGCGTACGATAGAATTTGATCATATGTAATGATCACATAGTAAAATGATAATCTGATTGTGAAAATCTAAGCAATCACCAGAAATTTGGATCAACCGACCAACCAAATGATAGAAAACTCGTAATCTACTCAAAAGAGTAATTACAATGTCAAACTGACATCTGAACGATGAAATTCTCACAGGACAAAGAGTACGATAGTCCTATAAGAAGGAAAAACTATTCCAATGATAAAAAAAGAAGTATTCATAACCACATGATATATACATGGACTACCAGCCACAATCGAGGGCTATCAAGATAGAATACTCTCACAAAGATCATCATAGCCTTTAGAGAGGCTTTGCATCACGTGCGAAATAAAACCCATGCCACCCGAAGTATAGCATCACAAGAACGTATATGAAAATGTAGGAATACTCAAGTCCATAGACACAACCTTTATATGCCGTCTAATAATACCTAACACTGCGTCATTAGAACCAATAAGTTATTCGCCGGTTAGAAAACATCTTTTAAGTACTTCAAAAGTACATGTACATATAGGTTTTCAAATATACGCAACATATTAACATGTTGGTTTTCACAAGTTCAAAACTTATATTCCAGATTTTCTACCAAAGAAATCTTATTATGAAACGCCGATCAAAGTTTCTATGAGTATGCGTATAAGCTACTCTAAACACGTAAAACATGAAATATTAACTCAACATGCTATTGTTTCATGCTTAACAATTCAGTGATATAGAAACAAGTAATCACGTAAGCACTTAAGCACATTAGCATGTTATCACATAATCCCGAAGGCAAGTAAACCTACTTTTCATCCTTTTTATTTATAATATGAAAATCTATCGCGTAATGTGCTAACCAATACATTATGATACTATAGTGTAAACATATAAAACATATACACGAAAGCATGTAGCCACAAATGTAAACACATAAGCACAAATATCATGTGAGCTTATAATCCCATAGGCATATTACACTTAATAAGTAAACATGCTATCATTGTCAACCAAACATGTTCGAAAGAATAATAGATGCAACGGTCACACACAGACCCAATTAACTCCTAGAGTACCAAGGTATTCGAACCCGGTTAGCTCTAATACCATTCTGTAATACCCCAAAATCCACGACACGTGGACGGGTCAAAGAGTCAAAGAAAGAGGTTAAGAATAAGATGAGATCCTACGTGGACCAACCAAACAGTGCAGAAGCTACAAGAGAATCCTACGTGGATTCCAAAGAAAAGTCAAAAGGTCAAGGATTTACCCATGAGGACCAGACAGGTCAAAGAGAGTCAATCAACATTACTCTGGTTCTTAAAGAAGTTTTAAAATGATAGAAATAAGAAGTATCAAAAGTGGAAGAGAAGAAGAAGGGGTTTAATTGAAAGTTTTCAGGAAATCAAAGTTTGAGAATTTACAACCAAACGGTCCCTTAGAAATCGAAAGTAATATTTTTCTTAACACATACAAGCCATGGGCTTAGTGTAAGCCAAATTAGATTTTAGAAATATTTGAGTTTAATCAAAATTCAAAAGTCGGGCAGCAGGTCTTTCGAAGATCCCGGATACATAATCATGATTAACAAGGAGAATATTACAAGTTGAAAGTGAGTTACAATACATGAACTCTAGCAACACTACCAAAAGTGTAACGGGCTAACACATGTCCAAGCAAGGTCATAGCTTACAAATGACATAGATGAAAGAATTAAGATCAAAGTGCTTATAAGTTTCATAATTCGAATCTAACGGTTATGATTTCAAATTTCAATTATTACAAGTCTAATAAATGAACTAGGTTATATAAGTTCAAAGGAACATGATTTGTTGCGAGGAGCTTTCAAAATCATGAGGTTAAGGCATCGGGCTATTCGTGGGCCTTGTCCCTATCAAGATCACCTAAAAAAGAGTTTTGATAGATTTATTAGGCACAACGGCTTAGTAGAAAACATTATAGATATACAAGATGGATCCCATAACTAAAAATGAGATGTGGTGCCATGAATGTTGCCTAAGCATTGCAACTAATGAGCCCTCGGGCCATGCACACATGTTCACTCACCTCGTTACTAGACTGTGAGCCACCCTTCTCTGGGAATGTAGCATACCAACTTTCCGATAGCTAGTCGAATATAAGTTGGAGTTTGGTACGTTCTTAGGTACGTCCACCCTGTCCTCACACACAACCTACATCCGGATTTTTCACATCTTTTTACCCCCATTTTGGGATTTCTCATATGCAAATCATGATATGCTATGAGAACTTGGCAACAATGCACATGAATTCTATGATTCAAATGCAAGTATCATATATCAAGGATGAAATTAATAATTCCATTAGACATTTGCAACATTTTGAATTTTCACAATAATTAAGGTAAGCATGAGTTCGACCATTTAAAGAACTAATACTATTACATACTCATGCTTTCAATTTAGCAATAAGGCTTAATCCATATAAACAACTTAGTCATCAAATAGAAACTAAGCAAGTAAGCACATAATCTGATTTAAGCATCTAGTCACTAATCAACACCTAGACATGCAAATAACATAAACATGTGTATTAGGGGAGAATCATAGTTAACCCACATATTCACTAATCCTAGCAATTAATCACAAATCAATTGAAGCGATAGGATAATATATGTATATAGATAATGTAATCGACCTTTCTCCTTGAGAGATATAGAGAGTGAGAGAGGAAGGATAAGGAAAGTGAAAGAAAAAGAAAAGAAAATGAGAGGGAGAGAGAGAGAGAGAGAAAGAGAGAGAGAGAGAGAGAGAGAGAGAGAGCCAAGCATATAAGGGAGGGAGAAGGAGAGTAGGAAGCTTTCTAGGGAACTTTAGTTGTTGGGGGTGGTTGGGAGTCGTTGGGAGTGGTTGAGAGTGGTTGGGAGGTGACTTGTGGATCTCGTACTTGTCTCCCACACACACACCCATACACAAATATGTAACATACATATACACACATGTGTGATACAATACCAAAGTGATACCACAAGACGAAATGTTAGGCATTAAAATGTATAAGTCCAAATTGGGTCCACACAGTGACCACCAAATTTACCACAATACCCTTAATTAAATTATGGATTTCTTCAGAAGCCCACCGGGTGGATGGTGAAGATGGGCGTGGCCTAGTGGGTGTTCATCGTTGTTGGGTACAGTAGTATTATGGAGGAGGCCATCGGGGTGCTGGAAGACTGTAATGCTATGGTGATGGTGATGGTGAAGATATGGCTACGAGGCCATATATAGTTAATGGGTGAAGGTGTTGTGGATTGCAACGTCAATGATGGATGAGATGGAGGCGGATTGGAAGCCTTTATTTTAAGATGAGTTAGAATATAAATGTCCAAACATGGTGTGTGTGAGAGAGAGGCATGTAATCAATAATTATCAATAAAAGAAGTCGTGTGTACGTAGGCATGTTGGTTGGGCTGAACCATGTAGAAAAATCCTTGTCTTCTATTTGGTTTGTTGTTATTCTTGTGTTAGATGATCTACTTTTCTCTTGTTATCATATGTGAATTGTCTCTTTCATATTAGTGGATGTGTTCTTGATTGTGGGGTTTTGGAGTCCAACCGCACAACAAATTGCAGTACTATACAACTTGCCAAGATAAATAAAAGGAGAGGAAGCAATATTCAAACTCCAAAAAGGTAGTTCAATTTGTTGGAATAAAACTAGCTTAGAAGTATTCAGAAGATAAACTACATGCATTTTGTAAACTTCATGTCTGGTATTTGTATTTTTAAGCAGGTGGTTTAAATATGGTGATTAACTTCATGTCTGGTATTTTATTTTTGGATAAATATAACTTAGACCCCTTGAGGTTTACTCTAATTATACTTAGACCCCCTCACATTTTAGTAACATCACCTACATCCCTTGAGGGTTGACGCGCGTATCACCTAGACCCCCTCTGCCAATTCACCACTAAAAAAATGACGAACTAACATAAATAAATACAATAAATACCCCTACAAGTTTGGTCATTGTGTCATTTTAGTCCTTGTAGTTTCAATTGGGTAAATTTGGGCCTTGATGTTTTAAATTGAAGCAATTTGACCCAAATGTTCAATTCTGTTAGAAAAATTGACAGAATTTACTCATATACTATGCATTGTCACATTTTTTAAGGGCAAAAATGGAACACTACCAATCTCCCAACCTATAACAGTGGGTAAATTATGTCAATTTTCTCACAGAATGGACATTTGGATCAAATTGATTCAATTTAAAACTGTAGGGACTAAATTGACCCAATTAAAACTACAGAGAGTAAAATGACACAAGGACCAAACTTTCAAGGATATGTTTTGTATTTATTTATGTTAGTCCGTCACTTTTTTAACAATGAATTGACAGAGGGGTCTAGCTGATACGCACTTCAAACCTCAGGGAGTGTAGGTGATATTATTGTAACGTGAGAGAGTCTAAGTATAAGTAGATCAGACCTCATGGGGTCTAGGTAATATTTACTCTTTATTTTTCATGTGACCTTGTTTGCTGTAATTGTTGTTCCGGTGTGCCAGAGCCTTATGAGGTAGACTCAAACTAATTAACACAAAATTTCCTAAAGCATTTGTGTGAGTGATACACAAGGTTTTGAAAATCTAACATCTATATAACAGGCGATTGTGAAAGGTGAGTAGGAAAGTACCCTTACCTAAGGTCCCTAGACAGTGCTGAAGCGCACAAGCCTAGCAAGTGATGAACACAAGCAAGAGAAATTAAATAAAAAGAGCATTTTTATTTAATTGAAAAGAAGAGAGAAATTACAAGGATGTAATTAAAACTAAGAAAGCCTAGGAACATAAAAAGAATGCTAGGAGCGCTATTTAGAATGCATTGGGATGCTTTTGTCGAAGTGACGCGGAGTGTCTTGATTGCTTGGCCTGCCTGTTAATTTATAGCGGTCATGGAGGTCTCCTAGATAAGGTAGAAAATCTGATATGATTAATAATCTGGTAAAAAATACCAGTTTATTTCCATAAACTGATAAGAATTTTCATATCTTCAAATATATATATATGTATATATATTTGCAGCTTGAATGTGGTCCATATTCAGTCATCATTTGGTTTCCTTCTCAAGCAAGTAAAAGATATACTTTCCTAATCAAATAATATTACCTTCCCATAAGTGATAATATCTAAAATACTATCCTTCCATAATTTGATATAACTGGCCTTATCACAATATGGTATAATTTATCACCAATATTATACTGATAATATTAATCATAGAGATTTTAGGAATGATAAACTTCTCAAAAGTGAAACCATATCTTTTCCGAAGCTGACAGAAGGTACTTGAGAGCCAAATATATATCAGTGTTGTTACAAATCTACAACCATTACCCAGTAGTCTAATGACATACTAGTCAACTTATGGGACGCCCTTAGCACTTTCCAAATAAAATGGCTGAATGCAATTTGAATAGCTCATATGCTAATCAGTCCGAAAGGCACAAAGACAAAATAAGACTTAGTCCGAATTGTAACTAGAACCAACCACCATAATTATAAAATGGTTAATAAAGTTACCAAATCATTAAATCAAAGTGGCCCACCATGTGCTGTCAATCAGTTATGATAATAACTTAATCGGACTAACACGGATGGCCGATATAAAATATGTATGTCCATGTGGTGGCCTAAATGACTAAAAGGTCAACTAAAGTCACCAAATTGAAGCTTAGGACGATTGAAATAATTTGTTGGCTTGAGACTGCGGATCAACAAAATAGACATTTGCATTTGTTATGATGACCTGGGCCCACCTTGCACATTTACCTATAAACCTTTCAAACAAGTCCACTGATCAAAGTGGGCCATCATTACTTGACTGACGATTGATCAGTCCGAATAAAATATGCATAGTCCGATCTGTAAAATATATCTGGCCCAATCAATTTTGAACCAATCACTTTGCCCCTAATTTTTATGTAATCGGTCTCTATGTCCGATTGAAATATTCCAATCGACCTTATACAAATTTTGACTTAAAAAATATATTTTTTAGGTGTAATACCCCGTATTTAATTTTAATTAATACCAGTTTAGAGATTTATTCTGTATTAATTATACATGTGTGTGTGTATCATTGCGTGAGCTCAACACACACAAGCTTTTCTCACTAGAACTTGGGCCCAAAGAAAAGCAATTTGTGCACTGTGTGTGCGTGTGTACGCAGTTTATGTGTGTATGAAGCTTGTGCTTCACTATTCTTGGTGACCAAGAATTTCAATCTATATATACACACCTATAACTCTCTAATCTCTCAACACCTTCTCTCTAGAGACTCTCTGTCTCTCAACTGTCTCTCTCTCTCTCGGGTACACCCAAACCCACATATATTGCTTACACACACACACATATTAGTACATACACACCACACATATGATCCCATACTCATACACACACATAAATATATAGACAAATTCATAAGGAGTTCAATCCAGGCTTTGGATTTTGTAATTGGGTAAGTTTACAATTATAATTTGTAATTGCAGTTTATATTTAAACTGTTAGTATAAGTATGTACATATATATACATCTCATATGTATATTGTTAAGGGTCCAAAAATAGCGAACAGAAAAACTGTCACAGAAACGTGAATTCTTTATATCAAATGAAAGGTCTCAATCCCACGAGGCTCCATTTCGAATTTCAAAAGCTAATTCGCAACGGTTGCGACGAACGGTCGATTTAAAGTTTGGTCATCGTTCGGTTTTTCAATAAAATCAAGAGCTGTGTTGTGATTCGTGAAAAATCAATTTCATATTTGGAATCTACGCGGAAAAAGGAAGAGATTCATATATTGGAAGTACTGTTTTAATTATGTTTTCAAAATGGGTCAAAACCAGTGTTGGATTTCAAAACAGGGGAAGAAAAGAAAGAAGAAGACGAAACTGTGACATCTCGCGCGCGCGACCCGCGCGAGCGAGGGGTCGCGCGAGCGGCCCGCGTGCGCGACCAGGCTATTTCTGAAAATTGTTTTAAATAATCACGTGACCCTTCTGAACACACTCCGCGCGAGCGAACCGCGCGAGCGAGGTCCCGCGCGAGCGGCCCGCGCGCGCGACCTCGGGCAGTTTATTAAAATATTCTGTTTTGTTATATTTAAGTCTGTTATGAGCTAAGGGGCCTTGTACCCTATGCTTTAAGAGTTGTACTTTACTTTAATAGTAGTTGTACTCATGCTTTGAGGTGTTGTACCTCACTAATATACGCGCATTATTGTATATTGAGATTTGTAACAGATTGAGCAGTTCCAGTTTCTATTCTGATTAATTATTCAGTCTATCCTCGGTGAACGGTAGTTCCGTATGACCCTCAATAAAGTTGTATAACATGTTAATAGTGTACTTACATGTTTACTTGAGCTGCTATGCCTTAAGTGGTTACTTGAGTTGCTATGTCTTATGTGTTTACCTGGATAATTTCAACATGTCTGTTGTGTTGCTTTGAATTGATAGCATGCATTAATATTCTGTCTTATGAAATATTAAATATGTCTGGATGCTTAGAGCTCGCATATGTCATATCATTTCATAAGCATGAGCATGAACACGAAAATCACGAAAATGATTTTGGGATGAAAGACCTTAGAGGCTTTCAATTTTTGAAAATGGAAGATCTTATAGACTTCCAGGTTTTAAAAAGGGAAGACCTTAGAGGCTTACATGCATAAAACCCTCTAGGAGGGATTTCATTTTGAAAAGTTAGAAATCCCGGATTTGTGGGTAGGCATGTGAGATGGGTACCACTAGGAATTCGAATTGTGAGATGTGCTGCAAGAAACCCTCGTAACGGTAAAGGCTAGGCCTCCGTGTAATTCGTAAGGCCCAAAGTCCCGCACGTTTGAGGCTAGGCCTACGTGGACGGGAAGCCCATAGTCCGGGTAATGATAATGACGATTGAGGGTGAGTATTTGAAAAGGCATGAAAATGGTTTTCATGCATTGACATTGGCATTCATTACACTCATGCATGATATATAACAGATGTTATTGTGCGGTTATATGACTATACGAGCCTTTTGGCTTATGGACTATTAAACCTTTTTTTTTTAGGTGATATAGATAAGGGCAAGGCCCCGAGACTTGACAATTCTTCCGCTATAGTTTGAAGACCCCGTGTGTGGGGATTATCATTTATTAATGTAATGAAATTTGGTTTCAAAAGAACATGTTATGCTTCAACTGGACAAATGTTAGTCCACCCGCTTTTAAATAAAAGGATAGCTTAACTCTGATTTTCCGCTGCTTATGTTGAAAACATTTTCAAGAAAGAATATTTCAAATGAAAACCAGACTTCTGTTTTATAAATGTTTCCAAATGATGAACGTTTAATATAGGTAACCCTCGGAGTCTTGGACTCGGGGAGTTACCGACTGGTGTCAAAGCCTACTGTTATTACTGTTATCGTTGTACTTCCGCCGGTTGACACCCCGTCGCCGGGAACCGTGGCGGGGCGGGGCGTCACAGAATGGTATCAGAGCGTAACCGGGTCGAATACTTTGGACGCCCGGTTATGTGCTCGCATGTTTAGTTTTGTTGACATGTTAGACATGATTAGTTGATAAACGACATATAATTGATATGTGTTAACTTGTTACTTGGTAACTTGAGATGTTAACTACTTACTTGACATATACGTGTTTTGTCGATTGCACTTCGTGATTAGATCATGTTGTGTGATTCGGTTACTCGATTTGATCTTATTATAGCTATGCCGCCGTGTCGTGAGAGTCGCAGTTTTGAGCTTGAGGCTGACGAGCAGATATCGGCTGCGTCGGTACCAGTTAGAGGCCGAGGTCGAGGTCGTGCTCAAGGATGTGGTCCAGGGAGGGGCCGTGGTCAAGGTCAAGGCCGTGGTCGTGGTCGTGGTCGTGGTCGAGGTCACGCGCATGATGTTGCATTTGAGTCTGAAGCCTCTACAGGACCGGTTGATATTCCTGATGGACCGCAAGGGTTACAGAATGTTGCCGATGTAATTGCAAGGGCAGTTAGAGATGCTATGCCGCCTCCTCCCCCTCGTGCTCCGAGAGGTGAGATAAATCCTGCTAGAGCTCAGGAGCGGTTGATTACCAAAGATTTCGATGCTAGAAAGCCGCCACAGTTCTCTGGTAGCTCTGACCCGATGGCTGCAGAGGATTGGCTTCAGCACATCACGAAGATATTCGAATTCATTGATCTTCATGAGGATGCTCTCCGCATCAAGTTGGCTACGTACTTATTTTCTGGAGAAGCTACCCATTGGTGGGATTGCACTGTGAGTGTTCATCCACTTGCTGGCATGACTTGGAAGTCATTTAAGAGTCTTTTCCTCGATAACTACTTCCCAAAAGTACAGAGGGACGCAAAGAGGGCTGAATTCTTTACCCTTCAGCAGGGGGACATGTCAGTGATAGAATATGCTACTATGTTTTCCACCTTGGCTCGTTTTGCACAGGAGCAGTTGGTCAGTGATCATTTCAAGGCTACACGTTTTGCCTCTGGTCTTCGACCCTACATTCGAAAAAGTTTGGCTAGCACGCCTATCACCACTTATGCTGATACTTTGATAAGGGCGTTGGGCGTTGAAAGTGTAGATTTGGATCTGAAAAGGGCCAGGGAGATTATTACTCCAGCCAAGAGCACTGGTCTGTCTAAGAAAGCTAAGACAGAGACTAGGTCTCAATTTCAGTCCCAACCTCCTCAACAGCAACAACAACGATCATATTCACAACAGAGATCTTCTTATCGAAGTTCTCAACAATCAGGGTCACAGCGAGGTGTGAATGCCGCTGGGGAGAAAGTTTGTCTCCGATGTGGTGATCCGAACCATTTCATCAAGTTTTGTCCTCAACCATCCCCCAAGAAATCTCAGTCGATTGGTTCAACACCGTATTATCCACCATCTCAGGCAGTATCCGCCCAGAGCGTGAAACCCTACCAGAACAGAGGAAATCAGGGTAATTATCAGAGGACAGATAATTGTGGTGGTACTCAGCCACAACAACGCCAAGAACCCAAAGGAAGGAATTTTGCTTTGCCTACGTCATCTGCTTATCATGTTTCTGGAAATGCCGGACCGTCTGTGATCCGAGGTATCGTCCCATTGTTTAACTCTTGGGCATCTATATTATTTGACACTGGTGCATCACACTCATTCATCTCATCAGCATTCGCATCAGTATTAGGGTTAGAGATAGAATGCTTAGAGCATGTCTTATTTGTTGATACTCCAGTTGGAGGTGTTATTCATTTGAACCAGGTTTGTCGTGGTTGTATGCTTTTGATAGCAGACCGGCAGTTAAGTGTTGATTTGATTGTTATGCCGAATCTAGGATTCGATGTCATCCTTGGGATGGACTGGTTGGTCGAGTATCGAGCTTTCATAGATTATTTTAAGCGTCGGGTTACTCTTTTCACTCCTGAGGGAGACAGTTGTAGATTCGAGGGCGATCAGTTGGATTTGCCACTACCCTCGTTGTTTTCCCGGAGTAGTTTATATTCTTCTCTTGGAACTCTGGCTAGTTTATTGGCCATGGAGAGGGGCACTCCTCTTGTGGAATTGCCACCCATTGTTTGTGAATTTTCTGACGTCTTTCCAGAAGACTTATCAGAATTGCCACCTGTTCGTGCTATCGATTTTGCAATCGATCTTGTGCCAGGCACTTCGCCTATTTCTATTCCGCCATATCGTATGGCACCAGCAGAATTGAAGGAGTTGAAAATTCAGTTGGAAGATCTCCAGAGTAAGGGTTTTATTCACCCGAGTGTATCCCCGTGGGGAGCTCCTGTTCTCTTTGTTAAGAAGAAGGATGGAACATTGAGATTGTGTATCGATTATCGAAAACTCAACCATGTGACGATCAAGAATAAGTATCCACTTCCTAGAATCGATGATTTGTTTGACCAACTCAAAGGTTCCACTTGTTTCTCCAAGATTGATCTGAGATCGGGTTATCATCAACTCCGTATTCGAGAGTCAGACATCTCGAAGACAGCTTTTAGGTCCCGATATGGACATTTTGAGTTTATGGTTATGCCATTCGGATTGACCAATACTCCAGCAGCATTTATGGATCTTATGCAACGAGTGTTTCACGATTATTTGGATAAGTTTGTGATTGTATTTATTGATGATATTCTCATCTATTCTTCCTCTAAGGAACTTCATGAGGAACACTTGAGGATTGTCCTACAAGTATTGCGTACTCACCGACTGTTCGGTAAATTATCTAAATGTGATTTTTGGTTGACAGAAGTGAAATTTTTGGGACACGTTGTCTCGAGAGATGGAGTATCAGTTGATTCATCAAAGATTGAAGCTGTTATGGATTGGTAGCCACCTAAGAACGTATTTGAGGTACGTAGTTTCTTAGGTTTAGCAGGCTATTACCGTCGCTTTGTAAAGGACTTTTCTCGTATTGCTTCACCTTTGACTAAGCTTACGCGTAAAGGGGTGAAATTCATTTGGACTGAGGAGTGTGAGAAAGCTTTTCAGCTTTTAAAGACTCGATTGACTTCTGCACCGGTTTTGATTATTCCGGAGCGTGGTGTTGACTACGCAGTTTATTGTGATGCTTCACTTCTTGGTTTGGGGTGTGTGCTTATGCAAGAAGGCAAAGTTGTTGCCTATGGTTCTCGCCAGCTGAAGCCTCATGAGCAGAATTATCCAACTCATGATTTAGAACTTGCCGCCGTTGTGTTCGCCTTAAAGTCATGGCGTCATTACTTATATGGAGAACGATTTGATGTCTTTTCAGACCATAAGAGCTTGAAGTATATCTTTACTCAACGCGATTTGAATCTTCGACAACGTCGATGGATAGAGTACTTAGAAGATTATGACTTCGAACTACAGTATCATCCAGGGAAGGCAAATGTAGTGGCCGATGCGCTGAGTCGCAAGTCACGAGGTTCATTGGCTTGTCTGGCCATTCAGGAATGGAACATGCTCGATCAGATTGGGGAGTTTGAGGTAGAGCTCAACGATTCTGAGAATCGTGCTTCATTGTATTATGTTATAGCTCAACCGTCGATCATTCAACAAGTAAAAGATGAGAAACAGTCTGATCAGGTAGCATCTGCTTTTCGTATGCGAATTCTTCGAGGTGATGTTATGGAAGGTTGGACTTTTGACTCCGAGCGTGGGTTGAAGTTCAAAGACCGTTTGTTTGTGCCATTGGCAGTTCGTGAACAAGTGATGAAGGAATTCCATCATTCACGATTAGCGGTGCATCCGGGAGGTAACAAGATGTACCATAATCTACGACGTCAATTTTGGTGGAAGGGCATGAAGCGCGATGTCGCTAGGTTTGTATCTCGTTGTTTGACTTGTCAACAAGTGAAAGCCGAACATCAGAGACCTGCAGGGTTATTGCAACCATTACCAGTTTCAGAGTGGAAGTGGGAGCACGTGACAATGGATTTTGTGACAGCACTTCCTAGGTCACCACGTGGTCATGATGCCGTTTGGGTCATTGTGGATCGTTTGACAAAGTCTGCACATTTTCTGGGAATGCGTTTGACCGATTCGGTTGAAGTCCTTAGTCGTTTGTATATTCGAGAGATCATTCGGTTACATGGAGTCCCTGTTTCGATTATGTCGGATCGAGATCCGCGGTTTACTTCCTTGTTTTGGGAAGGTCTCCAGAAAGCTTTGGGGACAGAATTGAGATTAAGTACGGCTTTTCATCCTCAGACGGATGGTCAGTTAGAACGTACTATACAGACCTTGGAAGATATGTTACGAGCTTGTATTATGGACTTCAAAGGTAGTTGGGAAGACCACCTACCATTGATCGAGTTTGCATATAACAATAGTTATCAAGCGAGTATTCAGATGGCACCGTTTGAGGCCCTTTATGGACGACCGTGTCGTTCTCCCTTATGTTGGACAGAAGTTGGAGAAGCGTCTCTGTTGGGACCAGATCTAGTAAGGGAAACTACTGAAAAGATAAAACTGATTCGTGCGAGGATACTTACGACTCAAAGCCG
Organism: Hydrangea macrophylla; assembly: GCA_033977485.1. Lineage (NCBI taxonomy): Eukaryota > Viridiplantae > Streptophyta > Magnoliopsida > Cornales > Hydrangeaceae > Hydrangea > Hydrangea macrophylla. The sequence goes on from CM066996.1 coordinate 56,155,452, forward strand.
ACAGAAAAGTTATGCTGATAAGAAGAGGAGACCGTTGTCCTTTGAAGTTGGAGATCATGTATTCCTCAAAGTTTCACCTCGTCGTGGTGTGCTTCGTTTTGGACAGGACAAGAAGCTTTCACCCCGTTTCATTGGACCTTTCCAGATTTTGGAACGTGTGGGTGAAGTTGCCTATCGGTTGGCTCTGCCTCCGCAGTTGGCAAAAGTTCATAATGTATTTCATATCTCAATGCTTCGGAAGTATGAACCTGATCCGTCTCATGTTTTAGATTGGACTAATTTACCGTTGGAGCAAGATGCGTCTTACGCGGAACAACCAGTACAAATTCTGGAAGCTAAGGAGCATGTGCTTCGTGGTAGAACTATTCGTTTGGTTCGAGTACTGTGGCGACACCATGGTACCGAGGAGACTACTTGGGAGAATGAGAAGGAGATGCGCGATCGATATCCGCAACTATTTCCTTCTTAAGTTATTTGTTTTCGGTGCTAATGATTATCTTTGTGCGAATTTCGCGGACGAAATTTCTTTTAAGGTGGGTAGGATGTAATACCCCGTATTTAATTTTAATTAATACCAGTTTAGAGATTTATTCTGTATTAATTATACCTGTGTGTGTGTATCATTGCGTGAGCTCAACACACACAAGCTTTTCTCACTAGAAGTTGGGCCCAAAGAAAAGCAATTTATGCACTGTGTGTGCGTGTGTATGCAGTTTATGTGTGTATGAAGCTTGTGCTTCACTATTCTTGGTGACCAAGAATTTCAATCTATATATACACACCTATAACTCTCTAATCTCTCAACACCTTCTCTCAAGAGACTCTCTGTCTCTCAACTGTCTCTCTCTCTCTCTCGGGTACACCCACACCCACATATATTGCTTACACACACACACACATATTAGTACATACACACCACACATATGATCCCATACTCATACACACACATAAATATATTGACAGATTCATAAGGAGTTCAATCCAGGCTTTGGATTTTGTAATTGGGTAAGTTTACAATTATAATTTGTAATTGCAGTTTATATTTAAACTGTTAGTATAAGTATGTACATATATATACATCTCATATGTATATTGTTAAGGGTCCAAAAATAGCGAACAGAAAAACTGTCACAGAAACGTGAATTCTTTAAATCAAATGAAAGGTCTCAATCCCACGAGGCTCCATTTCGAATTTCAAAAGCTAATTCGCAACGGTTGCGACGAACGGTCGATTTAAAGTTTGGTCATCGTTCGGTTTTTCAATAAAATCAAGAGCTGTGTTGTGATTCGTGAAAAATCAATTTCATATTTGGAATCTACGCGGAAAAAGGAAGAGATTCATATATTGGAAGTACTGTTTTAATTATGTTTTCAAAATGGGTCAAAACCTGTGTTGGATTTCAAAACAGGGGAAGAAAAGAAAGAAGAAGACGAAACTGTGACATCTCGCGCGCGCGACCCGCGCGCGCGACCAGGCTATTTCTGAAAACTGTTTTAAATAATCACGTGACCCTTCTGAACACACTCCGCACGAGCGAACCGCGCGAGCGAGGCCTCGCGCGAGCGAGGTCCCGCGCGAGCGGCCCGCGCGCGCGACCTCGGGCAGTTTATTAAAATATTCTGTTTTGTTATATTTAAGTCTGTTATGAGCTAAGGGGCCTTGTACCCTATGTTTTAAGAGTTGTACTTTACTTTAATAGTAGTTGTACTCATGCTTTGAGGTGTTGTACCTCACTAATATACGCGCATTATTGTATATTGAGATTTGTAACAGATTGAGCAGTTCCGGTTTCTATTCTGATTAATTATTCAGTCTATCCTCAGTGAACGGTAGTTCCGTATGACCCTCAATAAAGTTGTATAACATGTTAATAGTGTACTTACATGTTTACTTGAGCTGCTATGCCTTAAGTGGTTACTTGAGTTGCTATGTCTTATGTGTTTACCTGGATAATTTCAACATGTCTGTTGTGTTGCTTTGAATTGATAGCATGCATTAATATTCTGTCTTATGAAATATTGAATATGTCTGGATGCTTAGAGCTCACATATGTCATATCATTTCATAAGCATGAGCATGAACACGAAAATCACGAAAAAGATTTTGAGATGAAAGACCTTAGAGGCTTTCAATTTTTGAAAAAGGAAGATCTTATAGACTTCCAGGTTTTAAAAAGGGAAGACCTTATAGGCTTCCATGCATAAAACCCTCTAGGAGGGATTTTATTTTGAAAAGTTAGAAATCCCGGATTTGTGGGTAGACATGTGAGATGGGTACCACTAGGAACTCGAATTGCGAGATGTGCTGCAAGAAACCCTCGTAACGGTAAAGGCTAGGCCTCCGTGTAATTCGTAAGGCCCAAAGTCCCGCACGTTTGAGGCTAGGCCTACGTGGACGGGAAGCCCATAGTCCGGGTAATGATAATGACGATTGAGGGTGAGTGTTTGAAAAGGCATGAAAATGGTTTTCATTCATTGACATTGGCATTCATTACACTCATGCATGATATATAACCGATGTTATTGTGCGGTTATATGACTATACGAGCCTTTTGGCTTATGGACTATTAAACCTTTTTTTTTCAGGTGATATAGATAAGGACAAGGCCCCGAGACTTGACAATTCTTCCGCTATAGTTTGAAGACCCCGTGTGTGGGGATTATCATTTATTAATGTAATGAAATTTGGTTTCAAAAGAACATGTTATGCTTCAACTGGACAAATGTTAGTCCACCCGCTTTTAAATAAAAGGATAGCTTAACTCTGATTTTCCGCTGCTTATATTGAAAATATTTTCAAGAAAGAATATTTCAAATGAAAACCAGACTTCTGTTTTATAAATGTTTCCAAATGATGAACGTTTAATATAGGTAACCCTCGGAGTCTTGGACTCGGGGAGTTACCGACTGGTGTCAAAGCCTATTGTTATTACTGTTATCGTTGTACTTCCGCCGGTTGACACCCCGTCGCCGGGAACCGTGGCGGGGCGGGGCGGGGCATCACATTAATGGTATTTTAGTTTTTGAGCAAAAAAAAAAAAAGGCAATGTTAGTGCTTTCAGAAGCCTTAATCATCATTTGGCTTTTGCTCCATCATTAAAACATGTTCAAGAAAATGAACAAAGATCGATCAACTAAAATGGTGCTTTCAGAAGCCTTTTCCTCCAAACTTGCATTTCTATGTGCTGATGTTAAGATTATTAATTATTTTTTCCCCCTTCCCTCTTTTGGTTTTTCATATCTGGGTAAATAGGTTCTTTTAGAGAACCTTTGAAAATGAAAATTCCAATTGAAGCACTGAAGATTCCAATTCATAGACAACCATTGAAGAGGATTGAGTAGAGCTCTTCTCAGCCACTATTAAAGCTTCAAATACAGTCATTGGGCTTCACTTTTCTCTACTTAGACAAATTGGTGCAAAAATGAAAAATAAAAAAATTCTTGCACAAATAATTAATGTAAAAATTATTTATTTAAATTATTATATCAGCGGTCATAAAGTCTAATGCTATTGTATAGATGATGGTAACACATGGTGTTGAAAAATATTTGTAGACAATTTGTAACTGAGGGACTAATGGCTAATGCTCTATTGTTTAGATTTACTGCTAATTTTAATTACTGCCTGTAGATAGTAGTTGATCGCTCATACAGCTTGACCAGTACACGTCACCAATGACTACACGTGTATCAATATGGGCTCCACCAACAACAATGACTACAGACAAGACCCACCCTACAGAGCCCACTGTGAAGCTCCACGATTGAGAAACTCACCCTAAGGCCGACCTCAATGAACCCACTCCGAAGCCCTACTTCGGATAAGCCCATTCCGAAACCTCACCTTTCCGAAGCCTCCGCTAGCCCACTCCAAAGGCCCACTTCGGATGAGTCCACTCCGAAGCCTCACCACTCCGAAGCTTCACTTTGGAAGTCGAAGCCTATGATTCCACTCCGAAGCCTTATTCTCCGAAGGCCCAAAGTAGCCCACTCTGAAGCCCCACTACGGATGACTCCACTCCGAAGCCTTATTCAAACAAAACCCATCTCAAAGTAGCTCACAAAGGAAGCCCACTTCAAAAGAGTCCACCACAAAGTGCTTTCGGTCTCCAACATCGAATCTCCACAAAGACACATACCATATCCGGTATTGGGTAACCCGCTTTAAACAAATGTATAGGTGTCACCTACATCACCACAAGATACAGGTGTCTCCGATATCATTTACCCTATGCCTCCACTAGGCCGGATCCGAAGGAGCTAAATTTGCTCCGCTCCCCTCCCCGCTAAGTCTCTACTCACTATACTATAATTACACACTCATCACTTGGGCACCCACCCTTGGTTCGGAAGCAGTACCTAAGGGTGGTCACGTCCGTTGGGATCTCGGGAGCTTATGGTTAGGTGGCTAGGACCAAGGGCATCTCCCTAACTAATGCCTCACAAGCATAGTTAGGGTTAGTACCAAAGAGAGAGAGAGACACGTGACTACTTTCACGTGCCTTGCCCCAGCCTCACAACCAATCAAAGAGGCCCATGACCGCAAGAACAGCTGAAACCGTTGACTCTTGCATCGCCTAGTCATCCCAGCCTCGCTGAATATTCTTCGAACCAATAGCAGGGTCTTGATATCCTCTCTGCTTAAGGGTCTGTACCAATGGCTTTAGCTTCGGTAGTCACCCTCGCTTAACCCTCTGGAAACCATAGCAGCATGGTCTCGAGAACCCCATTGCTTAAACCTTCTGCACCAATAGAAACCATTCACCCTTTTAACCAATACACAATATAATATTGAGTTGTCACCCTCAAGTGACACTACCCCTTGCTACCACTCTGCACCAATAGAATACCATCCCCCTTTGACAACTCTGTAGCGTTCATCTGCCACAAAGTGACAACACAACCCTCATATCTGAGATTGCTTCTCCCAAGCCCATGCCAAATCAACATCTCATTTAATGCCTATACCTACCTTAAGTAGACGGATCACTCCAAGAAGGCCAATTCAGCTTTCTGCAACTGTCTCACAACCACTCACTACTCCCTCTATAAGTACCAGCTTCATTCTACACATTTAGATGGAATGGTCCAACTCAACAAAACCCAGCATAGACTCCCAACAATCTAGCTAAGAGACTCTTGCTCTCACCATTGGCCTAAGTCACTGATAGCTACTTCACCCCCACTCTCAAGCATTTGGGTGTTATCAATCCTTAGCCCATCTCCCAACATCCCTCGGATCACCTTACAATACCACTTACCAACACCAACCGGCTCCTACCCTACATTAAACACCACACTACACCACACCACACCTTCGCCTAGATCCCGGTCTACTACTGCTTTCTCTCTCTCTCATTTGGGGCTACCTTGGTTCTCACCCGAGCCATATCCTCTCCGACTCCCATTTCTCTACTGCATTTTTATACATTATTATTCTATTGCACTTTTTGTATTATTTTATCATATTTATTTGTTGTTCCACATGTACTAACCTGCTTACGTGTTATACCCATCCATATACCTCATCCACATCACATAAAGAACTCACACATTTTGGCGACCACAGTGGGAGGTATACTCGCAAGCATGGTTAGCAAATGCAAGCGACAACCTCTAGTGCTACCGATGCTCAACATCACTATTTGCAAGTCAAGATGTCAACATCTCTTTTATTTTTGCTTCTCTCTCTATCTTACCACATACATATATATATATATATATATGAATGCATCTACTTTGTGACATTGGTCTAACTTTGTGCTAAAAATCGAGGCCTCACTATGAAGACACTTTGCCAATAACAAGCATACACACACGTAAATGACAAGGGAGTGGGGCCCTCACCCTCATTCTTTCTTCAAAAGGAATTGGGCTGGCCATCACTCACTCTCTGTCACTAACACCTCTCTCTCACCTCCCTCTTTCTCTCCAAAACTTACATAACATGACCCAATCCCCCTGACACTTGCATTAAGCTACTACATACTCACATTACCACTCGCTTGAGACATGAACTCATCACATCACATCTACCACACCCCTCACTATGACCTCTTGGTACCCGCTCGGCTCCCTCTCTCTATACTTTCTCTCTTCTTACAAAACCATCGGCTCTCTCTCTCTAGTCCTTCCTCTACACTTTCCCTTTCCTTGGGCCCCACCACCACACCAAAAAAAAAAAAAGAAAGAAATTGGCAACTCCCCAGTCTCTCTCGGGTTTCGCTCTCCTCTTTCCATTGTCTCAGCTCGCACCTTTCCTCTAACATTTACATATACACATAAATACAAAAAGGGGACCTAATTCCAACCTCTCTCTCCTCCAAGACCCTCTGGGACCACTCCCTTCTCACCCTTGCCCCTCCCTTTTGCTCATTTTGTAATATAAAAAAAAAAAGAGTTACTGGCTCCGAAAAAGGCGGCATCCAAGCACAAAAGAAGAAGTTACCGCCGCCTAAGGATATACCCCAACAAGAAAAATTTCCACAGCAAAAAAAAAAAAAAAAAAAAAAAAAAAAAACATTTTTTTTTTTGCTACCGGTCCCAAAGACCACGACATGTTTTAAAAAAAAATCACCTGCTCCTAAGGATACGATGAGAAGAAAAGCTATCTCCATAGTCCCAAAAACAAATTTTTTTTTTTTACCGGTCCCAAATACCACGGCATGTTAAAAAAAGGCACCAGCTCCTAAGGATACGCCAAGAATAATTTTTTTTTTTTTACCGGTCCCAAAGACCACGACATGTTTTAAAAAAAAAAAAAAAGGGGCACCGACTCCTAAGGATACGCCAAGAATAAAAATTTTTTTTTTTTACCGGTCCCAAAGACCACGGCATGTTTTAAAAATAAAAAGCCACCGGCTCCTAAGGATACGCCAAAAACAAATTTTTTTTTTACCGGTCCCAAAGACCACGGCACGTTAAAAAAAGGCACCGGCTCCTAAGGATACGCCAAGAATAAATTTTTTTTTTACCGGTCCCAAAGACCACGACATGTTTTTTAAAAAAAAAGGGGCACCGGCTCCTAAGGATACGCCAAGAATAAAATTTTTTTTTTTTACCGGTCCCAAAGACCACGACATGTTTTAAAAAAAAGAGGCACCGGCTCCTAAGGATACGCCAAGAATAAATTTTTTTTTTACCGGTCCCAAAGACCACGGCATGTTTTAAAAAATAAAAAAAGGCACCGGCTCCTAAGGATACGCCAAAAACAAATTTTTTTTTTTACCGGTCCCGAAGGCGGCATCCATCCCCACACACATCAACACTTTTTTTTTTTTTTGCCGGTCTCCAAGAAGGCGGCACATAAACAAGCCGGATACGCCATCAACATCAACAATTTTTGTTTTTTTAACCGGTCTCCAAGAAGGCGTGCCAACAAGCCGGATACACCATCAACATCAACAAATTTTTTTTTTAACCGGTCTCCAAGAAGGCGGCACCTAAACAAGCCGGATACGCCATCAACATCAACAAATTTTTTTTTTAACCGGTCTCCAAGAAGGCGGCACCTAAATAAGCCGGATACGCCATCAACATCAACAATTTTTTTTTAACCGGCCTCCAAGAAGGCGGCACCTAAACATATGGGGATACGCCAACAACATCAACGGCAAAAAAGAGAAGAAAGCTATCGGTCTCCAAGAAGGCGGCGCCTAAACAAGCCGCATAAGGATATGCCAACAACATCAACAAAAAATATATATATATATAAGAGTAACCGGTCTCCAAGAAGGCGGCACCTAAACATAAGGGGATACGCCAACAACATCAACGGCAAAAAAGAGAAGAAAGTTACCGGTCTCCAAGAAGGCGGCACCTAAACAAGCCGCATAAGGATACACCAACAACATAAAAAAAAATATATATATATATATATATAAAAGAGTAACCGGTCTTCAAGAAGGCGGCACCTAAACATATGGGGATACGCCAACAACATCAACGGCAAAAAAGAGAAGAAAGTTACCGGTCTCCAAGTAGGCGGCACCTAAACATATGGGGATACGCCAACAACATCAACGGCAAAAATAGAAGAAAGTTACTGGTCTCCAAGAAGGCGGCACCTAAACAAGCCGCATAAGGATACGCCAACAACATCAACCAAACAATAATAGTAACCGGTCCCGAAGGAAGTGGCATCTTAACACAAAAAGAGACCTTGCCCCCCCCCCCCCCCCCCCCCCCCTCGGCACTCCCTCTCTCTCATCCCCTTTTCATCCCATCCACCTCACTTCACACCACCCATCTCTAGCTCCATCACCACCCCCCTCTCCGATTTCCCCCAACGCCAAGCCCCATCGCCAACCCCTCCCATCGCCATCGAACTCACCAACCCCAACCATTGCCGAGAGACCACTTCCACCCATACCATCGCCAAGACCCACCATCACCCAGTCGTCGCTGAGACACCACCATCACCTCACCCATACCCGTCACCAAATAAGGTAGGACCCAACCCCACCCTTCAGCCATCGCCCAAACTCCAACCTGTCACCGCTACCACCTTCTAACCCGTCGGCGCTACCATCTCCCCATCGCTACTCTCCGACACCTCCGACCACCACCCAACACCACCCATGATACAGACATAGTTTTCATAACTCAGCTTTACCAAACAACCAACTACCCCATTATCTTACCAGAGCTGTCGATTACCAGCCAAGAGGAAATTCTATATTACCCACATGTAGTACATCCAGTACAATATTACAGTGCATCATAGCCAAAGCCAGACCTACCACCAGTTTTCTTTACACGGAGGAAAACACTACACCAATTTCTTATCGAGAGGGGGAAGGAAAATGTTTCATCAGCTCTTATCTCATTTCCAAGATGGGAGAAGAAAATGCTCCACCTAAGCTACCAATTTTTATTTCTTTCTAAGGGTGGAGAAGGAAACGTTCCACCTAAGCTACGAGCTCTTATTTCCTTTTAAATGGGGGGAGAAGGGATCCGTTGATCTAAACAGTCTCACACCCAAGTTGTAGCCGAAGGAGTCCACATTCATTGAAAGGCAGACGAAAGGAACCCTCTGAGTTACAAGCCACATTCAAACGGTTGGTCAACTTCACTCTCTCCCGCTCGCTCTTGCTCCACTAACTAGGAACAGAACTCTTACAAAGGCAGACTCCATCATGTCTAACTAGTAGCAACACACTTGTTATTGGAAAAATTAATGTCACCATCACCACACCTACATAGAAGCCAAGATAAAATGGGGCCATCTGAAGATACAAAATTTCCAACTTTGCTGTCCCGAAGACCACGGTGAAATTATGTCCCTACAAACTTGATTGCCACACGACATGCTACCATCACTTGCTCTATCGTCAGCAAATTTACTCTACAAGCAGCGACATGATGCTGCCACCACTTACTGCCCAACGACATACTGCATTTGCTCTCTCACCAGCAAATTCACTCTCTAGCATCCATCAGGACAAAGCAGCGGGATATTTTCAAAATTGTGGCAGCCAAACACGTCCCCACTCTCACCCGGTACCCTCTCCACACAGTACAAGTACTTTGATACATTGAAACAATACATTAGAGCATAAGTAATCACTAACATACAGTCTACACCATCGACAAGCATTCAAATAACTCCGCTATCAATATAAATTCCACTATCACTACCAGTATTGTTGTGATTTATTCTCCGTCTCCCTATAACGAATGAATTCCACTCTCCATAAGGCGGCACGAGCATCGCGCTCTCCCCCTACCTTTCTTGAGTGGCACAGGTAACACCCTCTACTTTGATTTGAGAGGTCTCAATAGGGCGGCACGAGCAACACCCTCTCCCCTTAGAGAAAAGTGGCACGAGCATCGCGCTCTCCACTACAGGGGCGACACGAGCACCCACACTTCCCCCCTAATCTCCATATCTCCAAAGAATAGGGTCGCACAAGTGTCGCACTCTCCCCTAATCTCCATATCTCCAAAGAAGGGGTGACCCTTATCTCCATACCTCCATAGGATGATACATGCATCACGCTCTCCCCTTTATTTCCAAATCTACATAGCGATATAAGTATCGTCCCTTTATTTCCAAATCTACATAGCGATATGAGCATCGTGCTTTTCCCCTAGGGGCGGCATGAACATCACGTTCTCTCCCAATCTCTATATCTTCGAATGGCTCAATCATAATCTCCAATCCCCAAAGAGCATGAGCATTACGCTCTTCACCACATGAGCGGCATGAGTAACACATTCACCCAGGGGCATACTCCCCAAAAATCGGCAGCCTAAGTATTTCACTCTTTTTCCCCCCTAAGAGGGGAATCCTAGACAAAATACACCTCTCCTAGGGGCACACTCCCTAACATGGATTGTTCAATCATTTCACATCCGACCAAGGTCTCCTAAAACCAAAATCCCAAGAAGCTACAGTAGCCCAATACTTTCACAGCCCCACAGAAACATAAGGGTATCACTAAATCATCCCACAAACGTAATCTTCATCCCTAAAATGTGGGATTGAAAGTATAAACCAGTCATTCACCCAAGCGCCATACAGAAGTGCGACATCCAAACAGAGCATGCACAATCCAATAAGACATGTGCACTAGTAAAAACACCCCTTCCCCATTTTTGCACTGGTAAAAACACTCCTAGAAAATATGCTAGGCAAAACTCGAAGTCCCACTCCATCTAGAAGCTTGATACAAAGCATGGCGGAGGTCCCACAAAGTTTTGACCCCGTGTCATCGCCAAAACACTTGGGGCAAAATCATACAGCGATAGCCCAGATAGGGAGCTTTCTGTACCGTGAAGTGGAACCTAAAATATGGCTTACACTTTCACTAAAAGAGTTTAAAATGGTTGAAAAGTTGGTGGTAAGAACTCTCCAAAGTCCCCTTTTTATAGCAGCCATCCAGGGACGATGCACAGTGGATACCGAGTAACACTAACATCTACTGGACCAATCTATCAACCAGATTCACCATCAGAAAAGTCACCAGAAAACCAGTACCACCTGCAAAAGACGAGATGTCCATTCGTCATCAGAAAAACAATCTCAGAAAGATACGCAAGGATTATGCCCGCATCCTAGCCGCTTCACGCCTAGAATACGGACAGGGGGGCTAATGTAGATAGTAGTTGATCGCTCATACAGCTTGACCAGTACACGTCACCAATGACTACACGTGTATCAATATGGGCTCCACCAACAACAATGACTACAGACAAGACCCACCCTACAGAGCCCACTGTGAAGCTCCACGATTGAGAAACTCACCCTAAGGCCGACCTCAATGAACCCACTCCGAAGCCCTACTTCGGATAAGCCCATTCCGAAACCTCACCTTTCCGAAGCCTCCGCTAGCCCACTCCAAAGGCCCACTTCGGATGAGTCCACTCCGAAGCCTCACCACTCCGAAGCTTCACTTTGGAAGTCGAAGCCTATGATTCCACTCCGAAGCCTTATTCTCCGAAGGCCCAAAGTAGCCCACTCTGAAGCCCCACTACGGATGACTCCACTCCGAAGCCTTATTCAAACAAAACCCATCTCAAAGTAGCTCACAAAGGAAGCCCACTTCAAAAGAGTCCACCACAAAGTGCTTTCGGTCTCCAACATCGAATCTCCACAAAGACACATACCATATCCGGTATTGGGTAACCCGCTTTAAACAAATGTATAGGTGTCACCTACATCACCACAAGATACAGGTGTCTCCGATATCATTTACCCTATGCCTCCACTAGGCCGGATCCGAAGGAGCTAAATTTGCTCCGCTCCCCTCCCCGCTAAGTCTCTACTCACTATACTATAATTACACACTCATCACTTGGGCGCCCACCCTTGGTTCGGAAGCAGTACCTAAGGGTGGTCACGTCCGTTGGGATCTCGGGAGCTTATGGTTAGGTGGCTAGGACCAAGGGCATCTCCCTAACTAATGCCTCACAAGCATAGTTAGGGTTAGTACCAAAGAGAGAGAGAGACACGTGACTACTTTCACGTGCCTTGCCCCAGCCTCACAACCAATCAAAGAGGCCCATGACCGCAAGAACAGCTGAAACCGTTGACTCTTGCATCGCCTAGTCATCCCAGCCTCGCTGAATATTCTTCGAACCAATAGCAGGGTCTTGATATCCTCTCTGCTTAAGGGTCTGTACCAATGGCTTTAGCTTCGGTAGTCACCCTCGCTTAACCCTCTGGAAACCATAGCAGCATGGTCTCGAGAACCCCATTGCTTAAACCTTCTGCACCAATAGAAACCATTCACCCTTTTAACCAATACACAATATAATATTGAGTTGTCACCCTCAAGTGACACTACCCCTTGCTACCACTCTGCACCAATAGAATACCATCCCCCTTTGACAACTCTGTAGCGTTCATCTGCCACAAAGTGACAACACAACCCTCATATCTGAGATTGCTTCTCCCAAGCCCATGCCAAATCAACATCTCATTTAATGCCTATACCTACCTTAAGTAGACGGATCACTCCAAGAAGGCCAATTCAGCTTTCTACAACTGTCATACAACCACTCACTACTCCCTCTATAAGTACCAGCTTCATTCTACACATTTAGATGGAATGGTCCAACTCAACAAAACCCAGCATAGACTCCCAACAATCTAGCTAAGAGACTCTTGCTCTCACCATTGGCCTAAGTCACTGATAGCTACTTCACCCCCACTCTCAAGCATTTGGGTGTTATCAATCCTTAGCCCATCTCCCAACATCCCTCGGATCACCTTACAATACCACTTACCAACACCAACCGGCTCCTACCCTACATTAAACACCACACTACACCACACCACACCTTCGCCTAGATCCCGGTCTACTACTGCTTTCTCTCTCTCTCATTTGGGGCTACCTTGGTTCTCACCCGAGCCATATCCTCTCCGACTCCCATTTCTCTACTGCATTTTTATACATTATTATTCTATTGCACTTTCTGTATTATTTTATCATATTTATTTGTTGTTCCACATGTACTAACCTGCTTACGTGTTATACCCATCCATATACCTCATCCACATCACATAAAGAACTCACACACTGCCTACCATGTTATGGCATATTTTTTCTCTTCCTTTTTTGTTTTTTTTTTGTTTTTCTTTTTTTTATTTATTTATTTATTTATTTTGGTTTTTTTTTTTTACAAGGACACGGACAATTACTACTAAATATATATATATATATATATATACATGGCAGTTAAAAATAATACACGAGATCAGAGGCACCATATATAGGTTATATGTCTACATAAATGACCTAGAAATAGTGAAAAAGAAATGGAAATACCTGAATTTTGTGAATCTTTAATTAACAGAGGATGATCAAATGTAGGTTGCTTATAGATATCTATATACATAGTAAATGATATCTCTATACTCTGTGAAGTTTTTACACCAAAAAAAAAAAAACTCTAACGGTTTGTTAGGAGGTGAAAATAAGAAAAATTAAGCCGATAAAAGTTAATCAATTCCAAATTTATTTGAAAGAATTCGTCAAACTAGAATAATAACCCAACCAACCAAAAGTGCAACGGACTAGTTCATAATTTAATAATTCTATCCAAACATTTCCCAATTGAGTAGTGCTACATACACACACTTTTTGACACACAACTTTAAATGCATGTACCTTGTGCTATATAAGTGGTGCACAGAAAAGTATGAAAAAATCAAATAGCACAAAGTATCTGTTTAAAGCATAATATGTCAAAAAATGGGTATATATAACACTACTTTAAAAAAAATTGGTGGCGCTAGACCCCATATGCCCCTTGGGACATCCGACCCTACTCATAAGATAAGTAGACAAGTCATGCACAACAAATTAAGCTCCTTTTTTTTACCGGTCTGAAAATGTAAACATGCAATTCAACTAGGCGAATAACCTTACGAGTGTGTTAGATAACCATAGCCGGCCCAAAGGGGGCCAAAGGGGAACCGCACCGGGCCACTTTTAGTTCACAAAATTTTGAGGGTCTCATAAAAATTTCATAATTATATTTTTACTTTGAGATTTTTAGTATTTTACATTTAGGCCTCCTCCAAGACCCAATTTAGTGTCATTAACTACATATATATTGATATACATATATATAAAACTCAAAAGTAAAGGCCCTAGAATTTTGAAAATTAAATTTTTAGTGTAAAATTTTTTTGAGTTTTAGAAATAAGCCCCTTTAGAATTTTAAAAGATACCTTTCAATGTTTAAGTTTCACAAATAGACTCATATTATAAGTAGACCTCAAAAAAATCACCAATTATGTATAAGTAAACCCTAAAGAAATTGTCAATTATGTATAAGTAGACACCAAAAAAATTACCTCGGGGGCGTTGCCCCCGAACCCCCATATAAGGGCCTCCCTCTTAATAGTTCATCCCGGGCCTCCAAATACTCAGGACCAGCCCTGTTGATAACCTATTTAAGTGATTTTTTGAGTGCGTTTGTTAATGTACCACATCACAGAAAAACAGTCAAAAATCTATTGAAAACTTTAAACAAATAAAAAATATTAAAATAAAATCACTGAATGCAGTCTTCTGTATTACGTACTTAAAATTAATTATCCACATTGCAATCAGTTGACAGAGATTGCTATCCCTTGCTTTTGAGTTGTGTAGGAACTGAATGAACATCTCAAAACAAGTTTACATTTATCTGCTATTTAAGTTACATTCGATGTAAAATTGACACTTGTAAGTTACGAGCGATTAGAGTTTTGTTATTAATGTGATAATTGAAAAAATTACTGATTGTTGTATATTTTAGTATTTTAAATATTATTTTTGAAACTGTACTAAAAATTCAGGACTTATAAAAGAGACCGAACCCAAGAAATCAAAACAATGACATAAAGAATCAGCCCATAAAATGCAAAACTAAAGCCTTAAAAATGAAGGGAGGGAAATCAATGTGAAAACAAGCTGGCTAATATTCCTTTAACAGTCAATCACCACGAGACGTTCCAAAAATTGATATCTGATAGTACACCCCAGAGGGAGTTAGTTTCATTATCTTTCCCTATAACCCGGGGAAAAAAATTAAGTAAAAATCAACCGCAGCCCATAACCAGACCTTTATCTTGATATAATTAAGTAACTCAAGAGTACTTTCATGTTACAATACCTTTACAGGCAATGCTATGGACATACCCAAAATACACACCCAAGTATACACCATACTCACATCACCCTGGTGACTCTCACACTAATAGTGGATCCCACAATCTCTTTCTCTCTTTCCATTGGTCTACCTTAGGGTGTGTACTTAAGTGTTTGGGTTTTGGGCGTACGTGTCCCAAACTTTACTCTACCAAAGGGCAAATGCGAATGAGGATTGATCATATCTACATGGACATGACTTCCATACAATTTCTTGGGTGTGGTTCGATAGGTTCCTCTCACAACAGTGGGATCCAGTATAAAAAAAAAAATTTAAAATATTTATGTTAGCACTAAATCCCATAAAATTGTACTCCAGAGGAAACCTAACGAACCTAACAAATCACACCTAATTATAAGAAAATGTTTGAAAGTTTTTCCCATATCTACATTTCGTGACAATGTGTAAGTAAATGAATCCTCGAACACCGGCAAACACCTTCCAACTCACTTGTCTAATTGTATCTGGTACACCCAATTAAATACCAGCCGAATAAGTCATAATGAAACAACTAGGAGTTAGGCCCAAGGGTTCAGCCCGGGCCCATTAACCCCGATAAAGTATGGAGCCTGCGCACTAATTGGGCCTCATGAGATAGTATAACAGATAAAGAAGAAGCCTCCAGATCACGGAAGTTATGAACTGACAACCAACCAAAGCCCAATGAGCCACGACACGAGAAGTGGCATACGTGGAGAAGGGTATGGGGGTTAACGTGGACAAAAAGTGGAGAGAAGTTATATAACAGAGGAAGAGGAGGAAAGAGGTAAGCCATTATTATTTTACTGAGTTATTCCGTACATTAGAGAGAAAAAAGGTAACTGACTTCATCATCGGAGGAGGCTCACGGATCCACACCCCCTTTGTGGCCTTTCTTTTGCCTTTTTGTAGGTGATCGCGGAAGAGTTCCCTCCGTCCTGTGGCCAAGATTGTTTCTTCCAAGCGGAGGTTTGGATCGACGATTTTGGGCAGTATCAGTTGGCGCCGTCTGTGGGAACGACGTTGTAAAGTTCTCGTATATAAATTGTTTCACTCATGGAGGAAGCAGGTTCACAACATGTTGTGGAGGAACAGAGGGAACATAGGAACTCAGAGGATCAGGACGTCCAGATAACTGATTATACCAGTGAAAACCACGCCGCCCCTGACCTGATAGAAACAATGATGCAGCGGATCAAGTCTCTTACGGAGACGGTAGAGATTTTGGCTAAACAACAAGCCAATCAAGTGCCGAAACGAACGGGACCAGAGATGAAGAATCAGGATCAGAAAGAAGAAGGGACAGAGTCAAGTAATCCTACCAAAATAAACTTGAGGAGCGAGGCCACCCAGGAGATAGAACAGGAATGGAGAATGGTCTTAGGATTGACAGAGCCCCCATTTGCTGACCACATCATGATGGAGCGGTTACCAAGGAAGATCACCCTGCCTAAAGTGGAGTCATATGATGGGAAGGCAGACCCCACCGAACATTTGTGTCATTATCAACATGCCATGGCTCTCTACGATTGCAGTGAGGCCCTCTTATGCAGAGTGTTCTCCAACACCCTAACGGGAGCAGCCCTGTCATGGTTCAGGAGATTACCCCCAAAGTCAGTATCTTCATTTGCCATGTTGGCAACAAAGTTTGTTAACCGTTTTATCACGAGCCGGAAGCTTAAGAAAGGGCCCGACCATCTCCTCAACATAAAGCAACAAAAGGGGGAATCATTGAGAGATTACATAGCACGGTTTAATGCCGAACTCGTTAACGTTGATGGATGTGAAGGAGGATTTGCTATCGCAGCGCTGAGGGCAGGCCTTCAACCCGGCCTGTTTTGGAAGTCTATCACTAAGAAGCCACCTCTGGATAATTCAGATCTCTTAGTCCGAGCCCAGAAATACATAACCCTAGAGGACATGGACATAGCTCGAAGGGATAGTAAACTGTTGGCGGAACCAAAAGGGAGTTCTAGAGGAAGAAAGGAAGACTGGAAGAAGAGGAGATCCCCGGACCAGTCAGACAGAAGAACGACTCGTGACAGAGAGAGATCCCCTAGATCTGTTCGTTATACGCCTCTCAACGCATCACTCTCTCAGATCCTGAGACAGGTCAAAGGCAGGGAGCATTTTAACTGGCCGGGAAAGTTGAAAGGCGAACCGGGAAATCGAGATCAAAATAGGTATTGTGATTTTCATAAGGATCACGGTCATATAACGGATGAGTGCCGGATTCTGAAGAGGGAGATTGAGGAGTTGATCCGAAGAGGGCGCCTCAGGGAATATGTAGGAAGAAATGATAGAGTTGGCCCGGCAAAAGATCAGACGCACAAAGATCAGGCGAGAGATAAATCAGATCAACGCCAAGCGGATCAACCTCCCCGACCTAATGTTATTTACACCATCCATGGCTGCACTAGAGACTCTGGATACTCAAATCGAGCAAGGAAGCGGTTCTCTCATGAAGTCAAGTGGGGACCAACGCGAGTCCTCAGCATGGAACAAAGGTTAAAAATCCCGACCCCAATTATAACCTTTGGGGACGAGGATTTGATTGGAGTGCATGTACCTCATGCAGACGCTCTGGTGGTGACATTGTCTATTGCACACTATGATGTGAGAAGGGTTCTTATTGACAACGGGAGTAACATCAACGTCATTTTCTTGCATGCTCTGGAGAAAATGGACATTGACCTCGGGCAGATGAGGAAATCAACCGGGAGGATCACCGGATTTAGTGGTGAAGTTGTAGAGCCCATTGGAGAAGTTAGATTGCCCATCACCATTGGAAAGGCTACCAATTACATATCGGGGGTGGATGAATTCTCAGTGATTAACGCACCATCTCCTTATAATGCCATCATGGGACGTCAGTGGCTTCACGATGTGAAAATTATTCCATCATCTTACCATCAATGCATGAAGTTAGTTCTCAGAGGTGAAGTGGTATCTGTCAGAGGAGATCAGAAGGTCTCCAGGGAATGCCATGCAACCTCCTTCAAGTATGCCAGGGATAAATAGCAATTACAGCGCCCGGCCGACCAGGAAAGACGAGGAAGCCGGAATGATAACCCAGACCCGGTGCCGCCTGGAGTTCGAGATGACCGACCTGAGTTTCTTAAACCGGGGGAAGAAGTAGAGGAAATCGTGCTCAACAAGAGGGATCAGGAAAGAAAAGTTAAAATTGGAGCCCGTCTCACGGGTGCACTCAAGGAGGAACTGATTCAGTTTTTAGCAGAACATCAGCATGTCTTCGCTTGGTCCACGGGAGACCTGATTGGAGTTGATCCTGGAATAATTTCACATCGATTATCGGTGGACCCAGAGCACCCACCAGTTCGACAGAAGAGAAGGAAGTTCGCTGCGGAAAGACATCAAGTCATTAACGCCGAAGTGGAAAGGTTGTTGGAGGCTGGACATATAAAAGAGGTTTTTTACCCCGAGTGGTTGGCTAACACCGTTGTGGTCCCTAAGAAAGGGGGGAAGTGGAGAGTATGCGTAGATTATACGGACCTCAACCGAGCTTGCCCCAAAGACAGTTTCCCAATCCCGAAGATAGATCAATTGGTTGACGTGACCGCTGGAAATGAAATGCTTTCCTTTATGGATGCGTATTCGGGGTATAACCAGATCCGGATGCACCCAGGAGACGAAGAGAAAACCTCTTTTATCACGGAAAGAGGTCTTTACTGTTACAAGGTCATGCCATTCGGATTGAAAAGCGCCGGAGCTACTTATCAGAGGCTTGTAAATGGGATGTTCCATCACCAATTGGGAAAAACAATGGAAATCTATATAGATGATATGCTAGTCAAGAGCAAAGAAAAGT
Organism: Hydrangea macrophylla; assembly: GCA_033977485.1. Classification (NCBI taxonomy): domain Eukaryota; kingdom Viridiplantae; phylum Streptophyta; class Magnoliopsida; order Cornales; family Hydrangeaceae; genus Hydrangea; species Hydrangea macrophylla. Next base: position 56,174,407 of record CM066996.1, read on the forward strand.
CAGATCACGTCAGGCACTTGAGGGAAGCTTTTTTAGTTCTGGATAGATATAACTTAAAGCTGAACCCATCCAAGTGTGCATTTGGGGTCTCGTCAGGAAAGTTTTTAGGATTCATGGTGTCTCAAAGAGGCATAGAGGCAGATCCGGATCAAATCAAAGCACTTATGGAAATGGTCTCACCTCGGAGTAAGAAAGAGGTGCAAGCCCTCAATGGAAGGTTGGCAGCTCTCAACAGATTCATCTCCAAAGCCTCTGATAAGTGTTTGCCATTTTTCAGAATACTTAAAGGGAACAAGAATTTTGAGTGGACAGAACATTGCGAAGAAGCTTTCCAGAGCTTGAAGAACTATCTAGGAAGCCCTGTAATGTTAAGCACCCCGGTTCAAGGAGAGGAGCTCTTCCTGTATTTAGGGGCCTCAGATCATGCCGTTAGCTCGGCCCTCGTGAGGATGGATGCTGGAGTTCAGATGCCGATCTACTACACAAGTAAGACCCTCTTAGAGAACGAACAAAGGTACCCTGAACTCGAAAAATTAGCATTTGCTTTGTTAATTTCAGCTCGTAAATTACGACCTTATTTCCAAGCACACACAATAGTGGTACCCACTGCACATCCGCTTAGATCTGTGTTACATAGGCCTGACACCTCGGGACGCCTTATGAAGTGGGCAATAGAACTGGGAGAATTTGATATCAAGTTTGTCCCAAGGGCAGCGATCAAAGCGCAAGCTCTAGCAGATTTCATCGCAGAATTCCAATCAAGATCAGGGATCAACATACAACCCAAAACTTCACAAGATCAGGATAGCTGGCAGCTATACACTGACGGAGCCTCAAGCAGGAAAGGAAGTGGAGCGGGCATCGTCTTGATTACCTCTGAGCAGATCCAGATGGAAAGAGCAGTGGCTTTCTGTTTCAAAGCCTCGAATAACGAAGCTGAGTATGAAGCTCTGATCATAGGATTGCAAATGGCAAAGCTGTGTGGAGTTGATAATTTAGTGGTTCATTGCGATTCCCAATTAGTCGTAGAGCAGATGAAAGGTGGTTTTGACCTTAAGGATGAAAGAATGCGATTGTACAACCAGATAGCACGGAGGTTGGCTGATCAGTTCCACAATTTTACAATAGTTAAAATAGCCGGGGAAGACAATGATCGAGCTGATGCCCTGTCAAAATTAGCAGCAGCATTGGAAGTGGCATCCGAAAGCGAAGTAAAGGTCGGGGTTCAAGAGCTTCCCAGCATCTGTCAACTGCCCAGAGTTTGTGTGATGAATTCAGGAGAATACAAGGACACGTGGATCATGCCTATTTTCCTTTATCTAACCGAAGGGATACTACCAGAGGACAAAGTATCAGCTCGGAAGTTAAGGATAAAGTCAGCCCGGTACATTGTGTATGAAGGAGTTTTGTATAGGAGATCGTTCACACAACCTCTCCTCCGATGTCTGACGCCATATCAAAGCGAATATGTGCTTAGAGAGATCCACGAAGGTATATGTGGCAACCATATGGGGTCAAGGTCAATCTCCCACCGAGCACTTACTCTGGGTTATTTCTGGCCCCATATGAAGGAGGACGCTCGGCAACTGGTTCTGAAATGTGAAAAGTGTCAAAGGTTTGCTAACTATACACACTGCCCAGGTCAACCAATGACTCCAATTACCAGCCCCTGGCCGTTCATGCAGTGGGGTATTGATTTGGTGGGACCACTCCCCAGAGCAGAAGGAGGGAAAAAGTTCGTTGTGGTTGCAGTAGATTATTTCACAAAATGGGCTGAAGCTGAAGCTCTGCTTAAGATCGGCCAAAAGGAGATGAAGAATTTCGTGTGGAAAAACATTGTGTGCAGATTTGGGATCCCACAAATCATAATCACAGACAACGGCACACAATTTGAGGGGGGAATGTTCCAGGATTTCTGTAAGGGGCTGAGCATAAATCATCACTTTTCATCCCCTGGACACCCTCAAGGGAATGGGCAAGCTGAAGTGACTAATCGTTCAATTATAGATGCTATGAAGAAAAAGCTGGACCAAGCCAAGGGGAATTGGTTGTCCGAGCTACCCGGGATATTATGGGCATATAGAACTACCCAGAGGACTTCGACAGGGGAATCACCATTCACTTTGGCATATGGTACTGAGGCAGTACTCCCCGTTGAAATCGGTATGCCTTCGTTGAGAACAACATTTCATAGTTCAGAACATAATGAGCAGGCTATACGGGAAAATCTAGATCTGTTGGAAGAAGTCAGAGACCAAGCCCTGGTGAAAATCGCAGCATATCAGCAAAGGATTAGGAGACGGTATGACCAAGGAGTCAAGCCGAAACACTTTCAGTTGGGAGATCTAGTGCTGAGGAGGATTTTTCCTAATACAAAAGAGCCAGGATCAGGAAAGCTGAACCCCAACTGGGAAGGACCTTATAAGATAATTAAGATAAACAGGCCAGGTACTTATTGGTTGGAGGATATGAGTGCGAAGCAAGTTCCAAGGCCGTGGAATGCAGAACACCTCAGAAAGTATTTCCATTAATTAATGTTCATTTTCCCACAATTATTGTAAATATGCAAGCTTTCATCTCATGTAGATACGCAACTCATCTTTTTCTGCAAATGTCTGAGGCAAATCTTTATGTGCAAGATTCCATTCAGTTTGGTATGGCGCAATAAGTGAACATAAGATCTCAGGTTATACCTGAGTGTAAAGAGTTCACCAAAATTAAGGGATCATGAATCCCGAAGTGAACATAAGATCTCAGGTCAGACCTGAGTGTAAAGAGTTCACCAAAATTAAGGGATCATGAATCCCGAAGTGAACATAAGATCTCAGGTCAGACCTGAGTGTAAAGAGTTCACCAAAATTAAGGGATCATGAATCCCGAAGTGAACATAAGATCTCAGGTCAGACCTGAGTGTAAAGAGTTCACCAAAATTAAGGGATCATGAATTCCGAAGTGAACAAAAGATCTCAGGTCATACCTGAGTGTAAAGAGTTCACAAAATTAAGGGATCATGAATCCCGAAGTGAACGTAAGATTTCAGATCAAACTTGAATGTCATAAGTTCACTAAATGTTCGGATGTCAGCCCCACTTAAACTACTAGTACGATAAACTCGATGAAATGAAACTAAAAGACCCCATAATATATCGTTGAATTTTGAGTTAGTACGGGCATGGAGACTGTATGGCATAAAGCATCCACAAGCATCTCACGCCAGATCCAAGCAACAAAGTATGTCATATACAATATACAATGCTAAGTGCATTGAAGTATGTCATTCATGTCAGTCATTAACATGCCAACCAAAAATGTAAGTCTTGTCTAATCACCACCACAACACATTGTTCAAGCAAAATACATACAGATATTGTATATACAAGGAAATAGAGGCAGCAGATAGGATAGGGTCAAGCTTGAGGAACTGCTATATTAGCGTCAAGAGGGGAGGATGAATGGGTATCAACACCGTCTTGTGTGCCAGCTAAGGAAGCAGGCTTAATTGAAGGATCGGGTTCTGGTGGAGCAGCTCCAGAGCTAGTTTCCCTCCCAAGATTGGTGATAAATTCTGTCGTTACCTCCACATCAGGATCCAGCAGAGACGGATCGAGATCAGGGAAACGAGCCTTGAGATGCCCTAAGCGCTCCATGATTTTTGCCTTGCACTCTTCCCAACCCTTGTCGAACCCATCCTGAGCAAAGTCAGTACCTTTGGCAACTAGCTCATCCAATTTCTCCTTGAAATAAGCTTCAGCAGCTTTCTTCTTCTCAACTTCAAGTTTGGCCAAGAAGGTAGCATGATCTTTTTGTCTCCCTTCTCTCTCTGCCAGAAGGTCCGCACTCATCTTCTGGGCATCACCTCGGGCTGCGTTCAGCAGAGAATCAGAGGTTGCCTTCTCCATGTTGGTTTCTTCCAAACTCTGTTGCAGTTTTTCGATTTGAGACAACAGCTCCGAATTTTTCACCACTTGCTCTTCCAATTGATTCTCGAGGTCAGCACCCTCGCAGTTCAATCTCCCCAGAGCAGATTGAAGATATAGCGCCTGGAAATCGAGAAGTAAGTTGAAGATGAGTATCAAAAATAAGTACACCATTTGTCTAAATATGTGTAATAGGAAAGAATAACAACAAGAGACAAGACCCGAGAAGTGAGCGAACACACCTTGGTCAAGTATTCAGTAATTTTAAGGGTCATCTCAGGAGCTTTCCTGGCCTCGATCTGGGCCGGGAACCTGTCAGCGGCTTGTTTCAGGTAACCCTGGATATAGTGGTCCAGGCTCCCGGGGCCCCAAGGCAGCTTAGAAGCATCAGCTGTTTTCCCACTGCTCATCACATGACCGATGTCTAGTCTGGTAGAGGTGTCCTGAGGGTGCAACCGAGGCGATTGCCGAATGGAAGGAGGTGTGATGATCACATGTTGAGGGAGGTCGGGTGATTCTGAATCCGGAACTGAAGAGGAAGGAAGAAGAACCTGAACGTCGCCATCATCAGGTTCGTCCACCAGCCTCAGTCTACGAGCGGCATGAGTTTGAGCCTCGGAGCTGGGTGGTTTGACCGGTTTCCTTTTCCGGCGAATTAATTGAGCTTCAGCCACTCTCGCACTGACTTCCTCCATCGATATCAGGCCGGCTGAAAGAAGTGATTTTTGTGTAATTATCTGATCTATAAGTCTGACCTCTGGTACTAACCACGCTTTAAGTTTTTCACGGCGAGCCTCAGTAATGAGAGCCCGAGCTCTAGTCTCTGGAGCTGCAGAGATAATGATGATAGTTAAAGATCGGGCGAAAGAGATCGCGATATAGACAGGATATATGAAAAATAATTATAATAATCTTACGGGGACTGCCCACTCTCCTGGGAACATTCCCAATATCCCCCCTGATTAAGAAGAAAGTGTTTTTCCAGCCTTTATGAGAAGTGGGAAGATCCTGTATTGCCTGAAATTTCTTCTCACCAGTAACGTAGAATCCACTACCCTTTTTAGACTTAATCTGCATTACTGTCCTAAGGGTCCCTAAGTCTAGATCCACCCCATTACGATCGGCTAAAACCAAAGAACCAACTAACATTTGCCACCCGTTAGGAGCTAGCTGAGAGGGGCATAGATGGTGAAACCTCAAGAAATCACAGAAGAATGGGTGAAGAGGAATCCTAACCCCTAAACGGAAAATGTAAGCGTAAAAAGCAATTTCCCCCTCTTGTGGTTTGTAGACTACCTCCCCAGGGTTAGGGGCCCTACACTCTAGGTCAGGAGGGAATGAGTATTTTTCCTTAAGTCGCTGTAGCGCCTGAGATGTTATTTTAGATGAATCAGAAGGTCCTGAGGTTTCGATGGGACGACGCTGGGAAGATTGATCTTCCATCTCGCAACCTTCCACGGTCACAGTCCCCAAAGGGTAGCGGATATCAGCACTCTCGGTGCGAGATGATGACATAAAACTAAGAAGAAGATGATAAGGGAGAGAGGAATTACTGACCTAGAAGACGAGGAAGTTTGAAAAGCCCTCTTTAGTCGCCCCGGTGGATAGAGAAAGGTAAAGAGAGCAAACGAAAATCACACCAACCTATGTGTGTATGATCAGAGAGAATGATCGCAATGATGGAAGGATATGACGTTTCAGTAGCAGGCCCCCAAATTTCGAGACGTCCTTTGGGAGAAAAGGCGTCAGATTCAAATATCGGTGAAATCACGTCCTTCAATAACCTCTATCCAACGGCTAAGGATAGAGGATTTTTTTGGGGGGAGCAGCTGGTACACCCAATTAAATACCAGCCGAATAAGTCATAATGAAACAACTAGGAGTTAGGCCCAAGGGTTCAGCCCGGGCCCATTAACCCCGATAAAGTATGGAGCCTGCGCACTAATTGGGCCTCATGAGATAGTATAACAGATAAAGAAGAAGCCTCCAGATCACGGAAGTTATGAACTGACAACCAACCAAAGCCCAATGAGCCACGACACGAGAAGTGGCATACGTGGAGAAGGGTATGGGGGTTAACGTGGACAAAAAGTGGAGAGAAGTTATATAACAGAGGAAGAGGAGGAAAGAGGTAAGCCATTATTATTTTACTGAGTTATTCCGTACATTAGAGAGAAAAAAGGTAACTGACTTCATCATCGGAGGAGGCTCAGGGATCCACACCCCCCTTTGTGGCCTTTCTTTTGCCTTTTTGTAGGTGATCGCGGAAGAGTTCCCTCCGTCCTGTGGCCAAGATTGTTTCTTCCAAGCGGAGGTTTGGATCGACGATTTTGGGCAGTATCAGTATCAATTCAGCCAAAACTCAAAGGGGCAAACAAAATCACAGTTTTATGGGTTAAATACACTTACACTCCTTGTAGTTTGGCCGATTTGTACTCACCCTTGTATGCTTTCAATTTTGGTACTAATACCCTTTGTGGTTCAAACTAAAGTGCCCCTGTGACTTTTTCCATCCAAATTAATGGTTTTACACTTGGGATCCCTAATTTGAAGAGTAAAATGACTCTTTTGTCCCTGAAAGTCATATTATAAAGAAAATAAGTCATAGATAATTTTCTTTGGGTCAAGCATATGGCTCTATACTAGTAAAATCCTAAAAAATGTCAAAGATTCTTTCTCACCCAATTCAAAACCATAGGTTTCTCCCTAAACGAATTGAAGTAAACAAATTTTATTCTTAACACTATTATGGAGACTTGAGGGTAATTTGGTCATTTCAGCTTACTCCATTAACAAATTTTAACGATTGCACTTTAATCCGAACCACAGGAGATATTAGTGCCAAAATTTAAAACACAGGGGGTAAGTGCAAATCGATCAAACCACAAAGGGTGTAAATGTATTTAACCCTAGTTTTATTCATTGTATTCGAGTTTATCTTTCTCAACGTGTTAATTCATCAATATTGGTAAGAGTAATACCATGTTTCCCAAATTTAAAACCCGATTTCCAAATGCTTTAACAATTGTCCTACATGCTGCGGTAATTGTTAATTGCTACCGCAAACCACTATATATAGTGCAATTGACAAAACAATTTTGAGAACTGAACTTTTTGACTTCAAATTTGAGAATCATAGAATTATTCCGTTGGTAAACTAGTCTAGAATCAAATCAATAAAATATGACAATGCCTTTTTACAAGACATCAAAGTGTTTATTGATATCTTGGCAAGAACAACACAATGATGTCCCAAGAGTAGCTTTGAGAAAAAAAAAAGAGAGATCCCACATTGACTAACTGGTAGAAGTGTGAGTGGGGCTTATAATTATACCACAAGCTTGCAACTAATAATTTAGACTTGATCATTTTTGGCCTAATTATTAAGTCTTTGTTCAAGTTATTAATTGGTCAACAAGCTTGAGAAGTTACAAATAAAATCAAATAATTTCAGAGTTGAACAGATGACAAAATAGATAATTCATCCTATTAAATTTTCAATGTTGTGCAGGTAAAAAGCACCATATGCCTACATATTATTACTTGAAACAAAAGTAGGCATTAGTTGCCACATGATCCACCCGGTCCTCCAAAGAAAAATACATATCCCAAATCTCTATCCACACCATGATTGTCCAAACCATAGCAGTCGGGCTTGTCATTGAAAGTTTTTGTACCAAATGGAAATCAAGCACATTCGACTGATTTATGAACTGGACTTGCTGAAAGAAACAAGCATGATAGTAGTTACCATCAGGAAGTAGCCCGCTTCCCATCGGAGGACTAAGCTGATTCACAACACCTTGTGCTCTGCCTCCATAAACTATGTTAGTTGCACCTCCGCGTAGAATAGGAAATAGTTCTTTTGGCCAGTAACCCACGTGTACATTATCATCTGTAAACGAGAACCACCAATTTCCAGTTGGTCTATCCTGCCGATGATGCAAAATTTCAATACATGGCTGATTCAATAATTAACACGTATCGACAAAAATCTTAAAAACAAAGCCATTGAAACTAGAAATATGTATGTATAATCACAAATACTCTTGTGGATACATCAACCAATTCTCATAAAAATAAAGCCCTCGATCTATTGTGTGCTTACTTATCTTCGTTTTCAGTCTTCCAACATTCAACGTGCACCACGCATAGTAAAAAAAAGTTGGACTGTGTATTCCTTTATGGTACCATATGTTAAAATTAGTCTAGGGATATATCACTAGCTAGACACTAACCAATTTCTACTAGACCATAGCAAACAATCAGAGCTCGTTTGGTCCATGGATTCTGAGGGTGGATTTTGATTCACCCCTAACATATATTACTAGTAATACTAATATATTCCTATGTTGGGTTCATGGATTATTTTGTCAGATTATGGGCCACACTAGATTTAGAATCCACCCAAGTAAGAAAATAGGGAGAACTCTAAATCATTGGTTGGGGTTGGTATTCTAAAAATTTTACTGTTTTTCGATTTATTGTTTTCATCATACCTAAAACTAGCCTTCATAATTGTGAAGGGTATTACAAATACGAGAATCAATGTCATTCTTGTGTTACTATTTGAAAATACATATATGTATATAAAACTGTTGAATCATCTTTAAGTCTACGATGTCACTTGACAATTTAAATCTTAGCACATCATTGGTGTTAGCAATAATATTCACATTCTACATGCATGATTCTAAATCAACTTAGGATTATTCTACTGGTGAACTAAGCACTCTGTAGAGATTCTATTCCTAGCAATGTAATTAATTGCATAATGCAACCTGATTATTAGAATTCACCTAAAATAATCTTTGAACCTTACGAACCATTGTAGATTAGCATTTTGCGCTAATGAACAAATAAAAACAATATTCAAATCGACGCAAGTGGCCTAGACTTACCTGATACACATGAGCCATCATAGCATATTGGTCTCCATTAATTGTGGAGACACTAGATAAAGGTTCGCCAAGAGTAACACTTTTATCAACCTGAACAAAACCTGGACAAAGGAGATTGTAACACCCCGTCTTTTTGTAACCATCTCCCTGTCAATTCGCCAATGATATGAAATTAAGCATAAGGAAAACTTAATTTTGTAATCAAGGATCATAAATAAGAAAATCACATGCTACTTTTTCTATAACATTACCCAATACAATCTCCAAAAATTCCATACAAAAACGATTCTCAACTCTGAGAAATATTAATCGAATTCCATATAACTAATTGAGCTTCATTTTCCACACAACTAATTATGCTTCATTTTCCTTGAAATTTCACTTTGATTAATGTATGTATTCCACCAAGTGCCCGTTGCATAAATATAGCGAGATAATGCAGTCTAGCTGTGTTACTGTGTATAGTGAGAGGTCTAGTACTTTTGAAATGGTTTTAACTTACAGTTTAAATACTTTTCCTACAAAGGAAGATGTGTGAGAGAAAATATTAAGATAGACGATTGTACTGTTCGGAAATAAATTTGTTTTCGAGGATAAGAACAAATAGGTATTTGTAAGTATTGTTTTTAAAAAGTTTTTAAGCTTAATTATATATCCTTTGATTCTGCAATAGACTCGTTCCATAATTTATGCATTCAAGGATTATATGTGTTGGGTATGGCTCATATTGTAATGGGTCCGTTAAAGTAGGCCCAACAGTCAAGGGGAGGGCCCTGGGGCCCATGGCGGAGCGAAGCGTACGGTATGAGTATTTTGGGGATTTTGCCATGTACCTATAGGAGATATATATGATGTAACCCTAAATCGTTATTGATAGTGGAAATTTCAGGCTCTCCGGTGTGGACGTAGGCACATTGCCGAACCACGTGATAATTCTCTGTGTATCTCTAATCTTTCTGTTTTTCATATATTGTTTGCGTGTGATTGTTTCGATCCAACAATATGTAAATATATATTGCTGATGGGGTAATTTGTTCATCTGTTGGAAACATTTTATTATTCTCATTTTGCAATTTATGAATTTTCATAGCATAAAAAACTAAGTATATATATCCAGACCAACTATATCCACGAACTCGTCTTATGAGCTAGACTTGGAAGATATTTAAACACACTGCAAACCAATGACCGCATCTTAAATCTGTGCACTGGCTGTCCTTTGAGGTCAAGTATAGGTTTGATATTTTGAACTTTGACTAAAATAAAGGATGGTCTGGTACACTATGACTAACACAAAGGAACACCCATGAAATGGTTTAATTCTTGTGATGTTATCATATTATTCAAATTAAGGAAGCACGGATTCTTCTAGATCGAAGGCAAAAGAATCTGCGTTGGCTACGTACCCACATCTGCACTGGCGTGGATTTTTTGGGTTTTGATTCTGAATTTTTCAAAACTATGTCAACAACATTTAATGGAAAAGGAAAAAGTGAAAAAAGAAAAGAGATCTAGCATAGGAGTTGGATTACACGTCGAAAGGCTATGTTGCTTATGTGGCCTTTATATTGGCAGATATGCCTTAATCATATAACAATACAAGACAATTTGTTTCTAGAATAATTTATCGAATTATACGAACGCCCTCCACACTTGCATCCTAGATTTTTGAAAATTTGACTCCCCCTCCCCTGGACCACCAAATTCGCATCTCTGTGCCTACACTAGTGCTTCCTATATTCAAAATCTCAACAACCTAAGCACAACATATCCCATTAGCTTCTTATGCTATTCAAAATAACGCCCCCATGGGCTAGTGTGGTGTAAGTGTTAATATCATCCGCTGTTTTTCTCAGCTCTTGTTTATTCAAGGGCATTTTGGTCTTTTATATGTGCAAATATTAGCGAGTGTAATCAAATAGAATCAGTGGGCCTTAGCCCAGTTTGTCTATCACCACCTCTCCCGAGTAGGAGGTGGGGGGTTCAATTCCCCTCGTGGGGAATTGGACGGGGGTTTATTCCCCTTCAGCCGTCTATGGGAGGAAGTCCCTTTGACGTGGGCCCATGGCCCCCCTGGCTGTTCGCAGTGTGTGTGGCGCCTGCAGCTGCTTTGACCATCAACATAAATAAAAAATAAAATCACATAGAATCAATGTACATCGTTTCTCTTCCTCTTTTTCTCTTCTTACTTCCCAATACCTAACCCGGCCTAATCTACAAGTATATCATCCAACTTGGTATCTGAGCAAGCGATTCAAGTTGAAGGACTCTCCAAACATCAAATACACACACGGAGTTGTTGACATCGCATTACATCTGCTGACGTAATTTTTCGACGGGTCATCATGATGACATATATCGTTACTCGACGAGAAGACCACGGTTGGACTAGCCTCATTATGCTGGTTTATTGTGGTGATCTTTGTTTTGTGATTTGAAGTCGTTTGGATAGACTTTTAATTTTTTTGAATCCTTTTCAGAATTTCAAACCTATATTTGTCGATCTGCTTTGCAGGAGATTTTTTGTCACACCCGTTTCAAAAATTTATAGTTTTATCATGCATAATTGTAAATTGAGAGTTTATCAATGTTAATTGATAATGGTACTGAGGTTGACTGTGAGTCAACGGTAAGGTGTCAATGAGGACACAGGAACATGGCAGTTCACATTTCATGAGCATGAGTAAATGGCATTTATATGATTTAAATGTTATTTGACTTTATCTGGTATTTTGTGAATAGTAATTATACCTGTGTAGTATAATTCTGGTAATCTTCGATATTGTTATATCATTTTGAGAACTGTGGTAAGAACGTGAGTGATCGTGATATAAAAAGGTAGGTTGTGTAGAGATTCCACAGAGTATAGTTTTCGGACGTTATTTTGGACCCAAACGAAACCTAGTTGAAAACTTTTGAACTTTATAGTTTTCACTCGTAAAGGCATAAAATGGACGTGTGCGAAGTTTCAGGGGTTAATTAGAAGTTTTGAGAAACTTGCGGGGAGGTAAACGTATATTCCAAATAGTTTTTCTATATATAGATGAGGATGAGATTGAAATCTCATCCACAACTTCTAAATATCTAGAGAGAGGAGAGAGAAGGGAGATTTGGTGGCCACGGGCTTTGCGACGCCGTTTGACGATTTTCCGTCCGTCAGATTTTCTCCAGATTTCATATTCGAACTCGTGGAGGTAAGACCTACATTTTGGTACTACTTAGGTCGTGTTTGGCAAAGTTTTGTAAAAATCTTAATTCTAGACTTTTGGGAAAAACAGGTATAAACTTGTAGGAATTTTCTCAAATTCGAAATCCGACGATTATTTAGCCCCCTAGACGATCCTTCAAAGTTTGAAGAGATTCGCACGAGGTATGAATTCTAGATCTATGAAATATATGAATTTTCATGTTTTGAACATCATTCTTGATATCTTTGGATCCGGGCGAAATTCATGTATTAGTTAGGCCCGTTGATTATGCACGTGAAATTATAATAAAAGCACGTATAACTGTCTATGTGAGCATGTTATGTGTCTACTTGGGTCAAAGGGGAGTTTGGTGCAAATTCATGCCGGAGTAAGCTTCTCGTTGTTTGAGAATTTTAGTAGCGACGGCTACTGTGCATGGTTGTAGGCTTGGACTTGCCATGGCACTTGTGGGGATGTAATGGTTGTAGGCTTGGACTTGCCATTAACATCGCGGTTTAAGGCTTGGACTTGCCGCTACCGGATGAATGCGTACCACTCACCCTAGAGACTATTTTTATGTGTTTTAGATGCTTAAACCATGAACTGTCATATAAGCATACATTTAGAATTGTACGCTCAGCATATAGCTGAGCAGTGGAGATGTACTCCATTGCAGGTAAGAAGAAGGACAAGAAGAATCGTGATGAGTGAGGCCGTTAAAGAACGCCGGGAAATCACCTTGTATATGTTTTTGGTTGTTTTTGTTTTAAATCCTAAAACTTGAATAAGGATTGGGTATTGTAACAATATGTTGTAATGGAATCATAGATCAGTTTCACAGTATTGTATTATTGTAATTGAACGTCTGTAGTTATGTTTTAATACGTTAAAATTAGTTGTGGTTGTGGTTGGGGTTGGTTTTGAGTAGCAGGACTTGTTAATTTTCAACACAGGCTGCCCAGCAGGGGAGCAGTCGACTGGACCCAGGGTCAGTCGATTGGACCTCGTGGGATTGAGACACTGAAAGTATATTATAAGAGAAGCAGTCGACTGACCCCTTGGGAAGTCGACTGAACACTGTTGATTTTGGCTACTGCTTCCATTAATTGAAAAGCAGTCGACTGGGTCCCCAGATCAGTCGACTGGACTCCTTTGCAATATGTTGTATTTTTGGTTCTGCTTGATACAGTCGACTGAGCAGTCGACTGGATCTCTGTTGAGAATTTAGAGTTTTAGGTTCTGCCAGGTACAGTCGACTGGACCCTATTACAGTCGACTGGGCAGTCGACTGAGCCTCTGTTTTCAAAACTATTTTCTTTTGAATGTGTTTTCAATGGCCAAAACTTTTTATAACTCAAATTTTCAATGGATTCTACAACTCAGAGGGGAATGTTTCCTAAGTTTTAAAATTACCAGGATTGTTTTAAAGTTCTTTCCGCTGCGTATCGCATAGAGGATGTTTGGATGAGCCTTGGTGGCGTGCCACGTGCCCTATTTCCACGCGTAGTGGGATGGGTCGTGACATTTATTTGTAGCAGAGCTATAGGTAACAAAAACTTTGGGAACGTTCGACGAGGAGTGGAGTGTTGAGAGATTTGTCACATGCTTTCAACTGCATTCATACATATTAGAGATGTTTGATGTTTATGGTATGTTGTTATACATACATGATAATGTTATTTGTCATACATACATAGTGTTTATGCATTGAGAACTACAGGATTATAATCATGAGTGACGAAGAGCGAGAACTATCACCGCACACTCGACGTATGAATAACATGGCAGAAATGATGGGGAATATGGGTGACATGATCCGAAATATATTCGAACGATTACCTCCAACACCTCCATTGGAACCAGAACCGATAGTAGTAGTTTATGCGCCTGAGAATAGGGGTATGAGATCGATATCTGAACAGTTTGCGAGGAAGAAACTAATGGAATTTCATGGGATGCTTGATACAACATTGGCAGAACAATGGGTTATGGACATGGAGAGAATTTTCCGATCTATTCCGATGACGGATAGGGAGAGAATTGAAAACGCAAGTGACGTACTGAGGGGTGAAGCCCAGAACTGGTGGGTGAACGTCCTAAATCAAGGAGCATCGATTACTTGGGAAGGGTTTAAGGCAGAATTCAATCGTCGATTCTTTCCGCGAGCCGCCTACAATGCAAAGAAGAGAGAGTTTGATAACTTGAAGCAGGGAGATATGACTGTAACTGAATATACTTCCAAGTACAACGCTTTGTTAAGATTTGGAAAGGGTTCCATGCCAGAGGAGGAAGATAGGGCAAGGAAATTCGAAGAGGGTTTACGGGAAAATATTCGTCTAAGGGTGGAAATCTATGAACATTCGACTGTGGCAGCAGTACAACAAACGGCGCTGGTGGCTGAGAGTGGAATGGAAAGGTCAAGGCAAAATCAATCCGGTAAACGAAGCAATGAGAGCGGGGATAGGAATCAAGGCGGATCTTTCAAGAAGTCGTTTTCACGAGGCTCTAGTTCCGGTTTCAGTGATTTCAGGAGAACGCCAAGTAACATACCGTTGTGTTCACTTTGTAACCGACCATACTCAGGCCGATGTTTCATGACAAAACCCCAGAACAGAAACCAAGGAGGGGGTAGTACTAATTTTACACCTAACATACGAGGCAAGTGTTACGATTGTGGAGTATTTGGGCACCAAGCCAAGGATTGCCCGAGGAAGTATTCTCAACAAGGAGCTAGTTCTATGGCTTCCAGTGGGTCGAAGCCTAGACAATCCAAGGACGGGGGACAAAGGACGGAACAACGTCAGGGAAGATCATTCCAGATGAACCCGGGAGACGTGGCTGCTTTCGAGACAGTAGTCTCAGGTATGGTGCTTATATGTTCGCACTTAGCACGCATACTTGTTGACTCGGGATCTACGCATTCATTTGTATCACATGCTTTTGTTGACCATTTGAATGTTAAATCGGCACCGTTAGGATATGAACTGTCTATTGCTGTGCCACTTAGTAAATCGATAATGACGTCTACTGTATATAAGAACTGTGAGATCAAATTAGGTGAGAAGTTAATGGCAGTGGACCTTATACCGATTGCGGTGAACTATTTCGATGTGATATTGGGGATGGATTGGTTAGCTCTTAATCAAGCCACAATAGACTGTGAACGGAAAGAGGTTAATTTTCGATCACCAGTACATGGGAACTTTTGTTTCCAAGGGAGTGGGGTTATACCGCCGCCGTATTTGATTTCAGCCATCCGAGCGGGAAAGTTATTGAAAAAGGGATGTCAGGAATTTCTATGTTCAGTGAATGATGTCTCAGCGACCGAATCAATAGTAGAAGACATTCCGATAGTGCGAGAATATCCAGATGTATTTCCTGATGATCTACTGTGGACACGCGGAATCGGACCACTTCTCTTGTTTGAGATTGCTTTGAAATTGATTTGAATCAAAGAAAGAAAACGAAAGGTCTGTTGAAAACAGATACAGAGTCGCCACTTGGTCTTTAAGGAACCAAGAAACCTAATTTGACTCACCCAAGCGGATAAGGGCACCGGCCCTTCATAACCAAAGAACTTGGTTCGGGGTTTTGGTACGAGAGAGGAAGGAGCCTTTGTCACGACTAAAACACCCTCAACTCACCCCGTCTTTCGACGGACCTCAATTAGCATCCAAATAATCATCTTATACTATGTTTGGTTCGACAAATAATATTATAATAGTATATTACATCACATAAGAAAATTTAAAATGGAAGATCTAAAGATAAGATATCATTCATAAGATCTAAGCCAAATATCACACAATGCAAAGTGAAAGATCACACAAATAAACCTAGGCAAAATCGTCTAATCATGTATCAAATAATCAAGACTTCCTAATCTAAAGGGGGACACGAATTGTTATTGAAACAAATAAACAAAGAAATCAAAATATGCTTAGCAAGCTAGTATGATGCATGTTAATCTTTGAGAAAAGAAGATCTCTCAATCCCCGGGACGGATGAGAAAGGATGATTTAGATCGAGGGGAAGCATGAACGTGTGATCATGATCGTTCCTTATAATCTTCTTAGATTAGGAGTCACAAAAGCCCCAAATCTTGCATGGATGCAATGTATGATCCTAAAATGTGCAAAGGTTGTAGTGTGTTTTGTGTACATGAATTTCTAGAATGACCTAGAAGTCTATAATGTGTATGAATGAATGAATTAAATTAACATGGGATATGTACAAATGTAGTATGAACTACTTCCTAAGATATGAACTAATTTGGAATGCATATGAGCATCAAATCAAAGAATGAAAGTTAAGGTATACTTGCTGTGAATAGTGGACAGAACAGTAGCATCATCTTTGGAAATTTGAAAAGAGGGGTTAGGAATGTTTTCAATGCATGATTTTTTATGGAGATGTTCCTTATTGTGTCTAGAACACAACCCAAAAAGCCAATCTTGAATAGCTATCACAGATTGAGAGAAATCATATAAACAACACAGGTCACTCAAAAACAGAGTCCGTACTGTCGACTGAAATGTTAGAAAATCTTAGAAAATGAAAAAGAATGATCTAAGGGCCCATTTTATACAGAAAGTTCCCTAAGACATTGAAGTTTAAGGGAAGAATAAGTTAGGACCACCCCTTTTGGAAAAGTGTTCTGTAAAAGAGGTTGGAAGTGGACCTAGCTGCTGTGACATCAAAAACAGAATGTCTAGAGAAAATGTTTGGATCCAAATGGACCATTTTCAAGTATTTCCAAGTCAAACCAAAAATCATGGGTGTTCTCTAATGAGTTAGGAAGACGTTCCAAGTGGCCTTACATTCATACATTGAGTATTGAACTCAAAATAATTCCTTGAAGTTAAATGACTCACTGTTTTGAGGGTTTTGAGAAAAACAAGGTTTATTTCTTGAAATCAAAATGAGGGGTTTAAGAGGGGGGTTTTGAAATGAGGGTTTTGAAAGTATACTTCCAGACCTTGGATGAATATTCTAACCACTTGGAATATCAATTCCTAACTTATTTCAAGAACTTCCCAAGTATTTGCAAACCATGGTTTTATTTGGAAACCAAACTCAAGAATCTATGGGAGTATGATACATGAGAGGATAGATGATACATGATATGATATAACATGCTAAAAGTGGTAAAGAACATGTGTATGGGATATGGGTTCATCTAGATACAAGAAAGTGTTGCATCAAAGTGTAAAAGTCAAAAAGTGAAATGCTGTGAATAGTGGACAGACTGTATGCATTACATTGTAACATTATAATGGGAGGTCAAAAGTGCCTAGGAAAATGTGAGAAAAATCAGAGATCATCCTTATTGTGTCTAAAAAATTACCCAAAAAGCCAAACCTCAATAGCTATCACAGATTAAAAGAAAAAAAATCAAAATGTACACATGACTCAGAAACAAAAGCTGCACTGTTGACTGATTTTGTATGATTTTTCATAAATCAAATAAAGGGTTTATGACGGCCCATTATACACCAAACGTTTTCTAAGACACCCAAGTTTCATAAAAAAAAATAGAAATGATATATGTACAGTGACAAAAATATCCAGAATAAGTGCAAGAAGTTGGGTGAACATTCTGTGAGAACAGAGGCAGATTATGAATATGAACTTCTCACATCCAAAACAAATACTTTCATATCTCTATAATTGATGGGAAAAATTGGGGACAAACTATGATGTATTAGGAAGATTTTCCAAGTGGTTTCATCATCATAACTCAAGTATTTAATTCAAAACAAATCTTTGAATCTGAACAGCTCACTGTTTTGGATCATTCTTGAAGAAAATGGATTTGGGTTTGAAACAGAGTTTGAGTTCTTGATTGGGGGTTTTGAAATAGATGTTCAAAGCATGAACTTAAACTCTTGAGATGACCATGTGACCACTTAGAACCTCATCCAACCTTGAATCATCAAAGAACTCCCAATATTATTGGAGAGATTCATTTTTATTTTGAACATAACTTCAATACATTCCAAGAATACCTTGGAAGTATTGAGGTTATGATCATCATCTATCAAACATGTTTTTGAGGTCAAGAGCTACTATCCATAAGGATTCACTCACCCCAAACTTCATGTCATCACTTAGATGATGATGAACTAGTAAGTAAATAAAGGAAATAAAAAGAAATGAGATTAAGAAGAGATGAACATAATATGAACAAGCAAGTAAATAACAATCAATAGATGATAATCAATATGATTTTGGACTTGTAGCTTGGTATTTCACTCATAGATTTTGACATTTGGACATGGAAGTAGCTTCCTAACTCAAGAATGCTCAAGAATGGTGATTGGGTATATTGATGATGGAGTATATAGAAAAATGGTGGAGGAAAACAAGATTAGAACTCACTTTGATTGGAAAAAATGGAAGAAGAAGACTACTTCTTCTCTTTCTCTCTCTATATTTCCCTAGAGTTTCTTCCTAAGCTCTCTCTAAGCTTCCATGTCTCTCCTCTAAATGGAAGTAAATGACTTCTTTTATAGGCAAAGGAGGGGTGGTAAATGGAGTTTTAAAAAGTTTAAAATGGTCTCCCATTGGTCCAAAATAAGCTGGGAACCAAAACTACGTCGTTTTGATTTCTAATATATCAAATTGGACCCCCAAAATAAATTACAAAAATATATTGTTCTGGAGGAGAGTGCCGCGGCGGCACTGGGCCTGTGCCGCGGCGGCAGTGGGCCAGTGCCGCGGCGGCAGTGCTCCTCCTTCGTCCAGATAATGCTGTTTAGGCCCCCTGAAGTTCCGGTATTCGCGAAAAGGTCCTATTTCGTCCAAAATTCACAGAAAATGCATACGAACTCCAAATTGAGGTTGTGATATACCGTTGGAAAGGTAATGGAGTCTACTTTACATAAAAAATAGTTCGAGGATAGGTCACTTTGAAAAGTTTTGCGGTATTCGCGATAAAAGCTGATTTGATCGCCTTTTTTGCTTTAGGAAATTCATAATAAATTCGTTTTAAATCCAGAAATTATGTGCGATATACCGTTGGAAAGCTATTGACCTCTAGTATCCATGAAAAATGTTTGAAAATTGTTTTGGTGCCCTGGTTTCAAAAGTCAAATTCTGGTCAAACTGGTCAAACCTGGGATTCCCGGGAAGTTCTGGAAACCTCCGGGAGTTCCCGGGAGCTGATGTTTTCGCTCGATTTTCTTTTGGAACTTGTTTTAACACTTTTCTCATGATTTAAATTGATTCCGGTGAATTCGGACGATTTCGGTCAAACTTGGTCAAACTTGGTCAAACCTGGTCAAACCTTGGTCAAACCGGTCAACGGGGACTTTACGGGAACTTCCGGGGGTCTCTGGGAGCTGACGATTTCATCTGATTTTTCTTAAAAACTCATTTTATCACTTTTCTTACGACGTAGCATGTTTTCAGAACTTTGGGATCAAATCTGGGAGTTTTCGGGCTTTCAGGGGCATTTTGGTCATTCTGAGCATTCTGAGAGATAGAGCTGACTTCCGAGAGTCCTTTTGAGTCTTTTACGATCATTGTGAACCACCAAGCTATGGGTCTCCTAAATCTGATAGCTGACAAAATGGGGTGTCTACAGTTTGCCCCTCTTTGGCATGAACTTGCGAGACAACGCATGTCGCAAGCGAGTGCCAAAGCTTTGAAGAGACAGGACTTTTTGGAGGCTATAGATTTAGGATAAAAACGTTGCAAAAGATGCAATGAAGAAAAAAGAAAGATGCTGAGGTCAGTGCTGGTCGTGCTCTGCGTGAGCTGCCTACGTATCCCAAGGGGAATCAGACCAGGACGTAGTTCAAGGCAAAAAGAATAAATCACACATGCACATACACAACAATCAGGCGGATGCTATGCTATAAGAGTGATATGCAATGCATGGATGTGATATGAATTGTGTCATGAGTCCTATCATGTCTAGTGTTATGACCCTAGTATGAGCAAGTGCTGTGGGGTGTGCCACTTCGAGTGGCTGGTGTTGTGCTAGTGTTTGCGACTGTGATGTGGTGGATGACTCGGATAAGGACAGCAAGGTTTAGAAGACTCTGGGTCTAGGGGCAAACTTCTGGAATTACGGGAAGTGTGCTTTACAAGCGAATGGGATCGGGTGTGGGGTCTTTGAGGATGACAACTAAAGATAACCCATAGGTGAGGGAGTTAATGATAACCGACAGTTTTATAATAACCAAAGCGAGGAGGCTCATAATAGGTAGCTCACGATAATTGACAGGTGAGATAACCGGAGTGAAGAAGCTCGCGATAAGTGAGAAAACTCATGATGACTGACAGGTGAGAAAGCTTATGATAATCAGTGCACATGGATCCTTGAATTGCGAATAGATAGTGCTTGCCCTGGGAATTCGGGTGATTCGACTACGGGTGATGTTTTCAATCGTTGGCCGATCCTTATGATGACAAAGTCCGGAGAATCGGTTCGGACTTCTGCTATCTTCTGCTGGGATGGTAGGGGACTCTCTGAGAATCTCTCTTCAATTCTTGACCTAGAACCAGGATCCATCTCTGAATCTCTCGTGGTTGGTCAGATCTCGCAATGCTCAATCCAAAAGAGCCGGTTAGGGCTTATCGGTTTCTGTCCTCGGGGGATGATGTAGGGTTCTCGGAGAATCTCTTTTGGCGCTCAATCCAAGGGGGCCGGTCAGGGCCTCCGGGAGCGGGTATCTATCGATTTCTGTCCTCGGGGGATGATGTAGGGTTCTCGGAGAATCTCTTTTGGCGCTCAATCCAAGGGAGCCGGTCAGGGCCTCCGGGAGCTGGTATCTATCGGTTTCTGTCCTCGGGGGATGATGTAGGGTTCTCGGAGAATCTCTTTTGACGCTCAATCCAAGGGGGCCGGTCAGGGCCTCCGGGAGCTGGTATCTATCGATTTCTGTCCTCGGGGGATGATGTAGGATTCTCGGAGAATCTCTTTTGGCGCTCAATCCAAGGGGGCCGGTCAGGGCCTCCGGGAGCTGGTATCTATCGGTTTCTGTCCTTGGGGGATGATGTAGGGTTCTCAGAGAATCTTTTTTGGCGCTCAATCCAAGGGGGCCAGTCAGGGCCTCCGGGAGCTGGTATCTATCGGTTTCTATCCTCGGGGGATGATGTACTCTGCTAGGAAGAAGGAAATACGTCCATTAAATGGGAGTAAAGGTATCATTCTATTTGTGATGAGGGATACAGAGATGGTCCGCGGTAGTTAAGGTTTTGATTATTGAAAGAGGAGGGTGATCAACAATCACTCATAGACTTATGTTGCTAGGATGAAAGAAGATCATCAACAGCCACTCATGGACTTATGTTGCATGAACGAAAGATGAAAGATCAACAGCCACTCATGGACTTATGTTGCTAGGATGAAAGAAGATCATCAACAGCCACTCATGGACTTATGTTGCATGAACAAAGGAAGGAAATCAACAGCCACTCATGGACTTATGTTGCATGAAGGAAGATCAACAATCACTCATAGACTTATGTTGCTAGGATGAAAGAAGATCATCAACAGCCACTCATGGACTTATGTTGCATGAAGAAAGATGATAGATCAACAGCCACTCATGGACTTATGTTGCAAGGAGAAAAGAAGATCATCAACAGCCACTCATGGACTTATGTTGCATGAAGAAAGATGATAGATCAACAGCCACTCATGGACTTATGTTGCAAGGAGAAAGGAAGATCATCAACAGCCACTCATAGACTTATGTTGCATGAAGAAAGACGGTTAGCTTTTGGCAGTTTGGAAAGGGATGAAATCTTCCCCAAGTTTTGACGCTTCTCATGCTGACGCCTTGACCGATGCAGTAATGGTGTTCGGTATTCCTGCTTGTATTGGCATGTTCTTTATAACTTGATTTGAAAGATTCATTATTCGTCACTGTTGACTTACTTATTTGAGACTACAACAGACTCCTCTCCTGAAAAAGACTATGACAGACTCAAAACTGACAGACACCGACACGCGAGGGTGACACATTCGACACTGAAATGAAACAAGCTCGATTTGCCAAAGCTTAATGCGCTCTTGTCATAAATGACGTACCATTTCTCTTTTGTGTTTACTTCTCACCTTATCGTGGAATCACTTTGATGGTGAGTCTTATTTTTGAAAATTCCTCCCTACTGATCTAATCAATTTCTTTGCTTCTCTCAAGATGTTCTTTGAATTAGTGCCTTAGCTTATGGAATGAAAGACGCTCCATTTCCATCTGTTCAAGACAATGTTTGTGACTTGAAGGCTTACCATTGGTGTATAGGGATCGGGTGGCAAACAAAGTTTGCCCCTAGTTTGAAGGGCATGAAGTGGGATCGGTAGGCAAACGAGGTAAATGACCGAAGTTTGCCCCTAGTTTGGAGGAAGGTTCATTGGAGGTTTTGGGCAAACGAGGTAGGTGACCGAAGTTTGCCCCTTGTGTGAAGGGTAGATAGTAAAAGTCAGGCAAACGAGGCGGATAGCCGAAATTTGCCCCTAGTGTGGAAGGTGATTTTCTGGCTTGAGGCAAGGACCGTGACTTTAATCTCTCAAATGCTCATAACTTTTGCCTAGGCACCAGTGAGGTGACCTAGCGAGCTCTTTTCTCTCTTCTGTTATTGCTCACCTTGGATTTAGCTCTAATTTTTGCCTAGGCGTCCTTTCAGATTTTCGACCTAGTGAGCCATCCTTCTTTTCTTTTTGAAAGTCTGCCTACGTACCCCCGAGCGGGGATCAGGTCCAACGTAGTTCGGGCCATGGTTGGAAAGAAGCGGGTTGATATTTAGGTAGGTGGGGTGACCGAACCGTTGTGGTTGCCTACGTATCCCCGAGCGGGAATCAGGTCGAGCGTAGTTCAAGGCAAGGTCTTGAAAGAAGGGGTTTGAGGTATGAGGGTTTTTCAAACCAATCGTCAAAGAAGTTCAAACTTGAGCCACTTATGGTAGGTTTGAATAAAAGGATTCAGTTTCAATCTCCCTTTCTTTTCTTTTCCTTTTTCTTTTTGTTTTGTTTTGTTTTGAGGATTGATCCTTTTCACTTTCGCCTAACCAGTCAATTTTGCTTTTTAATGTAGTCGATTTTTGTGAGATCTTCCAATCGCCATCTTAGAATTCCGAAATGTGCATGTCAGCTCTCGAAATTTATTTGTGGCTGTTCCGTGCCTTTGGAAGTATGATCTAGGCACATACGATTCTCTCATTTGTTTTATCAAAAATTTTTTTCATTTTCTCCATCATTTGGACTGGCTAAGGTCAGATCTTGGAAATCAATACCTTTTCAGCTCTAACTTTTGCCTAGTTGCCCTTTCGGGTTTTCAACCTAGCGAGTTTTTTTTTTTTTTTTTTTTTTTGAAAGTGGAGATGAAACTCATTGAAATGTTTGGCTACCATCAAGGACCAAGTCTGCGCAGGTTCGCATGGCTATCAATTAGGTTGGGCCCAAGGCTTTGAAATGGTAGAAATGGTGGAAAGGGTGTTGGGCAAGCCCCAAGTCAGTTCCAAGCATGTCTTTTCAAGATTAAGGCAAGAGAATCTTTAAATTCTTAAAGTAAGGCTATTCAATTCTCGGCTCTTGACACGACTTGAAATGTGTTCTCTGAAGAGTACGTCCAAGTGTAGACGGTCGCGTCGCGTTAAAAACCGGTAAGACCGGGTCGAATCCCAAAGGACGGAATGTAAAGGCGGAAGAATCTAGATTGAATCCTAAAATAAAATAAAAGATGATTGCTTGAAAGTGGGGGGGTTCTAACGGTCCTAATGAATTTAAATAAACAGATTAAAGTGAAGCAATACTTAACTAAGCAAAATTAAGAACTGTGATATAAAATTCAATATGAAAATGAGTTGGGAACATGTGAATCCACAAAGTACCAACCACTACCATGATTTAACAAGAATGAACAGCTGGGGTTTTGTCCTTAGAGTATTCCTTATTTCGAAATGATTAAGTTAAGCATTCTAGACAAACAAAGATGTCAATCGATTGAAAAAGATGTCAATCGATTGACAAATAGTTCAATCGATTGGTAAGGAAAACATGTCAATCGATTGAAACTATGTCAATCGATTGGTATCAAGACTTCATCAATTTGTTTCTTGAGTTATTCATTTCAACTTGTAATTCCCTTCAACTTCAGAACCTGCACTCAAAGAGCCAAACACAACAACATACCACGAAAAACACATCATTGTGTAAAGAAACAAATTAAACACAATTGCAGGTAATACCAGAGAAATGAGGTTATATCCAGTCAGTTTTTACTCCTTATCGAGCTAATATTAAGCTAATATCAGCTCTCATCACGACCCCCAACTAGCGTTTTGCTAGTCTCTAGCAATGAAGCGGAATTAACACAAATTGAGACGACCAACTATTAACGTTACAGTTTTATTGAGCTAAAACAAAAGGGAAATCCTAACTCACTGTCGCAGGAATCGCGGTTGCATTTAGCGTATGCAACAAGCCTTTGAACCCTTAGGTTTACTCTAATGGACGAGTTGTGTCTCGTGAGGGTTTTCAGAGAATTTACCCACAAAATTCAGATGTCAAATTTCCAAACTTGTCAAAGCTTCAATTTCTCTTTTATGCTAAAAATTTTGCTTAACAAGGATATGAATTCCTTTACCATGCTATGGAAGTAAACAACATGTTACGAAGTAACTTATTCAAGTTAAGCTACATTCACAGCCTTTATATATCCTTGTGTGTGTGTGTGGGGGGGGGGGGGAGTTAACAACTACGATATAAATCTTTATCTTAGAATTCTTTAGATTGACATGTTTAAGACTTCATAGTTTCAACTCAATTCTCACACGGTTTACGCTCAAAATAGAAATCACTCTGAAACTGGCGTAAAGCTTATGCACTCATAGTATGAAGCTCAAATGAGTAAATGTAGAGGCAATCAAACATGCTTACATACTAGACACTGAAAAAACGCTTATTTGAGGTGCATGAGTCTCATGAATGGAATGCCAATTACAACAAGAGCGATCTACTGTGGAAAACTCATTTCATACTCGAGATTTGTTAAAATTAATCTAGAATCCTTAGGACTTGTGACAGAAATATGAGGAGAGGTAAGAGATAATGGACTGTGAAAAATGAGTTCAAGCATGTGACATAGTAAAACCAACTCCACTTCACATCTTTTATTTAACAATCCTCCAATTTCTTTTATTTATTGCTTTCCACTTTTCTTTTCTTTTCTTTTTTTATAAATATATATATATATCTGCAATCACTTCTCCTTTTTCTCCTTTAACTAACTGCATCATTGCACAATAATTTAGCTAGGAGGAACGAGGTTTTGATAGTTAGAATATTAACAACAGTTTTTTTTTTTTTTTTTAAATCAAAACAAACTAAGAAAGCTAGAAACTTGGAAATTCAAATATTAAACAGGTGTGCATTTTAAATTCAAGAGAGAAAAAATAAATATGCACGCAAGCATACGAGTCGGGTTTAGGTCACTTACCTAGCGGAATAACCCAACAGATCGCCGAACGGTGTTGTTACAAGCCCAGCGTTTTCACCCACGAACTATTGCTCCATGTTGCCTCCGAATACTCTCTTATGCTTCGCGTAGGTCGTGAAGATCACTACTAGAGCGGTCCTCGTATGTATCACGTGCTAAATCCCATGGCTCCTTTGGTGATGGCCAAGAGAGAGATGAACCGTAGGGAGAGAGGGAGAGAGGCTACTGTGATGTTAGGGGATGGTCAAATATGTTGTGTTTATATCATATATATATACACACATAATATCCAAACCCTAGGGCTCCAAGAGCCATGGCCCATTGGACCCGGTCCAATGTATGTGGGTGCCCATATGGCCCACATATTTCTTACATCTACCACTCACCCACATAGGGCTAGTACTAAAACCAATCTCTCGAAACAGGACTTCTCATCTCTTCATACAGGGAAATAGAACGTGCGACCTTACGAAAAGAAAGTACAGCGACAGGAGTGAAATGCCAAATCATCACCATAACCAGCAAGACACATCACTCGGAAGCTTCTCGTGTATGCCTTAGATGATTCAACCACACCGGACACGGCATTCTCAATCCCTCGGTGAAAAGAATTGCTGCACCACCTCAATGTAATGTACTCATGACATATCAGTAACAAATTACGATTGTCGCAGGCCTGCTAATGAGTCACAAAAACATGGTGTGTTATTGAATGGTCTTCCCTGAGCCCACATGTCAATCCGACTAACTTAACCGCTTGCCCAGACACGCCCCATAGAACGGAATTGTCTCATCGTCCTAGGATAGCATGCTAAAGTAGCTGTCATCAAGCGTCCTCTTCATGACATAGTCTCAGGTCGTGAAGGCAACCAGTTTGTAGGATAACCAATGTCTTGGATATGCTACATGGCTCACACAGCAATGAAGAGGAATCCATTCACTACTCCACAGTCCATCGCAAAAGCACATACAGTATGAAATGTATGCTATGGCGTTCTTCCATAAAAAATGGGCATGTCACTCTGTGTTTGGAAAAAACAAGTAACGCCATACGAATCTTAGTCTAGACGTTACACAAAACGTCTAACCTGAGTCTCCCAGCACAGTCGCTCCTCTTAGCGCCCGTCTGAAAACTCACATTCGGCTATTAACAGGCTACATAGAGTCGTGGGATATCTCTATGTTCGACCAAATATAAAGGTCTCATCTTAGATCCATCTAAGGCGACATATAGAAATAATAGGGTTTATATCTAGCTCGCTGTTCTTATACTGCGTAGATATAAGTGTTCAAGCTCGCTTTCTAAGCGCTATGGACACACATGTCCTAGCTAGCTATCTAAGCGCCATGAACACAAAATGTCTCATCTTGCTCGCCATCTAAGCGCCGTAGACACGCATGTCCTACTTCGCTATCTCGGCGCCAAGGTGAATCACCCGTGTGAGCAGGTCGATTCAAGCCCGGTGACATATAAGAAATGTGCATCCGTTCCACTTATAACAAATATATATATGGAAAACAACTAGTTTA
This sequence comes from Hydrangea macrophylla, assembly GCA_033977485.1. Classification (NCBI taxonomy): domain Eukaryota; kingdom Viridiplantae; phylum Streptophyta; class Magnoliopsida; order Cornales; family Hydrangeaceae; genus Hydrangea; species Hydrangea macrophylla. Next base: position 56,201,394 of record CM066996.1, read on the forward strand.
TAAAAACTTGAATAATAATGTCAAAACCACAATAAAATGTCTAAGCACATCAAATCCCCCAATGGAGATGTGCCTTAAGACAACTTCCCTTTGCGCAAACCACATCTCAAATGTGACACGTGCCAGAATGGTTTTTGAAATCTTTTGCATATGCTCAGGCTTACGTGCTATCACCTTCGATGAGCACAACCTCATCACTATGAGATAAAGAGCCTAGCCACTGCAAAAACTCTTCAACCAAAACAGCTTCTTTAACAGCTGCAAAGCATACCACACATATTATACTTCCATCGTGGACAGCATAAGGCAAGGTCCACAGTACTCCTGCGAACATATCGCAAGATACTTTTCACTACTCTCTAGTGACAAGACCATGGTTGCTACGGCAACGACTAATTAAACCAACCGCATAGCAGACATCTGACCAAGTACACACATTAGCATACTTCAGATTCCCTATTGCGGACGGATATGGCAAATTGGACATTTGTTTCCTCTTCTCATTATTCTTAAGACATTGATCTAAGGTCAAGGTGAGTCCCCCAAAAATGGGATGTCTTTGGGTTTTCAGTTTTTCATGTAAAAACGTTCAAGAACCTACATCTTGTAAGTCCCTCGAGACAAACAGAGGAGCTTCTGAGAACAATATCTCACAGTCTAAACTTCCAACACATAGTTGGAATCACCCATGTCCTCAATCTCAAACTGAGAGGACAACCACTCTCAAGTGGCGACAATGGAACTCATCTCATTCCCAGCTAAAATGACGTCATCAACATATAAAGAATTAAAACACTTTCCTTGGACCATTTAATGTACACACATTGTACCACTGCCTAGACGATTTGAGAAAATAAATAGATCGTTTGAGACAGCACACTTTTGCGCTCATTCCCTTTGGTCACAACACCAATGGGATGATCCATATTTATCTCGTCGTCTTGTTCTCCATTGAGAAAAGGACAGTTTAAACATCCAACTAAAAAGGTTCAAAAACTAAATATGCGACAATTGCTAGGATAAGGCAAATGGAGTAAGATCTCACCCTTTGGGAGAACATGTTTCCATGGTCTATACCCTCTCTAGGTACAAACTATTGCCACAAGGCGCGCCTAATACTTGTCAATTGAACCATCTGCCTTGCGCTAGATTTTGAAAACACACTTGTCTCCAATCGTCTTACGCACAGGAGGATTGTCAACTAACTCCCAGACCTTATTCGCGTCCATAGAACTCATCTCATCTAGCATAGCAACTATCCACTCAGCTTCAACAGACGAAGAAAAACGCTTCAACAAAAGAAGCAGACTCATCCTCATCCACTTGTGCACACATTTGCACACATATGAAAATGTCTTCCTCAATTTCAAAATAGCGATAGAGACCTTTTTCCTCATCACCATACAGTGTACTACCTGAGAATCTTGATTGCCTAGTGGTGCACTCCCACTATCTGGTACACTCCCACTAGCGTCTAGCGGTGTACTCCCACTCGGCTGGAGACTAGTACCATTTTACAGCGATTATTGGATGTGGATTCTCAATCTCCCCACCCTCGCTTAAAGATGGTATGTTGTCTTCAACATCCTCCAACTCATAGAGGTCAAGATATCTCTTAGTAATACAAATCTGGGGAAGTCATTTTCAATATCATGTGGTACCCTTTCTGTCATTCCTATACCCGTTTGTTCTTTATACGTAACATAGGCTGTCGAGCTATTAGAATTCCTTATATAGGTATGCTTTCTAGTTCTCGAGCATAGTTTCTCGCACTTATGTGAGGTATAGTGAACATAGCCTCCTGAGCTCCACAGGCGCAAATGCTCCGAAATGAGCTTTCCGCCTTTCCACAGCTCATAAGGGGGTAGAAGGAATTGACAGAGGAGAGGCACTCTAGTATGTAGGCAGCAATCAAGAGTACATCCTCCCAAAACAACTTTGGGAGGTTGACTTGCGCCATCATAGTCCTAGCCATATCTAGGAATGTCCTATTCCTTCTTTCTGCAACACCATATTGTTGCGGAGTTTCCGGAACAGAAAGTTGTCTGCGTATCCTCTTTTTCCTCACACAATTCCCAGAACTGATAGATAAGCACTCGCGATCCTCACATCGCGCGAAATCATCTATAAAAGTGAGAAAATAAGAGGCGCCATGACGTGCCTTTACAATCATAGGTCCACAGATATCTGAGTGAACTAGTTCTAATGCTTGAGTAGCTCTAATAGCCTCTCTAAAAGGCTTTCGGCATGCTTTGCCAACTAAGCAAGACTCACACATAGGTAGGTCAACCTTAGCGAGTGGGCCCAAAAGGGCTTCTCGAGCTAATCAAGTCATCCTATCACATCCTATGCGTTCAAGTCTAGCATACTATGTCTCAGAATAAATGAATTAACAGAGAAAACTAGAATTTATGAAAACAATTCTTAAGCAGTTATCCTTAGATAACCATGTCCTAGTAACACTACCACCCAAAAATGTCCATCCTATTACCACCGAACTGAAAAAACGCCCTCGATTGCGCTCTTACACCTTGTTAGCCTTGGGTGCAAACTTGCTGGCCCCACCCTGCCTCTAGGCGGGTTTACCCTTACCATTGCGTTTAGGCCCACTGGCCTTGCACTTACTTCCACTTATAGAAGTAGTGGTCAAGAGTATAGCCATACGGTTTGCCTTACCTTTTTGGCGCTCCGTATTCAGCTCAACATGTCAGAAGATGTCAAAACCAAAAATTTAACATTTTTGTTGTGGATCATGATTTGTTTTCTATGGACCCGCGAATCAGGCAAAGAACTAATCATAGCCTGAAACTGCAGTTTGCCAGTAAAGATGTTCCGAGTATTCTGAAATCACGAATCATACCTGTCATCGACCTTAGATATCCAGTCATCGTGTACTTGAAACGTTTCCTTTACTTTCCCAAACTTCATAACTAGATGCTTAATCCAGTAGTGAGTATACCATCGAAAACAAATTTGAGCTGATCTCATAATACCTTGGTTATTGGGTAGTACATATACTTCCCAACAAGATCATGGTGCATGCTGCTTATCATAAAGCGCGTGCTATGATCCTTCTCGAGCCAAGTATTATAGGCTATTAAGGTTGTAATGATATTGGGCCGGAGGCCCATTATTCGGTTTAATGGGTTGGACTATAGAATAAGCCTAAAACCCATAAGCTCTTACTCATTCTATCGATGTGTTACTTTGCAGTGCCATATTACAAAAATTAGTCCCTTTTAAACTTGTTACTTTTATAAAGTTCGACAAAGTGTGGTTTGGAAAACATTTGTTTTTGTAAATCCAAAAAAATTTGAAGAATAATATTTGAGAACATGCGCAAGGGATTGACATTATTATTTGCACATTTCATAAGGTTTGTTTTAAAATCCAATTACAAATGAGCTTTCCCCTTTCTACAATTTAAGACCAAAAAATTCGCTATTGCTCATTAATCAAATCTTAATTTTGTAAATCAAGAAAAACCTTTTATAATTGATTTTTCTAAACAAACATCAATTAGATGGTACAATTACCTATCTAAGATCATCCACAAGATATAAAATGCGCCATACAACAAGAGTGCGCATGGATCCCCACGTGGGTCCGAATTGACAACTTAGAGCTCATGTTAAGGTAATTCAAGTGTATGATTTATGAACAAAGAAAACCATCCCTTTACAAGTAGGCTTTTCCAATACAAGAAATAAAACCCTCATCCTCACATTACATTTATAGCCCATAAAAAAATAGGGATGCTTTGTTCATATACATACACAGAAACAACCTTAAACATACATCGTGAGGACACAAGCTCCATAAATTGTCAATTAATTGTCCATTCATTTAAGCCAGATTAAAATCTATATTAATCACATACTCCAAGCACTCATGCGGTCTTATTATAAAATGAATGGACTCATCTGTCACTCCACTTAAGGAGGAGGAATTAGAGGTCATAGGGTCAACCAATCACAAACAACAGTAATTAAACATGACCAACAATGCAATGAGCCTCTAAAATGAGCAATAAAATTATTATTGCTCAGCCCGGATAGCTCCCGTAAGCTAAGTAAAATCAATGAAAAAAAATCCTGGATTTTTCATTAATTTTAACCCAATTTTAGGTCATAAAACATAATTTAAAACCAATTTATTGAGGGCCTTTTAAATTAACAAATTAATTTAAACCTTATGAAAAATTTAATTAACTGAAAAACAGATTTTCATTATAAATAAAAATTTCCAGAATTTCATCAAGGCCCAAAAACATTTTGAATCAATTTAACATAATAAATTGATATTAGTTAAACAAAATTAACTATGAGCAACAAAATTCCTAAAAATACAAAATTTTTCAAGAATTTGTTCTCCAAAGATTTTCAGTGGTCTAATATGGTGTTCTAAACACCCCATATTAATTTCAAAAATTAATAATCTATTTTGGCTATTTTCAGCAATTAAATAAATGCCCATATGCATAAATTTTATGCTCTAAAATACCAAAAAATTGAGATAATTCATAAAATTTTCTCAAGTCTCCAATTAGTGTATAAAAAACACTAGACATTAAATTCAAGAATTAACAACTTTAATTGGTTATATTTTAAGCAATTAATATTGCATATACAACACAATAAATATGCTCTAAAATATGTCCCAAAGAGCGAGAAAATACACTAAAATAATTTTCTCAAGCTTCCACTAGTGTTCTAAACACATTGTGTTAATTCTTTGAACTAATAATCAATAAAAACATTTTAAGCAATTTTAATACGTGTACAAAAACACATAATTATATGCTCTAAAATATTAATATGATTGAGATAATTTACCAAAAATTATCTATGGGTCCCAAAAATTTTTACATGGTCTTAAAACAGTGTCCCTTATGTCCCACATTAATTACAAAAATTAATAATGTATTATGGCCATTTTAAGTAATTAAATAAACGTCCATAAACATTAATTATATGCTCTAGAATGCCATAAATACATGATAATTTACACAAAAAATTATCTTAGAGTCCCTTACAATGTACTAAACACTAAAAAATATAATTTAAAAAAAAATATTTTATGGACTTTAAACAATTGAAAAAATATATATATTTTAAGCATGTAAAATGTGCACAAAGCACGCATTATATGCTTCAAAACATGAGATAATTTTACTCAACAAAAATTTTCTCTACCCCCAAAAAGTGTTCAAAAACTAGAAAAAATAATAATTTACCAAATCTATTATTTCTTCTATATTTTAAAATTAATTTAAAATATTAATTTCAATTAACAAGATGATTGTTTATTAAAAGAAACTAGCTAAGGGGCTTCCTTAGAAAAATAAAAAAAATTGGTAAAGTCCATCACAGCAAAGCCATATCTCCAAAGTCACAACTCCACATCAATGGCTGCCACGAATTAGTGGTCCCACCTACCCAAACCTAGTCCGCACATAACAGAAAAAATTTGGGGCGTGGCCCCCACATGCCAAAGGGTGCGACTGGGCCATCTCGGGATACAGTTCTATCTCATCCAAACACAAAACCTATCGTGCAGCAGGCTAGCAGCTATGGCTGCGCACGGCAGTCACTTCAGGAGGGTATATCTCCTACACTGAAGAGGAGATAGTCCATAAAATTTTATGGGGGACTCTAGGGACCATTAGGAGCACAACCATATAAAAATTTTGGATCTTTATTGGAGTTTTATATTAGACCCACTTAAAAATTGATTTAGGATTTGCGAGCAAAAACTTCAAGCAAGCTTTAATGGCAGATCTATTTTGGGCAAATAAAGGGCGAATCAACAACCTAATGGCTCTGATACCAATGTTGAAAATAAATATGCACGCAAGCATACGAGTCGGGTTTAGGTCACTTACCTAGCGGAATAACCCAACAGATCGCCGAACGGTGTTGTTACAAGCCCAGCGTTTTCACCCACGAACTATTGCTCCATGTTGCCTCCGTGTACTCTCTTATGCTTCGCGTAGGTCGTGAAGATCACTACTAGAGCAGTCCTCGTATGTATCACGTGCTAAATCCCATGGCTCCTTTGGTGATGGCCAAGAGAGAGATGAACCGTAGGGAGAGAGAGAGAGAGGCTACTGTGATGTTAGGGGATGGTCAAATATGTTGTGTTTATATCATATATATATACACACATAATATCCAAACCCTAGGGCTCCAAGAGCCATGGTCCATTGGACCCGGTCCAATGTATGTGGGTGCCCATATGGCCCACATATTTCTTACATCTCCGATACCAATGTTGATAAATATGCACGCAAGCATACGAGTCGGGTTTAGGTCACTTACCTAGCGGAATAGCCCGACGGATCGCCGAACGGTGTTGTTTCGAGCCCGACGTCTTCACCCACGAACCGCTGCTCCATGTTGCCTCCGTGTACTCTCTTATGCATCGCCTAGGTCGTAGAGGATGCTTCTTGAGCCATCCCCGTGATAGTCACCTTCTAAATCCCAAGCCTCAAGGTGATTTGCTAGAGAGAGAATTCGTGAGTTAGAGAGAGATAGAGACGAACGTGAGGGAGAAAAGAGGGCTGCTGAGATTGTATTCTCATCTCATGTAGGTTTTTGTGTAATGCATATAACTATATATATGCATATCAAAAACCTAATGGGCTTGGACCCCCAAAAGCCCGTTACTTTGGTGTCCAAGCCGAGCCTCGTTTAGACCCAGTCCAATCTCATGTGGGTGCCCGTATGGCCCGACCACATTATGTGTTACATCTCCCACTCACCCACATAGGGTTGATCTTAAAACCAATCTCTCAACACAATGGAACTTCTCATCTCTTCATACAGGGAAATAGAACGTGCGACCTTACGAAAAGAAAGTACAGCGACAGGAGTGTAATGCCAAATCATCACCATAACCAGCAAGACACATCACTCGGAAGCTTCTCGTGTATGCCTTAGACGATTCAACCACACCGGACACAGCATTCTCAATCCCTCGGTGAAAAGAATTGCTGTACCACCTCAATGTAATGTACTCATGACATATCAGTAACAAATTATGATTGTCGCAGGCCTGCTAATGAGTCACAAAAACATGGTGTGTTATTGAATGGTCTTCCCTGAGCCCACATGTCAATCCAACTAACTTGACCGCTTGCCCAGACACACCCCATAGAACGGAATAATCTCATCGTCCTAGGATAGCATGCTAAAGTAACTGTCATCAAGCGTCCTCTTCATGACATAGTCTCAAGTCGTGAAGGCAACCCAGTTTGTAGGATAACCAATGTCTTGGATATGCTACATGGCTCACACAGCAATGAAGAGGAATCCATTCACTGCTCCACAGTCGATCGCAAAAGCACATACAGTATGATATGTATGCTATGGCGTTCTTCCATCAAAATGGGCATGTCACTCTGTGTTTGAAAAAACAAGTAACGCCATACGAATCTTAGTCTAGACGTTACACAAAACGTCTAACCTGAGTTTCCCAGCACAGTCGGCACTCTTGGCGCCCGCCTGAAAACTCACATTCGGCTTTAAACAGGCTACATAGAGTCGTGGGATATCTCTATGTTCGACCAAATATAAGGTCTCATCTTAGATCCATCTAAGGCGACATATAGAAATAATAGGGTTTATATCTAGCTCGCTGTTCTTATACTGCGTAGATATAAGTGTTCAAGCTCGCTTTCTAAGCGCTATGGACACACATGTCCTAGCTAGCTATCTAAGCGCCATGAACACAAATGTCTCATCTTGCTTGCCATCTAAGCGCCATGGACACACATGTCCTAGTTTGCTATCTCGGCGCCAAGGTGAATCACCCATGTGAGCAGGTCGATTCAAGCCCGGTGACATATAAAAAATGTGCATTCATTCCATTCATATAACAAGCATATATGTATGGAAACCAATTTTAAAAAAAAACTTGAATAATAATGTCAATACCACAATAAAATGTCTAAGCACATCAAATCCCCAATTGGAGATATGCCTCAAGACAAATTCCCTTTGCACAAACTACATCTCAAAAATGTGACAAAAACGAATGTCTATGTGCTAAAATGATTTTTTTTTTAGATCTTTTGCATATGCTCAGGCTTATGTGTTATCACCATAGATAAGCACAACCTCATCATTATGAGATAAAGAGCCTAGCCACTGCAAAAACTCTTAAACCAAAACAGCTTCTCTAACAGCTGCAGAGCACACCACATATTATGTTTCCATCGCGGACAGCATAAGGCAAGGTCCACAGTCCTCCTGCGAACATATCGCAAGATACTCTTTACTACTTTCTAGTGACAGGACCATGGTTGCTACGGCAACGACTAATTAAACCAACCGCATAGCAGACATCTGACCGAGTACACACATTAGCATACTTCAGATTCCCTATTGCGGACGGATATGGCAAACTGGAGATTTGTTTCCTCTTCTCATTATTCTTAAGACATTGATCTAAGGTCAAGGTGAGTCCCCCAAAAAATGGGATGTCTATGGGTTTTCAGTTTTTCATGTGAAAACGTTCAAGAACCTACATCTTGTAAGTCCCTCGAGACAAACAGAGGAGCTTCTGAGAACAATATCTCACAGTCTAAACTTCCAACACATAGTTGGAATCACCCATGTCCTCAATCTCAAACTGAGAGGACAACCACTCTCAAGTGGCGACAATGGAACTCATCTCATTCCCAGCTAAAAGGACGTCATCAACATATAAAGAATTAAAACACTTTCTTTGGACTATTTAATGTACACACATTGTACCACTGCCTAGACGATTTGAGATAATAAGTAGATCGTTTGAGACAGCACACTTTTGCGCTCATTCCCTTTGGTCACAACACCAATGGGATGATCCATATTTATCTCGTCGTCTTGTTCTCCATTGAGAAAAGAACAGTTTAAACATCCAACTAAAAGGGTTCAAAAACTAAATATGCGACAATTGCTAGGATAAGGTGAATGGAGTCAGATCTCACCCTTTGGGAGAACATGTTTCCATGGTCTATACCCTCTCTGGGTACAAACTATCGCCACAAGGCGCGCCTAATACTTGTCAATTGAACCATCTGCCTTGCGTTAGATTTTGAAAACACACTTATCTCCAATCATCTTACGCACAGGTGGATTGTCAACTAACTCCCAGACCTTATTTGCGTCCATAGAGCTCATCTCGTCTAGCATAGTAACTATCCACTCAGCTTCAGCAGACGAAGAAAAACGCTTCAACAAAAGAAGCAGGCTCATCCTCATCCACTTGTACACACATTTGCACACATATGAAAATGTCTTCCTCAATTTCAAAACAGCGATAGGGAACGTTTTCCTCATCACCAAACAGTGTACTACCTGAGAATCTTGAGTGCCTAGTGGTGCACTCCCACTATCTGGTACACTCCCACTAGCGTCTAGCGGTGTACTCCCACTCGGGTTGAGACTAGTACCATTTTACAGCGATTAATGGATGTGGATCAATCTCCCCACCCTCGCTTTAAAGATGGTATGTTGTCTTCAACATCCTCCAACTCATAGAGGTCAAGATATCTCTTAGTAAAACAGATTTGTGGAAGTCATTCTCAATATAATGTGGCACCATTTCTGTCATTCCTATACCCGTTTGTTCATTATACGTAACATGGCTGTTGAGCTATTAGAATACCTTATAAAGGTACACTTTCTAGCTCTCGAGCGTAGTTTGTCGCACTTATGCGAGGTATAGTGAACATAACCTCCTGAGCTCCACGGGCGCAAATGCTCCAAAATGAGCTTTTCGCCTTTCCATAGCTCATTCGGCTTGGACACCAAAGGAACGGGTTTTTTGGGGGTCCAAGCCCATTAGGTTTTTGATATGCATATATATAGTTATATGCATTACACAAAAACCTACATGAGATGAGAATACAATCTCAGCAGCCCTTTTTCTCCCTCACGTTCGTCTCTCTCTCTCTCTAACTCACGAATTCTCTCTCTAGCAAATCACCTTGAGGCTTGGGATTTAGAAGGTGACTATCACGGGGATGGCTCAAGAAGCATCCTCTACGACCTAGGCGATGCATAAGAGAGTACACGGAGGCAACATGGAGCAGCGGTTCGTGGGTGAAGACGTCGGGCTCGTAACAACACCGTTCGGCGATCCGTCGGGCTATTCCGCTAGGTAAGTGACCTAAACCTGACTCGTATTAATATATTTTTTATTAAAATATTCCAGAATAAAAAATAATTATTTTCTAATTAAAACAGTTTCTGGTTATTAAAAATTGTTTTTTTAATAGTTTAAATTGTTTTAAATGCTTTAAAATTCTGGAAAAATATGGAATTTTTTTTTAATTTTTCCTATATTATGGACATTGTGTGGGACCAGAAATAATTTTGTGGTAAATTGTTTCATTGTTTTTGGTATTTTAGAGCATAAAAGATATGTTTTAAATATGTTTTTAATTGCTTAAAATATCCAAAAATGTATATTAATTTTTTAAATTAATATATAGTATCTAGTACACTGTAAGGGACTCTAAGATAATTTTTGTGTAAATTATCATGTATTTATGGCATTTTAGAGCATATAATTAATGTTTATGGACGTTGATTTAATTGCTTAAAATAACCATAATACATTATTAATTTTTGTAATTAATATGGGACATAAGGGACACTGTTTTAGACCATGTAAAAATTTTGTGGGACCCATAGATAATTTTTGGTAAATTATCTCAATCATATTAATATTTTAGAGCATACAATTGTGTGTTTTGGTACACATATTAAATTGCTTAAAATATTCATATTGATTATTAATTCAAGGAATTAACACAATGTGTTTAGAACACTAGTGGTAGCTTGAGAAAATTATTTTAGTAGATTTTATCGCTCTTTGGGACATATTTTAGAGCATATACATTGTGTTGAATACGCAATATTAATTACTTAAAATATAACCAATCAAAGTTGTTAATTCTTGAATTTAATATCTAGTGTTTTTTGTACACTAATTGGAGATTTGAGAAAATTTTATGAATTATCTCACATTTGTTTTGGTATTTTGGAGCATAAAATTTATGCATATGTGCATTTATTTAATTGCTGAAAATAGCCAAAATAAATTATTAATTTTTGAAATTAATATAGGGTGTTTAGAACACCATATTAGACCACTGAAAATTTCTGGAGCACAAATTCTTGAAATTTTTTGTATTTTTGGGAATTTAGTTGCTCGTAGTTAATTTTGTTTAACTAAATCAAATTATTTCGTTAAATTGATTCAAAATATTTTTGGGCCTTGGTGAAATTCCGGAAATTTTTTATTTATAATGAAAATCTTGTTTTTCAATTAATGAAATTTTCCATAAGGTTTAAATTAATTGTTAATTTAAAGGGCCCTTAATAAATTGATTTTAAATTATGTTTTAAGACCTAAAATTGGGTTAAAATTAATGAAAAATCCAGGATTTTTTTTCATTGATTTTACTTAGCTTATGGGAGCTATTCGGGCTGTGCAATAATCATTTTTATTGCACATTTTATTATTTTTAGAGGCTCATTGCATTGTAGGTCACATTTAATTACTGTTGTTTGTGATTGGTTGACCCTATGACCTCTAATTCCTCCTCCTTAAGTGGAGTGACGGATGAGTCCATTCATTTTAAAATAAGACCACATGAGTGCTTGATGTGTGTGATTAATACAATTTAATCTGGCTTAAATGAATGGACAATTAATTGATAATTTATGGAGCTTGTGTCCTCACGATGTATGTTTAAGGCTGTTCTTGTATATGTTTATGAACAAAGCATCCCTATTTTTTATGGGCTATAAATGTAATGTGAGGACGAGAGTTTACATTTCTTGTATTGGAAAAGCCTACTTGTAAAGGGATGGTTTTCTTTGTTCATAAATCATACACTTGAATTACCTTAACATGAGCTCTAAGTTGTCAATTCGGACCCACGTGGGGGTCCATGCGCACCCTTGTTGTATAGCGCATTTTATATCTTGTGGATGATCTTAGATAGGTAATTATACCATCTAATTGATGTTTGTTTAGAAAAATCAATTATAAAAGGTTTTTCTTGATTTACAAAATTAAGATTTGATTAATGAGCAATAGCGAATTTTTTGGTCTTAAATTGTAGAAAGGGGAAAACTCATTTGTAATTGGATTTTAAAACAAACCTTATGAAATGTGCAAATAATAATGTCAATCCCTTGCGCACGTTATCAAATATTATTCTTCAAATTTTTTGGATTTACAAAAATAAATGTTTTCCAAATCACACTTTGTCGAACTTTATAAAAGTAACAAGTTTAAAAGGGACTAATTTTTGTAATATAGCACTGCAAAGTAACACGCCGATAGAATGAGTAAGAGCTTATGGGCTTTAGGCTTATTCTATGGTCCAACCCATTAAACTGAATAATGGGCCTCATTATAACCTTAATAGCCTATAATACTTGGCTCGAGAAGGATCATAGCACGCGCTTTATGATAAGCAGCATGCACCATGATCTTGTTGGGAAGTATATGTACTACCCAATAGCCAAGGTATTATGAGATCAGCTCAAATTTGTTTTCGATGGCACATTCACTACTAGATTGAGCATCTAGTTATAAAGTTCGGAAAAGTAAAGGAAACGTTCCAAGTACACGATGACTGGACATCTAAGGTCGATGACAGGTATGATTCGTGATTTCAGAATACTCGGAACATCTTTACTGGCGAATTGCAGTTTCAGGCTATGATTAGTTATTTGTCTGATTCGCGGGTCCATAGAAAACAAATCATGATCCACAACGGAAATGTTAAATTTTTGGGTTTTGACATTTTCTGACATGTTGAGCTGAATACGGAGCGCCAAAAAGGTGAGGCGAACTGTATAGCTACATTCTTGACCACTTCTTCCATAAGTGGAAGTAAGCGCAAGGCCAGTGGGCCTAAACGCAATGGTAAGGGTAAACCCGCCTAGAGGCAGGGTAGGGCGAGCAAGTTTGCGCCCAAGGCTAATAAGGTGGAAGAGCGCAATCGAGGGCGTTTTTCAGTTCGGTGGTAATAGGATGGATAATTTTTTGTGGTAGTGTTACTAGGACATGGTTATCTAAGGATAACTGCTTAAGAATTGTTTTCATAAATTCTAGTTTTCTCTGTTAATTTATTCTGAGACATAGCATGCTAGACTTGAACGCATAGGATGTGATAGGATGACTTGATTGGCTCGAGAAGCCCTTTTGGGCCCACTCGCTAAGGTTGACCTACCTATGTGTGAGTCTTGCTTAGTTGGCAAAGCATGTCGAAAGCCTTTTAGAGAGGCTATTAGAGCTACTCAAGCATTAGAACTAGTTCACTCAGATATCTGTGGACCTATGATTGTAAAGGCACGTCATGGCGCCTCTTATTTTCTCACTTTTATAGATGATTTCGCGCGATGTCAGGATCGCGAGTGCTTATCTAATCAGTTCTGGGAATTGTGTGAGGAAAAAGGGGATACGCAGACAACTTTCTGTTCCGGAAACTCCGCAACAATATAGTGTTGCAGAAAGAAGGAATAGGACATTCCTAGATATGGCTAGGACTATGGTGGCGCAAGTCAACCTCCCAAAGTTGTTTTAGGAGGATGTACTCTTGATTGCTGCCTACATACTAGAGTGCCTCTCCTCAGTCAATTCCTTCTACCCCCTTATGAGCTGTGGAAAGGCGGAAAGCTCATTTTGGAGCATTTGCGCCCGTGGAGCTCAGGAGGCTATGTTAACTATACCTCGCATAAGTGCGAGAAACTATGCTCGAGAGCTAGAAAGCATACCTATATAAGGAATTCTAATAGCTCGACAGCCTATGTTACGTATAAAGAACAAACGGGTATAGGAATGATAGAAATGGTGCCACATGATATTGAAAATGACTTCCCCAGATTTGTATTACTAAGAGATATCTTGACCTCTATGAGTTGGAGGATGTTAAAGACAACATACCATCTATAAGCGAGGGTGGGGAGATTGAGAATCCACATCCAATAATCGCTGTAAAATGGTACTAGTCTCCAGCCGAGTGGGAGTACACCGCTAGACGCTAGTGGGAGTGTACCAGATAGTGGGAGTGCACCACTAGGCACTCAAGATTCTCAGGTAGTACACTGTATGGTGATGAGGAAAAAAGGTCTCTATCGCTATTTTGAAATTGAGGAAGACATTTTCATATGTGTGCAAATGTGTGCACAAGTGGATGAGGATGAGTTTGCTTCTTTTGTTGAAGCGTTTTTCTTCGTCTGTTGAAGCTGAGTGGATAGTTGCTATGCTAGATGAGATGAGTTCTATGGACGCGAATAAGGTCTGGGAGTTAGTTGACAATCTACCTGTGCATAAGACGATTGGAGACAATTGTGTTTTCAAAATCTAGCACAAGGCAGATGGTTCAATTAACAAGTATTAGGCGCGCCTTGTGGCGATAGTTTGTACCCAGAGAGGGTATAGACCATGGAAACATGTTCTCCCAAAGGGTGAGATCTGACTCCATTCGCCTTATCCTAGCAATTGTCGCATATTTAGTTTTTGAACCTTTTTAGTTGGATGTTTAAACTGTTCTTTTCTCAATGGAGAACAAGACGACGAGATAAATATGGATCATCCCATTGGTGTTGTGACCAAAGGGAATGAGCGCAAAAGTGTGCTGTCTCAAACGATCTATTTATTATGTCAAATCGTCTAGGCAGTGGTACAATGTGTGTACATTAAATGGTCCAAGGAAAGTGTTTTAATTCTTTATATGTTGATGACGTCCTTTTAGCTGGGAATGAGATGAGTTCCATTGTCGCCACTTGAGAGTGGTTGTCCTCTCAGTTTGAGATTGAGGACATGGGTGATTCCAACTATGTGTTGGAAGTTTAGACTGTGAGATATTGTTCTCAGAAGCTCCTTTGTTTGTCTCGAGGGACTTACAAGATGTAGGTTCTTGAACGTTTTCACATGAAAAACTGAAAACCCATAGACATACCATTTTTGGGGGACTCACCTTGACCTTAGATCAATGTCTTAAGAATAATGAGAAGAGGAAACAAATGTCCAGTTTGCCATATCCATCCGCAATAGGGAATCTGAAGTATGCTAATGTGTGTACTCCGTCAGATGTCTGCTATGCGGTTGGTTTAAATAGTCGTTGCCGTAGCAACCATGGTCCTGTCAATAGAGAGTAGTGAAGAGTATCTTGCGATATGTTCGCAGGAGTACTGTGGACCTTGCCTTATGCTGTCCACGATGGAAGTATAATATGTGTGGTGTGCTTTGCAGCTGTTAAAGAAGCTGTTTTGGTTGAAGAGTTTTTGCAGTGGCTAGGCTCTTTATCTCATAGTGATGAGGTTGTACTCATCGAAGGTGATAGCACGTAAGCCTGAGCATATGCAAAAGATTTCAAAAACCATTCTTGCACGTGTCACATTTGAGATGTGGTTTGCGCAAAGGGAAGTTGTCTAAAGGCACATCTCCATTGGGGGATTTGATGTGCTTAGACATTTTGTTGTGGTTTTGACATTATTATTCAAGTTTTTATAAACTAGTTGTTTTCCATATATATATTTGTTATAAGTGGAATGGATGCACATTTCTTATATGTCACCGGGCTTGAATCGACCTGCTCACACGGGTGATTCACCTTGGCGCCGAGATAGCGAAGTAGGACATGCGTGTCTACGGCGCTTAGATGGCGAGCAAGATGAGACATTTGTGTTCATAGCGCTTAGAAAGCGAGCTTGAACACTTATATCTACGCAGTATAAGAACAGCGAGATAGATATAAACCCTATTATTTCTATATGTCGCCTTAGATGGATCTAAGATGAGACCTTATACTTGGTCGAACATAGAGATATCCCACGACTCTATGTAGCCTGTTTACAGCCGAATGTGAGTTTTCAGACGGGCGCTAAGAGGAGCGACTGTGCTGGGTGACTCAGGTTAGACGTTTTGTGTAACGTCTAGACTAAGATTCGTATGCCGTTACTTGTTTTTCCAAACATAGAGTGACATGCCCATTTTTATGGAAGAACGCCATAGCATACATTTCATACTGTATGTGCTTTTGCGATCGATTGTGGAGCAGTGAATGGATTCCTCTTCATTGCTGTGTGAGCCATGTAGCATATCCAAGACATTGGTTATCCTACAAACTGGTTGCCTTCACGACTTGAGACTATGTCATGAAGAGGACGCTTGATGACAGCTACTTTAGCATGCTATCCTAGGACGACGAGACAATTCCGTTCTATGGGGTGTGTCTGGGCAAGCGGTCAAGTTAGTCGGATTGACATGTGGGCTCAGGGAAGACCATTCAATAACACACCATGTTTTTTTTGTGACTCATTAGCAGGCCTGCGACAATCGTAATTCGTTACTGATATGTCATGAGTACATTACATTGAGGTGGTGCAGCAATTCTTTTCACCGAGGGATTGAGAATGCTGTGTCCGGTGTGGTTGAATCGTCTAAGGCATACACGAGAAGCTTCCGAGTGATGTGTCTTGCTGGTTATGGTGATGATTTGGCATTACACTCCTGTTGCTGTACTTTCTTTTCGTAAGGTCGCACGTTCTATTTCCCTGTATGAAGAGATGAGAAGTTCCGTTGTGTTGAGAGATTGGTTTTAAGATCAACCCTATGTGGGTGAGTGGGAGATGTAACACATAATGTGGTCGGGCCATACGGGCACCCACATGAGATTGGACTGGGTCCAAAGAGGTTCGGCTTGGACACCAAAGGAACGGGTTTTTTGGGGGTCCAAGCCCATTAGGTTTTTGATATGCCTATATATAGTTATATGCATTACACAAAAACCTACATGAGATGAGAATACAATCTCAGCAGCCCTTTTTCTCCCTCACGTTCGTCTCTCTCTCTCTCTAACTCACGAATTCTCTCTCTAGCAAATCACCTTGAGGCTTGGGATTTAGAAGGTGACTATCATGGGGATGGCTCAAGAAGCATCCTCTACGACCTAGGCGATGCATAAGAGAGTACACGGAGGCAACATGGAGCAGCGGTTCGTGGGTGAAGACGTCGGGCTCGTAACAACACCGTTCGGCGATCCGTCGGGCTATTCCGCTAGGTAAGTGACCTAAACCCGACAGACTGTTTCCAATTTAAGTCAATCGATTGACAAAGATGTCAATCGATTGAAAAAGATGTCAATCGATTGACAAATAGTTCAATCGATTGGTAAGGAAAACATGTCAATCGATTGAAACTATGTCAATCGATTGGTATCAAGACTTCATCAATTTGTTTCTTGAGTTATTCCTTTCAACTTGTAATTCCCTTCAACTTCAGAACCTGCACTCAAAGAGCCAAACACAACAACATACCACGAAAAACACATCATTGTGTAAAGAAACAAATTAAACACAATTGCAGGTAATACCAGAGAAATGAGGTTATATCCAGTCAGTTTTTACTCCTTATCGAGCTAATATTAAGCTAATATCAGCTCTCAACACGACCCCCAACTAGCATTTTGCTAGTCTCTTGCAATGAAGCGGAATTAACACAAATTGAGACGACCAACTATTAACGTTACAGTTTTATTGAGCTAAAACAAAAGGGAAATCCTAACTCACTGTCGCAGGAATCGCGGTTGCATTTAGCGTATGCAACAAGCCTTTGAACCCTTAGGTTTACCCTAATGGACGAGTTGTGTCTCGTGAGGGTTTTCAGAGAATTTACCCACAAAATTCAGATGTCAAATTTCCAAACTTGTCAAAGCTTCAATTTCTCTTTTGTGCTAAAAATTTTGCTTAACAAGGATATGAATTCCTTTACCATGCTATGGAAGTAAACAACATGTTACGAAGTAACTTATTCAAGTTAAGCTACATTCACAGCCTTTATATATCCTTGTGTGTGTGGGGGGGGGGAGTTAACAACTACGATATAAATCTTTATCTTAGAATTCTTTAGATTGACATGTTTAAGACTTCATAGTTTCAACTCAATTCTCACACGGTTTACGCTCAAAATAGAAATCACTCTGAAACTGGCGTAAAGCTTATGCACTCATAGTATGAAGCTCAAATGAGTAAATGTAGAGGCAATCAAACATGCTTACATACTAGACACTGAAAAAACGCTTATTTGAGGTGCATGAGCCTCATGAATGGAATGCCAATTACAACAAGAGCGATCTACTTTGGAAAACTCATTTCATACTCGAGATTTGTTAAAATTAATCTAGAATCCTTAGGACTTGTGACAGAAATATGAGGAGAGGTAAGAGATAATGGACTGTGAAAAATGAGTTCAAGCATGTGACATAGTAAAACCAACTCCACTTCACATCTTTTATTTAACAATCCTCCAATTTCTTTTATTTATTGCTTTCCACTTTTCTTTTCTTTTCTTTTTTTTTTTTTTTTTATATCTGCAATCACTTCTCCTTTTTCTCCTTTAACTATTTTCACGAAATCGTCACATACTTGATTATAAAAAGGTGATTTTAGGTAGAGACCTTGATTTGTGATAGGTAAGTGAGGTTTTAGATTTCCTCGAGAGATGAGGTGAAGAAACGATGGCCTAAATCATCTTGTAGACATTATAACTTATCTCAAGTATTTCCTGAGTTTCAAAATTAGTAAATCCTGAACGTTCTCCTGATGCATTAGCCAACTGAAACAAGAATGAGACTCTCAACGAGATAAAAGTGTATTTCAAGAATTAACACGAGTTTTGTGATTAACCCTCAGAATAAACGAATGGCTCAAAACTCACTAGGGTTAAAAGTTTCACTATTAATCCATTAATCATGACAATCATATTTCATTCTCATTCAAAGATTCTTTCGTGATTGTCAACTCGTGCGGAATTGTTTCAGGATATATTCGTGCTATGGATGTAAAACTAGATTAGTGACTAAGTAACATGTAATCGAAATCCATAATATAGCAAGGAAAACATAACTGCATCATTGCACAATAATTTAGCTAGGAGGAACGAGGTTTTGATAGTTAGAATATTAACAACAGTTTTTTTTTTTTTTTTTTTTTTTTTTTTTTTAAATCAAAACAAACTAAGAAAGCTAGAAACTTGGAAATTCAAATATTAAACAGGTGTGCATTTTAAATTCAAGAGAGAAAAACAGGTGAATATCTATTCCCTACCCCCAACTGAAATCGACATTGTCCACAATGGAAGTATTTCAAGAAAAAGAAGAAATCACCTGATTAAAGCATTTTCATACACATCAGAGAATACACCTGGTTTAATATAACAATCTCCGCACACAACCAAGATCAAGAGTAAAAGGATAATAATCAAAAATATCAACAATAGAAACACAATCCATGAACACACAAAACTATCTGTAAAGTAAGATCAGCATCCAACTATAAACATCCAACCAAACCATAAAGTATCCACAATTACAGATCCAAAAATAGTCATCCAACCCAAAATATCCACAGAGACAAAATAAAGTGACAAAAGAGAGAGAAAGATATATGAAATAACAACACACTCTCTCGCTCGCCACATCTCCCTCCTAAGGATCGGCAGTCTGGTCAACGGATGGCGTGATAACTACCTCACTGCCACCCTCAGCAGCTGTCCCAGTCTGGGCGACAACCGCCGGGTCACTCACAGCTGGCGGTGAAGCAGCAGCTGGAGGTGGTGGCTGTGAAGGTGTCTCTAAGGTGACGCCCTCTGGCTGAGCCGAAGTCGAAGCTGGATCTGTCGGTGGAGGTGGCATAGATGAGCGCAAAGATTGCTCAATCCCAAGCAACATCAAAATCTGCTCTATCTGACCACCTAGCCGCGACATCTGGGTAGCTAATAATAACTGCTCAGCCGTGAGCTCTCTAATCATCGCATGAAGCTGTACCCTCGCGGCTCGCTCCTCTACCAAGAAGTCATAAATAGTCTGAAGAGATGGAGGGGTAGATGTAGAGGCTGTAGGTGGTGCAGGGGCTGTAGGTGGTGTAGAGGCTGTAGATGGCTCACGCATCCTCAACTCATACTGACCCTCAGCCTCAGTCGGCGTCCCAGAGTCCTCATCCTCCTCCTCCTCAACTACCTCCGTATCCTGACCCTCCGCCTCAGTAGGCATCCCTGGGTCCACGTCCTCCTCCTCTGACGTCACATCTCCTCTCTTTCTCTTCTTTCTCTTACTACTCTCACCTTCTTTTCCCTTCCCTTTTGACAATTTTTTAAATTGCGCTGCTGACCGTCTAGCAGCTGACTCACCAAAAACACCAATCTTAGATTTTAACTGCGCCTCTCCTGCGGGTATCACCAACCCTGCCTGCTCGCACACTCTATGTATCACCCATGCACCCTTGAGGTGCTGGGCCTTGCCATGATGACGTGTAGGCTCAACTAAGAACTCGATGAAGAGCCGAGCGAGGCAGATGGGCAGACCTGTCCCAATAGCATAAAGAACTCTCGCGTACCACCCAGCAAAATCTAACTTATAAGTCGTGGGGAGGATACAGCTGCAGAGAGTCAAATGTAGAAGATGATAGTCTGGCGTCAGGTCGTGATCGTCGAATACTGTGATCCCTGAGCATTTCTTCACCTTCCCGCCTGAAATCTCTGAGGCCACAACATCATACGATGGAAAAGGACGGTCGGGATGAATAGGATACATAAGATCAGGAACCTCAGGGATACCAAGTGCCTGAGCGACCGTCGCTGGGCTGAACTCAATTGCCCGTCCCGATACACACGAGAAATATGTGTAAGGAACGTTCGACACCTTAACCAAACTGGCACATGCTGGCCGAATCCAAGAAGCATACACTCTCTTATCTGCTGCAAGAACTGGGATCCAATCGGGAAAAGCTCTAAGACGGGCCAAATGGAATGGAATCTTGTCGTCGCTCCATATATTCTCGAATTGCCTTTCCACCATAACTGCGCGAGTTCGGAAATATTTGGTGTACCATGTGTTCTCTTTGGCGTTCCTGAACCCGTGAGCGAGCGGTGGGTCAGGGATCTCGAGAGACGTAGATTTTTCTGGGTGGGGCCCACTGTCCTTGGGTTTCGGAGCCATAGGAGCTGCAATAGAAGCATAACAGAGAGTTAGGATGAAAGAATTTAGAAACTGCTTCTCTGTTTATGTCAATCGATTGACATAAGTTGTCAATCGATTGAAGTTGAGTTCCAATCGATTGAACCCTGATGTCAATTGATTGACATCAGCGATCACAGGGGGCTGCCCACAACAAGGTCTCACGTCCCCCTATGATTAAATTAATGGTCTTAAGACCATGAGGGACTCCCTCAATTGATTTGAACAATGAAAAAGGTGAGAAAGTGAAATGGGTTTGGGGGTTACCTCAACCGGAATCGCAGCAGAAAGTTTGCCCCCAAATTGTTGAGGACGAGATTAATGATGATGAAGAAGATGATGGTGATGATGTGAGGCCCGAATCCTTCTCCTTCCTATGATTACGCGAGAACAGTGGCCGCGGCGGTGGTGATGAAGATAAAGATGATGAAGATGGAGATGATGGAGATGGATATGATGAGGGATGATGATGAATGAAGATGATGATGTAAAAGGGATGGGGACCCCTGCCTTCCCAAGGAATCGCCTTCTCCCTCTCTCTCTCTCGCAGAATTTTGAATTGAAAAGAGGGAGAGGGAGAAGAACAGACATTACGTCTGGTGGGGTTTTCAATCGATTGACAATAGATGTCAATCGATTGAACAAAATTCAAGTCAATCGATTGAACAAATTGTCAATCGATTGGAAACTATTTATATCAATCGATTGACATTAATATCAATCGATTGAATAAGAAATTCATGGGAACCCAAATTATCCTCATGTGATCACCCCCAACAGTTTAAGAATGCATTTGTAAGACAGAAACAAGACTTTTGATCATTCAAACAAGCATTAGACTCATCAATCACACAAATAGGAAGAATTTATTCCAAACATCATCAATTCAAAGTTCGAAATGGATTATTATCATCCAAAGAGTACAAGATCTTGGTTGGGAAACAAACAGACACAAAGAAAACAAGAAACAAAATTCTGTCTTTATTCATCTGCCATAGGAATTATCAATTCTGCTCAGGTTCAGGGGAAGAAAAGTCTTCTCCCACAGCATAATCCACAGAGTACTCCACAACTTCCCCGTCTGAATTGATTTGAAGGTCTTCCAGAATTTCACGAACTGCGCAAAGCAAATCCCAGGTATTCATATTGGCGATTACCGCAATAGGGGAATCTGGGCATGAACTGGAAAGTGGAGTAAAAATTGGCCTTTCTTGCTCCCTCGGTTCTGGGGTTCCTGGAGAACGGACCCCATGGTAGAGCAAATGTGGCAGGAATTGCAATGGATTCATCCTATAGCCAATCAAAAAGGCAGAATAAGAATAAAAAGAAACAGAAAATAAAGAAGCACACAAGAAAAGAAAACTACTATACAACAACACAAGGTTCTCAAAATTTTTCAAGAAGAATAATCAGGATCATCCAATTGGATGGTCTCTGATTCTGGCTCGAACTTCTCCAAAAATGGTTTTAAACGTTGTCCATTGACTTTAAAAACATTACCATTTTTGGAGTTAACAATCTCTACTGCTCCGTGTGGAAACACTTCTTTGACAACAAAAGGTCCTATCCACCTTGACCTCAGCTTCCCGGGAAAAAGATGAAGCTTTGAATCGTAAAGTAATACTTTCTGTCCCGGTTCAAACTTCTTTCTCAGTATCGATTGATCATGCTTAGCTTTTAACTTTGACTTATAAGTTCGAGCACGATCATATGCATCATTCCTGATCTCTTCCAATTCATTGAGTTGTAGTTTCCTCAATGTACCACTTTCATGGATATCAAAGTTTAGCAGTCTAGTGGCCCAATATGCCTTATGCTCCAATTCCACAGGCAAATGGCAAGCTTTTCCATATATCAATCTGTAGGGAGACATCCCAAGGTTCGTCTTGTATGCCGTTCTGTATGCCCATAGAGCATCAGTTAAACGTGACGACCAATCCTTTCTATTGATGTTAACGGTTTTCTCCAGGATGTGTTTGATCTCCCTATTGGCTAGCTCTGCCTAACCATTTGACTGTGGGTGATATGAAAGAGCAATCTTATGGTTAACCCCATATTTTTTCATCAATGCCGCAAAAGGCTTATTGCAGAAATGGGTTCCACGATCGCTAATCATGGCTTTCGGTGTTCCGAATCTTGACAAAATATTATCTTTTAAGAATGAGATCACTGTTCTGTGATCATTTCTCCTTGTCGGAATGGCCTCAACCCATTTAGACACATATTCGACTACCAAGAGGATATATTCATAATGAGAGGATGGCGGGAATGGTCCCATGAAATCGATGCCCCAGCAATCGAAGATTTCAATAGTAATGATCGGGGTCATCGGCATTTCATTTCTCTTTGACAAACTTCCTAGCATTTGGCATCTAGCACATGCTCTACAAAATGCATAACAGTCTTTGAAAACTGTCGGCCAGTAGAAACCACTACTAAACACTTTTTGAGCAGTTTTCTGGGCTGAGAAATGGCCACCACATGCCTCTGAGTGGCAGGAAGCTAAAATATGAGAGATATCTTCCTCGGGGACACATCGCCTAATTACTTGATCCGCACAGTACTTAAACAAGTACGGATCATCAAAGTAAAACCATCGGGCGATGGACAGAAACCTTTTTCTGTCAGGGGTGGACCAATGGGATGGGGTCTCCCCTGTTGCCAGGTAATTGACAATGTCAGCATACCAGGGCAAGCTAGTTGCTGCAAAAAGTTGCTCATCTGGGAAAGATTCACTGATCGGAATCAATTGTGAAGAATTGTCTTCAAATGTCAATCGTGAGAGGTGATCGGATACAACATTTTCCACTCCCTTTTTATCTTTGATAACCAAATCAAATTCTTGGAGCAGAAGAATCCAGCGTATCAATCGCTGTTTTGTATCCTTTTTGGATAGCAGATACTTCAATCCAGCATGATCGGTGAAGCAAATGATCTGCGAGCCAATTAAATATTGCCTGAATTTCTCCAATGCAAATACAATTGCTAGCAACTCCTTTTCAGTAGTAGAATAATTACGTTGAGCTCCATCAAGGGTTCTGCTAGCGTAGTAGATCACGGTAGGCTTCTTGTCTTTCCTTTGCCCTAAAACAGCTCCAATCGTTGTGTCACTCGCATCACACATCAGCTCAAAAGGAAGACTCCAATCCGGAGATTGCATTATCGGAGCTGTTGTGAGGTGATGTTTGAGTTTATCAAAGGATTCCTGACACTTGCTGTTCCACTCAAATGGTTGGTCTTTAACAAGGAGTTGACATAGTGGTCTAGATACAGCACTAAAATCCTTAATAAACCTCCGGTAGAAACCGGCGTGACCTAGAAACGATCGTATTTCTTTCACTGTAGTGGGGACAGGAAGATTGGAAATTATATCGATCTTTGCCTTGTCTACTTGTATTCCCTCAGTAGACACGATATGTCCCAAGACAATCCCTTTTGTCACCATAAAGTGACATTTCTCCCAGTTGAGGACCAAATTCTTTTCCTCACATCTTTTCAAGACTTTCTGGAGGTTTTCCAAGCAATCATCAAAGCTGCTTCCAAATACAGAGAAATCGTCCATAAAAACCTCCATAATCTTCTCTACCATATCGCTGAAGATGCTCAGCATGCACCGCTGAAAAGTAGCAGGTGCGTTGCACAATCCGAATGGCATCCGGCGATATGCAAATGTTCCAAACGGGCAGGTAAAAGTGGTTTTTTCTTGATCAGCAGGATCAATTTCTATTTGGTTATAACCACTATAACCATCCAGGAAACAATAGAATTGGTGACCCGCTACCCTTTCGAGCATTTGATCCATAAAGGGCAATGGAAAATGATCTTTCCGAGTTACCGCATTCAACCGTCGATAGTCAATACACATGCGCCAGCTCGTGGTTACACGTGTGGGTACCAATTCTCCTGCTTTATTTTCTACCACTGTAATGCCAGCTTTCTTCGGCACTACTTGAGTCGGGCTTACCCAAGGACTATCCGAAATTGGATAAATAACCCCAACATCCAGCAACTTCAAAACTTCCTTCTTCACCACCTCTTGCATGTTTGGGTTAAGACACCTTTGCATTTGACGACAAGGTTTGGCATCTTCCTCAAGGTAAATCCTGTGGGTGCATATAGATGGACTAATTCCTCTTAAATCAGCAACGGTCCATCCTAACGCACTCCTGTGTTGCTTAAGCAACTGTATCAGTTTGCCTTCCTGTTCGTGATCTAAAACAGATGAAATTATTACAGGAAAGGTCCTCTCTTCTCCCAGGAATACATATTTTAATTCTTTTGGGAGCTCTTTCAGTTCCAACTCTGGAAATTGCAAGTTTGACGGCACAGCCAACTTGGTCTTTGGCGGTAGCTGCTCATATTGAGCCGTCCACATTGTTCTTGCAACTTCCTCTTCAGTAATCTCCAAGATAGAACATATCTGACTCATTCTTTCATCTTGTGGAGTGTATCTTTCCAATTCATAACACGAGTTAGTCATAACGGACTCCACAGGATCAGAGTGAGCAGTTGAATCAAAGCAATCTTGAATTACTGCTTCTACCCAATTCACCTCCTCTTCCTCCTCATCAAAATCTTCAATTTTGGGATTTGAAAAGATCTTGATATTTAATGTCATATTCCCAAAAACAACGGTCATAACTCCACTCCTTACTTTGATCGTCGCATCAATTGTCGCGAGGAAAGGACGTCCAAAGATCACCGGAATCTGAGATTTAGCATTGTGTACTGGTTCGGTGTCTAGGAATCTGAGATCACCGGAATCACGTGATGAGAGCTGATATTAGCTTAATATTAGCTCGATAAGGAGTAAAAACTGACTGGATATAACCTCATTTCTCTGGTATTACCTGCAATTGTGTTTAATTTGTTTATTTACACAATGATGTGTTTTTCGTGGTATGTTGTTGTGTTTGGCTCTTTGAGTGCAGGTTCTGAAGTTGAAGGGAATTACAAGTTGAAAGGAATAACTCAAGAAACAAATTGATGAAGTCTTGATACCAATCGATTGACATAGTTTCAATCGATTGACATGTTTTCCTTACCAATCGATTGAACTATTTGTCAATCGATTGACACCTTTTCAATCGATTGACATCTTTGTCAATCGATTGACTTAAACTGGAAACATTCTGTTTTAATGGCGCAAGATCTAAGCAATCAGGCGACGACCAGCCGTTATGGAATGAACCTGGACGCCTCTAGCTCGTATTTCTGACATTATATATAGAGGAGAGTAGAGAGAGCCATGGGTTGGCTCATATTTTGTATGGTTTTGTAGGAATTTCATGGTTATTTCGGATTAAAAGCTCAAGTTGAAAGATTTGTCTCTTTGAATTCAGTTTTAAGTTCAGGTCTATTTCCATTTCCCTTGTGGTTATACTGTTTGAGTGATTGCATGATACCTTGATTTGATTTGAATTCAATTTTTGAAATTTATTGTGTTTAAAATTTAATCCATGCCTTTTGATTATAATTTTCTTCGAATTATTTCTGTTTTCATTAGATTCAACATGTCTGAGTAGTTTCTGGTTGGGAATAATGTGAAGAAACATTGTTCCCAGCCCTCTGCCATGATTCTGTAAAAGAGTCAATGTCAATCGATTGAATACAGAGTTCAATCGATTGACATTGATTCCAAGTCAATCGATTGATATAAATGTCAATCGATTGAAAGCCATTTCATATCAATCGATTGATATCATG
Organism: Hydrangea macrophylla; assembly: GCA_033977485.1. Taxonomy (NCBI): domain Eukaryota; kingdom Viridiplantae; phylum Streptophyta; class Magnoliopsida; order Cornales; family Hydrangeaceae; genus Hydrangea; species Hydrangea macrophylla. The sequence goes on from CM066996.1 coordinate 56,228,128, forward strand.
TCAATCGATTGGTATGATTATGACTTGGGTTTACTCCTTTCTGTATTCCAGTAACTTTTGTTTCAGAAACTAAGTCCAAATTGATCTTTCAAGTTCAAATTGTAATATGATTTTGGAATAAAAGCTCTTTCGATTAATTAAATCAATGAACTCTCATAACAAACACTTCGAATACTCCATACTCAATTTGTCAGTTATTGTTCATAGTTTTAATTAACTACTTATTTCAGTTCTTCATAAATAAGTGAGGTAAACGAACCACTAAATATGCAAGATTCACATACTTAGTGTCTAGAATGCTTAACTTAATCATTTCGAAATAAGGAATACTCTAAGGATAAAACCCCAGCTGTTCATTCTTGTTAAATCATGGTAGTGGTTGGTACTTTGTGGATTCACATGTTCCCAACTCATTTTCATATTGAATTTTATATCACAGTTCTTAATTTTGCTTAGTTAAGTATTGCTTCACTTTAATCTGTTTATTTAAATTCATTAGGACCGTTAGAACCCCCCCATTTTCAAGCAATCATCTTTTATTTTATTTTAGGATTCAATCTAGATTCTTCCGCCTTTACATTCCGTCCTTTGGGATTCGACCCGGTCTTACCGGTTTTTAACGCGACGCGACCGTCTACACTTGGACGTACTCTTCAGAGAACACATTTCAAGTCGTGTCAAGTTTTTGGCGCCGTTGCCGGGGACGGTAACGAAGGCCAGGAATTTTGATTTGATCCAATCTTTTCTTATCCCATTTCTATTTTTCTTTTTTTTTTTCATTTCTTCAGAACGTAAGCCGTATTGTTGTGTCCTTCTATGTCCTTTGATTCCACTGAAGCCTTCATCACAAATCTATTTGAAGATCCAATCCATAGTGCTGATAATCCCATTTTCACCCCATCTACTTCTAACTCAATGTCTGATACGGAGAGCCAACAAGGAGAGAATAGGCATGACCTCATCGATGACGGTCAGCGACCTTTACGAGAACTCTTGGCCCCTGATCGAACAGCCACACCTTCTTGTATCCACATCCCTCCACACACAGGTACATTCCATTTCCGTAATGGGATGATTCAACTTTTACCCACATTTCATGGGATGGATAAAGAGAAGGCGTACTTGCACATTCGAGATTTCGAAGATGTTTGTGGCACTTTCACAGATCAGACTTGCCCAAGTGATATAATCCGACTAAAGCTTTTTCCCTTCACCTTGAAGGACAAAGCGAAGTCATGGTTGTTGTCACTTAAACCGAATTCGATTTCGACTTGGCCAGCAATTCATGAAGCCTTTCTCAAAAAGTTCTTCCCTAACCGGTTAACAACTGACATCTTGAGACAAATCAAGATGTATAATCAAAAAGAGGAAGAAACTTTTGCTGAGGCATGGGAGCGTTTCAAGGATTTGTTACTGCTCTGCCCGCATCATGGTTTTGAGAAGTGGCGAACGATAAGCTTCTTCTTTGATGGCCTAAGTCCAAAGTCAAAGAAGCTCGTAGAAACTACGAGTGACGGTGAGTTCATGAGCAAAAATGCTGACCAGGCAGAAGCTCATTTTGAATGGTTAGCCGAACATGCACCGGAATGGGAAACTCAAGTGACGAGAACTCAGCCCAGTTCGAGTTCGAGTAAAAAGAGCATTTATCAGCTGAAGGCGGAAGATGGCTTACTGGAGAAATACGAGCAACTGGCTCGTAAATTGGAAATTTTGGAAGCGAAGAAGGACCCGGTAATACAATTTGCATCTGAAGAATCATGTTCGAGTTGTCTACAGATGGGGCATACCTCTCAACATTGCCAAATATACCCTGTTTACCAAGAACAGAGTCCAGTGGAGGTACATGCTGTAAATGCCCTTGGTCGTTTCAACCCCAATGATAGGTGGAGTCATCCTGGTTTCGATCAAAGAAACAGTGCTGCTGCAGCAAACCCATCTCAACAGTGGCAGCCAAATAAAGGAAACCAGTACCGACCTCAGAACCAAGGGTACCACCAGAGTTACCAACCTCCTCCTACTTATCAACAAAATCAAGGGTATCACCAGAACCAATATCAAAATCATTTACCTCAATCCAACTACAATCAGGGAAGCAACAACCAAACCTCATCAAACACTTATGTGCCACCTCATAAGAAGGCACAAGAAGATCCTAATACACTCATGATGCAGCAGATGATGCAGCTAATGAGTAAACTCAATACAAGTGTAGAGAGGTTAGCTGCCCAACAAGGGGATCGAGAACGAACTATGTTTCCTGCACAGACAGAGCAAAATCCTAAAGGCCAACACTCGGGTACAGGACCCTCAGGATCTGGACCACATGAGGAGGCCAAGGCTGTAACTGTGTTGAGAAGTGGAAAAGAAATTGAGAAAGTCTCTTTGCCCTCACAACCTGTAGTTGGTGATGAAGAAGAGGTAGAGAATGAAGAAGAATTGGTGGAAGAAGGAAAAGAGGGCGAAACAATTGAGCCCAAAATAACAATTCCTGAGGATAATGAAATAAAGAGAAGACCTGGAAAAGAACCTCTCCTTGAGGAGGCACCCAAATGTCCTTTTCCGGCACCATATCCTCAGAGGTTGAAGAAACCTCCACAAGAAACTAAAAGTCAGGAGTTTTTGGAGTTATTCAAACAGGTGAAAATCAATCTCCCACTCCTGGACGCAATTAAACAAGTGCCTTCCTATGCCAAGTTCCTAAAAGACTTGTGCACTGTTAAAAGGAAGCAAAGTGTTAAGAAGAGTGCTTACTTGGCATGCCAGGCAAGTGCAATTTTAAAACACGACCTGCCACCTAAATACAAGGACCCAGGCACACCAACAGTTTCTTGTATAATCGGTCAGAAGAAAGTGAACAATGCGTTACTCGATTTAGGATCGAGTGTCAATCTCTTACCTTACACTGTCTACCAACAGTTAGGGTTAGGAGAACTTAAGCCCACTCGCATTACTCTCCAACTGGCAGATCGATCAATTAAATATCCGCGAGGAGTTTTAGAAGACGTTCTAGTCCAGATTGACACCTTTGTCTTTCCTGTTGACTTCGTTGTCCTAGACACCGAACCAGTACACAATGCTAAATCTCAGATTCCGGTGATCTTTGGACGTCCTTTCCTCGCGACAATTGATGCGACGATCAAAGTAAGGAGTAGAGTTATGACCGTTGTTTTTGGGAATATGACATTAAATATCAAGATCTTTTCAAATCCCAAAATTGAAGATTTTGATGAGGAGGAAGAGGAGGTGAATTGGGTAGAAGCAGTAATTCAAGATTGCTTTGATTCAACTGCTCACTCTGATCCTGTGGAGTCCGTTATGACTAACTCGTGTTATGAATTGGAAAGATACACTCCACAAGATGAAAGAATGAGTCAGATATGTTCTATCTTGGAGATTACTGAAGAGGAAGTTGCAAGAACAATGTGGACGGCTCAATATGAGCAGCTACCGCCAAAGACCAAGTTGGCTGTGCCGTCAAACTTGCAATTTCCAGAGTTGGAACAGAAAGAGCTCCCAAAAGAATTAAAATATGTATTCCTGGGAGAAGAGAGGACCTTTCCTGTAATAATTTCATCTGTTTTAGATCACGAACAGGAAGGCAAACTGATACAGTTGCTTAAGCAACACAGGAGTGCGTTAGGATGGACCGTTGCTGATTTAAGAGGAATTAGTCCATCTATATGCACCCACAGGATTTACCTTGAGGAAGATGCCAAACCTTGTCGTCAAATGCAAAGGCGTCTTAACCCAAACATGCAAGAGGTGGTGAAGAAGGAAGTTTTGAAGTTGCTGGATGTTGGGGTTATTTATCCAATTTCGGATAGTCCTTGGGTAAGCCCGACTCAAGTACTGCCGAAGAAAGCTGGCATTACAGTGGTAGAAAATAAAGCAGGAGAATTGGTACCCACACGTGTAACCACGAGCTGGCGCATGTGTATTGACTATCGACGGTTGAATGCGGTAACTCGGAAAGATCATTTTCCATTGCCCTTTATGGATCAAATGTTCGAAAGGGTAGCGGGTCACCAATTCTATTGTTTCCTGGATGGTTATAGTGGTTATAACCAAATAGAAATTGATCCTGCTGATCAAGAAAAAACCACTTTTACCTGCCCGTTTGGAACATTTGTATATCGCCGGATGCCATTCGGATTGTGCAACGCACCTGCTACTTTTCAGCGGTGCATGTTGAGCATCTTCAGCGATATGGTAGAGAAGATTATGGAGGTTTTTATGGACGATTTCTCTGTATTTGGAAGCAGCTTTGATGATTGCTTGGAAAACCTCCAGAAAGTCTTGAAAAGATGTGAGGAAAAGAATTTGGTCCTCAACTGGGAGAAATGTCACTTTATGGTGACAAAAGGGATTGTCTTGGGACATATCGTGTCTGCTGAGGGAATACAAGTAGACAAGGCAAAGATCGATATAATTTCCAATCTTCCTGTCCCCACTACAGTGAAAGAAATACGATCGTTTCTAGGTCACGCCGGTTTCTACTGGAGGTTTATTAAGGATTTTAGTGCTGTATCTAGACCACTATGTCAACTCCTTGTTAAAGACCAACCATTTGAGTGGAACAGCAAGTGTCAGGAATCCTTTGATAAACTCAAACATCACCTCACAACAGCTCCGATAATGCAATCTCCGGATTGGAGTCTTCCTTTTGAGCTGATGTGTGATGCGAGTGACACAGCGATTAGAGCTGTTTTAGGGCAAAGGAAAGACAAGAAGCCTACCGTGATCTACTACACTAGCAGAACCCTTGATGGAGCTCAACGTAATTATTCTACTACTGAAAAGGAGTTGCTAGCAATTGTATTTGCATTGGAGAAATTCAGGCAATATTTAATTGGCTCGCAGATCATTTGCTTCACCGATCATGCTGCATTGAAGTATCTGCTATCCAAAAAGGATACAAAACAGCGATTGATACGCTGGATTCTTCTGCTCCAAGAATTTGATTTGGTTATCAAAGATAAAAAGGGAGTGGAGAATGTTGTAGCCGATCACCTCTCACGATTGACATTTGAAGACAATTCTTCACAATTGATTCCGATCAGTGAATCTTTCCCAGATGAGCAACTTTTTGCAGCAACTAGCTTGCCCTGGTATGCTGACATTGTCAATTACCTGGCAACAGGGGAGACCCCATCCCATTGGTCCACCCCTGACAGAAAAAGGTTTCTGTCCATCGCCCGATGGTTTTACTTTGATGATCCGTACTTGTTTAAGTACTGTGCGGATCAAGTAATTAGGCGATGTGTCCCCGAGGAAGATATCTCTCATATTTTAGCTTCCTGCCACTCAGAGGCATGTGGTGGCCATTTCTCAGCCCAGAAAACTGCTCAAAAAGTGTTTAGTAGTGGTTTCTACTGGCCGACAGTTTTCAAAGACTGTTATGCATTTTGTAGAGCATGTGCTAGATGCCAAATGCTAGGAAGTTTGTCAAAGAGAAATGAAATGCCGATGACCCCGATCATTACTATTGAAATCTTCGATTGCTGGGGCATCGATTTCATGGGACCATTCCCGCCATCCTCTCATTATGAATATATCCTCTTGGCAGTCGAATATGTGTCTAAATGGGTTGAGGCCATTCCGACAAGGAGAAATGATCACAGAACAGTGATCTCATTCTTAAAAGAGAATATTTTGTCAAGATTCGGAACACCGAAAGCCATGATTAGCGATCGTGGAACCCATTTCTGCAATAAGCCTTTTGCGGCATTGATGAAAAAATATGGGGTTAACCATAAGATTGCTCTTTCATATCACCCATAGTCAAATGGTCAGGCAGAGCTAGACAATAGGGAGATCAAACACATCCTGGAGAAAACCGTTAACATCAATAGAAAGGATTGGTCGTCACGTTTAACTGATGCTCTATGGGCATACAGAACGGCATACAAGACGAACCTTGGGATGTCTCCCTACAGATTGATATATGGAAAAGCTTGCCATTTGCCTGTGGAATTGGAGCATAAGGCATATTGGGCCACTAGACTGCTAAACTTTGATATCCATGAAAGTGGTACATTGAGGAAACTACAACTCAATGAATTGGAAGAGATCAGGAATGATGCATATGATCGTGCTCGAACTTATAAGTCAAAGTTAAAAGCTAAGCATGATCAATCGATACTGAGAAAGAAGTTTGAACCGGGACAGAAAGTATTACTTTACGATTCAAAGCTTCATCTTTTTCCCGGGAAGCTGAGGTCAAGGTGGATAGGACCTTTTGTTGTCAAAGAAGTGTTTCCACACGGAGCAGTAGAGATTGTTAACTCCAAAAATGGTAATGTTTTTAAAGTCAATGGACAATGTTTAAAACCATTTTTGGAGAAGTTCGAGCCAGAATCAGAGACCATCCAATTGGATGATCCTGATTATTCTTCTTGAAAAATTTTGAGAACCTTGTGTTGTTGTATAGTAGTTTTCTTTTCTTGTGTGCTTCTTTATTTTCTGTTTCTTTTTATTCTTATTCTGCCTTTTTGATTGGCTATAGGATGAATCCATTGCAATTCCTGCCACATTTGCTCTACCATGGGGTCCGTTCTCCAGGAACCCCAGAACCGAGGGAGCAAGAAAGGCCAATTTTTACTCCACTTTCCAGTTCATGCCCAGATTCCCCTATTGCGGTAATCGCCAATATGAATACCTGGGATTTGCTTTGCGCAGTTCGTGAAATTCTGGAAGACCTTCAAATCAATTCAGACGGGGAAGTTGTGGAGTACTCTGTGGATTATACTGTGGGAGAAGACTTTTCTTCCCCTGAACCTGAGCAGAATTGATAATTCCTATGGCAGATGAATAAAGACAGAATTTTGTTTCTTGTTTTCTTTGTGTCTGTTTGTTTCCCAACCAAGATCTTGTACTCTTTGGATGATAATAATCCATTTCGAACTTTGAATTGATGATGTTTGGAATAAATTCTTCCTATTTGTGTGATTGATGAGTCTAATGCTTGTTTGAATGATCAAAAGTCTTGTTTCTGTCTTACAAATGCATTCTTAAACTGTTGGGGGTGATCACATGAGGATAATTTGGGTTCCCATGAATTTCTTATTCAATCGATTGATATTAATGTCAATCGATTGATATAAATAGTTTCCAATCGATTGACAATTTGTTCAATCGATTGACTTGAATTTTGTTCAATCGATTGACATCTATTGTCAATCGATTGAAAACCCCACCAGACGTAATGTCTGTTCTTCTCCCTCTCCCTCTTTTCAATTCAAAATTCTGCGAGAGAGAGAGGGAGAAGGCGATTCCTTGGGAAGGCAGGGGTCCCCATCCTTTTTACATCATCATCTTCATTCATCATCATCCCTCATCATATCCATCTCCATCATCTCCATCTTCATCATCTTTATCTTCATCACCACCGCCGCGGCCACTGTTCTCGCGTAATCATAGGAAGGAGAAGGATTCGGGCCTCACATCATCACCATCATCTTCTTCATCATCATTAATCTCGTCCTCAACAATTTGGGGGCAAACTTTCTGCTGCGATTCCGGTTGAGGTAACCCCCAAACCCATTTCACTTTCTCACCTTTTTCATTGTTCAAATCAATTGAGGGAGTCCCTCATGGTCTTAAGACCATTAATTTAATCATAGGGGGACGTGAGACCTTGTTGTGGGCAGCCCCCTGTGATCGCTGATGTCAATCGATTGACATCAGGGCATAGTTTCAATCGATTGACATGTTTTCCTTACCAATCGATTGAACTATTTGTCAATCGATTGACATCTTTTTCAATCGATTGACATCTTTGTCAATCGATTGACTTAAACTGGAAACAGTCTGTTTTAATGGCTCAAGATCTCAGCAATCAGGCGACGACCAGCCGTTATGGAATGAACCTGGACGCCTCTAGCTCGTATTTCTGACATTATATATAGAGGAGAGTAGAGAGAGCCATGGGTTGGCTCATATTTTGTATGGTTTTGTAGGAATTTCATGGTTATTTCGGATTAAAAGCTCAAGTTGAAAGATTTGTCTCTTTGAATTCAGTTTTAAGTTCAGGTCTATTTCCATTTCCCTTGTGGTTATACTGTTTGAGTGATTGCATGATACCTTGATTTGATTTGAATTCAATTTTTGAAATTTATTGTGTTTAAAATTTAATCCATGCCTTTTGATTATAATTTTCTTCGAATTATTTCTGTTTTCATTAGATTCAACATGTCTGAGTAGTTTCTGGTTGGGAATAATGTGAAGAAACATTGTTCCCAGCCCTCTGCCATGATTCTGTAAAAGAGTCAATGTCAATCGATTGAATACAGAGTTCAATCGATTGACATTGATTCCAAGTCAATCGATTGATATAAATGTCAATCGATTGAAAGCCATTTCATATCAATCGATTGATATCATGTCAATCGATTGGTATGATTATGACTTGGGTTTACTCCTTTCTGTATTCCAGTAACTTTTGTTTCAGAAACTAATCAGGGGAAGAAAAGTCTTCTCCCACAGCATAATCCACAGAGTACTCCACAACTTCCCCGTCTGAATTGATTTGAAGGTCTTCCAGAATTTCACGAACTGTGCAAAGCAAATCCCAGGTATTCATATTGGCGATTACCGCAATAGGGGAATCTGGGCATGAACTGGAAAGTGGAGTAAAAATTGGCCTTTCTTGCTCCCTCGGTTCTGGGGTTCCTGGAGAACGGACCCCATGGTAGAGCAAATGTGGCAGGAATTGCAATGGATTCATCCTATAGCCAATCAAAAAGGCAGAATAAGAATAAAAAGAAACAGAAAATAAAGAAGCACACAAGAAAAGAAAACTACTATACAACAACACAAGGTTCTCAAAATTTTTCAAGAAGAATAATCAGGATCATCCAATTGGATGGTCTCTGATTCTGGCTCGAACTTCTCCAAAAATGGTTTTAAACGTTGTCCATTGACTTTAAAAACATTACCATTTTTGGAGTTAACAATCTCTACTGCTCCGTGTGGAAACACTTCTTTGACAACAAAAGGTCCTATCCACCTTGACCTCAGCTTCCCGGGAAAAAGATGAAGCTTTGAATCGTGAAGTAATACTTTCTGTCCCGGTTCAAACTTCTTTTTCAGTATCGATTGATCATGCTTAACTTTTAACTTTGACTTATAAGTTCGAGCACGATCATATGCATCATTCCTGATCTCTTCCAATTCATTGAGTTGTAGTTTCCTCAATGTACCACTTTCATGGATATCAAAGTTTAGCAGTCTAGTGGCCCAATATGCCTTATGCTCCAATTCCACAGGCAAATGGCAAGCTTTTCCATATATCAATCTGTAGGGAGACATCCCAAGGTTCGTCTTGTATGCCGTTCTGTATGCCCATAGAGCATCAGTTAAACGTGACGACCAATCCTTTCTATTGATGTTAACGGTTTTCTCCAGGATGTGTTTGATCTCCCTATTGGCTAGCTCTGCCTGACCATTTGACTGTGGGTGATATGAAATAGCAATCTTATGGTTAACCCCATATTTTTTCATCAATGCCGCAACAGGCTTATTGCAGAAATGGGTTCCACGATCGCTAATCATGGCTTTCGGTGTTCCGAATCTTGACAAAATATTCTCTTTTAAGAATGAGATCACTGTTCTGTGATCATTTCTCCTTGTCAGAATGGCCTCAACCCATTTAGACACATATTCGACTGCCAAGAGGATATATTCATAATGAGAGGATGGCGGGAATGGTCCCATGAAATCGATGCCCCAGCAATCGAAGATTTCAATAGTAATGATCGGGGTCATCGGCATTTCATTTCTCTTTGACAAACTTCCTAGCATTTGGCATCTAGCACATGCTCTACAAAATGCATAACAGTCTTTGAAAACTGTCGGCCAGTAGAAACCACTACTAAACACTTTTTGAGCAGTTTTCTGGGCTGAGAAATGGCCACCACATGCCTCTGAGTGGCAGGAAGCTAAAATATGAGAGATATCTTCCTCAGGGACACATCGCCTAATTACTTGATCCGCACAGTACTTAAACAAGTACGGATCATCAAAGTAAAACCATCGGGCGATGGACAGAAACCTTTTTCTGTCAGGGGTGGACCAATGGGATGGGGTCTCCCCTGTTGCCAGGTAATTGACAATGTCAGCATACCAGGGCAAGCTAGTTGCTGCAAAAAGTTGCTCATCTGGGAAAGATTCACTGATCGGAATCAATTGTGAAGAATTGTCTTCAAATGTCAATCGTGAGAGGTGATCGGCTACAACATTCTTCACTCCCTTTTTATCTTTGATAACCAAATCAAATTCTTGGAGCAGAAGAATCCAGCGTATCAATCGCTGTTTTGTATCCTTTTTGGATAGCAGATACTTCAATGCAGCATGATCGGTGAAGCAAATGATCTGCGAGCCAATTAAATATTGCCTGAATTTCTCCAATGCAAATACAATTGCTAGCAACTCCTTTTCAGTAGTAGAATAATTACGTTGAGCTCCATCAAGGGTTCTGCTAGCGTAGTAGATCACGGTAGGCTTCTTGTCTTTCCTTTGCCCTAAAACAGCTCCAATCGCTGTGTCACTCGCATCACACATCAGCTCAAAAGGAAGACTCCAATCCGGAGATTGCATTATCGGAGCTGTTGTGAGGTGATGTTTGAGTTTATCAAAGGATTCCTGACACTTGCTGTTCCACTCAAATGGTTGGTCTTTAACAAGGAGTTGACATAGTGGTCTAGATACAGCACTAAAATCCTTAATAAACCTCCGGTAGAAACCGGCGTGACCTAGAAACGATCGTATTTCTTTCACTGTAGTGGGGACAGGAAGATTGGAAATTATATCGATCTTTGCCTTGTCTACTTGTATTCCCTCAGCAGACACGATATGTCCCAAGACAATCCCTTTTGTCACCATAAAGTGACATTTCTCCCAGTTGAGGACCAAATTCTTTTCCTCACATCTTTTCAAGACTTTCTGGAGGTTTTCCAAGCAATCATCAAAGCTGCTTCCAAATACAGAGAAATCGTCCATAAAAACCTCCATAATCTTCTCTACCATATCGCTGAAGATGCTCAACATGCACCGCTGAAAAGTAGCAGGTGCGTTGCACAATCCGAATGGCATCCGGCGATATACAAATGTTCCAAACGGGCAGGTAAAAGTGGTTTTTTCTTGATCAGCAGGATCAATTTCTATTTGGTTATAACCACTATAACCATCCAGGAAACAATAGAATTGGTGACCCGCTACCCTTTCGAGCATTTGATCCATAAAGGGCAATGGAAAATGATCTTTCCGAGTTACCGCATTCAACCGTTGATAGTCAATACACATGCGCCAGCTCGTGGTTACACGTGTGGGTACCAATTCTCCTGCTTTATTTTCTACCACTGTAATGCCAGCTTTCTTCGGCACTACTTGAGTCGGGCTTACCCAAGGACTATCCAAAATTGGATAAATAACCCCAACATCCAGCAACTTCAAAACTTCCTTCTTCACCACCTCTTGCATGTTTGGGTTAAGACGCCTTTGCATTTGACGACAAGGTTTGGCATCTTCCTCAAGGTAAATCCTGTGGGTGCATATAGATGGACTAATTCCTCTTAAATCAGCAACGATCCATCCTAACGCACTCCTGTGTTGCTTAAGCAACTGTATCAGTTTGCCTTCCTGTTCGTGATCTAAAACAGATGAAATTATTACAGGAAAGGTCCTCTCTTCTCCCAGGAATACATATTTTAATTCTTTTGGGAGCTCTTTCAGTTCCAACTCTGGAAATTGCAAGTTTGACGGCACAGCCAACTTGGTCTTTGGCGGTAGCTGCTCATATTGAGCCGTCCACATTGTTCTTGCAACTTCATCTTCAGTAATCTCCAAGATAGAACATATCTGACTCATTCTTTCATCTTGTGGAGTGTATCTTTCCAATTCATAACACGAGTTAGTCATAACGGACTCCACAGGATCAGAGTGAGCAGTTGAATCAAAGCAATCTTGAATTACTGCTTCTACCCAATTCACCTCCTCTTCCTCCTCATCAAAATCTTCAATTTTGGGATTTGAAAAGATCTTGATATTTAATGTCATATTCCCAAAAACAACGGTCATAACTCCACTCCTTACTTTGATCGTCGCATCAATTGTCGCGAGGAAAGGACGTCCAAAGATCACCGGAATCTGAGATTTAGCATTGTGTACTGGTTCGGTGTCTAGGACAACGAAGTCAACAGGAAAGACAAAGGTGTCAATCTGGACTAGAACGTCTTCTAAAACTCCTCGCGGATATTTAATTGACCGATCTGCCAGTTGGAGAGTAATGCGAGTGGGCTTAAGTTCTCCTAACCCTAACTGTTGGTAGACAGTGTAAGGTAAGAGATTGACACTCGATCCTAAATTGAGTAACGCATTGTTCACTTTCTTCTGACCGATTATACAAGAAACTGTTGGTGTGCCTGGGTCCTTGTATTTAGGTGGCAGGTCGTGTTTTAAAATTGCACTTGCCTGGCATGCCAAGTAAGCACTCTTCTTAACACTTTGCTTCCTTTTAACAGTGCACAAGTCTTTTAGGAACTTGGCATAGGAAGGCACTTGTTTAATTGCGTCCAGGAGTGGGAGATTGATTTTCACCTGTTTGAATAACTCCAAAAACTCCTGACTTTTAGTTTCTTGTGGAGGTTTCTTCAACCTCTGAGGATATGGTGCCGGAAAAGGACATTTGGGTGCCTCCTCAAGGAGAGGTTCTTTTCCAGGTCTTCTCTTTATTTCATTATCCTCAGGAATTGTTATTTTGGGCTTAACTGTTTCTCCCTCTTTTCCTTCTTCCACCAATTCTTCTTCATTCTCTACCTCTTCTTCATCACCAACTACAGGTTGTGAGGGCAAAGAGACTTTCTCAATTTCTTTTCCACTTCTCAACACAGTTACAGCCTTGGCCTCCTCATGTGGTCCAGATCCTGAGGGTCCTGTACCCGAGTGTTGGCCTTTAGGATTTTGCTCTGTCTGTGCAGGAAACATAGTTCGTTCTCGATCCCCTTGTTGGGCAGCTAACCTCTCTACACTTGTATTGAGTTTACTCATTAGCTGCATCATCTGCTGCATCATGAGTGTATTAGGATCTTCTTGTGCCTTCTTATGAGGTGGCACATAAGTGTTTGATGAGGTTTGGTTGTTGCTTCCCTGATTGTAGTTGGATTGAGGTAAATGATTTTGATATTGGTTCTGGTGATACCCTTGATTTTGTTGATAAGTAGGAGGAGGTTGGTAACTCTGGTGGTACCCTTGGTTCTGAGGTCGGTACTGGTTTCCTTTATTTGGCTGCCACTGTTGAGATGGGTTTGCTGCAGCAGCACTGTTTCTTTGATCGAAACCAGGATGACTCCACCTATCATTGGGGTTGAAACGACCAGGGGCATTTACAGCATGTACCTCCACTGGACTCTGTTCTTGGTAAACAGGGTATATTTGGCAATGTTGAGAGGTATGCCCCATCTGTAGACAACTCGAACATGATTCTTCAGATGCAAATTGTATTACCGGGTCCTTCTTCGCTTCCAAAATTTCCAATTTACGAGCCAGTTGCTCGTATTTCTCCAGTAAGCCATCTTCCGCCTTCAGCTGATAAATGCTCTTTTTACTCGAACTCGAACTGGGCTGAGTTCTCGTCACTTGAGTTTCCCATTCCGGTGCATGTTCGGCTAACCATTCAAAATGAGCTTCTGCCTGGTCAGCATTTTTGCTCATGAACTCACCATCACTCGTAGTTTCTACGAGCTTCTTTGACTTTGGACTTAGGCCATCAAAGAAGAAGCTTATCGTTCGCCACTTCTCAAAACCATGATGCGGGCAGAGCAGTAACAAATCCTTGAAACGCTCCCATGCCTCAGCAAAAGTTTCTTCCTCTTTTTGATTATACATCTTGATTTGTCTCAAGATGTCAGTTGTTAACCGGTTAGGGAAGAACTTTTTGAGAAAGGCTTCATGAATTGCTGGCCAAGTCGAAATCGAATTCGATTTAAGTGACAACAACCATGACTTCGCTTTGTCCTTCAAGGTGAAGGGAAAAAGCTTTAGTCGGATTATATCACTTGGGCAAGTCTGATCTGTGAAAGTGCCACAAACATCTTCGAAATCTCGAATGTGCAAGTACGCCTTCTCTTTATCCATCCTATGAAATGTGGGTAAAAGTTGAATCATCCCATTACGGAAATGGAATGTACCTGTGTGTGGAGGGATGCGGATACAAGAAGGTGTGGCTGTTCGATCAGGGGCCAAGAGTTCTCGTAAAGGTCGCTGACCGTCATCGATGAGGTCATGCCTATTCTCTCCTTGTTGGCTCTCCGTATCAGACATTGAGTTAGAAGTAGATGGGGTGAAAATGGGATTATCAGCAGTATGGATTGGATCTTCAAATAGATTTGTGATGAAGGCTTCAGTGGAATCAAAGGACATAGAAGGACACAACAATACGGCTTGCGTTCTGAAGAAATGAAAAAAAAAAAGAAAAATAGAAATGGGATAAGAAAAGATTGGATCAAATCAAAATTCCTGGCCTTCGTTACCGTCCCCGGCAACGGCGCCAAAAACTTGACACGACTTGAAATGTGTTCTCTGAAGAGTACGTCCAAGTGTAGACGGTCGCGTCGCGTTAAAAACCGGTAAGACCGGGTCGAATCCCAAAGGACGGAATGTAAAGGCGGAAGAATCTAGATTGAATCCTAAAATAAAATAAAAGATGATTGCTTGAAAATGGGGGGGTTCTAACGGTCCTAATGAATTTAAATAAACAGATTAAAGTGAAGCAATACTTAACTAAGCAAAATTAAGAACTGTGATATAAAATTCAATATGAAAATGAGTTGGGAACATGTGAATCCACAAAGTACCAACCACTACCATGATTTAACAAGAATGAACAGCTGGGGTTTTATCCTTAGAGTATTCCTTATTTCGAAATGATTAAGTTAAGCATTCTAGACACTAAGTATGTGAATCTTGCATATTTAGTGGTTCGTTTACCTCACTTATTTATGAAGAACTGAAATAAGTAGTTAATTAAAACTATGAACAATAACTGACAAATTGAGTATGGAGTATTCGAAGTGTTTGTTATGAGAGTTCATTGATTTAACTAATCGAAAGAGCTTTTATTCCAAAATCATATTACAATTTGAACTTAAAAGATCAATTTGGACTTAGTTTCTGAAACAAAAGTTACTGGAATACAGAAAGGAGTAAACCCAAGTCATAATCATACCAATCGATTGACATGATATCAATCGATTGATATGAAATGGCTTTCAATCGATTGACATTTATATCAATCGATTGACTTGGAATCAATGTCAATCGATTGAACTCTGTATTCAATCGATTGACATTGACTCTTTTACAGAATCATGGCAGAGGGCTGGGAACAATGTTTCTTCACATTATTCCCAACCAGAAACTACTCAGACATGTTGAATCTAATGAAAACAGAAATAATTCGAAGAAAATTATAATCAAAAGGCATGGATTAAATTTTAAACACAATAAATTTCAAAAATTGAATTCAAATCAAATCAAGGTATCATGCAATCACTCAAACAGTATAACCACAAGGGAAATGGAAATAGACCTGAACTTAAAACTGAATTCAAAGAGACAAATCTTTCAACTTGAGCTTTTAATCCGAAATAACCATGAAATTCCTACAAAACCATACAAAATATGAGCCAACCCATGGCTCTCTCTACTCTCCTCTATATATAATGTCAGAAATACGAGCTAGAGGCGTCCAGGTTCATTCCATAACGGCTGGTCGTCGCCTGATTGCTGAGATCTTGCGCCATTAAAACAGACTGTTTCCAGTTTAAGTCAATCGATTGACAAAGATGTCAATCGATTGAAAAAGATGTCAATCGATTGACAAATAGTTCAATCGATTGGTAAGGAAAACATGTCAATCGATTGAAACTATGTCAATCGATTGGTATCAAGACTTCATCAATTTGTTTCTTGAGTTATTCCTTTCAACTTGTAATTCCCTTCAACTTCAGAACCTGCACTCAAAGAGCCAAACACAACAACATACCACGAAAAACACATCATTGTGTAAAGAAACAAATTAAACACAATTGCAGGTAATACCAGAGAAATGAGGTTATATCCAGTCAGTTTTTACTCCTTATCGAGCTAATATTAAGCTAATATCAGCTCTCATCACGTGATTCCGGTGATCTCAGATTCCTAGACACCGAACCAGTACACAATGCTAAATCTCAGATTCCGGTGATCTTTGGACGTCCTTTCCTCGCGACAATTGATGCGACGATCAAAGTAAGGAGTGGAGTTATGACCGTTGTTTTTGGGAGTATGACATTAAATATCAAGATCTTTTCAAATCCCAAAATTGAAGATTTTGATGAGGAGGAAGAGGAGGTGAATTGGGTAGAAGCAGTAATTCAAGATTGCTTTGATTCAACTGCTCACTCTGATCCTGTGGAGTCCGTTATGACTAACTCGTGTTATGAATTGGAAAGATACACTCCACAAGATGAAAGAATGAGTCAGATATGTTCTATCTTGGAGATTACTGAAGAGGAAGTTGCAAGATCAATGTGGACGGCTCAATATGAGCAGCTACCGCCAAAGACCAAGTTGGCTGTGCCGTCAAACTTGCAATTTCCAGAGTTGGAACTGAAAGAGCTCCCAAAAGAATTAAAATATGTATTCCTGGGAGAAGAGAGGACCTTTCCTGTAATAATTTCATCTGTTTTAGATCACGAACAGGAAGGCAAACTGATACAGTTGCTTAAGCAACACAGGAGTGCGTTAGGATGGACCGTTGCTGATTTAAGAGGAATTAGTCCATCTATATGCACCCACAGGATTTACCTTGAGGAAGATGCCAAACCTTGTCGTCAAATGCAAAGGCGTCTTAACCCAAACATGCAAGAGGTGGTGAAGAAGGAAGTTTTGAAGTTGCTGGATGTTGGGGTTATTTATCCAATTTTGGATAGTCCTTGGGTAAGCCCGACTCAAGTAGTGCCGAAGAAAGCTGGCATTACAGTGGTAGAAAATAAAGCAGGAGAATTGGTACCCACACGTGTAACCACGAGCTGGCGCATGTGTATTGACTATCGACGGTTGAATGCGGTAACTCGGAAAGATCATTTTCCATTGCCCTTTATGGATCAAATGCTCGAAAGGGTAGCAGGTCACCAATTCTATTGTTTCCTGGATGGTTATAGTGGTTATAACCAAATAGAAATTAATCCTGCTGATCAAGAAAAAACCACTTTTACCTGCCCGTTTGGAACATTTGCATATCGCCGGATGCCATTCGGATTGTGCAACGCACCTGCTACTTTTCAGCGGTGCATGCTGAGCATCTTCAGCGATATGGTAGAGAAGATTATGGAGGTTTTTATGGACGATTTCTCTGTATTTGGAAGCAGCTTTGATGATTGCTTGGAAAACCTCCAGAAAGTCTTGAAAAGATGTGAGGAAAAGAATTTGGTCCTCAACTGGGAGAAATGTCACTTTATGGTGACAAAAGGGATTGTCTTGGGACATATCGTGTCTGCTGAGGGAATACAAGTAGACAAGGCAAAGATCGATATAATTTCCAATCTTCCTGTCCCCACTACAGTGAAAGAAATACGATCGTTTCTAGGTCACGCCGGTTTCTACCGGAGGTTTATTAAGGATTTTAGTGCTGTATCTAGACCACTATGTCAACTCCTTGTTAAAGACCAACCATTTGAGTGGAACAGCAAGTGTCAGGAATCCTTTGATAAACTCAAACATCACCTCACAACAGCTCCGATAATGCAATCTCCGGATTGGAGTCTTCCTTTTGAGCTGATGTGTGATGCGAGTGACACAGCGATTGGAGCTGTTTTAGGGCAAAGGAAAGACAAGAAGCCTACCGTGATCTACTACGCTAGCAGAACCCTTGATGGAGCTCAACGTAATTATTCTACTACTGAAAAGGAGTTGCTAGCAATTGTATTTGCATTGGAGAAATTCAGGCAATATTTAATTGGCTCGCAGATCATTTGCTTCACCGATCATGCTGCATTGAAGTATCTGCTATCCAAAAAGGATACAAAACAACGATTGATACGCTGGATTCTTCTGCTCCAAGAATTTGATTTGGTTATCAAAGATAAAAAGGGAGTGGAGAATGTTGTAGCCGATCACCTCTCACGATTGACATTTGAAGACAATTCTTCACAATTGATTCCGATCAGTGAATCTTTCCCAGATGAGCAACTTTTTGCAGCAACTAGCTTGCCCTGGTATGCTGACATTGTCAATTACCTGGCAACAGGGGAGACCCGACTGGACTTGACCCGGTCTCAAATGGAATGTCACAGTGACTCGCTTTTTTAAAAAAAAATAGCATCCTCATTTGTTTTGATAGCAAAAGTCCTAAACACCATCGCTTCACCGGCATAGGTTCAACATTCATGGTCCTCAGCGAAAGGGGATCATTGAAATGGATAGGTCATGGGTTGGTCCAGACCGAGGTAATGAATTGGATTGGGGTGTGGCGCATCATCTAAGAGATCCTGAATTGAGTGACGGAGCCTCTTACAGTTGTCGGTCTCATGGCCTTGGTCTTGGTGGTAATCACAATACTTGGATTCATTGTACCCAGGAGGTGGGTGATTAGGAGGCTTACTAGGCTCCAAAGGTACAAGGTGGCCCTTTTGAACAAGGTGATTGAGAGCGGAGGATAAGCTCATGTCAAGTGGTGTGAAGACTCTTTGGTTTCCTTTCTTGTGCCTCTTACTGCAATCATTTTGGCTTGATGATGGGCTTAAGGCATTGACATCTAGGCTCTCTTGATCTTCACCAAAGGTATGGGGTCTCTTCTCCTTTTGCAGTGACCCAGCTCCATTGATCTTGCCTTCACAGATAGCATCCTCGATTCTAGTCCCAACCTCAAACAACTCTTCAAATGTTGAGATGGACTGGTAGAATAGTTTTTCATGGTATACTGGTTGCAGGTTCTTGACCAGCATACGTACTTGCTCTTTCTCAATAGGCCTGTGGATCATTTGGGCTACTTTATTCCTCCATCTGCTCAAGAATGCAGCGAAGGACTCATTGAAATTCTGCCTGGTAGTTTCCAGATCTCGGATGGTGACATCAAGCTCTTGGTTGTAGGAGTAGTGATCAATGAAAGTTCTAGCAACATCTTCCCAAACTCGGGTCTTGGAAGTTTCAAGGGTTAGGAACCAGGATAGTGCGGCTTTCTGGAGGGTTTGAGGGAACAGCATAGCTATGTGCTCATGGGTGCAGCCCATTGACTGGAAAATGCTCATACAAAACTTCACGTGGCTCTTTGGATTTCCAGTTCCGTCAAAACGGTCAATTTCAGGCATCTTGAAGTTCTCGGGTAGCCTTACCTTGTTGGGTTCAAACAATCCTTCCAGATCTAACATGTAATCGTCGACCCCCTTACTCTTCCTTAGTATGTTCTCAAGCTTGTCGACCTTGTCCATTTTCTCTTGGAGCTTTTTCTCATATACAGGCGGCGGGACCCCTTGAAACCATTCTTCTTCTCCATTATTTTTGGGAGGCGGTCCAAATCCAGGTGGTGGTGGTGGCATGAACCCAGGTGGGCACTGTGGCTGCTGTTGCCAGAACTCTTCCATAAATTTCAGAACTTGAGTCAGCCGATCTGACTGTTCAGTGACCTTAGCTTCCAAAGTTTCTTGATTCATGTTGAATTTTCTCGGCGGACTGATTCTAACCAAATGACTGCACGAACTTCTAACCCAGTATGGGGATCTCAGAGGCTGACTTTGGGAATCTGTAATGACCTATAGATTCGAGTGGAGAGGTGTATCAGATTCTGATAGTGATGACTTTAGATAGACAATGACAGTGATGTTAAGGAAGATGGACCAGCTTATGTACAGACTGACTGAGATAGTGTGCGTAGACTAATAAGAATGGTGTATGCACATGAGACAAGCATGCGGATGCAAGCCCTAATCTATATGGTGCTCCTATTTCTAACAGATAGCAGTTAAACAAATAAGGTCCTAGCCATACAGAGTGTGCTAACCTTACTTTCCAGTATGATCACCAAGGGATAACATGGATTTCCGGGATACTTCGGGAATTTTGGACAGAGTTTTTGGGAGAAACAGGGATTCGGAAGATTCAGAGAAATTTCTAGAAGTCATCTGAGTTTCTAGGAGAAATAGGGATTTCTGGTTTATTTGGACTGAGCTTCTAGGAGAAACTAGTATTTTGGGCATTTCTGGGAAATTTGGATAGAGGTTCTAGGAGAAGCAAGTATATCTGGGCATTTCTAGGTGATGTGGGCAGAGATGCTGGGATTTTCGGAGAATCCGGGAGATTTGGGTAGAGCTTCTGGGAAAACAGGTACTTTGGGTATTTCTAGGAAATTTGGATAGAGTTTCTGGGAGAAACTAGTATATCTGGGAAGATAGGACAAAGTTTTTTGGAGGAATTGGCATATCTGGGAGATTTAGCCAGAGTTTCTGGGAAGAACTGGTTAATATGGTTATATCTGGGATATCTGGACAGAGTTTCTGGGAGAAACTGGTTAATATGGTTATATCTGGGATATCTGGACAGAGTTTCTGGAAGAAACTGGTTAATATGGTGATAGTGATCATACTGTCTAGCAGGTTTTCATACTCCTATGACTTAGGACCAACAAACAAGGTTTGCGGTGTATATCTTTGTGAGCATGGAGCAGACATCTTTGTCATGGTGCCTAGGCAGGTCAACTCAATGTGATCACATGTGAGTGATTGCCTTGGGAATCATAAGAAAGAGGTTTCTGCCTCATGCCACATAAGCATCTACACCGCACAGGTAATCCCACCAGGGCATACAGCAGTTATATCACATTGTCCTATTTAAAAAGATAAATCAACTGCCCTATGAAAGGTTCTACAGGAATCTATATGCAAAGGCTGGGTTTAGTCAAAGAGGGTCCGTTGACGAGAGTTCCAATATACCGTCAGGGAGACAGTACGGAGGTTTTTACTCTTTTTGATATACCTTGGAAGGTACAGTATCAACGGTGACTTGTGCCCTGGCACAGCAAGACCTGAACAATGTCAGCGCCGCGTTTCAGACACAGTCGGGAGGGTAAAATGCAGAGTGCAATGCGGTGAACCAGACACAGTAAAAAGATGATTTTAAGGATGCTTCTTATGAGTCAAACCTCTGTATTATTTTGTTTTGAAAATAAAGATCCCCAGCAGAGTCGCCAGATTGTGGACACGCGGAATCGGACCACTTCTCTTGTTTGAGATTGCTTTGAAATTGATTTGAATCAAAGAAAGAAAACGAAAGGTCTGTTGAAAACAGATACAGAGTCGCCACTTGGTCTTTAAGGAACCAAGAAACCTAATTTGTCTCACCCAAGCGGATAAAGGCACCGGCCCTTCATAACCAAAGAACTTGGTTCGGGGTTTTGGTACGAGAGAGGAAGGAGCCTTTGTCACGACTAAAACACCCTCAACTCGCCCCGTCTTTCGACGGGCCTCAATTAGCATCCAAATAATCATCTTATAGTATGTTTGGTTCGACAAATAATATTATAATAGTATATTACATCACATAAGAAAATTTAAAATGGAAGATCTAAAGATAAGATATCATTCATAAGATCTAAGCCAAATATCACACAATGCAAAGTGAAAGATCACACAAATAAACCTAGGCAAAATCGTCTAATCATGTATCAAATAATCAAGACTTCCTAATCTAAAGGGGGACACGAATTGTTATTGAAACAAATAAACAAAGAAATCAAAATATGCTTAGCAAGCTAGTATGATGCATGTTAATCTTTGAGAAAAGAAGATCTCTCAATCCCCGGGACGGATGAGAAAGGATGATTTAGATCGAGGGGAAGCATGAACGTGTGATCATGATCGTTCCTTATAATCTTCTTAGATTAGGAGTCACAAAAGCCCCAAATCTTGCATGGATTCAATGTATGATCCTAAAATGTGCAAAGGTTGTAGTGTGTTTTGTGTACATGAATTTCTAGAATGACCTAGAAGTCTATAATGTGTATGAATGAATGAATTAAATTAACATGGGATATGTACAAATGTAGTATGAACTACTTCCTAAGATATGAACTAATTTGGAATGCATATGAGCATCAAATCAAAGAATGAAAGTTAAGGTATACTTGCTGTGAATAGTGGACAGAACAGTAGCATCATCTTTGGAAATTTGAAAAGAGGGGTTAGGAATGTTTTCAATGCATGCTTTTTTATGGAGATGTTCCTTATTGTGTCTAGAACACAACCCAAAAAGCCAATCTTGAATAGCTATCACAGATTGAGAGAAATCATATAAACAACACAGGTCACTCAAAAACAGAGTCCGTACTGTCGACTGAAATGTTAGAAAATCTTAGAAAATGAAACAGAATGATCTAAGGGCCCACTTTATACAGAGAGTTCCCTAAGACATTGAAGTGTAAGGGAAAAATAAGTTAGGACCACCCCTTTTGGAAAAGTTTTCTGTAAAAGAGGTTGGAAGTGGACCTAGCTGCTGTGACATCAAAAACAGAATGTCTAGAGAAAATGTTTGGATCCAAATGGACCATTTTCAAGTATTTTCAAGTCAAACCAAAAATCATGGGTGTTCTCTAATGAGTTAGGAAGACGTTCCAAGTGGCCTTACATTCATACATTGAGTATTGAACTCAAAATAATTCCTTGAAGTTAAATGACTCACTGTTTTGAGGGTTTTGAGAAAAACAAGGTTTATTTCTTGAAATCAAAATGAGGGGTTTAAGAGGGGGGTTTTGAAATGAGGGTTTTGAAAGTATACTTCCAGACCTTGGATGAATATTCTAACCACTTGGAATATCAATTCCTAACTTATTTCAAGAACTTCCCAAGTATTTGCAAACCATGGTTTTATTTGGAAACCAAACTCAAGAATCTATGGGAGTATGATACATGAGAGGATAGATGATACATGATATGATATAACATGCTAAAAGTGGTAAAGAACATGTGTATGGGATATGGGTTCATCTAGATACAAGAGAGTGTTGCATCAAAGTGTAAAAGTCAAAAAGTGAAATGCTGTGAATAGTGGACAGACTGTATGCATTACATTGTAACATTATAATGGGAGGTCAAAAGTGCCTAGGAAAATGTGAGAAAAATCAGAGATCATCCTTATTGTGTCTAGAAAATTACCCAAAAAGCCAAACCTCAATAGCTATCACAGATTAAAAGAAAAAAATCAGAATGTACACATGACTCAGAAACAAAAGCTGCACTGTTGACTGATTTTGTATGATTTTTCATAAATCAAATAAAGGGTTTATGATGTATTAGGAAGATTTTCCAAGTGGTTTCATCATCATAACTCAAGTATTTAATTCAAAACAAATCTTTGAATCTGAACAGCTCACTGTTTTGGATCATTCTTGAAGAAAATGGATTTGGGTTTGAAATTGAGTTTGAGTTCTTGATTGGGGGTTTTGAAATAGATGTTCAAAGCATGAACTTAAACTCTTGAGATGACCATGTGACCACTTAGAACCTCATCCAACCTTGAATCATCAAAGAACTCCCAATATTATTGGAGAGATTCATTTTTATTTTGAACATAACTTCAATACATTCCAAGAATACCTTGGAAGTATTGAGGTTATGATCATCATCTATCAAACATGTTTTTGAGGTCAAGAGCTACTATCCATAAGGATTCACTCACCCCAAACTTCATGTCATCACTTAGATGATGATGAACTAGTAAGTAAATAAAGGAAATAAAAAGAAATGAGATTAAGAAGAGATGAACATAATATGAACAAGCAAGTAAATAACAATCAATAGATGATAATCAATATGATTTTGGACTTGTAGCTTGGTGTTTCACTCATAGATTTTGACATTTGGACATGGAAGTAGCTTCCTAACTCAAGAATGCTCAAGAATGGTGATTGGGTATATTGATGATGGAGTATATAGAAAAATGGTGGAGGAAAACAAGATTAGAACTCACTTTGATTGGAAAAAATGGAAGAAGAAGACTACTTCTTCTCTTTCTCTCTCTATATTTCCCTAGAGTTTCTTCCTAAGCTCTCTCTAAGCTTCCATGTCTCTCCTCTAAATGGAAGTAAATGACTTCTTTTATAGGCAAAGGAGGGGTGGTAAATGGAGTTTTAAAAAGTTTCAAATGGTCTCCCATTGGTCCAAAATAAGCTGGGAACCAAAACTACGTCGTTTTGATTTCTAATATATCAAATTGGACCCCCAAAATAAATTACAAAAATATATTGTTCTGGAGGAGAGTGCCGCGGCGGCACTGGGCCTGTGCCGCGGCGGCAGTGGGCCAGTGCCGCGGCGGCAGTGCTCCTCCTTCGTCCAGATAATGCTGTTTAGGCCCCCTGAAGTTCCGGTATTCGCGAAAAGGTCCTATTTCGTCCAAAATTCACAGAAAATGCATACGAACTCCAAATTGAGGTTGTGATATACCGTTGGAAAGGTAATGGAGTCTACTTTACATAAAAAATAGTTCGGGGATAGGTCACTTTGTAAAGTTTTGCGGTATTCGCGATAAAAGCTGATTTGATCGCCTTTTTTGCTTTAGGAAATTCATAATAAATTCGTTTTAAATCCAGAAATTATGTGCGATATACCGTTGGAAAGCTATTGACCTCTAGTATCCATGAAAAATATTTGAAAATTGTTTTGGTGCCCTGGTTCCAAAAGTCAAATTCTGGTCAAACTGGTCAAACCTGGGATTCTCGGGAAGTTCTGGAAACCTCCGGGAGTTCCCGGGAGCTGATGTTTTCGCTCGATTTTCTTTTGGAACTTGTTTTAACACTTTTCTCATGATTTAAAATGATTCCGGTGAATTCGGACGATTTCGGTCAAACTTGGTCAAACTTGGTCAAACCTGGTCAAACCTTGGTCAAACCTGGTCAAACCTTGGTCAAACCGGTCAACGGGGACTTTACGGGAACTTCCGGGGGTCTCTGGGAGCTGACGATTTCATCTGATTTTTCTTAAAAACTCATTTTATCACTTTTCTTACGACGTAGCATGTTTTCAGAACTTTGGGACCAAATCTGGGAGTTTTCGGGCTTTCAGGGGCATTTTGGTCATTCTGAGCATTCTGAGAGATAGAGCTAACTTCCGAGAGTCCTTTCGAGTCTTTTACGATCATTGTGAACCACCAAGCTATGGGTCTCCTAAATCTGATAGCTGACAAAATGGGGTGTCTACATCTACCAGATGCTCTTATTGAGAGAGAGGTTGAGTTTACTATTGAGGTTATGCCAGACTCAAGACCCGTATCCAAAGTACCGTATAGAATGGCACCAGTAGAATTGAAGGAACTGAAAGTTCAATTACAAGAGTTACTTGACAAAGGTTTCATCCGACCAAGCATTTCGCCGTGGGGAGCTCCAGTGTTGTTTGTTAAGAAGAAAGATGGTTCGATGAGAATGTGTGTTGATTATCGGGAACTGAACAAGTTGACAATCAAGAACAAGTATCCACTACCCAGAATTGATGACTTATTTGATCAACTTCATGGGGCACAAGTGTTCTCCAAGATAGACCTGAGATCGGGTTATCATCAGTTGAAAGTGAAGGCTGAAGATGTTGAGAAAACAGCTTTTAGAACGCGTTATGGACACTATGAGTTCCTAGTTATGCCATTTGGAGTTACCAATGCACCAGCTGCGTTCATGGATCTGATGAATCGAGTATTCAAAGATTATTTGGACGACTTCGTGATTGTATTCATCGACGATATCCTTGTGTATTCGCCGAGTGAGATAGAACACGAGAATCACTTGAGATTGATACTTTAGAGACTGCGGGAAAAGCAGTTATTCGGAAAATTCAAGAAATGTGAATTTTGGTTACCTAACATTACTTTTCTTGGTCACGTAATTGACAAGAATGGAGTATCAGTTGATCCTCACAAAGTAGAAGCTGTATCTAATTGGCAGAGGCCGACATCCGTATCTGAAATTTGAAGTTTCTTGGGATTAGCGGGATATTACCGCCGTTTTATTGAACATTTCTCGAAGATATCATTGCCAATGACAAAATTAATGAGGAAAGGAATTATATTTGAATGGAGTCAGGAATGTGAAGACAGTTTCCAAGAATTGAAAGCACGACTAACGAGAGCACCAATTTTGACAATACCATCTGGAACCGAAGGATTTGTAATATATAGTGATGCTTCGCACAAAGGGTTGGGATGTGTGCTTATGCAAGGTGGTAAAGTAATTGCTTATGCTTCTAGACAGTTGAAAACACATGAGATTAATTATCCGACTCACGATCTCGAATTGGCCGCGGTAATTCATGCTTTGAAGATTTGGAGACACTATCTGTACGGGGAAAAGTGTGAGATATTCACAGATCATAAGAGTTTGAAATATATTTTCACTCAACGGGACTTGAATATGAGACAGCGAAGATGGTTGGAGTTGATGAAGGATTACGATCTTTCGATTGAATACCATCCGGGAAAGGCGAATGTAGTAGCCGATGCATTAAGCCGGAAGACGCCGAAGAATTTAGCCGACGAGCTAACACAACAAAAAGAATTGATAAAAGAGATGGAGCGCTTGGAATTGGATGTGATTCCAGGAACCAATGATGGTTTAATGATGGCAATCATTGCATACCCAGATATTATTGATGAGATCAAGAAAGAACAATTTAATGATGTCTATTTGTGCAAGATGAGAGACGAAATACCTTTGGGAAAACGACATGGTTTTGTGTTGGAACGAGGAACGTTGAAACTGGGAAATCGATTATGTGTACCGAATGTGAAAGACTTGAAAGAGAGAATTCTAGAAGAAGCTCATAGTACGAAATATTCAGTACACCCGGGAAGTAATAAGATGTACCGGAACTTGAGAGAAAACTTCTGGTGGAAGGGTATGAAGCGTGAAGTCGCTAAGTTTGTATCTGAATGTTCTGCCTGTCAACAGGTCAAAGCAGAGAGACAAGTACCCGCGGGGTTATTACAACCTTTGTCAGTGTCAGAGTGGAAATGGGATGAGATTACGATGGATTTTGTTTCAGGATTTCCGCGATCGCGTAATAAGAATGACAAGATTTGGGTTATAGTCGATCGATTAACCAAGTCAGCTCATTTTCTACCAATTAAGATGACTAAACCGTCCAAATTAGCAGAATTGTATGTGAAAGAGATTGTAAGACTACATGGAGTTCCAGCTGTGATTGTATCCGATCGTGATAGTAGTTTTACGTCAAGGTTTTGGGGAAGTTTGCAAAAAGCTATGGGTACGAAGTTAAGTTTCAGTACCGCATTTCATCCTCAGACTGACGGACAGTCAGAATGTATGATTCAGACCTTGGAAGATATGTTGAGATTGTGTGTGTTAGACTTTGGGAATGATTAGGAGCACCATTTGCCATTGATTGAATTTGCGTATAATAACGGATTTCAGTCAAGTATTGGTATGGCACCATATGAGGCATTGTATGGGCGTAAATGTCGATCACCGGTTTGTTGGACCGAAGTGGGAGAAAGAAAGTTGTTAGGACCTGAGTTAATACAGGTGACTACTGAGAAGGTGAAGTTGATTCAGGAGCGACTCAAGATAGCTCAGAGCCGATATAAGAGTTATGCAGACTCGAAACGACGACCGATGAATTTCGAAGTTGGAGATTTGGTATATTTGCGAGTATCACCTTCGAAAGGCATTGTACGATTTGGAAAGAGGGGAAAGCTCAATCCAAGATTCATAGGGCCTTTTGAGATTCTAGAAAGAATAGGGCCGGTAGCTTACCGATTGGCATTGTCGTCAGAGTATGAACATGTGCACAACGTATTTCACGTATCGATGTTGAGAAGGTGTATGACTGATACGAGTAAGATCATTGTACCTGAACCGCTGCAGATTCAGAGAGACTTGACTTATGTGGAACAACCGGTCGAGATTCTAGATCAAAGGGAACAAGTTTTAAGAACTAAGACGATTCCGATGGTAAAAGTATTGTGGCGCAGTCATACGGTGGAAGAGGCTACTTGGGAGAGTGAGGAAGACATGCGGAATGAGTATCCGTACTTGTTCGACACTTGAGGTAAAGTTTGGGGATAAACTTCCTTTTTGGAGGGGAGAGTTGTCACACCCGTTTCAAAAATTTATAGTTTTATCATGCATAATTGTAAATTGAGAGTTTATCAATGTTAATTGATAATGGTAATGAGGTTGACTGTGAGTCAACGGTAAGGTGTCAATGAGGACACAGGAACATGGCAGTTCACATTTCATGAGCATGAGTAAATGGCATTTATATGATTTAAATGTTATTTGACTTTATCTGGTATTTTGTGAATAGTAATTATACCTGTGTAGTATAATTCTGGTAATCTTCGATATTGTTATATCATTTTGAGAACTGTGGTGAGAACGTGAGTGATCGTGATATAAAAAGGTAGGTTGTGTAGAGATTCCACAGAATATAGTTTTCGGACGTTATTTTGTAGCCAAACGAAACCGAGTTGAAAACTTTTGAACTTTATAGTTTTCACTCGTAAAGGCATAAAATGGAAGTGTGCGAAGTTTCAGGGGTTAATTAGAAGTTTTGAGAAACTTGAGGGGAGGTAAACGTGTATTCCAAAGAGTTTTTCTATATATAGATGAGGATGAGATTGAAATCTCATCCACAACTTCTAAATATCTAGAGAGAGGAGAGAGAAGGGAGATTTGGTGGCCACGGGCTTTGCGACGCCGTTTGACGACTTTCCGTCCGTCAGATTTTCTCCAGATTTCATATTCGAACTCATGAAGGTAAGACCTACGTTTTGGTACTACTTAGGTCGTGTTTGGCAAAGTTTTGTAAAAATCTTAATTCTAGACTTTTGGGAAAAACAGGTATAAACTTGTAGGAATTTTCTCAAATTCGAAATCCGACGATTATTTAGCCCCCTAGACGATCCTTCAAAGTTTGAAGAGATTCGCACGAGGTATGAATTCTAGATCTATGAAATATATGGATTTTCATGTTTTGAACATCATTCTTGATATCTTTGGATCCGGGCGAAATTCATGTATTAGTTAGGCCCGTTGATTATGCACGTGAAATTATAATAAAAGCACGTATAACTGTCTATGTGAGCATGTTATGTGTCTACTTGGGTCAAAGGGGAGTTTGGTGCAAATTCATGCCGGAGTAAGCTTCTCGTTGTTTGAGAATTTTAGTAGCGACGGCTACTGTGCATGGTTGTAGGCTTGGACTTGCCATGGCACTTGTGGGGATGTAATGGTTGTAGGCTTGGACTTGCCATTGACATCGCGGTTTAAGGCTTGGACTTGCCGCTACCGGATGAATGCGTACCACTCACCCTAGAGACTATTTTTATGTGTTTTAGATGCTTAAACCATGAACTGTCATATAAGCATACATTTAGAATTGTACGCTCAGCATATAGCTGAGCAGTGGAGATGTACTCCATTGCAGGTAAGAAGAAGGACAAGAAGAATCGTGATGAGTGAAGCCGTTAAAGAACGCCGGGAAATCACCTTGTATATGTTTTTGGTTGTTTTTGTTTTAAATCCTAAAACTTGAATAAGGATTGGGTATTGTAATAATATGTTGAAATGGAATCATAGATCAGTTTCACAGTATTGTAATATTGTAATTGAACGTCTGTAGTTATGTTTTAATACGTTAAAATCAGTTGTGGTTGTGATTGGGGTTGGTTTTGAGTAGCAGGACTTGTTAATTTTCAACACAGGCTGCCCAGCAGGGGAGCAGTCGACTGGACCCAGGGTCAGTCGACTGGACCTTGTGGGATTGAGACACTGAAAGTATATTATAAGAGAAGCAGTCGACTGACCCCTTGGGAAGTCGACTGAACACTGTTGATTTTGGCTACTGCTTCCATTAATTGAAAAGCAGTCGACTGGGTCCCCAGATCAGTCGACTGGACCCCTTTGCAATATGTTGTATTTTTGGTTCTGCTTGACACAGTCGACTGAGCAGTCGACTGGATCTCTGTTGAGAATTTAGAGTTTTAAGTTCTGCCAGGTACAGTCGACTGGACCCTATTACAGTCGACTGGGCAGTCGACTGAGCCTCTGTTTTCAAAACTATTTTCTTTTGAATGTGTTTTCAATGGCCAAAACTTTTTATAACTCAAATTTTCAATGGATTCTACAACTCAGAGGGGAATGTTTCCTAAGTTTTAAAATTACCAGGATTGTTTTAAAGTTCTTTCCGCTGCGTATCGCATAGAGGATGTTTGGATGAGCCTTGGTGGCGTGCCACGTGCCCTATTTCCACGCGTAGTGGGATGGGTCGTGACATTTTTGGTGCTTTTTGATGTCTCAATCCATTAGTAAGAGACTTGATCTAGTCCCTCAAGGTATTATTTTAGTGGTTCTTGCTTGTTTAGCATGATTTCTCTTTTCTTTTGGGAAAAAGAGTGCCGGCTCCTCTTCCTTTTTTGCTACTGCGGTTTCTCAGCATTCTATCCCTTGAGCCCTTGTGTGCATATGCTTGATTTCTTTGGGTGATCCAAAGGTATTGTTTAGCTGATTTGTTGTTGGTTGACTTTTGTTCTTCTCTATTCGTCTATTTATTGGTTAAGTTGCTTCTATTGGGCGGTTATGATGGCCGATAACAATGCTAAACCACCAGTGATAAAGGATTATGATATTTTACGATCTATTACCTCAAAAAAATTGAATGGTTTGAATTATCTAGTTTGGGATCATGCTGTGAAAGTGTATTTACAAGGAAAATATACGCTAAAATATGTGACCGATAATCCTCCTGCTAAGACAGATACAAAGTTTGAGGAGTGGCTATGTGCGGTCTGAGGATTCCATTATTATGGATTGGCTCTGGCATAGTATGGAAAAACAAGTTGCTACCACCGTGGAAGTTTGTGACTCTTCTAAGAAGATTCAGGAATCTGTTGCTGAATCATTTTCACAACAGAGTAATGTCTCTTGAGTTTTTGAGTTGTATGAATAGGTATTTTCTTTGAGCAGTTCGTAAACTGTTACTGGAGTACTATAGTACTCTTAAAAATTTGTGGGTTCAATTATTATAGTATCGTCAATTTACTACCGACATGGACCAACAAAAATGTCATTGGGAGGATTTTATGATTGCTACCTTATTATCGGTTTGATTATGATCTTCATGGCTTCAAGGATCAGATACTTGCCAGTGAGACTCTTCCTACAGCTGCTAATGTGTATATTCTCGGTTACTTCGTTCTTCTTTGGGACAAAACTCTAGTGTGGTTGTCACTAATGCCTCCTCATCTGAGTCTTCTGGTTTGGTTTCGAGCAGTAGTGGACATGTACCTATAGTGGTCGTGGAGGCCATGGTTTTCGTGGTAGTTCTCGTGTAGGTGGTCGTGCTAGTGGTCGTAGTGATAGGAATTGAAGTGTGATCATTGCGGTGGCACGAACCATATAGAACTTTATTGTTGGGTGAAGTATAGTAAGCCAGAGTATGCACATTAGGTTGTTGAAAGCCCTATACAATCAGACCTAATTCTCCTTTGCGGACTTCTATTGTTTCAAGCTCTGGTCCTCATGATGCACTCACGACTCAACTTGGCGAGCTTGTTCACACATTTTGTAAGGCCCTTCATTCAGGATTTCCTTCATCCTCCATTGCTACATTAGCTGATTCAGGTAATGTTTCTTGTGTGGTTCACACGCTGTCATCCTCGGTCATTGACTCCGGCGCTAGCTCACATATGTCTGGTATATCATATCTTTTCTAATTTATACCCATTCAACATAAAAATTGTTCTAACTGATGGGTCCTCTCAGCCAATTTTTGGGCGAGGCGTTCTTCATCCTACTCCTTGTTTAACTGTCTTCTAGCATTTATGTCCTTAATTTCTCCTTCAATATGCTTTTGGTTAGTCAACTGACAGTGCTAAACTGTTCCATAACCGTTTCTCCTGTTTCTTGTGTTTTTCAGAACCTTAATGCGAAGAAGATGATTGGTTCGATGTATGTGAAGGACGGCCTATACTATTTGGATATTGGTGGTTCTACCGTTTCATCTTCTCCTGCTTTGAGTGCTGTTGTTTTGCCTCTTCAGTGGCATTTTTTGCTTAGCTCACCCATCCTTGGCTAAACTCAAGTTGGCCGTTCCTGGTTTAGGTGGAGTCTCTAGATTAAATTGTGAGGCTTGTAAGTTAGGTAAACATCATCGTAATTCTTTTTCGAGTCATAGTTCTAGCTGTCAGTACCAGTCTTTTGACATCGTTACTACTCTTCTGTTACCTATTTCTATGTCTCCTTTGCAAGTTTATAAGCGATCCAGAGATAAGCGTCTTGTTCTGTAATATTTTAGAATTTTAATACGGGTAATTGGGTAATTTCGCATGTTCTGTGTGGACTGGTATTTTAATTTACTGTATTTAAATTTTTCAGAGCATGATTAAATTATTTTATTTTGTCTTTTATATGCTTTAGAAATTAATTTCTGTACCTGTGGATGTGTTCATTTAATTTTGGGGTTACACGTTGGGTCAGACTGTCCGTTTGGGTACCAAAACATTCAGTATTGACCAAATAAGTGATGTGGGTCCCACCCCACACCACTATAGCCGGCCACCCCTTCCTCCCCATTTCATTTTCACGTTAGTTTTGGGTTGGAAGCATTCCTCTTCATCTCTTCTTCTCTATACACTTCAAGAGCCAAGAAAATCCAAAGTTCTTCTTCTTCCTTGGGTTTCCTTCTACAAGATTGCAAGAGAAGCTCAAGATGATCATTATCTAGCATCTCTAACCATCCTAGAGCTTGGAATCATCATTTGGTAAGCTTTCTAGAAAACCCCCAAATTCTAGGGTTTCACTAAATTTCGAAATTTTTGGATTTGATTGAACTTCTCTTCTCTTTTATAGCTTCCTTGGAGTATATAGAGTTTCTCTTTCACATCCTAACCATTTCTATGGAGGATTTCTAGTGTGGGTAATTTTTCCCAATCTCTAACAACCTAGGGTTTACTAGTTTCATGACTTCTATCCTAACCTTGGGTTGTTCTTGATTAGAGGTGCATTCTTGAAGCATTCTTCAAGATCCTAGCACAAGCCTTGAAGTTATTTTGGTTGTGCTTAGCTCTCTTGAGTTGCCATTGATCTTTTGGAAGCTAAGCATTGAGGTAGATTTACATTGTGCAATTATATATGTTACACTTGCCTAAGGTGTTTTGAGTTCATATATATGTGCTAGGAGATAATTTAGATACATGCAATGGGTATTTCCCCAAAGTTGTAATGTAAGGGTTGTATGCCAAATTGTGGAATTATATGCCATGGTTGTACTAGTTGAAAGTTTGGGGTGTTAAATGTAATTAAAATGATGTTATGAGAATAATTTAGACGCATGCATTAGGTTTTCCCCAAAGTTGTAAATTTAGGGTTATATGCCTAATTGTGAATTTACATGCTTTGGTTGTTCTATAATTGTTTATATGATGCTAGACGTGCCTAGGATGCTCCCTTTATGTGTAAAAGCATGCTAGGACGTTAGTATAGAAATCCTTGTAAGGAACGTTAAATTATGAAATTTAATTACATTCTTTGAAGTTCTTGATATCATGTCTAATGGACTAAATTATTGCTTAGTCTATCGTAGTGGATCATCTTTAATGCCATTGTTAACATCATATGCATTGAGTCCTAATTGGCAAGCACTCATGTATCACGACATAAAAGTTTTATTTGGAAAAGAGAGAAAAACCCCATGTGTGGGAATTTGATTTAAGAAATCCGGACGTGGGTTGTGATGTGAGACAGGGAGAATGACCCTTAGAAACATTCAAACTCCAAACTATATTCGGGTAGCTCCCGGAAGTTGGTATGCTACACTGCATGCGTGGGTGGCTCATGGTCCGGTAACGAGAGAGATGTGTATTTGTCACGCATAGCCTTGCGGCTTTAAACATTTCATGGTAGCCATGGTGGCGATTCATTGCACCTCATTTCATTTTAGTCATGGATAGCATATAGATTTGTTACAATGTTGTCTACGAGCCGTCGTTCTCATAAAAATGAAAAAACATTCTTCAAGTGAACTTGATAAGGGCAAAAAGGGCACATGTGACCGATGCATAGACGTTGGTGTATTTTGTTCTATTTTGAGGACTCGTGTCTACATATGTAAATGGATAGTTCCCATGTAAATTTTAGTCTTTTGAGAAGTTTGTAATAGTTAGAGCTCTTCAAGAAATTGTTGTATTACTTTTTGTTGGAATATATTGGTCAAACCCAATCACGGATTTTTAGGAATAGATTAATTCTGATTGATTGTAATTTGTCTATGATTGATTGTAATTTGTCTATTTCCTTTCTTTTTCTTTCCTTTTTTGGTTTCCTTAGTTTGTATATAAACATATACATATTGGATGAATAATACAGATAAAAATTATTCCTCTCATCTCTTTCTTCTTGGTATCAGAGCTAAACCTAGGCTCCCTCTTCCCACAACCTCACCAGCCGCACCACCTCCACTCTCGGCGCAACCCTCCCAGCCACCACCACCCCTCGCCGCAAGCCCCCAGCCCCCCTCCACCTCTCAGCGACCCTCCCTAGCCTTTCCACCCTTCGCCGCAAGCCCTCAGCTCCTCACAGCCCTCGCCGACACTTGTCGGCCCTCTGTTCATCAGCGGCAGCTTGTCCTGCTGCCGCCTGCCCCTCCGTGGGCCTCTTTCGCATCCGTGTGATGCAATAGAGCCTTAGTGCTCTTCTCCTCCTTTTGCTTCTGATTCTCTATAATTCTGTTGGCTTTTATCCGGATTCAGACATTCCAATATGACTGACGGTAAAGACACTGCTACACCTGTACGCCCAGATCTGTCGCTCTCCCAACACACCCCTGCTCATAGGGTTACGAGTGTGTTGTTGAATGGAAGGAACTTTACTGCTTGGTCCCGTTCTTTTCGTCTTTATCTCGGAGGACGTGGCAAGTCTGGGTGGATATTGGGTACTGAACCGAAGCCGGCAATTTTTGCACAGTGGGATATTGACAACTGTACCATATTAGGGTGGTTGTTTAACTCTATGGAGGATCGGATCTATCATATGTTCATGTTTTATGACACCGTTCACAATCTGTGGACCTCTTTGACTCAGATGTATGCCCATGAGTGCAATGACTCCCGTATCTTTGAGCTTTATCAGGAGGTTGCCCACGCATCTCAGCTTACATTGGGTCTTTCCGTTGCTGATTATTTTGGCTATCTTCAATCACGTTGGGAGGAGTTAGCTCAGTATGAGCCCCTTAGTGAGTTTCCACCCGAGGCAGCCACCATTGCTCTTCGACGTCTTAATCGCCAGCACACATATCAGTTCCTGATGGGTTTAAAACCTGAGTTCGAATCTCTTCGTACACAGATTTTAAATACCTCACCTTTGCCCTCTTTATTTGAGGCATTTGCCACTCTTGATGGTGATGAGCGTCGTCGACGCTTGATATCTCCTGCTTTACTTGAGCCATCCCCAGTGCCGGACCAGATGGCTCTTGCTGCCCCGTCTGGACCTTTCACCCGTCCTCCTGGTTCTGGTAATTGCTCATTCTGCACTCACTGTGGTATTCTTGGTCATGTCAAGGACCGTTGCTTCAAGCTTCATCCTGAACTTCGGGAGAAGCCTCCTCGCAATAAAGGAAAGGTCCCAGCTCGTACTGCTGCTATTGTTGAAACAGCACCTACTCCGGATCTTCTCCAGCTACAGACTCAGATTGGTCAACTTCAGTCTCAATTGGGATCTTTACTTCAGCAAGGTTCTTAATCTGGCACTACTCCCACTGCTACTCTGGCCTCAGGTACATCTTCTACTGCACTCCATGTTGGGTCGAGCAACCCATCTTGGATTCTGGATTCTGGTGCCAGTGATCATATGACTGGTAAGTTGTCTTTATTTTCCTCCTCTCTGGTCCCCATCTCCCAGTCTGTCCGGATTGCTGATGGGTCTACTATCTTTGTAAAAAGTAAAGGCGATATTTGTCTTTCTCCAAGTATCACTTTATCTTCTGTTCTTCATGTCCCTACATTTCCTTATAATCTTCTCTCAGTTAATCGTCTTGCCAAATCTCTCAATTGTGCAGTTGTGTTCTTACCTGATTGTTGTCTCTTGCAGGAC
This sequence comes from Hydrangea macrophylla, assembly GCA_033977485.1. Classification (NCBI taxonomy): domain Eukaryota; kingdom Viridiplantae; phylum Streptophyta; class Magnoliopsida; order Cornales; family Hydrangeaceae; genus Hydrangea; species Hydrangea macrophylla. The sequence continues at coordinate 56,264,240 of CM066996.1, forward strand.
CGGATTTCGAAGAAGATTTTTGGCAAGGGATATGAGCGGGATGGCCTCTACTACTTCGGTGATCCACCTGGCGGGAGTTTAAGTTTGTCGTCTTCGAGTCTTCAGGCATCAGTTTTGCCTGATTCAGAGTCATCTAAGTCGTCTAGTTTTTCTTTTGAGTCAATAACCTTGTGGCATGCCCGCTTGGGCCATGCTAACTTTAATTATCTTTGTCAACTTTTCCCGAAATTAAATAAAGCCTGCCAGAAATTTAAATTTAGTTGTGTGGTGTGTGAATTATCTAAACATACTCGTTCTCAGTATATACCTCGTATGCATCGTGCTCCCTCTATGTTTGATATTATTCATACTGATGTATGGGGTCCTTCCCCAGTTACTGCTATCTCTGGACACCGTTATTATGTTACATTCATTGATGACTACACTAGGTGCACATGGGTTTATTTGCTTAAAAAGAAATCTGAAGTTTTTTACTTGTTCTCTAATTTTTTGCAAATGATTAAAACTCAATTTCGCACAGTGGTCCGTCATTTGCGTTCTGATAATGGCAGAGAATATATTACTAATGAATTTCGGGCTACGCTTAATAAGCATGGCATTCTCCAAGAACTCACTTGTCCTTATACTCCAGAACAGAATGGTGTGGCGGAACGCAAGAACCACTCCATCATGTCTGTTGTTCGGTGTCTTCTTTGATGGATGAATGTACCCAAATACTTCTGGCATTTAGCTGTTCTTACTGCCACTTTCCTTCTCAATCGAACTCCCAGTCGTGTCCTCCAGGGCAAGGCACCAATGCAACTGCTACATCCCGACAAAACTCTCTTCCCTATTTTACCCCGTGTGTTTGGTTGTACCTGTTTTGTCCAGAATCGCAGTCCCACTCGGACCAAATTAGACAATAAAGATGTCCGCTGCATCTTCCTTGGCTATTCTCCTATGTCCAAAGGTTATCGGTGTTATGACCCAGTCACCCGTCATATGTATCATTCTATGGATGTTACGTTTCTGGAGGATACTCCATTTTTTGCAGGTTCTCAGTCTGTCTCTACTCCTTCTCCAGATGCCTTATCCGGAAATGTTGAGTTGCTTCCGCGTCCGGTTCCTCTGTTTGAACCATCTCTGGAGACTTCCTCCTCCCTTCCTCCGGTCATTATCACCGCTCCCACTCAGGTGTATTCTCGCCGGCCTCCTGCTCAGACTCCACTTCCAAGATCTTCGACGGAATTTGGTAATGCTTCTACTCCTTTACCTACTAGACAATCCACCCGGCTTCTCCGTCCCCCTAACCGTTATGGTTTCTCTATTAGTACTAATCATCCTATTGCTCAGTATGTGTCTTACCAGGGCCTTTCAGACTCCTATTGCTCTTTTCTTAGTCAGGTTGATTCCACATCCATCCCTCGGTCTGTCTCAGAGGCACTTCAGGATCCACAGTGGGTAGTTGCCATGACTTTGGAAATGGATGCACTTCAACGTAACCAGACTTGGGAACTTGTGTCTTTACCCCCAGGTGAGAAAACAGTTGGGTGCAAGTGGGTCTTCACTATTAAATATCAGGCTGATGGTACTATTGAGCGATATAAGGCCCGTCTTGTGGCTAAGGGCTTTACTCAGATTCCCGGGAAAGACTTCAGTGCTACCTTTGCTCCTGTAGCAAAATTGACTTCAGTTCGTCTTATTATCTCACTAGCTGCCTCTTACTCTTGGCCCTTGCACCAAATGGATGTAAAAAATGCTTTCTTAAATGGGGATTTGGATGAAATTATCTATATGGATCCTCCACCTGGTTTTCGCGCCGAGGGGGAGTATTCAGGGAAGGTATGTCGTCTCCGGAAATCATTATATGGACTTAAGCAATCTCCTCGAGCTTGGTTCAACCGGTTCAGTGATGTTATCTTATCTTTAGGTTTCACCCGGTGCCATTCTGATCATACTTGTTTTACGCATCGTCGAGCTGATGGACGGACAGTTATTATACTGGTGTATGTAGACGATATTATTATTACAGGGGATGATGTTTCAGGTATTACTAAAGTCAAGAAGGCCCTTAGTCAATCTTTCGATGTTAAGGACTTGGGTTCCCTTCGATATTTTCTCGGGATAGAAGTTGCTCGCTCTCGTCAGGGAATCTCACTCTCTCAACGAAAATATACTCTGGATCTTCTGCAAGATACAGGTATGATGGGGTGTCGTCCTGCCTCCACCCCCATGGATCCCAATCATAAGTTGTCCACTGAGTCTGGGGAACTTCTTCCTGATGCTTCGGTATATCAGCGGCTTGTTGGTCGTCTTATCTATTTGACCAACACTAGACCAGACATTACATTTGCTGTTAGTGTAGTGAGTCAATTTATGCATGCGCCCCGATCATCTCACCTAGATGTTGTTCATCATATTCTGCGGTATCTCAAGACTTGTCCAGGTCTTGGATTATTTTACTCTGTAGGAACACAGTCTGGGGTGTCCTGCTTTACGGATGCAGACTATGCGGGATCTAAAAGTGATCGTCGGTCCACATCAGGGTTCTGCACGTTCTATGGAAATCATCTTATCTCATGGAAAAGCAAGAAGCAAGCTGTGGTTTCTGGTTCTTCAGCTGAGGCAGAGTATCGGGCCATGGCCCAGGGTACATGTGAACTTCTATGGGTACGTGCAATATTGAAAGAATTGGGTTTCCCAGTTAGTGGCTCCTCTACCTTATTCTGTGATAACAAGTCTGCTCTTATGCTTGCCTCTGACTCAGTTCTCCATAAACGTACGAAGCATATTGAAGTCGATGTTCACTTCATTAGAGAAAAAGTTCGATCTGGAATCATCGTCCCAGAATTTGTGCCTTCCACCAATCAAACTGCCGATATGTTAACAAAGTCGGTTGGTCCTTCACTTCTGCAGTCATCTTTAGTCAAGCTGGGTCTGATTAATATCTTTACTCCAACTCCAGCTTGAGGGGGAGTGTTGGAATATATTGGTCAAACCCAATCACGGATTTTTAGGAATAGATTAATTCTGATTGATTGTAATTTGTCTATGATTGATTGTAATTTGTCTATTTCCTTTCTTTTTCTTTCCTTTTTTGGTTTCCTTAGTTTGTATATAAACATATACATATTGGATGAATAATACAGATAAAAATTATTCCTCTCATCTCTTTCTTCTCTTTTATTAAACTTCTAAAGTTTGGAATCCATAATTTTGTCATCGGAAGGTCTTGTTGTAAGTTTGATGGACAAGTGTTAGTCCTTTTATTTATGTTATGTAATTATGTTTCCGAGACCGTAGCATTTCTTCTAAAGTTTTTATGTATGTGTGTGGATTTGAGTCCTTGTCGGATTCGTTTATGATGTGTTTTGTCCCTACCGGACTCATTATATTTGTATGAAATCCTTGCCGGATTTGTCCATTTTGTTTTTAAAGGAATGTTCAAAAATCTCTCCCATTCTCTTTCTCTCCTCTCCCCTCTTTGATCTCTTTCCCTTTTTCAAATATTCTCTCCTTTTACTTATGTTGGAATTATGTATAAATGTTTTAAAAATGTTTCCGAATGTGAAAATACACATGTGTGCGTGTTTAGTATACCTTCCCTCTATCTCTCTCCCTATCTCTCCCTAAATCTCCCTCCTAATCTCTCCCAATCTCTCCCTCTCCCCTTATTCCTCTCTTTATCTCTTTCACTTCTCGTTTTTAATAAATTTCGAGTATATGAAGTTCCGTTTGGACTAGGCATGTGTTATATGTCATTTAGGACTTGTTTAGTCATGCATTGAGGTTTAAACTCGAGAATTTAGCAAAGTTGGGAAGGTTTCGAAAAGCTGTCAAAATGCTATCAAAAGTTGCTGTCATAGAAAAACTGCTACTGTTTTTTTTATTTTCTGCCCAAATGGTGCAGAATTGGAAAAAATGTCATTAGACAAAAGTTGTGCAGAATCGAATTTTACATGGACTATCATGGACAGAATGTGAAGATTTCAAAGATATAGTTACTTACGGGTGTTTTAAAATTCAGCAACTGTCAAAAAAAATGACCTTTTATCAAATTCATTGTATTTTTTTTTCTTTCTCCCCTTGAGCTAGTGCTTGTTCGGATAGCCTTTTTATTAAAATTTCAAATGCTTTTACCTTCGTTTGACTCGTTGACATGTAAGTCCATTTTGGCTTATGTGTTAGTAAGTCATCCTTGTAGGAAACCCCGTGGGTTTCCAAAGTCGCTTCCGCATTGTGACTGGATTTTAATTCTTTTCTCTCTATCTTTCCTCTTTCCTCGCGCTTCGGTTTCCGGGGCGTGACATGTTCTTATAGCCTTGATGCCATATCTTCACCGTCTAAGGATTCTTCTCCTTCCATTGTTGATTTACCTATTGCCTTACGACGAGATAAACGTATGTGCACTCAACACCCTATTGCTAACTTTGTGTCTTATGTATGTACTTCACCCCATTTGCAATCTTTTGCATGTGCCTTGTCCTCTGTTTCTATTCCTACTTCTTATAAGTAGGCGTTAACTTTCTCGGGCTGGAAAAGTTCTATGGATGAGGAAATGAGTACTCTTTATAAGAATCAGAATTGGGAACTTACAGTTCTTCCTCCGTGAAAATAAATCGTTGTCTGTCATTGGATTTACACTAGTATCTTCCAGATGGCTCAGTTGAGAGTTTCCAGGCACATCTTGTTGGTAAAGGGTACACTCAAACCTATGGTGTAGATTATTTTGAGACCTTCTCACATGTGGTTCATCTTAATTCTGTCATGATTCTACTTTCTGTTGTAGTCACTCGTTCTTGGCCGCTATATATATCGGTTAGATATTAAGAATGCCTTCCCTCATACCGATCTTCAGGAGGAAGTTTATATGGATTAGCCACCTGGGTATTTTGCAACCAGAAGTGAGCAACTTGTTTGTTGTTTGTGCAAAGCGCTCTATGGATTGAAGTAGTCACCTCGTGCCTGGTTTGATCATTTTAGTACTATTGTACTTGTATATGGATTTCTTCATTCTACTTCTGATTATTCTCTCTTTCTTTGTCACTCTTCTAACGATACCATTGTCTTGATTGGTGTGTGTTGATATTCTTTTCTCTAATTGTGATTCTTCTAGTATTTCGGATTTGAAACGCAATCTTCGTCAACACTTATACTAAAGATCTTGGTGCTCTCAATTCGCTACTTTCTTGGGATAGAGGTTGCTCGATCTCATCATGGTATATTTCTATCTCAACGGAAGTACATACTCGGGTCTGTTGGGATCTCGGCCAGCTGACACACCTATGGATTCTACTACTAAACTTAATGGTGAGCAGGGTAGCCTATTTGCAGATGTTGGTCGATACTAAAGATTGGTTAGCAAGTTGATTTATCTTACTATTACTAGACCAGATATTACTTATGGTGTTGGTGTAGTTAGTCAGTATATGAATGCCCCACACCAACCTTATTTTGATGTGGTCTGTCCTATTTTGCATTATTTAAATAGTGCTCCTAAGCGAGGCCTTCTTTATAGACCCTCTGCCTCTCTATCTGTGACTGGTGTTAGTGATTCTGATTACGCAGGTTATCGCTCTGATCGATTGTCCCTTCTGGTTATTGTACCTTTATTGGTGGAAATCCGATTACATGGCATAATAAGAAGGAAATGTTGTTGTATGTTCTACTGCCGAAGCTGAGTACAGAGCTATGGCTCATAATGCTTTTGAGTTACTCTATCTGGGTTCATTCTCTCTTATGAGACATTGGTATTGCTCCCTCTGCTCCGATGGAAATGTTTTCTGATAATCAAGTTTCTCTTTATATTGCTAATAATCATATCTTCCACAAGCTGACCAAATATATAGAAGTTGATTGTCACTTCATTCGGGATTTATTTGTCAAGAAACGAATAGTCACCTCTTATGTCTATTCTGACAATCAACTTGGTGATATTCTCACGAAGCCCTTGCTTACCTCATGCTTCTTTTATCTTTTTATCAACAAAGCTGGGCATGTTTGATATATATATGCACCAGCTTTAGGGGGGGCGTTAGAGTTTATTCAAGGGTATTTTGGTCTTTTTCATTGTATACATATATGTATACAGTATATATATGTAGATATTAGTGAGTGTAATCACATAGAATCAATACACATCGTTTCTCTTCCCTTTCGTTCTTCTTTCTTCTTTCTTCTCAAAACCTAACCCTAATTTACAAGTATATCATCCAACTGTACGAATATCAGACAAATAATTAGTTTATGACCTCTAACAAACAGATTCTAAATAGCTTGGAAAATAATGTAAAACTACAAAATCATCCATGTGAGGCTTCAATCAAGAACTTGCAAATGGATTTTAAATAACTTACAGTCCAATAGGTAAACAATCGCGTGCGCTTATCACCATATAGCCCTGGATCAACCTATAAATCCATGGAGTCAGATGACAAAATCTATACACGAAACTGACTTTACGGGTGGTATCTGCCAATGCAAAAGGCAGAGAAAGGAAAATGCATGTGAACTTGAAATTCCAAAAAGCTCAAACAAAAACTCTGACAATGGTTTTCTTAGACTAATTTTTTCAACAAACGCCAATTAACAACACTAAAAAATTATATGTTAGACCAACAATCAGAATCAAAATTGGTCAAAAAAATTGGGACGCTTTCTTTTACTGAAAATAGCTTTTAATTTTTCAGGCCATAAATTCCTTATTTTTCTGAAATGAAGGGATTACTAAAACGAACATTGTAAAACTACTTGATATGGCTAATTGGGTTAGGTTGGCCACTCATTCAAAACTACCTAATTCTGCATTGGATTTCTAATTAAGACTTTGTTCAGAAACCTAAAGTACAATTATTTTAGGCAATGTATAATCATTGGAACTAAAGAAAGGAGAGTGAAAAGGTATCACAACACGGAGAAAAGGTTGAAAACAACCTCAAATAGAAAAAGAACCGTGAGAACCTTGGTTTATCCATCAAAGGTCATGCTTAGAGTTGTTACCAACAATTTGCAAGTAATGAACAAATAATTACCACCCATCCGACTTGGATTGAGTTGACTTGATCAATCGGTCCAGCTTCAATCCAGATTTGAGCTGCGCTACTTTGTCCAACTTGAACTTTTGGATTATAAGCATCAATATATGATTTGGCTCCGTAAAACATCTCTTTTCCATCACGTTTTAAACTGACGACTGAAAACTGCAAAGTGTAAAAGTTAAAACGATTAAATGATGTAACTGTATCCGTGACGAGCAAAAACTGCAAAATAGAAAAGTTGTTCAGAATACAAGAAAACCACAAATGTGTTATGAGCAGTCTCACTCTCTCGCTCTCTAAAACACACGCACACACACATGCAGTGGAGAACCACCTACACATACAATGGTATTGTTTTTTTTTTTTTTTTTTTTTTTTTTTGAGGAACCTCGCCGGAACGAGGACAAGTAATTTAATGAAGTTCAAACAAAACAACAAGTTAGGGGGGGACCAAAAACCAAAACCCCTCGCAAAGTCAGCTATACAAAGACAATGGAACTCCGTTTGAGTCGAACGCATTGGCAGACTCAAAGGCAGTGCCAAAGCCCTTACAAAAAAATTTACACAGGAAAAAGATTATAGCCACACAGCCCATGGTTGAAGCCTGTGAACCCCCTCCTTTGCGAAATGATCAGCAAGTTTGTTAGAGCTCCTAGGGATGTGAATAAACTCAATGCTGCAGTGATCTTTTATACTCTCCAAAAGTGACTGAATGCAATTAAAAACATTGTTTAATTTCCAAGGTTTTGGGTCCTCTGAAGTTACCCAAGCAACAGCCACCTTGGAATCACTTTCGATAGCTATGGAAGTTGGCGCTGAAGGGGTGCTAATTAAGAAATGGGAGATCATTGTAAGTGCCTCTCGGATGGCAAGAAGCTCGGCTGTGTTAGAGTCTTCCGTACCTGAGGATGCCGAGAACAAAGCCATTATTTTACTATCAGAATTTCTTAGAGCCCCCCCGATTCCTGATGGTCCAGGTTTCCCAAGTGAGGATCCATCTACATTGAACTTGAGATTGCCTGCTGATGGAGGGAACCATTTCCTCTGCACTTTTGATTTTCTATGTTCATGGATTTGACAACTTATCGGAATATTCCTCAGAAAATTTGAGCAAGAGTATGGGTAAGTGGGGATTGAGGATCTTAACCACCAAAAAAGCCTGAGTTTGATAATATCAATGAGGTCAGAAGTGGAGGATTGCTTGTGTTGAAAAATTCGTTCGTTTCTCCATAACCAGATGGACCACGAGATGACAAAAAACAGAGAGTCCCATGCTTGCCTGGACTGTCGGTTTGGGTTTAGATCATGCCATTGATGCCACCATTGTGAAAATGTGTTCGGTGGGCATGCAATAATCATCCACCATTGCAAGCAACTCCCCCATATTTCCCAAGAAATTTTGCAGTTGAGAAGTAAGTGGTCCACGGTTTCTTCAAAAGATTGACAAAGAACACATATGGTTGCATCCTCCTCCAATTGAATAAGTCTCTTTATATTGGATTTCACTGCTATTTTCCCTTGGAGAGCTTGCCAGCAAAAGGTTTGAACTTTCGGGGGAACCGAGCTTTTCCAAATTGAGTATAATGGGGGTGAGTCTGGATGGTTCGCTGCTTCGATTGTTCTGCAAAAACTTTTAACCGAGAAAATGCCTTTTTCATCAAATCTCCACATGAGGGAATCAGGCTTAGATTTGCAGAGTGTTACAGAGTGTAGTTTGTGAATCAAAGAGTCCCATTGGTTTCTTTCCCATCCAAAAACATTTCTTCTGAGTTCGATATCCCAGGCCCATGTTGAGTCAGCCCAAGATCCGAAATCCTTGATGCAACCTTCCTTTTTTACAGCTAATGCAAACATTCTCGGATATGAGTTCATGAGATTTATCTCCCCCAACCAGCAGTCTGTCCATAGTTTGATTTTAGAGCCATCTCCGAGTCGCATGCCCATGCCTTCCTTAAAAATCTGCGCATGTGTTGAGTTCCCAGTAATTAATTTGTGTAAGCCTCTCATGAAGGTGGACCAATTGTTTCTAGAGCGATCTGGCCATCTTGGATTATCCTGGTCCAGACGATATTTGTCACATAGAATTCTCCTCCACAAGGCATTCGGTTCCGATCCAAATCTCCAGGCCCATTTAATCATAAGACCCATGTTTTTGTCCGTGATGTTGCCTAAACCCATACCTCCTCTGAATCTGCTAAGGCGTACTTGTTTCCATCCCACCCAGTGATGTTTTTTTGATCCGATATTCCCCTTCCATAAAAAGTTCCGCTGCAGCTTCTCAATTTCCTTGATAATCGATTTGGGCATAATGAAGAAGGACATAAAAAATTGAGGGATGTTGTTGAGGGCTGATTTGATGAGTGTGCATCTGCCACCAATAGATAAGGTTGTCTGCTTCCAATTGCTAAGCCTCTTTTTCACCTTGTCGACTACTGTCTTCCAAGTGGAAATTCTAGAAGGTTTTGCACCTAACGGAAAGCCTAAGTATTTCAATGGTAGGCTTCCCACTTCGCATTTAATAATGCCAGCCCAATTCTTGAGTACCGTGCGTTCAATTCCGAACCCAATAAGGCAGCTTTTCCCATAATTTATTCTAAGACCTGATGCCACTTCGAAGCAACGCAAGATTCTTTTGAGTGTACGGAGTTGTTGAAGATTTGATTGGCAAAATAGCAGCGTGTCATCCGCGAACTGAAGGTGTGTAACTCCAATTCCCCCGTCTCTTACTAGAATAGGGTCTATGGCACCATTCTCTACGGCCCTATTAATCAAGACACTAAGCCCTTCTGCTGCTAGATTGAAGAGAAAAGGGGATAAGGGATCCCCTTGTCTAAGTCCTCTTTTGAGCTGAAATTCATTTGTGCTGGATCTGTTCACCAATACTGAACTTGAGGCGGAGGATAAGCACTCACTGATCCATGCAACCCATTTCGAACCAAAGCCCATGTATTGCATGACATTCAGAAGGTACTCCCAATTAACAGTGTCAAAAGCCTTTTCAAAATCAATTTTAAACATCAACCCTCCGATATTGCTTTTCTTCATAGAGTCAACCATTTCAGATGCTATAAGCATGCTGTCCAAGATTTGTCTACCTTTAACGAAAGCTGTCTGGTTGTTGCTGATCAATAATGGCATCACTCCTTTAAGCCTATTAGCAAGGACCTTTGCCAGGATTTTGTAGATGCTACTGATTAAACTGATGGGTCAGTAATCGGAGATCGTGGTTGGGTTGTTGCCTTTAGGAATCAGTGCTATATGCGATGAGTTAAAGCCTGGAATTATGATTTCATGAGCATGGAAATCAGCAAAAAATTTTAGAAATGCACTTACTATGTGTGATGTTTCCAATTTCTTCCATTCTTATCTTAAATCTTCTTCGATGACTCTTTCTTAAACATTTATTTCATTTAACTCAGTTTATTCAATATTTAACTTCCCTCTTGCATATATTGAATTAACTCGTGACAAAATAAAATTAATATTAGCTTGATTACTAGTCATGTGTACACTATGCACTCTTTGATTTCAGTTGGTTCATTTTTAGTCCTTGATCAAAATTCCCTTTCATAGATCATTTCTTTTTTAATCATAAGGTTTTATCTATCTATTTGAAAACTAAAAAACAATCTTGTTAAATACACAGTTTGAAAATTAACTTTGCTAACAACTCTTTGGCTGGAGTAAACGTCGCAGATGATGTTATCTCACAATGGGCGGATTTGATTAAGTACAAGTAGGGTCGGCCTCCTGTGACTTACCTAGGTGTTTAATTGGTATGCGATCGGGGTCCTTGAACGCGTGGAATCTGGTGGTGTTGAAAATTGAGCAGAAGCTTGCGTCCTAGAAAAACAAATTTTTATCTATAAGCGGAAGGGTAACACTCATCAAATCAATAATTAGAAGTATCCCTCTCTATTTTATGTCTATCTTTCGGATTCCAGCAGGAGTGGCAGAGAAAATTAAAGCTCAAGGCATTTTTTGTGGAGCGGTTCTTGAGAGAAGAAGAAAATTCATCTGGTGGATTGGAATACAGTATGCTTAAGCAAGAGGAAAGGGGGTCTCAAAATTGGAAGGGGATAAGAATCATGGATTGCTCTCCAAATGGATTTGTAGGTTTGGCTCGGCTAACGGGGCATTATGGAAAAGGATTCTATGTGTAAAATATCACTTGTGTGATTCAGCATTGATGTTGAAACTTGATGGGTGTAATCGTGGCTCCCATTTCTTTAAAATTTGTCGATCTCTGCTCCTTGATCAAACTTCTTACTCTAATGTAATCCGTGTAGGTTTTGGGGTGGCAATTGGAAGTGGCGAACGTACCAGATTTTGGACTGATGTTTGGATCAGTAATAGCCCGTTAAAATAGCAATTTCCAAGAGTCTATGCCTTAGCTTCCAATAAGATTGGGTTTGTCAGTGAGTTCGGACAATGGGAAAGAAATGCATGGATATGGAACATCGAAGTTAGACATCAACTTTTTGACTGGGAGTTGGTCCAATGGAATTATTTTTGGAACTTGTTTCGTCAAATGTACTTTGCCGGGGAATTGGGGATCGGCTCATTTGGAACTTTGATCCCAAAGATGGTTACAGTGTCAAGTCTTTTGTGCGGCTTTTGAAGATCGAAATGCTCCAAATTTGTGTGGAAAAATGTCTGCCATGAAAGGGTTTACTCCACCAAGGGTGCACGTCTTTTGTTGGCAGCTTCTTAAAGGAAAGGTGTGGGTTGTCTACAAGGGGGAGATTTGTTATGTAAATTGTGCAACCTGGAAATTGAATCATGTGATCATTTGTTCTTACTATGTGTTTTTTCTTGGCAACTATGGGGTATGTGTCTTGATTGGTGGGATATCAAATGGTGTGCTCCAGGATCTGTGGTTAAATTTTGGGAACAGTGGGCTGATTTATGTCCTGAATTCTGCTTCCGAAAAATGTGGTACCTGTTGTTCGACACGGTGGTGTGGTCATTTTGGCTATGCAGGAATGATGTGGTCTTCAATGGTGCAGTGGCTGATCTAAGAACCATGCAAGATATTATCAAGATAAGGCTTTTATGGTGGTTTAAGACTTGGAAGAATGAGATTATGTTATCAGTTTATGACATGTTAACTAACTTCACTGAGGCTTGTGCAGAAAGTCCTCTGTGCAAACTTAGAACTCCATGCATTTGGATCGCTCCTCCGGCGGGGTTTTATAAATTCAATGTTGACGGGTCCGCTCTTGGGAAACCGAGTCCAGCAGGTGTAGGTGGTGTGCTGAGGGATATGCATGGGTCTGTTCGTGGGCTATTCTCACTCAATATTAGGACTCAAGATTCGAACGGTGCTGAGATTAGAGCAATTCTGGAGGCTCTAGAAATGTTTTATGCCATTGATGGAGGGAGAGGTGAGTGTCTTATAGTGGAAAGTGATTCGAAGACGGCGTTGGCATGGTTAAATGACTCTGAAGGGGTGGCGTGGAAGTATCTACCAATCCTGAATAGCATTCAAAATATCCGAAACTCACTTGCCGAGGTTCAATTCATCCATACGTTGAGGAAGCCAACGGTTTTGTGGACGGATTAGCGAAACAAGGAATGTCTCGAGTAATTCCTTTTAAAGCCTTGTTGTAAGGGATTTATGTGAAGCCCAGCCTCCAGCACGTGCTGTTTTGTTGCTCAGTCGTTTCTTGGGAGTATTTACTTGTTTTCGAGGAGTTTGACTTGAGCAATGGATAAGGTTGGGCAGGTTTCAACACAGCCTGCTCTATTTTTTGCCTTCTTTGATATTATACTTTGTGGGTGTCATGTTGTCGGTCTCTGAGTATGTGCGTCTGGGTGTGTGTGTGTCGAGACTTCTTCGTGTAGTGTGTGTTATTTCTTTCGGGGCATCACTGTTTTGGGGTTGGTACGCGTGTTTCTCCGTGGATATGGGTATTGGGGATATTTGTGAGTCTATAGTGGGTGTGTGAGTTCCTCCAAAGCTGAGTTCATTCCGTGTAGTGTGAGTATTGGTGTGAGTTTTTTTCGGAGGAAGTGTTTGGTGTGCGTCTTGTCTTTCTTCGTGGGTGTGTGTGTGTTTTGGTGTCCTCGGCTGGGTGCGTGGGTCTATGTGCAAGCTGAGTTATTGTGTAAAGAAATCCATTGTTCTGATGATGGGTGAAATGCTTTTTTGATTTGAAGGAGCAATAAGGGAATGGTCAGGGTTATTGGCGATAATTCATTTGAAGCGGATTGGTTTGAATTATAAAGAAATGAAATATTTGTTTTGTTTTGAGAAGTGGCATTAGTGATCCTTCATTGATTTTGTCAACAGCTGTTTAGTTTGGGTTGATATTGAAGGGTTGATAAAGAGCTGTATTGGATCAGGATGGAATGATCGTGTCGACTCGTCATCATGGGAATAATTTATGATACCAAATTGAAGCTTTAGCTTTTCAGATTCTTGGTTATTTGTGCAGAATTTGATTTGATCCGTATGGACTGGGGCTTTGTAGCAGTTTTTGTGGCCTTTCAACTTGCTGTCAAAAATGTGCTGGGGCTGTCAAAAACCTGCTGCTGCTGATGTCAATGTGGTGTGTGACTTCGAGAGGTGTGGAAAGGCCAGAGCTGTCCCAAAAATCAGTGGGAGGTGCTGCGATCAAGCGCTGTTGGTGGATGATATCTCTCGGACTCAATAGAGGAGCAAAACTGCACATGAGGAGTGCTGCTGATGTTGTATTTCCAGCAACCGTGTTTCTGATCTTAATGACTGGCCGCTTCAATTTGGTTGGAGATTAGAAGTGGAGTGTGGAAAGAAGCTTACTTACAGATGGATGGGGAGCCATGGAAGCATCCACTGATCAAGGACTATCCAACTTTTATTGAGATGATCAAGAGAGTACCATTTCAATCAGTTCTGATTAGTGGTGATGCTATGCCTGCTGTCAAATATGAAATTCTGCTGAAATCTGAATTTCCGGGTTGAAATCTGAAATTCTGGAATGCTGCCATTGTTATTGGAATAATGCTGAGTTTGTTTGAGTGCAAAGTTTCTCATCTCTTATTGCTAGTACAGTCTTTTTCACCACTTGTAGTGTTGTTAGAAGTGCTGATACAGATATTTACATAGGGCTGGATTGTGGCTCTTGTGTCATATTGTTTAGGAATGTTTTCCAAGTTCTTAGGGGGGTTTTTTTTTATTGGATTCCATTGGGAATTTAAATGGCTGATTGTATATTTGTGTTTGGGAATTGGGGTGATTGTATCCTTCTTGGCCTTTTGGCTTATTTAATAAAATGCCTTGATGTTAAAAAAAAAAATACACGGTTAAGTCAAGGAAGCACTTTTTCATCACAATTTGCAGATCCTTCAGAGCCACTCTACTTTTTGGTGACTTCTAGTTAGATCTTGTACCAACAAGTCCTTTCTCATGACTGGACTGTACATATCCATGTTAGCTTCCAATAATTCCCACAACCCCACTCTACTTGAATATTTTGCTCCCACATAGAAAACATACGAAATGACTACATTGCCATTTGTGAGGGATTTAAATAAGGATATTGAGATCTAACTAGCACGACTCAACTTTCGTGATTAGTACAATGTTCCCCAATTATAGAGTCATTTTGTTACGAAAACAGTTGGAAGTGAAAAAAATGGAAGAAGAAGAAGATAAATTCGGGGGTTAAAACTTACATGAGAACCGGGTCTATCAGCTGTCTGAGGATTAACGTTTGTAGCATTTAAAGCCTTGGCATGTACAAGGTCTGCTTTTGTTGTTCTACGAATTGGCACGCTCCCAGATGGACATCCATTACTCTTAGACAACTTCACATATTTATGTAGTGACGGAGCCTCTTTTTTAACAATGTGTTGTCGAGAACTTGGTCTCCACTACAAAAATAAATTTAAAAGAATACAAATTAAGAACGTAGAGAAACCAAACATAATTGAAACATAAAATAAAATAAAACAAAATAAAAGTATGATTACAACTCAGGCAGAAATTGAGTCTGCAAATATGAACATAGATAGCCGAACTCAAAAAGAATGAACTTCGCAAAAATGAGCAATTAAAGTGACATCATTTTTCCTTGCACACAAAATTGATAGCAATGAAAGTTCACCATTATAAATTGCATTGCTCAACAAGTTTTTTTTTTCGGAAAATGGTAAACATTCCAAAAAGAGATGTACAGATGTACAAGGGGCATACCCCAGGATAAACAAAAGGCACAAGCATAAGGACAAGTGGCAAACAAACCATTGGTTGTTTACCACTGGAAATGCCAAACCAGGCAAAACCACTCAACAAGTTGCCAAGATGTATAAAGCATAGGAATGACAATTCAAATTCCAAAGAACAGTTCACCATTTCAAATAAATTAGTTTAAAAGCATTCACAGGATAAGCTACATGTATTTCGTAAATATTGTATGCTTGTATTTTTAAGCAGGTGCTTCAAATATGGGAAATAACGTCTGGTATTTTATTTATCATGTGACCCACAATTACTTGTATGATTTTCCAAAAAAAATTGGACTAACTCCCACATAATTTGGAAATCACTTTTGATATAAAAATTTGGAAGCCATAGATTTGTTCTTGTTGCATACGGCCTACAATTCAATCACATTGAAGTTGGACAACATTTGATAGTCCCTCAAAGGGTGAATAATGCTATGGTTCTGAAATTTATATACCAAGTTTATGTAGGCCTAATTTTGCCCCCATTTTGGTGTTTCTCCTTTTTGAAAGCACAATTTCATGTTAATTCATTTGATAACTAGTTTATAAGTTTTGCAAAAATTTAACTTAAGGCTTTTTTTGGGGGAATAGAGCTTTTAAAAGCTCAAGGTTATTTTTTGGTTTTATGATTTTTTTTTTTTTGGAAGAGTAATGCGTCACTTGTACAAAACTATCAAATAACTTAATAAAAAATTTCATAAGCTACTTTTAAAAAGCCACGTGGGGGCCAAACTAAGCCTTAATGTGGGACCACATGATTTTCATGGGAAGATTGTCTTCATTTGTACTTGTGCTCTACGTAGCACAGGCACATGTCAAAGTCGGACACCAACACTCCTCAGACACGCGCCACCACAAGTGTTAACATAATAAAGTGGGAGATAAGTAATTGGTTAAGTCGAGAAAATTTATGAAAGGGTAGTGGATATGATTTTCTATTTGTCACATCTTAGGCGTGTCTGTATCCTACTTTTTTCGAATTTTTCGTGTCACGTAATTATTGGTATCCGTGTCCCGTATCCGTATCCCGTATCCATATCCATGCTCCATAGGTCTACCACACTTATCATATTCTTACATTAAAGTGGCTTCTCTCACCCTTTACACGACCACCTTAGGCTTCATTTGGTTTATAA
Organism: Hydrangea macrophylla; assembly: GCA_033977485.1. Lineage (NCBI taxonomy): Eukaryota > Viridiplantae > Streptophyta > Magnoliopsida > Cornales > Hydrangeaceae > Hydrangea > Hydrangea macrophylla. The sequence goes on from CM066996.1 coordinate 56,280,603, forward strand.
CTAAAGAGAAGAAAAACAATTTGCCTACCACTGTCTCAGTTGTTTTCACCATGCTTAAATAATATTACAAATTAAAATTTTCAAAATATAACATAGACCCAATAAAAGAGGAAGGTAATGACACACAAAGTTCAATTTTTGTTTTATTATTTCAAGTCCACCCAATTTTATTTTGCTTCATTTCTTTCTAGTATTTTCACCATGTTTACATAACTTTAGAAATTATAAAGTACCAAAAATTGATACTCAAGAAAAGAGGAAGGTAAATGATTGACAAAGTCCAAATTTATTAATATCATTAGAAATTATAAAGTATCACAATACAATTGAAAAATAATTGAAACTCCAGACAAGAAGAAGGTAAATGATTGATAAAGTCAAAAATTTTCATTTCAATTGCATCCTATTTTATTATAGTTCTTAATTTCATTATTGTTTTACTTATTAACATAGCAAAGAAAAACACTTTCCTAGTCTTTTCTTTACCTTTTCATCACCAAATCCATAAACTAAATAGGACACTAATCTCTAAGTTTGCAGGGCACAACAAAATGGGGCCCAAATGATCCAGAAGTTTTTAATAATTCTTCTTTTCCACAGATCAGTACATTATTTTATCCATTTTTGTGATTAATATATCTCTAAGTTGCTGAATTTTGCTACACAAAAGCAGATGATATATATATAGATATAGAAACTAGGAATAGTGAATAAGAAAAAAGAGTAATACCTGAAGTTTGTGATTCTTTAACAGAGGATGATCAAATGCGGGTTGCTTGTATATATCAACACAGTCAACTATATCTCCATACTCTGTCTGTGAAGTTTATACAGCCAAAAAAATGAAGAAAAAGAACCCTAACTGTTAGTAGTTAAGAGGTGAAAAGAAGAAAACAAATCAGATTGACGTTAATAAAAACAAAATTCCAATTTAATTGGAGGATTTTATAAGATCGGACCAAAACCTAACCCACTAAAAAGAGCGTCGATAAAGGCACATTCATTTTTTAAATAGGGCACATAATTTTTAGTTAAAAAATTAGTTTTTCACTTTTTACTTTAATTAGTAATGGCGCATCACTTATTTTACCATTTATTATATTTTACAAATAAACTTAAACCATCCCAACTGACAAAAATCATTACAAAATAAACTTGAACTACCCCCAATTGACAAAAATCAGTGCAACACATTTCTTGACATACACAACTTAAATCCAATCCTATCTCCAAAAAAAAAAAATCTGAACTCCCTCATAGCCATAGCAACTAAGGTGATCAACATAATGAAGCATCAACACTGGTAAGAAAGCAATATAATTGTTAAAAATCAAAAACTTGAACCATAACATGACATTCAATAATACACTACCAGCTTTTGAAACTAGCACGAAGACTGAATATTCTTGTATTCTAATAACTTGAAATAACTTAAAAGTCAGGACTGAATAGGACACAAAATAAAAATTAAAAAAATTATTAGAGAGCTAAAACAAATTAAGTTGATGCTTTATTCTGTTGATCTCTTTAATTGAAGGAAAAATAAGAAGAACTAGTTTCAAATAGGAAATTAGGCCCGGCAAATGGGCCGGCCTGGGTTGGTTTGGACCGGGCTAGAATCGGGTGGGGCTGAAAATGGGGTAGGGCTCAGATGATACTCGTATTCTTAGAAAAAAATTCTATGATACATTTGATTTTAATTGTGGTACTAAAATGATTGTAATTTGTTACTAAACTGTAATTTGGTGCTAAAGTATGTTGGGCGTGTTATATCCCACACTCATAAATTTTTTTAACTTATTTCGAACCCATTAATTTTTTAAAGGCGTCATTTCAACTTGCACAATTCGTAGTCGATTTTAGCAAAAAAAAAAATTGGAAGAAGTCGCAAATTAAAATGACGACTTCAAAAAGTTGATAAGTTTGAGAAATAAGTTCCATATATTATCCACACCCAACAATCCCGACTTTAAATCCAGTGGGCCAAATGTGAGTGCCACAAGAGAGCCACCGAAATCAAGGATCAAGATTTGTTAGGTGTAAAATTGGGTGTGAATTTAGATGTGAGTATAGCATTTTTATAAAGGCCAAAATTCATCAAATGTATGACACTGAGTTGTATCAAAGAAGATACCAAATGTTTAAAGATACCACGGCTCTATCATATATTATTGTATACACAAAAATATGAATAAAAGACCACAAAAAATTAATTTGTATCAAGAGTGCTGCTCCCAAATCCCAAAGTGCAACTTCTTCATTTCATGGAACTCTTCCAATTTCAAACTTATGTATCTGCATGTGGACAGAGTATATGATTCTTCTATTGGCAGTCAGTCATCTTCTTTGTCATATGCATTGTTTGGAAGTATCGGCTGATACCAAGTCATATCGCTTGAGTCAACTTTGTTTCGGCCTCCCGAGACAAGTTAACTCTGCGATACAAATACGATACATATCATACCTGATTTCGAGTTTCATCTCTCTAGATCTGTCACAGAGCTTCTCTTTCGGCCAGAGAGAAGAGTACAGATATGTGTGTCGGTGAGTATGTGTGTGTTTGTGTGTGTGTGTATGTTGATGTGTGTGTTTATCTTGTGTGTCAATGTGTCGATGCTCAGAAAGAGAGTCATGTGGGTCTTTGACTCTCTGTTTTGTATATAAATACGGAGTAATACTTAATTTTAGTATCTTTGTTTTATATCTAAATTTTTTTGTTTTTTAATGAGAGGATTTGTGGATCTTTGTTAATGTGTGTATTTTTTTTTTCGAACGAGATTATGTATAATTTTTTTTGATTTGTTTAAAATGTGTATGTGTATTAGTAATTTTTTATTTTTTGTTTGTTTGGTAGCATTGAATACTTTTGATCCAATTATTTGTGTAGACTCTAAAGACACTAGATCAACAAGCCATAAATTGAACAATAATGCTACACACAACCAAATGCACAACCAATTGCACAACACTGCTTAAAGTGTGTTGGACTTTGTGCTAAAAAGTCTGTACACACACTGCACATCATTTTGTGTGTACAGGCTTTTTAGCACAAAGTCCAACATTTTTAAGCAGTGTTGTACAATTAGTTGTGCATTTAGTTGTGTGTGTAACATTACTCTAAATTGAATACGGAGTAATATTTAATGTTATAATTGCTACATTATGTGTTGTGATAATCTATTAAGTCAATTGTGCTATTGTTATTATTTTTAGAATTTTAATCTACAAGGCCAAAATCTAAATCCGAATCCATTTTTCTATGTTATGATGAGATATCGGCAATTATTATGTGGTTGGGCTACTCTTTTGAGAAATGATTTCTTATATTTACATATCTTTCTACCCGAAAGTTTTAAATTTCACAAACTATTTTTGTGAAATTTCAAAACCATTTTTGTACATGCCTTCTTAAAATTTTCACTGATTTTTGATGTCTTACTCAACCCAAGGGGCTGGGTGTACTAAATACATTAATGTTGGTATACGGCACTGGATATACTTGTAGTATAAAACAAGCAAAAATTTATTAATTTCATAAAAGTTTTTTTTTTAAATTTTTCAAAACTTTTTTTGTAAAATATTTCAAAATTTTCTCAGTGTTTTTTTATTTTATCATTATTTAGAATTTAATATCAACATTGGTACTTAAAAGATAGATCGAGTTGAATCACTTGAGTGGAATGTGTTGTGTGCCTAGCATATCTCTCGAAAGATATAAATGTTTTAAGTTTGAAGATAACTTTTAGAAATTTGTTGAAGTGCACAATCAGCATGTGAGATGCTGCGTATCTCATGTAAGGGTATTGTTGTCCAATACAATGCTCATTGACTTTTTAGCAAAATCTTTTTCCTTGTTGGATCTAATGGTAGAAAAGTACCCTAAAAAGGAGTTATCTGCAATTACCCCTTCTTCTTTTTTTTAACCTTGAATTTAAGGCATTTTGTCGAGAGGGTTGTAGCATAATTGGCATAGCCTCTTTTTTTCCAATAGGAAGGGAAAGGGTTCGATCCCCAGAGGGCAGGGGCGGAGCCAGGAATTTTGGCCAGGGGGGGCCTAGGCTATACGGGGGTTCGGGGGCAGCGCCCCCGAAAAATTTTTTTTGGGGTCTATTCATACATAATTGACAATTTTTTTAGGGTCTACTTGTCTATAATTGTGATGTTTTGGGGATATGCTTATAATATAAGTCTATTCGGTGACACGTAAATATTATATAGTGTCTTTCAAAATTTTAAGAGGGTCTATTTCTAAAATGCATAAAATTATCACACTAAAAGTGTAATTTTTGAAATTTTAGGCGCATTTCTTTTGAGTTGTATATACCAGTATATCAATATATATGTAGTTGATAGCACTAAATTGGGCCTTAGACCCCTTTGAGGGCCTAAACATAATTTGAGGGGGGGCCTAAACATAGTTGAGGGGGGGCCTAAATGTAAAATACTAAAAAAATTTAGGCTAAAATTTTAATTTTCAAAATCTCAGGGGGGGCCTGGGCCCCCCCTGGCCCTACACTGCCTCCGCCACTGCCAGAGGGGATTCTAGTTGCTTGCCCCCAGTTATTTTTCAGTCGGGATGAGTGACCCTTATTGGGCATTGATGGTGGCCAGTGTAGAACTTTGGGATCGGATTGGGACTGAAGGTGTATGTGTGTTGAGGGGAACGAATGTGTATCCAATCCAGATTCAAATAAACATTAAAAAAATATATATATATATTTGTAACGTATTCAATTAGGTTGAATTAGTTTTAAAGGAGTCAGAGATAGGAATTCAAGCCTTTTTTCTTTTTTTTTTTTTTTTTTTTTTTAAATCAACATAAACTGATAAACATGCAATTCAGCTAGGTGAATAACAAAAAATTAGTGAAAAATACCTGAATTGTTTTCAGCGCGGGTTTATTAATAGCACTCAACTGTCTTTCGAGTTCCAAATCTTGTTCTTCAGAGATCACACGTTGTATACCTCCATAGCCACAAAGAACCAGACTTAAAACCACAATTGCAAAAAATATAATACCAAATCTAACCATGGCTTCACTAATGCTGCTTGTGATAGAGATTGATCGTACCTTCTCAATGTACATGCAAAAGTGATGTAAATATAAATACGTATTTATACACACAAGGATGACTACAGAGTACAAATTGTATTAATGCCTGTGAGAAGTAAACAAATTCCTATAATTGGAAATCATAAATTAGCATTGATCACATAGTTGAATCAGTTTTAAGGTTAATTGGTAGGAATTAATTATAATGGATTTTATTTTATTTTTAATTTTTTCATTTTTAAGGACTCAAAGATTTGCAAATTTTGTTTGAAATTTTGTGATTCTCAAATGACACAACTTGTGTACCTTTTATGGTTCCCAAATAGTGGTGTCAAACGGGCCGGGCCGGGCTTCACCTAAAATCGGGCCGGGCTTGGGAGGGGAGGGGGGGTGTCCGCCCCGGACCGGTGGCCCGGGTCTAGCGGGCCGGACATCGGGCCGGGCCGGACGGGCTAGCGGGTTTCCTTCGACTTTTGGCCTTAAGCGTGGTGGGCTTCGGGCCGGGCCGGGTATTTTCTTCATTTCGGGCAGGGCCGGGCCGGGCCATGGACGGAAGAATGTGTGTCCACCCCGGCCCGGGGTATGTGAACCGGGCCTAGCGGGCCGGGCCGGGCTTTTAGCCCAAAAAAAGCGGGTCGGGCCGGGCCAACCCGGCCCGTTTGACACCTCTATTCCCAAAGTTGTATGCCAATTTTAGTTTCTAAATACTTTAACAATTGTACCATATATTATAGCAGTGGTTGATGTTATGTGTTTATCACATACCATAACATGAAAATAAAAATAAACAAATAAAACTAGAACTATTAGGAAACATTAAATTATTCTGTTCTCATGTCCACCCATCAGGTTCGGACACCTTACAAAGAAAATAAAAATAAATAAATAACTTTTAGCAATATTTACGAATTAGTTATCTATTACAATATAAGAAGAGAATATGGCATTGAACAGTTCCATCACTGTAGAAGCCTACAGTGTAGTGACTTTTTTACCCTTTTGTTGATTTTTTTCAACCACAAGTGTGTGCGTTAATCTATATCAGTGTGTATTATGTATGTGAGTGTGAGGCATAATTGGGAAGGGACAAGAGCCAACAGTGGGCCCCATCCCATGTGACTTTCCTTTGTCTTAAGATCAAAATGTGGGCACATAAAATTGGGAACTGATTACAAATTTTCAGTTTCCTTCAAAGAGAGGGAAAAAGAGAGAAAAAGAGGAATGAGAGAAAGATGAAGACGACAACCACTATTCCGGCGAATCTCCCGAGCAGCTTACACTCTGCGCCTGCTTGAATGTGATAGGTGAGTAATTTTTTGAACCAACACTTCTATCTTTGAACACAAATTGACACATGCATATTTTTTTTTTGGTCATTCCATGTGTTTGAGAAAATTCCTTAAAAAGGGCAGGTATATTATTCCATGAATTTTTGGTTAGATTTGTCAAACAACATTTTTTCCTCAAATCATGTACATGCATTTTGATTTTCTTTAGCTTTGAATACAAATTAACACATGCATATTTTTTTTTTGCATTCCATGTGTTTGAGAAAATTCCTTAAAAAGGGCAGGTATATTATTCCATGAATTTTTGGTTAGATTTGTCAAACAACATTCTTTCCTCAAATCATGTACATGCATTTTGGTTTTCTTTAGCTTTGAACACAAATTGACACATGCATTTTGGTTTTCTTTTGTTTCATGTTTCATATTTTTTTGGATTTAACATTCTTCTTCCTCCAAATTTGTTTTTTTGCTCAGACAATGTCCCCTAAGCCCTGGCCTCTTTAGAGGACCACACTCAATGGGCCAACACTTTTCAGTGTTTCTGCGACAATTATTCTTCATCTTCTTCTTCTTACATTCATACGTTTTAGGGTCCTTTGTGCTTTTAAAAGATAGAGATTATGCGGACAATCCTAGGAATAATTTAACACGACCGCCTTAGATGCAAATATCAATTGGGATCAAACATGCCAACTGGTTTTTGGTGGTAGACGCACTGCCATATATACAGATGAAAATTGATTGTACCCAAACAACACTAGACGTACCTCTTTAGTTGCTTCATTGGTTGCATGTTTGATTTGGAAATTATTAACAACCTTTAACTTCTAATAAAATCAATAATTTATTTATGTAACTGTGGTTGTGCCTATTCTTTCCTTCTTTTGTCTTGTGTGATTTTTACATGTTTTGTATAGAGGAGTCATTAGTTGGTTAGTTGTGTGCTTGTTTTGTCAAGGCTTTGTTTGGTTTGCTATTTCTAGGAAAAACTGGGATACAAAAACCAATAGGGAAAATGCAAAACCAATCCCCTTTGGTTTTTTGCCCTTATCTTTTGAATGCCTTTTCTATACGTTTTTAGCATTTCTCCTTTTAAATAGTTACCCCCCTTCCCCTTTTTTTAATAGATATAAAAACCTAGCCAAAAGTAATAAAATTGTTTATGATTTCATTATTGAATATACTACATGAGGATATAGTATTTTTACAATTCTTGTCGTTTACAATTCTTGTATTTTCAAGCTTTTGTTGGTCAATCTATATGCCTAATTCAAATTCTGTGTGTATCTGGGCAATTTTTTGGGAGGACCTTTATTGTTGCTCTCATCTAATTACTAAGGTAGTGTATTATGGTATGTCTACACCATTTATTCTGTTGGAAGCTAATCCCACTGAATATTCAACTAAGGTAAATTTAATTTATCAATTATGTTTGATTTTAATTTAAATTTCAAAGTGCAATGCTTACACTTTTAGGAGATTTTTTTTGTCAATTGTCGGGAAAGACTTCAAATCATGCTCATGACTCGACTTTTTTGCACCATTTTTGCTGCATTTGTTATATTTGTTCGAACTTTGTGTACCAAGTAATTTAAAGTTACTTTATGATGATTTTTGCCAAGTGGTTATGCTTGATACTTTGATACTGTAAACTTAGACCTTCAACGCTATTTGTGCTATTCTGATTAGGGTTTTGATTTTTTATTTTCCTTTGCTCCTTTATTTTTCAGTTACGCTCAACAATTCTCTGTTTGCTGTTTCACTTTTGGTATGTTATATTGTTTTCTTCCTTTAATGATAAATCCCGTTCTTCTTAATATTCAACTTTTCCTTTGGCTTTCTGTTGCTCAAGAATCTATAAACACAAGTACTTAAAGATGTATTCTCCATGGGCATTTAATTTATCGTTATTTAACAGATCAAATTTGATCTGATCGATAGCTACTCCCTATTGTCTAATTGCTTAGTTCTTAAAAACATTAGTTTAAATTTCCTATTATTGTTAATGAGATAGTGAAAAGCTAGCTCGATGATTATGAATGGTTTACCTTTACTTAGTCTTCCGGTTTATATTGTGACTTTCATAAAATATCGCTAATCTTTTGTGTTATTAACACTATGCAATAACCTCCCTTATGCTTTAGCTCTTCTAACCACTAAACCATTCCATTTTCTATTCTTCAAGTGCAGCTCAATTTATATTCCTTGTGTGTGACGTGTAATGGAGAATACGCATCGCATATGTTCATCTCCTCTCCCTAAAAGGCGGAGGGGATTATTTGAGGTTGGGAGTAGTAGCAGGGGTGAACTCTTGTATTTTAGCACTTCCGAGATTTGTACACAAAATCATGTGGTCTCTGAAACTTGTTCCTCCGAAGGTTTGGAGTCGTTCATCTATTTCTTGGACTCTGTGTCATTAATACTAATCCTCTTATGTACGTTTCTCCCCATGTGCTTCCTCTTTAACTTTTAATTTATTCATCTTGTTACTTGTATGGGATTCACAAACATGGTGAATTCATTATTAGGCACATTTACCTCCGGGGGGGAACAACTACCTTTAGAAACAAACGTTGAGGTTGTTGATTATAATGTTGCCAATGCACTGTGTGACGAGGAAGATTCTCTGCAGCATGACAATGCAGACGATGGTAAGGGAGGAATTTTTCTTTAGGATTATGTCGAGGAGCATCTTTGACTTGTTAGAGGTCGAGTTTGTTTCAAATGCTATCCTATATAGATCATTTCTTTCCTTTTAAGTTTTTCAAATTTATTTGATCTACAGAACCTGATAGGAACTCAATTCCTAATATTGAAATTACTAGATCCAGTGGTGCAGGTATTATTTTCTGGTTACTTCTTACCAATTGTTCAAGTTAGGTCTCTACATAGGACTCGCATTGTACATTGTTGGACTATCTAATCTTTACTATTGTTAATATAGTTGGTACCAACTCTGTTCGCCGACGGTCTAGGTCTTTTTGTGGAATATCTACTCTTCAAAACATAGTTGGTCAGGCTGACATATTGCCAGAAACTCGATCGTGTGCTTATTGCCAGGCGAAGCGCTTCCACCTTGAGCCAAAGGGGTTTTGTTGCTCAGATGGAGGGGTTCTGCTTGCATCCACTGCCCCTTTATGGGAATTGTTCACTGGTTCTTCAGATCTTGCAAAACATTTAAGGACCTATGTCCGTACTTACAATAATACATTTGCTTTTACGTCTTTTGGTGTCACATATGACAAGGACCTGTGTAAGAGAAATTCTGGAGTTTACACTTTTAGGGTGCAAGGTCAAGTTTATCACTTTCTAAATGCGCTTCTCTCTTCTGATGGCAATCTTTCGCATCTTCAACTTTACTTCTTTGATATTGATGTACAGATACAACATCGAGCCAAATCATGTGACCGTTTGCATCCTGATATTATATCCATCATCGTTGGAATTCTTGTTAATAATCCGTATTCTGCCTTTTTTCATTCGCTCTCTAACATTCCTAATATTCGCGATCGTTCAATTGTTATTAAAGATAATATTGAACTTGATCAGCGTGTATACAATGCACCCATTGCCTCTCAAGTTGCTGCAATTTGGGTCGAACAATCAGGCGAGGACTACTCAGCGTCACGACATATTGTTGTTCATAGTAAACCCGGTTTTATTCATCGAGTCCAATATTTTTACGCATGTTATGACCCTTTACAGTATTCGATATTATTTCCTCAAGGGGATTTCGGATGGCATGAAGGAATTGAGAAAATTAGAATTTGTGGCGTTCGACAACTACCCAATAACCAGCCTTTTGATTTGAATCAGTTCCAGTCTGCAGAGCAACTGTTAGGCCAAGAGGCATCATGTGGGTAACTTTGTTGCTGCTCTTATTCATGTTGCTTTACTTTTTAACCAGTCCTTTAACTTTGTTATAAATTTTTTGAAAATTCACAGTGTTGCAACAAGGACGGAAAAAGCATCGTAACTGTGTTTCTTGTCGAGAATATTATGCATATAAGTTGCAAATGAGACCAAACTCCAAGTCTATTCTTTTGCACAGTGGCCAACTCTTGCAACAATATGTTGTCGACATGTACGTCAAATTAGAGAGTTCTAGGCTAGATTACATTCGGCTCAACCAGGATCAATTAAGGGCTGAAATGTACCAAAACATAATTGATTGCATCTCAGTTGGGGAACGAAATGGAGCTCGAGTGGGGAAGAAAGTTGTCCTGCCTGCATCTTTCATTGGTGGTCCTCATGATATGTGTCGAAGGTATATAGATGTCATGGCTTTAGTCCAACGCTTTGGTAAGCCAGATTTATTCTTAACCATAACATGCAATCCCTCGTGGCCAGAAATCCAAAAAGAATTATTGCCCGTGGAAGAGGCTCAAAATTGCCCTGATTTAGTCACTCGAGTCTTTAGAGCAAAATTAGAGCTTCTGAAACAAGAGTTATTCACAAAGCAAGTTTTTGGATGTGTCGCAGCGTATGTCTATGTCATTGAGTTTCAAAAAAGAGGCTTACCCCATGCCCATTTCCTTCTAATCCTCAAGGAAGCATCCAAAATAAGATCTCCTGATTTATTTGACCGTTATGTGAGCGCAGAAATTCCTGATAAGAAAAAATTCCCTCACCTATACCAAGTTGTTTGGAAGCACATGTTACATGGTCCTTGTGGAGTACTTAATCCTAACAATGTGTGTATGAAAAAAACAGGATCATGCAAAAACCATTATCCAAAAGCTTTTTGTGAGCGAACAACTCAAAGCAATGATTCTTATCCCATCTATAGGCGGCGCAATAATGTTGAACCAATTAGAGTGCGTCACCAATTATTGGATAATCAATGGGTTATACCATACAATCCGTATTTGCTTGCAAAATTTGACTGTCATTTGAATGTAGAAATTTGTTAAACAATTAAAGCAGTCAAATATCTTTATAAATATATATACAAAGGGCATGATCGCGTTGCATTTCATCTGGGAATGGGAAATGAATTTGAAATGGTGGATGAAATAGAAAGATTCCAGTCAGCTAGATGGGTTTCACCTCCTGAAGCAATTTGGCGTATTTTTAGGTTCCCCCTTAATGATATCTTTCCTCCGGTCATCAACTTGCCTCTACATCTAGAGATCGAATGGCCAGAATGTAACATTTGCTCAAAATGCTGACCTTCAAAATGTTGTTGCATTTACTCCTTCTCTCAAAACCATGCTTACTGAATATTTTACAGCAAACCTAATCTATCCTGAGGCTAGAAAGTATCTATATAAAGAATTTCCAGAGCACTTTGTTTGGGATGATCAACGAAAAGCATGGCACCCACGGAAAAAAGGATTTTCAATAGGACGTATTGTAACAGCAAGTCCCCAAGAGGGTGAGAGATACTATTTAAGATTGTTGCTCAACCATGTCAAGGGAGCAACCAGTTTTGATGATCTTAAGTTTGTTAAAGGTATACATGCTACTTCTTTTCGAGAGGCTGCATTGCTTCATGGACTCTTAGAAGCGGATAATAATGTTCAACTTTGTTTGCAATAAGCCTCGGTCTACCATATGCCGCGATCATTGCGTCGTCTTTTTGCCACTATATTGGTCTATTGCAATCCTATCAATGCTGCTACTCTTTGGGAAGAATTCTCCACTTGCTTGAGTGAAGACTATGCTCGATTGCCTCAAGTTAGTATAAGGATTGCCACGATGCGTGCCTTGAAGGATATTGGCTTTTTGTTGGAATCGATGGGCAAAACTATAAACGATTATCACCTTGTAAGCCACAACATTGAATTTGATGAGGTTGAGCGAGGGAATAAAGAGATAGATTATGAATTGAAGTTAACTGTTTCAGATGATGACATGGCAAGCGTTGCAAATTTAAATCTTCAACAAATGGAGGCATATGACATCATTTTAAGGACAAGTCTTTCAGACTGCGGTTGTGCCTTCTTTGTTGATGGCCCTGGTGGATCAGGAAAGACTTACCTGTATCGTGTACTTCTTGCTACTATAAGGTCCAAGGGTTACATAGCATTAGCCACAGCAAGTTCTGGGGTTGCTGCATCAATATTGCCTGGGGGACGCACTGCGCATTCAAGGTTTAAGATCCCAATTAATGTTGATGAAAATACCTCTTGTAACATGAGCAAACAGAGTGGATTAGCTAGGCTTTTGTGCGTTGCGAAACTCATAATATGGGATGAAGCGCCAATGATGAAAAGGCAAGGAATAGAAGCCTTTGATCGCATGTTGCAGGATGTTTGTAGCTGCAAGCTACCATTTAGAGGAAAGACAATTATTTTTGGAGGTGACTTTCGACAAGTCCTTCCAGTTGTACCAAGGGCCACCATCGAGCAAACTGTAGATGCAAGTCTGGTTAAATCTCCCCTTTGGCCTACTCTTACTAAATTTAGACTAACTGAAAACCTAAGAGCTCGGCTTGATCCTGCTTTTTCAAGGTTTTTGTTGCGTGTAGGCGACGGCACCGAACCATCCATACTTGAAGATAATATAGTGCTACCTTCTTCAATGGTTTTGCCATATGAAGATGAAAATTCTGTAAATTTGTTGACAAAAGTCACTTTTCCAGATATTCAAAATTATGCAAATTGTATTGAGAGTATGATCAACCGTGCAATCTTAACTCCAACAAATGAGCTTGTTGATCAAATAAATAACACACCTATTGAGTCATTTTCTGGAATTCCGTTTGAATACAAGAGCTTTGATCGTGCTATTGATGAAACACAACATGTGTTGCAAGAAGACTTCTTTAATAGTATGACACCAAGTGGTTTCCCACCACACATTTTGCAACTCAAAGTTAATTGCCCTATCATTTTGTTGCAAAATATTGATCCATCGAAGGGACTTTGCAATGGAACACGGTTAATTTGCAAAACATTTGAGCCTAACTTAATTGGTGCCGAAATTGCAGTAGGTGTCCACAAAGGCAAGCATGTTTTTATACCAAGAATCCCCCTTCTCCCTGCTGAAAATGAATCAACTACATTTGCTTTTTGTAGAACTCAATTTCCTATTCGCCTATGTTTTGCAATGACGATAAATAAAGCGCAAGGGCAAACACTAGACTTTGTCGGAATTTATCTTCCACAACCTATTTTCTCATGGGTAGCTTTACGTGGCATTGTCTAGGGCAAAGACTTCAGCATCAATTAAAATATTGGTTGCCCCTGGATTGAACAATATACCTAATAAAACAATAACACGTAACGTTGTCTGTAGAGACGTCTTTTTGTACGCTACAAGGGACTGATATTGTATATGTATATATATATATATTTTTATTTGTAAAATTCTGTTTGTTTAACTTATGATACTCCAATATAGCCTTTTCCATTCACTCCTTTTTTTTTTTTAGTTTTTGTTTTGTTTTTTTTTTTTTTTTTTGGTGTAACTTTCATCATGTTACTAATGTATGTCTGATTTGTATTTGGCGTTTGTAAAGTACTTTTGCAAGTTTCGTTCGTACCATGGCGTCCAAAATTTATGCGATAAAAGACATAACCCCAACTACTCCCTACCCATGGACTGTTAAAGCTATTGTTCTTGAAAAAAGCCTTCCTCGGGAATCCCAACCAAGCCTATACAAGAAGAAACTTTTTTCCCAAGGAGCGACAAAGACAAGTACTACATTCCAACGCTTGATCATAGCAGATTCTGAGGTATTGTGTGTTTATTTTAGATTTCAAATAATTTGGTTTAGAACTATACATCTTATGCAAGTCTTATTTAAGCAGGGAACTCGTGTACAATTGTCCATTTTCGGAGATGATATTGTGCTCTTTGAAGATAAACTACTGGTGGGACGAAAGTATAACATTTCCAGTTGTAGAGTCACACATATACCAGACAAGTTCCGTATTGTTCCAAATGACTGTCAATAGACACTTTTGTCTAAGTCGAATATAAAAGAAATGCTTGAAAATGATGCAATGATCTTACCTCAATTGGATGCCTTTGTCTCGTTTGACAATCTTGAACCTTACAAGGATAGCCTAACTAGGACTGGTAACTCTTCTAATTATGTTCCAAGTATTTTTAAATTATTTGGGGATTAATATTAAAGAGAAATTTTTAACTCTTTCTGCAGTTGATATCATTGGAATAGCACTACATCTGAACCCTGTTAAAGAACGTAAGATGTCATATGGGCCAGCAAGGATACAAGAAGTGTTTATCATAAACACCGAGTAATTTATCTTTGTCTACAGTAATAACCTCCCTTATGCTTTAGCTCTTCTAACCACTAAACCATTCCATTTTCTATTCTTAAAGTGCAGCTCAATTTATATACATTATGTGTGTGAGCGTATGTTTAGTATAAACAATTATTCCTTTGTGTCCTTATGTCATTATTTCACTTTTTATAGGTAAGCGTAAATTGATCTACCAAAGCAAATTAAAATTTTTGTTACTTAAATTCACTTTAACAATTTGTTTTGTAAAATTTACTTATTTTACTGTTGAATACACACACACACATATATGTATATGTATATATATCCCAATGAACTGACTATAAAGTATTTGAGATAATTGTTTGGGTTCTATGGCACCATTTTTTTTTCAAAGTATTTGTTAATTGTTATGTTACAGAATGAAGCCTATACTTTTTTCAATGTGGAATCAGTTTGTGGATGGTGAGGGTATGATCCTGAAAAATGCTATGACAAGAAAACCAGTGATTATTGGCAGACGTTTAAAGGTGGTTTCTTATAATGGTAAGTAATTAAGTGTCTTGTTTTCTCTATATATCACCAAGATCATATAAAAAAAACTTTTGATTCCACAAATTTCATAGGCACTTCATTGGCAACAAAGGGTCAAAGTTCGATTGCGATTGATCCAGATACTCTTGAAGCACGCCAACTAAATACATGGTAATTCAAGTAATCTCATGTTGTTACTTGATAGAACTTCTCTGTTTCATAAAATTTTCATTTTTCATTTTCCTTTAACAATTAATTACCTCAACTCTTTAGAGACACTTTTAATTGTCCAGGCTATCTAGCAATCTTGTCAAAGTTAATGAATTTATGGCTTTAGAAAGCTTACATGCCTTCACTTATACCTCAAGAAACTATGCACCTCATAAAATCACTTCCATAGCATCTCTGGCCAATCTTCCTAACAATGTAATGTTCTCATTTATTATTTATTAGTCTCAATCAATAAATCATGGAACTCTTTAATTTATATGAAGGATAGTATTTGCACTTATACATATAAACATATTAACATAGTGTGTTATGTATGTTAAATTAGAAAAATTACTCTCTCAAGTGTACACTGGAGGTGACTGATCTGACACAAAAATTCTACTACATGAGCTGCGAGGCTTGTCATGGAGGAACCTTTACTCCTTTCATGCATACTTTTGACTGTAACACCTGCAAACGTGTCGATGTACATGCAGTGCTATGGTATAAGTTTTAAAATTTTATTTTAAAAGTACTAATGCCACAATACGTTAAATGTATTTTCTTCACTTTTGCATAACAAACAGGTGTTGCCTCCATCTTAAGGCGACTGATCCAAGTGGAACCATACATGGGACAATGTTCGGGATAGATGCTGAAAAGGTGCTTTCATGCGAAGCAGCAACTATAATGCACAATTTAGACAATGTGAGCTATACTGACAAATTATCTTACTTTAGAAGCAATGACTATCTATTTCACTTTCTTTTGTTTTGCTAAAAGTTTTTTTGTTGTCATGAATGATACATGTTAAATACATATGAATGTGACGGCTTTGATACATCTAAAAAGAAATCCATAGATAATATAGAAATTTAGAAGTGATCAGTAAATTCTTCTCACATTTATTACGTTTTAATGTAATTATATAAGAAAGAGGTAGTTGAATGAAAATATCAGTCATAAAACAAGAGACTTGCAGGGACAGTTTACATCTTGTTTGTGGATTGTATGAATTCTTGTCGCTAATATTGTACCTTTTTCTAGGATTCGAAAGTGGAAATTTCTTCACTGATCAAAAGGAAAAGTGATGGAGAGGTGAATGTCATAGTAAAGCCGCATGAAAAGCACTACTGTGGGAAAATGAAAATAGTGTTTAATCTCTCCTTTGCTGAGAACTATTACCCTCCTACTGCTACAAAATCGATGGTGGAACAAACACAAGAGCAGTATGATGCAATTGAAGTATCAAACACTCAAAATGCCCCGTCTATCTCAACTCCACAACCTGAATCTGATATATCCATGGCAGCTGTACCTAATGCATAAAAACTGATGAAGACGAATCAACCTTTTGGTAGTATGGCATAGAAAGTGCTATTATCTTTTGATTCATGCTCAGTCTAATGATAGAAGGCTAACCAGTTTTTGTGTAAAGCAAATATATGTGAAATAGTAAGTCTATTTTTGAGTTAGGTTGTTTCCACTACTGTATATAGGTGTAAACTTATAACCTTTGCAATGGATCTATGTCATGTACAGAATTAGATCGTTGTGATGCCTTCTTGTTTGCTTGAAGAATTTGATATACTTTTGGAAATGATAGTAAGGGGGTTATCTATATAGAATGTGCCTATTTCTTTCCAGTTTCAGATGGGTTTTGGTTTGATATGGTGGATTCCTCGGTTCCAAATGATTTGATATTGCTTGTTCTTTTGTCTAAATTGTGTAATGGATTTTTTTTTCTTTTGCATTTGACTGTATGTTGTTTTGTTTCAAATTAATATATTACTGTGTTTATCCACACATATATTTAACTGGTTGGTGTACGGATAATTTATCTATATGTGCTACATTTCTCAGCATCAACGTAGTATTCAACACGTCCTATTATGTGCTTCAATCATCATCATCAACATAGTATTCAACACGTGCAACGCACGTGTTTTACCTAGTTTTGGTAAAGAAGGCAAAAGTTTATTGCAACCTGTATATAAACAGAAAAGGCATTAAAGTAAATTTCATTGAGGCCTTTTTGGATCGTATGGAAAAGATATAAAAAGAGAATCAATTTAGAATCCACACAAAAGAAAGTCAATTTACTTTCTAGGAATTCCAACATTGAAAAAATTGCGCTCCCTGTTTAAATACACTAATGTAAAGATCTGAACAAATCATTTAAAAACGTAATTTAATCAATGACCACATGGACTGTAACAGATATGCACTCAGGGAAAAAATTGAGAAACTACATTATTGTCGAAATACTGATTATAAGGAAAAATATCGATTAATATTAATCACATACGAGAAAAACATCTACAATGTGTATTGTAACCAATTTAGTACTGATTTTATTTTCAGCAGTTATTTTTGTTCAATGCATTTGATAACATACCACTTAATTAAACAATAAGCTAAAAAATTCCTGAAAATTTTTAGTTAAAAATACTACTAAAACTATTCACTGAATGCAGTCTATTTTAGTATATGAAACATTATTTTCATTATTGCAAATTAAGTTATTTAAAATTTTCAGTTCTTAAATTTCAGTGTTAGTTTTCCAAACTTAATTTTTCAATTTTATCAAACAGTACCTTAATTCAAAAATGTATAGGAGGAAAAAGATTAAATTAATTATATAAGTATAAGATAGTGAATGGGGTAAAGAAAAACGGATATTCTGTCAGAGTTGGTCGGCACCAACTCCCCCACACCTTTGCACATGTTCAAATTCCCTTTATCCATTTAATAAAAAATATAAAAAATAAAAATAAAAACAAACACAACAAAAAGAATGGGGGTAAAGAAAGTGAATGGTCATGTTTGGCAGGCTAGATAGACTTATCGGATATGATAGGATAATACAGGATAAGATAGGATAAGTAATTCTGTTTGACAAACTTACATTCTGATTTGCTTTTGGCAATGGGTTGGATAAGACTGCCACATATTATTACTTATTAAATTTAATTTTTGTTATTATTTGTTTAAATATTCTCTTTTATGTGTAAAATATAATTGAAATAAATACACTAACACCCCTTGAGCAATGGGTCAAAAACACTTAGTACGACTCCTAAACTAAAAAAGACAATGACTCATTATTTTTTGAGTCCTTGTTCGGTTCAATCGGCCGGTCCAATCGATTTTTAAAACAATGACAATGACTCAATGAGTAACCCCTTTATGTTAACTAGTTCTAACAGTGTTAGAGCAACTTCAAGGGTAGTCATCAAATTTGGGTATCCAAAATACCATTTGGTTATTTGAATAGTGTTTTACATACCAAATAAATCTCATGTACTTCAACCATAGTACCCAAAACTAGTCTCTATTTTATTATTTAATATATTTTGATGTATCTCAACCATACATACACTAAAAATATTATTTTATTCATAAACCAATGGCTTGGATCATCCCACCAAATATGCAACCCCTCACTTTCTCTCTCCAAATGCTATAACTTTGGAGACTCAAACCATGAGTTTGCATAATGGATCCCCTTTTGGATTCTCCATTGGAGTGCAATTTTTGGGATGAGGGGATCCATTTTGACATCTTTTAGTTTTGAATACCCATTTGGATCCCCCATTGGAGTTGCTCTTAGTCAAAAGTTTAAAATTATTGGTATACCCTCAAATCTAGCAAAACCATTCTTCCCCTTGCATCAGTTCCTCTTGATCACAGTAGCACCGTTGTTGACAACAACAGCACGGTCACTGACAACCTCTACTGTAAGTCTGCAATACTAACTACCAAAAGGTACCTCTGCTTCCACTTGATTCAAAGTACCTTCAATTTATCTTCCACAACTTCAAACAAATTTGTTTATATTTTTTGGATAATACTTGGGGCACAATTAAAGCCACAACCTTTTTTGCACAACCTCCATTTTGTGTTTATCTCTCTCCTAGTGGGCACTGTGGGGTCACTAGCACTGTGGGACCCATCAAGAGAGAGATAGACACAAAATGAAGGTTGTGCCAAAAAGGTTGTGACTTTGATTGTGCCCAAAGTTTTACTCATATTTTTTACATGTACACTTGCTCTCTCTCTCTCTCTCTGATGATTGGAAACCTCTTGTCTCTGACAATTGGTTTCCAATTTACGATTGTGAACTACTTGTATGAGAATATATGTAAATGTCTGTATACACCCAGACAAAGACGCAAAGACACACATATAAATCAGATTTGCATATTACGATTTACGATTGCACTATATAGGTATACATATGGTGGTTGGAAATTTTGATAAGAGATTTTGGAGTCAAATAAAGATTTTGGGGTTTTGGATGAGTTTCAACAATGATGTTCAACTGCTATTAGGTAAAAGTTGTAGAATATGTATGCAAAACATACACGGGCATATATATAAATAATGACCACCATTGAATCACACTTCAAAAACTGTTGGCCTGATGGTGAGATTAATTTTTTTCCTTTTCTTTTTCTTTTGTTCTTTTGTTTTGTTGTTGGGCAAAGTGACTTTGGTCTCATGATGTTTCAGATTTTGTAGAAGAAAATAGAAAGTGAAAGATAAACATTGGAAAATGCATATACTTTGAAGATGTTTAGAAAGAGAGAAGGGAACGAGAAAACCATGGAGATTTTTTATATTTTTTCTTAAAGGGTCATTTAGTGTAAAGTCTAAACTACTGGGCTTTTTTAGCAATTAGTCCAGTCCAATAAACTTCTTAGTAATAGGTCCCTTCTATTTTATTTTGACACTTTTGCCCTTATTCCATAATAATGCCCCTAAATAAATGACTTTTATATATACATATATAGAGTTAGGCTCCAGTCCGCACTAGGTAAGTGCACTGGGTGAACGCACTGGGCTCTTAAGCCTAAAAAAATATGTAGGTCAACAGGGCACGCGGGATGGGGCGTGGGTCAGTGAGGTGCTCCGTGGATTTTTTACACGATACATATATAGAAATTAGTGCTTATTAATTCTTTTCCTAAAATCTTGGGATTCAATTATTACTTGTAATTGATTGAAAAATTATGTTTGAAATTCAAATAATTTCCAACTGTAATTTCAACTCTATTCAAGCAAAATCAAACCACATCTCCAAATTTTGAGGACACAAATACAATCTCCATGTATCTTTTTTCTTCCTGTCTGTTATGAAATTTCACATGTTTGTGATGTGAAATTTCACAATCAGACTTACTATTATCAAATTTCAATTGAAAATTTACAAAAAAAAAAAAACTTTTTGTTATGACATTTCAACAAATAACTTACTGTTATGAAATTTCACAATCAGACTTACAGTTATGAAATTTCAATTGAAAATTCATAAAAAAAAAAAAAAAAAATTTGTTATGAAATTTCAACAAATAACTTACTGTTATGAAATTTAAAAAATTTTAAAAAAATAAAATAAAAAAATAAAAAAAAACCTTACTGTTATGGAATTTCACAATCTTCAAAAAACACACACACACACACACACACAAAAAAAAAAAAAAAAAACCTTGCAATTACGAAATTTCACATGTTACTGATGTGAAATTTCACATCCAGACTGCTGTTGAGAAATTTTATGCGTTGGGGATGTGAAAATTTACATCCAAAACTTTAAGATTTAATTCGTCTTCGCTATCCAACATACATTTCTTATACCCAGCAAGTTTGCAAAGTAGCGACATATCATCCTTCACAAAGCTGGGCTATCTTCGACGAACAAAATCCATCAACTCATTGAATCTCGTTGTAACAGAAATATTAGTCACAGCAGTCTCGCCGGCGTATGTGTAGCAAAGAATCGTATGATCCTCCATTTAAAACAGTCTCTGTAGTTAAAAATAAAAATAAAAAATTATAATAAAACGTGTGAACAAACAAAATTCGGTGATAAGAAATTTCACATTCAAGAAAACATTGAAAATCTTGGGAAATCATATTGAGTTCTAAAAATCATTTTTGTACTGGAAAATGATTTATATCTCGTACAAAAACATATTGATTTGAAAAAAAAAAACACAATCAAACAACGTGAAAAAAATAGTTGAATATGATACCCACTTACCGTAAGAAATGAACAACCACAATCCGTTCTTCTTCCTTTCAACAAAACTCGAAAAAACTCAGTTCGCATGAGGATCGCGATTAGATTTTTCCCAATAAATCAATGATCAATGGTGATCAATGGTAGTCTGGCGAACAAGCTTGATGATACAATAGCATATCACTTAGTTTCAAGGATACAACTTTCTGTCTGTATCGACTGAGATAATACAATTACTTCCAAAATTTCAAAATTTAACTTCCTTGAATGATGAAAAAAGATTGCATATCATTATCTAGCTACCTAATTTATTTCGAATGTTTAAGGGGAATGGTTACAAAATATGGATATTTATACATATCTATATTAAATTTCGGTAACAGTTTTGCATGCATTTAAATACATATATACGTTTATATACATATATATATATATGTACACATATATAGAAGATTTGGTGTTTAAAAGGGTAGATTTGTAAAAAAAATACTGTTTAAATGTTGTTAGGGACCTATTACTACGCACCCGTTTGGGGGGTGGGGATATATTGCTAGATTAAGAAAGGGGGAGTCCCTATTGATGCATGGCCAGGGTAGGTAGAGACTTATTTTTTTAAATACAAGGTCAAGGCAAGGGCAAAGTTGTCACTAAAGTAATCATAATTGGGAAAGTGAGCGTCACGTGACTGTTTTCTGATATATTTTTCACAGTTAGTTAATTAACGGAGGATGGGTGTTAACTTTCATGGGTTGATACTTGACTGGGTGCATTTGTCGGGTAAAATAGTTTAGGAGTGTGAGTTAAAACTGGGTCATAGTTCGGGGGTATAAATGTAATTAACCCAATATAATTTTATGCTTGAAACAACAATTTAAGAATTTTTAGATATTTTAATTATTATTTTATTCCCTAATATTAATTTATGACTATTTTTAAATTATGGTATTTGATAACTAAATCTTTACGAATATTTGCTTTTACGTTTTTTCTTATCAAGCCCATTGCTCCTTATTCGGCCCTATCTCTCCCTATTATAATTTATCCCACGAATTTAGGATAAAAATGGAGTTTTAACTTCTTCTTATTATTATTATTATTATTATTATTATTATTTGACGGATAGACTGTTCCAGGCTTATCCTATTTTGTCCCATTATCCGACGTACCAAACGTGCCCAAACTGAATTCAATTGATCTCAGTTGGTCAACATAGTTAGCAGATTGCCCCTTGTCGTAAATGCGTCACTAATTTTCTTTGTAGTTCGAACCAAAGTGTAATCATCATGAAATTAGTTAAATGTATAAAGACAGAAGTTGGCATGGTTAATTTATTCTTTGCTTACTTGTAGATACACTCCCTATGATTAGTGCATTTTTTTAACACACTCTCTACGCAGGCTCTGTCTTGTTAATTTAACGAATTATCAAATTAGAATAGTACAAACCACAGGATATACTAGTGATACATTTAAACAACATGGATCAAATTAGAAAACATGCTAACTAGGACTACATACGTAATCCACCTATTTTTTTTATCAGTGTGTTGTGCTAATTTTTTTCGATAATGAATTTTCTACTAAAATTAATATATGTAGCATACCACCGCCGTAAAGTTAAAATTTCAGAAATTATGGTTTTTTTTTTTATGAAATATCACAAAACTTTTTTTAACATGTTTTTTTTTTAAATTTGCATAGAGTTTCTTGGCTTCAAATATGGCCAATTTTTAATTTTTTTAAAAATAATAATAATTGGAATTAGTCGGAATTCATCAATTAGATAACCATAGAAATCATTGTCCAAATGCAAATGGAAATTTGGCAGCATGGAGATTACAGGTGTAGGCCAATAGCCTTCGTATTTTGTTGTTTGAAAATTTCAGATTTTAATACTTGTTTTCTGTCTATGATCAAGGAAAAACAAATGCAATGATAGTGAACTCTTTAACAATTAATTCAAAAACTAAAAAAAACAGTGGATTTGCATGTTAGAGAAAAAAAAAAAAAAAGAACATGACACAAGAAGAAACAAGCAGAAAGAACTCAAGAAAGTAGATAATTGGGACTCAAATTCAATCAAATGATTAAGTTGTCATGTAACCAACCTGGAAAAGTTAATTCTGTTTAGCAACCAACTTTTTACAGATTTTTCAAAAATTAAAATTTTCAAAAATCTAAAAATGAGTCAAAAGTATCGAACAAAAGCTTCTTTGAAAAAACTGAAAAACTGAAAAAGTGAAATGAAATGAAATTGTTATTATACTAATTATTGCAGTTCAAACTTTCTTGCTGTCATTTATTAATTTTAAACTTATGTTTCAAGAGTAATGCAATGCTTTCAAAATTTGTAACCAAAGTGTGGTTCTTAGCACATTTGGCAATAGACGTGCTAAATTTCTCACTACACCAAAAGTGCCAAAGTGGCACGTTTCACGCATTTTCAATTGGCAGTGCTTGAAATTGTGCCAGATTTGATTAGGTAGGGTTTTAAATATTGTCAATTTAGCGTTTTTGGTATAGTGTCTATTGTAGGGTGTTCACTTGGTCCTATCATTTTGGATGGTGGTCCTACTGTCACATGTGTTGTGAACCATATTAGGAATAAAAAATTTAAAAAGCATGACATTGCTCCTGTTTCAAATGTCCTTTTTGTTGGGTACCGTTTGTATACAAGTCAATACACATGAGATTTATACATTTTTAATGAGCTTATTATTTATTAAAACATGTTGTTTCCGAATTGGGCCTTGTGGGCCTAGTTAAGGTCCAAGCTAATTATATTAGCTTTAGAGTATCTAAAGGCAAGAAGCCTTTAGGCTGGGAGATTCCAATAAAAAAAAAAAAAGAAGGCTGCGCAGCATATTGCATACACAGTTGAGATACAGAGAGGGTAGGTCTCGGTTTTGTGTGCTGAGTGTGTGCGGAGGCGGCTTCAAAGTGATAGAGAGTGAAGGAGGCGCATGCTTTGGTTCTCAAGGGATTGTTTGGCTACTCAAATCCTTTAAGGTTTTGGAGGTTTATTTTGTATTCATTTGGGTATTGTAAACCCTAAGAGGTAACCTTTGTACTCACTCTCTAGTTCATTGAATACCTCAAGTTTAGGGCAAAAACTTGAGAGAACATTGTGTATTCCTTATTTCAACATAGTGGAATCTTGCGGAGTTGCCATGTGATTTTTCCCCTCCCCATTGGAGGGTTTTCGACATAAATCTTGGTGTCATTTATTTTCTTGCTTGGGTGCCCCATTATTATTATATTGTTGTGGTTGATTGTGGTGAAAGGAATTTATTCATTGTGGCTTGGATATTATTTGTGCCTATTTAATTTACACTAGACAATGTTAAGAAGTGTTGCTCCTAATATTGGGGATTTTCGAATTTTTTCCCAACAAAGTGGTATCAGAGCTAAGGTTAATTATTGTTGAATTATTGTCTTGTGTAATTAAATGGAGGAATCATCAAATTCAATGATTAAGCTCACGGCTTCAAATTATGCAATTTAGAAACCGCGAATGGAGATATCCTTTTTTGTAAGGATTTGTATGATCCGATTGAGGGTGATACGGTCAAGCCTACAACTATGTCCGATGCGGATTGGGTAAAATCAAATCGGAAGACAGTGGGTCAAATTAGACAATGGGTTGATCACACCGTGTTTCACCACGTTGCCCAAGAAGTTAATGCACAAAGTTTATGGAATAAATTAGAGTCTATGTATGAGAAGAAGACCGCGCAGAACAAAGCTTTCTTGATTCGAAGGCTTGTGAATTTCAAATTCAAAGATGGGAATTCCGTTGCCGGGCACTTGAGTGACTTTCAGAGTATAGTTAATCAGTTGGCTACGATGAAGATGAATTTAGATGATGAATTTCAAGCTTTGCTTTTATTGAGTTCTTTGCCTGATAGTTGGGAGACGTTGGTTGCATCTCTTAGTAATTCAGTTCCTAATGGTAAGCTGACTTTGGAGATTGTTAAAGACAGTATGTTTAACGAGTAAGCCAGGCGAAAGGGTATGGGTACAGATCAGACACAGGCTCTTGTCACGGAGAACAGGGGTAGGAATCCGAACAGAGGGTCTTGGAAAGGATCTAAAGATCGTAGTAAGTTCAAGAATAGCAGAGGCAAGTCACAGGCGAGAGGAGGTTTTGTATGTTATTATTGTAACAAGGAAGGCCACACGAGCAAAAATTGTAGAATTCGTAAGAGAGACCAGAAACAGGGTAACACTGAGAAGAAGTCAGAAGACAAGAATACTACAGTTACAGTTTCTGAGGATGTGGTGGTACTCTCATTTGGAGATGAGGAGTGCCTACATGTTACAGATAGTGATGTCGAGTGGGTTATTGATACAGCCGCCTCCTACCATGCTACTCCTAAGAGAGAGTTCTTCACTTCGTACAAAGCTGGTGACTTTGGTACTGTGAAGATGGGTAATACCAGCTATTCCAAGATTGAGGGGATAGGTGACGTGTGTATTCGGACTAGCTTGGGTTGCACTTTGACATTGAAGGATGTTCGGCATGTTCCTGATTTACGGTTGAATTTGGTTTCTGGTGTTGCACTAGATAAGATGGATTATGATAACCATTTTGGAAGCGAAAAGTGGAAACTCACCAAAGGGTCCCTAGTTGTTGCAAAAGGGGAACTTTGTTGTACTTTGTACAAGACTCATGTGAAGGTGTGTTCAAGCGGGCTCAATGCAATTGAGGATGAGTCTTCACCAAATTTGTGGCACAAGAGGTTGGCGCACATGAGTGAGAAAGGGTTGCAAATTCTGGCAAAGAAGTCCCTCATTCCCTTTGCCAAAGGTACAATTCTTAACCCTTGTGATTATTGCTTATTTGGTAAGCACCATAGAGTTTCCTTTCATGCTTCTAGTAAAAGAAAAACAAAGTTGCTTGATATGGTTTATTCTGATGTTTGTGGTCCCATTGAGGTGGAGTCTTTGGGCGGTAATAAGTATTTTCTTACTTTTATTGATGATGTTTCACGTAAAGTGTAGGTGTATTTTCTGAAAACAAAAGACCAGGTCTTTCAGCATTTTCAGAGGTTCCATGCCATGGTGGAAAGAGAGATAGGAAAACCTTTGAAGTGCCTTCGTACTGATAACGGGGGAGAGTACACTTCAAAAGAGTTTGAAGCATATTGTGCAAGTCATGGTATACGGCATGAGAGGACAGTTCCACGTACCCCACAGCACAATGGTGTGGCCGAGAAGATGAACCGCACTATTGTAGAGAGAGTCAGATGCATGTTACAAATGGCTAAGCTGCCTAAGTCATTCTGGGGTGAAGCAGTTCGCACAGCTTGTTACTTGATTAACAGGTCTCCTTCAGCTCTATTAGATTTTGAGATTCCAGAGAAGGTATGAACTGGTTGTGATATTTCATACTCTTATCTGAGAGTGTTTGAGTGCAAGGCATTTGCACATGTTTCTAAGGAGCAGAGATCTAAGCTTGATGACAAAGCTACTCCATGTATCTTTGTTGGTTATGGAGATGCAGAGTTTGGGTACAGGTTGTGGGATCCAGAAAATAAAAAGGTGATCAGAAGCAAAGATGTGATTTTTCACGAGCATCAGACTTTGGCAGATTTTGAGAGACCTGCATAGCCTAGAGCGAGTAGTGCTCCAGACCTCACATCAGTTCCTTCCACATCACACGGTGCCACAGATGGGGGAGAAGTACAGTATGAGCCAGTTATAGATGTTCCAGAATTTGGGGATGATGATGATGTGACAACCTGCATTTCATTTAATTTTAATTTGTATTTCACATTAAATTTGTATTCCTGGTGTTAATATAAATTGCAATTCTCATATTTTGAAATCTGATTTTTTTTTTATATTTCATATTTAAAATTCTTTTGGGGCCAAACCATAATTTCCATAAATATAGAAAATTCTTTCTATAGATTTGAAAACTATATCTATACTTGTGTCCAAACCGGAATTTATTTCCTACGATAATAGAAATTTTCTGTATATTTTATATCAACTGTAAAATATCAGTTATGTTTTAAAACTGCGTCTTTACTGCATTTGGGTGTGGGAGCACGTGAGCTCAACCACACCGGGAGATTTCTACCAATTGCTTGGAGCCCAATTTTTGGGCAGCCTTTATATATCACTGTATCTCTCAAATCTCTCACAGTCTCTCATCTCTCAACTCTCTGTGATTCTCAATCTCTCTCAATTCTCTCTTTTTCTTAAGGATTATACACACATACAGATTATATATATATATATATGTATATACACACAGTCACATAGAGATATATTGATATATCAAGAGAGAACGGAGACAATTTCGTTGACGACGGAGTATTCGGCGGAAATTCTCGGCCTCTAATTTCTGTCCAATTACCCTCTATGAGTATTATAAACTCACTCTCAATGTAAATATATGTATATTTCAGTATATGTATGTGTGTATATGTGTATATATATGTGTCCACCATTGAAGCTTTGAAAATTGGAGTTTTATAAAAGTTAACCAAAATCATTTCTGTAAGTTGGGAATGAAAGATCTTAGTCCCAATAAGCTGTGGTTCGAATCCTACGAAGTAATTCATCCGTATCGCGACGTACCAATGATTTAAAGTTTTGTCACCTCTCGGTTTTACGTGAAATCCGAGAGCTACGATTGAAATTAGTTAAAATCGATCGCGTATTCACAATCCTTGCGGAAAAATGAAGAAATCCATATATTACAAGTCATGTTTGCATTCGGATTTGAAAATGGGTCAAAAAGAGGCTTTAAATTCGTAACAGGGGAGAAACTGCTGATGCCAATCGATTGGCATGTTTACCAATCGATTGGTATGGGTGCCAATCGATTGGTATTGGTTCCAATCGATTGGTATGTGTTCCAATCGATTGACACTTTTGTCAATCGATTGACATTTTTCAGCACTGACGACTTTTAGTAAAACGGCCATAACTTCCTCTAGAAAACTCGAAAACGCGCACGGTTTGAAGCGTTGGAAACTAGACTCAAAGACCTTTCTTTTGGTATGTGATTCATGTACAAAAATTATAACTCATTTTTGAGGGCATTGCTTCAAAGTAGACTCACTTATGGTCTAATAGCGATAAAAGTATATTAAAGCATTCTTTGATGAATTCACCGGTTGTTTCATATAAGATTTGATTTCTTCTCGTATATCCATGGTTATCGTTCCCAGTACTTTTTATTTCTGTATTAAGTCACATATCATTCATGTGGAGTCAGTTGTACATGCATGGTGAGTGTTGGTCAGTATGGAAAAGAGTAATGGACAGTGTGGTATAGTGAGTGCGGTTGAGATTGTGTTGTGGACACTCCCTGGTAAGTGAGTACCAAAGTGTGTTGTGATTGAGATTGCAGAGAGGGTGTCTTTGAAATGCGACGGTGGCAAAATTGGACACTCCCTGACGACCATGGTAGCGTCAAAGTGTGTGAAGCCGAACTTGGACATTCCCTAGCACCCATGGTAGTGCTAAAGTGTGGCCTACGGACACTCCCTGATACCCGAGTCTGGATACTGCGTGAGGGTTCCTCCGGTATTTGCATGGCGGATTAGGTATTAAAGTGTGAGGCATTGGACACTCCCTGGTACCCCAGACCAAAGTGTGAGGCAAACTGGACATTCCCTGGCACCCCTGTGCTAAAGTGTGGCTATCGGAGTATTTCAAAGATACTGGTGTGTGATAGTGGATTGTTGGGTTTTGTCGAGAGAAAAGAGTCGGTAAGATGAGTTTGGTGCATTGTTTTCATACACGGTCACATATATGTGAATTATAGCTTTCAAATGATATTGTTGTTGTTTTCTAAAATGAACTCTTTACTCTAATGTAAACTCGTTGAATTAAATGGTAATTTGAAAATGGTAAATGAGTATGTTTTACATTCAAAGTTATGTTTTTAATACTCACCAACTTCTTGAAGCTGACAGCGCTGATGCGCCCTGGACATTCGTGTTCAGGCTTTTTAGGTTTTGATCAAGCGGAACATTATGATTATGCAAACTGAGAACGGCTGCTTTGGATGATAGAACTGTTATCAATATCCTATGCTTTAAGTTATAAACTGTTTTATAATAAGGATGATTGTAATAGACGATAGATATTGTTTTGTTCAAGGCGGTCTGTGCCTTTAGATGACCCGTACTGTAATATTTATTAAGTTAGAAAAATTTTATAAGCCTTGATTGCTCTACTCTGATTAATGGTTTTATGTTGTTCGACATTTGGGACGGAATCGATCCTTCAAACTGTCGCGACCTACGGGTCCATAAAGGAAATTAAATGCTTTCCATATTTATGCTACGTCGGGGCGTGACATATGATGTGCCAGATACAGAGGGTGTTGAGCAGGGGGAGCAGCCCCCTCAACCAGAGATTACCATACCTCCAGTCAGGAGATCGACTAGGGAGCACAGGCCGAAAGTCTATTTCGGGTTTCTTGTTTACTTTTGCGGGGGGAGCTGTCTCGTGGCAGTCCAAGTTGCAAAAATGTGTTGCCTTGTCTACAACTGAAGATGAGTATATTGCTGCTACTGAAGCAGGTAAAGAGATGTTATGGATGAAACGGTTTCTCCAAGAGTTGGATTTGAAGCAAGATGAGTACGTGGTTCATTGCGATAGTCAAAGTGCTATGGACTTGAGCAAGAATGCCACATACCATTCTCGCACGAAACATATTGATGTTCGCTACCATTGGATTCGTGAGGTGATGGAAAAGCAAGAAATGAAATTGAAGAAAATTCATACAGATAAGAATCCGTCTGATATGATGACAAAGGGCGTGACAAGAGAGAAGCTTGAGCTCTGTAAAGAGCTAGCAGGTATGAACTCCAAGTGAGAGGTCGAGTTTGGGTGTTCCCTCCTCTCATGTGTATAGAGGGGGAGATTTGTTGGGTACCGTGTGTATACAAGTCAATACACATGAGATTTATACATTTTTAATGGGCTTATTATTTATTAAAACATTTTGTTTCCTAATTGGGCCTTGTGGGCCTAGTTAAGGTCCAAGCTAATTATATTAGCTTTAGAGTATCTAAAGGCAAGAAGCCTTTAGGCTGGGAGATTCTAATAAAAAAAAAGAAGGCTGCGCAGCATATTGCATACACAGTTGAGATACAGAGAGGGTAGGTCTCGGTTTTGTGTGCTGAGTGTGTGCGGCGGCGGCTTCAAAGTGATAGAGAGTGAAGGAGGCGCATGCTTTGGTTCTCAAGGGATTGTTTGGCTACTGAAATCCTTTAAGGTTTTGGAGGTTAATCTTGTATTCCTTTGGGTATTGTAAACCCTAAGAGGTAACCCTTGTACTCACTCTCTAGTTCATTGAATACCTCAAGTTTAGGGCAAAAACTTGAGAGAACATTGTGTATTCCTTATTTCAACATAGTGGAATCTTGCGGAGTTGCCCTGTGGTTTTTCCCCTCCCCATTGGAGGGTTTTCCACATAAATCTTGGTGTCATTTATTTTCTTGATTGGGTGCCCCATTATTATTATATTGTTGTGGTTGATTGTGGTGAAAGAAATTTATTCATTGTGGCTTGGATATTATTTGTGCCTATTTAATTTACACTAGACAAGGTTAGGAAGTGTTGCTCCTAATATTGGGGATTTCCTCATTTTTCCCCAATATTATATGAAACTAACTTTTTCCCCGGCTAGATTAACAAATCACACTAGTCTATAGAAAAATCTCTAATCCCCACTAAATTTTAAACAATTTTAATAAAATATCTAACCTATACAGAAAAATAAATTTTAGTTTATAGATCCTAAATGGGCTTGAAATAGATAAAAGCTTCCAAGTGGCATGTAATTGTTGTGCAAGTAAAGACACCAGTCAATTACTTAAAACAAAAGTACCATTATAATTGCCACAATTTCCACCTGCTCCCCAAAGAAAATCACATATCCTTTATCTCCATCTAAACTATGTGTTTACTATAATTTATGTTCGGGCGTGCCAGAGTCAAACGGGTTCGGTTGTGTAAACTAATTTCCTAAATTTCTCAATCAAGTGATGCAAGAGGCTTTTAATTAAATCTGACTTCTAATGAAATGAGTGTGAATGGTGAGTATTGAAGCACACAAGCTGAAGTGTAGAATTTACCACAGTAACAATCACAAACACAATAATAAAATATCTATCAGAATACACTTTATTGAACTATGCTTGGAACAATAAAAATAAAAAACAAGACCAGAACATGCTCTGTTGTTCAAAAGCTTAAAAAGAAAAGAATAACAAAAAGGTAGACCTAATGGTATGAATGCTGAAAAGAAAGCAACAAACATTGGGTTTGAATGCCTTGAGTGCTTTTTGAATGTTGTGTGTGTGCTATTTTCAAGAGTGATGCAGAGTGCCTTCAATGCCTAGCCAGCCTTGTATTTATAAAGTACTAATATGGTAAGGCCTCCTTCAATCACGCCATTAGTGGGATAAGGACGACCAGATTCCCTTCCTAATCCCAACTCCTTCCATCCTTATATATCAAGATTATGTCAATCCCGAATCCTTGGGATTTGGGTTCCATAGCTACTTGGATAAGACCAAGGAATTGACCTTATGGAATTGTGTTCGAAAATCAAGTAATTTACTTCTTAAAAAAAACTCTGGCTCCCCAACAAACCATCGGTGCTATGATCCCAAATCTATTTATTTTGGAACCACTTGATTGAAAGTTCGTCTTCATTTGTAGTGGTGTTCTGTGTACCACGGACTCATCAACTAGGGTATACCGTGTTTGTACCGTCTCAATGTCGAACAACGACACTCCTCTAACACACGCCACCACGTGTTGGATACCAAAAAAATAGGTCTTAATTCTTATCAACACCAAGTACATGTGGCATGGTACCTCTGATTCGAAATGTTTTTAAAATTTTGAGGTAGAAGCAGTGTTTGACATAATAAAGTGGGAGATGAGGAATTCCTTAAGTTGAGAAAGTTCATGGAAGGGTAGTGGATGCGATTTTCTATTTGTCGTATCCAATCCATGTCTATAATCATGTGGTAGGTGTGTCCTGTATCCGTATCTTGCTCCATAGGTGGTATTCGATCTACCACCCTTGTGGCATTTTTGCATTAAAGTGGCTTCTCTCACCCTTTACACCACTACCTTGGGCTTCATTTTGTTTGCCAAAAAAAAAGAAGGCGAAACAATGTGCCTAGCCCATTCTCTAGGGTTTTGACCATGCTTAAATAACCTTATGAATTACAAATTTCAAAATATAATAGGAACTCAAGAAAAGTGGAAGGTAAATGATTGACAGAGGCCAAATTTCAATTTCATTAGAAAATTTTGAAACTCCATAAAAGAAGAAGGTGCATGATTGACAAAGTCCAAAAATTTTCATTTCACTTGTATCCTATTTTATTTTAGTTCGTAATTTCATTATTGCTTTACTTATTAACAAAGCAAAGAAAACACATTCCTAGGGGCCAACATGATCCAGAACCAAATCCATAAACTAAACAGGACACTAATCTCTAAGCTGGCAGGGTACAACAAAATGGGGCCCACATGATCTAGAAAATTTTAACAACTCTTCTTTTCCACATATCAGTACACGATTTTATCCATTTTTGTGATTAATATATCTCTGAATTGCTGAATTTTGCTACACAAAAGCAGATGATATATATTAATACAGTCAGACTCTAAATAGAGCGCCATCTTTAGAGATTTTTTGTATATTTATATATAAATATATATAGATAGATATAGAAACTAGCTAGGAATAGTAACGAAGAAGAAGAAAGAGTAATACCTGAATTTTGTGATTCTTTAACAGAGGATGATCAAATGCGCATTGCTTGTATATATCAACACAGTCAACTATATCTCCATACTCTGTCTGTGAAGTTTTTACCACAAAAAAAAGGGTAAATATCATTGATCTCTCCTGAGGTATGACCTAATATCATAGATCTCCCCTATGTTTTGAATAATATCATTGATCTCCCTTATTTTTAAAACTTTGTATCACTGGCCTCCCTTATATTAAGGGTAGTGAATGAAATCTTGTGATGTCAGCAATTTTTTGCAGGTTAAATGACATTAGTTCTCTTGTCATTGACTAATTGGTCAAAATAAGCTCCCAAACATGTGTCAAATGACACAAATACCCTCACATTAGGTATTTCAAAGTGTGGGCACATTTGTCTAGTGAAATACATAAGTGAGGGTATTTATGTCATTTATCACTAGATCGTGAGGTTATTTTGGTGAATTAGTCAAAAATATGGATAGCAATGTCAATTCACCTTTAAATTTTTTCAGACATCATAAGATTTCATCCACTGCCTCTAACAGAAGGGATGTTATTGATACAAAGTTTTAAAAATAAAGAAGGTTACTGATATTATTCAAAACTTAGGGGAGGTCTTTGGTATTAGGTCAAACCTCAGGGGTGATTAATGATATTTCTCCAAAAAAAAAAAAACAAAGAACCCTAACTGTTAGTTAAGAGGTGAAATTAAAAGAAGAAAACAAATCAGATTAATGTTAATAAAAACATGATTCCAATTTAATTGGAGAATTTTATGAGATCGAACCAAAACCTATCCTTCCAAAAGTGCAGCAGAGTCATCTGCTTGGTCGACATTTGTTTAATTGAGAGCTCATTTGCATTTGGGAATAAATAAATAAAGGAATAACTAGAATAACCTAGTTCCATAAAAATTAGTCAAAATAAAAACTACATAGGGTAAAATGGAAATCAACCTAACCACATGGGTAAAGTGTAATTAATTCAAAATTCTATGATATATGTGATGTTAATTTGGGTATTAAAATGTCCTAATTTGTTGCTAATTAGATAGTAATTTGGAGTAATGACATGCTTCTCAAATCTCTAAATCCCAAAATTTCAACCCAAATAATGTGTCAATTATCACACTGAATTTTGATTAGAGTATGTTAAAGTAACCATAAGGTAATCAATAGGCCCATTAAATTTTGATTGGTTCCACATCATTTGAGATAGAGAATTAAACTTTCGATGTGGGAACCATAGCATTACTCTATAATATGGTTCTAAAGTTATGTCAGATGTATCAAAGAAGAGACAGTCCCCAAAAAAAAAAAAAATTTTTAAATGAAAATTCGTATCGCCCCAAAACTAAAATAAAGTCGATCACACCAAGTGTAACTTCATCCCTACTAAATCCTTCCAACTTCAGACTTCTCCGTCAATCTCTGGACGGAGTATAGTATGATACGTCCAGAAATATTCTGTAACTGTCCCACCGCCACGTGGTCAGCGGATAGCCCGGTTAGTCCGGAGTGGGAGCATGGAGTCCACACTTCCGAGGTGTTCAACTATAACCGTCCGGGATGCTCGACAGCTCGGGAACGAGGCTTAGTGACTCCCCGGTAAGCGCGGAGTAGATGGCGTCTCTCATTGTTTCCTTATACGGCCATGACTCTATCAAGAAAGAATCAGTGGTTGCCTAAACCACTTAGGAAACTCTCCTAACATTGTACAAATCTATTGCGATTAGATTAGGCTTCCTAATCTGATAAACTTACCATGTAAGGGTGGACTCTTACATCTATAAAAGAGCTCACCTATCCTCCTTAGAGGGATCCGAAAAGAATCTCTCGGAGTACACAAGCACTTACGAAGAGAACTCACCACTTACACGCATACGCCCGGCCGGTATTACTGGTAGTGCTGCCCATCTTTGTTGGTTCACCAGGCCCGCCGGTGATCTGCTAGTAAGAAGCACATAGACGTACACGTGGACGTAGGTCACCTCATTAACGGAACCGAACCACATACAAGTCTTCTTTGGTTTTATTTTCTGTCCAAATTACTCTTACCAATTTTCGACATCATTATAGTATATTACTCTTCTGTTTGTATTCACCTTCTTTGTCATATCATATGCGATGTAGATGTCATAGATAGGATCATATAGAAGCCTTTTCTTGTTTTTTTTTTTTTTTTTTTTTTTTTTTTTTTTTTTTTTCTGAATCAAAATAAAGATGCAATTCAATTACTGAATAAGAACAAATTAATTAGTGAAAGTACCTGGATTGTTTTCAATGCAGGTTTATTAATAGCACTCAACTGTCTTTCGAGTTCCAAATCTTCTTCTTGAGGTATCAACGTTGTTCTCTTCCATGGACACAAAGAACCAGACTTATAACCACTGTTGCAAAAAACGTAATGCCAACACTGGTAACCATTGCTTCACTAGGAATTGTTTTTTGAGGAAAATCTTGTGATCGGAATTGATAGTATCTTCTCAACGTCAATAAAACTATGTATCCATATATATATATATATATATAGCGAGGATCTTAAGCGGTGTGAAGGAGCGGATTTTGGGACGGACCACTTTTAGCGACGAAAATGTCGATTTTAATTCGTCGCTAAAACAATGATTTTTGCTTTCGTCGCTAAAAGCGACATTTTCGTCGCTAAAAGTGGTCCGTCCCAAAGTCCGTCTTTTGACACCCGCTTAAGATCCGGACTGCATATATATACACACACAAGGAAGACACTATAAACATAAATCATAAATTAGCATTGATCGTGGGTTTGAATCAAATTAGCATTGATCATACGATTCACTCAAAGATTTGGAAAATTTTACTGAAATCTTATGATTCTCAAATTACACAAGTTGTGTATATTTTGTAGTTCCCAAATTTGTATACCAAATTTGATTTGAAATGGTAATAGTTGTATGTTGAAGTAATTGATGGTACCACAAATGTATATATATATATGTATATATATTTTTTATTTTAGATATTTACTTGGATTATGGCTGGACACACACATTGATGGCACTACATATCTTTTTTTATTTTTATTTTTTTTATTTTGGATACTTACCTGGATTATGATTGGATACACACCCACATCCACCACACACACACCCACCCCAAAGCCCCACAATTAACAAAGATCACTTATTCCGACTGAAGAACAATTAAGGGGGCAAGCATAGAAATTTTTGTAAGGGGATTCGAACTCTCCGGTCACACCAATTGGGCTAGGCCCGCTTGGTGTTTGATGGTATCACATATTATAACAAGACTTCTTGTAAATTTGGGATTGATGTATAGTTAGGAAACATGGAATTATTTTTCTTTTGAGTGATGCTATGCTTCTTAAGTTTCTATCTCGAAGTACTTTTCAAAATGATATAGTAATGGGATCAGATAAATAACTTGCAATCAAAATTCAACTGATTCCCACTGTATCATAAGGTTCTTTCACGTCACAACAAAAAAAACTCATGAATATTACATATGGCAAAAATTTATTGGATAACATTTCTTTTTACTTTTTTGAGGGACATAAGTACATTTCTTTCTCTTTTTTTTTTTTTTCTTTCCCTTTTCCTTGTCTTTTTATTTCTTATTAAATTTTTTCCCCCACTTTAAGGCCTTTTTGGATTGCATGAAAAAGATATAAAGAAAGAATCAATTCACAGTAGTTAGAATTCACACATAGGATCACTTCACTTTCTGGGAATGCAATGATTCGAAAAGAGTAAATGTGCTCCCTGTTCAAATCTTTTGGTCTAATTTACTACACTTGGGGAAAAAAATCTACATTTTAAGGCAGTTATCATGGCTTAATTAGATAAAATATTTTTAGTAATATAAGTTTATACTTTAAAAAGTTTGAAGTACAGTAGTGTAAAGATTTGAAAAATCATTTTAAAACATAAAATTAATCAATGACGTATATGGACTATAATAGATATGCAATCAAGGAGAAATGGGAAACTTCAAACTACATTATAGTAAAAAAAATTACTGGTTTTAAGGAAAAAAATATCGATTAATATTAAGGAATACTTAATATATAGTTTATTACTGTCACTCTTTTTAGAAATTGGTCCCTAGTATAACACAACTTAAGAATTAGTCCCACTAAAATCTGAGCATGGGTAATTGTGCCAAAAGGATATTGCAACGGGAAATGGAGAAAGTGATTGAAAGGTTGGTAATTGATAAAGAGTCTAAGTTTGCAACCATCTACCCTGCAGCAAATAGAAATAACTCATTTGAGTTGGACGACATTTTGAATGCGTGGAAGTAGTGTTGTCTGTTGGCACAGTTTGGTATTCTTTGTGGGGATATTTTTTATTTTTTATTTTTTTGGCTCTGGAGGTCTGGAGTGTTTTACAAAGTTTCATGTAATAGCTGATCTGGGTCTGGACATTCCTTCGTAGTGGGTGAATTTCTATTAGGTGCACTTGATTTTCTTCTTTAATGAATCTATTATCCTTCAAAATAAAAATAAAAAAGATTGAAAGATATGGATTATTAAATTTTGAATTTTTCTTTTGTTCTTTGCTTCAAATATTGCCACTTTTACTTAAAAAAAGAAAAAATAAATAAATAAAGAAATTGACTTATAGTTTGAATTTTTCTTTTGTTCTTTGCTTCAAATATTACAGGTGCATGTAGGCTTATAGTTTTCAGATGTCATTGTTTCGAAACTTCAGATTTTAATACTACACTTGTTTTCTGTCTATAATCAATGCAAAATAATTGGAATGATACTGGACCCCTAACCAAATTAATATGGTCAATTCAAAAACGAAAAAAATAGTCGATAAATTGTAGTTCAAGCTTTCTAAATGTCATTTATAGTAATTTTAGAAGTCTCAAAAATCTGGAAAAAAAAAAAAAAAAAAAAACCAAAGATTAAAAATATCAAACAAAAGCCTTTTAGCAAAAAAAAAAAAAATTTTTTAAATCTTATTAGATAAATTGTAGTTCAAGCTTTCTAAATGTCATTTATAATAATTTTGAACTTATGTTTCAGAGTAACGCTACGCTTCTAAAATTTGTGTCCCAAATGTGGTTCTCAGCACGTGACAATGAGACTAACTTGATTTCCATTGGAGGATGTTGAAACTCGTCCCATCATATTATGGAAGGTGGTCCCACTGTCACGTTTTGAGAACCATATTTGATGTACAAAATTTGAAATGACATAACTTAAGTTTCAAATGTCCTTTTTGGTCATTAGATTTATATAAAAACAAACTTTATCTACCTAGATTATCTAACACACTTATCTAGAAAAAGCTCTACTTCGCAGTAAATGCTAAACTATTTTAGGAAAATCTCTAACTCCTTAAAAAGAAAAAGAAAAGGAAGAAAAAAAAGATTCTAAAACAAAAATATCTTACTCTCGTAGATCCCAAATGGGCCCGAAATAGATAAAAGTATCAAAATGGCATAGAGGAGTTGTGTAAGTAAAGAAACCAGTACGTCATTTAATTTATTACTTAAAACAAAAGTACCATTAATTAAGTGCCACAATTTCCACCTGGTCCCCCAAAGAAAATCACATATCCTTGATCTCCATCTAAACCATGATTGTCAAGACCATAGCAGGCGGGCTTGTCATTGAACTTTTGCGCGGACGTAGGGAAAAAAAGCTGATTCGATAGACCTACATACTGAACATGCTCAAAGAAACAAGAGTGATAGTAGCTACCATCAGGAAATAAGCCACTTCCCATTGGAGGACTAAGCTGATTGACATTAGCTTGTGCTCTACCTCCATAAACAATACGGGTTGCACCTCCACCTAAATGAGGAAATAGTTCTTTCGGCCAATAACCCACATGTACGTTATCATCCGTAAACACAAACCACCAATTTCCGGTTTTATTATCCTGTTATCAATCCAAAAGTTTTATAGACATAAATATACAAACACAGAAACATGAATTAGATACGTAGCAATAGCATTAAGATCATATGCAATAACATCACGTCAAAAGATTAAGTCTAGAGATGTATCTCTACCATAGGTCCAAAGTAAGGATATTTGTCAATGTTGAGTGAAGTTAAGTTTTTGTTTCTTGAAATGTTGAGTGAAGTTAAGTTCTTTTGTTTCTTGAATTAAATGTTCTTAAATAACACAATTCTTTCCCCCAATAGAGTACAACGACGTCTGGTATTTTACTTATTTTCAACCTAAGATTGAAATTCGAAATTACTTTCACGTAATCTTTGTAATATTATAGACCTAAGGTTTAATGAAGTGTTTGTTTCTTAAAGTGAAATACTCTCAAAGATTGGAGGAGCCTATATGTTTTGATAGCAAATGGGCATCATCTTGTAGAAATAGGCTCTCTTTGGTTTACGGATTTAGCGAGGCAAAGAAAGGAAATTAAGCACAAAGAAAAAAAAAATATCTTTTTTGTTTGCTTAGTAATTTATGAATATACTACTGAAGAAACTAGGAATAAAAGAAAATACATTGAGAAATAAATTGAAAAATTTTAATTTTTGTGAGTCATTTTTCCCATTTTTTTCTTAAATTATAATTACGTATTGACTTTTTTTTTTTTTTTTCTTACTTTTACTTTTGGCTTTTAGCGTTATGTAAGTGTCTACAAGAGAAAACACAGAAGCTTGATGCAAGTGAACTAGACAGCACCTGGTATACATGAGCCATCATATAATACTGGTCTCCATCAAGTTTGGAAGTATTGGATAAAGCTTCACCAAGAGTAACGCTCTTATCTACTTGCACAAAACCTGGACAAAGGATATTGTAACATCCAGTCTTTTTGTATCCATCTGCCTGTCAATTTGCAACAATGAGGAGTTAAATATCTGTGACTTTGTAACTTGTGATAGAAAAAAAAAAGAAAAAAAAGAAAAAAAAAAAAAGGAAGTGTTATTAGCTGCTAAGAGTCCGTCTGTGTGTGGGAATAAAATATTATTTTCTAAGATATTTTTCTAAAGATTAATTAATTTATTTATTTAATTTTTCAGTAGAGAGTTTTAAAAAGTTGTTTGCAATGTGCTATTGCTTCTGAAAATTAGTGAATTTTCAGCTTTTTT
Source organism: Hydrangea macrophylla (assembly GCA_033977485.1). Classification (NCBI taxonomy): domain Eukaryota; kingdom Viridiplantae; phylum Streptophyta; class Magnoliopsida; order Cornales; family Hydrangeaceae; genus Hydrangea; species Hydrangea macrophylla. Next base: position 56,320,751 of record CM066996.1, read on the forward strand.
TTTAATTAGTCTCAATTTTCAGATTTTTAACTAGCTATTTTATTTTTTGGCTTTGTATGATATTTGAAAAGCCTATGAAAATATGGTTTTCATACAAACTCATTTTTCAATATTTTTTCAACCTACACAAAAAAAAAAATATAATGATCTTTGACATGAGTTGGTAGAAATCAATGAGCCAAAGAGTTCAATCTATCACATGAGTTGATTATTATTGCAATTCAAACTATTATCGTGAATATAAATACAAGCTGCAATCATGAAAACACTTGGAACAAAAAACAGGAATTAATTATCCATTTTGAAGCTTCAATCAAGACGGTTATAAGAAATGGATTATATATAACTTACAGTCCAATAGGTAACAAGACGTGTGCGCTTATCACCATATAACGTTGGATCAACCTGGTACATGATCCATCAAGTAACATGTCAAACTTTTACGAAACAATCTTACCATAAAATATATGTATTGCATAAACTATTGAAAAGTACAACAAATTTAAGTTAGCTACCCAAATTATTGTTTGAGAGTTAGTACAAAACCTGATTAAAAATAAGACTAGTATTTATGTTTGAGGCCAATCTATAGTCAAGGGGACTGAAAGGAGAGTAGAAAATCATCACAAGATTAGGAAAAGTTGAGAGATTCAAGAACTTGATTTAATCTTTTTAAATCCAGCCACAAAAAGGAAAAATAATTGTTTAGAAATTGATTTATACTATAAAGGCCGCGGTAACAGCTGTGATCGATTCATTTGTTTCATGGATGGAATCGTTACTGATTTTTGGGGCTATGTATAGGGGTTTTTTGGTGGAATTTAGTTTGAGTTGGCCCCTAGTTCTGCTAATGAAAGTCTTCAAAGAACAAGGCATTTCATTTGGGAAACCTAGGTAAGCTAAGGAGTCTTTGGGGGTTATTTTGGGTATACGAGTGGATATAATGTAAATGATGGATTCTTTGCTCCTTGATTTCTTTAATGAAATTGGCTATTAAAAAAAAACAGTTGTGATCGTGGACTTATGCAAATCTAGAGGTGTCAAACGGGGCGGCCCGCCCCGCCCCGCCACCTTAACGAGTTGGGCGAATTTTGGGGAGTCACGGGGCGGGTCGGCGAAATAAACGGGGCGGGGCGAATTGACTCGGTAAGGGATATAGAGTGATTCGCCCCAACTCACTAATTCGTGGGTCAACGGGGCGAGGCGAGGCGGGCCGGCTAACTCGCGGGTTGGTTGGCGAATTAGCCCGCGAGTTGCTTGCAAAAACTTATTTTTAATTTTAATAAAAAAAATTTCTAAAAAATAGTTTAATAAAATACTTTATTTAAAAATAGTTTGTTGAAAAAAGTATTTGGAAACTTTTTTTTTTTTTTTAAATTTATTTTCTACTTAAAAGTTAAATAAAATTGTTTATTAATAAATAGTTTATTTGAAAACAATTAAATAAAAATATTTTATTCACGGGTTGGCGAGGCGGGGCGGGGTGGGTCCGCGAGGCGAGGCGGGTTACGAGGCGAGGCGAGTTGGTGGCGAGTCGTGGGTTAGACGAGCTGGGTCACGGGGCGAGTTGTGGGTTGCTAAAATGGAAGTCGACCCGGACCCATACCCAATGAATTGAGTCACGAGCTGGGTTCAACCACGGGGCGAGACGAGTTACGACTCGGGAAATGACGAATCGGGGCGGGGCGGGGCGGGGCAATTCGCCCCGTTTGACACCCCTATGCAAATCTATTGGGTGTTGAATTCATACAGTACTAAACAAATGTAGCATGACAGAATGTTTCGTTAGTTATACAAAAAGGATTTAATGGAGAAGGCCAACAATTTGCAATTGATTAACAGATAATTACCACCCATCCGACTTGAATAGAGTTGACTTGATCAGTCGGGCCTGCTTCAATCCAGATTTGAGCTCCGCTACTTTGACCATATTCTACCGTTGGATTATAAGCATCAATATTTGCTTTGGCTCCATGAAAAATGTTACTTTCTTGCTCAGTTAGGCTCACATATGAAAACTACATAGTAGAAAAGTTGAAATATTTAGTAGTACTCAAGGTTGAAATACAACAATTCTCTTTGATGTGTAAATGACAATTTTGAAATAAAATCTAATTTTGAGTTTTTTTGTTTTGTAATTGAAAAAGAGATTTAGTTATCCACGTCAGTAGGCGTCTTATTTAGGTGTCTAGCATTACTCAGTAAGGATAAATATTACGTATTTGCATGGTTACAAGACTTTATTTTTTTTGTGTTCTTTTTTTCTTTTTCTATTGCGATGGAACGCTTCCACTTTCTTTGTAAAAACCCCAAACTCATGCAAAGACGTCTCTCGTGGAGCATTTTTTCCCGTGCATGTCCTCGGATCGACATCGGACATTTTGTTAATTCGAATCCGGCACTTGCATTCTCATGCCTGGAATCCTTGGTAAAACTATGGATTGTGCAACACAGGTGATCCGTACTTAGACTTGCTTGTAGACCAGTTGCCAAACTAACACAAACGTAATCCCTCGGGGTTGATTACTGGTCATTTAAACATATAGTGACTCTTTTATATTTCAATTTATCTCTTTTCCATTGCAAGTTTCTTCTGAGACACGTGTATATTTCACCTTATTTCTTTCATAAACCCTACTTTATTTCTTACTGCAATTTCCAAAGGTTAAGCGACTGATGCAATTGGACATGTTACAAATAATCTGAAGAAAATAAAAAAAATTTGGAAGTCATCACTTACATGAGAATTGGGTCTATCAGCTGTTTGCGGACTAACATTATAGTTAGCAACATTCAAAAGCTTGTGCCGTATCAAGTCTGCGTTTGTTGTTCTACGGATAGGTACACTTCCAGATGGACATCCGTAACTTTTAGACAGCTCCACAGGTTTAGCAAGTGAGGGGACCTCTTTTTTGACAACTTTTGGTGGAGAAGTAGCTCTCCTCTGAAAAGTTAAATAATAGAAAATAAAAAATAAATTTACGAAGAAAAAACCGAACTAAAAGCGGATAGTTATAAGGTACGTAATAAAATGTAAATATTCAAAATTGTTGGGTTTAAAGTGATAACCCAATTTGTATTTGAGGGCATGCAATTTGATAAAGCAAGCAAGAGATTGAGGAAAAATGAAGAAAATGAATTGATCAATATGAGCTCAAGACCAAAACGTGGGTAACAGGGGAAGGAAGGCAGTGAGTGATATGCTCACTGCTATATATTTCTTTTAGTATTATATTCACTTTCTTTGGGACCAAAAAATGCAATACATATAGTCAAAAGTCTAGCAAGAAAAATTACTAAAATAGACATGACTTATCTAGAAAATTACAACCACAACTTGGACATTATTTATATATATATATATTAGTTTTAACACTCCCCCTTAATGCCAAGTTGTAACACCCAACATCTCCCTGCATTGCTGGAACTTATCTCTTAGAAGTGCCTTTGTGAAAATGTCGGCAATTTGTTCTTCGGATTTGCAAAACTTCAATTGAATTTCACCTTCTTCGATTGCATCTCTTATGAAGTGATGCTTGATTGCAATGTGCCTAGTTCGGCTATGTTGAACTGGATTTTTGGCCATGGCAATGGCTGATTTGTTATCACAAAACAACTCTGTTCCTTCTCTTTGTTTCTCTCCAAAATCCTCCATGATTCTTCTCAACCAAATAGCTTGTGATGTTGCTAGAGATGCTGCCACATACTCTGCTTCAGCTGAGGATTGAGCCACTGCTTGTTGTTTCTTTGAAACCCATGAAAATATACCAGAACCAAGAGTAAAAGCATAGCCAGAAGTACTTTTCATATCATCTATACTACCACCCCAGTCACTATCACAATAGCCTTTCAGCTTTGGTTCACAACATTTTTCATACATGATACCAAAGTCGGTGGTGCCACGAACATACCTTAGCACTCTTTTCGCTGCTCCAAAATGAATTTGGCTAGGTGAGTTCATGAATCTTGAAAGCAAACTTGAAGCAAACATTATATCCGGCCTTGTGGCTGTGAGATAAAGCAAATTTCCAACCAAACTTCTATACAATGTAGCATCAACCTTCTCTTCACCATCTTCTTTCAACAACTTTTCATGTGCTACAAGAGGTGTTGCCATTGATTTACAATTCTCCATTCTAAATTTCTTCAAAATATTTTCAGCATATTTCTTTTGAGAAATAAACACACCATGTTCCTCTTGATATATCTCAATACCAAGAAAGTGATGAAGCAATCCCATATCACTCATTTCATACCTTTTCATCATCTCTTTTTTGAATTCATTAATCAGGTTCTCATTGTTCCCCGTGAACACAAGATCATCAACATAAAGAGCAACTAGAAGAGTATCGGATGTACCTTGCTTCTTCACGTATAGAGTCGGCTCACTCTTGCTTTTCTTGAATCCTTTTTCAAGGAAATAGCCATCAATTTGGCTATACCAAGCTCGGGGGGCTTGCTTAAGACCGTATAAGGCCTTTTGTAGCTTGTACACTTTCTTTTCTTCACCCTTGATCTCAAAACCTTGTGGCTGCTCTACATATACTTCTTCTTCTAATTCTCCATTCAAAAATGCTGATTTAACATCAAGTTGATACAAAGACCAACTTTTATGGGCTGCCAAGGCAATAAGAGCTCTCACGGTGTCAAGACGAGCTACCGGAGCAAAAGTTTCATGGTAATCTATCCCAGGCTGCTGTGAGTAGCCTTTTGCAACGAGTCTTGCTTTGTTCCTTTGAATTGACCCATCAACATTGTATTTCACTTTATAAATCCACTTCAAACCAATGATCTCTTTGTCCCGTGGCTTGTCAACAAGCTGCCACGTTTTGTTTTTTTCAATAACTTGAATTTCTTCTTTCATTGCTTCCTTCCAAACTTCCTCTTTTATGGCTTCTTCAAAGTTTTCTGGTTCAAGAACACAAAAATTACATCTTTGATATACATCACTTAAACTCTTCATTTTCTTTGGAGTTGAGCTTGGAGAAGATGAACTTGAGGTTTGGCTTGATGAAGAAGAGCTAGGTGATGATGGGGGACTTGCTCTTGGAGAAGAATCTTCGTCATTTTCAACTTCATTTGATGGTTGTTCTTCCATTTCATCAACAATAACAGCCCGCTTTTCAACCTTGTTCTCTTCCCAATTCCATGTAGCATCTTTATCAAATAACACATCTCGGCTTATGATCACTTGGTTGTTTTTCAAGGAAAGCAGCCTATAGCCCTTTGATTTTGAGCTATAGCCCACAAATATGCACCTTTCACTTGTTTCATCCAACTTTCGCCTTTTCTCTTTCGGTATTTGAGCATAGCAAACACACCCAAACACTTTAAGATGATTTACCGATGGCTTTCTACCACTCCAAGCTTCTATCGGTGTTTGGTTCCAAACAGCTTTAGTAGGACACCTGTTAATCAAATACACCGCCGTATACACAGCTTCTGCCCAAAAGATTTTAGGAAGTTTCTTTTCATGCAACATTGATTTGGCCATCTCCATCACAGTTTGGTTTTTCCTTTCGGAAACTCCATTTTGTTGTGGAGTATATCCAACTGTGAGTTGCCTTTCCATTCCTTCTTCTTCACAAAATTTATCAAATTCATTTGAGGTGTACTCTTTTCCTCGATCACTTCTCAAAGTTTTTATGAAAAAACCACTTTGCTTCTCAACAAAACTTTTATATTTCTTAAATATGCCAAACACATCAGATTTTTGCTTCATAAAATAAACCCAAGTCATTCTAGTGCAATCATCAATAATGAGAATAAAGTACCTATTTTGGCTATGAGATGGATTTTGCATTGGTCCACAAACATCCGTGTGAACTAATTCCAACACTTGTTTTGCTCTCCATGCAACTTCCTTTGGAAACGGTTGCCGATGATGCTTGCCAAGAGCACATCCTTCACAAACATTCTGCCTTTCTTCAACACTTGGAAGACCATAAACCATGCTCTTTTGATGAAGTAACTTGAGACTATGAAAGTTCAAGTGCCCAAGTCTCCTATGCCACAACCATGATTGATCATCCACACTAGCTTTCAAAGCAACATGCTCAACATATTTGAATGTGAGTGGAAAGCTTCTATTTTTCTCCATTTGTATTTTTGCCACAACTTGCCTTGCATCATTTTTATCACGAATGGTGCATCCACTTGCTTCAAAATTAACTGCATAACCATGCTCCACAAGCTGTCCAACATTAAGTAAATTTTGCTCCAAATCTGGCACCAACAACACATCTTGAATAAATTTAGTTCCTCTCTTGGTTTCAACACCAATGGTTCCTCTCCCTTTTGCATTCACCAAAGCACCATTTCCCATTCTCACTTGGGATTTAATTGAGGAATCCATATTCAAAAAAATTGATTCATTACCAGTCATGTGGTTACTACAACCACTGTCAAGATACCAAACATCCTTTCTTTGCTCAGAAGCACTTTGACATGCATAAAACAAATTTCCTTCACCTTTCATTTCTTCAGAAAAATTACCCTGCTGATTGTTTTTAAATCTACAATCCTTGGCTATATGACCAAATTTTTTACATATAAAGCATTGTGGCTTCCCCTTAAACCAACAATCTTTCTCAACATGACCATTCTTTTTACATATATTGCATTTTTGTGGACCACCGGCCCCTTTCATTTGGTCGGCTTTCAAAAACTGTTCTGCCTCTTCCTCTTGAATTTCTTCCTCTTCCTCTTCCATGTCTACCACCTCTAAATGATCCCCATCTCTCTTGTTCATGCCCGAATTGTTTTGTTTCTTGATTGCTAGAACCAATATTTAGTTTAGACTGAAATGCACTTTCGACTGATTTTTCGGAGCGTCGTGTCAATCTTTCTTCATATGATTTTAATGAACCCATCACTTCTTGAATGCTTAACTTAGACATATCTTTGGTTTGTTCAATCACAGAAACAATAGGATCAAATTTTGCAGGTAGACTTATCAAAATTTTCTCAACAACTTGTTGGTCACTAATTTCTTCACCATAGGTTTTCATTTGATTTACTAATTCTGTAAATCTAGATGAAAAATCCTTTAAACTTTCAGCATCATTCATTTTCATGTTGACAAAATCTCTTCTAAGAGTTTGAAGTTTAACACTTCTTACCTTTTGGTCTCCTTCATACTCTTGTTGTAGTAAATCCCATGCTTCCTTGGCCTTTCTTGCTCTTATGATTCTTGGGAAAATCGTATCTGCAACTCCTTGTTGAATCAATGTTAGGGCTTTTGCATCTTTCTTCTTGTTCTCCTTGAGTAGCTGTTTTTGAGCATTCGTCAAGGTTGTCGTATCCACCGGATCATCGTACCCGTCTTCTACATACTCCCAAAGATCATAAGAAACAAATATGGTTCTCATTTTCACACACCAAAAATCATAATTTTCCCCATCAAAGATAGGAAATTGGGGTTGAGTTCCTTGATTTTGATTGCTTGTAGTTGCCATCTCAATCTTTTTCTTCTAGGTTTTGTTTCCCTAATTTTCTCCCAAATCTTGACCCAACCTTGCTTTGATACCAATTATGTTGGGTTTAAAGTGATAACCCAATTTGTATTTGAGGGCAATTTGATAAAGCAAGCAAGAGATTAAGGAAAAATGAAGAAAATGAATTGATCAATATGAGCTCAAGACCAAAACGTGGGTAACAGGGGAAGGAAGGCAGTGAGTGATATGCTCACTGCTATATATTTCTTTTAGTATTATATTCACTTTCTTTGGGACCAAGAAATGCAATACATATAGTCAAAAGTCTAGCAAGAAAAATTACTAAAATAGACATGACTTATCTAGAAAATTACAACCACAACTTGGACATTATTTATATATATATATTAGTTTTAACAAAAATCTTAAGAACTATCCACCATAACGATATCCGCTGAAAAAAAAAATATAAAAAAAAACAATATAAGTGTGTCAAGAGCCAATGTAAACTAGCAAAAAGAAAAATCTCTAATAACTTTATATTGTAACATTTTATGAACCGGTGACATAGTAAAACCGATCTAGGGTTAATCCTCACACAGTTTCTTCCCCACTGTGTCAACATGGGCCCTAATTGACATGTTTAAGCAACTCCTCGCCTCCATATATGCATTCAATATTTAATTGACTAAATTTCAGAAATGACAATATCTCAGGCAGTAAAACACACACACTCACACAAACATATAATAAATACACACACCCACAAATATAATATATATGTACATGGGTGTGTTTGAACTACAAATAGTGAAGTAGAAAGAGTATTACCTGAAATTTGTGATTCTTTAACAGAGGATGATCAAATGCGGGTTGGTTATAGATATCCACACAATCTATGAGATCACCATACTCTGTCTGTAAAGTTTATTCCATCCAAAACATCCTAATTGTTAGATACAAGGTTAAAAGAGAAAAAGAAAGTAGATTAATGTTAATCAAATAAAAGCGATTTAATTGGAGCAATGGGTCGATATATGGTTACGTGCATGATTGAGACATAGTTTGCATTCAGGCGAAAAGAAAGGAAATCAAACATTTAGACGTTTTATTGGAAATTGTAGATGTGGAAATGACACTATCCGGTTCATTAATATTGATTTAGTGGGGAGAAGAGGAGGAAATATTTATCCCTCAAAAAAAAAGAAAGAAGAGATATTGAGAAAAACTAGTCTTTAGTGGAGAAAAGAAGGAAACTGTGTTCATAATTTGGTTAAGAAGGAAAATGTTAACGAAAATAGGAAGGAAGAGAATAGGGCAGAAAGTAATTACTACTTATAAATTTTCAATTCCGCAAGTCAATTTAGGTGGGGGGGGGGGGGGGGGGGGGGGGGGGGGGGGGGGCGTATGGTTTAAAGTTATTACTAGTCTATATTTTAAAATATGATAATTTATGAAATCATGTAACATGGTGAAAAACTCTAGCAAAAAAAGTAATTACTACTTATAAATTTTCAATTCCGAAAGTCAATTTGGGGGGGTTGGGGGTTGTATGGTTTAAAGTTATTACTAGTCTATATTTTAAAATATGATAATTTATGAAATCATGTAACATGGTGAAAAACTCTAGCAAAAATATAAGGGAAATAGTTTACATTCTTATATAATTTCCTTTTCTTCTTCTTTTTTCTTTTCCAAATCTGCAAAGTAGAACTTTTAAGTTTGTAAGAATTGCATGGAACGGAAAGAGTTAACCCCCCGTCCAAAACATATATATATATATATATATATAATTCTTTGGGAAGCAGTCTCCTGATCGGGGTTTTTTGTTTTGTTTTTTTTTTTTTTTTTTTTCCCATTTAAGTTTTAACACTTCTACCTTTTTTTACTTGTATTTTCACAATATTCCGCTCTTTGTAATTTTTCTATTCCACTCTTTGCTTAGTTATTTGAAAGGAAAAAATCATCCTTATACTTTGACAATAAAATGTAATCTTTTTGTAAGTTGAACACTAAAATATGCGGGCTAAAATAACTTCACTTTCATTATTTTCTTTTTGTCACTATTTCGCTTATATGTTATATCTAACCTATACAATTTTAGAAGAACAAAATTATTCCAATCGTAAGTGATAGACAAATTTATTATAATTTTTTTCATTTGGTGTAAAAGTCTCGTATGAAGATATAATAGCCAGTACACGGAGGGGGAGCAGGTTCGAACGTGCTCATAAGCGTGACGGTTATATTCATAGCTAATAATACATAGATGTCAATATTAAAACTTCCTTTTGTTGGCACACCGACATTATTTTTATTTTTAAACCAAAGTTTGTATCCTCCAACTGGTCATTGTCTCATTTTACTCCCTTTTAATTTCAATTACATCAATTTGGTCCATAAAATTTTAAATAAAAGAAACGTAATTTTTCTAAAATTTCAACTTCATCTATATAATTTTTTGATAATTTTAAATTTTGTTTAGATTGCCTAAAAATTAGATGGCTACTAGATACTAGATAGCTAACCCAAAAAAAAGTTGGCTGGACATCAATTAAAAAATTCATATGTAATAAATATGTAGCCCATTATACTCCACCGGCCCAAAAAATGAAACAAATATATTTAATATATTTACTTAATATTGTAATATCAACACATCTTGAATACTTTGACTCCTTCTGTGATACGATATACTTTTCTCTTAAATATGAATATCAAGAATCATGCAATATCATTCTATGTTCAACTATCATCGGACATAAAAGATGCCGATAACATTAGAAGTCAAGTCATCCTTTGAAGACAAAAAAAAAATAAGAAAAAATAAGGAAAAAAATAAAAATTAAAGTAGCCTTGCTAAAGCTTCTTTTTTGAAATACTAAGGGTATATTTGGTAGACCGGAATGAATCCCGGAATTGAATTTCCATTCTTAAGTCCATTCCATTACCATGTTTGGTATGATCAAATATAATGAAATGACCAATCTTTTTTGGAATGGGATTCCTATTGAAGTAGGAATATGCAATCCTTTTCAAAAACTAAGGAATGCTCATTCCATTCTTAATGGAATGACTAAAATATGGTTATGTCAACATTTTTCAACTTTCCTTTTTCTTTATTTAATCCGATATGGTAATGTCAACTTTTTCAACTTTTCCTTTTCTTTATTTAATCTTCTTATCTTTCCTTTTTGGCTATTTAAAATTAATATTTTTTGACTAAAATAAATTTATTAAATATTTTGAATATTCAATTAAAATTTAATGTCATTCAATTCCTAGTTATGTAGCCAAACATATGAATGAAATGGTCATTCCTATTCCATTCATGTTTCATTCCATTGCCGAACTCATTCCATTCCCAACTCATTTCCTTCATGCGTGCCAAACATGCCCTAAGGCTTAGTTTGACCCCCATTTTGGTGTTTCTCCTTTTTTTAAGTACAATTTCATGTTAATTCATTTGGTACTAGTTTATGAGCTTTGCAAAAATTGAACTTATGGTTTTTTTAGGGGGAGCTTTTAAAAGCTCTAGAATGGAGCTTTTAAAAGCTGAAGTCTGTTTTTTGGTTTTATGATGTTTTTTTTTTAAGACTAATGTGTCACTTGTACAAAATTATCAAACAACTTAATACGGAGTAATAAATTTCATAAGCTATTTTAAAAGCCACATGGAGGCCAAACTAAGTCTAACAATAATAGAAACTACTGTGAACTCGCAATTTATTATGGGGAAGTACTGGAAAAATACCTCAATGGTTTTAAGCGCATGTTTGTTAATAATGTTCAACTGTTGTTCTAGATCCAAATCTTCGTCTTCAGAAATCACAAGTGGTTTTCCTCCGTAAACATAGATAACCAGATTGATAAACAGAGTCGCGACCAAGACAACACTAAAACTGTTCATGGTTTCACACTTTCACGAGTGTCGCTTCTACTATCAAGTGGACGTCGCAGCTTAATTTTGCTATATACATGCATGATATGATGGCTATATATAAAGAAGACACTCTTATCTTTTAAATGAGACGTGATTCTCAAAATTTTGCACTTTTTCAAATCCCATAAAATCTTGATTTAATGAATCCCATAAGGTAATAAAAATAAAATAAAATAAAACAAATTAAAAAAATTAATTAATTAATCCCATAAGCAACCTATGTTAATCGGAGACAGATTTTTGTCGATTAATATAGAGAGATGAAGTGTTCAAGAATTGTTTGTTTGGATGGACATTTCTAGGTAATAGTCCGTAAAAGACAGCCATAAAGCACTTTTAAGATGGTCTATATACATTCTTAAAAGAAAAGAAAAGAAAAGAAAAGAAAAGAAATTTCATATTGTTTGGGAGTTTAGGAGAGAAGAGTAAGTTACTTTTTTTCCTTTTGTTTGTGAGTTGCAAAGAAAAGAAAAGGAAAAAAATAAAAAATTACCATTCTATCCATCAATCGTACCTTTTTGTTTTTGCGAAGAGAGGATGAGAGATACCAATGAAGGAGAGCCGAAGAGAACCCAGAAGCTTGTGGGAGACGTACTTGTGATTAACGTGAGTTTTTTTTTTTTTTTTGTAGCAGCTGTGACTGGCGTATATAACAATGTATTATATTAGCCCAAGGACTTGGATGAAATTTTAATTTGTTAAGAATTAAATTATGGATATTATGAGTATTAATAAAAAATCATTAATCCTCACTTTATTTTCTCTCCATTTCTTTCCAATTTTGGAGAGAAAGAAATCGAAAGAAAGTGGAGGTTACTTTTCTCTTCTTTTCTCTCCCTTTCTCTCCTCTCTAAAACTCCCAAATGAAATAAAGTGCGAGAAAGTGATGTACTTTCTCTTCTTTTCTCTCCATTTTAAAACTCCCAAATATAGTGTTAATGTTTGATTTCACTTATTTTACAAATTATAAATTTATGAAATGTATCCACAATAAATGCAGCTAAATTTTATTTCTCTACTTAGCTAGACTCGGGATTGTTTTCCTACAAATTCTGAACACAATTTTAACTGGTCAAACAAATATATAACAAATAAATGTCAACATATAAAATTCTTCACATTAAATTTTTAAAATTTTTTGTTAGTACTATTTATCCAACAAGAAATTGTAGGTTTAACGTTAATTAATATAATTATTGTTCAAGCATATTTTTTCTAACACCATCTTAAGAATTACTAATATAACTTATTTCTATTTCGTGTATACATTAAAAAAAAAAATATGCATTGCATTTTTTCTATCAAAATCCTCCTAGTATGGTTTAAGTGCCAGTTAAAGTTTGAAGACCAAATCTCAGTTGTTATATTCCTCTACTTGACTGAATAAATTTCAGTAATCGTTCCTACGTCCTAGCAATTAGCAAATCACTATATTTTAGATTGTCTAAATCATTATCACTAGCAAGCAAACCGTTGCTTTTGATTGTAGCCTCATAATAATAGAGTTAAAAACTCTGAACTTAAATTTTGACTTAGTTAAATAACTTTGCAAGGTTTCAGTGTAACAATATGCAGTTTTCAATCTAAAGTTAAAATGTAGCAAAATTTTAGGAACAAAACAAGTGGAATTAGCTTATTTGTCCTCTTAAGTAGGGTACGGACACTCAGTGACAATCATGGGTTGCAACTAGATATGTGGGATGGGTTGCAACTAGATATGTGGGAGGACAGTGTGGCAATTTGCGCAGGTTAATCACAACTATACGTTAATTCTTACATATGTGTTGTTTTGTACACATTCATGTAATTCCTTATTAAAGGAATACAATTGCCGTTCTAAATAATGATAATAATAATAAAATCACAAACACAAGAGGTGTATGTGTAATAGTTTTTTCACCCAAAAATCTCCAATCATCAATCAATAGTAGTGAAAGTCCTCTACATATTGTTTTTGGTCAAAAGTTATTTATGAGATAATCTTGGACTTATGATTTACCATTATTGTGATATAAAGGAAGGTATGATATCAATCACTTAAAAGTTATAACCGTTGTCGATAGCCGAATGGAAGTGGGAACACTTTACAATGGACTTTGTTAGTGGGTTTCCTAGTTCTAAGAAATCGGAATACTATTATTTGGGTGATTGTTGACCGATTGATGAAGTTGTCACACTTCCTACCGCTTCGAACATCTAAGCCGAAGACTTTAGCTACGTTGTATTTCTGCGAGATTGTGAGACTACATAGTATTTTAGTTTTCATCATTTCGGATAGAGATAGTAGTTTTACATCAAAGTTTTGGAGGGCCTTGCAAGAAGCAATGAGTATCAAATTGCATTTTAGTGTCGCTCACCCTCAGACTGATGGTCAATCGGAAAGAGTAATCCAGATTTTGGAAGACATGCTTCGTTTATGTGTACTTGATTTTTAGGGTGATTGGGAAGACCACTTGCCATTGATTGAGTTTACCTATAACAACAGTTTTCAGTCAAGCATTAGAACGGCTCCTTAGGAAGCTTTATATGGTCGCGTATATCGTTCACCGATTAGTTGGATAGAAGTCGGAAAAAGAATGATTGAATGGCTAAAAATTGTGCAAGAGACAACGGACAAGATAAAGGTAATTCGATAATGGTTACTGACAGCTCAGAGTGGGTATAAGAGTTATGCTGACAAGTGTAGGCGACTGTTGGAATTTGATGTAGGAGATTTGGTGTATTTGAAGGTGTCACATTCAAAGGGGATTACTACATTTGGGAGATACGGAAAACTCAATCCGAGGTATGTAGGATCTTTTGAAATCATTAATAGAGTTGGACCCGTGGCATATCGATTGGATTTGTCGAATGAGTACACTCAAGTTCATAACATGTTCCATGTATCGTTACTACGGAAACACTTGACCAGAAGATAGAGATCAAGTGATGACTCCGACGTCGAATGAAATTTAGGGTGATTTGACATATGTTGCGTATCTGGTAGAGATCTTGGATCGAAAGGATTACGTCTTACGAAATAAGGTGACATCGAAGGTAAAAGTGTTATGGCGTAACCAAACGACGGAAGAGATGACATGAGAAATAGAGGATGAGATGCGTACTCAGTATCAACATCTTTTTGATACATGAAGTATAAGTTTGGGGACAAACTTCTTTTAAGAGAGAGAGAATTATAACACCTGTATGCGTGTTGTTGCATTCATTGCATGGTCATGCATGATAATGTGATGTGATGTGCATTTGTGGCATATGTGTGAGTGAATTGTGACTCACGAGTGATTTGGGTGTCTATATAAGAGAACCCTCTAAGATTGTGTAGAATGAGTAGTTTGATGTTGTGACGTCTCTCCGAGACTGAGACGGTCATTGTGGAATACCCTAAATGTTTATCTGAAAATAAATGTTTACCTGTGTATTTCACTATTTGTATTATTAGCTGGTTTAGATTATGTTTCTAGCTAATTTTAGTATTCTTGTGAGGATGAATTAACACGCTACATTATTGGTAGGCTAATTAGTAATTTCATAAAATCATATGAAATCACGTTTTAACAACCAAACGGAACTTAGACAAAAGGTTTTATAATTTTTAGTTTTCACTCGTGAAGCAATGAATTAGGCATGTAAGAAGTTTCGCAGAATAATTAGGAGTTTTGAGAATTTGTGGGGAGGTAAACACAAATACAAAAAGTGTTGCCTATATATAGAAGGAGGTGACTTAGATATTTTCACAAAAGTTTCTAAACCTAAATCAAAAAGGGGGTAAAAAGAGATTTTGGCTCTTTGAGCTTCGCAACGACAATCGACAGACCTCTACTCGTTTATTTTCTCCTAAATTTCATATTTGAACTCCTTCAGGTAAGAGCTTCGTTTTGATATCCACTAGGACTTGTTTGGTTAAGTTTTTCAAAAACTCGTTTTCTAGATTTTTTCTAAAAAGTTGATAATTGGATTTTTGATCGATAGGAATTGTACTAGACGGACTTCTGCATGATTTTGTGCTCGGATTTTCTTTGGAACGAATTTTAAGAGTGTTAATCGGAGGTGAGTGATTCAAATATGTGTTTTGGAATGATTCCTTGACATGTATTCATGTTTGATATGAAAAGCATGTTTTAATTCATAGATATATATTGTTTAGTTTATACTGGGCAACTATACTGATAAGTAGGCCCAATTGCACGGTGAAATGTTTTGATTATGTCAAGAGCACGGTGAAATGTATTTGAGCATGTTTAGTTGCTATTTGGGTCAAAGGAACACGTGGTACCAAGCCATTTTGTGGCGCCGTTATAGGCATAAGGTCGTATGTTTGAAGAAAATAAATGTGGGTCTTACTTTGTCTCGTGGACTTATTGGCGAGGAGTCGCGGACTAGGAGTGTGGAACGTACACGTGAGACTCCAGAGCCTAGTATGAAATGTAAATAATATGAATGCGAGCATGTTTATCATTCATGTGCATTATTGTTTTATTTACTAAGCGTTAGCTTAAACGAATCGAAATATGTGTGGTTATTTAAATAACCATTGAATATGTGAATGCCAGCGAGGAATCGGGGAAGTGATCACGAGATATCGGGAGTTCACTTTCACCTCGTAGTTTTGAAATATGAATGTTGTAATAAGGATTTTATAACTTTTAATCTATGATTAATTTGAAATCTTGGAATGAATTCGTGATGTTTTAATAGTTAGAAACCTTTTGTAGTTACGTTTTGGTAATGTTATAATCCAGTTAGGATCACTTTAGAATGAGTTTGGAGTGTATTTGATCTCGGGTTGAATTCAGCAAACTTTTTAACTTGGAATTCTGCAGAATGTGCTGCTGCAATGAAATCACTGGATCCTTTTGTTGAGCAACTCACTGCATCAGTTTTGTGAGAAGCATTTGACTGAGTCCCCGACACAGTCAACTGATTAGTGTTTCAAAATCAGATCTTTTTACTTGAACTGGACTTCAGTCGACCAGACAGTACAGTCGATTGATAATTTTTCACCCCAGTCAACTGGACTTGGGGAGCTGTCGACTAGACAATGTACTGAGATTTTGATCTCTCAGTATCTTGCATTTCCAGTCGACCGGACCTTTGATCAGTCGACTGGATTGCTTGTTTTAAAAATGGTTTGTATTTCTTTTCCGCTGCGTGTTCTTAAACTAATCTTTTGGGAACGTTAATAAATTGATGTAGCCTCGGTGGCATGCCACGGGCTTCGGTTCTGCTATTGTGGGACCAGGCTGTTACAAAACTTGACCTGACCCTTTGCCATGGAAGTGGCCCGACTAAGTCGATGCCCTACTAAGAGAACGGCCAGGGGCTGAGGATTGGAGTTTGGAGCTCTGCTAGTCGATCAATCAAACTGGCATGCCTCTGGCACTTGTCACACTGTTTGACATTATCTCGGGAATCTCGGGCTATTGTTGGCCAGTAGTATCCTTGAAAAAGGGCTCTGCAGGAGAATGCCTGACCTCTAATGTGGCTTCCACACACTCCTTTGTGGATTTCATACAGGATTTCCTGGACCTGGGTAGGGTGGATGCATCGGAGGCAGGAGATGGAAAATTCCCTCTTGTAAAGCACACCGTCAACAAAGTGGTACCTAGCCGCTCAGTATTTAACCCGTCGGGCTTCATCCTTGCCGGCCGAGAGACTCCCAGTTGTGAGGAACACTATGATAGGATCCATCCAACTGGACCCTAAATCAACCGGATCTACCTCCATACCTTCTGGGTTGGACACACTGGGTGGGCAGGTATTCTACCCTTATTCCGTGAAGGTCCAACTCAGAAGATGATGCCAGGCGTGCTAACCGGTCGGGCCGTGCATTTCTTCTCTCGGGATCTGTGTGATGGACAACCCTTTAATTTTGTTGGTAACCACCCTGACAAGGGTTAGGTAAGCCACCATGTTATCCTCCCGGGCTTCGTATTTCTATCGGACTTGATTAACAACCAGTTGAGAGTCACTGTACACTTAGACCTGCTACGCGCCCATCGAGGTAGCCAACTGCAGACTGACCAATAGGGCTTCATACTCGGCTTCATTGTTGGAAGCCTGGAACCTAAACCTTAGGGCGTACACCAGCTGGATCCCGTCAGGTGTGGTCAGGATTATCCCTGTCCCGCTGCCCTGCTTGTTAGAGGACTCATCCACATAAAGTATCTAGGTCGGGGTGTCAGGCTGTAGCTTGCGCCGGTAGCTCGGGCGGGTTGAACTCCTCGTTTGGATCTTCCAGATAGGTAAACTCTACAAGAAAATCTACTACCGCCTGCCCTTTGATTGATGTTCGAGGTCTGTAAACTACCTCGAACTCTTCCAACTCCAACGCCCACTTCATGAGCCTCCTGGATGTTTCAGGCTGGCACAGAATCCTGCACAGAGGCTGATCCATTAGGATCACTATGACATGGGCTTGGAAATACTGGCGAGCTTCTCTATGCAGGAGTATCGACTTTCTGCGCCCTGGAGTGCCTGACTTGTGTAGTATACCGAGTACTATAACCTGTGTTCCTCTTTGATCAGTGCCACTAGGAGAGAGATAAAGTGTAGGGTAAGTGTTAGTGAAATTTTCTTATGCCCCTAGCGTTGTTGTTGCTAATATTAAATACATTGCCGTTAATAAAAATGCTTAATGGGTTAAGAAAAGCACGTGTGGTTTTTTACTGGGTTATTTTTGTGTAGGAAGGCCTTCTATTGAAGCCTAACTTTTTCTTTCTTTCTTTGACTCTATGTAATTCAAAAGTTGATATTTGTTCTCCCTTTATGGTAATATGTTAAGTGCCAAATTGCGCTTCAGACCCCTCTCGACAACATGCATTGCTAAAAATTAATTTCTATTAGTTTTAACAAAAAATGTGGGTTTCCGTTAACTCACAACCACCATAACATAAAATGTATATAACTCAAAACTATTAAATTTAGAAGTATTTTACTAATTAGTGATTAAAAAAAGAAGAAATATTGTACTAATTAGGAAAAATAATAACAAAATAAAAATTTCCTAACATAGGAAAAACTGCCTCAAAACGTCAATGTTCCTGCAACACAGCCTACAGGTCGTTTTTCCGCCTAAAGAGGTATTTTTGTTGTTTTTGGAACTATAGTAAACATTCTTATTCACTGAGATTGTCATACTATGTTATATATTAAACCGATATTATGTGACACTCCATTCACTAAAGGCCATGTGATCTTTTTAAAATAGGGTACATGACAAGTAGTGGGAATATGATATTTGGTGAAAGTCAATAACTATTTGTCTTGTACACCTAAAAATATGGACCACATGACCGATGTTATTGCAGCCATGGGCGGAGCGAGGATTTCATTAATCGGCACACTCACATAGGGGCTTGGGGCAATTTTCCTCACCCAAATTTCGTTTGTATAAATCGTTTCTTTCGAGGGTAAAAAATTATGTACGTGATTGTTCTGTGGGCTTCACGTGTAGTAAATAGTTGAGAGTTAAAAGATAGCCATCTAGTCGAGCGGGCTGTAGCCCAATTGGCATAGTCTCTCGCTTCCCAGTGGGGAGGGAGAGGGTTCGAATCCCCATAGGGGATTCTAGTTGCATATATGCCCCCAGTTATTCTTCAGTCGGGATGAGTGACCCTTGTTTGGCTTTTTGCTGTGGGCCAGTGTGAGCCTTTGGGGTTGGGTTGTGTCTACGGTATATGTGTATCCAATTCGGATCCAAGTAAGTATATATATATATAAAAGATAGTAAAAATAATAACAAAAAAAACAAGAATTTGCAGATTTCGTCTGTCTCTAGATGGTTTTTTTTTAAGTTATAAAAATGTTGTATTTTAGATGCTTATTTTTTTTCTTATAAGTTTTAGATTAAAACGAAAGAATACTTAATTAGCATGTTTAACATCATATCTATAAGGACTCTTATATTTCAACTAATTAAGGAAATAAGCTAATATTTTGGGCATATATTAGAAAACGCAAGATCAAAGAGAGATCTTGAGTTTAGAAGGAGCAGTTAATTTAACAATTTAGAACGGACGCAAATGGATATACGAGAGTATTTTTGTTCACACATTGCTCACCCAAACACCCCAAAATTTGCTACCATTACCTCGGTTTTGACAATATCATGTACCTTATCTTCTTTTCTTTTCTTTCCTTTTTTTGTTTTTTTTAGGTTAGCTAAAAGTGAGAGATCGAGTCTGTTTTTTATTTTAGTGTTTATTACAATATTGTGAGAATTTGAACTTGTGCCTAAAACACAGAGGTAATTGGTCCCAATCAACTTTGATATGTGTTTACACCCTAATTTGGGATTTCCCTGGGCACATGACGGTCACGTGGCTTAGTGATGTCATCACAGGAGCATACAGGAAGATGGCCAAAGAATGGAGCCCGAGTACGGAGAAGAGACCGATATCTGTATCACCTACCTGGAGGGATGATACACCCAATACATAAATATCGGTGCTAAGACCGAGGACGAAATGATAATGGGTCCTCTAAGAGATACCTTTGGCCTCAACAAGCCAGACCAAGTTTGCAAAATAGGTGCAATGATGACCGTGAAATCGGCCAAAAAAGACCGATCACCACCCATGAGGGTTTTGCAGTTGCGAGACTGAGGGATAGTAGTCAGCAGAGCAAGTAAGCGAGAAAAGTTAATATCGGGCTTGAAGAATGATTGATGAGGAACCTATGGGACGGTTAAAATACAGTCAAGCAAAGGCATCGATCACAGAGACCGATGGACACTGATGGAATTCCCACGAAGAGTAAGATCGAGATATGTCAGCTAACGAGCGCCAAGCAGCTCGGAATAAGAGAAAGTCGGTCAATGTGAACATATTCGCAGGGCCTTTTAGGCAATTAAGCGTGGATAAAAATATGTGCATAGATTGGTAAAGTTAGAAGAAAGGCGGTTACATGAAGTTGCAACGTGGCAGAAGTGGGGATCATAATACATATATATATAATATATGAATGTGTATATATATAAACTGTATATCTCTCCCTCTCTAATTCTCTCTCAATTTTCCAAACTGGTGCGTGTATGTGTGTGATACATATATATATAGGGAGGGGGTGGGTGCAGGTGGCAAACACGTATACTGATATTACAGAGTTCGATCGATCGAAGTGAGTTCGATCGATTGAGAACAGGTTGGTCAGGGTTCGATCGATTGAGATGGGTTCAATCGCTTGAGAAAGGGTTCCACGTCATAATTCAGGTCGGCAGAGGTTCAATAGCTCTAAGTGGGTTCGATCGATTGGAGAATGAAACTCTCGATCGCTCGAAAATTTCTCAATCGATTGACACCAAAATTATAGGAAAAGTAAATACACGTATACTGAATCTTATTTATATCAAAAGCATTATAAAAGTACAATAGAATTACAGGGTATTACAAATAATAACGAAGATAATATGTTCAGGGTGCAACATATTAACACGAGGTTGACCGAAAAGTTATAACGATAATAATAACAAAAATATTAATATTACTAATATTAATAATAGTAGCGAAACAATATATTCAAGGTATAACATATTAAAGCCTAAAGTTTAATCGATAATAATAAACAAAGGATAATACAGACATTAATCTAAGTATACCAAGTTAGTTAGGAACTCACCGTAGGTTCGGGGTCGTGGTGTGGTTTGAGATTTCTTCCTTTCCTTCTTTTATCCTTCACTCTCTCTTTTTTTCTTCTTGCTCAACAATTAATGGGAGGGGGTTTTTATAGGGAAAGGAGGAAGGCCACGAATATGTTTATATATTACACACACACATACACACATACACACACACGCACACACACATACACAAACACACACTACACCATATGGACCAATTTCTAACGGACATGTTTTAAGCTTTCTAACGGATATATCCGTTACAAATTTCTAACGGATATATCCGTTAGAAATGAGGAAAATCCGTTAGTAATACCCCTTCATGTGGACTTATATTTTTGTAACGGTTTTAAAAACAATACTAACGGATATATCCGTTAGAAATTTTTTGCTAAAATTGAATATAATACAAATTATAAGAAAAAAAATGTAAAATAAATGGTTAATTACATTTTACCGAGTTCCAGTAGTAAGCTAGAGTCAAGTCTTCTATTTAAAAGATCTTAAAAATCCCAATTGGTGGGTGGTTATATATTCACTACAAGAAAAAATACTTTTTATATCACTTTTAAAATTGCATTTATGTCACTTTTATTTCGAGTGACATAATTATTTATCACGCGAGTTTTTTATGTCACTTTTTAGGTTTTTATGTCGATTTTTTAAAAAAGTGACATAATAATAAAGTATTTATATCAATTTTATAAAAAGTGACATAAATAAAAATGCGGTGGCAATTTTGTAATTAAAACACAATTAATTTTAGGGAAAAATACCTTTTACCCCCCTGTGGTTACACTCATTTTCTCATAACCCCCTGTGGTTCATTTTGTAACACTTAACCCCCCTGTACTACGGACTAAAGTGAGACTGTTAACTTTTGTAACGGTAGTCCCACTTCAGTCATTAGTACAGGGGGGTTAAGTGTTACAAAAATGAACCACAGGGAGGTTATGAGAACATGGGTGTAACCATAGGGGGTAAAAGGTATTTTTCCCTAAAGAGTATGTATAGGGGCTTGGGGGTATTAACATCATTTCCTTTTTTTCCCATTAGAAAAGTTAACAGTCTCATTTTAGTCCGTAGTACAGGGGGGTTAAGTGTTACAAAATGAACCACAGGGGGTTATGAGAAAATGAGTGTAACCACAGGGGGTAAAAGGTATTTTCCCCTTAATTTTATGTCGGTTTTATAAAAGTGGCATAAATAATCGCGTTTTTATGTCACTTTTAAAAAAAACGACATAAATAATGGAGTAATAATTTTCGATGCCCGCTTTTTTTTTTTTTTTGCTAAAACGATGCGCGCTTAAACATATTGAAACTAAATTGAAACCTCACGTTTTCCCCAATTCTTCAGTATAACAAAAAAGAAGAAGAATCCCTTCTTCCCTGCGACCACATCGCAGCTTATACACCATCGCCGCTGCACTCGCCGCCGCCACAGTATTGCTTGCACCTGACTCGATCTCTAGGTCTTTCTCTCTCTCTCTCTCTCTCTCTCTTTCTCTCTCTTTCTCTCTCTCTCTCTCTCTCTCTCTCTCTCTTCCTTGTTCAATATATATACATACAAATACATATTAGATATACATTCAGATACAAACATTCTGGTTGATTTTTTTTATCTGCCATTGATGTTATCTCTTTTACTAGTTTTTTATTAGGAGAAACCCTTCTTCCCCACGACCACATCACCGCTCGCCACCGCTGCTCCAGTTCTGCTCGCACACTGCTCTCCCGGTAAAGGTGAGAATCTTCTTCCTCTAATCTCCTTTACGATCTGCTTTGTGGAACCCTAGGGGTTGAAAGAGTATTTATTTTGTGGAATCCCTAAAAGGTTAAGAGAATAGAATTAGGGGTTTTCTTCTAGCTATTCTTTCCTTTTTATTTGTTTCTGATTTCCCTTGTCTCAATGTCTCCTTATTGTCTCTTTTTTGTGTTGTGGTACTCTAGAGTTGAAAGAGTAGAAAGAATTACGGGTTTTTTTTGTGATTATGTTTTCCCTAGACACCAAACTGTCTCTTCTAACCCATTCTAGAAGATGATGATGTACTTGTTCTCTTTTTTTTTTTTCCTGAATTGGTTGGAAAGGGACAAATGGTTTTTTGGGTAATTGGATGTAGATGACTTTATATCAGTAAAGTGTTTGGTCAGTGTTTTACTAACTTCTTGAAAACTTTTCTTGAGTCTCTTTGTCTTTGTAATGTCACTTAAAATGTAGCAGAATAAATTAAGCTTTTGACTGAATGGAATTGGTGTTATGTTTAGCATATCTAATATGATACTCGATCCGTATAACTTAGGCCACTATTTCCAAAGCAAAGGCTATAACTAGGACTTATGTACATAGCAGATTACTTTGGCAATAGTGGTAGCTATATAACTTGTATATTTACTATTATATCTATAGGTTTACTTGCTTTTTTGCAAAGTTTAATTCAAGAGAGACTGTGGACTGATCGATCACAAATTTGATTAAGTTTAATTTCCAAATGTTTTAGAGAATTGGGTAAAGCAAATTGAGCTTAGTTAATATAGATGTGAGTTAGTAGTTGAGCATGACAAGTGACAAGTAAGAATTAAAAGCAGAAGATATAGGTGGAGTATTTGTTATTACTGTATAATTAGAGGGCATATATAGAATACTTATGTGTGATTGATCTAAGTGGCATTATTAAAAGGGAGTTGAAATAATCTTAGACCCCACAAAAGAGTGTGATCTTTCTAAGTTCTTTAAGTTAATCTCTCTGCCCCCTATCTCTTTATATAGACATATATATGTACCCAAGTAATCTATATGATATATCTGATCTATTTTTATGTAATTTAATTGGTTCTCTCATAACTAATGATTGGATCATAGAGATACTTGCAAATAAATTAATCAATAGTGAAGAAAATGCTGCACAACTTACTTATCATCAAGTTGACATATATATATATATGCTGCCATTTTTGTTTTCTAAAAGGAATTAATAAAGAAGAAAGATTCCACGACTTAGCTTTGTAAAAAGGGAGAGAATGGCAACATATATTTTTAGTATATCACAATTATAATAGATTTTTATTTACAATTTCTTAGATAATTTACTAAGCAAATTTGAAGTCATTTTTTTCTTCATTAATATAGATGAGTTATATTAAAGCAAGATAAGTTTAGTTGTGGTTGCAAGTGTTTCTTTGCCAATTATGTTTAGAAAAGTATGGAATGCAACTAGTCAAGAGAAATTTAGACATCATCATTTTGGGGTCAATTTTGGTAAATGACGTGCTCTGTGTCATTATCAAGTGTTTGTCCATGTAAAAAAAAAAAAAGAAAGGTAGTCTTTTAGTTTTCTCTATGTTTAAGAAGTTGCAACTGAAAGTTGCTTTAGAATCTCAACTTCAAAAATTGAAGGCTTTGACATAAAAAAAATTTGTTGCTAGTATAATTTTTGTTTTTATCTAGATTATACTTTTCACCCCCATATGTTAGAAAGGTGGCCTTCAAACAAAGGTAAGAGAAAGCTGATGTGAAGTTGAACTTTTAAGATGGTTAAAGGTACTTGCTTTTGATTTCTAAACTCTCTTAAGCATTATTTTGTACCGAGCTTAGTATTGTCATCAATCTGGCATATGGAGGTTCTTTCATATTGGCCTTCCAATTGGAGGAGGAAATAGGATTTGTAGGTTTTTTTTTTACTCTACATCCATGATTGAGGAAGCCTATACCTTAATCTGATTAAGACCCATATAATCTGTGCATTTCTTTACACATCAACATGCATAAGGTAAGTGGAATTTAGGAAGAGAGAACATGAGAATACGTCCCTTTTCGTTTGGTTCATTTTCACTCTTTCCTTCTCCAATTTGTCCAATATATTTATGAACTGGCTGAACATAAAAGAGATTTTTGCATTTTCTTCTTTTTTTATTGATCTCCTTGGCGCGCCAGAAATGACCAAGGTATGTAGTATCTGGATATCCTTAATTATTGGTATTTAGTTCCCTGAATATTCTCCTCATATATTGGTAACTAAATCTACCTTACACTTATGTCTAATGGACGTGATGAAAGACGGTGTCATTGTAATCCTCTTCAACGTGAGAATAAAAATGTTCAAGGGCTCAATGAGACTTGTAGTGGACAGAGGGGGGCAAATTGAAGTCACCACCGAGCCAGCCAATTTCGTTGTCAAGGTAGATTTCAATCTCAGACTTGTGTAGTAATGACCTGTTTTTCGCATTCCCGACGCTCTTTTGTGTTCTTTACGTATATGGCAACTGGGTGTATGACAGAATGGTCATATTAGGATACATTGGGATATTAATGACCTGTTTTTCGCATTCCCGACGCTCTCTTGTAAATTCTTGTGTTGTATTTTCAAGTTTTACATAACAAACATCATCTAGTCAGATGAATTTTTACATGATAGAAACTTTTCATTTTTTATTTTTATTTTTAAAAAAACATTATTTTTTTCTAATGAGTAATTCAATGGTCATTAATGTCTCACTATATATCAAAAAGTTATGTTCATCATATCCCATATAACTTACCAGCTTTGCTGCAAAAATACTTATCAAGAACAGGAACTTTTTTCTACTTATAAAAGGACCACAAAGTCTCCACATGGAAAGGCAAATAATTATTGACTGAATTCCCTATGTCCTTGTAAGTGATTGCTTAAAAGCATTTACCATTTGAATTAGCTTTTTGATAGCTTTTTTAAAAATCTTATTCCTTTAGAGTAATGTGCCTGAAGGTGCTCTTAGGCACATTATTTAAACGTTGATAAGCAACAAAAAATGATCTGAAATTAGTTAACATATATTAAAAAAATCTCCACGTGCACAGTGCATAGCACACAACACACGTTCACAACATCACCACACAGCAGCGCATGTGTCCAGCAGCCTATGTGCACAGCACAGTAGCTCACGTGCACAACACACATGCACAGCAGCACGTGCAAAGCACAACACGGGCACAACCAATGTATGTCTAGCTTTATGCAAGTTTTCTCACTTTGCTTTAATCGTTGCGTATTATTACGAAACACGATATCTGAATCTTAGGGGCTGTGTTAAATCAATGTGAAATGTACATGATTCTTTCTCTTTCTTTTTCTCTTGCTTCTCTTATAATGGTTCCTATAAACTCTTGGTAGGGTGATAAAGGTCCTAAGGTAATAACTAATTAACCTGACATGTGATCCGTTTTTTTTTCCTACCTTTCCTTCTCTCTCTCTCTCTCTCTCTCTCTCTCTCTCTCTCTCTCTCTCAAACCTTAAAGTATTGAAGTTCAAGATGTCATTGTTTCACTAGTTTTTTTTTAGAGAACCTTGACGGCATGAGGGAGATTGGGCAGGAGCTTCCGTAGTGGTAATAGTCATAATGCTTTGATCTGTAATATGGTTCCTTCCATGTGGCAGCCATGCGGTTGCTGATGGGGTCAGTAAATCTGCTCAGGCTGTGCAAGCTGCTGAAGCTGGAATTCGAAAAATTGGTCCTCTTGCTCGCCATCAAACTGCATGTACGTCGGTGCTCTTTTTACTTGCAGTCCCTTAGTATTCTGTACTCTAGTTTCATTCACCAATAAGTTGACTTCTTGTCTTGTATCACACATTCATTTTGTGTCCCACACCCAATACAACTAACCTATTGTTAATTCATCTAGACAGTTGATTTTAAACTTAAAAGTCTTATTTTGTATCCATCCATGTGTACCCAAGTTGTTTCGAAAAAGAAAGGGAAAAGAGATGTTAAACTGACCAAAAATAGAGGTTGCTTTGTGAGCTTCTAGCTTAGTTCAATTTGTAGTTTTTTCTTGCGGCTACTAATAGATTTGCATGTCTCACATTCTGTGTTCTTGTAAACATGTTGTTTGGGCTTTGAGTAACATTGCTGGAGACTATCCTAGCTGTAGGGTTCTCGTTCATGGTCATGGTGCACTAATGCATTAGACAGCCCACGTGCACATCACAGCAGGTTGGTTTGATTATGTTATCGTAGTTTTGGTTGTCACTTGAATTTTGGTTAGTCTCATTCATTAACAAATTTATATTGAATCTTTTAGTAAAGTGCTTTATCATGAATTAATTCATTTGGATAAATAAGAGACTTCATCATATTTGTTATTAGGTGACTATTTGTTTACTATTCATCAGCACAGCCGCACAGCATAGCACGCACACAGCACATGTGCAATGCACACACGCACACACTCTCTCTCTCTCTCTCTCTCTCTCTCTCTCTCTCTTATGTTTTCCTTTATATTTCCCTAATGTAATTTTTTTAGATTTAACTCTCCATTTTTTTTCTTCAAAAGTTCACAATTAGTTTTAAATCTGAATTACAAGCCGTTGTTTGTGCTTATTGAGGCACCCAAATTCCTACTTTGAGTATTGAGGCACCCATGAGTGATTTCATACTTTTAAGTTCTTCTCAATTTACTTTTGGGTGTCATGTTTGGATTGACACAATGAGAAGTATAGTCAGCTTAATGCCTCCATTCTTTTTCTGCAGCACACATTGCTTTTTCTGCAGCACACACCTCCTGAGCAGTTGGACAAGAAACATTTTGCCGAAGGTTCACAGGGCTCACAACAAACGGTGTCGATGTAGCTCCACAACAAGCTGAGAATTCGCTGTAGACCTTGAGGGTCGTGAGCATTTCGGAGAAGAATGTTTGAATGAGATGAGGAAGAACCACTCTCCTGATGAGTCTGATATAGCATCTTAAATAGTGAAATGGTAATGACATATTTACAGGCCAAGCATCTTATATCTTTCTTCAACATTCAGACACTCGACGCTGTCATCAGTTGTATACCCGAAGCTGTCATCAGGTTTTTACAAGAATATTGCATTTCACTCGAGATTCCTAATCGATCCAATCAAGGTTGAGAAATGCAAGTGCCCTGTTGTTTTGAAATGAATGTTGTATTGGGTTGAAGTTAGTAGGCACAACCAACATGTATAGCATTGTCTTGTACAATTGATTTTGATAAATAATAGGTTTTTTCATTTCATTGAACTTCTCTTTTTGGAAGAACGCTTTGCTTGTTATGATTACTTTAGATTAATTTTTGTTGTGTTGAATATATATTAATCTTGTTATTTTTTGTGTTTGGTATAGATTAATATGCTTGTTAATTAGATGCAAAAAAAAAAAAAAAATATTGGGAAGCATAAAAATAAATTATTTTTTTTAGATTTATGCTAATTTCTAACGGATATATCCGTTAGTATTTTTTAAATTTTTTTTGAAATTACTAACGGATATATCCGTTAGAAATTATTGAAAAACTGTTAGTATTTAGTACAAATATTTTTAAATCAGGTGGAGAATAACCGTTAGTAAGTAGATTTCTAACGGATATATCCGTTAGAAATCCTTTGATGTACTAACGGATTTACTAACGGATATATCCGTTAGTAAATCCGTTAGTAATATTACTAACGTTAAAATACTAACGGATATATCCGTTAGTAACATTTATTCTAACGGATATATCCGTTAGTAATGAGGCCATATGGTGTAGTGACACACAACACTCAAGCACACAACACACCTCACATAACACCTCACAAGCACTCAAGCACACAACACGCCTCACATAACACCTCACAAGCACTCAAGCACACAACACATCACATGGACACCTACACACAACTTACTCAAGTACACAACACCTCACATGGACATCTCACCACCACTTGATAGGGGTTGCTTGGGGGTTGGCTTATGGTATAAGCATGGTTGGGTAACACAGGTATAATTACGGGTTCAAAAATAATACTTAGCTAAAGTGGAACTCTTATAAATGTTGTTTAGAACTGAGACTTATAGTAATAAATTACAATAAAAATTACAGATATTACAACTCTAGCATGCCCAAAGACACACGCCACCCCAAAAATTTGTTGTAAACAATATGACCTCAATCATAAATGTTCCCGTTCTTTATTTACACATTTTATTTTATTTTCTTGGCAACAAAACAGATATATCACACTAATAAATAGATGAAAATAGAACATAACGTGAAGTAAAAAGTAAATATATAACCAATTCTGGGAACACGTTACCCAAACAAATATATGCACATCTATGTTTTTCTGTGTAAATTTAGGATGAATTTTATATTGAATTTTATAGCTAAGATGGACTTGATAACCTAGCACACTGCCTCTCTCTTCCAACTCTCAATCATCCACCCATAAAAATCATTGAAGAATACATAAAAAGAAAGAGTGGATAGACTTGCCTTCAAAGTTCAAACCACAAATGGGCTCCTAAAGCATTTATAGAAATCACACCTACCCATAAACTCAACTTCCGCAACAAGAAATTACTCACTTTTCTACTTAATACAAAAGTAACTGAATGGGATGTATTCTGATATGGGAAATGTTTGGCATACACATTTTTTGACATATTTTTTGACACAAAGGTCATGTTCAGCAAGCAAGATAGGGGTCGGATTGGATAACTTTTATCCAATCCAGTGTTTGGGACGCACACTGGATATGACTATTTTATCCCAAACTCTCATTTTATCCCAATGAATTTGGGATAACTCAATACCAAAGGGAGGTAATTAGGTGGGATAAGGGGGTTTGGGATAACTCTTGCGACTTTTTTTTTTTTTAAGATATAAGGGGGTTTGGGATAAGGGGGGTGTTAAAAAAACAATAATTTAGTTATTATCTGGAACTTATATTCGCATGACCAAACACAGGATTAAGATATAACAGCTCATCCGACAGTTTTATGCAACACGTTCCAAACACAGAACAACATAATAGCTTATCTGGCAGGATTACTAATCCAGTCTGATCCTGCCTTATCCAATCCAATCCGACAATTTTATTCGGTCTGCCAAATGAGGCCAAAGTATCATCCGGCCATTGATTGACGTGAGTTCCACCACTGAACGCATATCAACAATTGATCACTTTGTGTCAAAATGTGTATATATGTACTCTTTTGATAATGCTAGCCCAAGTACACTTTTGTAAGGTTACGTCACGCCAGAAGACAAAATATAAAGAAAATATGTATCTGTAT
Organism: Hydrangea macrophylla; assembly: GCA_033977485.1. Lineage (NCBI taxonomy): Eukaryota > Viridiplantae > Streptophyta > Magnoliopsida > Cornales > Hydrangeaceae > Hydrangea > Hydrangea macrophylla. Next base: position 56,350,800 of record CM066996.1, read on the forward strand.
GATTATTATTTACTAGCTAATTCCTGGGAAAAAAAATTATCTAAATGCATATTAACTCTAAATTTTCTCGTGAGTAATGTACACTTACCAAATTTTAAATCTCATGCAAATGTTTTTCGAATGCATGTACGATGGGTTCACTAGATTTTAATCGGAGGATATTGAAGTGATCCAATCATCACATATATTTGAAAAGCATACATTACTTTATTTTCTCTTATAGACCTTCAAACAGATTCCCAAGTAAAAAGAATCAAATAAAAAAATAAAAAATAAAACAATAATTGGTACCTTTCTTATTTGTGCCCCAAGTCTTTATTAGGTGTCATGGACTCATATGTCACATTTAAGAATTATGTTAATAATATAAAAGATAAAATTAATTATAATAAAATATCACATTTCAACAATTAGGTTGATAATACTAAGAAAAAGATAAAAATAAAACTGGACACATGACTAATGGTAATGGCCCTAATGGGTGAGAAAAATCCTCTGTTGTTTATTAAAAATTTAAAATCAAGTAGAAAATCAGTGGTCCCCTCCTTCCACAACGCACAAACAAACAAACACACCAACTCGTTTCATTGGCATTTCATCGGAAGTTTGCTTGTGTTGTTATATCATGAGAAACTCTCTCTCTCTCTCTCTCTCTCTCTCTCTCTCTCTCTCTTGCACAGAGACTCTCACACTCCCACTCTCTCTGTCTCTCAACATCTCCTCCTGGTCTCTCTCACCACTGGAGAAGACAATATCACCGCCGGAGCAACACTGCAAGCCACCCCATACCCCAAACAGCCCCTATTCAGGTATATCTCTTCCCCAGTCTCCTAATCTTTTATTTTTTTGACTCTTATATCAAATTAGTTGTGTTTTCACTCCATAGTAAGGGCCTGTTTGACAACCATTTTGCTTTCTGTTTTCTTTTGTGTTTGTTTTCAAATTTTCACAAATGACAACAAAAATCATGTTTTGTAAATCTCTTTTGTTCTCTTTTGTTTTCATTTCACTAAAAATCATTCCAAATTTTAGGCCAAAAAAAAAAGTGTAAATTTCAAAACAATGGAAATCATTTTTAAGGGTAGGACACGCTCGTCATTTTAATTTTTTTAATGAAGTCAAGGTTTCAAACCCAACAAGTTTCAATTTCTGTTTTTTTTTTGCTAGTGCTAATGCCAGAGCACAAAGTGTCACTAAAAGCTTTAGTGACACATCTCTAAGTGTCACTAAAATTTTTAGTGACACTTTGTGCTTTGGCATTAGCACATTGTGCTTTGGCATTAGCATTACCCTTTTTTTTTCATTTATCCACCTTCACTCCTTCCGGTCTCTCTTTCGTGGTCACAGTGTTAACTCTCTCACTCTGCACCATTTTTTTTTTATAGGTTTAAATACATTTTACAAACTTGAAGTTAGAACCGTTTTCACATCAACCCCCTATACTTAGTTTTGTGATACTTAACCTCCCTATGGTTTAGTGTGAAGTGAAACTGTTAACAATGTTAGAGGTAAACTTGAAACGACAATATTAGCCTTCCATTGAAAAAATATAATTCAGGAATATTAATGGAATAAACTCATCCTCTGTAATGCTATCATCCTCCTCCAATCCCTTTAATTGTTTCATCTATTCCAATCCCACCAATTCCTTCGATTGTTTTGTCACAATCTCTAGATTTTAACCAGAGGAATGCTTGTAATTGAGAAGTTTGTTTGTTTCAGCTGCAACCAAAAGTGAGGATTCTAGATGAAAAAAAATCAAAACCACCAAAAAGTTTGGGTAATGGAAAATCAGCAACCTTTAGGGGATAATCTCAAATTTTCTAAGATCTATTAATAGAGAAAGGGATTTAGTTAACAAACTAGAACAAAAAAATGGAAGCTTCATCCTCTCGGAAACTCCACCACTCCAAGATTTCCAGGGTCTCCCGATTTTTTTTTTTTTTAAATTTTAATTTAATTAATTTTTTCAGATCCAAAAACTGCATTTTCTCGATCTCTTGCTTTGGCTTTGCTGTGCAATCCCAAAATTTCATCCCTCTGCATGAACGGTGGATACAAAAATACAACTTGCAAAAGGAGAAGTTCCTTAGGTTAAAATATTCATTTAGGGAAAATATGTAATTGAGAAATGCTAATGCCAAAGCAGATTTTGCTAATGCCAAAATAGAAACTGTCGTTAAAAGTTTTAGCGACAAGAAATAATGGTTGCTAAAACTTTTAACGACACTTTCTGCTTTGGTATTAGCATTAGCCTATGTAATTTCATGGGACACAAGATTAACGAAAAAGGACTTATCACTCTTGATACACACTTTTTTCCATGGGCGAACCCAAGTGTAAACCAAGAGGGGCAATAGCACCCCCAAATTTTTTGAAATGTTGCCGGATACATGTGTAATTTTAACATTTCGAAGATAATTTAAAAATTGGCCCTCAAAATTTTAATATATGGAAGAATATTTACTTCGTAGTGACTCATAATAGTGAAGGGGAAGAGTAATGGAGTATTAAATAGACCAAAAAATTTCGACTCGAGGGCGCTATCCCTGAACCCTTGCATGAAACTTGTTTTCTAACGAATCCAATAAACTTGGCCCTCCATAATACAAAATCCAGGGTTTGCCACTGCTTTTTTCCACGCGTATTACATGCTCTGTTAGTTTGGATAAAAAGTATACTGGTTTCACTTCACACTAAACTATAGGGAGGTTAAGTGTCACAAAACAAACCATAGGGGGTGATGTGAAAACATGCCTAACCTCGAGGGGATAAAGTGTATTTAACACTTTATTTTATTTTATTATATTATATAGATATAACCATGTTTCTTTCTTATGTAATACCTTCTGTGTTTTTGTGTTTTTTTTTCCCTGTTCTGTTCATTTTCTTTCTTCATTATTTTTTTCCAAGTTTTAAAATTTTGCCACAAAATGGATTTTATGAAAAGCATTTTCCTGTTTTTGTTTCGTTTTTTCAGAACTAAAAGAAAGTCACCAAACGCATTTTTTTTTTAAAACGAAAAAAAAAAAAATGGTTGTGTTAAATTGATCTTATGAACTATCAACTTTGAGTTTAATTCCAAACAAAATTTAGTTTTCGACCATATAGCTAGATTGGGAAAGGACAATTGGGGTGAGTGTTTCACAGAAGATAGCTTAATTGAGCTTCTAAATACATGGGTGGCTTTAATAACTTTTTCTCTCTATTCTTTCAATTAGTTTGGATCATATAGCTTAATTATTTTTCTGAGTTTCTTTCTATTTTCAATTTTCGGTTCTAGCTGTTAATTAAATCTATCCATTTTTCTCTCTTTTCTTTCAATAAGTTTGGATCAAATAGTTCAATTATTTTCGGAGTTTCTTCCTATTTTAAACTTCCAGTTCTGTTAATTAGATTCGTTAATTAAGTCTTCATCAAAGGTCAATGGGTACAAGTGTTGGAATTAGAACAGGTCGATTTGAACTTCACCTTAAGTTCCGAAGGTGAAAGTGTAACTTATCCTTGTTTTCATTTTTACTGATCCAGTAAAAATTTTTTTGGGTGCAGAGATTATATTTGTTTATCCGAAAGGTTAACAATGAAAATAACTATAATCATGATCGTGATCATGATTCTGTTTGTGATTTCTGCGGCGAGGGATCCGAATGTAACACCAAAACGATATCCCAAAACAGTACATCATACGAGGCCCAATGCGTGGGTGGTTCCTCTGGTGGTTGGTGTCCTCAGCACGGTTGTTATGGTATGCATTTTCGTAGGCTGCCTTTATTGGTGCACCAACAATAATATCTCTCCACCACCGCCACCGCCACCTACAAACACTCCACCAGTTGACTCGCCCGAAGAAATGTCAAACCTGGGGAATCTTCGTAGTTTGTCTTCTCCAGACTAATTGTATTCACTAATTTTCTTTTTCTTTTAACTTGAGAATAGAATTAAAGAAATTCAAAGAAAAATCACTATGAACTATATTTAGGAGTTTAAAGGAATTGAGGTATTCACCCTTTCGTAAGAAGTTCCTCAAATGGTAAATTTGTTACAATTTGACAGTTGACTTGAATAGTTGAATCATGAATGTTCATGACAAATTTACAAATTACAGCAAACATTGCAGGGATTGATCAATTCATGTTTCAGTTTTTCAAACAAAAATCTGCATGTATCAATGATTTTCTTCAACAATTTGTGTGACTAACGAAATCGATGAAATTAACAAGAACAAATATTCACATATATATATATATATATATATGCACAAGATATGTGATTTAAAGTCTATTATTTGAGAATAAAAGCAATTGATAAATTATTGATAAATTATTTTCACTAGCTGGAAATTATTCATACTGATTTCGCAAAGTACAATAGTATTCGGAAAAGAAAATCAGTTTTAGGAAGAAATTTATAAATAATAATAATAATAATAATAATAATAATAATAATAATAATAAAATATATTATTATTATTATTATTATTATTATTATTATTATAATCTCCATAGTGTTCTTGAACAAATCACAATGCAATCAATTAGCAAGGATTGCAATACCTTGTTTTTGAGTTGCGTAAATAATTTGTTTGTTTTGGTCAATTATCACAAACATATGTAGAGAATCATAATCTGAAATTGCTAAAACTGCAATAAAACACTTGCGATAAAAGTGTTGATATGTTTGATAATCAAATTAAATACTGAAAATGAAAATTTTCTGAATTTTCTTTTAAGTGTATTTGATAATGTACCACTTCACTATAAGTAAAAGAAATTTACTCAAAAAATCATTGAGTGAAATATATCTATTTTAATGCCTAAAACATTGTTTTTAATACTGCAAATTCAGTAACTTAAAATTTTCAGTACTAAAAATTCAAAATTTATAAAGGAGACCACACCAAAAAAAATTGAAAAAATGACCAAAAAAATCAGCCAAAAAAAAAAGAAGCAAAACTAAAGCCTTAAACATGGCATGTAAATATTTTTCAGCATCGTAAAAGTGACCAAAATGACTGTAAATATTTTTCAATATACATCTTTAAAATTTTAGGGCATAAAGGTCATAAGCTATATTTTTTTAAGCATAATTTTTCAACTTAACATTTCAACTGATTTGTGTAAGTACTGAAATTTTAAGCTAACCCAAAATATTAGATCATTCAGTACAATGCCTACCTACATTTCGTGAAAACAACCTAATGTGCAAGTAAATTAATCCTCAAACACCTGCCAGCTCACTTGTACAATTGTATCAATTAAGTCAAAGAGCAAACATACCACAACAGTTTTATTCACAGTATTAGAGTTATCTTTTGGTAAGAATAATGCCATGTTTCCAAGATTCAAAACCCGATTCCCAAATGCTTTAATAATTGTACCCTATGCTGTTGTTTCAGTTGTGGTAATACATATCAATACATGTGATACAGTTGAGAAAGTACTTGAGAATTGTACAATTCAAATTTGAGAACCACAGCATTATTCTATTGGTAAACTAGCCTCGAATCAAATCATATATGAATGCATTTTTACAAGACAGCCAAAAGTGAGATCCCACATTGACTAACTAGTACAAGTGTGAGTAGCTTATAATCATACCACAAGTTTGCTACTAGTAACTTGGTATTTATCATTTTCGGCCCTGTTGTTAGGTCCTTTTTCAAGTCACTAATCAACAAGGCTAAAATTGGTTCAGTCGGCTTCGGGGGAGTTTTTCAACCGATCGAATGGTTCAGTTCGGTTCGGTCTTAGTATAATTTTTTTCAGTGCAGTCCGATTTTTACAGTGTGTACATATTAAGAAAACCGATCAAACCGTGGTCAACAGGGTTGAGATAAAATAAAATAATTTTAAGAGTTGAACAGATGATGAAATAGATAATGCATCCAATTTGATTTTCAATGTTGTGCAAGTAAAAGCACCATGCATACATATTATTAGTTGAAACAAAAGTAGGCATTAGTTGCCACATGATCCACCCGGTCCTCCAAAGAAAAATACATATCCCAAATCTCTATCCACACCATGATTGTCCAAGCCATAGCAGTCGGGCTTGTCATTGAATGTTTTTGTACTAAATGGAAGATCAAGCACATTCGACTGATTTATGAACTGGACTTGCTGAAAGAAACAAGCATGATAGTAGTTACCATCAGGAAGTAACCCGCTTCCCATCGGAGGACTGAGCTGATTCACAACACCTTGTGCTCTGCCTCCATAAACTATGTTAGTTGCACCCCTACCTAGATGTGGAAATAGTTCTCTTGGCCAGTAACCCACATGTACGTTATCATCTGTAAACACGAACCACCAATTTCCATTGGGTAAATCCTGCCAATGATGCAAAAAACCATAGGAGACTGATTTAATAATTCAAACCGTTGTCAAATAAACAAAATAATAATTTATAGCCATTGAAATAGAAATATGTAGGTATTCTCAGACATCCCTTGGATATATTTGAACTATTCTCATACTTATGTGGAACGACCATTGACAAATTGTATGCTAACCAATGTTTGTGATTGTCCATAAAAATTTGATTGTAGTGTATGACAAATACCAAGTTGATCCAATAAAGGCAAGTGCGGTTACATGAATTCATTTTTGTTCTGTATTAAAATGTCAAAAGTCAGATACAAAACAAGATGGTGATCATACGTGCATATTGTCAAAAAGTCCTATATAAACCGTATAGCTATCAGACTTACTTGACTTTTGGTGCGAATGATTACTATGAGTATTTTGTAACAAGAAGACGAAAGAATAAGTTCTCTCTTACTAATGGTTCCACATACCATTTGTTCAAGGTTTGCAGAAAAAAATGGAAAGTAAAGATCTTCGTGGAACACCGTCGGCATGGTTATTGGAGTATAGTAAGGTTCTCAGGTTTTAAACTACAGAGGACAAGTTTTATTACTTTAGAATTGTTGTGGTGATATGGTATTGCTATGCAAGGGTGTTTTGTATTGGGGTGTTGGGATTCAAGCACTTGTGCTTGAATTATATTTTGCTTATAAAAACTAACATCCAAAAAAATAAAATAAAATAAATAAATAGTTTCCGAAGTATTCCTTAATATTACTCTTAGTCAAATTTTAAGTCCAGGGATACATCTCTAGCTATATAGTTTCCAAGTTTTACTAGACCTTGAGTAAACAATTAGAGCCCGTTTGGTCATGGATTCTGAAGTTGGATTTTGATTCTACACTAAGTTGTTTGGTTCTTGGATTTAGTGAGGAAATAGAAAAGAAAACATAGAGAAATTATATCAGTTATACTTTTGACAGGTTATGATTTGGAATTAGACACAATACATATTTTGCGTTTCAGAAGATAATTAAGATTTTTTGTGTTATTATTAAAAAACACTTAATATGCACATAAATTGTTGAATCATGTTTAAGTCTACATTATGATACTTCCCGGAAAAAAAAAAGTCTACATTTTGATGTGACAATGTAAATCTTAACTCACATTGGTGCTAACCTCTAAGGGCAGTCTAGGTATTTAGTTATTTTCATATTCCATTTTCCTTGCTGCAACCAAAAATTGGATTCTAAATCAAGTCAGGATTCCCTTGGTGAACCGAACACTCGGCAAAGACTTAGATTCCTAGCATAGTACGTACCAACCGTTTCATATTTCTATTTTGTGCCAATAAAGAATTAAAACCGATATCCAGAAGGATGCAAGTGACCTGAACTTACCTGATATACATGGGCCATCATAACAAATTGATCTCCATTAATTGTGGAGGTATTGGATAAAGGTTCGCCGAGAGTAACACTTTTATCAACCTGAACAAAACCTGGACAAAGTAGATTGTAACACCCTGTCTTTTTGTATCCATCTCCCTGTCAATTTCCAATAATAAGCAATTAAATACAAGGAAAACTTTATTTTCTAAGCAAGAAGCACCAAAAGGAAAATCACATGCTACATTTTCTAGATCATTACAATCCAAATCAAGGCCCAATAGTTGCATATAGAAAAAAATTTCAACTCCGAGAAACGCTAATCTACTTCCGTATAACTAATTTGATTCGTTTTCCTTGATATTTCACTTTGATTAATGTATGCATTCCACCAAATCCCTGTTGCATAAATATAGTGAGACAATGCACTCTAGTTGTGTATAACGAGAAGTCTAGTATGGTAATGGTTTTACCTTAATGTTGAAAATTGAAATGCTTTTCCTATGAGGAAAGACGTTTAAGAGAAGATATTAAAAATGAATTACTTTTTGTGATATTCGAAAATAAAGATGGTTTTGAGTAAATGAACAATAAGGTATTGTTTGGTCTAGTATTGTCTCTATCGAACATACAAAACAGAGGTAAATGTGCTTCTAAATTGTTTTTAAAAAAGTTCTTGAGCTCAAGTATCCTGTTAATTCTGCAATAGACTCGTTCCATAATTCATGTATTGAAGACTTAAATGATATGATATATTTCTCATGGGGTCATTTGTTCATTTGTCGTACAAATCTATTGTTCTCATTTTGCATTTTATGATATTTCAGAACATTAAAAGCTAACTAGATCCACACCAACTATATCCACAAAGTCATATTATGAGCTGGTCTTAGTAGATATTTATATACAGCAACACAAAGTCATATTCTTGTGGTAAAGTAATCATGTTATTCAAATCAAGGAAGCACAGACTCTTCTAAAAGGCAAAAGAATCTGCATTGGATACCCACCCACAACTGGCGAGGATTCTTCTCGGGTGCCGCAAGGTTTATTTACATACTTTCCAAGAAGTGTTGTCTACCATAATCTTAAAAACTTCAGAATCAGTTTAAAAATGGTGGGAGTTGGCTTATTCGTCGAAAGGCTAGTATTGCTTATGTGGCCATTATACTTGTTATTTGTCTTATATGTCTTAATCACATAACAAAATGACGACAATTTAGTTGTAGATAATTTATAGAATAAACAAGAATGCCCCCCACACCAGTATCCTAGATTTTGAAAAAATTGACAATCCCCACATCTGGACCACCGAATCTGCATCTCCGCTACCGCACTGGTGCTTCATAGATTCAAATCCTAAGCAACCCAAGCCTATAAGCTCCATGCACATTTTCCAATCATTTACAAGTTCTGACCATAGTTAGTGCCAACAGCAAAGAACTTGTAATTTACAAGTATATACTTCGATGTTCCTGTAAGACGTTTCTAACAAGCACAGCCTATAAAAGGAACTAATTATTCAATTCAAAAACACCCCCATGGGCTTTTGTGATGTAAAAAAAATCAAGATAGTTAAACAATATATAACCTTTAACAAAAGCTGCAGTCGGTAAATAACGTAAATATACAAATGTATCCATTTGAAGCATCAATCAAGTACTTACAAATGGATTCTAAATAACTTACAGTCCAATAGGTAAAAATACGAGTGCGTTTATCATCATATAGCCCTGGATCAACCTGATACATCCATAGAGTAAGATGTCAAAATTTATGCACGAAACAACTCTACGGGAAAGATCTACGAATGCATGAAGCCGAGAAAGGAAAATACATGTGAACTTAGAACTTCCCAAAAAAAAACTAAGCCAAACAGTTTGATAATGGTTTCAACAGATACCAAATAACATCCCTCAAATATTATATGTAAGATAAACAGTCTGAATAAAAATTGGTCATACAGAAATTGGGGTGCTTTATTTTATTGCAAATAGCTTTTAAATTTTCTGTCCATAATTTCCTTATTTTTCGATATGAAGGGATGACTGAACTGAAGAATGTAAAACTACCTAGCTTATAGGCCTTGGGTTAGGTTGGCCACCAATTCAAAACCACCTAATATTGCATTGAATTTATAATTAAGACTTTGTTAAGAAAACCAAAGTAAAATTATGTGAGGCAAACTGTTATCAATGCAACTAAAGAAAGGCGAGTGAAAAGGCATCACAAAACTGAGAAAAGGTTGAAAGGATACCTACAACCTCAAATAGAAAATTAATTTTGAGGAAGTTGGTTTATCCATTAAAGGTCATCCTTAGAGTTTTTACCAACAATTTGCAAGTAATGAACAAATAATTACCACCCATCCGACTTGGATAGAGTTGAGTTGATCAATCGGTCCAGCTTCAATCCAGATTTGAGCTGCGCTGTTTTGTCCATCTTCAACTTTTGGATTATAAGTATTAATATATGATTTGGCTCCGTAAAAAACCTCATTTCCATCACGTTTTAAACTGACGACTGAAAACTGCAAAGTATAAGAGAGGATTAAATGACGTAATTGTATCCGTGAAGGGCGAAAAGTGCAAAATAGAAAAGTTGTTATAACACAAGGAAACCACAAATGCATTATGAACAGTTTCTCTCTCTCTCTCTCTCTCTCTCTCTCTCTCTCTCTCTCTCTCTCTCTCTCTCTCTCTCCCTCTCTCTCAAACAAACACACACACACACAGTACAAACCCACATACACTTACAATGGAATTGTTAAATGCAGTTAACCCTTGTGAAGTTTCCAATTGCTTCCACTCTTATCTTAAAATCTTCTTTGATGACTCTAAAACATGCTTTATTTCCTTTAGCTATGTTCGTGAAATATTTAACTTCCCTCTTGCATATATTGCATTAACTTATGTCTCATGACAAAACATTATTGGCTTGATTGCATGTCACAACAGACTCTGTGCACTCTTTGATTTCAGTTGGTTCATTTTTAGTCCTTGATCACAATACCCTTTCATACATCATTTGTTTTTTAATCATAAGGTGGTATCAATAAATTGAAAACTAAAAAACAATCCTTTAAAACACATACATATGTCAAGAAAGCACTTGTTCATCACAATTTGAAGATCCTTCAGAGCCACTCTACTTGTTAGTAACTTTTAGTTACATCTTATACCAACAAGTCCTTCTCACGACTCGACTGCACATATCCATGTTAGCTTTCCAAAAATTCCTAAAACCACACTCAACTTTAAATATTTTGCTCCCAAGTAGAAAACATACGAAATGACTGTATTGTCATTTGCGAGGGAATTTAAATAAGAATATTGAGATCTTACAAGTACCCACAGGACAATATATTTCCATGATTATTGAAGTAACCATATAGGATAATTGTTAGATATCTATAGATGCTCTCATGGACTCCACTTTTGTGATTACAATGTCCCCAAATGATATAGTCATTTTGTTACGAAAATATTAACAGTAGAAAAAGTAGACCAATTCGGGGTTAAAACTTACATGAGAACCGGGTTTATCAGCTGTCTGAGGATTAATGTTTGTAGCATTTAAAGCCCTGGTACGTATAAGGTCTGCTTTTGTTGTTCTACGAATTGGTACACTTCCAGACGGACATCCATTACTCCTAGACACCTTCACATGTTTAGCTAGTGACAGAGCATCTTTTTTGATAACATGTTGTCGAGAACTAGGTCTCCGCTGCAAGAATACATTTAAAATAATGCAAATTAATAATTAGAGAAACCAAATGTTAAAAAAAACCGTGTCATTATGACTGAGGCAGAAATCGAGTCTGCCAGTATGAACATAGATAGACGAACTCAAAAACAATAACTTTTGCAAAAAATGAGTTGTTAAAGAGGCATCATTTTTCCTTGCACACAAAATCGAAAGCAATGGAACTCTAGAATAGATTACAAGCATTTAAATTGCAATGCTAGATAATAATTATCATATGATATATTCTAGCATACTCCAACACTTTACAACTTGCCCAGATATACAAAAGCATAGAAATCACTATTTAATCCCAAAGAATAGTTCACCATTCCATTTCGAAAAAAGAGTTTAAAAGCATTCAGAGGATAAGCTACATGTATTTCGTATATATTGTATGCTTGTATTTTTAAGCAGGTGCTTCAAATATGGGCAATAACGTCTGGTGTGTTATATTTCATGTGACCCTCAACTACTTGCATGGTTTTCCCAAAAATGTGGATTAACTCCCACATCATTCGAAAATCACTTTTGGGATAAAATTTTGGGAACCATAGCTTTATTCTAGTTGCATATGGCCTACAGTTCAATCACGTTGACTTTGGATATCATTTTTGTATGAATAATGATATGATCCCAAATCTATTTATTTTGGGACCACTTGATTGGAAGTTCGTCTTCATTCATAGTGGTGTTCTGTGTAGCACGGACTCATCAACTAGGGTACCGTGTCCGCACCGTCCCAGTGTCAGACACCGACACTCCTCGAACACGCGCCACCACATGTTGGACACCTGACAAACAGGTCTTTAATTTTATTAACACCAAGTACATGTGGCATGGAGCCTCTGATTCGAAATGTTTTTACAATTTTGAGGTAGTGTTGACTTAATAAATTGGGAGATAAGGAATTCCTTAAGTTGAGAAAGTTTATGGAAGGGCAGTGGATGCAATTTTCTATTTGTCGTATCCAATCTGATTTTCTATTTTCTATTTGTCGTATTCAAAATATAATAGGAACTCAAGAAAAGAGGAAGACAAATGATTTTTAATTTCATTAGAAATTGTTTAAGTATCAAAATACAATTAAAACTCCAGAAAAGAAGAAGGTGAATGATTGACAAAGTCCAAAAATGTTCATTTCAATTGTATCCTATTTTATTTTAGTTCCTAATTTCATTATTGTTTTACTTATTTACTAAGCAAAGAAAAAATCTTTTCTGGGGGCCAAAATGATCCAGAACAAAATCCATAAACTAAATAGGGCACTAATCTCTAAGTTAGCAGGGCACAATGATCCAGAAGTTTTCAACAACTCTTCTTTTCCACATATCAGTACATTATTTTATCCATTTTTGTGATTAACATCTCTCTGAGTTGCAGAATTTTGCTACACAAAAGCAGATGATATATATTTATATATAGAGAGAGATATAGAAACTAGGAATAGTGAAGAAGAAGAAGAAGAAAGGGTAATACTAATACCTGAAGTTTGTGATTCTTTAACAGAGGATGATCAAATGCAGGTTGCTTATATATATCAACACAGTCAACTCTATCTCCATACTCTGTCTGTGAAGTTTATACAGTCAAAAAAAAAAAAAGAACCCTTGGCTGTTAGTTAAGAGGTGAAAAGAAGAAAACAAATCAGATTAACGTTAATAAAAACAAAATTCCAATTTAATTGGAGGATTTTATGTGATCGAACCAAAACCTAACCCACCAAAAGTGCAGCAGAGTCATCTGCTTGGTCGACATTTGTTTAATGAGCAATGCTAGGGGCACAAACAAATTCACAATTTTTTGGACACAATCTAAATAATGTGTCTATCTCTCTCCTGTGATGTCACTGGAGTGACATCACAGGAGAGAGATAGACACAGTGACATCACAGGAGAGAGATAGACACATTATTTAGGTTGTGTCCAAAAGATTGTGGATTTGTTTGTGTCCCAATCTTTACTCTTGTTTAATTGAGAGCTTATTTGCATTTGGGAAAAAAGAAAGGAATAACAAGAAGAGTAAATCTTTGGGAAGTAAATCTTTTGCCACAAACAAATCTAACACCACAATTCATGAAGTGTCTCCTCGGTTGACACCAAAGTATTAGTGGATCTGTGTTAGTGGACCTATCAAGAAAGATAGACATTATAGTATTTGTAAATTGTATTTGTGAGATTTATTCGGACTCAAAGACTTAGGGTGTGTTTGATAAAACTTAAAATTAAGTACCGAAAATTAAGTTCTGAATTTAAGTGTTGAAAATTTTAAGTGATTTGTATTTGCAATTTAATTAAGTAGTACATTATCAAATGCACTGAAAATTTTCATTTTCACCATTTAATTGGTTTATAAAACACACCCTTTTAACAAAAATAACCTATTTCCATATGGAAACAAATTAATCAAAATAAAAACTGCTACAGAGGGTAAAATGGAAATCAACCTAACTACGGAGGTAAAGTGTAATCACTTCAAAATTCTAGATACTTGTGATTTTAATTTTGGCATTAAAATGTCGTAATTTGTTGCTAAGATATAATTTGCAGTAATGTTATGCTTTCTAAATCCAAATCCCCAACTCAAATGATATGACAATGGACCTACTGGATTTTGATTGGAGGATGTTGAAGTAACCCCACAATAATCGATGTGACCACTAAATTTTAACTAGTGCCACATAATTTAAGATGTGCATTTGGGATTTGAATTTAAAAAACATAGCATTACACTATAATTGGTGCTAAGTATGTGATGTATGCTACGGAGATGTATGAAGAGACACACACCAAAATAAAATAATAATAATAAAATAAAATAAAATTCGTATCGCAAGTACTTGCCCAAACTAGAATAAACTAGACAATACCAAATGCAACTTCCTCATTTCATCCGTACCAATCCCTTCTAACTTCAAACTTCTATATCATAGATAGGATTATATTGAAGCCTTTATCTATATATATATATATATATTTTTTTTTTCTGAATCAACATAAAGATGCAATTCAATTAGTCAATAACAAAAAATTATTTAGTGAAAGTACCTGAATTGTTTTCAATGCAGGTTTATCAATAGCGCTCAACTGTCTTTCGAGTTCCAATTCTTCTTCTTCAGATATCAAACGTTGTTCTCTTCCATGGACACAAAGAACCAGACTAATAACCACGGTTGCAAAAAACGTAATACCAACACTAGTAACCATGGCTTCACTAGGAATTGTTTTTTTGAGGAAATCTTGTGATAGGAATTGATCGTATCTTCCCAATGTACATAAAACTACGTGTATATATGTATATATATATACATACACAAAGAAGACACTATGAGCATAAATCATAAATTAGCATTGATCGTGGGTTTGAATCAAATTAGCATTGATCATACGATTGACTCAAAGATTTGGAAATTTTGACTGAAATCTTGTGATTCTCAAATTACACAAGTTGTGTATATTTTGTGGTTATTAAATTTGTATACCAAATTAGATTTCAAATAGTAACATATGTTATGTGGCACTGATTGATGATATCACATAACTTATTTATTTATTTAATTATTTTTTCAATTTTGGATATTTATCTAGATTATAGCTGGACACACACGCACACACATCCATTCCAAACTCAAAGTCCCAAACAAAGTCCAACAAAGGTCATTCATTCCGAGTGAAGAACAAATAAGGTAGGAATGGAATGAAAGTCAATAATGGAATGAAGATGGAATGGAATAGGAATGAGAATTCCATTCACATGTTTGGTTGTAACTAAGAATGAAATGACATACAATAATTTCTATTTTAAAATGGTATCCTAATTTATAGAGTTAATATTGAATTTAAATTAAATATTAACAAAAAAGGTAATAATTTGTTTTAGGGTTAATTAGCCTTAAGGTATATTAAGGCATATTTAATTATGTTTTGATGATGTCAAATATGCTATGATAATTACATGATTCATATTGATTCATTCCTTGTTATTATCATAGTCATTTTCATGCTCACATATAATCTCATGTATTAATATTGTATCAATGTTTTAACATCTTTGTGTGCATGAGATTCAATTGATGTAGATCAAGTTTACAAGGAGCTCAACAAGGATTAAGCTTGAAGACTTGAAGATATTTCATCCTTGGTTGAAGCATAGGACCATCATTGTAAGGCATCTTGATCTCACACTCTTAGGGGCTCAAACAAATGCTAAAAGTTAAAGTTTTGGAAACAAATTTTAAATGGGTCATCTTTAAAGCAATGCCCCAACCAATTGGAAAATAATTAGATGTTGAGTTTTATATGGTTGGAAAGGTATTTGAATCTAGTTTCCAAAACATCAAACGGATCAAAAATCCGAGTTTTGTAGAAGGAGTTATGGCCTTTTTAGTGGAGATGTGTCTAGCTGTCAAACTGGGAAGGGCAGTCGACTGGGCAGTCGACCGAACTGAGCAGAATGCAAACAGAACCCTCTGTAAACACGTCTCAGTCGACTGCTTTAAGGGGCAGTCGACTGCTTCATGTTCCAGTCGACTGAATCGACCTGAAAAGGCATAACGGCTAGTTTTTAAAGGGACTTTTAATTACCAAACTTGCAACCAACGGCTATAATCTTTCTTGGCCTATAAATACATGTTTTCCCACACCATTTTAGGTTGATCAATCAATAGGAAAACATCTATTTCAATCACACAACTTGTTGATTCTTAATCATTCAAAATTGAGCCCTAGTTGTGTGAGTTTATCAATTTGCTCTAGTTCTTGATTTGTATTTCTTTGAGAGTAAATTGTAGTGAGATTTTACTTGTATTATCCACTCACTAAGGAGTTATAGTGTGAGCTATCATTGTATCATCTACTCTTAGAGAGAGTTTCAATTTGTGTTCAAATCATTTGTAAAGGTTGAGGGTTAGTAACCCTTGTGTGCAAAGAAGAGGTGTTCTTCTTTAGGAGAGATCATAGGCTCTTGTAACGGTTTGGTGCACACCCGTAAGTGCTCCGGAAAACGGTTTGGTCTACACCCGTAAAGTAGATCGGAGTAAAGGAATCCTCAAGAGGTGTTCTTGAGGGGTGGACGTAGGCCGCGGGGTGCGATTGTCGAACCACTTGAAAAATCGGTTTGCAAGTTTCTCTTCCCTTCTCTTTTTAGTTAATTGCTTGTGATCTTGTTTAATTTGCAATTAAGTTTTCTAAAAGGTTAATTTCCGCTAAAACCTTATTCACCCCCCCTCTAAGGTTTCCACTTTTGGGCCAACAATTGGTATCAGAGCTTCGGCTCTTCTATTTTTAAAATATTTTGAAAATTTTGAGTTAAGATCCAATAGAAACCGACTCTTCTTACATTTATTATTGTGAGGGTCAATCGACATTAAGACCACCATGTTTTAATGGCTCAAACTATGCCTATTGAAAAAATAGAATGAGAATCTATATGATTTCTCAAGATTTTGATTTATGGCAAATCGTGGTCAAAGGGCCTCATCTACCTACAAAAATTGAAAACGGTTTTTCTATTCCAAAGACGGTAGATGAATACAATGATGTCGATAAGAAACTCATAAAAATAAATGCTATGGCAATGAATTTATTATATTGTAGATTAGACCCTAATGAGTACAATAGAATTTCCTCTTGCGAGTCCGCAAAGAAAATTTGGGATAAACTTGAGGTTGCTCATGAAGGTACTAATCAAGTTAAGAAATCAAAAATAAATCTTCTTGTTCAAACTTATGAATTGTTTAAAATGTTGCCATATGAATCTATTGGAGATATGTTTTCTCGTTTTACTATTCTTATTAATAACTTGAAAAACCTTGGTAAATTTTATACTAATGAAGAAATGATTGAGAAAGTGTTTAGGTCTTTACCAAAGGATTGGCAACCAAAGGTCACGGCGGTTCGTGAAGTAAAGGAGCTTTCAACACTCTCCTTGGAACAACTTATGGGTTCTCTCATAACTCATGAAATGGAGTTGGCCGTCTTCGAAAGTGAAGACAAGAAATTGGAAGTGAAAGAGGCCAAAAGGAGAGACATAGCTTTAAAATCCTCAAGCTCAAAGAAAAAGATGAAAGATGTTGAGAGTGATGAGGATGAGAAAATGACAAAGATCACCCGAAAATTTGCAAAGTTTCTAAAGAAAGAAAAATCGGGAAAGAAGTCACCCAAAGAGGAAAAACACAAAAAGAAGACAATCAAGGCCACTAATAGTAGTTCCGAGAGCGAATCATTGAACGACGACTCAAATGGTGAAGAGATTGTCAATCTTTGCCTCATGACATTAGAAAGGGCCTCTCCTACCACCTCGGCAAATGGAGCATCTAAGAGGCACTTGGACAATGGTTAAATCTCTCACCTTAAGCCTAGTAGGAGTAGGTTAGATTAATTTGTTTCATCCACTTGTGTTTTGGATATATCTTTACATAAATCATCATGCTCTTGACATTGCTTATTTGAAATATGATGATATGCTTTCTTTTGTTTAGACAAAGTTTTTAGAATGATTAGACCAAATGATGTTTTGTGAATCATTCAAACTTTTGCTGCTGAATTGTCAGTTTTATGAACTGCTGAACAAAGCAGTCGACTGGTACCCCGACACAGTCGACTGATTTAGCTGTGAGGCTTTGAATTTTTTTTGATCTGCATTGTTAAGTCGACTGTGGCGTCGACTGCATTGATGTTTTAAACTCCCTGCCTAGGGACGTCGACTGAGGCGTCGACTGATTCGACTGTATTTCTGTTTATCTTATATTTTGAGTTCTCCAACTTTATTATTGGTATCTTTTGGGAGAATATGCTCTCTTTTCATATCTTTTGGTATCTTTTATCATTGCACATGCTTAGAGGGAGCACTTTCATGTATCATTTGCTCACATGTGGTTGTATTTGTTTAGTTTTGGTATCCTTTTGACTTTTGATTTATATGCCTATTGTGAGGGGGAGTTTTGTGCTTTATCCCCAAATCTTTTTGATAATGTCAAAGGGGGAGAAATATAAGAAGTATTGGGGAGAAGTAATTGAGTAGTTATCATTCATGTTCTTTAACATATAATATCCCATTATGAATGATAATATGAAAATGACCAATTGTGCTTATATTGGCATATCTTTCATTGGTTGTTTGCCATCATCAAAAAGGGGGAGATTGTTAGCCTTAAGGTATATTAAGGCATATTTAATTATGTTTTGATGATGTCAAATATGCTATGATAATTACATGATTCATATTGATTCATTCCTTGTTATTATCATAGTCATTTTCATACTCACATATAATCTCATGTATTAATATTGTATCAATGTTTTAACATCTTTGTGTGCATGAGATTCAATTGATGTAGATCAAGTTTACAAGGAGCTCAACAAGGATCAAGCTTGAAGACTTGAAGATATTTCATCCTTGGTTGAAGCATAGGACCATCATTGTAAGGCATCTTGATCTCACACTCTTAGGGGCTCAAACAAATGCTAAAAGTTAAAGTTTTGGAAACAAATTTTAAATGGGTCATCTTTAAAGCAATGCCCCAACCAATTGGAAAATAATTAGATGTTGAGTTTTATATGGTTGGAAAGGTATTTGAATCTAGTTTCCAAAACATCAAACGGATCAAAAATCCGAGTTTTGTAGAGGGAGTTATGGCCTTTTTAGTGGAGATGTGTCTAGCTGTCAAACTGGGAAGGGCAGTCGACTGGGGAGTCGACTGGGCAGTCGACCGAACTGAGCAGAATGCAAACAGAACCCTCTGTAAACACGTCTCAGTCGACTGCTTTAAGGGGCAGTCGACTGCTTCATGTTCCAGTCGACTGAATCGACCTGAAAAGGCATAACGGCTAGTTTTTAAAGGGACTTTTAATTACCAAACTTGCAACCAACGGCTATAATCTTTCTTGGCCTATAAATACATGTTTTTCCACACCATTTTAGGTTGATCAATCAATAGGAAAACATCTATTTCAATCACACAACTTGTTGATTCTTAATCATTCAAAATTGAGCCCTAGTTGTGTGAGTTTATCAATTTGCTCTAGTTCTTGATTTGTATTTCTTTGAGAGTAAATTGTAGTGAGATTTTACTCGTATTATCCACTCACTAAGGAGTTATAGTGTGAACTATCATTGTATCATCTACTCTTAGAGAGAGTTTCAATTTGTGTTCAAATCATTTGTAAAGGTTGAGGGTTAGTAACCCTTGTATGCAAAGAAGAGGTGTTCTTCTTTGGGAGAGATCATAGGCTCTTGTAACGGTTTGGTGCACACCCGTAAGTGCTCCGGGAAACGGTTTGGTCTACACCCGTGAAGTAGATCGGAATAAAGGAATCCTCAAGAGGTGTTCTTAAGGGGTGGACGTAGGCCGCGGGGTGCGATTGCCGAACTACTTGAAAAATCGGTTTGCAAGTTTCTCTTCCCTTCTCTTTTTAGTTAATTGCTTGTGATCTTGTTTAATTTGCAATTAAGTTTTCTAAAAGGTTAATTTCCGCTAAAACCTTATTCACCCCCCTCTAAGGTTTCCACTTTTGGGCCAACAACACGGACCTCCCCTGGGGTTTGGCGAAATTACACGGACCTCCCCTCTATATTACAAAATTACACAGACCTCCCTTGAGGTTTAGATTTCCATTACACACCTCCCCTCTAGATTGTAAAATTTACAGAGACCTCCCTTCTTAATTTGTTAATGTCGAAAATACCCTTAGTTAAAAAAAAACCATACACTCATCTCTCTCTCTCTCTCATCTCTCTCTACTGTATATACATATATACATGCATACATATATGCACACCATATAAACGGACCATGGATGCATACATACATACACACACACACACCATATATGCATACATACTTGTATACATATAGCTATTGAAAATATATATACATATACACATATATACATCTTTAAGATGGGTTTGGTATTTTGGATTTAAATCTTAGGTTTTTGGAACAAATCAATTTTGGGTTTAAATCTTAGGAACATATTAGTTTTTGGAACAAATTGATTTTGGGTTTAAAATTTTGATTTTTTGAACAAATTCATATACATATACATACATTTATATATAAATGTGTGTGTGTGTGTTCATATATTATGTATATCCTTGTATATCTATGTCTATGTATATATATTTACACACATTAGAGAGAGAGGGAGAGAGGTATTTTTTAGTAAATAGTAAATGAAGTAAGGGTAAAATAGTAAATTTCATTCCAGAGGGGAGGTCTGTGTAATTTTGCAATATAGAGGGGAGGTCCGTGTAATTTCGCCAAACCTCAGGAGCGTCCTAGTAATTAACCCTTTGTTTTATTATAGGAAAAATTGAAACAAAGAAAGTGGAGAAGATGGATATTATTTCCTTACTGGTTCATTCCATTGGAGTGAAATCTCATTCCTTAGATTTTTGGAAGGATTAATCATTCCTACTTTTGTTCGAATGATGATTACTTTTGAAATGGTCATTTCAACCAATTTGATAATAACAAATATGATAATTAAATGAACTCATATGAATGACCATTCTGTTACAAGGGTCATTCCGATCTACTAAACATAATCTAAAAAAACAAGCAAAGAAATCTCTCGAAGAGGATTCAAACCCTCCTCTTCAAAGACCTTTGGAGGGAGAAGGTCACACCAATTAAATTAGGCGCACTTGGTGATGATTGTACCACATATATAATAACAAGATCGACTTCTTATAATATCATCAGGTTCTTTGACGTTACAACTAAAAGAACTCATGATTTACAGATGGCAAAAATTTATTGGATAACATGATTTCTTTCAACTTTTTTGAGGGACATGAGTAAATTTCTTCCCTCTTTTTAATTTTTTATTTTATTTTATTTTTGATTTTTTTCCCTCTCTAACGCCTTTTTGGATCGCATGAAAAAGATTTAAAAGAAAGAATCAATTAATTCACAGTAGTACTTAGAATTCACTCATGGAAAGTCACTTTACTTTCTAGTAATGCAATATTTCGAAAAGTGTAAATGTGCTCCCTGTTCGAATCTTTTGGTCTAATTTACTACACTTGGGGAAAAAAATTTACATTTTAGGGAAGTTAGTCATGGCTTAGATAAAATATTTTTAGCAATAAGTTTATACTTTAAGAAGTTTGAAGTACAGTAGTGTAAAGATTTGAAAATTAATTTAAAACATAAATTTAATCAATGACTACATGGACTATAATAGATATGCAATCAAGGAGAAAATGGGGAAACTTCAAACTACATTGCAGCAAAATTACTGTTTTATGGAAAAAATATCGATTAATATTAATCACCTATGAGAAAACAGAAAACAATTAACAGAAACCTAAGGGTGTGATTGATAACGGGAAAAGTCTATTGTGAGAAACTTCTCATATGAGAAAGCGGGTTTTAACTGTTGGATGAGCATCTAACAATAAATGCATTTCTAGATTCTTGGGAATCTTATGGCTAAATGTTCATCTAACGGTTAAAACCCGTCTTCTCATATGAGAAAATGCTCACTATAGACTTGTCCTTGATAACATACTAATTAACAGAAAACAAGCCATAAAATTACTGAAAAACTTAAAGCAAAAAATCATTGTCAAAAATAGCCATTCAATGCAGTCTATTTCAGTACAAAAATAATTTTTAGTATTACAAGGTAAGTTATTTAAAATTTTCAATACTTAAAATTCTTTTGTACTTAGTTTCCAATATTTAATTTTTTGCTTCATCAAATAGACCCTTAAAACATTGGTGGAAAAATATCAAATTAAAGATGTCATTACAAGATCTAGTTTCTTGTTTTTTGCTAAGAGTCAATACAAGATAGTGATTCGGGTAAAGAATGACTGATGTCCTATCACAATTGAACAACAATGTTTGGTGGGCCAGATAGGCTTATCCAATATGAGTATGTTTGATAACCCAATTAAGTGATGAAAATGAAAAGATTCAGTACTTATTCTTTTTTAGTGCGTTTGATAACATACCACTTAATTGAAAAAGCAACCAAAAAACTACCGAAAACTTTAAGTGAAAATTTTCTACTGAAAATAATCACTGAATGCATTCTATTTCAATAGTTGAAGCATTGTTTTCAGAATTACAAATTCAATCACTTAAAATTTTTAGTACTTATAATTCAGCACTTAATTTTCAGTACTTAATTTTCAGTTTTATCAAACGCACCCTATGATAAGACAAGGCAGGATGGGATTTGATATACTTTTGGAAATATGTCGAATAAGAGTTCCGAATATTATTAAATGTTGAATTTTATATTTTTGTTATGATTTTTTTAAATATTCTTTCTTGTGTCGAAAATATAATTTATACTCGAAATAAAAATTTTATGATTTTCAAAATACTTTAATTTTTACATTTTATTTTTTAATATTGCTTTTATAGTTTTTTTTTTTAATATATAATTTTATTTGATAACTAGATGTTTATGAATATTAACTTTTATGATATCATTTTCGTCAATTTTTGTTGTCTAGCCTATTTCCCTCATCCGACCTTATCTCCCCCGGCATAAGTTTATCTAATGAATTCACGATAAAACGAGAGTTTCAGGGATTTTTAATCCGACTGATAGGCTACGCCAAATGCAGAATATGATAAAGCTTATCATATTCTGTCCCATTAACCGACATACCAAAGTGCACGAATTGAATTCAATTCATAAGAAGTATGGTGAACACACTTTATTTGTAGATTTCCCCCTGTCGTAAACGTATCACTAATTCTCTCTGTGGCTTGGGACTAAATGTGCAATTATCAAAAAATTTGTTAAATTTAACAAGACATAAGTTGGCATAGTTATTTTATTCTTGGCTTAACTGTAGATACACTCCTTGTGATTAGTGGTTATTTTAGATACACCCCCTTCTGCAAGCTTTGTCCTGTTAAAGATTTGCGAACAATTGCAAAATATTACAAACCACAAGATATACTAGCAATATATTTAAAACTACAGGGAAGAAATTAAAACCTCATGTAACAACTGGGACTGTATGTATACGTACCCTCCTCCCTCCCATATTTTGAATCTTGCATTCCATTTTAGGATGTCCCAAAATTATGTCCATCTTTGAAAAGCTAGTATATATATTGATATGCACAAAAATATAAAGTCAAGGTCAAGCTTCGCCACCTCAGCAAAGAGAAGCCAAGTCATCTTGAATTTGGACTGACTACACAGCCATCCCGGGTTCTTACGCAAAACTGCCCGGTTTGGTCGTAAGTCCGGGCGTTCTTTCCAGATGGACCCCACATGGGCGCGCCCCCAGTAGGCGTGAATGCTTGGCCAGCAAGCCTCCAAGCAGTTTCCTATCCCAGTTAGAAGACTAAATGTAAGGAGCAAGTTGTTTCCTAAACCACTTAGGAAACACCCCTAAATTCATGTAAATCAAGCTATAAATAGATTATCCTTCCTAATCTATAAACTTACCTTGTACGGGTGGTCTCTTGCGCCTATAAAAGAGGCCACCCGCCCCCATTGAAAGGGGTCGCATTCTAAACCAAAAGAATAGCATATTATTTTCACTAAGACACATACACCCGGTTGGTTTTACTGGTAGTGCCGCCCAACTGTTGGCTCACTGGGCCTGCCGGTGATCTGCTAGTGAAGCGCATCGACGCACCCGTGGACGTAGGCTATCTCATTAACAGGGCCGAACCACATACAAACTCCATTGTGTCCATCTCTTTCATATATTTCTTCTTACCCAAATTTTGGCATCATCAGTTTGGCGCCGTCTGTGGGAAATGATAAGTTTTTCACCAACAAATTTCTTGGCTAATCAACATGCCACCGAAGACGGGTATGAAAAATACCGCCCAGGCCGGTCAGGAGAACTTGCAGCTCGAGCAGCAGGTAGGGGTGGCAATCGGGTCGTGTCGGGTCATAATCGTGTCGGGTCATTATCGTGTCGGGTCATTGTCGTGTTGGGTCATTGTCGTGTCGGGTTATAATCGTGTCATTCTTAACGTGTCATAATCGTGTCGGGTTATAACCGTGCTGGGTCATATACGGGTCACCCGTTTAACCCGTCTAACCTGTGTAGGGTGTCATCGGATCGGATCGGATCGAATCGAATCGAATTTTATTTTTTTTTTTTCGATTTTTTTTCATGTTTTGAAAACCAACCGAAGTGGTCGGTTCGATCTAGTTTGCCAATTTTGGCGATCAGATCAATTTTTTAGTTGTAAGTAATTTAAGAAACCCAATCGGTTAGCTCGGTTCGGCTATTCGAAATAAGCTTACAGCCCTACTAAGAACACAAGCAAGTCTTCCATCAAATGTATCAATTATTACCACGTACATCTTAAATACCAAAATACTCCAAATATAGCAATATCTAACTATTATAAACTTAACACCCAAGCACATCCACACAAACTGAATAAGAAGAAATATTGTTTTTACTAACAGTATAAAAAAATTTCTTCACTTGCCATCCATCAAGAATCAAGATTAACAGTTGTATTTATCTAATTGACTAATTTGTCTCCCTCCCAATTCAGCAATCCTAGCGGGCTTCCTCCCTTTTTTTTCTTTCTTTTTTATTTTTTAATTATTTTTTATTTTTATTTTTTATGCAATGCTTGATGCATGAATGCTTCCAGGCTCCAGCTTCCTTCGTCCCTTATTAGTTATTAATTATTTTTTTTTTTTACATTAGTTATTAATTATTATATATAAATTTACTTGTTTGGTAAGTTGGTAACTACCCTTTTTTTTAGCAAAAAAAAAACAATTTTAGTTTATATATATCTATATATATTTTAAATATTTTTTTTCTCTAAAAAAAAAACAATAAAAATTTTAAAAAATATATTTTTTTTTAATTTTTTTTATATTACTTTTATTTTAGATTTCTAGATTATTAAAAATTATTTTTAAAACTAAAAAAAAAAAAAAAAATGCCCCAATTGCACTTAAATACTTAATCGGGTCAAACGGGTTAGACGGGTTGACCCGCTTCAACCCGTTTATTAATCGTGTCAAACGGGTCGACTCGTTTATGACCCGTGCCCTTATACGGGTCACCCAAACCCGTTTATTTTCGTGTCGGGTTACCGTGTCGTGTCGTGTCGAAAATTGCCACCCCTAGCAGCACGGCGCCTCCATGACCTCCGAGCAAGTAACCATGACCCTCGCGCAACTCCTAGAAGGCCAACGGCAAACCCATCAGCAAATCGGAACGATGTTGGCCCTGCAGGAAAAGCGTCCTCAATCCGAGAACCACCCCAGGAAGAGTGTCCCGAACCGGAAGCCCACACGAGTCCGGAACCATACCCACTCTGCGTCGGTGTCCCCGTCGGATTGGGAACATGTCCGGGATGGTGACCGTAGCAGAGCGCCCAGGCGTACCAGGTAGCAAGCTCGGACCAATCCTCGCGCGGGTGGAAGATGCTAGAGATATCATCAACAAACGATGCGCCGCCAGGAGGGAAGAATCAGGACAAAAGGCCCGGGAATCAGCCAAAGACTCTCCGGTCCAGAGCCGGGGAGATCTTAGGCATACGATTACCCAGAGCCAGAGCCGGGTTCTATCCCCGAGGATGACGCACTTCGAGGAGGAGGCCTCATCATCAGACCCGACGTACCGCTCTGATATGGAAAGGAGAACCGGGCGAGAGGTAAAGGCCCAGATCGAGGACTTGCAGTAGCAAATCAAAAAACTGAACCACAAGCAGCTCCACAGTCATACCAATATAGAGACCGAGTCGCCCTACACCACTCGGGTCACTGCATTTCCCATCCCGTGGAAATTCAAACCGCCACATCTCAGCTCTTATGACGGTTTAGGGAGCCCAGTGGATCATGTCCGCACTTACAAGGCTCAGATGGCGTTAGTCACCACGGTCGATGAGTTACTGTGCCTGGCCTTCCCCAGTACCCTTAAAGGCCGAGCCGCGTAGTGGTTCTATACTTTCCCGAATGGTTGATGACTTCAAGACATTGAGCAAGCTCTTTATTAGCCAGTTTGTGGGGATGCTCGACCGGTCACAACTGGACACCCAGCTGCTTACCGTCAAGCAGCGAAAGGGAGAGTCCTTGAGGGAGTACGTGGACCGTTTCAATCAGCAGAGGCTCCAGATCAGCAACCTGAATGAAACGATCGCAATCATGGCTTCTTGCTCGGGGGTTCAATACACCAAAATTGCTACGTCATTCCACCGTGACCGACCGACAACCTTGGTGGAACTCTCAGTGAGGGTCAGAAAGTACATCGATATGGAGGAGTTTCTGAAGTCCAAGCGCTCCTGCTTTACGGGAGAAGAGTCCCCGGAAGCTAAACGGAAATGTGAGGGCTCCGAGAAGGGTCCGGGAAAGAAGCCTAGGCAAGATCAGCAGAGGGGCAGTCGGGATCAGGCCCCGATTACCTTCACCCCACTTTCCTGGCCAATCCACGAAGTTATGGCCGCCGCAGAGATCCAGAGGCTACTCTAGGATCTCGCTAAGCTGAAAAGCCCTCCCGGTAAGAGGAACCGGGACAAGTTTTGCTGCTTCCACTCAGACCATGGGCATGCACAGAGGATTGCTTTAAGCTTAAGATTGCCATTGAGAAGCGGATCAAGCAGGGCCATCTAACCAAATTCGTGGCAACAAACAGACGACCTCAGCAAGAAACCCGGGCTCCCGAGCAACCGCGACCCCATGGGCAAATCAATGTATTCTCTGGGGGCACTTCGGGTGGAGGGGATTCACAATTGGCCAGAAAAAGGCATGCCCAGGCATCCCGATCGGATATCTGGCATGTCTAATCCATCCACTCTCCCCCAATCGATATGTTGACGTTCTCATCCGAGGACATGCTAGACCTGCACTACCCTCATGATGATCCACTGGTGGTGACATTCTCCCTAGCAAACTACGTGATCAAAAGGGTGTTGGTAGACACAGGCAGCTCCTTTGACATCATGTTTATCTCAGCATTCTATCAGCTCGAGATATCCAGGGATCGGCTCCGACCAGTGGCCACTCCCCTGGTAGGTTTCAACGGGTCCAGCACCCAACTGCTCGGTACCATCGAGCTCCCGGTCCTCATGGGAGCCTACAAGCCTACCCTCAGCAGGTATCTGTACTGGCGAGTTTTGTGGTTGTGGAAGCTCCATCTGTGTACAATGTCATCCTTGGGAGGCCAACCCTCAACAAGGCCAAGGCAGTAGTGTCAACGTATAGCCTGGTGGTTAAATTCCCGACCCCTCAAGGACCCGAGAGCCTGCGAGAAGACCAAGCCGTCGCTCGAAGTTGCTATGTCAGTTCCTTGTGCCGGGAAGCCATTACAGATATGCTAAACATTCAAGGGTTGGACCCTAGAGACAAAAGTGACAGAGTGGGTCCAATGGAAGAGCTGGAACAAGTGGTGTTGGATCCTCGGTTTCCTGACCGGACCGTCAGCATTGGCACTCTCTTAAAGCCAGGCCTCAAGGAGGAGCTGGTTCAATACCTGCGATAAAGCCAGGATGTCTTCGCCTGGAGCCATGAGGACATACCTGGGATAGATACCCGGGTTATGTCTCACCATCTTAATACCAACCCAGATTCCCAGCCGGTCAAACAGAAGAGGCAGGGTATGGCACCCGAGAGACGGGCGGCAGTACGTGAAGAAGTCTAGAAGCTCCTGAAAGCCAATTCCATCCGAGAGGTCCACTATTCTGACTGGTTAGCAAATGTGGTACTAGTCAAGAAAAGCAATGGGAAGTGGAGAATGTGTGTAGATTTTACTGATCTGAACAAGGCCTGCCCCAAGGACTACTACCCATTGCCTAAGATAGACCTCCTTGTGGACTCCACAGTCAGTCATGCACTCCTCTCGTTCATGGACGCTTACTTGGGGTACAACCAGATCAGTATGTACCCCGAGGATGTAGAGAAGACCTCCTTCATCACGGACCAAGGAACGTACTGCTACAAGGTAATGCCCTTTGGCCTCAAGAACACTGGGCAACCTATCAACGCCTAGTCAATCACATATTCAAGGACCTGATTGGGAAGTCCATGGAAGTCTACGTTAATGATCTTCTAGTCAAAAGCCGAGACACGGCCGACCATCTTGATCATCTGGCCGGGGCCTTCAGCATTTTGAGGAAGTTTGGAATGAGGTTGAACCCGGCCAAGTGTACATTTGGCGTCTCGTCCGGGAAGTTTCTATGACACCTAGTGAGCAGACATGGTATTAAAGCAAACCCTGAAAAAATCTAGGCCATTATAAACATGCGGTCACCCAGGTTAACCAAGAAGGTTCAGAGCTTGGCCGGGAGTGTCGCCGCATTGAATAGGTTCGTCTCCCGAGCTACCGACCGGTGCCTGCCATTTTTCAGAATCCTCCGTAAGGCCTTTCAGTGGTCGAAAGAGTGCGAGGAGGCATTCCAGGAGCTCAAGAAGTACTTGGTATCGCCCCCTTTACTCTCAACACCCGTGCCAAACGAGGAATTGTTCCTATATTTAGCAGTGTCACCTTCAGCGGTCAACTCGGCTCTCATCCGGGAAGAACACGGGATATAATTCCCGGTCTACTACACCAGTAAGGCAGTTCAAGGTGGGGAAAGTAGATAATCACGCATAGAGAAGCTTACATTCGCCCTCCTTACTTCTGCCCGGAGACTTCGCCCGTACTTTTAGGCTCATATCATCGTGGTCCTCACGGATCAACCTCTTCGCAGAATCTTGAGCAGGCCCGAGACGTCTGGGAGGCTTGTTAAATGGGCCTTGGAATTAGAAGAGTTTGAAATGGTCTACCGTCCCCGGACGGCGATCAAAGGACAAGTCATAACAGACTTTCTTTTTGAGTTTATATACCCGGAGGATCCGGTGAAAGAGCTCAACCCGCTAGTTCCACCGCCTGGGCTACAGCCAGGTGTCCCAATCTGGATATTTTACGTGGATGGGTCTTCCAATAAACAGGGCAGCGGGACAGGGATCATCCTGACTATGCCGGATGGGATCCAGCTCAAGTATGCACTTAGGTTCGGATTCAGAGCCTATAATAATGAGGCCGAATATGAAGCCCTGTTGGTTGGACTGCAGTTGGCTACCTCAATGGGTGTACAATGGATTCAAGGGTACAGCGACTCCCAGCTCATGATAAACCAAGTCAATCAAGAATACGAAGCTCGGGAGGACAACATGGTGGCCTATCTGGCCCTTGTCCGAGCTGTTTCAAAGAAGCTACAGGGGTTCTCCATCACGCAAATACCGAGGGAAAAAAATACTAGGGCCGATCGGTTAGCCCGCCTGGCTTCGTCTTCTGAGTCAGACTTTCCCGGGATAAGGATTGAATACCTACTCGAGCCAAGTGTGGCCTACGCAGAATGCATGGAAGTTGAACCGGTCGCCCTAGGACCCAGCTGGATGGATCCAATCGTGACATTTCTAACAACCAGGGCTTTGCCAGAGGCCAAAGGGGAAGCCCACCGAGTCAGATATCGAGTGGCTAGATACCACATCGTTGATGGAATCCTCTACAAGAGAGGATTCTCAATCCCATATCTCCGTTGTGTCCATCCCGCACAGGTCCAAGCGATATTGTACGAAATCCACGAGTGAGTGTGCGGGAATCACACTGGAGGTTGGGCACTCTCCACAAAGGCCCTACTGCAGGGATATTACTGACCGACTATGGCCCGGGACTCCCAGGAGTACGTAAAGAGGTGCGACAAGTACAGAGATACTCCCCGATGATCAACCGCCCGGGAGAGCTTCAGACACCAATTCTCAGTCCATGGTCGTTCACTCAGTGGGGCATCGACCTCGTCGATCTCCTCTGTAGACACCCCGATTTTGACCAAACGTCGAATAAAGGAGAGTGTTACCTCCAGGATCCGATGATGACAATGTTCGACTAACCTAGGACTTCCAAAGATGATTCAAGCTCTTCGAAAGACTCTCTAACCTAAACAAAAAGCAAAAAAAATGATAATGAAAGGAAAAAGGAACAAAAAGAGGCAGAACGGCACTTGAGCCAATTTACGATAGTCACATGCTGCCGCTGCGGCAGTCTCTGGACTGCCGCCGCGAATTTTAGCAAATGCCGCAAAAAATGAATTTTTACAACAAAAAAAAAAACGACAGTCCTTGGAGTTGTCCGCGGCATTCATTGAGTGTCGCATCAGCATTCAGTGAATGCCGCAACGGCAACCACTAAGTGCCGTTCTGGCATTCAGTGAGTGCCGCTTCCATCTCCATTGAGTACCGCATTTTTGTAACAGATAGTTGTAAGACAGCACGTTTTGTACTATCAAAAGGATGCCTGAATTAGGGTTTTCAGTCCTGAAATGACTGAAATACCCCTCTAAGATTGTCTATAAATAGAGGATGAATATTCACTTGTAGGGGGTTAGAGATTTTCTTTGAATCTAGAGTTTATATAAGTGTTCTTCTTGCCTTAATTTTCATAATTAGGTTTGAGTTCAGAATAGTTTAAAAGAAAGAGTTGTGTGAATTAGTGTAGAAGAGCTTGATTAGTCTTTGGAAGTTCTCCAAAATCACCAAGCTGAGGATACTTTGGAGGTAAACTCTAGAATAATTAGTCTTTGTCTAAATTTAATTATAGTATGCATTGAGTTCTTTAGTTTCCTTTTTTTATTTTGTGTTCATCCCTTGGATTCATAAGACTTTCAATATCTTAATTGAATCTCTTGGCTTGAAATCCCTTAATCTCCTTGTAATCTTGTGATTGATCATAAGGGGACTAAGGTTGATACTAGAACATTTAGCATAATGGACTTAAACCTATCTTCATGGTTTGAGGTTTGTTATGATTAAGTTTCATGAAGTTCTTCTATACTTCTTTGAAATTTACAAATATGAATATATTTAGTCTCCAATGACCACCAAATGGTAGGAGAATTAGATTTAGACAAGCCCAATTCCATGGCTTACTTGTCTAAGTTGATAGGAATGAAGTGAATTAACCCAATGAGCAGTGAGTTCACAATCTGTTTTTGATCATTGATTTTTAGCCAAACATCGAACCATTGGAATGGAATGAAACCGACGGGAAAGTGTTTATAACTCAAATTTCTACCACTGTAATTTTTGTTTTAAGGTAGTTTCATGTTTTGAGTGGTTTGATTAAGGGATTTGTGGAACAATCATAATCTATCCAGAGTTTCAGAATAGTAACACTCTCTTGAAATAAGCAAATCAGAATCTTAATCTAGCACTTGTTACCCAAAATAATTTTTTCTAAGTAAGTTAATGTGTTAGGAAGCTACCCTAAAAAGAACATAGCATTTACGATTTTTTTACTATTTTTAGAAAATCGTGCAAGAACTTTGGACAGAGGGTTGTAAAATCCTGAGTGATGTCTGGTTTTTGTCCAATTCCACTGGAGATCTAACTGTTAAAACTTTGATTTCTTTTTTTGGTTAAAAACTAGATACACAGAGGCATCTTGTGTCCAAAATTCACCAAGATCAAACCATGGGAACCATACTTTTATTTCTTTGAAGTTCTGATCTGCTCTCAGTAATTTCCAGAATTTTGTAATAATTTTGATTAATCTTATAAATAATGGCCTAGATGATATTTTCATGAGTTAAGGTTCAAATCATGTTTCAATAACGATTAGTTAAGCTTGAATTTAAAGTTTAAGTGACCTAAATCAATAAGTATTTCATGACTTCTTCTTGTTTATGTTTACATTCATCCATGTGACTCGACATTCATAAGTAGGATTCGTTTGCTGTAGGATAACTACATTTGATAGATTTAAGCTAGGAGTCTAGGATTGTTATTTAAGATCCAACTTCATACCTCGTATATCATGTGGACTAACCCTTTTTTTGTAGCGCTATTAATGTATGGTTTCTTGAACTCCTCTTTAGTTTATTTTAATTTCTTGGTTTTATCGATTTTATGACCTCATGCGCGACACATTAGAATTAGGATCTTGTCTCATGTGAATACACGTGATTAGAGACTCTTTTCTAGGATTTTCTTTCATTTGTATGCATTGCACGTTTAATATCGCGGCTGGATCCCGGGTAAGTTCTCTTGTTCCCTATTGCATATCATATTGCTTGCTACTTGAATTATGTGGTTTTTTTTTAATGATATTTTATCACTTGCAATCTTGCACCCCTTTAGACATGCTTTTTTAATGTATATTTATACATATGTATTAGTTAAGGGCACATTTAAATTAATAATTCAATTAAAAGGATGTTAAGTAGAGGCCTATCGCGAGATAGGATGAGAAGGGGTGTTTTAGTCCGATGGGCTCCTTCCCTTCTCATTCCATAATCCCCGAACCTAGTTAATCTCTGGTTTCGAAAAGATCAGTCTGCTTTAAAAATGGTTTCTTAATTTTCCTTTTAAAAATTAACTGGCGACTCATTTGTTTTTGAATTTGAAATTTTAAAAGAAAAGCTGTGGGTAAAAGAAAATTGCGATATCCACAATCTGGAAACTCTGTTAGGGATCGAACCTAAAATCTCTGGTTTCGCAGACCAGAATTTCTGATTTTGGATTCATTTGAGGATTAGACTTGAAAAATATCCTTTTAATCGAATTAATTAATCTTTGTGTGCCTGATGCATTTCACTTGCATGTCCAACCAGTTGATTGCACGGAACTATGACCTTGGAGGCTCGGGGCAACCCAGTCGGTCAAGTAATCATGGGACTGTGCGATCACCCTTGGTCTCGTACCATGTGTTGGTATATGAAGCATCCTATTGGGTGTGTGTCAAGGGTCCCTTATTTGACCAAAACCCAGCTTTTGCATAGTAACTTCTATAGAACCTTTCAAATCTTAGGAAATCAATTCTTGATTAGGATTATGTGCTAGGAAGTTTTGTATGCCCGGAAAGGGATTACTTGAGATGATGACGATGCTTGCCTGATAGAAGATGTGAAAACCCTTAATCACTTTTGAGCAATTCCCTTCGTGTCCCACGACATTTGGGGAACATGTTGAACTTTGATTATAAGATTACGTCTCTTATATCATGTTTAGCTAAGCATCATTGACCTTGTATGTATCCGAATTCATGAAAAGTACGGTGATGATCTGATCATGTGATCCATCTACCCCCGGGGTATTTTAAATACATCTTTGAAAATAAACAAATTTTGATTCTAAAAGCATTTAACCGCTCTTTCAAAAATCTTTGGAATTCGCTTTAACTAAAATTCCAAATCAACCTTTGTTGAGGTATATTTGCACATCCCCATCCTTGGAGAATCCAAACATTTTGGGAAATTGTTTTTCAAATAAATTTCAAAACAAAATTTTAACCCAATCATCTTTATTGAGAAATATTTCCACACCCTCATTTTTTAAATAAAAGATTCAAAATCTTTGAGAATCGTTTTTGAAAAATCTTATCATTCAAAGAAATGCTTTTCAAATGAATTTCGAAAATATTTTGCCCGACCTTTGAAAGGGTAGTGAGGATCACAATGATAGCTGAAATTGGGGCATTTGGCATGAATGAGGATTTTATGTGCTTATGTGTTTTATGTGCTAGGACTAGAATTTTCCCTTTTTTTGCATATAGAATAGGCACACACACACACACACACACACACACACACACATGCATTGCATCTGTGTGACATATAAAAGAGAGTCTTTCTTTTTTTACCAAATGTCTTCATATGACAAAACGAAGCAGATAAAAGTCTTTAAAAGAAAATTTTTAAAACTTAATGTAGGGGCAAAAATAACATCAAGTTCAAATCAAGCCTGGTTTAGGGATCCCACGGCGAGGCTGGTAAGAAGAGAAGACGCTGAAATGGCAGAAGAAAGGAACAACGAGGAAGTAGCCGGGTTGAGAACATTGGTAGACCAACAAGCAGAACAAATGAGGCGGCAAGTTGAAAACATGAACCATATGATGGGAATGATAGAAGCACTGAATCGCCGACCACCACCTATAGTTCCGCCAGTTGTGGACCCACCTCTAGGGGGAGAAGGAGATTGGTTTGATGATCAGGAGGCACAGTGGACTGATGCGCTGTAGGCCAACAGGGAAAGGGAAAAAGTTGAGAAAGAGAGGCTACTGATCGAAAAGATCGAGAAGCTGGAAAGGGTGATGCGTAAGGCTCAAGGGGTCGATACTTATCTAACAAACCTAGAAGGGTTGTATGACGGAGTACGTGAGACACTGCCTGCCAGGTTTAAGATGCCAATTTTTGACAAGTTTGATGGGATCGGGAATCCTCGCAGCCATATAAGAATGTATATCGGAGCTTTCCAACCGAGTGGGCTGAGCACAACCATGATGGCTGTCTTATTCCAACAGACTTTAACTGGAGCTGCTTTATTCTGGTATCTTACTCTCGAACCAAGCAAAACCAGGGTTTTGGAAGAAGTGATCAAAGCATTTGTGGCACAGTATGAGTACAATCAAGATTTGGATGTCACTGTCCGAAATTTGGAGACCACCAGGCAAGGGAACAAGGAATCGTTCGTCGAATATCTGAGCAGATAGAGGGAAAAAGCAGCTAAAATAGTACAAAGGCCGTCTGAGAAGGACCAGATCCGAATGCTGATGAAGAATCTACAGCTAGTGTATCAAGAAAAGATGAGGTTTCAGTCAATCAACACCTTCGTCGAGGTTTTCGATGTCGGAACAAGGATAGAGGATGCAATCCA
Organism: Hydrangea macrophylla; assembly: GCA_033977485.1. Taxonomy (NCBI): domain Eukaryota; kingdom Viridiplantae; phylum Streptophyta; class Magnoliopsida; order Cornales; family Hydrangeaceae; genus Hydrangea; species Hydrangea macrophylla. The sequence continues at coordinate 56,385,831 of CM066996.1, forward strand.
AGAGGGGGTAATTAAGAAAGAGGAGCAGCCAAACCGGTACAGGAGGCCAAATTATGGGTCCAACGGAGGACAAAGAGGGGGCCACTCTGGCCCCACCGATGTTAATGCATTGAACGGGCCGGAGAGGAAATTTTACATAACACCGAGGAGAGGAGGGGACAAAGCACCAAGAAAATTCTCAGATCTGGGAGTGTCACTATCCACTGCTCTTGATAGGTTGTTAGCAAAAGGGCACCTCCGTCAATTGGAATCTCGACCTCTACCAAATCCGCCTCCACCAAATTTTTAAGGGGATCTCTTTTGCAAATTTCACCAACAGAAGGGCCATTTGACAGATCGATGCATGAGGTTAAGGCACGAAATCCAAGATCTAATTGATAACAAGGTGATATCCGAACCGCCCATCAGAGCTCCAAATGTCACAAGAAATTCGCTACCAAATCACCATGTTGTACCACTACCACAAGTCTCTATTTCTTGGGGATAGAAGAAACCATCTTCGATCCGTCTAAGCAAATCACCAAGGCTGGAACACCAAGAAGGCCTTATTAGCTAATGGAGGATCCGACAATCTATACATTGGAGGGCGTTCCAGAGGGATGTGAAGAAGAAAAGGCAGAACCGATGGATTGGTGGATTCAGGAAATGGGTAATATAGATCAGATAGAGGATGATTTATGGTACAAAAGTGATGAAGAGGTGGGAACCGAAAATGAGAGTTTGGGAAGGGCTCCAAAGACCGGCAATTTATGGATGAGAGAAGAAGTCTGTCATTTAACCCGATCGGGCAGACACTTCAAGCCGCATGAATTAGAGGAAGATCACCCGGGGAGGGATCTAGACAAGGGAAAAGGAAAAGTGGATGAAGAAGCGAAAGAAAATAGGGTCCTGAAACAATTAAAGAAAACCCAGGCTAGCATCACTGTTTGGGGTTTACTGATCGCTTCAAAACATCACAAGCAGGCAGTCTTGGACGCTTGGAACCAATTCGACGTTTTCATTGATGCAACACCAGAAGACCTCGTGGGGATGATCAGTAGAATTCCAACTCTGGCTATTACCTTCTCATCAGTTGACCTGCCTCCGGGAGGGCCTGCTCATAATAAGCCATTATATGTCACTGTTGAATGTCTGGGGAACACCGTACCTTGTGAGTTGAATTATCGAGGCCCAGAAGAAAGATGAGAAATTTCAAGCATAGTTCGTTAAGATATCAGAAAAGGACCCTATAGAATGGAAAGTTGGGACTGATGGAGGGTACAGATGTCGAGACAGATTGTGTGTGCCAGATTCAGGAGACTTGAGAAAAGATATTCTCGAAGAAGCACATAAATTGAGGCTGACAGTACACCCAGGAGGAACAAAGATGTATAAGGATCTGAAGAGAAACTTTTGGTGGGAAGGAATGAAAAGAGAAGTAGCCGAGTTAGTGTCTAAATGTTTGACTTGTCAACAAGTGAAGGGCGAACATCAGAGACCCTCGAGATTATTGCAACCCTTGCCCGTTCCAGGATAGAAGTGGGAACACCTAACTATGGATTTTGTAGTTGGACTATCCCGGTCACAACAGAACCATGATGCGATTTGGGTAATTTTGGATCATCTGACGAAGTCTGCACATTTCATCGCGTATACTATGACTTACCCAGTAGAAAGTATGAGTCGAATGTACCTACAGCAAGTGGTGCGACTGCACGGTGCACCTGTGTCTATTGCATCAGACTGCAATGCCCGCTTTACCTCGGGATTTTGAGAAAGTTTGCAGAAGGCTATAGGAACTTCACTCAAGATGAGTACTGCTTTCCATCCTCAGACCGATGGGCAGACCGAGCATGTAAATCAGATTATGGAAGATATGCTTAGAGCTTGTGTAATCGACTTTGAAGAGTCCTGGGAGACGCACTTGTCATTGGTCGAATTTGCGTATAACAATAGCTATCACTCGAGTATTTGGATGGCGCCATTCGAAGCCTTGTAAGGACGGCCATGTCGATCTCCGTCGTGTTGGGCAGAAGTGGGAGATACAGAACTATTAGGACCAGATTTAGTGAGAGAAACTAATGAAAAGATTTCACTAGTCAAGGAAAGAATAAAAACTGCACAGAGAAGTCACAAAAGTTATGCGGATCGGCGTCGAAAGGATTTGGGGTTCAGTATCGGAGATCACGTACTCCTCAAAGTTTCACCCGTTCGGGGAGTAGTACGCTTTGGTCAGAAAAGAGGAAAGTTGGCACCTCGTTTCATCGGACCTTTTGAGATACTGGAGCGTGTTGGGAATGTGGCTTATCGACTCGCGTTACCACCAAAGATGTCCGGTGTTCATAATGTATTCCATGTCAGTATGTTGAAGAAATACATACATGATCTTTCATATGTAGTAAATTTTGATGATATTGAGACAAGTCAGAATGCTGTCTACAAGGATAGAGCCGTGAGGATTCTTGACCAGAGTATCAAGAGACTGAGAAAAAGAGACGTTCCTTTGGTTAAGGTTCAGTGGAGGCATCATGACGAGGGAAAAGCGTCGTGGGAGTTAGAATCCGACATGAGGATTAGATACTCCGAGTTATTTCAGGATTAGTTAGCTCAGATTTCGGGGCAAAATCTTTCTTAAGGTGGGTAGAGTGTAACACTCTGTATTTTCTTCTTCTTTAATAAATTATTGTTTTCGTCTTAATTTCCTTTTATGATTATCTGGGGTCAAACTATAATTTTCTTAAATATAGGAAATACTTTATGTGGTTTTTAAAAAAACAATATCTATATTTTTTTGTATAAATCGGGAATTTAATTCCTACGCTATTATTATTTTCTGTATTTTTTTTAGTTTAACCAGTTAATACCAGTTTTACTTTTAATCTGTGTTTATATCGCGACATGTGTGTGGCAGCATGTGAGCGCACCACGTGGGATCACCTCCTAATTACTTGGAGGCTACCCAATTCTTGGTATACATATATATGTATCACAGTCTCTCATTCTCTGATATCACTCACTGCATCTCTCAATTCTCTCTCAATTCTCTCAACTCTCTCAAGAACACACACTCAGATTATATATCACACACATACACAGATTATATATAATATTCACATACATAGCTATATAGATATATATTTCAATCCAGAGAAGAAACGGAGAAATTCTCAAACGACGAAAACTTCAGCGGAAAATTCTTGGTCTCTAAATTCTCTGTCTAATCACCCCAGTGAGTAGTATAAACTCACTCTCCATGTTTATATATGTATTGTAACAACCTGCATTTCATTTAATTAGTTGTAATTTTGCATTTGTCATATTTAAATTTAATAATTGTCTGCTTTAATTTAATTTCAATTTTCATGTGTCAAACCTTAATACTTGTTTTAATTCATATTGAATTTTCTTATTGGGGTCAAACTGTGATTTTACAAAAGTTAGTAATATCCGTGTGGATTTCAAAATCTGTATTTCAAAGATGGTGAAAATAATTTCTCTTGACTCAACCTGTATTTTTATAAAACCGGGAAATCGATTTTTATACTAAAATGAATTTTCTGTATTTTGTGGTGAACACCGTGCCATGAAAATACCAGTTTATGTTCAAAACTGTCTGCGCCGCGTTGGGATTCCACAGATTCTGGAATCTTCGTAAAGCAAAGACATGACATTTGCTTTATTTCTATTTATGGCAAGTAATGATTGGGTTGAGTTTGTTTTGAATGCTTTGTATGTGTGTGTATTCTTATGTCATAAGCTATATTTGCCAAACACCCACAAGTTGGCCCCTACTAGTTTATGTTGCCCCTTCAATTCTTGAGAATGTATATATGAATGTATATTGGTGTGTATTTTGTGAAGGAGCTGTGCTTATATTGCAAACATTTAATTGAAAAACAAAATAGATTTGTAGAGTGTAGGAGGTGGAACTTGGCCTCCAAGAATCTCTAATTGGTTTCTATAAATACAACACTCTCATACACACATTCCACACTCTCTGCATAACACTTACACACAGAGAAAAAGAGAGAGAGCTTGAGAGTTTATACAGAATTATAGAGAGAGAGAACTCAATCACCATAGCCAAGCTTGGAGGGAACTTCTTATCCTTATTGCTTTCTCAACAATTACTTCCATCTCTAATTTCAATGAGTATTTCTAACTCACCTAGAATGTAATTCAGATTGTATTTACTGTTTGGAATAGCTAAATTTGAAAAACTCCATTGATGACTTACGTTTGAAACTTGAAGCTTGAAAAATATGGATTTTCAAACTTAATCAAAATTCGTTTTCTGAATGAAATATGAAAGATTATAGTATGTAGAGTATACGGTTGTAATATTAGAGCCTAATCTGTTTGTATCGCAACGTATGATTAAAACGAAGTATTGACGTCTTTCGGTTTTTCATAAAATTCGTGAGCTACGGATTGATTCATGTAAAATTGATTGTGGATTCTTAATCCTTGCGAAAAATTGAAGAAAATCATATATTACATGTCCTATTTACTTCGAAATTGCAAAATGGGTCAAAAGACCCCTTAAAACTGAAACAGGGGAATTCTGGGGAAGAAGACGAAGCTACTGCACAAACTCGCGCGCGCGATCGCGCGAGCGAGGGTCGAGAGAGCGACTTGCGCGCACGAGCCGTGTAGTTTCAGGCAGATAGAAAAGATCTTAATAAGAAAAATAAAATTTAGGCAGATCGCGCGAGCAATCCCCGCGAGCGACCCGCGCACGCGATCTTCCTGAATTCTGGCAGATGGAAAAGTTTTATAAAAGAAAACAAAATTGGGCATGTCGCACGAGCGGCCCCCGCGCGCGACTTCTGACAGTTTCTAGCTTTTGCTTATTTCATGTTAAGGAACTGTTTGGTTGTTACCTTGTGGGTCTTTAAGGCTCTGTTTGCGAAAAATGTTAAAACAGATTATCTTTTGGGTATGATTGGTCAATTTAGAAACAATTATGAATCCAATTATTTTCAAAGCATACATTGTTATTATTCCTAGCACTATATATGTTATGCGGGTGGTTTCATGACATACATATGGTGTCAGTTGTACATGCATGGTGAGTGTGGGTGTTGGTCAGTGTGGAAAAGAGTAATGGTCAGTGTGGTAAAGAGAGTGTGGTTGAGATTGTGTTGTGCACACTCCCTGGTAAGTGAGTACCAAAGTGTGACGTGTTGAGATTGCGGTGAGAGTATCTTTGTAGTACGACGGTGGCAAAACTGGACACTCCCTGACGCCCATGGAAGCGTTAAAGTGTGTGACACCGAACTTGGACATTCCCTAGCACCCATGGTAGTGCTAAAGTGTGGCCTACGGACACTCCCTGGTACCCGAGTCTGGATACTGCGTGAGGTTACCTTCGGTATTTGCGAGGCGGATCAGGTACTAAAGTGTGAGGCATTGGACACTCCCTGGTACCCCGGACCAAAATGTGAGGCAAACTGGACATTCCCTGACACCCCTGTGCTAAGTGTGGCTATCGGAGTATAACAAGGATACTGGTGTGAGATAGTGGGTTGTAGTGTTTGTCGAGAGAAAAGAGTCGGTAAGATGAGATGGTGCATTATTTTCATACACGGTCCCATATATGAAGTATATCTTTCATATGATATTGTGGTTGTTTTCTAAAATGAACCCCTTACTTTAATATAAACTTGTTTAATTAAATGGGAATTGGAAAATGGTAAATGAGTATGTGTTATATTCAAAGTTATGTTTTTAATACTCACCAGCTTCTTGAAGCTGACGGCGTTAATGCGTCCTGGATATTCGTGTCTAGGCTTTTCAGGTTATGACTATGCTGGGCCCTATGATTATGCAAACTGAGAATTCCTGCTGGATAAAGAATTTATGTTCATATGTTTTAAGTTATTAACAGAATTCTGTAATAAGGATGACTGTAATAGACTATAAATATTGTTTATTTTGAGGCGGCTTGTGCCTTAGTTGACCCCGTATTGTAATTTGTAATAAGTTAGAAAATTTTTTTAAGCTTTGATTGCTCTGCTCTGATTTTTATGTTTTTGTTGTTCGACGTTTGGGGCGGAATCAATCCTTCAAACTATCGCGACCTACGGGTCCATAAAGGAAATTAAACGCTTTCCATATTTATGCTACGTCGGGGCGTGACATGTGACATGTATATTTTAATATATGTAGGTGTATATATATATATATGTTTATATGTAAAGAACACCATGAAGGCTTTGAATTGGAGTTTTACAAAACTTAACCAAAATCAATTTCGTGACTTGATTATGGAAGATCTCAGTGCCAATAAGCTACGGTTCCAATCCTACGGCTTAATTTATCAATATGGCGACGTATTGATGATTTGAAGTTTTGTCACTCTAACTTAAATCGTGAAAATTGAGAGATTCAATCCGTATTTGTTTAAATTGATCGCATATTCTTAATCGACGCAAAAAACTGAAGAAATCCATATATTACATGCATTGTTTAGAACAGAATCTGGAAATGGGTATAGTTTCAGTTTGAAAATCAAAAACAGGGGAAAAACGAGGAAGATGATGAAACTGTGACAACTCGTGCGCGCGGCCCGCTCGCACAGCACCTCGCTCGCGCGGCCCACTCACGCGAGCTATGTATTTTTGGGCAGAAAGATATTTTTTTTTTACAGATTTCAGGAAAAATGCAAGATCGCGCGAGTGGCCTGCTCGCGCGGCCGTCGCTCGCGCGATGATGCATATTTTGGCAGTTTGTGTATTTTCGTATAAGGGACTATTTGGAAAGGTTTTGGAAGTTTTTTTAAGGAACTGTTTGACAGATACACTATTTTAAAAGCTTATGTTTAAGAAAATGATTTATAAGAACGATTAAGCCTGAGATTCATGTTCATACGATTATACAGATTCGAGATTAATAACTGATGTCATGAATTGTGAATATTGACATGGATATTAGGGTCGAGGTTGAGTCAACATGCATGTGTGTGAGAATGCGTGAAAAGAGTAAAGAGTGGGGATCTGGTGTGCGGTTCCAATACTGAGCGGATATTATTCCTTGTATTGGAGGCGACAGTATGTATAACTTAGATATCAAGCGGATATTATTCCTGGTATCTAAGGTGCTCATTTCGGATATCGAGCAGATATTATTCCTGGTATCCGAAGCGATGGTTGGTTGTGATCGACCTAGATATCGAGTGGATATTATTCCTGGTATCTGCGGCGATAGCGTAGTGTACGACTTAGATATCGAGCGGATATTATTCCTGGTATCTATGGCTATCATCTCGGATATCGAGTGGAGATTATTCCTGGTATCTGAAGCGATGGTTGGTTGTGTGCGACCTAGGTATCGAGCGGATATTATTCCTAGTATCTGAGGTAATGGGGTGTTTGAATCGAGTTTGTCGACAGAAAAGAGTCAGAAAGATGAGATGTCACATGGTTTATGCACAGTCACATATTTATTGTTTATTATTATCCCCTGTGACTTATGTTGAAGTTGGAACCTTGAAATTATTGTTTTATCAGTTTAATTTCACCATTGTCTTATATGCTTACATATACATTGCGAGCATACCTTTATTTTGCTCACCAGCTTGCATAAGCTGACGGCGTCGATGCGTCCTAGACGCTTTGTCCAGGTTTTCCTGGTCAGGAGCAGCCATGGTACTTTGACTATGCTAGTTAGAGGCAGGAGACTTCCCAGGAGGCTGTTTTATATTTCTTCTGTCTTTTAATTTAGAGTTGTAATAGAATTTATGATAGATTTGAATAAGGCGGTTTGTGCCTAAGTTTATAACTGATGTAATAGTTTAGTAAGTTTAAACTTTGGAGCTTATGATTATTATTATCCTTTGTTTTAGAATTGCCGTTTAAGATATTTGTTGCAGGGACAATTGGTCATAATCACTTGTCACGACCTACGAGTCCATAAAGGAAATTAAATGATTTTCTGTATTATGCTACGTCGGGGCGTGACAGGTTTTTTTGGTATCAGATCCAGGTTATGGCTCGACCAATTGTCCAGAACACGTAGGATTTACCGTTAAGATAGCATTGAGATAAGATAGTTCGACCTTATTAAGTGTTTAGTCGCTTTCTATCATTGAGAACTTTCCTATCTGGAGTTTGACCAAATTCTGTTGTTCAATAAATAGGTACCTTTCTCTCGAACTTATGGCTGGAAGGAATCTTAGGCCTCGTCCTGTTGCTATTGAAGCTGCACCCCCGACAGTAGATCCAATCGGGATGTTTGAGGCTTTTGTGAGACGATTGGAAAGGGTCAGCGATCAGAACACAAGGAACGATAATCAAAATGGGTATCACAATGGGAATGAGAGGCGGGCCGACCAGACTGGGGATAAGCTTCTTAAGGAATTTCGCGCTCTGCGGCCTGAGTATTTTGATGGGACCGATGAACCCTGGCAAGCAGAGTAGTGGCTACGCCAGATGGAGCGTCTTTGAGACCATAGATTGCACTGATCTGGAGAAGAAGTGCCTGGCGACCTTTCAGTTGTCATGCAGAGGCTGATTGGTGGGATGCTGAAAAGGCAACTATTGGGGAAGGAGCCACAACGGGAATGCCATGGGTGGTGTTCAAAGAAAGATTCCTCGAGAAGTATTTCCCTGAAGAAGAGAAGGATAAGAGGGAGAAAGAATTCCTGGAACTAGCACAAGGAAATCTGACAGTCCGTGAGTACACCACTCGGTTTGAACAGTTGTCTCGCTTTGTTCCACATATGGTAGACACACCCAAGAAGAAAATCAAGAAGTATCACCAGGGTCTCAACTTGTCTCTCCGACATCTAACTATGGGGCACCTGAACTAGTCATTTGAGGCTCTAGTAAGATTGGCTACGGGGTTGGAGAATGATGGTTGTCAGAGTCTGAAATCATTTGGGAATCGACCTCCGCAGAAAGGCTATCCCGGACAGAAACCTGGGTACCCTCAGGGATAGAAAAGGACTTGGGATGGAGGGAAGAAACCTCAACTGACATAAGTAGTGCAGCAGTATCCACCTCAAGTAATAGGAGGGTACAACAATGATAAATGTTTCAATTGTGGTAATCCTGGTCACCGAGCTAAAGATTGCAGAGTACCTAGGCATGCTGATCATCCGGGAGTTGTGAGCTATAATTGTGACAAGCCGGGTCATATAAGTATGGAATGCAAGGCTCCTAGGAGAGACAATTACAGTTAGCAAGGACAGGCCCGCCGGAATGCTGTTATCCCCGAGGCTGCTGGTTATGAAGAAACAAGATATGAAGAAGGTGCTTATGAGGAGGAACCGCCTGAGCAACGAGCAGTGGAAGGTACTCTAACCTTGTTTAACTCTCATGTTAAAGCTTTATTTGACACGGGTGCTACACATTCCTTTATATCTATTAAGATTGTTCAGAAGTTGGGTATAGTACCGCAACGTTTAGATGAAGCTTTGAGTGTTGTCTCACCCTTAGGGACCACCGTCATGTTAGCACATGTATCTAAAGATTGCCCTCTATGGTTAGGAGACCGTGAACGTTTGGCGAGGTTTGTGGTTCTGTCAATGAAGGAGTTCGATATTATCCTGGGAATGGATTGGCTCGAGAAGAATCATGCGAAGTTGGATTGTGCAAGGAAGAGGATCACATTTGCGGATAATGGGAACCAACCCTTTGATTTCTAATGTAACCCTTCAGGTGATATGTTCCTCACCAGATGCCTAGCAAACATCAAAGTTGTCAGTACAGAAGTGACGGTGTCATCAATATCGATGATCAAGGAATTTGAGAAAGTATTCTGAGATATTTCAGGATTACCGCCTGAGAGGGACATAGAATTCTGTGTGGAATTGGTGCCAGGTACTCGACCTATAACCAAAGTTCCCTACAGGATGGCCCCTACCGAGCTACTGGAATTGAAGGAATAAGTTCAAAAACTTGAGAAGTTGGGCTTTGTTCGTCCAAGTACTTCACCATGGAGAGCGCCAGTGTTATTCGTGAAGAAGAAAGACGGGACCCTGCTGTTGTGTATTGACTACCGGGAACTGAATAAGGTTACTATCAAGAATAAGTATCCTTTACCTCGGATAGATGATCTGTTCGATCAATTGCAAGGAGCCACAACCTTTTCCAAGATAGATCTACAGTCAGGGTATTATCAGTTAAGGGTACAAAAGGAAGACATACCTAAAATTGCTTTCAGGACGAGGTACGGACACTATGAGTTCTTAGTGATGCCGTTTGGGAAGACGAATGCTCTAGCTGTGTTTATGGACTTGATGAACAGAGTATTGAAGCCATACTTAGATCAGTTCGTCATTGTCTTCATCGACGATATTTTGATCTATTCCAAGTCAGAGGAAGAGCATGAACATCATCTATGGATTGCGATGCAGACTCTCAAGGATCACCGCTTGTATGCTAAATTCAACAAGTGTGAGTTCTGGCTTCAAAAAGTTAAGTTTCTCGGGCATGTGATCTCTCAACGAGGAATTGCGGTTGACTCATCAAAGACCGATGCAGTTGCCAATTGGACTCGGCCGACCAATGCTACAGAAGTCAGAAGTTTTTTAGGATTAGCTGGTTACTATCGGAGATTTGTGGAGGGATTCTTAAAGATAGCAGCCCCGTTAACTGGTTTGACTAAGAAAGATTTGAAGTTTGAATGGACTAATCAGCACGAACGCGCTTTTCAGGAATTGAAAGAAAGGCTAACAACAGCGCCAGTGCTTGCAATACCAAAAGACGGTGAGAAGTTCACTATTTTTAGTGAAGCCTCTTACTAAGGGCTGGGATGTGTCCTTATGCAAGACAGAAAGATTATCGCATATGGTTCACGACAGTTAAAGCCGAATGAAATGAATTACCCAACTCATGATTTGAAACTAGTAGCTGTCATATTTGCGCTTAAGATATGGAGACACTACCTCTATGGGGAGAAGTTTGATCAGTTCTCAGACCACAAGAGCCTTAAGTATTTATTTACTCAGAAAGAGGTAAACATGAGGTAATGCAGATGGATGGAATTGATTAAGGACTATGACTTTACATTAAAGTACCACCCTGGTAAGGCTAATGTAGTCGCTGACGCCCTAAGTCGAAAACCTCAAGGAATGATTGCTTCATTGAAGATAAGGGAATGGAAAGCTTTAGAGACAATCACTAAATTTGATATACAAATTTCTGAGGGAAGTGACGGACATCACATTGGATGCCTCATGGTTCAACCAACACTTGTGAGTCGAATTATCGAGGCCCAGACGGAAGATGAGAAATTTCAAGCATGGTTTGTCAAGATGTCAGAAAAAGACCCTACAGAATGGACAGTTGGGACCGATGGAGGGTACAGATGTCGAGACAGATTGTGTGTGCCAGATTCAGGAGACTTGAGAAAAGATATTCTCGAAGAAGCACATAGATCGAGACTGACAGTACACCCAGGAGGAACAAAGATATATAAGGATCTGAAGAGAAACTTTTGGTAGGAAAGAATGAAAAGAGAAGTAGCTGAGTTAGTGTCTAAATGTTTGACATGTCAACAAGTGAAGGCCGAACATCAGAGACCCTCGGGATTATTGCAACCCTTGCCCGTTCCAGGATGGAAGTGGAAACACATAACTATGGATTTTATAGTTGGACTATCCCGGTCACTACAGAACCATGATGCGATTTGGGTAATTGTGGATCGTTTGACGAAGTCTGCACATTTCATCGCGTATACTATGACTTACCCAGTAGAAAGGATGAGTCGAATGTACCTACAGCAAGTGGTGCGACTGCACGGTGCACCTGTGTCTATTGCATCAGACTGCGATGCCCGCTTTACCTTGGGATTTTGAGAAAGTTTGCAGAAGGCTATGGGAACTTCGCTCAAGATGAGTACTGCTTTCCATCCTCAGACTTATGGGCAGACCGAGGGTGTAAATCAGATTATGGAAGATATGCTCAGAGCTTGTGTAATCGACTTTGAAGAGTCCTGGGAGACACACTTGTCGTTGGTCGAATTTGCGTATAACAATAGCTATCACTCGAGTATTGGGATGGCGCCATTCGAAGCCTTGTACGGACGGCCATGTAGATCTTCGTCGTGTTGGGCAGAAGTGGGAGATACAGAACTATTGGGACCAGATTTAGTGAGAGAAACTAATGAAAAGATTTCACTGGTCAAGGAAAGAATGAAAACTGCACAGAGTAAACACAAAAGTTCTGCGGATCGCCGTCGAAAGGATTTGGAGTTCAGTATCGGAGATCACGTACTCCTCAAAGTTTCACCCGTTCGGGGAGTAGTACGCTTTGGTCAGAAAAGAGAAAAGTTGGCACCTCGTTTCATCGGACCGTTAGAGATACTGGAGCGTGGTGGGAATGTGGCTTATCGACTCGCGTTACCACCAAATATGTCCGGTGTTCATAACGTATTCCATATCAGTATGTCGAGAAAATATATACGTGATCCTTCACATGTAGTAAATTTTGATAATATTGAGACGAGTCAGAATGTTATCTACAAGGATAGACCCGTGAGGATTCTTGACCAGAGTATCAAGAGACTGAGAAGAAGAGACGTTTCTTTGGTTAAGGTTCAGTGGAGGCATCATGACGAGGGAAAAGCGTCGTGGGAGTTAGAGTCCGACATGAGGATTAGATACCCCGAGTTGTTTCAGGATTAGTTAGCTCAGATTTTGGGACGAACTCTTTGTTAAGGTGGGTAGAGTGTACCACTCTGTATTTTCTTCTCCTTTAATAAATGATTATTTTCGTCTTAATTTCCTTTTATGATTATCTGGGGTCAAATCGTAATTTTCTTAAATATAAGAAATACTTTTTATGGTTTTAAAAAAACAATATCTATATTTTTTTTTGTATAAACCGGGAATTTAATTCCTACGCTATTATTATTTTCTGTATTTTTTTAGTTTAACCAGTTAATACCAGTTTTACTTTTAATCTGTGTTTATATCGCGACGTGTGTGTGGGAGCACGTGAGCGCACCACGTGGGATCACCTCCCAATTACTTGGAGGCTACCCAATTCTTGGTATACATATATGTGTATCACAGTCTCTCATTCTTTGATATCACTCACTGCATCTCTCAATTCTCTCAACTCTCTCAAGAATACACACTCAGATTATATATCACACACATACACAGATTATATATAATATTCACTTACACACATACATAGCTATATAGATATATTTTTCAATCCAGAGAAGAAACGGAGAAATTCTCAAACGACGGAAACTTCGGCTGAAAATTCTTGGTCTCTAAATTCTCTGTCTAATCACCCCAGTGAGTATTATAAACTCACTCGCCGTGTTTATATATGTATATTTCAGTATATATAGGTGTATATATATATGTTTATATGTGAAGAATACCATGAAGGCTTTGAATTAGAGTTTTACAAAACTCAACCAAAATCAATTCCGTGACTTGATTATGGAAGATCTCAGTCCTAATAAGCTACGGTTCCAATCCTACGGCTTAATTTATCAATATGGCGACGTATTAAGATTTGAAGTTTTGTCACTCTAACTTAAATCGTGAAAATCGAGAGATTCAATCCATATTTGTTTAAATTGATCGCATATTCTTAATTTATGCGAAAAACTGAAGAAATCCATATATGACATGCACTGTTTAGAACAGAATCTGGAAATGGGTATATTTTCAGTTTGAAAATCAAAAACAGGGGAATGAACGAGGAAGATGATGAAACTGTGACAACTTGCGCGCCCGGCCCGCTCGCACGACCCCTCACTCGCGCGAGCTGTGTATTTTTGGGCAGAAAACTATTTTTTTTACAGATTTCAGGAAAAAAGGAAAGATCGCACGCGCGGCCCGCTCGCGCGATGATGCATATTTTGGCAGTTTGTATATTTTCGTATAAGGGACTGTTTGGAAAGGTTTTGGGAGTTTTTTTAAGGAACTGTTTGACAGATACACTGTTTTAAAAGCTTATGTTTAAGAAAAGGATTTATAAGAATGATTAAGCCTGAGATTCATGTTCATACGATTATACAGCTTCGAGATTAATAACCGATGTCATAAATTGTGAATATTGACATGCATATTAGGGTCGAGGTTGAGTCAACATGCATGTGTGTGAGAATGAGTGAAAAGAGTAAAGAGTGGCTATCTGGTGTGAGGTTCCAATACTGAGCGGATTTTATTCCTGGTATTGGAGGCGACAGTATGTATGACTTGGATATCGAGCGGATATTATTCCTGGTATCTAAGGTGCTCGTTTTGGATATCGAGTGGATATTATTCCTGGTATCTGAAGCGATGGTTGGTTGTGATCGACCCAGATATCGAGCGGATATTATTCCTGGTATCTGCGGCGATAACGTAGTGTACGACTTAGATATCGAGCGGATAATATTCCTGGTATCTAAGGCGCTCGTCTCGGATATCGAGCGGATATTATTCCTGGTATCTGAAGCGATGGTTGGTTATGTACGACCTAGTTATCGAGCGGATATTATTCCTGGTATCTGAGGTAATGGGGTGTTTGAATCGAGTTTGTCGAGAGAAAAGAGTCAGAAAGATGAGATGTCACATGGTTCATGCACGGTCGCATATTCATTGTTTATTATTATCCCCTGTGACTTATGTTGAAGTTAGAACCTTATAATTATTGTTTTATCAGTTTAATTGCACTGTTGTCTTATATGCTTATATATACATTGCGAGCATACGTTTATTTTCCTCACCAGCTTGCATAAGCTGACGGCGTCGATGCGTCTTGGACGCTTTGTCTAGGTTTTTCGGGTCAGGAGCAGCCAGGGTACTTTGACTATGCTAGTTAGAGGCAGGAGACTTCCCAGGAGGCTGTTTTATATTTCTTATATCTTTTAATTTGGAGTTGTAATAGAATTATGATAGATTTGAATAAGGCGGTTTGTGCCTAAGTTTATAACTGATGTAATAGTTTAATAAGTTTAAACTTTGGAGTTTATGATTATTATTATCCTTTGTTTTAGAATTGTCATTTACGATATTTGTTGCAGGGATAATTGGTCATAATCACTTGTCACGACCTACGAGTCCATAAAGGAAATTAAATGCTTTCCTGTATTATGCTACGTCGGGGCGTGACAATGCGCCTGCCTTAGCAAAAGCTTGGGGGGCAGAGCAGACTAAACAGGAAATCATAATGGATACTAACAGGACTTGGAATCCTAGAACACTTTTAACATTCCTAAGTACCTACAGTACCCAGAGAAATCGCCCGGGTAGTAAAAAGACCAAACATGTACTATACCCGAGCAGGACCCCCATATCAGGTCCCTGAAAGACCAAGTGTTCTCTTCCGGTTACAGTCCTAACTTTTGCTAAGGCAAGGTTCCTTCGGGATTTACAACCGGACAGTCACAGGCAATCACAAACGGGCATTCAAGTGCAAAAACAATTGATAGAAAGACTGGTCTCAAGGACCTTTTTATTAATTAAAAAATAGTTTGTACAACCTGGGGGGCAGTTGTAGTAGCCTCTCCAAAAAAAAAACAACAAAGAGGAAAATAGAAAATACAATTCAGGGACTAAGCATCATCAATCTCGACCACGTCTTCAGTCTCTCCCAACGGGGCGGCTCCTCCACCCGGGACCGAGCTTTCTCCTGGGGCGGCAGAACTGTTACCAACTTCGGCCAAGGCGGTGGAGTTGTTAGCTTCTTCGGCTAGGGCGGTAGAATCGGCAGCAGTAGGACCGAGGTCCCAATAGTCCAAATCAATCCCCTCATAGGACGAGATGTCCCATTCGGGGTGATCCCGCGCTAGCCTTCGCTTAAGGTCCTCGTAGCCTTGGTAGAAGCCGTCATCAAAAGCCTCCTCCATAGCTCCTACCGCTGTTACCTCAGTCGCAGCCTTCGCCTTAGCCTCTACAATAGCCGCAATGGCCCGAGAAGCCTCCAGATCCGCCAGGGCAGTCGCCAACTCTGCCTGGGCTGCACCAAGGCTTAGGGCCAAGCCCTTTACCTTATCCTTCTCCAAAGCTAGGGCATTTTGCCTAGCCTCCGAGGTCGCCCGCTCCTCAGACAGAGCGGCTTCAGCAGCAGCGGTCCTCCCAGCCAAAGAGGGTAGGAAGGACTCGGCCCCTGCGGCCATGTAATCGACCTGTAAAAATAAAATATAATAAAATAAAGAAAAAAAGACGGTCAGTTAACAAGTCAAACACAGGAGAAGTTGTGGTAAAGAGGGGCAGAAGCGCCAAGTGCTTACCATATAGGAAAGGCTGTATAACCATCCCTGAAATGTCTCGGGAGATATGTTTGCACACACCTCCACCTGGCTGGGGAGAGGGGTAGACTTGACCCTCTCACTGATCACTGCTGATTCCTCAACCGGCACCCCGGACGGTATTCCTGCTCGGGGGAAGTCTCGGCCACCATCGCTTGGGGAGCTGAAGTCCCAACGGGTTCTGGACGGTTCGCAGTCCCGTGTCGAATTCGCCTCAGCGGGCATTCGCTGCCCGAGGCCTCTGTAGCGGGCCTCTTTCCTCATCTATTTGCCACCTATGCGGCGGCAGCGGCCTGCCTGGCCTTTGACTGTTCAAGATCTCTCTTGGGGGCCATTTCTACAAAAGAAAAGCAGCCACTAAGTCAGTAATCAGAGCAATGAGGCAATGAAGGATAACCAAAATTAAGTTGCCGATCAAACTCTTACCCGGGATGATTGAGGGAAAGACAGGGGCCTCGGTGGGGTGTTTTGGTCGGTGAGCGCCTCTCTGATCTCCCGAGCAGGTTAGAACATCCCAAATGTTGATAGGGCGCTCCGCCAAGCTTCTGATTCTCTCTTGGTACACCTTGAGGATACTAGGTGGGCTGGCTGACCCCGTGTAACAACCTGCATTTTATTTAATTTTAATTTTAGCATGTTTTATTTAATTTGTATTTGCATTGTCATAATTAATTTCATTTGACATTGTCTGCTTTTATTTTGAATTCAGTCACAGGTTTGGAATCTTAATTTCCTGTCTATTTCACATTTGGAATTTCTTTTGGGGTCAAACCATAAATTCTTATAAAGTTAGTAATACCTGTGGAGACTTCAAGATCTGTATTTCAAGATGGTGAAAATAATTTCTTTGGATTCAAACTGTATTTTTATGAAACCGGAAAATCATTTCCTAAATTAAAATAAATTTTCTGTATTTTTGTAATGAACACCGTGTCACAAAAATACCAGTTTATGTTTAAAACTGCCTTCGCCGCGCTTAACTTTCACAGATTTCTTGAAGTGATGTAAAGTGGACATGACTTATGCTTTATTTCTATTAATGGCAAGTAATGATTGAATAAGTCTTGTTTGGGAATGCTTTGTGTGTGTGTGTATTCTTATGCCATAAGCTAATATTTCCCAAACACCTTTTTTTTTCTTTTTTCTTTTTTTGTATTGCCCCCTACTACACCTACTTGGCTCTTGATTAACTGATTGAGTCATATCTATGAACATTCGTATATCACATAAACTGTGATTTATCAATTAGAGAGCAAATGAGTTTGTTAGGTATAGGTCACTAAACTTGGCCTCCAAGTTCTCATACCCCTATATATTCACACACTCTATCTCATACACACACTTTAATCTGCATTCTTGGAGTAAACTAAATATCAGAAAGATAAGAGAGAGCTTGAGAGTTGAAGTTTCTGGAGAGAGAAAGCTTAATCACCATTGCCAAGCTTGAAGTTGGGGCCTCCTATTTTCTTATCTTTCTCAACACATACTTCAAATCTCTATCACAGTGAGTATTCTAAACTCACTATGAATGTGATATACATCTTAATTTCTGTTCTTATAGCTTGATTTAAGAATCTGCATATTAAATTTTACGTATGAAACTTCATAGCTCAAAATCAAGATTTTTCAACCTCAATCAAATTTAGTTTTTAGAGATGATTATGGTAGATTATGCATCATAGTGAATAGGTGTAAAGTTTAAGGGCCCAATTTATTCACATGAAAAAGTACATGGGAAATTAAGTTTGGTTAACTTTTAGTTTTTCATAAAAATTAAGAGCTATGGTTTGATTCATGTTTAATTGATTACATATTCGAAATCCTTGTAGAAAAATAAAGAAATTCATATATTGTACGACATATATAATTCCAGAATGGAAAATGGGTCAAAAAGACCCCTGAAACTGAAAACAGAGCAGTCTGAGGAAGAAGACGAAGACACTGCATGAACTCGCGCGCGCGAGGGTCGCGCGAGCGGCCCGCGCGAGTGACTCGTCGCGCGAGCGGCCCCCGAGAGTGACTCGTCGCGCGAGCGGCCCGCGCGCGCGAGCCTCGTGTTTTCAGGCCGATGGAAAAGTTTTATATAAGAAAAATGAAAAATAGGCAGGTCGCGCGAGCGGCCCGCGCGAGCGGCCCGTGCGCGCGACCTCTGGCAGTTTCTGGTTTTGCTCGTTTTGTGATAAAGGGACTGTTTGGGATAAAAGTTATATACTGTTTGAGTACTGTTTAGAAAATTTATTAAAGCAGAATCCTACTTGGTTATGTTTAAATGACCAAAACAATGTATTGCGACTCATCAATCCCCATACGTACGTTGTTTCTTTAATTCAGCGAATTTCCTTTATATTTAAGGTTCATGACATACATGTGGGATCAGTAGTACATGCATATGAGTGTCAGTCAGTGTGGAAAAGAGTAATGGTTAGTGTGGAAAGAGTATGAGATTGAGGTTGAGATTGAGATTGTGTGGTGGACACTCCCTGGTTATTGTGTACCAAAGTGTGACGTGTTGAGATTGCGGTGAGAGTATCTTTGTAATGCGACGGTGGCAAAATTGGACACTCCCTGACGCCCATGGTAACGTTAAAGTGTGTGACGCCGAACTTGGACATTCCCTGGCACCCATGGTAGTGCTAAAGTGTGGCCTACGGACACTCCCTGATACCCGAGTGTGGATACTGCGTGAGGGTTCCTCCGGTATTTGCATGGCGGTTTAGGTATTCAAAGTGTGAGGCATTGGACACTCCCGGTATCTCGGACCAAAGTGTGAGGCAAATTGGACATTCCCTAGCACCCTGTTGCTAAAGTGTGGCTACCTTAGTGTTTCAAAGATACTGGAGTGAGATAATGGGTTGTTGTGTCTGTCGAGAGAAAAGAGTCGGTAAGACGAGTGTGGTGCATTGTCTCATACATGATCATATGTTTTAAACGAATGAACGACTTTTAAATATATTCCTTGTTATTTTATAATTGGATTCTTTCTAAGGTTAAACTATTGATTCTACAAATTGAAAATGAATAAAGGTAAATGGGTATGTTTTACATTCAAAAGTTATGTTTTTAATGCTCACCAGCTTCTTGAAGCTGACGACGTTGATGCGTCCTGGACATTCGTGTCTAGGCTTTTTAGGTTATGACTTTGCTGAGCCTTATGACTACGCTAATTGAGAACGGCTGCGTTTTGGAAGAGAAACTGTTATCGTCATATGTTTTAAATATGAACTGGTTTGTAATAAGGATGACTGTAATAGACATTAAGTTATTGTTTTGTTTCAAGGCGGTCTGTGCCTTTAGATGACCCGTGCTGTAATACTTATTAAGTTAGAAATATATTTGTAAGCCTTGATTGCTCTGCTCTGATTATTGTTTTTGTTGTTCGACGTTTGGGACGGAATCGATCCTTCAAACTGTCGCGACCTACGGGTCCATAAAGGAAATTAAACGCTTTCCTTATTTATGCTACGTCGGGGCGTGACACCCCGCTGCCACGCAAAATGTAACGTAGTTAGTCTCAAATCAAAGTAAAGAAAGTGAGCAGAAGCTACTACGCTAACTTACCCCTTAGTTCTCCCGCCCAGGAAGTCCTCATCTGGATCCCCAGGGCCCTCTCATAGAGTCCAAGGGTGGATACTTGGAAGAATCTATTCTTCCAACCCTTGTTGTTGCTCGGGCAATTCATTATGATCTTTCTCCCCTGCCGAACCCCGAGAGAAAAGAACCCGGTCTCCCCATGTACGGGAAGCGGTCAGTGCATCCAGAGAAACTCCTGGATGGTAAGCTCATACCCAAAAACTTGGGGCCAAAGGGAGATGGACTCCATGAGAAACCTCCAACCGCTCGGGGCCAGCTACCCCGGGGCGATCCCCAAGTATATAAGGACGTCCCGAGCGATCGGATGAAGGGGAATGCGGAATCCAGCCATGAGGATGTCCTCATATAGGGTGGTAAAACCCCACTGGTAGATTTAGGCTCTGCCGACATTCATGACTAGGGAGCAGTAGTCGGGAAGGCTGTACCTATCCCTAATGCGGCTGAGATCTTCACTACGCAGGGTGGACGGGATGAATTCACTGGCGAAGGCTACTTCAGGGTTGGGTTCCCCTGGTGTTTCATCACCTGAACCCCGTGAAACGGACGCAACGGGGGCCTCCTGTCTCGACTCATCATTAGACAGATGGATTGGGATTCTGCCCTCGCTATGGTGATCAGAGGGGGACGCGGATGGCAGACTCAAACTTGTGTCCGGCGTCTCTGACCCGGACCGCTCATCCTCTGATCGAGAAGACGAGTCAAAACCAGAGTGACACATCCTTAGAGTTTCGGTGACTGGGCCAGGAAGTAGAGGACGACCTGGGTATGGGTCAGGAACTCCGAGTCTGAGGTACAAAGGGGGCAGGGTTATCAACCTAAAAGGCAGAAAGTATATAGTCTTAAAGACAAGGTGACACTCGGGCAGAACTACTCGGGGACAGCCCGCTCGGTTCAACCTATCTAACGTACCTCCCGACTTGAAGAAAGAACAGAACCTGAGAAAGAAAAAGTCCCACTCCCGTTCTAACCTAAGAGGGTTCGCCCTCTCCAGCCTCGCTCAGAAAAGAAGAGGAAGAGAATGATGAACTAAAACTAAAAAAAGGGAGCACTTACAAGGATTAGCGCAGAAGAAGGGCTCGGGAAACTTGACCGGACGCTTTTTTACTCTCAAACCGCTCGGTATCTCTATCAATTGGCAGCAGGAATCCCAGAAATGAACAAGTGTTCTTTATATAGGGAACATGGACGGTCCAGATCAAGCTAGATCTAACAGCCAGGAAATTTTCCCGCCTAAACCTGCCGACAACTATCATCTCAGGCACGCGGAACGTCGCCTCAAAAGACGTGACCAATTAATGCCAGACGTGACGGTCTGGTTATAACGTGACTACTCGATTATGTTCATACCAGCCTCGCTGGACCCTGACCAGGCCAGTGACCAGGTGACACATGGCAGAAATTTGTCCCGGGCCCACATAGCCACCGTTCGGTCCTGACCGCAGAAGACCAGCTTGATCGGTCACGATCCGGGTAGTAACCCGGGGCCATTTACTGAACGGTTTTTTTAGAAGCAGTCTTAATTTTCAAACCTCATCCGATAGAGCATCCCATTAGTTTCGAAAATGGGGGGCAGCTGATATGCACAAAAATATTAGGTCAAGGTCAAGCTTCGCCACCTCAGCAAAGAGAAGCCAAGTCATCTTGAATTTGGACTGACTACACAGCCATCCCGGGCTGTTATGCAAAATTGCCCGATTTGGTCGTTAGTTCGGGCGTTCTTTCTAGATGGACCCCACATGGGCGCGCCCCTAGTAGGCGTGATTGCTTGGCCAGCAAGCCTCCAGGCAGTTTCCTATCCCAGTTAGAAGACTAAATGGAAGGAGCAAGTAATTTCCTAAACCACTTAGGAAACACTCCTAAATTCATGTAAATCAAGCTGTAAATAGATTAGGCTTCCTAATCTATAAACTTACCTTGTACGGGTGATCTCTTGTACCTATAAAAGAGGCCACCCGCCCCCATTGAAAGGGGTTGCATTCTAAACCAAAAGAATAGCATATTATTTTCACTAAGACGCATACACCCGGTTGATTTTACTGGTAGTGCCGCCCAACTATTGGCTCACCGGGCCCACCGGTGATCTGTTAGTGAAGCGCATCGACACACCCGTGGACGTAGGCTACCTCATTAACAGTGCCGAACCACATACAAACTCCATTGTGTCCATCTCTTTCATATATTTCTTCTTACCCAAATTTCGGCATCATCATATATTACACTACCTTTCCAATTTTATGCGCATGTTAGTTGAAAGAGAGAATTGGAAGTAGTATATAAGATATAAGAAGGGGCAATTTTAGAAGTTCGTTGCTTTTATTTTTTTGCAATGAAGATGTTTCTCAAAGATATATTTTTTAATTCGTCTGCTGTGCTAATTCTTTTCAATCATACGGATATTCAAGTAATTCAACTTTCATTTGTTTTTCAATGGATCATAATATTTGTATATCTTTGTGTCCACATAATGTGAATTCTTCATTTACGGATATATATGATCTTGAAGGATTTGTCAAAGGGCAAGTCTATAGTGAGCAATTTCTCATATGAGAAGGCGGGTTTTGACTGTTGGGTGAGAATCTGCCACAGATTCTTATCCAATAGTTAAAACCTGCTTTCTCATATAAGAAGCTTCTCACAATAGACTTACCCTTTGTCAATTCAACCTTTGGTTTGATGGATATTATGAGAAAGACAGATACATGAAGATAAGGTCAGAAAGATAAGGGCACTGTTGCGATATGAGTTAATTCTTCTTTATTTACCTAAGGCTTTGTTTGGTTTTTGGATTTAGGAAGGGATCAATAGAAGGAAATTTTGAGGAAATTTTTTTTCTTTATTTGGTTAATAAGGAAATGATGGGCAAACTAGAAAAGAAAATAGACACTATAACAAATATGTTTTTTTTGTGACGCACAATATTTGTGGCGCACAAACGCGTCACAAAAAACGTTATTTGTAATGCGTATGTCGTATTTGTGATGCGCTTATAGATGTCTCAAAAAAATTTGGTTGACCAATTACTAGACTTTAATTGGGACGCACATACGTGCCACAAATATAGTATTTGTGACGCATATATTGCGCCACCAACAAATTAAAATTAAACCCTATTACTTTCTTTCTTTTTTTTTTTTTTTTTTTATGGAAAACCCTATTACTTTGTCCCCCCAATTTCCCCCCAAAATTCACATTCCCTCACACATCAAAAAGATAAATATATATATATATAGAGAGAGAGAGGCGACAAAGAGAGATCAATCTGTCGTCCCTCCTGCCGTCACGCCGTCGGCGCCCCTCCTGTCGTCAACTGCCACCATCCTCCTACTATCCACTATCGCTGCCCTCCTGCTGTCCAACACTACGGCCGTACACCACCACTAGGGTCGTACACCACCACGTCCGGCGCCCCTGCTATCCAGATCAGTTAAGTCTTTCATGCATCTTGTTGCTATAGATTTGATTTTTTTTGTAGGTTATAGATTTGATTTCTTTTCTTTTTTTTTTTTTTTTGAAGAAAAGGTGAGCGATCGAAGCTTTTTTTTTTTTAATTATTATCTACCTTTGAAGAAAAAATATTTCATTTCAGAAAGCTTACAAAATTACAAGAAAGCTTAAAAAATCAAATAACGCGAAAAAAAATAGTTTTTACTTATTTAAGCTTGAAAAAGCTATGTTCTTGAGGTTTGGGGGGAAAGGGGTGTTACGCCCCGAAAACCGAAGCGTGAGGAAAGAGAAAAGATAGAGAAAAAAGAATTAAAATCTAATCATAATGCGGAAGCGACTTTAAAAACCCACGGGGTTTCCTATAAGGATGACTTACTAATACATAAACCCAAAATGGACATACATGTTAACGAGTCCATCAAAGATGAAAACATTTGAAAATCACAGTAAAAGACTTTCCGGGCAAGCACTATATCAAGGAGAAAAAGGAAAAATTACGATGAATTTGATAAAAGGTCATTTTTTGACAGTTGCTGAATTTTAAAACACCCGTAAGTATCTATATCTTTGAAATTTTTACATTCTGTTCGCGGGGATCTAAGTAAAATTCGATTCTGCACAAGTTTTGTCTAATGACATTTTTTTCAATTCTGCACCATTTGGGCAGAAAATTGAAATAACAGTAGCAATTTTTATTTGACAGCAACTTTGACAGCATAAGGACCATTTTTGGATAATTTCTGAATTTTAAAACATTCGTAAATAACTATATCTTTGAAATTTTCACATTCTGTTCGTGATGGTCCATGTAAAATCTGATTCTACACAACTTTCGTCAAATAGCATTTTTTTCAAATCCTCACCGTTTGGGCAGAAAATTGAAATAACAGTAACAATTTTTTTTTTTTTTGACAGCAACTTTTGACAGCATTTTGACAGCTTGTTGAAATGTTCCCAACGATGTTAAATCCTCAAGTTTAAAGATCAATATATGACTAAACAAGTCTTAAATGACATATAACACGTGCCTAGACCAAACAGAACTTCATGTACTCAAAATTCATTAAAAACGAGAAGTGAAAGAGATAAAGAGAGGAAAAAGGGGAGAGGGAGAGATTGGGAGAGAGATATAGGGAGTGATAGGGAGAGAGATATAGGGGATGTATTCTAAACACACACACATGTGTATTTTCACATTCGGAAATATTTTTCAAAAACATATATATACATAATTCCAACATAAGTAAAAGGAAATAATATTTGAGAAAGGGAAAGAGATCAAAGAGGGGAGAGGAGAGAAAGGGAATGGGAGAGATTTAGAACGTTTAAATGTTTGAAACCTTGTTGGAATTAAAATAGGGGTTTGATCTGGCAAGGACACAACTATAAAATGAACTAAAGTACAACAAATGAACTCTCATAAAAGCAACTACCCAAACCAATCCGACAAGAATTCAAACAAAAGAGAAAAACAAACAATTGACATGTAAATCAAAAGGACAAGAATTTAAAGTGGTTCAACGACCTCGGAAAGTAAATACACCATCACAAAATGAGTTTAACAATTGAAAGAAATAACCATGAAAGCAAGGGCTAACACTTGTCCCATTAAAATCAAAGAAGCTTCTCAAATACAAGAGATAAGAGCCTAAGCTCACGAAGTTTTTGTAAAACCTTAATACTCTAAGTTTCAAAGCATTAAACATTTACAATCTCCCAAAATGACTGAATCAACAAGAGAGCTATTCATATACATAACTAAGCATGAGTCTTCAAAATAGAACAAAATGCCTCATAGTTCACGCGTCGGGTCATATATGCCCTTTGTCCTTATCAAGCTTACATGAAAAATGTTTTGTTGTTTTTATGAGAACGACGGCTCGTAGAAAACATTGTAACAAGTCTATATGCTATCTATGACTAAAATGAAATGAGGTGCAATGAATCGCCACCATGGCTACAATGAAATGTTTAAAGCCGCAAGGCTATGCGTGACAAATGCACATCTCTCTCGTTACCGGACCATGAGCCACCCACGCATGGAGTGTAGCATACCAACTTCCGGGAGCTACCCGAATATAGTTTGGAGTTTGAATGTTTCTAAGGGTCATTCTCCCTGTCTCACATCACAACCTATGTCCGGATTTCTTAAATCAAATTCCCACACATGGGGTTTTTCTCTCTTTTCCAAATAAAACATTTATGTCTTGATACATGAATGCTTGCCGATTAGGCCTCAATGCATATGATGTTAACAATGGCATTAAAGATGATCCACTACAATAGACTAAGCAATAATTTAGTCCATTAGCATGATATCAAGAACTTCAAAGAAAGTAATTAAATTTCATAATTTAACGTTCCTAATAAGGATTTCTATACTAACGTCCTAGCATGCTTTTACACATAAAGGGAGCATCCTAGGCACGTCTAGCATCACATAAGCAACTATAGAACAACCAAAACATGTAAATTCACAATTAGGCATATGACCCTAAATTTACAACTTTGGGAAAAACCTAATGCATGTGTCTAAATTATTCTCACAACATCATTTTAATTACATTTAACACCCCAAATTTTCAACTAGTACAACCAAAACATATAATTCATCTTTAGGCAAAAATCCCTAAAATTATAACTTTGTGGGAATGTCCTAATACATATGTCTAAGTTCTCTCCTAGCATAAAAGTGAACTCAAGGCATCTTAGACAAGTATAACATATATAATTGCACAATGTAAATCTACCTTAAAGCTTAGCTTCCAAAAGATCAATGGCAACTCAAGAGAGCTAAGCACAACCAAAATAACTTCAATGCTTGTGCTAGAATCTTGAAGGATGCTTCAAGTATGCACCACTAATCAAGAACAACCCAAGGTTAGGATAGAAATCATGAAACTAGCAAACCCTAGGTTGTTAGAGATTGGGAAAACTTACCCACATAAGAAATTCTCCATATAAATGGTTAGGATATGAAAGAGAAGCTCTATATACTCCAAGGAAGCTATACAAAGTGAAAGAAGTCCATGAATAACTCAAAATTTGGAAAACTAATGAAATCCTAGAATTTGGGGGTTTGTAGAAAACTTACCAATGGAAGGATGTCAAGCCCTAGGATTATAAGGAGAGCTTGAGGATGAATAACTTGACCTTCCTTAGCAATCTTGAAGAAAGAAACCCAAAGTAGAAGAAGTTCTATGGATGTTTTTGTCTCTTGAAAGGAGAAGAAGAAGAAGAAGAAAAGAAGGAGGAAAAAATAAATAACGTGAATGAAGGGAGGGAGGGGTTTGGCCGGCCATATAGGGGAGTGGGGTGGGACCCACTCTCTTGTATGCTCCAAAAATGAGATGTTTGGTGTTCCAATGGACAGTCTGACCCAACGGTTTGAACCCAAAATTAAATAAACACACCCACACGAACAAAAATAAATTTTAAAGCACCTGAAAAAAAAAATAATATAGTCACGCTCTATAAATTTAAATTTAAATACAATCGAATAAATTTAGAGCCCCCAACAGAAAAGGTAAAATTACCCAATTGCCCTTTAATAAAATTCTGAAATATGACAATATATCCCCCTTAAAAGAATTCCGTCTCGGAATTCGAATGTACCTCAAAAGGGAAACAACTGGAGAGGTAACAATCTATACTAATACATTGACACCAAGAGTCACCAAGGCTCACAAGGAACAATCTCAAGGAACATGCACGGTTCCAACATCAACTGACATGACCAAATATTAAGCATCAATGATAACTTGATCTTCTTAGTCGTCGAACGAACTAAGTCAAGAATACAAATGAATTTTGTACCACTATTGGTCAAATACCGAAATGATCCTCATGAAAGAACCACATAATCAAAAGAATACAACATGCAGTTTTAACTCACCCCAAGGTGTCAAACAACTGACTAATATGTAACACACAACACAAGCGACAACGAATGGATAGAATCCAAAACTCAACTGAAAATCCAACCCGAGAAGAAGGGTAACCAATGACATGGAATAAAATTTCATCACTGCAAGAAGCAATTTCAAGATTCGAAGAATCAACATTATAGCACCAAGTGTGCTGTTTTCACAAGGCATTCCTATGTCCTTCCAATACTAACTAACAAGAGTAAGGAATAAATCACAAAATGTTAGGAACTAAATTGAAAGTACCAAATGCACAAAATCGCCAAGCGCCATTAGGGTATGAGGCATCAACTCACCAAAAGTTGTTATCCAAAATAGACAGAACCCAAGGTCAATAAGTCCAAAGACTGAACAAGACAATTTCCAATAGAACATCGAATCTGGTTCTAAGAACCCTTACTAAGCTTCAAGCAATACTAGTGAGGATCAAGAAAAGTATTCTCATTGTTGTGCAGTAACATCACGGGGAAAAATATTTGAATAGCCAAATGCAAGGGTCTCAACAAAACTTTGAAGACTCGAGAAAACCAACGAATTCGCCTCAAAGTAAATTTTACAAAGAGATTGAATTTCAATCAACTAAATCCAAGGAGCTCAAAGAAACGAATCGACTGATAAAAGTTACACGAATTGTCACAAAAGTTAGGTAACCTGATTCCTTCATAAGAGTTCAAAACTGAACTAAACTATGTGATCAACTCCCAAGGAGTGGTCCAAGCTTATATTAAATAATGCCAAAGAAAAGATCTCACAAAGTAACAAATGAATGCTAATACAAAAGATTGTAATGAATCGACATTACATCTCGACCACAAGAATAAATAGAAAACTCCAATCCTTAAAAGGAACAACAAGAATGGACCTGAAAAGCGTCTATCGAAACAAATATTGGTGGTAAGCCAATAAAACCAAGGAATACTAAATTCCAAAGAACAAGCTCCTGGCGATGAACCAAAAACAGTCTCTCTATCAACAAACCCAAATCTCACTCTCGAAACATCAAGGCAAAGGAGCGCAATGCCCAAAGCCATAACTACCAAGAAACTTCAGCACGTACATATGTTTCGAACAAGGATAAGGGTATCATCAACAAAGCAATGATAAACCGAATAAATGAATGCATGGATATAACCAGACAAGTTCACAACAACCATTACTACTTGCAACAAATCAAAAGATATCAAAGGATATACGCCTTGACCGAATCATGAATAAAATTATGGCCTACGCGACTCGTTACAACCCAAAGAAATCAATGCAAAAGTCGAAACAATTAAACAATTTACTTCAAGAATGGAGATATTCAAGAATCAAATCCCAAAACTGAAACTCTAAATTTCGTGATATCGAGACATCACTCGAAGAGAAGGAACAATATCATACATCATTCCTCAAGCTAGAAACTATTGTGAAACAACGTCACCAGTAAGCAATAACCAAAGTAAGTTCTTTAAAAAAAAAACCATCCGAAAACTTATGATAAGGAGGAGAGAACATATACAGAAGTTGCCTCAACCACCACAACCAATCGCACAGCAAGCGAACACCAAGACTTTTCCTTCACATAAGGCAAGGACAAAGTCGAAAGATCGAAACGATCTAACACAAACACAAGCCACGGTACTCCCACGATGGGGAAGTAAAACAAGTCTCACTGATAAAATTAGCAGGATCGCACCAAGTGCTCAACGCAAATTTGTCTTGAATGACATCAAAATTCAAACCATTGAAAGGTAGGAATTCAAAGAGAAAAGGGTTTGATCAGCTCTCAAAAGCTCATAACCATGATATCCGTTAAGATCATCAACAATAAATATACAACCAAAATGGTCTAACTCTCCAACATAGAATGATCGACATACTGGTAAAAGAACACCAGTATGAAACGATATACAATCATGTGCTCTTCTTGCACTAACACGGAATCAAGAGAAAATGAGTCCAACGAAGCATTCTTTGTCACAACAATGGAGAAAGAGTTAAAATGATGGGATCAAATAATGAAACTCACTATGGTCGAATATACACCACTCGATAATTAGCAAAAGAATCCCTATGGACCAGTCATAGGATTTACGGAACAATAACGTTTGAGACAATAAGCATTGCCCACATGTTCGAAGGATTCATAAAACTTCGAAGTCGTGAAATAGAAATAAATTATTCCACCTTGCTAACAACTATACCAATCCAACAAAAGTTACTATGGACACTATCATAGTAAGTCAAGGTATAAGTAATTTTTCCTGTAAGGGACAATGGAAGGTCTCCAAGAATGAAATAAGAACTTTTATTTCATGAACAACGATACTGGGACCTAGCCTTAGTAAACAACAGCCAAGGCAACCAATAACAAGAAATCAAATCATGATACAAGGTCATACTCCCAAGGAGTCTAATAATGACGAGTTCACAAAACTGTCAACTTGAAAAACTTGGTAACTAAATCGTCCAAATCAATCTATCTCTCAATAAGTAGGGAAATATTTGAAGTTATTAAAATTTTCATACTCGAGTCCAATACAATCAGAATTGATGAACTCAAAAAGGCAAGACCGCTGAAGAATATTAATCCAATAGTCAAGAAGTCCAAGGGAAAGGACATCTTAATACAACACCATGAAACACACAAGTTCGAAGTGCATGGCCGGCGAAACTGAAAATCATCATGCCTCACCCCAAAAGAAAATATCAAGCCGACAAGATACGAGTTCTCGTTCAACGAAAGGTTTTGAAATCAAAAGCACATGAAAAACAGCTTTTCCAAATAAGCTAGGAACG
The DNA here is from genome assembly GCA_033977485.1 of Hydrangea macrophylla. Classification (NCBI taxonomy): domain Eukaryota; kingdom Viridiplantae; phylum Streptophyta; class Magnoliopsida; order Cornales; family Hydrangeaceae; genus Hydrangea; species Hydrangea macrophylla. Next base: position 56,415,758 of record CM066996.1, read on the forward strand.
AACATAAAACAATACTCTTAAAAGGGCCAAAGGTCACTAGGACCAAACAAGAAAATAGATTTACTTCGAACAAGTATTACTAAATGAAGAGCCAAACTTGTTCACAAGGAGGAAACACTAAAATAACTTGTGTTTTTAAACAATCATCAAAGTGTTAACCATCCAATGTTAACGAAGTTCAAATAGGACTCGGTAAATATCGATAACTATAACCATATAAAAGAATTTTGACCACCTTGAGGAGAAACATACTTAGCAAGATTATGTAAATATTATAAAGAGCTTAGAGAAGAAAATTTTCACTAACTCGCAAGATGTACAGTTTTACAATGAAACAAGGAAAACTTCTGCAATTAACAATAACATGGTCTCATAATAGACAAATACCAGAGTCGCGGAGAATACTCACAAACGACACCCACCAAGCAAAGAAGTGATAAAAATGAACCGATACAAGTCTAAGCTTAGAACAAGAAGCTTGAGTCAAGAACCAACAATAACTCACACAACAGAATTTCCTTATATGCAATAAATAATATAGGAGGGTAACTGATAGTTCACTGCAAAGTCTAACATGAATACAATGGATTTGGACCCAACAAGAAACAACCCATCTCAAAGAATAAATATACTTGAGGTAGTAAAAGTAATATCTAACAGACATTTAAACGTAAAAGTCCCCATGAAGAAAGAGGAACCACAGTTTATCCCGAAGAATGGGAAAAAAAAACCACTCCATCATCAATCAACCAATTACGTAACCAAACGTGAAAAAGGTAGGTACTTACAACCCTACAAAATAGTTCATGTGATAGAGAGGAGTGCAATTTGCTTGAATAGATAATTTCAAGATACAATAAACAACTTATCAAAGAGTCTCTCATGGAAAGGGAATACAATAGCCTGACAAAAGAGAGGACTATTCCAACACGATGCGGAACTCACAAATGAGGAAAACGTACCCAAGGTACAAAAGAAAAATAGCACCGATTGCTAAACAACTCTGCAGCTATCCGCAGGTATGCATCTCAAAAGAAAGAAACAATATGTGCTAAGGCACAACCACAAGGATCCGAAGATACAACTTAACGAAACATAGCCCAACAGGCTACTCACACCAACTTGTGATTAACAACATAACCGGTCTATCAATATATACTATAAAAGCATATAAAGCATCTCTTCATATACTCACAACATATACACATGTTGGTTTTTCAAAAAGTTTAAAACTTCATATCTCTGAGGTTTTTTTTTTTTTTTTTTTTTTTTTCAAAAAATGAAATTTCTCCATCTATAATATAATAGATGATCTCAATATATTCTACTATAAGCATGTAAACCACATGAGCATGCAAGCAGGTGAACATATAATCATGTAGGCGTGCAACACCTAAACATGCTATCTCAACAACGTAAATGGAAATAGCAAGTAACGTAAATTTTATAAACACAACAGAGGTCTTTAAGCATACAGCTTGGTGTGAAGCACTGATCGACACCTAACCACCAACCTTACCAGGCATAGTACGTCGAGCGAATAATCCAAACAAGGAAACCCTCATATATATACTTTTAAACCTTTCACGGTCAATAGTTAAATACTATCAGATATCCACACCAAGACATAATGCAATAGATTCATAGATGGAAACACATAGCACTTGAACATGTAAACATTTATCATGTAAGCACTTAGCATAAATAGCATATCAAACAAGTAAGCTCTTTTAACATGTAAGCACGTAAGTCCTGAAGGCACCCAACACATACGTATACCCACACAGCATCGCAACGCCTCAACATGTGCAACTTAAACGAAGAATGCAATAAGGAGTAGGCACAGAGTAAACACAAACAAAAATGCGATAAACCCAAAAGAAAACACCAATAGCTCCTAGGTATTTGAACCCGGTTAGCTCTGATACCAATCTGTCATGCCCCAAAAATCGAAGCGTGAGGAAAGAGAAAAGATAGAGAAAAAAGAATTAAAATCCAATCATAATGCGGAAGCGATTTTGGAAACCCACGGGGTTTCCTACAAGGATGACTTACTAATACATAAACCCAAAATGGACATACATGTTAACGAGTCCATCAAAGATGAAAACATTTGAAAATCACAGTAAAAGACTTTTCGGGCAAGCACTATATCAAGGAGAAAAAGGAAAAATTACGATGAATTTGATAAAAAGTCATTTTTTGACAGTTGCTGAATTTTAAAACACCCGTAAGTATCTATATCTTTGAAATTTTTACATTCTGTCCGCGAAGATTTAAGTAAAATTCGATTCTGCACAAGTTTTGTCTAATGACATTTTTTTCAATTCTGCACCATTTGGGCAGAAAATTGAAATAACAGTAACAGTTATTTTTTTACAGCAACTTTGACAGCATAAGGACCATTTTTGGATAATTTCTGAATTTTAAAACATTCGTAAATAACTATATCTTTGAAATTTTCACATTCTGTTCGTGATTGTCCATGTAAAATCTGATTCTACACAACTTTCGTCAAATAGCATTTTTTCCAAATCCTCACCGTTTGGGCAGAAAATTGAAATAACAGTAGCAGTTTTTTTTTTTTTTTGACAGCAACTTTTGACAGCTTGTTGAAATGTTCCCAACGATGTTAAATCCTCAAGTTTAAACATCAATATATGACTAAACAAGTCTTAAATGACATATAACACGTGCCTAGACCAAACGGAACTTCATGTACTCAAAATTTATTAAAAACGAGAAGTGAAAGAGATAAAGAGAGGAAAAAGGGGAGAGGGAGAGATTGGGAGAGAGATATAGGGAGAGATAGGGAGAGAGATATAGGGGATGTATTCTAAACACACACACATGTGTATTTTCACATTCGGAAATAATTTTCAAAAACATATATATACATAATTCCAACATAAGTAAAAGGAAAGAATATTTGAGAAAGGGAAAGAGATCAAAGAGGGGAGAGGAGAGAAAGGGAATGGGAGAGATTTAGAACGTTTAAATGTTTGAAACCTTGTTGGAATTAAAAGAGGGGTTTGATCTGGCAAGGACCCAACTATAAAATGAACTAAAGTACAACAAATGAACTCTCATAAAAGCAACTACCCAAACCAATCCGACAAGAATTCAACAAAAGAGAAAAACAAACAATTGACATGTAAATCAAAAGGACAAGAACTTAAAGTGGTTCAACGACCTCGGAAAGTAAATACACCATCACAAAGTGAGTTTAACAATTGAAAGAAATAACCATGAAAGCAAGGGCTAACACTTGTCCCATTAAAATCAAAGAAGCTTCTCAAATACAAGAGATAAGAGCCTAAGCTCACGAAGTTTTTGTAAAACCTTAATACTCTAAGTTTCAAAGCATTAAACATTTACAATCTCCCAAAATGACTGAATCAACAAGAGAGCTATTCATATACATAACTAAGCATGAGTCTTCAAAATAGAACAAAATGCATCATAGTTCACGCGTCGGGTCATATATGCCCTTTATCCTTATCAAGCTTACCTGAAAAATGTTTTGTCGTTTTTATGAGAACGACGGCTCGTAGAAAACATTGTAACAAGTCTATATGCTATCCATGACTAAAATGAAATGAGGTGCAATGAATCGCCACCATGGCTACAATGAAATGTTTAAAGCCGCAAGGCTATGCGTGATAAATGCACATCTCTCTCGTTACCGGACCATGAGCCACCCACGCATGGAGTGTAGCATACCAACTTCCGGGAGCTACCCGAATATAGTTTGGAGTTTGAATGTTTCTAAGAGTCATTCTCCCTGTCTCACATCACAACCCATGTCCGGATTTCTTAAATCAAATTCCCACACATGGGATTTTTCTCTCTTTTCCAAATAAAACATTTATGTCGTGATACATGAATGCTTGCCGATTAGGCCTCAATGCATATGATGTTAACAATGGCATTAAAGATGATCCACTACAATAGACTAAGCAATAATTTAGTCCATTAGCATGATATCAAGAACTTCAAAGAAAGTAATTAAATTTCATAATTTAACGTTCCTAATAAGGATTTCTATACTAACGTCCTAGCATGCTTTTACACATAAAGGGAGCATCCTAGGCACGTCTAGCATCACATAAGCAACTATAGAACAACCAAAACATGTAAATTCACAATTAGGCATATAACCCTAAATTTACAACTTTGGGGAAAACCTAATGCATGTGTCTAAATTATTCTCACAACATCATTTTAATTACATTTAACACCCCAAATTTTCAACTAGTACAACCAAAGCATATAATTCATATTTAGGCAAAAATCCCTAACATTATAACTTTGTGGGAATGTCCTAATACATATGTCTAAGTTCTCTCCTAGCATAAAAGTGAACTCAAGGCATCTTAGACAAGTATAACATATATAATTGCACAATGTAAATCTACCTTAAAGCTTAGCTTCCAAAAGATCAATGGCAACTCAAGAGAGCTAAGCACAACCAAAATAACTTCAATGCTTGTGCTAGAATCTTGAAGGATGCTTTAAGTATGCACCACTAATCAAGAACAACCCAAGGTTAGGATAGAAATCATGAAACTAGCAAACCCTAGGTTGTTAGAGATTGGGAAAACTTACCCACATAAGAAATTCTCCATATAAATGGTTAGGATATGAAAGAGAAGCTCTATATACTCCAAGGAAGCTATACAAAGTGAAAGAAGTCCATGAATAACTCAAAATTTGGAAAACTAATGAAACCCTAGAATTTGGGGATTTGTAGAAAACTTACCAATGGAAGGATGTCAAGCCCTAGGATTGTTAGGAGAGCTTGAGGATGAATAACTTGACCTTCCTAAGCAATCTTGAAGAAAGAAACCCAAAGTAGAAGAAGTTCTATGGAAGTTTTTGTCTCTTGAAAGGAGAAGAAGAAGAAGAAGAAAAGAAGGAGGAGAAAAAAAATAACGTGAATGAAGGGAGGGAGGGGTTTGGCCGGCCATATAGGGGAGTGGGGTGGGACCTACTCTCTTGTATGCTCCAAAAATGAGATGTTTAGTGTTCCAATGGACAGTCTGACCCAACGGTTTGAACCCAAAATTAAATAAACACACCCACACGAACAAAAATAAATTTTAAAGCACCTGAAAAAAAAAATTTAATATAGTCACGCTCTATAAATTTAAATTTAAATACAGTCGAATAAATTTAGAGCCCCCAACAGAAAAGGTAAAATTACCCAATTGCCCTTTAATAAAATTCTGAAATATGACAGGGGGTGAAACGGTAAACCGTCAATTCGAAGGATATAAAACCTAACTCGCACAAACACGCCTAAATAAAGTTGTTGGAACCAACGAAATGCAAAACGGACTCCTGTTTAAATATTTTTTTTGAGTTTTGCATTTTATAATTCTTCATGGATTGGCTAAAGTGTAAAAAAAAAAAAATTTCACATTTCAGGTTTGGAGGTACAATGGATGGTGGCTGATGTTGGATGTGTTTTGTGATTACAGATGTTGGATGTGTTTTATGAGTAAAGACAGTGACATGAATTTTAGTGTTATATTCGAACAAACTGAAACTTTTTATTTGTATGAATTAGTATTTTGATGTTGAACTTAATCGTTAAATTGTATGTCGATGTTTATTTTGTGTGCATACGTATCGTTGTTGTGTTTTGGAAATATTCATATTGGGTTGTATATATGATACACTCTAAACCACTGAAAAATATAATAGGAAGATCACTTCAGTTTACACCTCGTGAATTAATGATGTCATGGATTGTCTAGTGAGAAATATAAATAGTATCAGCGGAATAAAAACAGTAATCGATCACTAAATGAAATGGAAAAGACCTTGGTTTAGACTTTAGTCAGAGCTTTCTTCTGCTCAAAGATTACATTTTCCGGACATAGTAGATTAGTTAGGTTTGTGCTCACAAAAAAAACAGTAATAATAATATTAATAGGTGAAAGAAAAAGAAAATGGAGAAAAGAAAAGAAAAGTGCCTTTATTTATTCATTATTAGTACTATTTTTTGTTACTATTTATTTTATGCATAACTGGTTTGCTTCACGTGAATGCGCGTTTGGTTATCTGCTTAGGGATTATTCTAGTTTAGGTAACCAAGTTTTTCCACCGTACTCAATTAAAATGCTTTTGATACAAAAAGTAACTCTAAGCTTCCCAAATATTAGTATCTCAATGTGGTTCTCAATGCATGAGTAGGGGCCAATTTGATGTTATTTGAGGATGTGAAGTTGTCCCACCATTGTTGAGCGTGGTCCCACACCACATGAGTTGAGAACGACATGCATTTGATATACAACTTTTGGGAAGTATATTATTGGTCTTATATCAATTATGAAATCTATTTCAAGCAAGATCCGAGGTCGGGAGAGAATAATGCTATTTCCAAAGTTGAAATCCATATTTTGTATTCCAAAATTTTTTAACATTTTTATCACATGTTGTGTAAGTGGTCGGTAGTATAGCTCGCAAAGTATGTAGAAACCAAATTTCAGAAGCATAGTTTTAGTTATTGAAGCTATTTTTGAAAAGAAATATGCCATGACTATTAGATTAAAATTCTAAATTTGATTTCAAATGCTTTAATAGGAGTACCACATATTGTTGTAGTGGTCAGTAGTACTGACCCCATACCATTGCAAATGATATATGGCAAATTTTGAGAAGGCTAGCGCTATAGTCGGAGTAACAATGACTAAAATCAGAGCAAAAAGTGTCGCTAATAGTTTTAGTGACACTTTTTTTTTGTCGCTAAAATTTTTAGCAACACTTTTGATTAGAAAGAGATGATTTTATTTGTAATGGAAATAGCACACCATTCGATGATGTTTTTGTAGTTTTACTCATGCTTCTATTTCTATCGATTAGTACATCATAGGCCAGCCAATTCAGTCGTTTTTGTTATTCTACCTATAGCTTCCCTGTCTCCTTTGTTTTTTGTGACTAATAATGCAACATATCTACTATATTATAAGAGAACATATGGTCGGTGGTGTCGAATGTTTTCTCCCCATTTCGCCCTTACTTTTATTGTATGAGTTACCCATAATACCCCTTCTCCATCCTTCAGAATTCTCGAGTCTTCATCCCTGCGTCGTCTTCCCACCCTCTCCACTCTCCAATCTTTCTCTTTCTGATTTAGTGTTCATCAATTGGATCTTTGTTGCGGTTGCTCGACAAACCGCCACGATGACAGACCCACCTTTTGGTGTTCATCAATTTGTTGACCGACTCATCTTCTTCTCTCTCTTTCTTATCGATTCGAGTTTTATTTGGAGAGACCCACTTCTTGGTGTTCGTCAATTTGTTGACCGACTCATCTTCTTCTCTCTCTTGCTTCCTTATTATCCTCTATCGATTTGATTTTTATTTGTAGTTGATTCAGTGCTTGTACCATCTTCCTCGAATTCCGAGTTTGCAAAGAACAAACCGAGATTTGGCCTATCTTCACAAAGTAATCAAGGTCAGTACTAAAGCTATTGGAGATCTATACATACACAGATTTGTAAACACACATACCTACAGACAGAGACTATATGGTTTTGACTTTACCCATTTTGGGGGTCTCTTATTATTTGATTTGATTTTATCATTTTAGGTATTTATCAGGGCTTCGAGAGGTTGCAGTGGATTTGAACAATTTATCAGTTTGAATGTACTTTTTGCTAGGTGCTGAAAGGATAATTGCACAAATCATGACTTTTCACATGATTGACCAATATTACCAGTTAATTGATTTCCTATTTTGTACACTTTGCCTCATTTTCCCCTCTAATTTGTATGCTATCCTTTAGTTAAAAATTATAATGAAATTTGGTTCAACAACCATTCCATATAACCCTGTATTTAGCTTATTACTCTTGATCCCAAATTGGCTCAAATTCACTTTTCTATCATTTGGGTCTTTGTTCTTATGATGTTCTATTAATACCCTATAGATGAATTTCTCATCATGTGAGGTAGTTAGTTTAGTTACTTGTGGTGTTTCAGGGGGCTAGGGCCTAGGTTATATAAACTCTACAAGTGTTGGGAAGATAACCAAGATATTGGTTTTGTCACACTCAAGGTAAATTTTAATTTTATTTTTAAATTTGACCATTTGCGTGATTTGGGTAATATATCATCACAATTATACTTGTAAATGCCAACTGAAGCATACTTTTGAATGATTTGAAGGGCAGTGGCCGTGCATTTCGTGCTGGTGGTGATATTGTTACTTTCTACCATTTGATAAACAAGGAATTGGAGGTTTCTTATTTACTATTATGACCACATAGCAAATTTCCTTACTCTCAGCCAATTGCTTGTACAACTAAGTTGTGTGTTGTTACAAAATTTATTTATTTTCTTGATTTCTCCCGTATTTGCGTCTAATCTTCACACTGAATTGGGTGTTATATGTTCAATATACAGTTCATTTCCAAAGTATTAGTCATTACTAATAATTCTTAATTACATAGAATGACTTCATGCACATGGTTTAAGTATTTGTATTTACTTCTATTTTTGTCCGCCAACATCTACCAAGTCCAGATGTTTCATTTTGAATTTGGTGGCCTGCCAAATTGTGCTTGTCTCTCAGTAGACTTGCAATTCCATAATCTAAAAAGCTATGAATTTGATCCAAAACCCTTTTATTGGATTCGCCTAAATTAGATTTCATTTCTTTCAACCCTTTTACGGAGCTGCTGCTGCAAGGGTATAAAGGGCGAAAAAACCCTTTGTAACTTTTATTCATTGAAATACTTTTTGCAACTATTGATTAACCAAAACAGTAGTATCATCATAAAAAGGGAAATTAATAAATAAAATCCAATAAATATGAGTTACTTAATAGTATTAAGTAACTCATTCAAATGGAAGATCCAAGAATGTATTAACAAAAATGCGTTATGAAGTACTCCAACTTTGGTTCTATAATACACACGTAGAATTAAACCATGTTTATGTGGCCATATGATCAGTGAGTTAAATGGTGATTGATTTCATCATTTTTCATTTGTTTTGCTCACATATATTCTTAGTCTTCTTCATTATTGTCATTAAAGCTGGGTTTTCAGGATATATAAAGTGAAAACATAAGGGAAATTGCCAAAGGTGTTGTTCTGGTGCACATTTTATAGAGGTTCAATTACTAGCCTTGCGCTCATCTTAGTGGAAGTCTATCACTCAATGTACTGATCTAGACTTATTCATTTGAGAAATCCTTTCTTTTCCAGTTATTGCATAGATAATGTGTCCTGCTCTGAAATATTTTCAGTTATACTTGTCTTTATCAAGCTGATGCTTAAGCATGGTAATGTAGTTCTTGTCTGGTACCCATATTATTGGCCATAGTCATATCTGCCCTTTCCTATCCATCCCATTTTTTTGGTAAATCATGGCGATAAAAAGCATAATATCTTAGTAAAATTGCCAGTGTTTGGTATGATAGTAATTAAAATTTGTTCTGCTTCCTGGAACTTGATTGCTATATTTTACTAATTTTGTAGAGTGGGACGAGAAAGAAGGAAAAGAAACAACAAAGCAATGGGAATTTGATTGGGACGACGATGATGTCAATGATGACTTCTCTCAGCAGCTGAAGAGGGAATTGGCAAACAAGACCTAGAAGGGCTAAGTTCATGTAAAATCATCTTCTCTAATGCTTTCGGACAAAAGCGCTCTTGATAGACCAATAATATTACATTATAATTAATGTAAGCTACTTGGGACAGATTTGTAAAACCAGTTCCTCTAAAATTGAAGTTATATTTTACAACACAATTTATAAAATATTCCATGAATACACACGGGCACGTGCAACGCACGTGCTTACTTCACTAGTATATATATACATATATATGAGGAAATTTTTACTATAATTGTTTTTTAAACTATAAAAATTGGCAGAAAGGAATATGATATGGACAACCCACAAACTCATCATGCCCAAGTAAATACCATATTCACACCATATAGGTGACGTGAGTACTAATGGTGATCCCAAAGCCAAATTTCCCAATTTTTTTTCTAACATACACTATTATAGCTTAATTAATTAATTAATAATGTAATAATCAATTGTTATAGCCTTCTAATCTTGTTAATGGGCTATACGTAAATGATAAAGATAAATGTTCTTCAAATGGAAGTGCTAACCTAACGTGTAAAGAAGATGAACAACTCAATTTTCATCATCACTTGGAAAAATTCAAATTCCATACCAAGACATCCCATATAGTACTTCTGCATGGAAATAGACAAGAAGAACTTGGGAAATTAATGATCATCACGTTGATTAAATACATCAACGATTGAGCTATACAAGGGTTTAGAGCTGTGCACGCGAGACTTTATTTTTTAGGTGTTATAACTTGTAGAGCCTGACAAATGGTAAAGTAATTTGAGTTAGACTAAATAAATGAGTGACATGAAAAACATAACGGAAAATAGTTAAGATGGTCTTTATACCAAATGGTCCAAATATTATAAACTGAAAAAACGTTCAAGATTGGGGAAAAATGACTGATTAAAAATGACTTATTACCATATCGTGTATAATCATTTTTTTTTTTGGGCCATGCAAATTTATTTTTCCCCCAGAACTCTTCTGGGACTGGGGTTGTCTATTATTGGCCCACCCTAGCCCTCTACCATTAGGTAAAGAGCATTCCCACCAGGGTCGACCTGAGTATTTAGAGGTCTGAGGCGTGGGAGGCCCTTATACAGGGGTGCCTCCGAGATGATTTTTTTGGGGTTTATTTATACACAATTGACAATTTTTGTAGAGTTTACTTATACATAATTGGCGGTTTTTTTGGGATCTACTTATAATATGAGTCTATTAGTAGTCTGGTGGTGGGGAGAACCGGACTGTAAAACTGGCGGTGTGGCTGGAGGTTTGGCGGTAAAGGGAGCTCGGACGAGGATGTGGCATCTGGGCTATGGAAGTGGCCGGGTGGTGGTTTGGTGAGCAGTGCTGTGTCGCCTGCTAGGATGGCCACTACGAAGAGGCTACCACTAGAAGTATTTCTAATATGGAGGGTCCACGAATATATAGTGGCAACCCCATAGCATACTTTTCTCTTAAAAGGTCACCGGGAAGAGGAAGAGGCCACCATAAGCTTATAGTTCTAATTCCATGATAAGAGAGAGAGAGAGAGAGAGAGAGAGAGAGAGAGAGAGAGAGAGAGAGAGAGAGAGAGAGAGAGATGAATACAATTGTATTAGAAGTTTACAAAAGAACAAGAAGCCTATTTATAGGCAAGCTTAACTAGGGTAGTACTCTTGTAGTACAATGTACCTGGACACTAGTAGTACCATGTATTTGGACCTAATTTAACTGAACTATTATATTCTAACATATGCATCAAGTTGATATAGGGCTAGCTATTTGGTGATAAACGCACTCGATTTTTAACCTATTGGACTGTAAGTTGTTAGTGCTGGGATTGTTGGCCGCACAACTTGTGGACAACGCCTAAATGGCACTGGAAGGACCACACAATAGTATTTTTGCATATTTAAGTCTTGCCAATGCCACGCAGGCTCTGCCAAGGGTGTTGGCCACACCCCGATGATCTTTAGGCAAGTTGTTTAGAATCCATTTGCATGTACTTGATTGGCACTTCAAATTGATGCTTTTGTAGTTTTGCTTTATTTACGGGCTGCAGCTTTTGTTAAAGGTCATATATTGTTTGAGAATAAAAATAAAATAGCCTTGAAAATTCCTCCAAAAGATAAGATCCAAGTTGTATGGCGACTAAGATGTGGCGCAGCTAGTCGCTCTCTTGAGACGATATACACTATCTATGGATAATACTCGATGCACTAGAACTTTGGCACACCATTCTTAGGATACAACAGTTCGGCCACCCTTATCATACGATTGTCAAATTTGCACAATTTGATATGAAAATAAACTCGATCTCAAGTGTCTTCCGTTAATTTACCCAAACAATACTTATCTAGGAAATAAAAGAAATGAAGATAATATAAATTATATCTGCAAGGCTACTCTGCACGCATATATGCTTTACACGAATATATATATATATATATATAAATTTGGCTGCTTATGACCTACAATATGGTGGTTGTAGCTTAGCAGTGCGTACACTAACTTTTACTGACAATAAAAAAAAAACTTTTAGCCACGAAATTTTTTGTCAACTGTCAAAGGATCCATAGAAACAAATTTACCATGTGAGGGACTTTTTAAGAAAGAGTGTAAACCACCTTTCCTTTAAACTACTACAAATAGTTCAATGTAATTTTCCTTTGAATACCTTTAATTTTATCTCAAGTTAAAAGAAAACGTACAAAAAAGCTAGTCTGTGAATTGCTTACAAGAACAACCGTGGGGCTTAGCATGCCAGCCAATAGAGGAGCCACCCATATATTGGACCTCATATGATGTACCGTTTTGGGGTATCGTTTAGGGTTACATTTGGAGGCACTTGCAAGTGACGTGCAAGCAACGTGCAAGGGACATGCAAGACGTATGCTTATCACTACGGGTGGCAATAATCACCTAAATCTACGAACCCGCCCACACTCCCCTGCAAATAATGGGTGCGGGTTGATTTATTTTTACATGCGGGTTAAATATGGATTGCTAAGCTGCGATTCATTAGCAGAGCGGGTTCTCACAGGTTTTCCGCGGGTGCCCAATGGATTGGTTGCAATTCATTTTACTCTTCAAAATTTTCACCTCTCTCTCTCTCTCTCTCGCCTAATCACCAGCGTCAAAGCTCAATCGCCAGCGTCAAAGAGTGGACAGATCAACTTCGGTATGAACTTTAAGTTGCATATGCTTGTGTGTGTATATATATATGTAGTCCTGAAATGAGCTCTGTTTTACTCGAAATCGAGTTTGAACCTCGAGATTTGATGCTCTATTTTACTTGCATGTGTGTGTATATCTATAAATATATAATTTTTTTTGGGTGTGAACATTTTCTATGAACATGTATTCGATTCTGATGCCATAAATTGTCATTGTCAATTGTTTTGGTGATTATGAATGCATTTGGTTACCATAAATTGTTATTGTCAATTCGATTCTGATGCTCTATCTCTGTTTGGTGATTCGATTCTTGATGCCATAGTTTTCATTTTTAATCCATGTCAATTGTTTTGGTGATTAAGTTAGGGCTCAGGTCAGCTTAATTTAGCCATAAATTCTTATTTTTCCTAATTAGTTAGTTGATTTTGATGTACTAGAAATATTGAGCATATTAAAAAAAAAATTAATATATATATTTTTAAAAAGGGTCGTCGGGTTCGATCCGACCCGGATTAGACCCGCCAAAATCCAACCCGAGAAAACGAGTCAACTATAGGCCAGCGACCCATTTCTCACCCGACCGGCCCAAAACGAATTCAATCCGCCCATTTGCCGCCACTACTTATCATGTTTCTAGCTACAGTTGATAGCAAAATGGGAGACACGTGCAAGGGACGTGCAAGATATATGCTCATCAGTTATCACGTTTCTAGCTACAATTGATGGGCCAATATTGTAAATCAAATGCTAAAAATTTATAATTATTCTAAATTCATTAAAAGGCACGTGTTTGCTCCCTAAGAACATAAGGCACGTCTTTTACTCCCTAAGAACATACTCTGCTTTATGACCAAAATTTTAAGATTTTAATAACTATAAAGGCAAACCTTAGTAGAAGCCAACGAGGCTAAAAACTTGTACTACTTATATCAAGTAAAGTATTCTACATCATCCTATACTATCCTACCACTAACTAATTTTTTTTTTTTTTTGCTAAGCAACAAATTTATTAAAATAAAGGCACAGGCCAAAACCATTACACCCAAATCCACCATCCTAGTTGGACAAGCAATAAGGAAGCACCCAAAAGCCAACACCTTACTCAGATACAAACATACAAAAAAAGCAAAACATAACATTATAGGAAAGAGCAAAGGCAATCAGAAGAGTTCTAAGCAACCACCAAAATTTCTGCAATCACCTCATCAGGTGGGAAATTATAATCATCCATTTCATTTCTATATATTCTTTGGGATCCAACTGTCATATTTTCTCCTCACAAAACCCGTTTGACCACTCTGAATTTCTAGGTTAACCGCAAATTTTTTTTGCTTAGATCATTAGTGTAAAAACACAGCAAGACAACCACACCAAACAAGCCAAAATACAAGGAAGCAAAAACACAATCAAGCCCCAATGAGAATCCAAAAAAACCGCAGCACATCAAAACTGCAGCTCACCACAAACCAAAAATAAGCATCAACTATAATAACACAAATAGCACCAATAGTCACCACTTTGACAACTAGCAGCAGAACTTAGCACTAAAAGCCTCTCACTAACTCTGATACCAATCCAGAAGCCCATTATAGCAGCCAAAAAAATATGAAGACCCCGAAGTGGAGAAGAAGCATATGAAAAAGCCAAATTATACTCTTGAGTCTTAGTTAGCACCGCCAAAACTGTTAAAAATAATTTGTAATTTTAATATATAAATCTAGAATGATCTAGTAAATCTAGAATAATCTAGCTAATGGGGTTAGTTGTAAGTTATAATATGTTTAGTTGGGAATAATATTAAATGTGAGTAGTTGAGAGCAATATTCTAGAGCTTTCTGTAAAAGCCATATAAAGGGGTTCTTCCTAGCTATTGATGTAAGAAAAAGAAAAAAGAAAAAACTCCCAAGTTTTTTCGATATGAAGAGGGGCTTGAGGCAGGGCGACCCGTTGTCTCCTTTTCTGTTTAACATGGTCACTGAGGGTCTAAGCATGCTTATCAAATCAGCTGAGTCATTACAAATCTTGGAAGGTGTTCCAGTTTCTCAAGGGGGTTTGACTTTGTCTCATCTACAATTTGCTGACGATACACTTTTATTTTGTAAAGCCCAAGCTGAACAAATTTTCAATCTTAAGAGCTGCTCCGTTGCTTTCAACTAGTCTCAGGTCTCAAAATAAATTTCCACAAAAGTGCCCTTGTGGGGTGGGGTGTGGAGGACTCATCTTTGAGTTCTTGGGCTGCTTCTATCAATTGCCGAACATAGAGGTTTCCTCTGAAATACCTAGGTTTTCCTCTGGGGTGCAACCCAAATAGGATTTCTATGTGGGAGTTCATCTTGGATTCTATGCGCCGTAGGCTCACTTCATAGAAAGGTAAGCTACTCTCGATTGGGGGTCGTGTTACGCTCATCAACTCTGTGCTTAGGAGTCTGCCCCTATATTTCTTATCCATCTTCCTTATCCCTAAATCAGTGGCTAAGGGTATTGAAAAGATGCAAAGAAACTTCTTATGGGAAGGTGCACTCGGGAAAGCAAAAATTCACTGGGTCGCATGGGACAAGTCTGCAAGAGCAAATTTAATGGGGGGCTGGGGATTGGTAACATTCTTGATTCGAACCGAGCTTTGGTCTTCAAGTGAATTTGGAATTTGGGGTCCGTCAAATCGCAACCGCTTTGGAAACAAGTCCTTTGCTGCAAGTACGGATGGCCGCAGGATAAAAACATTATGAACATTCCTCGGAATGAAAATATGTCGCCTTTTGTTAAGTCTCTGTTTAAGCTTCTCAACGGGGCTGATGTTTACGCTGACATTGCTAGAGAGGGTCTGCGAAAGCTTGTTGGCGATGGGGGAGATATCAGATTATGGGAAGATATATGGGTAGGGAATTCAGAACTCAAACATCGATTCCCGAGGATTTATGCTCTCTCTTCCAATAAATCGGGCACCGTAAGGGAGTTTGGAACTTGGGTAAACAGGACTTGGAATTGGCTTATTCCTTTAAGAAGACAACTCTTTGGGTGGGAACTAAGTCAATGGGATGACTGCTTGCAGTGCTTAGGCGGTGTAGTGCTAAGTGAAGCCGATAACGATCGGCTATGTTGGTGTTTTGACATCAAAGGTGTGTACTCGGTGAAATATTTCCGTAGAGAATCCGAAAATAGAAGGAACCCTTCACTCCCACAAGGGACTTCAAGCTAGGGCAGTGGCGTCCCCTTTAAAGTTGAAATTTTTTGGTGGCAGGTGGCTCAGGGCAGGGTCGCTATTAAGGAGAATTTGCAGTCTTTGGGTGTTAATGTTCAACCAAACGCTCTATGTGTTTTCTGTCAACGAGAGCTGGAGACAGTTTATCACCTTTTTCTTCAATGCAAATGGTCTTGGTCCCTTTGGTGTGCAGCGTTAAGTCTCTGGGATGTCTCGAGTTGCTGCCCATGGTCTATTTCAGAATGGTGGGATTAGCGGGCGGGCTTATGCCCATCAAAGAATGCAAAAAAGGGGTGGCAGATGCTCTTCTTCGCTTCAATTTGGTCAATATGGTTAGCGAGGAATGAGGTGATATTCTCTGGGTCTACTATTTCGTGGGAAGACACGTTTGAATTAGTTAAACAATGACTCGTTTGGTGGTTTAAATCCTCAATTAAGGAGGCTAAGTTATCAATCGGTGACATGTTGCTTAATATTAAGGAGGCATGTCGATCTTCTATCACCGTGTCCAATCATGGTCTCGTGGAGTGGGTTCCTCCTCCAGTCAATTCTCTGAAGCTAAACGTTGACGGCTCGGCCATTGGCAAGCCGGGGCTAGCTGGGGTTGGGGGCGTCCTCAGAGATCACCATCGCACAGTTTTGGCGGTTTTCTCTGCTCCTATTGGTGTTCATGATTCAAACTTTGCTGAGTTTAGGGTGATTTTGGAGGGGCTAAGATTATTGGATTCGGTTGCGGAGTGCTATGGCATGGATGTGATTTTCGAAAGTGATTCGGTGGTGGCGGTGAATTGGGCTAATAGCGCGGATTGTCCTTGTTGGCGCTATGTGGGAGAGTTCAATGAGATTAGGAACTTGATTGGGCGTCTGCAGTTGGGCAGATTAATCTCTATTGTTCATGCTAGGAGGGGCTCGAATGGCTTTGCCGATAGCCTTGCCAAGGCAGGGGTTCACAGGAGCGAACCTTGGATCGCTTGGGTCTGAATGCTTGCTCTGTTGTTTCTTGGGCTGGCGTCAGGGGAGGTCGGTTATTCTTTTGTGCCACTATTTGGGTGTTGCTCCGCTCTGGCCTGGGGCTTTCTGTTGTGCCTCTTTGGGTGCGGCTGTTTTGTTTTTTTCCCTGGTTTACGCATGGGCTCGTTACTTGAAACACTAGTGTTTTGGTGGGTCAATTTTGGAGCCTCAGATTCCCATTGCAAATTGATCTTTCTTTGGTGTGGTCGTCTGATCTATTTTTTCATGGAGTTGTTGTTGCTCATGCCGTTGTTTGTTTTGCCGCTTGGTCAATAAATCGCCAATTATGGTGGGCTGTTTTTGTGCTTCTGTCAGCAAGCCTTGGCTGGTTTAATCTGCAATCTCTACCAGCAACAAATACCAAGAAGCAACTCAGTTTTGGGGTGTTCAGTTGGGTGTCCAATTCAAAAAGTTTTTTGCTGCTTGCTCCTTTTGGTTGTGCTGATTGGGAGTTCTGCCTGAGAAACTGCTTGCTGCTGTCAAAGTGGTTTGGTGCAGTATGGCTGACTTCTTCCCCAAATGGATATGGCTCTTGATAGGATGCTTGAATGTCTAAGTTGCTGGTAGTGGTCGGGTGTTCATGTTCAAGTGGCATAATAATCACTACAATTTCTACATACTAGAAGGTCCATCTAGCAACTCAGGTTTGGGATGGGTTTGTTCTGCTTGGTTTTGCTTTACTGTATTGCTGATATGAGTGTGCTACATTTCTTCAATTGGTGGACATTGTGATCAGCCGTAATTGGAGTGTGTAGGGATAATAATATGTTCATATTGGCTTCTGGCATATTGGCTATTGTTCTAGGGTAATTTGGAGATTTTGTTTTCTGGTGGGGGTTTGTCAAGTTTCTGGTGGTTGGCATTAAAGTTGCCTTCTATTTTGCTTTTTTAATTTTTTCATCTGTTGGGGCTGGGGTAGTTGGTTTTGTGGGGTTCCTTTTGGGTTCCTCTTGGGATGTCTGCTTTGGGTCCTGTGGTGAAACTCCCTAAGAGGAGATGTTTCTTGGTGGAACTAGAGTTGGTGTTTTTGGGGTATTTATATGTCTTCTAGAGCTACATCTTGGTGTGATAATGTATACTGCAGCTTTTGGCTCCTTGAAATTAATGAAATTTTCCTTTTCAAAAAAAAAAAAAAAACTCCCAAGTTTTGAATACTAGCAAATTCATTTCTACATGAATCCTCTTCCACTCACATCAAAACTAATATAGTTCTCCCCCAACAAAAACATGATAAGATCATAGCAAAATAATGTCAACGTAATGTGTACATTTACGTTTCATTTCCATAAATATAGATATATGAAATAGTTACATATTGATATACGAAATAGGTGAAACCCAACCCCCAGGCCACAACCCCAACCCATAACAGGACTATCAGGACTCGTGTCCTCTTCTCTAAGGCCACAACCCCAACCCACAATAGGATGCAACCCTCAGTGCTCTCTTTCTCTCTCTCTCTCTCTCTCTCTCTCTCTCTCTCTCTCTCTCTCTCTCTCTCTCTCACACACACACACACACACATATGTACTGGGTGTCACAAAATTGAATGCACCGATCAAAGTGATCAAGTCGTTTAGGTTATTAAAATAAACTTCCAGCATAAAACCTAACCAAACTATGAAAATACACTAAATTAAACCTAACCTAACCAAACCGAGTCGAAACGAAACCGACTGCTTCGCTTAAAAACTAGACCAAACTGAACCGTTGACCCCCCCTAAAGGTAGTAGTTCTCCCGATATTTTAATGATCTGGATGCTCATAGAAATTAAGTACATGTATTTGGAAGATATGACTTTCGTTAATCACAGTAATTATTGAAGAAAATCGCTGATATTTACAGATTTTTTTTATTAAAAAACTAAAAATTGAATTGATATAATTTGTAAATTTGGTATGAACACATTCAACTATTTAAGTCAACTATCAAAAGATCCATTATAACAAATTTACCATATGAGGGACTTTTTAAGAAAGGGTGTATACCAATATTCCTTTAAACTCCTAAAAATAGTTCAGAGTGATTTTTTAAATTCCTTTAATTTAATCTCAACTTAAAAGAAAATGTACAAAAAAGAAAAAGAAAAATAATGACTACAATTGGTCTAGAGAAGACAGACTAGGAATATTCCCCAGGACTGGCATTTCTTCAGGCAAGTCAACTGGTGGAGCGTTCGTTGGTGGTGGTGATGGTGGTGAAGCGATATTAGTGTCCGTTCACTAATAAAGGCAGCATGGGAATATGCTTACCAGAACAGCTGTGCTGTGTAACATGCCAACCAATAGAGGAACCACCCACGTATTGGACCTCATATGATGTACAGTTTTGGGGTATCGTTTTTTTTAATAGCAAATTTTATAAAAGAGCCTCAAAGGCCAAGGAAGAAACAACACCCAAAAAAGACTCCCAATGGAGCAAAACGAAATCCAGAAAACAAACACAACCCAGCCCCCAATAAAAGGCGTAAACCAACCCCAAACCATCCCCAACATAAAGAGAGAGACAGCCAAAAACACCAAATCAACACCCATACTCACCAAATAGGATCACAATCACGAGTACGATTAAGGTTATTTTCATTGTTAACCTTTGGGGGAGACAAATATAATCACTGCACCCAAAAAGAAATAAATTTTATTGCATCTGAAAACATGAAAAGAATGATATATTACACATTAACCCCTAGGTAAATTTTGAATCGACCGGTTGTGATTCCAATTACAACATTTGTACCCATTGAACTTTGATAATCGAAGGCTTTATTAACAGATTAAAAGAACCAAAATTTTAAAATAGGAAGAAAATCAGAAAATAATTGAACTGTTTGATCAAACTAATTGAAAGAATAGAGAGAAAAAGAGTAATATCTAGAAAGTTGTGAAGATGAAAGTTTTGAAATAGAAGTCAAAAGTGTTTAAAGGCACCCATGAATTTAGAAACTCAATTAAACTATCTATTGTAAAATACTCAATCCCAATTGCAAAATTTTGACTGGTGATCATGTTCGAAAATATGACATCCAAGTGCAAAAGTATACCCAAATTAGTGAATATGGGTCAAATAATCCCATATTGTGTAATAACCATTAACCACACGTACTGCATCATCATCACACACGTAGTATAATTTTAATTCAAGTGAATTTGATGGAGTACCAATAGGTGTATGAGAGAGCATAGTATTTTTCTACAATAATTCAACACAATGTGCACGTGCACGCACTTTGCACAAAAAAAAGAAAAAAGAAAAAAAGAAAACCACATGTTACGCGCAAAGTGCGTGCATGTAAAATGCGGTTTTCGATTGACCCATTTATTGATCCATTGATATTTGGACTGCTTGATCAATTATCCAAAAAATATTTAATTGAAACCAAAAAATGTACATTGTGTTTTTTTTTTTAAATTTGAATTGAATAGTTTTGAGTACTAAGCAGATAGATGATACACAACCCAACAAAACTATTTAATAAATTGCACTGTAAACATAAGAATAATTATTTTAGCCTTCGAATATGCTAATTTCCTAGTACATAAAAGATAAATTTTTTACTTCAAATTGCCAACAATTTAAGTGTTGAGGTAACAAGCAAAGAAAGAAGATGAATGAACAACTCAATTCAATTCAACTTTTAGTGTCGTTAATCATATTAATTATTGAAGAAAATCATTGATATTTGCAGATTTTTGATTGAAAAGCTGAAACTTGCATTTATGTAATTTGCAAATTTTGCATGAACACATTCAACTATGAAAGTCAACTATCAAAGGATTCATTGTAACAAATTTACTATATGAGGGACTTTTTAAAAAAGGTTGTACACCACTATTCCTTTACACTCCAAAATATAGTCCAGAGTAATTTTCCTTTGAATTCCTTTTATTTAATCTCAAGTTAAAAGAAAAATTACAAAAAAGAAAAGGAAAAATAATGACTATAATTAGTCTGGAGAAGACAGACTAGTAAGATTCCCCAGGATTGACATTTCTTCGGGTGACTCAACTGTTGGAGCGTTCGTAGGTGGTGATGGTGGTGGTGGTGGTGATGGTGGAGCGATATTAGTGTCAGTTCACCAATAAAGGTAGCATGCAAATATGCTTACTAGAACTGTGGTGCTTAGCATGCCAGCCAATAAAGGAACCACCCACGTATTGGACCTCGTATGATGTCCCATTTTGGGGGTATCATTTAGGGTTACATTTGCAATCCTTTCAGTGGTAGCGGCGGTGGTGGTGGCGCAGGTGCAGGAGTCTTACTAGTAGACCACCACCAATAAAAGCAAAATGCATGCAGCAATTCCCTCTATAATAACAGCTACTCCAAAAGCCACCCCACCCACTTGATTAGGAACCACACGTGACATTCCAGTGACTTTCTTTGGTGGTACTTTGGAGGATGAAAAAGAGTTACATTTGAATCTGTTGCAGCTGAGGTCACTATTCGGCCGTGACTCTCGATCACAATGATGATGATGATGATGATGATGACGATGATGATGATTATACTGAAAAGCTTCATTTCCATCAATAGGATTAGGCTTATAGCTGTCCTTACAATAACGGACAGTTGATGGGTGATCAGAGCATTTTTTTTCTGGGATGCAGAATGAAGCAGAAAGAAGTAGATAGAGAGGAAGAGGGAACTTACAAGAGTATCGCAGAGAGAGAAAATGGAATTTGAAGTAATTAAATTGTGTAGCCAAACAGATCTATTGTACTAGGCTCCGTAAGCAAACGACCCAACTGACTGGGCATCTTTAGTAGTGAGAAAATTGAAATCTGAACCATTTTGGCCAGAGAAGAAAGAGGACAGGAAGAATAAAACGAGAGAGAGAGAGAGAGAGAGAGAGAGAGAGAGGAGGAGGAGGAGGAGGAGGAGGAGGAGGAGCAAGGGGTTTGCATGCGCGGGTTTGGCCCTATGGGGTTGGCATTAGACAAATATGTATTTGGGATCTTCTATGGAACTGGTGGTCTTAATGGTTAGCTGGAAGTTTTTTTTAAAGTCAATCTTGATGTCTATCCCTCTAACTATCTTACACTCTCTAGCCTCTTTTAAGAGGCCAAGAATTCTGGCCACAACCATTTTTGCTTATATGGAGTTTCGAACTCTCAACTAAAAGGGTATAACACCCCTTGTTAATACTCGTTTCCAACTAGGCTAGGTGGTCATGGTTTTCTCAAGGGGTAGTTGCATATCTACTTACTTTTTTGTTTGTATATATGTTAAGGAAGTCTTTGGTGTCGTCAGTTGTTTTACACCTGCTATAAGTAACACCTACAAATGGTTGCAAAGACAAGATTAGCTTCTAGTTCTAGTGCACTAAATTCACAGGGACTTTAGGTTTGAGAGGTTCGAGAATTCATACACAGTTAGCCTACACCTTTCTCTCCATCCAAAGAAAAGGACACCTGAGCTAACATAGTATGCCCTCAATAACTACAACTAAGGACCATCTTAAATATTTGTGCTAAATTTATTATACTAATGTTGTTTATTATACTAATGTTGTAACTTCAAAATGCTGTACTTTGGTATTTTTCTCCTAAGAGTTTAAGTTGTATTTGACATCAAAATCCTATATTTGTGCAATGCTAGACTATTTTTTCATTAGAAGCATATGCAAGTACGTTAGGGTTGTCAATATGATTTGGTATAGGCTAAATCCTTTGTAAAATGCAACAAATAACTTAACCTGAAATTTATTGCATGAAAAATTAATATTTAAAATCATAGTGCTGATCACGCTTATGTGAAGCTTATATGAGATTTTTTGTTGTTTATTTATTTTTTTAATTGTTGCAACTAGTTTGTTATTGATCTGAGTTCTCTTTTGTAGTCTCCAATCAAATAGAATTTTATGGTTGACAATTAGTTAAATAAAATGGGGTTTAGTGAAATTCATGTCCGAGTATGTAATTGTTTTCTGATCTTGTATAAATGAGATTTTTTTTAGGCAATTTGTTTTATATGTATCCCTTCAACTAAAGTTGATTTAGGGGAGTTATGCTTTACATGGGTTGTGGCTTCTATAAGAATTGTTGGGAGCTCTCGTGTTAAAAGGTATCTCTTAACATCAATGATATCTGACATTTTGGTGTTCAAAACCAATAAAAAAAAGTTGATTGAGTAAGCTGATTGCCTGATATGTAAATGAAGCCCTTAATTACCAGAGAGTTTTCACTAAAATTATAGACTATATGGTTTTATTTATTTATTTATTTATTATTTATTTTTTGTTAGTATTATAGAGTTAAAATTATACAGTGTTCTTTGGTTTTTTTTTTTAGACTTGCTCGTAGATGTAAACAAAAATGGATTTCAATTCTAGATTTAATATAAACGAAATTTCAGTCATTTGAATCCTTGTACATGTAAACCAATTATACCTTATTAAAGAAATGCAATTAAATTTTTTCATTCGTATACCTCCTCAGAAAGTATGGTATAATATCTCACTCATGTTTGGCTATTGGAATTGACATTAACTTCTAGTATCTTCCATGGAGTGAGATATTCAATTGCGTGGGCCATCAAAGAAAATAATTATACCATACTTTATTCAAAGGGGCCGGGAAGCGAGAGGTAGAGTGAGAGTGAGAAGCAATTGTTATAGAAAATTTTAAGATACTTATTTTTTTTTTTTTTGGGTTAAAGCATTTTGTCCATTTAAATTATACACACTTTTGCAATTTACACTTCGAACTTTAAAAAATTACAATGTCTCTCCTAAAATATCTTTAGGGTTGCAATGTCCCCCTAAACTTCAAAAAGTTGAAATGTCTCCCCTGAACTATCGTCTATGCTGCAATGTTCCCCTGAACTATCTTACGTGTTACAATGTTAACCCTGCCATCACATTCCGTCAAAATATGTGATGGAATTTGCTCGTGTGGGACGCACACGCTAAATTTTAAAGGCATTTATGACATTTCACCATCCCCTTCTAAATTAACAATCATAAAAATTATAAAAACTCCAACTTTTTCTTAGTACACAACAAGTTAACAGATTAAAGAAAATTGTAGCCTAGTGAAATTAACTGAGTTTTTATGATTTTTATGATATTTATAATTGTTAATTTATAAGCAAAATGTGAAAAGTCATAAATGCCCTTGAAATTTGGCATATACATCCCACTTGAATAAACTCCATTACATTTCTTGACGGAATGTGATGGCAGTATTGACATTGCAACACGAAAGACAGTTCAGGGGAACATTGCAGCACAGACGATAGTTCAGGGGGGACATTTTAACTTTTTGAAGTTCAGGGGGGACATTACAACCCTAAAGATATTTTAGGGGGGGACAATGTAACTTTTTAAAGTTCGGAGTGTGAAGTTATAGAGTTATAGCTTAAGGTATGAATTCTTAACCTATGTAATATGAGGAATTTTGGATGTTTTAGATATTGTGTATGAAATTGTGATCCGGGCAAAACTTATGTGTTAACTTAGGCCTGTTAAATTCAGCGAGTGCGTATGAATAGCATGTTTGTATGACTATGTGAGTATACTAAATGATTATTTGGGTCAAAGAGGAGTTTGGTACAAGTTCATGTGGGGTACGCCTCTCGGTGTTTGAGAGTTATAATAGTGACGACTACTTGCTTGGTTTGGGAATCGGTCCAGCTAGAGTAGTTGGATGTAATGGTTGAGTGAACTTGGCTAGCCATTGGCATCGCGATTTAAGATTTAAGACTTGCTGATATAACGGAAGAATGCGTCTCTCTCTCCCTAGAGAATAAATTATGTGGTTTAGATGTTTAAAGGATGAATTACCTCATATGCATCTGTTTAGAATTGTACACTCAGCATATAGCTGAGCAGTGGAGACTTTCTCCATTACAGGTGATAAGAGGAAGAACAAGAAGAAGCGAGAAGAGTGAGGCCGACGAAATGCTAGGGGCGTCTCTCGTATATGCTTTTGTTTTCTATTCCAAGTGTTGTAATAAGAACTTTGCAGGAGTTAAAACTATGTTCTTAACTTAAAAATCTTGGGGTGGATTCGTAGTATTGTAATCGGTAGTAAACTGTTGTAATTATGTTTGGAAACGTTGAAATTTAGTTGTGTTTATGGTGGAATTCGATTCGGGAATCATAACTTTGAGATTCTACAGAATGTACAGTATTGTAGGGAATCAGTCGACTGGCTCCCTGACACAGTCGACTGGACCCCTGTTTTAACGAAATCTTTTTTAGTTTCAAGGGCATCAGTCAAATGGAAGATGAAAAACAGTCGACTGGATTTTGCACAAAAACATGACATTCTGCTAGATTGGATTCAGTCGACCGGACAAGTACCAGTCTACTGAGAAATTGAGCCCCAATCAACTGAGGCCCCAACATAGTCGACTTGATGGAGCTGCTAAACTTTCATACTCTCTGTATTGATCTCACAGTCAACTAGGTCCCCGCCACAGTCGACTGGATCTCTGTTTTCATAATGGATTCTTTATGGAAGTGTTTCAATTGAGCAAATCTTATTATACCTCTTATTTTAATGGATTTTACTTATGTTTTCTGCTACTATTTACTTTAATGGAACTGTATAAGCCTTGGTGGCATGCCACGTGTCCTATTTCTACCTGTAGTGGGATGGATCGTGACATTTATTGGTATCAGAGCTATAGGTTACAAAACTTTGGGAGCGTGCGGCATCGAGCAGAGTGTTGAGTGATTTGGCTTATATTCCAGCATGCATTCATACATAGTAGATATGTTTGATGCATATGGCATGTGGTTGTACATGCATAGTATTTATGCATTGGCATTGGCATGATTATACAATCATGAGTGATGGTGACCGAGATCTATTGCCGCATACTCGACGCATGGACCAAATGATAGAAATGATTGAAAACATGTGAGACATGATGTAGAATATAGCAGAGCGATTGCTTCCAACACCTCCATTTGAGCCAGCACCGATAGTCGTGGTGCCAGTACCTGAGAATAGGGGTATGAGATCTGTGTCAGAACAATTTACCAGGAAGAAGCTGACAGGGTTTCATGGGACTTCTGATACGATGCTAGCAGAGCATTGGGTTATGGATATGGAAAGAATTTTTATATCTATTCTGATGTCCAATGCATTGAAGATTGAGAACGCTAGTAATATACTTAGGGGTGAGGCCCAGAATTGGTGGGTGAACATTCTAGACCAGGGAGCACTGATAACTTGGGAGAGATTTAAGGCTGAATTTAATCGTCAATTCTTTCCAAGGGCTGCTCTCAATGTGAAGAAGAGAGAATTTGATAATCTTCGACAGGGGAATATGACTATCACTGAGTACACTTTGAGGTATAACGCTTTATTAAGATTTAGAAAGGGGTCTGTGTTGACAGAGGAAGACAGAGCAAGGAAGTACAAGGATGGGTTGAGAGAGAATATTCGTTTGGGGTCGACACTTATGAGCACTCAACTGTTGCCACAGTGCAACAAATGGTGCTTGTAGCCAAAAGTGGAATGGAGAGATCGAGGCAAAAATCAGCAAAGCCAACAAGGGAAGAAAAACCACGAGGGTAATGACTGGAGCTATGTTGGACCTTTCAAGAGGCCCTTTGCATGGGGCTCTAACTCTAGCTTTAGTGGACCTAGGAAGCCGGCGAGTGGCATACCATTGTGTCCATTGTGCAATCGACCACACACAGGTTGATGTTTTATGACTAGTTTTTAAAACAATGCTTAAGGGATGAATAGTGTAAGTGTTACACTTGATATGAGGGGCAAGTGCTACGATTGTGGGATGTTTGGACATCAATCCAAGGAGTGACCGAGAAAGCGTCCTCAACAAGGAGCTAGTTCTATGGCTTCCAGTGATTCGAAGCATAGACAGACCAAAAATAGGGGATAGAGGACAGAGCAATGTCCGAGAAGGTCATTTCAGATGAACCTAGGAGATATAGCTGCTTCGGAGACAGTGGTCTCAGGTATGGTGCCTGTATGTTTATATCTAGCATGCATACTTGTTGAATCAGGATCTACACATTCATTTGTATCACATACTTTTGTTGAACATTTGAATGTTAAGTCCACACCACTAGGATATGAATTAGTCATTATTGTACCATTGAGTAAACCAATAGTGACGTCTATGATATATAAGGGTTGTGAGATCAAACTAGGTAAGAAGTTGATGACCGTGGATATTATACCGATTGTGGTGAACCACTTCAACGTGATACTAGGAATGGATTGGTTAGCCCTTAACCAAGCCACGATAGATTGTGAACGGAAAGAAGTTAATTTTCGATCACCGATGTATGGGAACTTTTGTTTTCAAGGGAGTGGGGTTATACCACCACCGTATTTGATTTCAGTTATCCGAGCGGGTAGATTGTTAAGGAAAGGACGTCAGGGATATCCGCGTTTAGTGATTGATACTATGGCAATCGAATTGAAAGTAGAAGATATTCCAATAGTACGAGAGTATCCAGATGTGTTTCCCAACAACCTACCAGATGTTCTTTTGAGAGGGAAATCGAGTTCACCATTGAGACACTGCCAGACTCAAGACCTGTATCGAAAGCACCGTATAGAATGGCACCCGTGGAATTGAAAGGACTAAAAGTTCAACTACAAGAGTCGCTTGACAAAGGTTTTATTCGACCTAGCATATCACCATGGGGAGCTCTAGTGTTTTTTGTAAAGAAGAAAGATGCTACAAGGAACTGAACAAGTTGACGATCAAGAATAATTATCTGTTACCGAGAATTGATGACTTATTTGATCAACTTCATGGGGCACAAGTGTTTTCAAAGATAGATTTGAGATCTGGTTATCATCAATTGAAAGTAAAAGCGAAAGATGTAGAGAAGACAGCTTTCAGAACGCGCTACGGACACTATGAGTTCCTAGTCATGCCATTTGGAGTTACAAATGCACTTGTCGCATTCATGGATCTTATGAACCGAGTCTTCAAGGACTACTTGGACGATTTTGTGATAGTGTTCATCGATGATATTCTTATCTATTCATCGGGTGAGGTAGAACACGAGAAGTATTTGGACTTACCTTTCAGAGATTGCTAGAGAAGCAATTATTCGGGAAATTTAAGAAATTTGAATTATGGTTACCTAGCATTACTTTTCTTGGTCATGTGATTGACAAGAATGATGTTTCAGTTGATCTGCACAAGGTGGAAGTTGTATCTCATTGGCAGAGACCGAATACAGTGTCAGAAATCTGAAGTTTCTTGGGATTAGCAGGATACTACCTCCGTTTCATTGAGAATTTCTCAAAGATTTCATTGCCTATGACAAAGTTGATGAGAAAGGTTGTTACTTTTGAATGGAGTTCGGAGTGTTAATACAGTTTTCAAGAGTTGAAGATGCGGTTGACAAGAGCACCTATTCTGACAATACCATCCAAAATCGAGGGATTTGTGATCTATAGTGACACTTCGCATCAGGGTTTGGGATGTGTACTTATGCAAGGTGACAAGGTGATTGCCTATGCTTCAAGACAGTTGAAGATACACGAGGTTAATTATCCGACTCACGACCTTGAATTGGCTGCGATAATCTATACCTTAAACTTTTGGAGGCACTACTTGTACGGGAAAAAGTGTGAGATCTTCACAAACCACAAGAGTTTGAAGTACCTATTCACGTAAAGTGATTTGAACATGAGACAGAGGAGATGGTTAGAGTTAATGAAAGATTACAATCTTTCAATTGAATATCATCCGAGAAAGGCTAATGTAGCAGCCGATGCTTTAAGCCGGAAGACGACAAGGAACTTAGCCGACGAGCTAACAAAGCAAAAGGAATTGGTCAAAGAAATAGAACGTTTGGAATTAGATGTGATTCCAGAGATGAATGGTGGCTTAATGATGGAAATTATAGCTCACCCAAACATCGTTGATAAGATTAAGGCAGAACAGTTTAACGACTATTACTTGTGCAAAATGAGAGATGAGATACCTTTGGGGAAAAGACCTAGTTTTATTTTAAAACAAGGAGTATTAATGCTCGGGAGTCAATTGTGTATGCCGAATTTGAAAGACTTAAAGGAACGAATCCTAGAGGAAGCACATAGTACTAAGTATTCAGTTCATCCGGGAAGTAACAAGATGTATCGAAACTTACGAGAGAATTTTTGGTGGAGAGATCTGAAGCGAGAAGTTGATAAGTTTGTATCAGAGTGTTCTGCATGTCAACAAGTCAAGGCAGAGAGACAAGTACCTATGAGACTACTACAACCGTTACCAGTGTCAGAGTGGAAATGACATGAGATCACGATGGATTTTGTATTTGGATTTCCACGATTGCCTAATAAGAACGATAAGATTTGGGTTACAGTTGATAGGTTGACAAAATCAGCACATTTTCTACAAATCAAGACTACTAAGCCTTCAAGATTAGCAGAATTGTATGTGAAAGAGATTGTGAGACTACACCTTCCAACTGTGATCGTATCGGATCGTGATAGTAATTTTACGTCGAGGTTTTGGAGAAGTTTGTAAAGGGCTATGGGTACAAAACTGAGTTTCAGTATTGCTTTTCATCCTCAGATCGACGGTCAGTCAGAGCGTATGGTTCAGATGCTAGAGGATATGCTTAGACTTTGGAAGCGATTGGAAGAAGCGTTTATCGTTAATCGAGTTTGCTTACAACAACGAATTCCGGTCAAGTATCGGAATGGCACCGTATGAAGCATTGTATGGGCGTAAGTGTCGTTCACCAGTTTATTGGACTAAAGTTGGAGAAAGATGGTTGATAGGACCAGAGATACTACAGCTGACTACGGAAAAGGTGAAGCTGATCCGAGAGCGACTTAAGGTGGCTCAGAGTCGTTATAAGAGTTATGCCGACTCAAAGCGATGACCGATGACATTCGAAGTAAGAGATTTTGTATACTTGAAAGAATCGCCTTCAAAAGCCATAGTCCGATTCGAGAAGCGAGGGAAGCTTAACCCAAGATTTATAGGACCATTTGAGATCCTAAAAAGGGTAGGAGCAGTGGCTTACCGATTGGCTTTATCATCTGAGTTAGCGTTTGTGCACAATGTATTTCACATGTCAATGTTGAGACGGTGTATGACCGATACGAATAAGATCATAGTACCGGAACCATTGCAAATCCAAGAGGACTTGACTTACACAGAGCACCTAGTAGAGATCTTGGATCAAAAAGAGCAAGTATTGAGAACGAAGACAATTCCAATGGTGAAAGTATTATGGTATAGTCATTTAGTCGAGGAAGCTACGTAGGAGAATGAGGAAGAGATGAGAAATGGGTATCCGCACCTCTTCGACTCATGAGGTATAAGTTTGGGGACAAACTTCCTTTTTGGAGGGGACAGTTGTCACACCCGTCTCGGAAATAAAAAATTGTTTAAAATGCATTAATGAAATTTTATGAATTATCAATGTCATTTGATAATTGTGAATGAGGTTGACTGGGGGTGAACGGTGGGGTGTCAATTGAAGACACGGTAATAGGAAAATCGTGTGGCATCAACATGAATAACTGACATTTACATGTCTTAAATGTTGTTTGATGTTTTTGGTATTTTGTGAATAGTAATTTGTTTTGTATAATTTTTGGTAGTTTTGATTTGGTTTTAGATCATTTTGAATACTGTGGTGATAACGTGAGTGATAGTTGCATAAATGGTAGGTTATCTAGAGATTCCACGAAATTTAGTTTTTGAACGTAATTACGGATCCAAATGGAGCTTAAACGAAAACTTTTATAATCTATAGTTTTCACTGATCGAAGTAATATTTTGGGTGTGTGCGATTTTTTGGGAGATAATTAGAAGTTCTGAGAACTCGTGGGGAGTAAAACGTAATTCTCGAGAATTGTGCCTATATATAGACAAACTCAAGATATTTTCATAATATCTTCCAACTCTAAATATCTTAGGAGAGAGAGAGAGAGAGAGAGGGGGGGGGGGGGGATTTCGTTCCTACTATCTTTCCGATGACATACGACGATCGTTCGTTCGTTAGTTTTTTTCCAAATTTCTTATTCGGACTTCTCGAGGTAAGAGCTTCATTTTGATATCTATTAGGCCATGTTTGGAAAACTATTTTCGAAAAGCTAATTTTAAGATTTTGGAAAAAAAACATGTAAATACTCATAGGAATCATTTGAGATCAGAGATTCGACGTTTATCGGTCTCCTAGTACTTCCTCTAAAGTTATAGAGTTATAGCTTAAGATATGAATTCTTAGCCTATGTAATAGAGGGGAATTTGGATGTTTTAGATATTGTATATGAAATTGTGATCTGGGCAAAACTTATGTATTAACTTAGGCCCGTTAAATTCAGCGAGTACATATGAATAACATATTTGTATGACTACGTAAGTATGCTAAATGATTATATGGCTCAAGCGGGAGTTTAATAAAAGTTCATACCGGGGTACGCCTCTTGGTGTTTGTGAGTTATAGTAGTGATGACTAATTGCTTGGTTTAGGAACCGGCCCATCCAGAGCAGTTAGATGCAATGGTTGAGTGAACTTGGCTAGCCATTGGCATTGCGGTTTAAGATTTAAGACTTGCCAATATACCAGATGAATGTGTATCTCTCTCCCTAGAGACGAAATTATGTGGTTTAGATGTTTAAAGCATGAATTACCTCATATGCATCTGTTTAGAATTGTATGCTCGGTATATAGCTGAGCAGTGGAGACTTCCTCCATTACAGGTGATAAGAGAAAGAACAAGAAGAATCGAGAAGAGTGAGGCCGACGAGATGCTAGGGACGTCTCTCGTATATGTTTTTGTTTTCCATTCCAAGTGTTGTAATAAGAACTTTGGAGGAGTTAAAACTATGTTCTCAACTTAGAATCTTTGTCACGCCCCGACGTAGCATAAATAGGGAAAGCATTTAATTTCCTTTATGGACCCGTAGGTCGCAACAGTTTGAATGATCAATTCTGTCACAAACGTCGAACAATATAATAATTTAAATCAGAGTCAGAGCAATCAAGGCTATTAAAATTTTTCCAAGTTAATAATTATTATAGCACGTGATCATCTAAAGGCACAACCCGCCTTGTAACAAAATAATAATATATATTACATCAATCCATATTACGAATTCATTTTATAACATAAGGCAGCAATAATAATTTCCTCTTCTTAGACAGTTGTATTCAATTCGCATAATTGTACTATCCTGCTTGGTCATAACCTAAAAATCCTAGACACGAATGCCCGGGGCATATCAACGTCGTCAACTTCATGAATCTGGTGAGTATTAAAAACATCTGCTTGTAATGTAAAACATACTCACTTATCATTTCATTTCGCAGGTTCTTTATTCCACATATTGGAAATATAGTAATGAATTTAAACTGTAAAACAGTAAAGATAATGTCATAAACTTCAAATCAATAAAATATGTGACCGTGAATGAAACTATGCAACCTTCTCATCCGACTCTTTTCTCTCTTGACCACACATCATCCAACTCTCTCGCTCCAGTATCTTGAAATACTAAGGTGATCACACTATAGTACAGGGGTACCAGGGAATCTCCAGTTTGCCTCACACTTTAGTACACGAGTACCAGGGAGTGTCCAATTTGCCTCACACTTTAGCCATACCACAGATGTCAGGAAGTGTCTAGTAGGCCACACACTTTAGCTTTACCATGATGACAGGGAGTGCCCAAGTCGGCATCACACACTTTAGCACTACCACAGGCACCATGTAAACTTGACTCACATATGTCATATATCTCTATACAGAAATGTAATTCACTGGAAAACAAGATCAGTATACGTGCGAGAATAATCAGGTCATTGATCATTTCTTTTTAACGTAATATTACAAACATAATTCTATTTTAGCACATCTTCCAAATAGTACTCCAAAAACTCTTAGAACTTCTTCCAAAAACAGACAAAAACACAAAAAGGCCACGTCGCTCGTGCAGGTTGCTCATACGATATACCACTTTTTTTAAAATCTTTTAAAAATTTCCAGATAATTAAAAATTGCACAGGGCTGTGCATGCAGGCCGCTCGCGCGAGTTAGTGTATAAACTTCATCTTCTTCATTTTTCTCCCTTGTTTCAATTTTCACTACATGTTTTTGACCCATTTCAATTTCGAATGTAAATACGATATATAATATATGATTTTCTTTATTTTTCTGCAAGGATTATGAATATGAAATCAATTTAACACGAATCGAAACGTAGCTCTCAGATTTTACGAAAATCCGAGAGGTAACAAAACTTCAATCTTAATATACTTTCTAGTATGAATGAATTAGGCTCTAATATTTTAAACATGGCATCTATGGACTGTAATCTACAATTATTATCTTTAAAATAGATTTTGGTTAAGTTTGGAAAATCACCATTTTCAAGCTTTGAACTCCATGGATGAAATTAACAATGGCTCATAATCTAAGCTATACAAACAG
The DNA here is from genome assembly GCA_033977485.1 of Hydrangea macrophylla. Taxonomy (NCBI): domain Eukaryota; kingdom Viridiplantae; phylum Streptophyta; class Magnoliopsida; order Cornales; family Hydrangeaceae; genus Hydrangea; species Hydrangea macrophylla. The sequence goes on from CM066996.1 coordinate 56,449,135, forward strand.
TAAGTAAAACATGGAATACATTTCAAGTGAGTTTAAAATACTCACAGTAATAGAAGATTGAAGTATTGTTGAGAAAGATATCCAAATTAAGAGAACCCACTTCAAGCTTTGGCTATGGAGTTGAGTTCTCTCTCTCTAAAATCTGTAAACTCTGTTAAACTCTCTCTAATCTCTTTGTATTCATTTTCTAAAATTCCCAGAGAATGAGTGTGTGTTGTATATAAAGAAACACAAATGAACTACTTGGAGCCCAAGTAGATTCTCCCTCACTCAATAACTGAATTTCTTTTCTAATTACCTAAATACATAATCTACATATACGTATATGTTATATATATGCAGATTATACATACACATATACACCTAAATTACATATTGTAGGGGTCAATTTAAGTGCATAGAGGTCAAGTTAGATGTTTGGGAAATTAGCTTAAGGTTAACATTAACACACACAAATTAAGCATAGCCAAACTAGGCACTATCAAGTTGCCTAGGAATCTATTTGGGTGTTTGGGAAAACAACTTATGGCACAAAGTTAAAACTCATCAATTTAGCATTCCCAAACAAGCCTAGCTAATCATTAGATGAATAAAATGAATTTAAAAGTAAAATTCTAATCTTGCTTTACGTAGATTCCAAAATCTGTGGAAGTCCAACGCGACGGGGACAGTTTTCATTACATAAACTAGTATTTTCGCAGCGCGGTGATCACCGCAAAAAATACAGAAAAATTATGTTAATGTAGGAAAAAAATTTCTGCATTCATAAAAATACAGTTTGAGTCAAAAGTAAATATTTTTACTAGTTTGAAAATACAGATTTGAAATCACATCCCAGGTATTTCTAGCCTTATGAAATTACAGTTGTAAAATCATAACACAGGTATTTCTTGAATTTATAAAAATTGTCGTTTGACCCCAATCAAGGAATTGCTAATAAAATAAAAGCAAGAAGTACAAATTTAAATATAGGAATTACAATTAGAAATTAAATGAAATTACAGGTTGTTACAATCTTGGGGTGCATTCGTAGTATTGCAATCGGTAGTAAACTGTTGTAATTATGTTTGGAAACGTTGAAATATAGTGGTGTTTATGGTGGAATTCGATTGGAGAATCATAACTTTGAGATTTTGCAAAATGTATAGGATTGTAGAGAGTTAGTCGACTGGGTTCCTGACTGGTTCCCAACACAGTCAACTGGACCCCTGTTTTAACGAAATATCTTTCAATATTCAAGGGCATCAGTCGACTAGAAGATGAAAAATAGTAGACTGTATTCTACACAAAAACATGACATTCTAGTAGATTGTATTCAGTCGACCAGACAAATACCAATCGACTGAGAAATTGAGAGCCCAGTCGACTGAGTCCCCAACACAATCGACTGGATGGAGCTGCTAAACTTTCATACTCTCTGTATTGATCTCACAGTCGATTGGGTCCTTGCCACAGTCGACTGGATCTTTGTTTTCATAATGGATTCTTTTTGGAAGTGTTTCAATTGAGCAAATCTTTTTATAACTTTGATTTTACTGGATTTTACTTATGTTTTCTGCTGCTTTTTACTTTAATAGAACTGGATAAGCCTTTATGGCATGCCACATGTCCTATTTTTGCCCGTAGCGGGATGGGTTATGATAAGTTTTGAAATCTTTTATTGTGTTTCATAGGATGCTTTACTTCTGGGACAATCCTTGTTCCCTGCTGGTGTTTTGTTATGGGACTGTTGTGGTTAGTGTTTGGTTTCAGGCCTTTTTTGTCTGGTTTTAGGCAATCGCCATGGATCTAATTGTGTGCTGAATCCGTCTTTCTAAAGGGTCTAGCTTACTATCATAGTAATTCTCTAGTTGAATCATATTAATCACTTATATTTTTTTTCCTGGACATTTCAAAAAGCTATAGTTGAAGTTATAAAAGGGAAGATCAATTTATAGTATACGTGTTGCTCTAGCGATGATTTCGGGCTTTCTTCTGATATGGAATTTTCTAGAGTAATCATTTCATTATTGATGCGTATCAGTGTGTGGGGGGGGGGGACATTCTTTTGGCGTGCATTCCTCCTTTTGGGTTGTTTCTTTCTGAGATATGGGAGTGCTTATCACTTCTTTTGGGGTATGTTTGGTATGCGTTGCCCATTTTGAGTTGGGGATTTCATGTCACATGTGTTCCTTTATGGTCTTTAATCTTCTGTCGGCTAATCATAGCAGTGGGTGAGTTTTTCTTTGGTCTCTATGTGAGGGGCAGAGGTTTTGTGAAAGGCTACTTTTTTTTTATTTGTCTATAGTTGGATGCTCCGTTGTTGTTGATAGGGTGTTCTGATTGAGAAGTATTAGAAACTTATTTCCTACTCCTGATCGTGAAGCTTGGCTACAGATTGATCTTTGAATATGGTTCATCCCCATTATCCATGGATAATAAATCAAAGATTTTATCCTTGGTTGTGGGTGAGGAAGGAAATTTAGTTTGATTGGTAGCACGTTTTCTCAAGGGCTCAGTTATGGCTTCTCCTTTGAAGATGGTTGTTGTATTTTGGGTGCCTTGCTTGCTCATCCTATTTTTCTTCATTTTCACTGAATTCGTTACTATTCAGCTACTTATTTGTCCATGGTCTACAGCTTCATCTCTTATTAACCTCTACTAATGGTATCAGATTTGGGATTAATAATCGATGGTGTTATACTCAGTCTTGGCTGTTGATACTTGGGAGTGGTGGAATCATATCAATATAAATTTTATTGATCTGGCGAAGTGTATAGGTTGATTGTTTTATGGGAAGCTTCTACATTTAGCATTGGTTGATTTGAGTTTTTCAATGGTGATGCTTAGATGTCGAAATTCATCCAAGGGACAAATTCATTTTGAGCATATTGTCAATTGCAATATGATTTTTTGATTCCTTTGGTATCTTCTAGGATAGGTACACATGGCGTAGTGTATAATCTCAGATTTCATTGAGTGGGTTTTGGTTGTTTTATTTCAATCAGTGGTGCTTTTATAGTTGTCAAAATTCTGTTGGTGCTATACAAAATCTGCTGCTGCAGCTATCAATATTGTACTAAATCCCTTTTGGGTTTGGACCTCATGATAAGGAATGAAAAATCTAATGGGTGGAGTTCTGTGTTGTTGTGTAGGGGGAGACGTAATTAGGGAATGAGGCTTAGTTGATGTTTTATTCTTTGGGATTGGTCTATTGCTCTAATTTCTAATATTGGATCGTGGGTTTGGAGGTCTGTTGAGGAGTTTAGCTAGGTTTGTCTAAGAGTGGGTCTTTGTTCATGGGGTGGGATCTTTGGGGTGATTGCATGTTTGATTAACCTTTGATCATCAATAATATTGGATATTTTGCTGTTAAAAAAAAGTGCTGACTTTTGGATCGTATAAGGGAGTCGAATGAAATCGAGTGAGGATATATATCGATTACGATCTTTTTGGGCTATAGTGAACAAAGCAGTGAAGCAAGTCGGACTATAATTTAACAAGGCTGAGTATGGGCGGAGTATGCTTTGCCATATATGTAGTTACTGTGTAGGTTATGCTCCTGCAATCTTTTGGTCTTTGTGGGTTCAAGGGGTGGTTTTTGGAAAGTGTTGGGGCCGTCTCTTAGTGAGTTGCTCAAGAACTATTTGTCCATATCCTACTTGAGTCTTTATGTTCTAGTTTTTTAGTGAAGGTGTCTCATGGGGGGTTTGGTTTTTGGCTGTGTTTGGGAGTTTCATTTTGTCTTTGTAACTTTTAATCATCAATGAAATTTACATCTTCACTGTTAAAAAAAAACAATTTTCTTTTTAAGGAGAAGCAACACTACATAATTTATTCCTACCGCATCCCAAAAAATCAACGGAGCAACGTAGTCATGATCAGCCAGCTTCAAGCAGAAATCCACAAGACACATATAGTGCATCAAATCAAACGATTGAGGGATTGCGCTAAAAAAATGATAATCCCTAGCTGAAAGACCAAATGATACATCTTTAGGGATATCAAAATGCAACATCAAACTTGATTGTGTGAGTATTAATATTCCCAATCGAAGTAGCACTCCATAAAAAAGTATCAAATCCGTAGCCAAATTCTACCTTCATATCTGAGCAGCCTCTCGACACAAGCCAACAGAACATCCAATTGCAAGCAAAATAATATAGCAACCTTTTAAAAATCCTTTATCACACAATGACAAATGAAAACAAGTCCCACTGCATAGAAATACTAGCAGTAACAAAAATTCCATAGGAAATACACATGACATGAAATCCCTAAACACGTAAACTCGTACCAAACACACACCAAACAGAATGACAAGCACTCCAATCCCCGAAATTAAAAAAAAAAAAAAAAAAAAAAAACACACGCCAAAATATCAACACTCCCCTTCCCTCCCAAACACACACAAACACACACACACACACACACACACACACATACACACACATACACTGACACTCATTCATTGTGACAATTTCCTTAGTTGTTAATTTAATGTTAATTTTTTACCATAATCACTTAATTGTCTTTTATTCAAATTATACAAAAAGGCCACTTTAATCTTCTTAAATATTAGACTTGATCTTTCATCTCTTGTCCTCTCCGTGTATAAAAATATGCATATGTGAGTCTTTGTATACACACATATGAATTTATTTGTTTGTGTAGGTGTTGCCCTAGCGATGATTCCGGGCTTACCTCTGATATGGAATTTTCTAGAGTGATCATTTCATTATTGATTTGTATTAGTATGTGTGTGTGTGTGTGTGGGGGGGGGGGGGGGGGGGGGTTTCTTTTGCAATGCGTTCCTCCTTTTGGGTTGTTTCTTTCTGAGATATGGGAGTGCTTATCACTCCATTTGGGGTGTGTTTGGTCTGTGTTGTTCATTTAGAGTTAGGGATTTCATGTCACATGTGTTCCTTTATGGTCTTTTATCTTTTACTAGCTAATCATAGTAGTGGGTGAGCATTTCTTTGGTCTCTGTGTGAGGGGCAGAGGTTTTGTTAAAGGCTACTTTTTTTATTTGTCTACAGTTGGATGCTCCGTTGTTGTTGATAGGGTGTTCTGATTGAGAAGTATTAGAAACTTATTTCCTACTCGTGATCGTGAAAATTGGCTACGGATTGATCTTTGAATATGGTTCATCACCATTGTCCGTGGATAATAAATCAAAGATTTAATCCTTGGTTGTGGGTGAGGAAGGAAATTTAGTTTGATTGGTAGCACGTTTTCTCAAGGGCTCAGTTATGGCTTCTCCTTTGAAGATAGTTGTTGTGTTTTGGGTGCCTTGCTTGCTCATCCTATTTTTCTTCATTTTCACTGAATTGGTTACTATTCAGCTGCTTGTTTGTCCATGGTCTACTGCTTTATCTCTTATTAACCTCTACTAATGGTATCAGATTTGGGATTGATGATCGATGGCGTTATACTCAGTCTTGGTTGTTGATACTTGGGAGTGGTGGAATCATATCAATATAAATTTTATTGATCTGGCGAAGTGTATAGGTTGATTGTTTTATAGGAAGCTTCTACATTTAGCATTGGTTAATTTGAATTTTTCAATGGTGATGCTTAGATGTCGAAATTCATCGAAGGGACAATTCATTTTGAGCATATTGTCGATTGCAATATGATTTTTTGATTCCTTTGCTATCTTCTGGGGTAGGTGAAAATGGCGTAGTGTATAATCTCAGATTTCATTGAGTGGGTTTTGGTTATTTTTTTTCGATTAGTGGTGATTTTATAGTTGTTGTCAAAATTCTGTTGGTGCTGTCCAAAATCTGCTGCTGCAGCTATCAATATGGTACTGAATCTCTTTTGGATTTAGTCCTCATGATAAGGAATGAAAAGGCTCATGGGTGGAGTTCTGTGTTGTTGTGTACGGGGAGAAGTAATTAGGGAATGAGGCTTAGTTGATGTTTTATTCTTTGGGATTGGTCTATTGCTCTAATTTCTAATATTAGATCGTGGGTTTGGAGGTCTGCTGAGGAGTTTAGCTAGGTTTGTCTAAGAGTGGGTCTTTGTTCATGGGGTGAGATCTTTGGGGTGATTGCATGTTTGATTAACCTTTGATCATCAATAATATTGGATATTTTGCTGTTAAAAAAAAGTGCTGACTTTTGGATCGTATAAGGGAGTCGAATGAAATCGAGTGAGGATATATATCAATTACGATCATTTTGGGCTATAGTGAACAAAGTAGTGAAGCAAGTCGAACTATAATTTAACAAGGCTGAGTATGGGCGGAGTATGCTTTGCCATATATGTAGTTACTGTGTAGGTTGTGCTCCTGCAATCTTTTGGTCTTTGTGAGTTCAAGGGGTTGTTTTTGGAAAGTGTTGGGGCCGTCTCTTAGTGAGTTGCTCAAGAACTATTTGTCCATATCCTACTTGAGTCTTTATATTCTAGTTTTTATTGAAGGTGTCTCATGGAGGGTTTGGTTTTTGGCTGTGTTTGGGAGTTTCATTTTGTCTTTGTAACTTTTAATCATCAATGAAATTTACATCTTCACTGTTAAAAAAAACAATTTTCTTTTGAAAGAGAAGCAGCACTACATAATTTATTCCTACCGCATCCCAAAAAATCAACGGAGCAACATAGTCATGATCAGATAGCTTCAAGCAGAAATCCACAAGACACATATAGTGCATCAAATCAAACGATTGAGGGATTGCGCTAAAAAACATGATAATCCCCAGCTGAAAGACCAAATGATACATCTTTAGGGATATCAAAATGCAACATCAAACTTGATTGTGAGAGTATTAATATTCCCAATTGAAGTAGCACTCAATAAAAAAGTATCAAATCCGTAGCCAAATTCTACCTTCACATCTGAGCACCCTATCAGCACATGCCAACAGAACATCCATTTGCAAGCAAAATAATATAGCAACCTTTTAAAAATCCTTTATCACACAATGACAAATGAAAACCAGTCCCACTGCATAGAAATACTAGTAGTAACAAAAATTCCATAGGAAATACACATGACATGAAATCCCCAAACACGTAAACTCGTACCAAACACACACCAAACAGAATGACAAGCACTCCAATCCCTAAAATGAAAACACACGCCAAAAGATCAACACCCCCCTTCCCTCCTAAACACACACAAACACATACACACACACACATACAATGACAATCATTCATTGTGACAATTTCCTTAGTTGTTAATTTAATGTTAATTTTTTACCATAATCACTTGATTGTCTTTTATTTAAATTATACAAAAGGCCACTTTAATCTTCTTAAATATTAGACTTGATCTTTCATCTCTTGTCCTCTTCATGTATAAAAATATGCATATGTGAGTCTTTGTATACACACATATGAATTTATTTGTTTGTATAGGTGTTGCTCTAGCGATGATTCCGGGCTTACCTCTGATATGGAATTTTCTAGAGTAATCATTTCATTATTGATTTGTATTAGTGTGTGTGTGGGGGGGGGGGGGGGGGGGTTCTTTTACCGTGCGTTCCTCCTTTTGGGTTGTTTTTTTTCTGATATATGGGAGTGCTTATCACTCCGTTTGGGGTGTGTTTTGTCTGTGTTGCTCATTTCGAGTTAGCGATTTCATGTCACATGTGTTCCTTTATGGTCTTTTATCTTTTGCCAGCTAATTATAGTAGTGGGTGAGCATTTCTTTGGTCTCTGTGTGAGGAGCAGAGGTTTTGTTAAAGGCTACTTTTTTTATTTGTCTGCAACTGGATGCTCCGTTGTTGTTGATAGGGTGTTCTGATTGAGAAAAGAAACTTATTTCCTACTCCTGATCGTGAAACTTGGCTACGGATTGATCTTTGAATATGGTTCATCCCCATTGTCCATGGATAACAAATCAAAGATTTTATCCTTGGTTGTGGGTGAGGAAGGTAATTTAGTTTGGTTGGTAGCACGTTTTTTCAAGGGCTCAGTTATGGCTTCTCCTTTGAAGATAGTTGTTGTGTTTTGGGTGCCTTGCTTGCTCATCCTATTTTTCTTCATTTTCACTGAATTGGTTACTATTCAGCTGCTTGTTTGTCCATGGTCTACTGCTTCATCTCTTATTAACCTCTACTAATGGTATCAGATTTGGGATTGATGATCGATGGCGTTATACTCAGTCTTGGCTGTTGATACTTGGGAGTGGTGGAATCATATCAATATAAATTTTATTGATCTGGCGTAGTGTATAGGTTGATTGTTTTATGGGAAGCTTCTACATTTAGCATTGGTTGATTTGAATTTTTCAATGGTGATGCTTAGATGTCAAAATTCATCCAAGGGACAATTCATTTTGAGCATATTGTCGATTGCAATATGATTTTTTGATTCCTTTGCTATCTTGTGGGATAGGTGAACATGGTGTAGTGTATAATCTCAGATTTCATTGAGTGGGTTTTGGTTGTTTTATTTTGATCAGTGGTGCTTTTATAGTTGTTGACAAAATTTTGTTGGTGTTGTCCAAAATCTATTGCTGCAGCTATCAATATGGTACTGAATCTCTTTTGGGTTTGGTCCTCATGATAAAGAATGAAAAAGCTCATGGGTGGAGTTCTGTGTTGTTGTGTAGGGGGAGAAGTAATTAGGGAATAAGGCTTAGTTGATGTTTTATTCATTGGGATTGGTCTATTGCTCTAATTTCTAATATTGGATCGTGGGTTTGGAGGTCTGCTGAGGAGTTTAGCTAGGTTTGTCTAAGATTGGGTCTTTGTTCATGGGGTGGGATCTTTAGGGTGATTGCATGTTTGATTAACCTTTGATCATCACTAATATAGGATATTTTGCTGTTAAAAAAAGTGCTGACTTTTGGATCGTATAAGGGAGTCGAATGAAATCGAGTGAGGATATATATCGATTACGATCTTTTTGGGCTGTAGTGAACAAAGCAGTGAAACAATTCGAACTATAATTTAACAAGGCTGGGTATGGGCGGAGTTTGCTTTGCCATATATGTAGTTACTGTGTAGGTTGTGCTCGTGCAATCTTTTCGTCTTTGTGAGTTCAAGGGGTGGTTTTTGGAAAGTGTTGGGGCCGTCTCTTAGTGAGTTGCTCAAGAACTATTTGTCCATATCCTACTTGAGTCTTTATGTTCTAGTTTTTTATTGAAGGTGTCTCATGGGTGTTTTTGTTTTTGGCTTTGTTTTGGAGTTTCATTTTGTCTTTGTAACTTTTAATCATCAATGAAATTTACATCTTCACTGTTAAAAAAAAAAATTTCTTTTGAAGGAGAAGCAACACTACATAATTTATTCCTACCGCATCCCAAAAAATCAACGGAGCAACATAGTCATGATCAGATAGCTTCAAGCAGAAATCCACAAGACACATATAGTGCATCAAATCAAACGATTGAGGGATTGCGCTAAAAAACATGATAACCCCCAGCTGAAAGACCAAATGATACATCTTTAGGGATATCAAAATGCAACATCAAACTTGATTGTGTGAGTATTAATATTCCCAATTGAAGTAGCACTCCATAAAAAAGTATCAAATCTGTAGCCAAATTCTACCTTCACATCTGAGCACCCTCTCAGCACAAGCCAACTGAGCATCCAATTACAAGCAAAATAATATAGCAACCTTTTAAAAATCCTTTATCACACAATGACAAATGAAAACCAGTCCCACTGCATAGTAATACTAGCAGTAACGAAAATTCCATAAGAAATACACATGACATGAAATCCCCAAACATGTAAACTCATACCAAACACACACCAAACAGAATGACAAGCACTCCAATCCCTGAAATGAAAACATAAGCCAAAAGATCAACACCCCCCTTCCCTCCCACACACACACAAACATACACACAAACACATACACATACACACACATACACTGACACTCATTCATTGTGACAATTTCCTTAGTTGTTAATTTAATGTTAATTTTTTACCATAATCACTTGATTGTCTTTTATTTAAATTATACAAAAGGCCACTTTAATCTTCTTAAATATTAGACTTGATCTTTTGCCAGCTAATCATAGTAGTGGGTGAGCATTTCTTTGGTCTCTGTGTGAGGGGCAGAGGTTTTGTTAAAGGCCACTTTTTTATTTGTCTGCAGTTGGATGCTCCGTTGTTGTTGATAGGGTGTTCTGATTGAGAAGTATTAGAAACATATTTCCTACTCATGATCTTGAAACTTGGCTACGGATTGATCTATATGGTTCATCCTTAGTTTCCATGGATAATAAATCAAAGATTTATCCTTGGTTGTGGGTGAGACAGGAAATTTAGTTTGATTTGTAGCACGTTTTCTCAAGGGCACAGTTATGGCTTCTCCATTGAAGATAGTTGTTGTGTTTTAGGTGCCTTGCTTGCTCATCCTATTTTTCTTCATTTTCACTGAATTGGTTGCTATTCAGCTGCTTGTTTGTCCATGGGCTACTGCTTCATCTCTTATTAAGCTCTACTAATGGTATCAGATTTGGGATTGATGATCGATGGCGTTATAATCAGTCTTGGCTATTGATACTTGGGAGTGGTGGAATCATATCAATATAAATTTTATTGATTTGGCGATGTGTGTAGGTTGATTGTTTTATGGAAAGCTTCAACATTTAGCATTGTTTGATTTTAATTTTTCAATGATGATGCTTGGATGTCGATATTCATCCAAGGGACAACTCATTTTGAGCATATTGTTGATTGCAATATGATTTTTTGATTCCTTTGCTATCTTCTGGGATAGGTGAATATGGCGTAGTGTATAATCTCATATTTCATTGAGTGGGTTTTGGTTGTTTTATTTTGAACAGTGGTGCTTTTATAGTTGTTGTCAAAATTCTACTGGTGCTGTCCAAAATCTGCTGCTGGAGCTATCAATATGGTACTGAATCTCTTTTGGGTTTGGTCCTCATGATAAGGAATGAAAAGGCTCATGGGTGGAGTTCTATGTTGTTGTGTAGGGGGAGAAGTAATTAGGGAATGAGGCTTAGTTGATGTTTTATTCTTTGGGATTGGTCTATTGCTCTAGTTTCTAATATTGGATCGTGGGTTTGGAGGTCTGTTGAGGAGTTTAGCTAGGTTTGTCTAAGAGTGGGTCTTTGTTCATGGGGTGGGATCTTTGGGGTGATTGCATGTTTGATTAACCTTTGATCATCAATAATATTGGATATTTTGCTGTTAAAAAAAAGTGCTGACTTTTGGATCGTATTAAGGGAGTCGAATGGAATCGAGTGAGGATATATATATCGATTAAGATCTTTTTGGGATATTGTGAACAAAGCAGTGAAGCAAGTCGAACTATAATCTAACAAGGCTGAGTATGGGCGGAGCATGCTTTGCCATATATGTAGTTACTATGTAGGTTGTGCTCCTGCACTCTTTTGGTGTTTGTGAGTTCAAGGGGTGTTCAGGATTTACCAATTAAACTCAATGAACACTTAAGTGCTAAAAATTGAAAGTTGAGAAAATGATTCAAGCCATCGTATTACCCATTCCTTTACCTAACATAGCCTACTTACATTCATTGAATCGTTTCACCCCTGATCCCACCTCAGATAAATATTTCCAATAAAAATCACAAGAATCCAAATCCTTGATTTATACCTTGACCTCATCGAACTGTTTGATAAATTTATTGAGAATGAGTCATCAAAGTATGTGAAATGGAAGGAAGTTGTTGTGGGATATTCCAGGTTAAAAAAAAAAAAAAAAAAAAAATGATGATGAATGAAGGAGTTATAAAAAAAAAAAAAAAAAAAAAAAAAAAAAAAAAAAAGAAGAAATGAATGGGAGATTGGGTGGAGAAAAGAATAAAGAATAAAAAGAGAAGTGGAAATTCCATCACATACTAAAAAGCACACTCTTCTCTACAACACCCCCACCTACTAAATAAAAGCCATAATTCAAAGTCTTGAAGATTCTCAACAATTGATTTGAACATGAAAGTGTGAGTTGAGTTATCCACGGTATTTCGCTCTTCTAGTAAGTAGTATTCCATTCATGAGACTATACACTCTTAAATGTCCGTTTTTCATAGAGTCAAGTATGAAAGCATTAGCACTTAGAATATCATCTTTATCAAAGCTTTCATACTATGTGCGATCATTATAAAGCAAGTTTCTGAGAGACGTTGTTTTTTGAGTGTGACCAATGTGAGAATTGAGCTAAAACTGCAAGTTTCCAAAGTACAATCACTACAACAAAAATGGGCTTTAGCGACGAAACATGGCGACGAAATTTAAATTTCGTCGCCAAAAGTATAGTTTTAGCGACAAAATTAAATTTCGTCGCCCAAGAGGCTAGAAAAAACATAAATTTGGCGACGAAATAGAATTTCGTTGCCTAAAGTGTCAATTTAGCGACGAAATATAATTTCGTTGCCTAAAGTGATGTCTATGGCGACGAAATATAATTTCGTCGCCAAAAGTGATGTCTATGGCGACGAAATATTAATTCGTCGCCTAAAGTGAGTTCTGATGTGATGTCTATGGCGACGAAATAATATTTCGTCGCCAAAAGTGATGCCTATGGCGACGAAATAGTAATTCGTCGCCAAAAGTGAGTTCTAATGTGATGTCTATGGCGACGAAATATTATTTCGTCGCCAAAAGTGATGCCTATGGCGACGAAATATTAATTCGTCGCCAAAAGTGAGTTCTAATGTGATGTCTATGGCGACGAAATATTATTTCGTCGCCAAAAGTGATGCCGATGGCGACGAAATATTAATTCGTCGCCAAAAGTGAGTTCTAATGTGATGTCTATGGCGACGAAATATTATTTCGTTGCCAAAAGTTATGCCTATAGCGACGAAATATTAATTCGTCGCCAAAAGTGAGTTCTAATGTAATGTCTATGGCGACGAAATTTTATTTCGTCGCCAAAGTGATGCCTATGGTGACGAAATATTAATTCGTCGCCAAAAGTGATAGAAATATTAATGCGTCGCCTAAAGTGAGTTGTAATGTGATGTCTATGGCGACGAAATATTATTTCGTCGCCAAAAGTGATGTCTATGGCAACAAAATATTATTTCGTCACCTAAAGTGAGTTCAAAGTGATGTCTATGGCGATGAAAAATTATTTCGTCGCCTAAAGTGAGTACTATTTTTTTTTTTAATTTAATCTAATAAGCTAGTAATTTGACTTTATTTTAATGCAATTAAAATTCAAAAGGGATATTAATGGATTTAAGACTCAGTTATATTTTAATTTTTTATTTATTTTGGAGTGTGTCAAGTTGGGGTGGGCATACTTTGAGTCAACCCGAAAAACCGACCCAAACCAACAAATTTTAACACATTTCAATTCGGATAAAAATCAAACCGAACTTATTTCAGTTCAAAACTGAGCTGCATTAATTAGTTTGGTTCGGTTTTCGTTAGGGGAAATAGGTTCGGTTCGAAACTGAATATCCAAACTTTGAGGAGCTATATAAAAACATGTTGAGGAATTAGAGTTCATATCAAAAACCAAACTCTCATCTCATCTCTCAGACAGTCAGAGATGACTCAGTCTCTCTGACCCCTCTGATGTCCTGAACGGCTGAACCCTCAAGGGCATTTACTCACCCAAACCTCACTCCTTCCTCCTCTTGGCGACGATGACGGCAACGGCGTGGCTTAGTCTCAGCGCGATTTCTTTTCTATAAAGAGATACGAAAGGGTACCAAATATATTAAACTAAAACCCATATTTACAATAATGCCAACATAGTTTTGCTATGAAAAATACAAACGTAAATTTACTACATTGTCAAAAGAGCAAAACCAAGAAATTGCCAAACCAACAAAAAAACCCACCCCACATTTTTATGAATTGTATACGTGTCAGAAATCGAATAGGGAAGGCCAATTATGAATTATCTATTACTGTAGAATCTCTCTCTCTCTCTCTCTCTCTCTCTCTCTCTCTCTTACTTTTCAACAGTTCCCATGACAGAAATTGTGAAGCGATGAACTTAATGAAGAAGATGATAGAGATCATGAAAATAAACTTTAATTCTCAATTTATATGCGTCTGGTATGTCTAATTTCTTTTTTTTTTTTTTATGATAGATATATGTTTAATTTCTAAGTAGTACTTAAATGCCTCACTTTGGTTTACACAATTATACGACGAGTTGCACAGGCAACGCGTGTGCCTGGCCGCTAGTGTGTATATATAGAAAATAATGCATGAAATAGCAATTAATTGAAGGGGTATTTCAAATTAAGGTCTAGTGTCAATTGAAAATCCTACACTCTAGTATCAATTGATTTAAGGTATAGTATATATAGATTGAATTAGTTAATTAAGGTCCTTGGTTTCTAAATTGTTTTGAATAGATATCAATATGTTTCAATTTATGACTATCGCTTTCAATTAATATTCCATAAGGACAAGTCTAATGTAAGAATAACATATATTAAGTGATGAAATTAATAATATAGGATCTAATTTTACTACGTACCACCTATTGGATAGTGATAGGTTAATAATCAAATGCTTTGTCGATTATACCACGTATTGTGATAGTGATTGGTCGTACCACATATATAACTGGCAATGCAATTGAATAGTACTAATTGAATTAATATTTGACTATAGTAGCATTTGAATTAGTTAATTAAGGTCCTTAATTATTTTTTTAAAATCAATTTTAATGGATGTCAATATGTTTCAATTTATGACCGTCGCTTGAAAAATTTCAAATGTTAATTGCAGTTGTACCACATGGTATAACTGACAAAGCATTTGAGAATTAATTTAGAATTCAAAATTGATCCCAAGATTAGCATTTAAAATATACAGTGCACATAATTGTAACAATTGAATTATTTATTTTTTGGGTTAATTACATTTTACCCTTTTGTGGTTAGGTCCAGTTTCACTTTACCCCCTGTGTTTTAAAAGTGGACACTTAAACCCCTTTGTGGATTTTCGGACTAAAGTGAAATTATTAAGTTTTCTCTCAAAATAGCCTCACATGGGAGAATTTAAGTGTAAAAAATTAACCCTACATATGTAGGTAATCTCAAAATTAGCCCCACAAAGAGGTTAAGTGTTAAGTGCATCCCAAACTACAGGAGGGTTAAGTGCTTCCCAAATTTCTATCTCAAAAGTGCTTCCCAAATGAGGTGGCAGTAGGGTCAGGTAAATAGCTTCCAATCAAAATTTAACTGGTCCCATTGTATTAGACTTGTCCCCATTGCCACATCATTTGAGAAACACTTTTGAAATAGAAATTTGGGAAACATATCAGTACTCTAACTGGATTATCAAACACACCCTTACACTTACCAAACTAAGGCCCAGTTTGTATGAGCCACACATATACCCAAACAACCCCCTATTTGCCCAAAATTTCCCACCCTATCACTTTCCCTAAAAGCGATTTCATTTCCCCCCTTTCCCTCTAAAACAAACTCCAAGCTTCTCTCTCTCTCTCTCACACACAAACCCAACCCACTCCACCTCCCCACCCCCCTCCGCTATCTCTCTCTTCTCTCTCACTCTTGAGCAACACTCCACACCGGCAACGCCCACCACTACCAGTCCACGCCGGTGATGCCCACCACCACTCCAAGCCGGCAACACCCACCACCATCTACCACTTGCTCTGCTATCTCGCTGCCTCTCTAGGTCTCTCTATCTCTCAATGTCTCTATTTGAAGCCAATCTCAAATGTATGTATATATGGTCTGGATTGTTTTAGTTTTGTGGCCGGTTGAAACTTTGATGATTTTAGTTTCTTCCCTTTTCTATATCAACTGAACTTTGATTATTTGATGTATACATGCCACTTCTCTTCCCACATATATGCCTTGTTTATTAAATTTGTATTTTAACTTAAATTGGATTTTTAGGATTTGTATCTCAAAAGGATTGATTCATTTTAAGTTGAAAGTTACTAATTAATTTAGAGTGTTAAATTGACTAAGACTTCCATTTTCTTCAGTAATTGGTATGGAAATAATGGAAGTCAGGACTCCATTTTTGGTTTGGAGCTTGCCAATTCACTTGGAAATTTTGGGTGCTTAGTTTGGGCCGTGTGCTTAATTTGTGATCCTCAAACAGGGGGTTGGACCTCTAAGTCTGGTTATTTTTTGGATGGGTTTATTTTATGTACACAAGGTGTTTGGCTTTATGCTTGTGAGGGGATAGTTGCTTAAATCTTGGGTGTTGTCTTTATACATTGTTACTATAGTGCTTGCACTATTTATCAATAAATAAAAAAAGGAAATCCCAATAAACAGGATTTGACATTTCTTAGTTTGGATTCATGAATTGGGGTATTGTAGATCAGTTTGATCAACTTAAAAATATTATTTTTACTTCTAGCATATTAGATTAGAATAATGCTCATCATCCATTATCCATCATTTTGGCTTGAATTTACGTTATCTTCTCAAGCACAAGATTATGGAGACATACTTGGTATTGTTAGTTGGTCAAGAGTTGTAAAATCACTCATTACTTACTAAAAAATATTAGGGTTAAATACATTTTATCTCCCTGCGGTTAGGCCCATTTTCACTTTATCCCCTGTGGTTCAAAAGTGGACACTTAACCCCTTTGTAGTTTCGGACTAAAGTGAAACTGTTAAGATTTCCCTCAAAACTGTTGAAAACTCTGAAATTTGCTAAACATATTAACACTTAGCCCCCTTTGTGAGGTTAATTTTGAGGTTGATCGTCTATGTGGAGATAATGCTGTTATTTAGCCCACTTATGTGGAGCTAATTTTTAACACTTAATCCCTTTGGGGGGGGGGGGGGGGCTAATTTTGGGGTTAAATGTCTATGTACAATTAATTTTGACACTTAAACTTTCTATGTGAGGCTAATTTTAACACTAACACCCCATAAATGGCTATTTTGAGTGAAATCTTAGTAGTTTCACACTTTCACTTTAGTCTAAACCACAAGGGGTTAAGTGTCTACTTTTGAAGCACATGGGGTACAGTGAAAATGGGCCTAACCACAGGGGGTAAAATATAATTAACCCAAAAGATTAACACTTATGTAAAATTTTGAACACTTGCCATGTGTTTACTCTAATTGGGATCTGAGTTGTTTTCATTTACAATTATGTTTTAATTTAATTTAGTCTAGTGAATTTAAGTTATACCCACAACCATTATATATATATGCGTACAAACTACATACACATGTATGTATACCTTTAATGTTTCTTACCCTTGAATCAATTATATATGAAAAGAGAAGTGTGCCTCTCTGCCTCTTGACTAATAGGCATCAGAATTATACTTATGAGGATGATATCTAAAGAGTCTCCTTGTATGTACAACTATGCTTGTGTGTTCAACCTTTGATGTAAATCAGCATTTTGTACTGTGTTTACAGATTTTAGATTAGTTGGTTGCTCACATCTAGGATTTTCCTAATTGTTCTTTGATCTAATTGATTTTTTTTTTTTTCTGAAACTTGTAGAGCTCCAACACTTGGTGTTCATGCTTCAAGCTTAGCTAGATTCTTGTCTTCAAGCACTCTCTTTAACACGTAAGCTCTTAATTGTAATTTTCATGGCGTGCGTTCCATTACATTGTATCCCGCATTGTACATTTCCACTTTAATGTGATTAGTGTCCAATGACTTCCTCACTACATGAATTAAGTATGTATTACAATCAACTGATTCTAAATTGAAAATCTGATAGGCGTATTCATAGCAGGCTGAAGTTTGATAGGGTATGTTATGATCTTTCCTCTTACTTTAAGCTTAGAACTCAACACTTGTTAATCTTTTTTGTGTGAAAAGAGAAGTCGAAAATCAGTCTTTCTATTTTATTCTTCATCCTGTTCTTCTTCTTATTATCTCCATGATCAGTCTTTCTATTTTTCCTTATGTTTCCTCTCATTTGTCCTTCCCTTTTTCCATTTGTCCCTCCCAAAGTTTGTCTTAATTGATTAATTGTCTTCTTCTTCTTATTCTTTTTTTTAGTAGAACAATATCATTTATGTGTCTATGTGCAACTATTGGCTATCTTAATGTGTGAATATAACATTGCTTGGTATAGTTAACATATTGGTTTGTCAAAATGCAAATAGGACTCTTGTTCTAATAGTAGCTGCCCTTGGAACACCATGAATAGATGCAAATACTATTGAACTATTTTTTTAAGGTTATAATGCCAACACTTACCGAATACCAGCAATTACTAACTAACCAGCAGAATACTAGCAAAGACATAACAGATTCTCAACAAACTTCTTAAGCTGTGAGGAGGTAAAGGCCATTATGGTGTGACCACGAATTGATTGGTTGACGGACTCATTGACCTATGAAACAAATTTTTATCATAAATGTTGGAGCAAAAATCATAAATTGAACTGTTAAAAGGAGAACAACATAGTCAAACAATATTCTAAATTACAAGGCATATTCAGCAAGCAGTTAAGTAAAGTAATTACATAATGGCAGCATCAATAGAACAACTTCGCAAAAAAGGATACTTTAGATTCATGAATGGAGCACGCTGAATTGAAGGCCATAAATTCTGCATAAGAATGAAAACAGATAGAGGGGTGGTTATTGGGCCTTGGGGTGTGATTTTCTTCTTTCCAAACAAGTTTGGAATAGAATCTAGATTTTGGAACTTTGGTTTAGTTTGATTGTTTTTATGTTTACAAACATTCCTAACGCAACCAAATAGTTGAAGGGAAAAAGTTGATAGATTTTTAAGGTATAACTACATGAATTGTAACTCAATCAATTTCTATTTGCTCTATTTTAGGACCATGTACTGTGGCCTGGATAGAAGTGAAAGAAAAATGAATAATGTTCCATGTTTTAGTTTGTTTGAATTAGTTGTTTCTTTAAAAGGGTCATGATATATGGTTTGTTTTGTTTTTGGCAGGGGTGTATTTTGGACTGCTTTGGTCCAGTGATGCGGAGGTTCTCAAATCGGTTACTCAATTTAATCAATTGAAAGATTTGGATAAGCAAATGTTCTTGAGATAATGGTAAAAATGTTTGACACAAAGCTTAGTTAGAAGAGACTAAAGAATTAGAAAAGGACTAAACAACAAAATTCAATTGACTTTGCTAGTACTCGCATTAACTAGTCACTACCGAGACGGACCTTATTAATGATGTTGGAATCCATCATATATAACCTAAAGCCTTCTATGACATTGATGCTTATGTAATTACTTCTGTTTAAGGCACATTAGAAATTATTTGGCTGAGGAATGTTTTGAAAACTAATGGGTTCAATATATTTCACTTTGTCAAACACATCTGTTATACACCTATAATATCTTTCACTTTGCTCACCTTTGCTCACTCTCGTCTCTCATTGTCTAATGCAGTGGGACTGAATATGAAATAAGAATTAATTAATATTCTAAAGTACTGAAAAGTGATAGTTGTTTTTCGCTGTTATACACCTATAATATCTTTTTAATTGTTATTTATCATCATTGAAAAGTGATAGTTGTTTTTCGCTTTTGTGTAAACTAAAAAATCCATCGATTCACTGCTGGAACGCACACTTCTTCAATGTTGATTTAAGACATAAGTATTACCTGGGCATGAGATGGCCATTTATACAACCAACCTTCAAACCCGATAGAAATTATTATTATTTTTGTTTGTTCTTTCATTTGAGAAAGCCGTGAAAATCACTATTTTGATTGTTTCGTGGTTACTTATCTTGACTTGATCCAATTCCTTGCATTTTTCAAATGGCTAGACCATTTGGGAAGTTCATATGTGGGTCGGGAAAAACCGCAGATAGAATGGCCTATGCTTTATCCTTACTTTGTTTTTACCAACCTTGAAATTCAATAGAAATTTAGCTTGTTTCAGTTTTCAAAGGTATATAATATTATTATGTATTGTTATAATGGTTTTATATTTTAGACTAAAATCAATTACTCTTATACACGCAAACAATTAAATTTTGCTTATGTGTACATGCAAAGATACATACATATAGACACACACATATACGTATCTATATATATAAATAGCTATGACTTCTTGTGTGATTTTATTTGTATATTAAATTGACATTAGTTTACTAGAGAAAATTGAATCGCAGTCTAATTAGCAATTTGGTAAATGTTTGTTCAATGGACATAATGAATTTTCTAGTGGGTTCATGGTGAGTTTTCCTTAGAAATAAACAAACTCGTATCATAATTGATATTATAACTTTGGACTGCGATTAATCTTACTGGACATAAGCTTTTTTGGTTTTTCCTTTTCTTTCTTTTTGTTGAGAATGCATATAGTTACTTGTACTTGAGATTGCATTTTGCATATAGTTACTTTTCTCTCATTTCAATATTGCTCGAACCTTATTTCATAATGCCTAATGTTGTTTAGGTTGTGCTTGGTAAATGAACTCAGTGACGGAATTGAAAAGAAAACACCAAGGCTTCTTTTGGTTCATGGATTTAGTGAGGGAATACAAGAAAACATAGAGGAAAATCTTTTCCTTTGGTTAATAAAAAAACATGAAGAGCATAAGTAGATAAATAAATTAGAATTTGTGAATGTTTTTAGACACCTCCCTTCCTTATTTCTTACATTACAATTACACTTTAGGAGTTTGTAATTTTTAATGTTATTTAAGCATAAAGGGAAATACTAGGAATAACACGATGGTACTAGCTTCAATCCTAAAAATTAATCGCAAATGATGTGACAGTGGGGCGCCCCCTAGATTTGGATTGGATGTTAGCAATAATGATGGGACCACCACTTCAACATCACCCAATCAAAATCTAGGGGCCCATTGCCACATCATTTGAGATTTGGATTTAGGATTAGGCTTTGGGAAGCGTAGCATTACTCAATTATATATATGGTATGAGTGCTTTCTTTTTTTTTTGATCAGTAAAAGAGCAATATTATTACAAAGGATTGGAATCAAACATTACAAAGTTTTCGACTTGGGGAGGATATTCGTCAAGCCAGACTCTAACTTTTGCTACTATATTTTGGATTAATTATAATAATAATAGTTAAGCTCTATTAAAAAGGTTTTGGGTTGTTTTATGAGCTAAGTGCTAGGCTAAATTTAGCTTATGCAGATTTGGGTTATGCTTTAACCTATGGGGGTGGTCCTGTTTTAACTAATTTGAGCTTATGCAATTTAATATTACTTTGGGTTATTCAACTAGTTGATCCATTGGGGTCAACGATTCTTGCAAAAATTATGGAATTACCAGTGAAAAGTTATAAATTATTATTTTGCCCCTATACGTTGAGCTTAAATGTTACTCCACTTTCTATTCAAATATTTTTGTGAAGTGAGTTGTTCTATTCATATTCATCGTTGCCTATATATACCAATCATGATAAGACTTTCAGTTTTTCCTCGCTGTTTAAAGTAAACATTGTAATTGAAAGTTGTCATTGTGGCAGGGTAAGTTGTATCTGTTGCTTCTTGGTGGAACAACTCTCAACCTGGTATGTAATTAAGGCATTTCAATGTGTTGCACCTTGTATCTTCCATTGGTATAAGTTCTTGTTTTTTCAATTATCTGGATATTCAGTTGAGTAATGCTATGCTTGTCTATGTTATGATCACCGGTCATGCCAAAGATAGTTCTGGGATGAGCTATTGCCCATCCATGGATATAGAAAATGGCTAAAACATTCCACATATTGAATTTGTATATGCATCTAAGTGGTTGCTATTAGCTTTTACGAGAAATTATGTTAGGTGCTCAAGCAATTGCCTTGAGGAACTTCTATTTTATTTTATTTTTATTCACTTTATTGGTCATAATTACTTTACAGCTAGGAAGTACAGGTGCGGCGGTCCAACACCCAGTGAGGGTGGGGGTGTGCATCGTCATTTTATTCACTTTATTGAATTTAAGTATCATCATTGCTAGCATTTTTTTTTTTTTTTTTTTTTTTCTGTTCTTCGGGTGGGGGTGTGCGCCCTCAACCAGCCCCTATAAACAGCCCCTATACCAATTCTTAATTGGATAAACAACCCCCAAACTTACCCAATCAACTCCTAAACAGTCCCTAATCCAGTCCTCAATCCCTAAATAGTCCCTATACTAGTCCTTAATCATCCCCTAAACAGCCCCTCTTTCAACCCACATGTGCACACAGTAGCGCAGCACGCACACAACACAACATAAATCAGCCCCTCTCTCAAACGGTCCCCTAAACTAGTCCTTTATTTCTTTTTAATGCATGTTGAGGACAAACAAGTCTTTTGTGGGGACTAAAATTGACGATCTTTTTTTTTTCTCAAATAAACGATTTTCATAGTTAAAATGGATGGAATCGAAGTATAATTGTTGAACTTTAGTCTAAATCACCACGTTTGTTGTGCGGATTTAAAAGGGGATAAGACTATTAGTCCATTTCAATTGAAAATAGTCCAATGTTTGAGTCGTCAATCCGGGGGAGTAGTCCGAAATTTGGGGCACTAACTATTCCATGAGGGCAGGGTTATATTATTCCCGAATTAGTCCAATTAAAAGGGACTATTTTATTTAATCTGCTCAAGGGCATCCAAAGGTAGTCATAAGTTATCGATGTGAATTTTAAAAGTACAATGGGTAAGCTAAAAAAATACTTAAACTATAGATGGTCAAATTAAATTTCACCCAAACAGCAGCACCCAATGGCTGAGTTGTATTATGTTCTTTGTAATGCTAACTTCGAAAAAAATTGGATTATTGTATTCTAACTACTGTTGCGACTGCTTGATTTTGTTTGACTTGGCAATGCGACCAATTTACGGTTTTAGGGTTTGCTAATTTTATTTTTTTTTATTTTAAAAGTTTGGATTTTTTGAGTTATGTTTCTGTTTTTTGTTGCAAATCTGATTGATTAACTTGAGAGTGGAATGTGAATATATGTAAAGAAATGGTATGCTATATGGTTACAGTGATGGTATTGATTTCAACCAGTTTGTTTAGTAAAAGAAAAGAGGGAAAATGTTTGTCAGTATTGTTGCCATGTATTACAATATTTTCATTGTTTTAGTTTCCATGAAAACAAAAAGTAATGAGTTTAAGAAAGTCTCTTGTCTTGATCTCTACTTTGCGTCTATGTGGAGATCGACACAAATGGCTTGTACGGTTGCCAAATAGAGCATGTATTTTTTTTGGTTTTTTCAGTAGATGAGTGGGCAGGAAAAAAAAAACAGAAAGTTATGGGGGTTGTGTTTTTTCTTTTCCCTTTAAAATTTTTGAAACTGGTTAGCTTAACTAAGTCAGGAGTTGTACTGGTCTCAGTTCAGTGGTGGCAATTTCTTTCACGTCCCAAACAATGAAAAATTTTGGCTCTAAACTATAGTTCTTTCTACCTAGCAGTTTATTAGCAACAAACATGGCATAGTAGTATAAAGTGGTATTTCTTTTTCTATTTTAAACACTTTGGAGACATTTGTAGACATTTGGATTGTGAGCAATGTCTTCTTCTCCAATTCATTTTTCAATTTGGCTCGACTTAACTTCGATTCCGTGAAATGCTAAATAATTGTTGTGGGGTTCTAATAGTTCCTGAAACACTGAGATATCTGGTTCGTGTTTCATCTCTCTAATGCTTCTCTTTTCAAAATGTTTAGATGAATTCAAACTTCAACTTTCTAATGCTAGTGATATCTCTCTATTTGTATCTCTAAAACGGGTTTTTTCTCGTTCCATTCTACAGGATATTAGAGCAACTCTGTTTCCAGAGACAAGGGTCTGTTGATCAGCTTTGTTATAGAGGTAAACTATCAACTTTCACATTCAAGTTTTTAGCTCTTTATTTTCAACCATTGAATCTATTTTTTTTTTACAGGTTACAAAAATGCCGGTGAAGAATGGAAAACCACCACTAAGAAACGTAGAGGTTTGCTTACTTCATAGGTAAACTATGTAAACTTTAGAATTGTGATAGAGATTTAGCGCATAGGGTTAATCTATCATTTGCTACTTTGAGATTGATAGATTGGTTTTGATTTCTCATGCCTACCAGGAATCTACTGTACATTAGCATGTTTTTATGATAGATCTTGCCCCTTGAATGTCCATAAGTTTAAACAACGGATTAATGTTCAAAAGTTGAGCCAAGTAGTATGAAGAATTACTTGCCTTCCTTGTGCGTCACTAGCTTCACTACCAAGTAGTACATCTACATCTTTTTCCTTCAACCTTAGCTTCTTGTTGATAATCTTGGAATTGAATTGGACATAGACTAGATTGTTCAACATTGATGTATCTAGTCCATTCCTTTTCTTTGTATGTATCTACATAATCAAATAGTTAAAAATTATTAGTATATCCTAAATTTCAATTAACAAAGTACCTTATAGTTCATACTTATCCCCTCAAAATTGCTCCAATTTCTTTCACATCCAAAAGAACTAGAAGTTAATGAGAGGATTCTTGAAGCCATTTTTTGCAAGTTGGGTGTAAGATTACCATAGTTTGACCACCATCTAACTACATTAAAAATTAAAGCACACTTAGTAAGAAGTTAGTTATTTTAATTAGTAATAAATAAGTAAATGAAATAATGAGTAGAATATACCTAAATAAGTATATTGCTATATTTACCAGGATCATAATTGTCATCATTCTTGGCACATCCCGCCTTAGCCAAGGGTCTTCCAAGCCCACCCTCTTTTTTTTATACTTCAATAATTCCATATTTATCACTTGATGTTGCCTAGTAAAGTCATCCGGGAAGAACTTCTCGACACAAGTAAAGACCACATCCATGACAAGAGGATCATGTTGTAAGCTTGGATTTTTTTAAGAAGTAATAAGGATTCAAGAGGTAAGCCGCCAAATGTAGTGGACTATCAAGTCGACCTTCAGCTTTTTTTTCAACAATCTCCAAGATTGGATGGTAACACACAATGAGCAAATTAAGATGAGCAAACACACTAATGGTCAAATTTTCAATTTTCAGAAGTCTATGAATTAACTTTTTAAGCAAGTTCATAGAATTCTTTCTTTCACTTTTCAATGTTCAGAAATAAACCAAAAGGGACATTGGGGTCACAAATTGTCTAAAAAACAAAACAGAAAAAAAAAATTTGACCACACACAGGGACGCACACACTCTCGCACGACACACCACACACACTCTCGTACGAACACACACACTCTCTCGCACGACACATAGTGTCGACACACACACACTGTCACTCGCACGCACACAATGTCGCACACACACAGCGTACCTCAGTGTCTCTCAGCTTATGAGCTTCTCTTCTTCTTCTTCTTCTACTTCTTCTTATTCTTCTTCAGCTTTTCTTCTTCTTCGGCTGGTCGACTCGTGACTGTGGTGTGGTAGTCGTCTCCTTTCTCTCTCTCTCTCTTAATCTTGGAATGAACGACTAGTGTGGTGGCCGAACTACTTTTTAGGGTTTTGCCCTTATTATTTTAAGAAAATTACAATTCCATCCCTAGGCCTCCTGGGCCGGCCTAGGCCCGGCCTAGACAAGGCCTAAATCCTTATGGGATTTTTGCAAGGATTAGGTGAAAATCCAGGAGGTTGGGCAAGGCATAGGGCCTAGGCGGGGCTTAAGCAGAGGCCTAGGAGGGTTTTTTAGAACACTGTCAAGTGGAATTCATTACAGTAAGGAATCCAAAACATTTTTGGCTTAAAAATGTTGATAACCTTATTCTCTTGGGAGAAGCCATTTTTGGTATGGTCAGAAATTTATTTGTTTCATCTTTTGTCTTCTCTCTTCTCTAATTTTGTTTATTTGTGGTGGACACATCATGATTGTTTGCATCTGAAGGGAACAAGTCTACTTTGTTCTTCATGAGCTTAGGCTAAAACTCTGAGGTTCTTGCCAAACCAAGTTATACTGATATTGAATTCTTCAATTAGAAGCGTAGAGGAGGCCAAATATTAAACAAGATTCCTTTTTTCGAAAGAAAAATGTTAAACAAGAAATAAGGAAAAGGAAACTGTGTTGAGTATTTCACACAACAAAATTAAGAAACCAGTGCACAAGTTATGTGACTATTGCTTAATTAGCTAGATGTTACATGGACACCGGTACGTGAGTCGAGCGCAGTACGTGTTTAATCATCAGACTTCCCAAAATCTTCATGAATCTGATGACACATGTCAATAAATATGTATTTTCATATATTTCTGAGAGAAAATAGTGTTTTCATGAAGTAACAACTAATAGGAGTCCAATAGGAGCATTTTGTCCATTTTGAAAGTAGCTTTTAAGTTATACATGTACACAACATGTTTCTTGGTGTGTCGAACCTGAAGTGTCGGGCACAATCCCACAACCATGTGCCGTGTAGCTGACATTGGTACTTTAACCTATTAAAACATGTAACCTGTTGTAGCCAAAACTGCACTAGTGCTGTTGTATTGGATCCGCTCCTTCGTGTACCTGCAAAGAATGAGGACGAGCAAGTTGACTGTGTTTGATGTGAACTTGGTTAGCCCTTTATATAGGCTTAGGTATTCGAGTAAAGTAGGTTTGATGTTTATGCAATTATAATAGTATTTTTGATGGCTACAAACTCAACTTATAATTACTTTATATTTCACATATTTTATGTTCGTTCACTAACTTATAAGATACTAATGCTTTTCATTGGTTTCATGCAGATTGGGTGTGGATACGGTGGATCGGTTGATAGTCGGCCACATCTTATTACGTAGTCTAACAAAATTGTTATGTAGTCTTACAAAATTGTTATGTAGTGAACAATGGTGTGGATATGGTGGATCAGTAGATAGCGGACACATCTTGTTACTTTTGTTATGTAGTCTAACAATTTTTTGTGTAGTGAATAATTTGCTAATACTTTTGTTAATTTTTAGTTTTTTTTTGTTGGGTACGTGAACAACTAACGATATTAATTCTTGTTGTTTAATGAAGTTACTCAGAAACATTGAGACTCTTTATGTTTAATATGATTCTCTTTTGGTTTTGAAAATTATTGTGATAAACAGGAACGAACAGAATTATAGCATATTCAAATAATTTTATTTTCTAGAATATATAATTTTAGCGACAAAATTATTTCGTCGCTAATACAAGCAACCCAATTTATATATTTGGCGACAAAATTATTTCGTCGCCATTGCATATGCTGAAAATGAATTGGCGACGAAAATTGTTCGTCGCCATTGCATATGATGATTTGGCGACGAAATATTTTCGTCACCATTGCATATGCTGAAAATGAATTGGCGACGAAAATAATTCGTCACTATTGCATATGATCAATTGGCGATAAAATTTTTTCGTCGCCATTGCATATGCCAAAAATGAATTGGCGACGAAAATAATTTGTCGCCATTGCATCTGATGAATTGGCGACGAAATATTTTCGTCGCTAATGCAAAATTACTACAAAAAATGACTCATTTTGGCGACAAAATGCGCATCAATGGCGACGAAAATTGTGATCAATAGCGACGAAATAATTTCGTCGCTATTTTTGTCTATGGCGACAAAAGATAAATTTCGTCGCCAGGGACCTTTGGCGACAAGGCAAAGGCGACAAAATTGGCGACGAAATTTTTTCGTCGCTAAAGCCTTTAGCGACGAAAAAATGACTTTTGGCGACGAAATCTGTTTGTCGCCAAAGCACATTTTTGTTGTAGTGAATAGTCTAGATAACTCTTAATAAGGGTTGGCCGCATGGTTGTTAATTCCACACACACACGGGTACATGATGGTAATACATTTGTATATTTTACTTGGTAATATAGGGGAGCATGTGGATCTCTTTCATGGGTTGATAGAGGATATTATATCCTTGTAGAGTTGAATTAACAGTTTAATGGAAGGGGAAATTCTACAAGTTATTCTAAATTTTCTTGAGCTTAAAATTGGAATTTTGTGGGTATATTCACTGCAAACCCTCACGAGACAACACTCGTCCACTAGGGGGAACCTAGGGGTTTAACGGCTTGTTGCATTCGCTAAATGCAACCGCGATTCCTGCGAAAGTGAGTTAGGATTTTTTTTTTCTCTTTATCTTAGTTTAGGTTGTTTTTAGTTTTTCTTTGTTTCTTAGTTGTGGTAGTATTAGTTTAGGAGTTTTTATTTCATTTTTTATTTTCGCTTTATCGCTAGGGACTAGCAATAAGCTAGTTGGGGGTTGTGCAAAGCGGGGGTATTTGTAAAATACAACCGCGCTAAAAGAAAGAATTGCATTAGTTTTGATCACAACTTCCCGTTTTATCTGCAATTTGCATTACAATGCTAGTTTTAGACAATATGATTAATCTATGATAAGTTGTATTGTTTTAGCTACTATTTGTGCAGGTTCATGCTGCTGTATAAAAGACTGAAAGATTTGATAAAAAGGAGATGCTTTGTTTCAAAGAAGGAAGATTGAAGAAGAATTGCAGAGTTCGATCGATCGACATAGTTCGAGCGATCGAGGTTTCGATCGATCTAAGGAAGTTAAAGCGATCGAAATGTCAAGACATTCAATCGATCGAGAAAGTTTCGATCGATCGAAAGTGCCTTTTATCAGATTATACGCGCATGCAGCAGTTGCGGGTTTTAAACCCTAGCTCTTAGGTTTACTATATATCTTCATATTGTGTACGTCCAAAAAGGACGCCCAACTTTGTTTTATCAGTTTTAGATAGAGAAGAGAGAGTTTTTCCTTGGTTTTTGTAGATTTTATTGAAGATTTATCATTGTGAACCGGATTTCTTTAGTTAATACAAGTTTATCTTCATTCCAGGTTTTTGATTTATTGTTTATCTGTTTTCTGCACTTAGTTAATCGTAGTTTACTTGTTAATCTCGTAGTGTTTTATGTTAGTTAGATTACAATCATTAGTTTTATAGTTTTAATGCAAAACTTTCAAACAAACAGAGTTTTAATGAATCTTTACGTTAAATATCAATCTGTGGTACTCCAGACAATGTCTGAGTAGTCCTAGAGTTGGGAAATCGCGATGAAATCGTGATTTTAGGCCTCTGCCATGCAATATTTTTATTCCTGTGTTCGATCGATCGAAAGTATGTCGATCGATCGAGACAGTGACTTAGTCGAGCGATCGAGTAAATATCGATCGATCGAGAGATGAAGATATTCGATCGATCGAAAGCGCGTCGATCGATCGAGGATTCTGATTCTTGAGAACACCCACAACAGTATTCTAAGACTTTCTGTTTTAAGGATTTGTTATCAAATTGTCCCCAAATGCTCAGTTTGTCAAAACAGTCTTTAAACTTAAGGCCTTAAGGCATTTTCTTTCAATATATTTTGCAAACCACCCTCAATGCTAACACCATTGTAGGTGAGAGTCTTAACTATTGGATTAAACCGTTTTCATGTATTTCAAACTTAATTGAGATGATGTAGTCCCGGTCATGAAAGGGCTATTGATTCTATATCTTTAGAGAAGTACAGAATACTGTAGTAGGTGTACTCCTTTGAGCTTAATTGCAATTGCATGGTAGAAGGATAGGTCACGGTGGATTCGCGTGATCCCAACACTTTCTTTTATTAAGAAGAACCGTTTCTTTTAGAATCTTGCTTAGTTAGTTAATCGTTAGTTAAGTTAATTTAGTTGTCTTTAATTCTAGTAGTTGTTAACTGTGGAACTTTGTGTTCTACACTTCGTTTTAAATATTGATTTTTGTTTTCTCTTTAGAGTCTAATCTAGGTAGTTTAATTCAACACCTTCCCTGTGGGATCGACCTGGACTTAATCCAGTTACTACTTGCACGTCTACCTACACTTGGGTATTGCACACAAGAGCGCACAACTTTTTATTCGTGCCAAGTTTTTGGCGCCGTTGCCGGGGAAGGCGACGAGTTAATTCTTAGATTACCTCAATCTCTCTTCATCTATTTCTCTTTTTTGTTTTCTTTATTTAGTTCTCTAGGTAAACCTTCACCCTAGGGACTCTCCTAGTTCATGTCCGAGAATTCTATTGAAGGATTCTTTGGAAATCCATTCTACCGCTCTGACTCTGATAGTTCCATCAACCCGATTATCACTCCAACTGCATCAATGGATGATCATCAGAGTGAAAATGGTGACAATGTTGTGGTGCCAATTGATGAGGCACTCCGTCCTCTTTGCGATCTTATGCAACCAGAACATGCACCTACGCCCTCTTGCATTCAAATCCCACCGCATAATGGCGAATTTCAGTTTCGCAATGGGATGATTCAATTGCTTCCCACTTTTCATGGGATGGAAAGCGAGAAGGCGTATTTACATGTCACCGATTTCGAGGATGTTTGCAAAACATTCTCGCAAAATTGTCCTAGGGAGGTGACGCATTTAATGCTATTCCCCTTCACTTTGAAAGATAAAGCGAAGGCGTGGCTTCACTCCCTAAAGCCTAATTCAATTTTCACCTGGCATGCGATGAGCACCGCATTTCTGAAGAAATTCTATCCTACTCGCATGACCACAGATCTTCAGCGTCAAATTAATTCCTATAAACAAAAGAGCAATGAAACCTTCACACAAGCGTGGGAGCGTTTCAAGGATTTGCTTCTCTCATGCCCACACCATGGGTTTGAGAAATGGCGAACGATTAGCTTCTTTTATCAGGGATTGAATGGTGAAACAAAGAAGTTGGTGGAAACAATGAGCTCTGGGCCATTTCTGCGAAAAAACACTGAAGAGGCTGAGGCCCATTTCGAATGGTTAGCTGAATACGCTCATGAATGGTCAAATTCTGACAATATCTCACGATCACAGATATCCTGTGTAGAAGAGAAAAGCCTATATCAGCTAACCAATGAAGATCGCCTCATGACTAAGTATGCAGAGCTAGCAAAGAAGGTGGAAGAGTTAAGCATGAAAGGAGAGAGTTCTAGGCAAGTCATGCCTGAAGAACCATGTGGCACATGCAACATGTTGGGACATACAACTCAGTATTGTCCTAATGTGCCATATTTTCAAGAGCAAGCCCCTGTAGAGATGAATGCCATGCAAGGTTTTCGAGGGGCGGGGAATTCCAACAATACTTTTC
The DNA here is from genome assembly GCA_033977485.1 of Hydrangea macrophylla. Classification (NCBI taxonomy): domain Eukaryota; kingdom Viridiplantae; phylum Streptophyta; class Magnoliopsida; order Cornales; family Hydrangeaceae; genus Hydrangea; species Hydrangea macrophylla. The sequence continues at coordinate 56,479,982 of CM066996.1, forward strand.
AAAGTAATAATAGATGGAATCACCCCGGTTTTGATTGGAGAAATAATGCTGGGGCCCAAAATCAATATGAACAGCAGCCCTACAACAATAATCAGTATCAAGGGCAAAACAATAGGCCGCCCCAGCATTACAATCAAAACAGAACTAATAATTACAATCAAGCTCAACCCTCCAATGCACCACAAACCAATGCCTATGTGCCCCCGCACAAGAAGGTACAAGAGGAGGAGCCACTTGCTAATGCCAATCTAACGCAACAACTCATCCAAATGATGAGTAAAATGTCTGCCACGTTAGAGAGGATAGATGCACGGCAAGAGAGCTCAGGAGGAACATTTCCTGCCCAACCACTTCAGAACCCCAAGGGACATAACAATGGTCCTAATAATCAAGAACATGCTAAAGCTGTGACCACACTGAGAAGTGGAAAAATCATAGAAAAAGGCATACCTCTGTCCACTCCCGAAGTGTACAAAGAGGGGGAAGTGTTGGATGAAGAAGTTGAGCTACCATCTACTCGAGAGAAGGAGCCGTCTACTAATGACGAACCAATAAAGGAAAACCTTGAAGCTCCTAGAGTAGAAGAAGAAGTTGAGCGAAGGCCGGGAAAGGAATCTGTTAAGGAGGAACCACCAAAATGCCCCTTTCCTGCACCTTATCCTCAACGGTTGAAGAAACCCAAGAATGAGACAAAGAATCAGGAGTTTTTGGAATTGTTTAAGCAAGTTAAGATTAACCTTCCACTCCTAGATGCTATCAAGCAGGTGCCGGCCTATGCAAAGTATCTCAAAGATCTATGCACGGTCAAGAGGAGGCAAAGCGTGAAGAAACATGCTTATGTCGCGTGCCAAGCTAGCGCGATCATTCAAAACGAGTTGCCTCCAAAACTCAAAGATCCCGGTACACCTACTGTCTCATGCAGAATTGGGAATCAAAAGATAGACAACGCACTCCTTGATTTAGGAGCAAGCGTTAATCTGCTGCCATATTCAGTCTATAAACAGCTAGGGTTGGGTGAACTCAAACCCACTCGAGTTGCTTTGCAGTTGGCAGACAGATCCGTGAAGTACCCTAGAGGGGTATTAGAGGACGTCCTGGTCCAAATAGACTCGTTTGTATTTCCGGTGGATTTTGTGATATTGGACACAGAACCTGTGTCTAATCCTGGTGCACATATCCCGGTTATCTTTGGACGGCCGTTCCTCAACACCATCGATGCCACAATCAAGATTAGAAGTGGTATCATGACAATCGTATTCGGGAACATGACATTGAATGTCAAGATCTTTTCTAATCCCCGACCTGAAGAATACGATGATGAGGAGGAAGTCCATTATATAGACACGGTCATTGAAGATGAAGTTGACTTGGTCGACTACAAAGATCCTTTGGAAGTTGTGATGACACAATTTGGCGATAACTATCAGCCTGAAGAGTCAACTCCATTGGATGCTGACCTAAATCAGACGTGTCTTATGATGGATACGATAGAGGAGGATAGAGCCGATTGCATGTGGGTAATGCCATATGAACAACTGCCTCCTAAAACCAAGTTGGTAATGCCCTCTAGCTTCCAGTTCCCGGAGTTAGAATTGAAGGAGCTCCCAAAAGAGCTGAAATATGCATTCCTAGGAACTGGAAAAACTTATCCTGTAATTATTTCATCGGCTTTAACTCATGAACAGGAAAGTAAGCTAGTGGATATGCTGAAAAAACATAAAGATGCTATGGGATGGACAATTGCTGACCTCAAAGGCATAAGCCCATCCATATGCACGCATAAGATATATCTGGAGGAAGACGCCAAACCCTCAAGGCAAATGCAAAGGCGTCTGAATCCCAACATGCAAGAAGTGGTTAAGAAGGAAGTGCTTAAACTACTTGATGTTGGGATGATATATCCGATATCTGACAGTCCTTGGGTTAGTCCTACCCAAGTAGTTCCAAAGAAAGCTGGCATAACAGTCATTCCGAACAAAGAGGGTGAATTAGTACCGACACGTGTCCCCACTGGATGGAGAATGTGTATTGATTACAGGAAGCTAAATACTGTGACCCGAAAGGATCATTTTCCTTTGCCATTCATGGATCAAATGCTAGAACGAGTGGCGGGTCATAAGTATTACTGCTTCTTAGATGGATACAGTGGGTATAATCAAATTGAGATTGCTCCTGAAGATCAGGAGAAAACCACGTTCACGTGTCCATTCGGTACTTTCGCCTACCGACGAATGCCATTTGGCTTATGTAATGCACCGGCTACCTTTCAGCGGTGCATGCTAAGCATTTTTAGTGACATGGTCGAAAACATCCTTGAAGTATTCATGGATGACTTTTCAGTTTTCGGCCATAGCTTCGAGGATTGCCTCAGCAATCTCGAACAGGTTTTAATGAGGTGTGAGGACAAACACCTAGTCTTGAATTGGGAGAAGTGTCACTTTATGGTGACCAAGGGTATAGTTCTAGGCCACATAATATCCGATGAAGGAATCCAAGTGGATAAGGCTAAGATCGACATAATCTCAAACCTACCTGTCCCCCGTACAGTGCGAGACATTCGTTCATTTTTGGGGCATGCGGGTTTTTATCGTCGATTTATCCAGAATTTCAGTGCAATCTCTCGACCCCTTTGTCAACTTCTTGTCAAAGATGCACCTTTCGAGTGGTCAGAGAGTTGCCAGAAGTCCTTCGAGGATTTAAAAGATCTCCTCACCTCCGCACCTATAATACAGGCACCCGACTGGAGTTTGCCTTTTGAATTAATGTGCGATGCTAGTGATTACGCCATTGGCGCAGTCCTAGGCCAAAGGAAGGACAATAAGCCGCATGTGATATACTATGCCAGCCGAACCTTAAATGAAGCTCAAATGAATTACACTACTACTGAAAAGGAGCTGCTGGCCGTAGTATTCGCTCTGGACAAGTTTAGGTCTTACCTGATAGGGTCGCCAATCGTCTGTTTTACAGATCATTCGTCCCTCAAGTATCTTTTGTCAAAGAAAGACGCTAAACAACGGCTTATCCGCTGGATACTCTTACTCCAAGAGTTTGATTTAACAATCAAGGACAAGAAAGGAGTAGAGAATGTGGTTGCGGATCATTTATCCCGGTTGACTTTTACCGATAACACTGAATCCCAATCCATTAAAGATGAGTTCCCAGATGAACAGCTACTGGCAGTAAGTAGTCTGCCTTGGTATGCTGATGTGGTAAACTACCTGGTCACGGGTGAGACACCGACTCATTGGTCGAATCAAGATAGGAAACGGTTCCTCTCGTTCGCACGCCATTTTTTCTTTGATGACCCATACCTATTCAAATACTGTGCTGATCAGGTCATCAGGCGTTGCGTACCCAACGAGGATATAACCGTAATCTTAGCGTCATGCCATTCTGAGGCATGCGGTGGCCATTTTGCGTCACAGAAGACCGCACAAAAAGTGTTGCAAAGCGGTTTTTACTGGCCCACAGTCTTCAAAGATGCTTATTCCTTTTGTAAGACATGCCAACGCTGTCAAAAGCTTGGAACCATTTCTAAAAGGAATTCTATGCCTCTAACCCCTATCATCACAATTGAGATATTTGATTGTTGGGGCATAGATTTTATGGGCCCGTTTCCCAAGTCGAATAACTGTGAGTACATACTCCTTGCTGTGGAGTATGTATCGAAATGGGTAGAAGCGATACCAACGAGACGAAATGATCACAGAACAGTCATGTCATTTCTCAGAGAGCATATTCTGTCTCGTTTTGGTACTCCGAAAGCTTTACTAAGTGATCAAGGCAAGCATTTCTGCAATAAGCCCTTGGAGTCACTTCTCAAGAAATACGGAGTCCATCATAAAATCGCTCTTGCTTATCATCCACAGTCAAATGGGCAAGCAGAATTGGCTAACCGAGAAATCAAGCATATTCTCGAGAAAACGGTTAGTTCTAATCGAAAAGACTGGGCATACAAATTGACTGACGCGTTATGGGCATACCGTACTGCCTATAAGACGAATCTTGGTATGTCCCCGTATAGACTAGTTTACGGGAAAGCTTGCCACCTTCCTGTTGAAATTGAACATAAAGCTTATTGGGCGACACGCTCATTGAACTTTGATATTCAAGAGGGAGGTCAGCTACGCAAGCTCCAACTTGCAGAGCTAGAGGAAATACGACGAGATGCGTATGACTCTGCAAAGTTGCATAAGGAAAAGTTGAAGGCTCGACACGATCGTACAATTTTTCGTAAATCATTTGAGCCGGGGCAGAAAGTGTTGCTGTATGACTCTCGCCTCCATCTTTTCCCAGGAAAACTCCGTTCCCGGTGGACAGGCCCGTTCATCGTAAAGACTGTTTTTCCACATGGGGCGGTTGAGATTGTCAATCCCAAGAACGATGAGTGTTTCAAGGTCAATGGCCAAAGATTGAAGCCGTTCTCGGAGAATTTTCGCACTGAAGTGGAGCACATCCAGCTGGATGAGCCCAGCTATTCCACCACTTAAAAATCTCAAGTGGAATTCCAACTTGTTGTTGTATTTCTTTTCTTTCCCTGTATTTTAGTTTCTTTCTTTCTTTTGTGTTTAGTTGTTCTTTCTTTCGTATTTGTGATTTAGTTCTAATCCATTATTCCTTAAACCACTCTGTTGCAGGTGAATATGCGAGGTGATGATGTCCATTCAATCGGTTCATGGGCTGATTCCGAGTGTTGTTGTGGCACCTGGACTGAGGGTGAACCCACGCCCTGCCCCTTGCATCCTTATGATCCTGAGGTTCACACTCAAATCAATGCTTCCATCGGATATATCCCATTCGACCCTGCTCTCCTGGACATCAATCCGTTTGAAAATATGGACTTTCCTAATGAGGAGGAGTTGGATGAGGAAGAAGACCTGTACATGGGGAGAATGGTGGATGATGCCCTCATGGCCCAATGGGAAAACGATGATATGTGGGAGCCATGGGAAGATCATATCCTCCAGGATGTCGTCCCAGAACGTCACAATGCAATCTTTGTTTTTGTTGACGATTTCCTTACCCCCGAGTTGGTCCCATACCGCTATGTGCACTTGAGCTATTTGCTTTTCCGGCTTCAATGCCCTTTACCTGCTAGTGCATTTTGGGAATCCCTGCTGATAGTGAGGTTGGAACTTGGTCATTTTTCTGTGTTTTGTTTGTTTCTGTTCCTTGTTTTCCTTTCGTATTTTATTTCTTGTGTTCCGTTATCTTGATGTCGTTTTGTTTATTTTATTCTTTGTTTTTCTTTTCTTTGTCAGGATTGTCACTATGAATCTTCCATACCCACCTATTTTCCTTCCACATCAGCTCTTTCATGGCTTATACATTCAACGGCCGCAGACTCCGCCACAAGAGGAATGTCCATTGCGCAATATCACTCCGTTATCCCTATCTCCATGCGGATCACCTCTTGCCAATGCTATCACTTCCTTAGAGACGCCAGATTTGTTCGATGATGTCCTTGCTGCTTTCCGACTGTTCTGGGAAAGGGAATCATCGAGCCTGGACTCCGTTTTTGAAGATTTGGTGCCGCATGAAGCAATTGTGGAAGAGGATCTTTTCACGCTCAAAGAATAGTGCCACACTCCAGTTGTTTTCATTGATTCCCTTTTATGTTTATCAATTGGAGTGTAATCTTTGACAGACATGTTTTTGGTTTTAGTTTTATTTTAGTTTTCTTTAGCTCAATAAGGTTTAAATACCAATTGGGAGGCAATACTGTGTAGTTTGGATGTTTTTAAAAGGTTTTATTTAATTCAAATTGCAAATTTTCTATTTGAGAATGCGTTTTTGGCTTACTGGCTCTGTCTTTGCACTGTTTTTATCTTTCTGCTGTTTGTCCAGAATACTTTAGATCTGTTGGGGGTACTTGGTTCATCCATTCTGTGATATCTTGGAATTTCCAGGTTCGATCGATCGAATATATCTCGATCGATCGACTATTTCTTATCCTCGATCGCTTGAAAGTTCTCAATCGATCTAAAGTTAGATCGATCGAACTTTCTCGATCGATCGAGATTTGTATTTTAACCGAGGCTTTCAGCGTACACTTCTTCAGTCTCTTCATCTCCTCCACACTCTCAAGCGATTGAGCACAGAGAAGAGACTCGGGGCGATTCTTCAGTTCCCATCCATTCACTCGGTTATTCGAGGAGATTATAATCCCCAGATCATCACCCTCACCTCCGGCATCCCTCGCTCTACACAGAAACCGAGGTAAGGTCTCGAGTTTTTCCCCCCCTCGTTTTCATTTGATTCCATTTCCTATGGGGTGCCCCCAGTTGTGTTTAAGCCCATGTTTCTTCTTGTTTGTCGTGTTTTGTTTGTGTTTGGGCCGTTTCTGTTCTCGGAAATGGTTCCCGCACATTCGCTGTTCTCGATCGATCGAGATAGGTTCGATCGCTCGAACCTTGCACTTTCTCAATCGATCGAGCTAGGTTCGATCGCTCGAATCTTGCTCTTGCTCAATCGATCGAACATTGTTCGATCGCTCGAACTCCAGCAGTTTCACATTCTTTTCAGTTTTGTCTTGTTTTGATTTCTTTTCTGTTTCTCTTCTATTTTCAGGGGCCCACAATGAACCCTGTTACGGGTTACCACAGGGAGAAGCCCTTTGACCTGGCTATTCCTGATCCGGTCCCACTCCATGGCTTCCGGAACACCCCCGACCGCCAGTGGTTCACGAGATATTTTCAGACTCGACCGGTCATGCTAGAGCGACCACTAGAGACGGTCTGGCTCGATACTCCCTGGTTTCTCGCCCGCATCCGGGCCATGCCACACTGGTACGATTTGCTCTCTCAGGCCAAGAGAGTGAATCTCGCATGGATTCGCGCAGCTTGCGCGACGATGATCAGAGATCCCGGTGCCGCATTCACACTACGATCGTTCTTTCGCGGCCGGGAGATCGTGTTCAGCCCTGCTACTGTTTCAGCTGCTCTTGGAGTCCCTGAGGTGCCTGATTGTGTATGCCCACACCGTGACGGTACACCAGTGCTCTCACCCACTGCTGTTATCCGAGCGCTTACTGGAGGAGCATTACCGAGCTGGGATGGTATGGCACTGATTGCAGATATTTACCTGACCGATGATTACCATATGCTCCACCTCGCGTTGAGCAACTGTTTATTGGTCACCTCCTACCGGGAGAAGATTGCCCCCTGGTATGCACATGTGTTATATGCCATAGGGACGGGGTTGCCTGTTTGTTTGCCTCGCTTATATATTGACTTCATGAGGCACCCCACTCGCTACACTGCTGCCAAGAAGCACCTGAAAGGTGCTTGGGCTATTCACAGAGTGATTGAGCGTGCTGGCCTCCTTCCCTTACCGGGCGATGCGACATCTCAGGCTCGCAGTCGTTTTGGTGAGGCTGCTTCTCGCCGCTCAGATGCTCAGAGGAGGAGAAGAAAGGGCAAGGGGAAAGCGAAAGTTGGAGGGAAGAGGAAGAGAGCTGATGGCACCGATACTGAGGGTGCGGCTTCTGGGACGCCCACTGAGGCTGAGGAGCCAGATTCGGAGGAGGATGATCCCATTCGGGAGGTGGCACGTTTTGAGCTGAGACAGAGATCTCAGGCTCCAGCCCAGGGAGAGTCGTCATCTGCGCCTCCCCCGACTATTCATGATCTATTATTGGAGGAGAGGGAGGCACGGATGCGGCTTGAGGGTAAGATTGATCATATCTCTACCCTGCTGACTACACTACTGGTCCAGCTTGGGTTTGACCCGTTTGTGCCCCCATCTGCTGCCGCTGCACCACCACCTGCTGCCGATCCATCTCCTACTGTTGTTCCTGTTACCACTGCTGCTGATCCATCATCATCCGCTCCATCCATGACCGATCTTCCATCTACTTCTGCCGATATTCTGACAGCTACCGCACAGCCACCGCCTGCTCCCATCGACATCCCGTCTGATGTGGCTGAGGATGCTCCGTCTGGAGTTGATTAGTATTTTTTAGGGGAGGTGGTGTTTCTGTATTCATAGTTATTTGGTATTTTGGTTTGGCTTGGTTGGACAGGTTGGTTTATGTGTTTTGTTTTTTTTTGTTTTTTTTTTTGTGGTTGTTTGGGTATGTATGGATATCACTACTGTTATTTCATTTCTCTTCATTCCAGTGGTTAATGTTGTTTGGATCATAGTTTTACTTGTTTTTTTTTCTTTATCTATTGATCTGTTGTTTTGGAGATTGTGTTTTATATTTCTATGCCAGGTTGCTATGCTTCTTATCATCGCGTTACACTATACAGGTGATACCTATCTATTTTAATTGTTGAAAATCAACTTCTGGGACTATGTTGTTTTCAGTTGGGGGTAGGAGATAATAGATAGGTATACACCCGTGACGATCAAGTTTTGCACTTGGATATGCTTTAAATTTAAGAACAAGAACACAGTCTGTTAAAATTTTGAAATTTTGAAATTTTTATTGGATCTTATTGATAGAATGATTTTGAATACTCTCTCCCGCTTGTTAATTAGGCAATGATACATTTGTAGTATTCTTATCTTTTTATGGATTAAATCCACGCGTTTTTCTGTATCACTAAAATAAATTGCATTTGTAAAGCTAGTATGTACCCAATACTTTTGTGCACTAATTGGCAGCTATGTAGAAAACCTGAAAATTGAGTTAAAATGAATATTGTACGAAAAGAACAACTAGTGGAAGCTAATAACCCTTTGGGAGTTTTTTGAGCCAATCTTCATTTCTGAGGGAATTCTCATACATTGTCGAATGGTTTTTTTTTCTTGCGTATATTTGTGAATTCGTTGTTAAGTCTCAGTTTTCTTTAAAAGTTTTGACTGCTTGTTAGAGGAGAATGTTCAGGATTTACCAATTAAACTCAATGAACACTTAAGTGCTAAAAATTGAAAGTTGAGAAAATGATTCAAGCCATCGTATTACCCATTCCTTTACCTAACATAGCCTACTTACATTCATTGAATCGTTTCACCCCTGATCCCACCTCAGATAAATATTTCCAATAAAAATCACAAGAATCCAAATCCTTGATTTATACCTTGACCTCATCGAACTGTTTGATAAATTTATTGAGAATGAGTCATCAAAGTATGTGAAATGGAAGGAAGTTGTTGTGGGATATTCCAGGTTAAAAAAAAAAAAAAAAAAAAAAAAAAAAAAAAAAAATGATGATGAATGAAGGAGTTATATAAAAAAAAAAAAAAAAAAAAAGAAGAAATGAATGGGAGATTGGGTGGAGAAAAGAATAAAGAATAAAAAGAGAAGTGGAAATTCCATCACATACTAAAAAGCACACTCTTCTCTACAACACCCCCACCTACTAAATAAAAGCCATAATTCAAAGTCTTGAAGATTCTCAACAATTGATTTGAACATGAAAGTGTGAGTTGAGTTATCCACGGTATTTCGCTCCTCTAGTAAGTAGTATTCCATTCATGAGACTATACACTCTTAAATGTCCGTTTTTCATAGAGTCAAGTATGAAAGCATTAGCACTTAGAATATCATCTTTATCAAAGCTTTCATACTATGTGCGATCATTATAAAGCAAGTTTCTGAGAGACGTTGTTTTTTGAGTGTGACCAATGTGAGAATTGAGCTAAAACTGCAAGTTTCCAAAGTACAATAGTCTAGATAACTCTTAATAAGGGTTGGCCGCATGGTTGTTAATTCCACACACACACGGGTACATGATGGTAATACATTTGTATATTTTACTTGGTAATATAGGGGAGCATGTGGATCTCTTTCATGGGTTGATAGAGGATATTATATCCTTGTAGAGTTGAATTAACAGTTTAATGGAAGGGGAAATTCTACAAGTTATTCTAAATTTTCTTGAGCTTAAAATTGGAATTTTGTGGGTATATTCACTGCAAACCCTCACGAGACAACACTCGTCCACTAGGGGGAACCTAGGGGTTTAACGGCTTGTTGCATTCGCTAAATGCAACCGCGATTCCTGCGAAAGTGAGTTAGGATTTTTTTTTTCTCTTTATCTTAGTTTAGGTTGTTTTTAGTTTTTCTTTGTTTCTTAGTTGTGGTAGTATTAGTTTAGGAGTTTTTATTTCATTTTTTATTTTCGCTTTATCGCTAGGGACTAGCAATAAGCTAGTTGGGGGTTGTGCAAAGCGAGGGTATTTGTAAAATACAACCGCGCTAAAAGAAAGAATTGCATTAGTTTTGATCACAACTTCCCGTTTTATCTGCAATTTGCATTACAATGCTAGTTTTAGACAATATGATTAATCTATGATAAGTTGTATTGTTTTAGCTACTATTTGTGCAGGTTCATGCTGCTGTATAAAAGACTGAAAGATTTGATAAAAAGGAGATGCTTTGTTTCAAAGAAGGAAGATTGAAGAAGAATTGCAGAGTTCGATCGATCGACATAGTTCGAGCGATCGAGGTTTCGATCGATCTAAGGAAGTTAAAGCGATCGAAATGTCAAGACATTCAATCGATCGAGAAAGTTTCGATCGATCGAAAGTGCCTTTTATCAGATTATACGCGCATGCAGCAGTTGCGGGTTTTAAACCCTAGCTCTTAGGTTTACTATATATCTTCATATTGTGTACGTCCAAAAAGGACGCCCAACTTTGTTTTATCAGTTTTAGATAGAGAAGAGAGAGTTTTTCCTTGGTTTTTGTAGATTTTATTGAAGATTTATCATTGTGAACCGGATTTCTTTAGTTAATACAAGTTTATCTTCATTCCAGGTTTTTGATTTATTGTTTATCTGTTTTTTGCACTTAGTTAATCGTAGTTTACTTGTTAATCTCGTAGTGTTTTATGTTAGTTAGATTACAATCATTAGTTTTATAGTTTTAATGCAAAACTTTCAAACAAACAGAGTTTTAATGAATCTTTACGTTAAATATCAATCTGTGGTACTCCAGACAATGTCTGAGTAGTCCTAGAGTTGGGAAATCGCGATGAAATCGTGATTTTAGGCCTCTGCCATGCAATATTTTTATTCCTGTGTTCGATCGATCGAAAGTATGTCGATCGATCGATCGAGACAGTGACTTAGTCGAGCGATCGAGTAAATATCGATCGATCGAGAGATGAAGATATTCGATCGATCGAAAGCGCGTCGATCGATCGAGGATTCTGATTCTTGAGAACACCCACAACAGTATTCTAAGACTTTCTGTTTTAAGGATTTGTTATCAAATTGTCCCCAAATGCTCAGTTTGTCAAAACAGTCTTTAAACTTAAGGCCTTAAGGCATTTTCTTTCAATATATTTTGCAAACCACCCTCAATGCTAACACCATTGTAGGTGAGAGTCTTAACTATTGGATTAAACCGTTTTCATGTATTTCAAACTTAATTGAGATGATGTAGTCCCGGTCATGAAAGGGCTATTGATTCTATATCTTTAGAGAAGTACAGAATACTGTAGTAGGTGTACTCCTTTGAGCTTAATTGCAATTGCATGGTAGAAGGATAGGTCACGGTGGATTCGCGTGATCCCAACACTTTCTTTTATTAAGAAGAACCGTTTCTTTTAGAATCTTGCTTAGTTAGTTAATCGTTAGTTAAGTTAATTTAGTTGTCTTTAATTCTAGTAGTTGTTAACTGTGGAACTTTGTGTTCTACACTTCGTTTTAAATATTGATTTTTGTTTTCTCTTTAGAGTCTAATCTAGGTAGTTTAATTCAACACCTTCCCTGTGGGATCGACCTGGACTTAATCCAGTTACTACTTGCACGTCTACCTACACTTGGGTATTGCACACAAGAGCGCACAACTTTTTATTCGTGCCACCAAGGTCTAGTTCTTTCAAGAAGAAAAGGTCAACCTCATCATCATTTTCAAAATACCCATCATCTTCAAAGAAATCTAGTTCTCCTTCATGGCTCAAACTACAAACTTCAGCACCTTTTGGGAGGATAACTACAAGCTCAGGTTCGGTTATGGGCATGATGTATACGGATGGGTGATAGTTGGGTGGGTTGAGGCTAATTAGGTTGGTATTTTGGGGTGGTGGCACAGCAAGATGATTTGGTAACGGGTTTCGGGTGATATTAGGTTGAGTGGATGGGGTACGATGATTTTGTTGTCAATAAGGTCTTGAATTTCATAGCGAAGTCGAGTGCAACAATCAGTGGAATGGCCAGGTTCTCGGTAAAAGGCATAGTATCTGGTGGGGTTATATCTTGGTGGGATCGAATTGAGGGTGGCCTTGGATCTAAAGGCTTAAGGTGGCCTTTTTGGATAAGTTGGTCTAGTATGGTGGACAAGGGTAGGTTAAGGTTGGTGAAGGTTCTAGAGCGGTTGTTATTTCGGGGGTTCGGGTTAGAATTTTGGCCAGGGTTTTGGTGAAGGACATTGATATCAGGTTTGGCATCATAGTTCCTCCCGTAGGTTTCCTCCTTGAATTATTTTCTTCATTTTTGGTTTTCCATCCCTCAAGGCATCATCTATCTTGGTATACTCAAAGGTGGTAATTGGCATGAAGCACGTGCGCTCATTGTAGATTGGTTACAGATTCTTCATGATCATACGGACTTGCTCTTTCTCGATTGGCCTATTTGTCATTTCAGTAGCCTTTTTCCTCCAACGGGTCAAGAATGTGGCGAAAGACTCCCGATTTTCCTTTCTAGTAGTCTCAAGGTCTTTGACAGTAACATCTAGCTCAGTGTTATAGACATATTGCTTCACGAATTTAGTCACAATATCCTCCACATATGGGTCATAGAGGATTTAAGAGCTAGGAACCATTACCAGGCTCCTCCAGACAGAGAGCGGGAGAATAGTTGGGCCAAGTGCTCATTCCCCAACCCCCGTAGGCCTCAAGGCGGTGACATACATCTTCAAGTGGCTCTTAGGATTCCCAGACCCATCAAACTTCTCTAGGTCAGGCAATTTGAATTTCTTGAGCAGTTTGATCTTTGAAGGTTCGAAGAAGCCCTCAAGGTCAAGGAGATAGTCTTTAGGATTTCCTCACTACACTTTTTAATCGGTCCAACTTATCCTTTACTTTCTTTTCGGGATACCCACATACATCATCATTGAACCAATCCTCCTCCTTGAAAGGATTCAGATCAACAGGGTTCATAGGTGCAATGGGAGGCGGAGGTGGTGGATCAACAACAGACAAGCCCTATGCATTCATGATTTTTTCCTAAACGATCAATGAGAAGTTGCAACTGCTTCCCCTGACGGGCTAAGGTATCCTTTAACGGTAGTATTCTTTCTTGCTCCTTAGCCATTGGTACGTACCCTTGTGTCTATAGCGCGGACTAATCTTCCTGAACCAGAGAGACGGACCCAAGAAGGCGTGCTTGTGGTCTTCTTTGGAGCCATGTTCACTTGTCTCTCTACAATTTCAATTTACAAATCTCGTTTAAACTCAAAATGATTGTGCCCCCCTTTTGGATTTGAAAATATTTTCTCTCTTTTTTTTTCCAAAATTTTCTTATGATATGCAAAAAAAAAATGACCTTGATCTAAATCATCATATAGCCAATTAAGTCATAATCGCATCATCAAGAATCCCTTTACATCCCATGCTCACCATAATCAGTGTCACACTAGTTATCCCATGCTTGGAGCTTCACGTGTGACAAGGTTTATGATTGCCTAGATCTGATTAGGGCTACTTCTAGCGAATAGGATGCAAACAAGGTTATGACTCGTTGTCCTATAGACACGTATTCCCAGTATAACACATAAGCAAACCATCTTCGTGTCATGTGGTGAGCATTTCATATGGATAAAATGCCTTAGGCATTAGGCAGGGCTATGTATCACATGTCGTATAGGCTTTCTTATCATTTCTAGTAATCCCAAAGGGCAAGTAAAGCGTGTGTGTGCACATTGTCATGATAGGTCAAGCCCTAAAGGATTAGATCTATGGCTTCTATATGCATCAAGGTGGATAGAGTCAACAAGGGTCCCTCGGCAAGTATCCTATATACCCCCATTACAGATTTAGTATGGTACGTAGACAACTTTTTATGCCATTAGGTACGTACTAGGGCAGAGAAGTCCTCTGCGGGCGGGGGGGGGGGGGGGGGGGATTTGATAGGCTACAGGCCCCCAGCTTTGGTGCTTTCAAGCTTCCTAAAACTAATGCTAGTGCGATCCTCATAATATAAAGTCAATGAACCTTAAAAAATTTGGAGTCTAACCCTCTTAGTTCAATCCCCAGCAGAGTATCCAATTGTGGGTACCCGAAGCAAGCTTGGGGCCTTAAAGGATTAAGCCCACTTGATTGATCCCATTACAAATCTCATGTCAAGAACCATGAGTGAGGTTCACCACCCTTCATTAGCCTTTATCCGATCCGATCCGATCCGATCCGATCCGACCGATTTGGATTACTCATATCTTGGATTCCATGGGACTTTTTATACCACTCGAGACAACGATAGATGCCCATGATCCATATCCGAGGCTGCACGAGTGAGTAATTCATATTTTATCCCACAAGGCTAAATCTGGAGATATCCTCACTAATAGAGTTGCAACTTGGTTTGATAAAGGAAATCAAGAAAACCAAATCTCTCAAGTCCAATGGATAGATAGCATTGCCCCGTCGTCACTAAAGAACTCGGTTCGGGGGTTAAGGAATGAGAGAGGAAGGAGCTAGATCGTGTTAAAACACCCCCTCTCGCCCCATCGTGAGATGGGCCTCTACTCAGCTTTCAAGATGATTAACTAGACATTTTGTGGATCGTTTCAATTATTTCTAATGCAATCCTTATTCAAGTTATAAATAACTAATAAAAGAAAAGCGTGCAAGAGACTGTACAAATGCATGCAATGCACATGCTAAAATAATAATTCGAGGACTAAACATATTACTACGCTCCCCTATGCATGCGAAAGGAAATAAAATAAATTAAATGTGAAAATCACACTCAAAACCCTAGGAAAAAAACATGATATCTATGCACAAATAATCATGTAAGGAATTAAAATTTATGTTTTATCCACCTAATCATGCTTCTATGTAATCCTAAGAAAGACGTAAATAAAACATAATATATAGATGATAATCTAAGAATATCCTACTATTCTAGGTATGGATAGTGTATGCATGTCCAAACATGGCTACTATGTGTAGTAGTGTGCATGTGTATCCCTAATTAAGTGTTATCCCTAGTATGGATAACCAACTATTCTACATGAGGATAGTGTGCGTGTGTATGCTTGTGCATGAATATGAATTAATTCATTAGTGAATTACTATGAATAACCTGATTCATGGATTTAACTAGGTGAATTAAACTAATATGCATGAAGTACATGGATTAACTAATTCATGAATTAATTAAATTACTACTATGCCTGGATATAAATAAACATGGATAGCCTACTATCCTAATTAATATGAATTACAATAGTATTTCTATATGAATGCCCTAAATCTAGACTCGTAGTTCCAAATTAAGGATTAATTATCCTCGGGAATCGGATATCTATATATGGATTGTGTGAATATATCAAATTATCAAGAGAACAACAAAAGGAAAAGAGAAAAGAGAGCTAGAGTTTCTTATAACATGAAATCTGAATGAATGAATACAATAGAAAAAAAAAATAGACAATGATAGTATATCTAGGTATACAGTATTACCCTAACTTAAATAAAAGACTAAACTACTCTAAAGCTAAATAAAACTAACTCTAATAGCTAATTCCAATACCCCCCCCCCCCCTCCCCCCAAACTCATGATGCTGCAACTAGAAGCATAGAGAGTTTGCCAACTAAAAAAAAAACGCTGAATCAGATGTGACTTTATAAACAAATCAGCAATCTACGCGGTAGAAAAAACAAAAGGCAAAGTGATAACTCCATGCTTAAGGTGATAACGAGTAATGTGACAATCAATCTCTATATGCTTGGCCCTTTCACGGAAAACTGAATTGTGAGCAATCTGAATAGCACTCTTATTATCACAATACATAGGTGAAGGACGAGGAAGAGAGACACCCATATTTGTAAGTAGCCGGTGTAACCAAACAACCTCACGGGTAGTCGAAAGCCATAGCACGATACTTAGCTTCTATAGAAGACACAGCAATAACATCTTACTTCTTGTTCTTCCAAGAAATGAGAGAATCACCCAAAAAAATACAAAATCTAGTAACGGACTTGTGATCTATAGGATCACTGGCCCAATCAGCATTAGAGTATGCACGCCGCTCCAAGGAAGAAGATGACAAAAGTAAAAGACTTTGAAACCGAGTGCCCCTCAAGTACCTCAAAATATGATGAACAGCAGCCCAATGAACTATAGTATGGGAAGTAACAAACTAACTAACAACATGAATAGCATGAGCAATATCCAGACGAGTAATAGTAAGATAAACCAAGCTACCAACAATAGTGCAATATAAGGTAGGATCAGGCAAAGGAATGCCATCAGAAGTGGAAAGGCGAACATTAAGCTCCAAAGGGGTATCAACAATCTTATTATCAGTATGGCGAGCACACTCAAGAATGTCACTTGTACACTTAGACCGAGAAAGAAGATACCCTTCTGGAGAAAAGGCTACTACTATCCCCAAAACTAATGTAGTGGACCTAAGTCCTTTATTTCAAAACATCGAGCTAATTCAGACTTCAACACTGCAATCCCGTCAATACCATCACCAGTAATAATTATGTCATCAGCATACAAAAAAAGCATAATACAACCATCAGTGGTACACCTAATAAAGAGAGTTGAATTATACTCACTCGGAAAAAACCCAAATGAGGTAATCACAGTGGAAAATTTCTCAAACCAAGCTCGAGGGACTTGTTTAAGACCATATAAGGCTTTCTTAAGCCTGCAAACTTTACCAGGACCATAAGGAACACCCGAAAGAGGAACCATATAAACCTCCTCTTGGAGGTTTCCATTCATGAAAGCATTTTTAACATTCATTTTAGTTATATGCCACTGACGAATAGAAGCAACTGCAATAAGAGTACAAATAGTAGTCATTTTAGCAACATAAGCAAAAGTCTCCTCGTAATCCATACCATACTGCTAGGAAAAACCCTTGGCAACCAATCTTGCTTTGTACTGCTCAACAGACCCATCTGACTTGGTTTTGATTTTATAAACCCAACGAGAACCAATAGCGCTCTTCCCAGAAGGTAAGGGAACCAAACTCCAAGTGTCTATCTTACACAATGCAAAGAGTTCCTCTGCAATAGCCTACTACCAAAGAGGATCAAAAGATGCCTCTTTATAGGATAGAGGCTCATAGAGATCATGAACTGAGCCTAAAGGGAAGCAAAATAATCCTAATAACAAGAATAAACAAAATCAGGTGATTGAGTGGACTTATGAGTGCGAGAAGGATAGCGAGGAGGTTCCACAGCCTTAGAAGGTGCTTGTGTAGCCTCTGGAAGGGAGGTAGCATCAGGCGGCAAGGTACCAGTATCGATAGAAGTAGAACCATGAGGTGAGACAATATCAGTGGTACATGAGGCTCGAGAGGGAAGACTATCGGTATCATCAGAGAATGGGTCAAGATGGATGATATCAGATTTAGTCAACTCATGATGATTATCAGGCATAGAAAAGAAGGGTATGTGCTCGAGAAACACAACATGGTGAGACACATGTAGTTTCTTAGTAACTGGGTCAAAGCAACGATATCCCTTCTGACCCTCACCATAACCTAGAAAAACACAAATAGCAGACTTTGGTGACAATTTGGCACGCTCTACATGAGGTTAATGGACAAAACAAGTATAACTAAACCTTTAAGAAAAAAATAATTAGGAGCATGCCCATACAATTTTTCAAAAGGTGACAAACTTGAGCAGTGAGAGGATAGAATTTTATTAATCAGATTGATAGCAGTAAGGAGAGTCTCTCCCCAAAAATCATTAAGGACATATGCAGACAATAAAGAGCGAGTAGTTTTAACAATATACCGATGTTTCCTTTCAGTAACACCATTTTTCTCAAGAGTGTCAGTACAAGAGGACTGGTGAATAGTTCCATCTAAAGCAAACAACTCACAAAATTTATGATAGGTGTACTCTCCACCTAAATCATATCTAAAACATCTGATGATAGTAGAATATTGAGTAAGTTGACAAAAGCACGAAAGGTATTGTAAATATCAAAGAAGTCTAAATTATGTTTCATAAGATAAACAAAACTGTAACGAGTGCAATCATCAATAAATGATACATAATATTGAGACCCCCCTCTTGTAGTAATAGAAGAGGGTCCCTAGACATCAGAATGAACTAAATCAAATGGTGCAAGAGAATAAGAAATACTTCTATTAAAAGGTAAAGCTAAAAATTATGCCAGTTTACAACCACTATAATTAGAAATATCATGAGTTTGTAAATCTCCTAATTTTCTTATAGAAGCTAAATATTTTAAACGAGAGGCTGAAACATGACCAAGGCGAGAATGCCATAAATAAAAACTAGACTAAGATGAACTCAAACGAAAGGATGACAAGTCAACAATAGAAGTTGCAACCACTGGTACATTAAGCTTGTCCAAGATGTATAATCCCCTTGCCTATAGCCTGTCCCAATCAGTATCTGAGACTGCAGATCATGCATATGACAAAAAGTAAAAAAAAAAAGAGACTAAGTAACCTGCATCATAAAGCTGACCAGCAAAAACAAGATATATAGTAAGTTTGGGAATGTGGTAAACACTAGAGAGAGATACATGAGGTGTGATAATAGACCCAACACCTGTTAATGGCGTGGGAGTACCATCACTAGTCATAACAGGCAAAGAGGAAGTAGGGCATAAGAAAGTAAAGGACGACAAGTTAGGTGACATATGATTAGAAGCTCCAGAGTCTAAGACCCAAATACCTAAGGACATATGTGAAGACATACCCAGTGAAGAGGTGGCCATAGCATGTGGCTACGTGGTAAGGAACTTCTAAAATTGCTCAGTAAGGGAGGTCGTGGATAGAGTGGATGGGGAAGGAGAACTAGGTCCAAATGAGTATGATGGTGTACAACTACTGCAGTGTTAGGCTGTGGAGGCCTATACAAACGCTGTTGAGATTGGTTGTCAGATTTCCAATAAGAAGGCTGAGGTTGCTGCTGTTATGGTGCTCGACTATGTGAGGGCTGGTTGCTGCTATTAGGGTGGTTTGCTCGACCCAACCTAGGACACTGAGCCTTCTAATGACCCTCCTCCTTACAGTAGCTGCATACATTACTACCAACTCTTAAGTAAGGCTTACTCTGATTGTTGGATGGTGGTCGAAAGGGGCTGCTAAAACAGACGGAGTAGAGTCGGGGAGAATTCCCTTTCCAAACTGAGTCTTGAGACATATTTCCTCAGGTACTAACTCATGGACAATAGAATCTATTAACGGAAGTGGGCTATGATAGAGAATGGACCCACGAAGGCCCTCAAAATCATCACGTAGAGCTATCAAAAACTAAACCAGACGTTGTTCCTCCCTACTAGCGATATATGGTGCAAACGCTGACAATTCGGGTGACTCCATGAGAGCCAACTGATCCCAAAGATCTGTCATTGTAGAATAGAACCCCTAAATACTTAAATTTTTTTGTTCAAGGGCACGAATATCACACTCTAATTGGTACATTTTCGCAAAATTGGATTGTGTAAACAATTTAGCCAAATAATCCCACACCTCCTTTACATATTCAAACTTTGCCAATTACATACCTATCGAGGGAGCAGCGAAGTTGTTGATCCAAGTAATGATTTTCGAATTGTTTGTTTCCCAAACACCTAGCAATTCTACAAATTTTTCAGCCTTTTCATTCTTAGGTTTACTAAAATCCCCATTGATATAATCCCACATCTTCTTCCCCTTCAGAAAATTTTTCATCACATAACTCCAATATGCAAAATTCTTTCCATCGAGTTTAACACTAATCGCTTGAAGCGAATCATCTCTTTCAGCAGCCATTACAAAAACGATGTAATTAAGTGACATAAAACAAACGAACCAAAATCAAATACAAATCTAAAAAACGATGAACCAGAATCAGTGACAAATCCAAAAATGAACACGAATCAGTGCAAGATCCAACTACGAATTTGAATCGAGAGAAATCCAAAAATGAACCAGAATCATCCGAATATTTTTTTCTTGCGCGCATATTAGAATTATGTGAAAAATTTTGCATATTGGAATTCTTAGTTGGATCTGCAAAGAACGTGAATGAGATTCGAACCTACTTTCGAACTTGCTCTGATACTTGTGAATATATCAAATAATTAAGAGAACAACAAAGGAAAAAGACAAAAGAGAGCTTAAGTTTCTCATAACATGAAATCTGAATGAACGAATACAATAGAAAAAAGAAGGGAAAATAATAGTATATCTAGGTATATAGTATTACCCTAAATAAAGTAAAAGACTAAACTACCCTAAAGCTAATAAAACTAACTCTAATAGATTGGATACCAATTCCATAGGCTCTGGCTACCACAACATCCGGGGGTAGTTTCGCCTGGGATAACTCTACTTTAATGAGGATACTACAAATAAGGAAATAAAGCTATCCTAGAACTTTAAGGATCAAAACTAATAAATAACTAAGAACAGTATGAACAGACAAGAATTGAAGCCTAGAACTAGGAATATAAAGATCAAACTAAAAATAAAAGTAGAAAATAAGAAAAGGAAGAAGAAGAACTCACCCTAAGAACTCTCCTCAGAATACTCCTCCTGCAGAGCTTTGCTGGCACCGTGGACTCCAAGACTCTAATCTCTAAATCTAAAAATTTACATTTTCCAAGGACTTTCTAGGAGTGCTTGAGGAATCCTCCAATAGGGTTTCCTTGGGCTCTATAGTCCTTTGGATTTTCAGATGTAGAAAATATGTGCTATTTATAGTTTGAGATTTGGGTTGTGTTTTCTGTGTTTAAGCGATGTGGGGCGGAGATACAAGCTTTAAAGGCTTGTACTTGGCTATTTTGAGGTGTACCTAGGAGTCTTTCACTAAGTGGAGTAAGTATAATAGGATATGGAATCGTTTAAATTCTATCCTAATCCTTTTAAAGAGTCTTGGAAACTAAAAATACTAATTTTCGTATTTAAAAAGTCTCCAAACATAAAATAAGATAGAAATCACGATTTGGGATTTTAATCCCGTCACTGCACTATAGGCCAGCTTTAAAAGGCCATATCTCATTCATTTTAAGTTCAAATTGGGCTTATGACTTACGAATTTATATGCTCAGGAAACGTACTATCCATTCCAAGTGATTTCAGGCCCAAACTCCTCCTGATTTAAGAGTTATGGCCGAAATACTAAAGTTGTGTTAAAAATGGCTACTCGTAATGGGCTTTAAAGGTTATTTTGGTATAAAAACTATTTGGAAATTATCTGGCCAAAAACAAGGTTTGGGCTATGGTTTAAAAATATTTTAGGACTAAAAGAATTTTTTGGGATCCTACCATAGGGCCCGGATTTTGGCTTGGGTAAGGATATTTTGGCTTAATAAAAATGTTTTGCTCATTTTACGTAGAAAACATTTTATTTTGGGTTTGTGTTTCTAAATTGAGTTTCTAACGTACTTAAGTATTCCTAGAGGTTATTCTAATGTATCTAAGAGGCCACTGTGTTTCATGGAGTGCTGCTTCATAACTGACATTTCCCGATTACAGTAATCGGTGTTATTCTTGAGGCAAGTCCCTTCTGTCGAACGGACGAACCAAAATAGGGTGTCTACAGTTGCAAACTCTATATATGGGGATGTTGCATAGGAATTTAGAAAGCCCTTGGTATTCCAAGTTGGGGGTCTCTCCTTATGGGGGTGCATGGTCTAGGGTGAGAGAGTGTGAGTTCTTTGGGGTATTGAGAGTGGGTATACAAAGGGTATGAGAGTTAGGTTATGGGATTTAATCCAAATTATCTTGCACAAATTGTTTATTCTTAATAGTGAAAGAACTGGTCTCTCGGGTGTGGATGTAGGAATTGTTTTGCCGAACCACGTAGAAATCTGTGTTTTCTTTGGTATGCTTGTTTATTACTGTGAGTGTATTTCTGTGTGTTTACTGGTGGGAATTGATTTCATGTTTTAAATTCCCAACAAGTAGTATCAAAGCCATGGTGGTAAGATTATGGTGGACAGAGCACATGGTGACAGTGGGATAATAGCGGCACGTCAAAGTTAGTACAATATTGAAAAAGAAAAAAAAGTAAAAGGAAAGTCCGATTTGATGTTCGGCGTCAGTAAGCTCGTCAGTAAGCTCGTGGCTTGAGGAAAAGGATGGGAACAATTTGATTTAGAATGAAAAGCTAGGATGGGGAATTTATCCAGTGTAGTAAAGGCATTAAATCATAGGATTTTGATTGGTTAGAATTTTAAGGAGGTTGGGGAATAAGCTATGTTATTTGACATTTGGGCCGGCGATGGTTCCTAAGGTTTTCTGGCACTGCAGATTCATCGGTGGGTGCGGATTCATGAAATTTTGAACAAATTGGAATTTATTTTTCTTGTTGCTAGATCCTATTTATACTGTAATAGGTTGGGATCTAGGGCTAAAAAATAATTTTGATGTCACTGTGATTGTAGCAGGTTGTGTATGGTGAAGAGGTTCTCACATTCCACTCATACGGGCATTTTTCTTAGGTTGTTAGATTTTGACAATGTTAAGTATGTGCTTCTGGAAAAAATAATTTGATGAGTTCCAAGATGACGGTGGCAAACATAGGCGCAATCACCCCAGTAGAGGTAATTGTTAGGGTATTGTATGTAGGAATGTTGTTCAAATATTTTTGGAGTAGGTTCGCTATTTGGGTGGTGTGATATTGATCCCAAAGTTGCGGAGGAATAAAATATTATTGCTGAAATCACACACGTTGGTTGAGAGAAGTATGGATGGTTTGTGTCGTTGGGTTGGTAAAGTTGTACTCACAAGTTCTCGATGGGAAAATTCTTGCAAGTTAGTGAATGATTTATTTCACTATTCAGACAATGGTGAGAAAAAATCCTGTTAGGGAGAAAGAGAGATCGAGGCTCTTTTATGATGGAGTTAATGGATATAATTAACTTTGGGAAGCTACACATGTATTGCCCGCAGTTTGACGAATCAGAGGTATTCAGACCAAGTTGATTCGAGGTGTGCATGCTGGTACGAAAAGACGGTAAATGGTAAAATGTTGCAAAGTGGTCAATTTTGTGGATACTCTGGTTGATGGGGTGCTAGTCATGTGTGATCTATTGATTGAGGAGTTGTCCCACATATGATATAGGGAGTGATTGTTGGGATATATATCACATGTGGAATAAATCCTATTAATTTAGGGGTTATGATTTGGCTAGATTCCTATTGTAATATGGTTTCCTTTGTGATAGAGTTGTATTACTTATCCAATAAGTAATGGGTTGCAAACTCTATATATGGGGATGCTGTATAGGAATTTAGGAACCCCTTGGTGTTCCAAGTTGGGGGTCTCTCCTCATGGGGGTTCATGGACTAGGGTGAGAGAGTGTGAGTTCTTTGGGGTATTGAGAGTGGCTATACAAAGGGTGTGAGGGTTGAGTTATATGATTTAATCCAAAGTGTCTTGTACCAATTGTTTATTCTTAATAGTGAAAGAACTGCTCTCTCGGGTGTAGACGTAGGCATGGTTTTGCCAAACCATGTAGAAATATGTGTTTTCTTTGGTGTGCTTGTTTATTACTATGGGTATGTTTCTGTGTGTTTCTTGGTGGGAATTTGATTTTGCGTTTTAAATTCCCAATCGAATATTGTGCAATTGTTAAATCATTTGAAAGGCAAATTTAGGCTTAATTACAAAGAAAACCCTTGCTGTTTGGTCTTTGTGTCATTTTAGTTCATATACTTTCAATTGAATCAGTTTGATCCTTTAACTTTTTAAATAGAAGTAATGTGGTTCAGGTGTCCACATCAGTGAGAAAAATAAGCATAATTCGCCCACGTGTTACACACAGTTACGTTGAAAAGCCTTAAGGGGATTGTTGGTTTTCCATTCCCCCCCTGAAAAGAATTTCAGGTGTAGTACGTGGGCGACTTCAGTCATTTTTTTTTGCACATAATGACACATCTAGACCACTTTGCCTCTATTTAAAATTTCAGGAATCAAATTGATACAATTAAAAGTACAGAGACTAATTTGACACAAGGACCTAACTTCAAGAGAGCACTACACAAATTTTCTCCCTCTTTGCTCACCCATGACACCATCTTGACATGTGTCCCATTCAGGGTCCCATTAAGTAGTTGTGTTGATAAAGTAGGGGTAAAATAGGGGATGAAATGGAACACAAGTCACAATTGTGGATATGGGTAAGCAAAGGGTGAGCGCTATCAAGCACGGACAAGGATACACTGACATGGACATGGCACAACACCGGTACGTCGACACAACAAATCCTAAAAAATGATGACATGACACGGCGGGGATACACAATTTTTTTATAAAAAATTTGGTTTAATTTTAAGTTCATTTCTTGTGTTTTATTCAAAAATAAAATTCAAATATTATCTACAGGATGTTCAATTCATTTTTTTTTTACATTAATTTTTAATATTAACAAAATGGGGGGAGAGAGAGAGAGAGAGAAAGAGAGAGAGAGAGAGAGAGAGAGAGAGAGAGATCAGATGAGATGAGATCGGACAAAGAGGGTCTTGAGAGACTAATATTGGGAAAACGTGAGGAGATAAGTGATCTAATGCTTGGCAGAATCAACTCCTTGTTGGTTTTAACCATGTAAAAAAACAAAAAAAAAATGTTGCATTTTGGTCAAAAAAGAGTTTCTCTCCATGTCCCTTGAAGTGTCCTGCCATGTGTCGGTGATGTGTCCGCCTCTAAAAATTACATAATAGAAACAAGACACGTATTTACCCCGTTCGATACGTGTCGGGCGAGTGTAGGTGTCCAGCACGTGTCGGACACGGGTACGGAGCCCTTTTTGAAGTGTTTGTGCTTCCTATAGGGCCAGGTGAGCAAAAAATGCCCTCGAACTTCAAGGGTATATTTTATAATAAGCCGCAAATTTATTTAATGGTAAATTACACTTTACACCACTGTAGTTTGGGTGTGATGTCACTTGGTCCCTGCAGTTTCAATTTTGTCATTTTATCCTTATAGTTTTATTTTAGGTTCAAAGAAGTCCATTCATCAAATTTCCTAGCATTTTTTGTCAGATTTAGGTTCAAAATAGGTGGGTAAAAGGTAATTTCTGTAAGTAAATTTACCATTATACCCCTAATAATACTGCACTTGTGCATCACATGACCTATTTCTATAAAAAGAAATGATCAAAACATTTAATGAATGGACTACATTGAACCTAAAATGAAATTGTAAGGACTAAAATGACAAAATTGAAACTATAGTGACCAAAATGAAATCACACCCAAACTACATGGGTGTAAAATGTAATTTACCCTTTATTTAAGATTCAAATTTGGGGAGATGATATGTTCAATACAGCTACATTGGAAAACGAGTTCTTTTTCTATGGATAAATTGCCTCCCAAATTCCTCTTTTGGCTTGAACTTCTGGAAGAATTTCTCTTCCTTCACTTTCCTCTCCACTATAGGGATTTTAGTACACCTGCTCCTTTGGTGGTGGTTTGCTTTGATTGATACAATCGGACTAATCACTCAACTTTAACTCGTCAATCTTCTTTTGTTCTTTTCACTTTG
The DNA here is from genome assembly GCA_033977485.1 of Hydrangea macrophylla. Classification (NCBI taxonomy): domain Eukaryota; kingdom Viridiplantae; phylum Streptophyta; class Magnoliopsida; order Cornales; family Hydrangeaceae; genus Hydrangea; species Hydrangea macrophylla. Next base: position 56,505,582 of record CM066996.1, read on the forward strand.
TAACTGACATTAGGGTTTATTTTGGCTGTTATAAATCTTGCAGACAGAGTATGGAGATATCATAGATTGTGTTGACATCTATAAGCAACCAGCATTGGATCACCCTCTTTTAAAGAATCACAAGATTCAGGTATTAAAAATCAATCAAAATTCCATGGATTGTTTAAAAGTATTCATCAGGAATTCAGGATTGCTCATGTATAGGTCGCACTTTTTTATTTTATTTATTTTAATTTTATTTTATTTTTAATTTTATAGGAATTCTGGCTTGTTCATATATAGATGGCAATTTTTTTTTCCTAGTCCCATAGCATTTTTTGGGAACAAGTTTTATTTTTACATTTCCCTTATCTATAGTTTACAAACGACTTGTTTCACATAACTATCCTTTAGCTCTAATTTCGAGCTACTCCAGTAATGCACCTTCTATCCCTATTCTATAATCAAATTGTAGCATGAATACTTTAGAAACCCAACCCCTCCTCTAAGTTCTATCACTCTTATAACAATGCCTTTTATGCTATCCACTTTTTTTTTTTTTTTGAGAGGATGGATAGAAGACTATTGAAGAGGGGTTCCTATTTTCATTCATGCTCTAACTTGAATTTGCACTGATTTCGATAAACTATTGTACAAAACATACTGCTTAGTGTACAACCAGAATAGTCATTGTGCCAAAAATGGTAATATATATTTTTCCTGGTATTGTAGTATTGGAGTAGAGATATCAAAATTACAGTATTTTAGTACAGTAGCAATGTATAAATACATATTTGGCATCTTAGGTCCCATTTTCTAATGGTTCTCTGTGTGCATATTTGAAGTTTATCCCTTTCCATGTTTCCTATGTTTGTTTATTTCTAATTTTTTTTTAACAGGTTTATTTATGATATTACAATATATTTTTTTTGAACATTGAGAACAAATTCACTAATGAATGCAAGTTAAAGGAAAGGGAAAAAACCCAATATAGAGGACCATCCCAAAGAGTGCATTTTTCCACCACCATTTTGACACGTGTACTATTCCATCCCCATTTACCCTTTACTTTTATCTACAAAATCCTCAATGGGACAAACAGACTAGCCAATACAACATAGCCAAAGACTACTCTGCACAAAAGAGAAGCCAATACAAAAAACCAACACAACCAATATAAAAACCATGATGTCAAACCAAAAGGACTAAAAAAACAACCCCAAAGAACCATCCCATTCCCATGAGCTGCCAAGAAAATGAAATATTAGTTTCATATATTTATCTTCTATGTTCCAAATTTACTTTTAGTTTGAAATTTCTCTTCTAAGTTTATGTCCCACTTTTTTTAGATATAAATTTACTCTCAGTGTATTTCCATTCTTGATAGGATGGACAGTTTCTGTAACTATTCTAGTCAAGGGTTATTCACAATTTTGGAGGTCGGAGAGATTTTTCCTTTTCATCTTTGTGTTTCTGCTTTGGTGTTGGGTTTGTTTTATTGCTTGTTCAAATTGTTAGGGGTTGGAGCAGTTGGGAGGCATGGGGCTGTTATGGAGTATTGCTCCGAGTTTGCGGTGTTGTTTAGTTTGGAGCGGTTCAGCGGTTGGGAGTTGAAGTTAGTCGGTTTGATTGTCACGTGGGGGTTTGCCCATGGGATTGGTCCTACCAATACTTTCTTGGGCGTACAGACACTACCAGGTAGTTGATGCGCCAACCTTGGGAGTGATAATTTATTTGCGCACAATTTTCTTGCGTTTGGTCTTTTCAAATTTCAAATCTTTTTGAAAACTTTCTATCTCTAGTTGCTCTTTTCGCTTAAGTGCAGTCCATTGCACTTAGGTGTAGTTGGGACTTGGGTGTTTGATTTCCAAACCTTTACCGCAAGGTCCGCAATGAGGGTATACTGTTATCTTTTGAGGTTGAACTTTTGGGTGGTATAGGACTTCTACTGCTTATAGTGGTTGTATGGGGGTTCTGATTGCTTGGGCGTTTATGGTTTGGGGGTCTTTTGTATACCTTACTTGCTATGATTTCTCTCTATAATAAAATCTTTGCCGTTCAAAAAATGAAGGAAAAAACTGTTATTTGGAAAAGATGCCAGAATTAAACTTTCCTTTTGACTTTCCCTGGCTATCTTTTAAGTAGACACAATAATGAAATTGGATATACAGTTAGTAAAAACTAAAATTCATAGCTTCATTTGAGCATACATTGCTTTATAATTTCGTTTCCTTGTAGAATACCTTCTTTTTAAAAAAACAGTTAAACTTGGATATTCAGATTTTCAGTTACTAATATTGTGAAGTAGATTATTTGAAACAAATATAATTCTCATAAGTCAGTGTTAGCCTTAGTGTTTCTAACCAGTATAGACTCCTACTGAAAATGCTTATGTTAAACATTTAAGATTTTCAGAAGATAATTTGTAATTTGTGGAATTAACTAGGATCCAATTAAATGATATTTAAAGTTTCATAAATCACTTCATAATTTCCAAACTAAACATTGGTCCATAACAATTAAGTGAGAGCGAAGGGGAGTATTTGGAAATATAGAGAGGTGTAAAATACTTGAAGGGGTTTGTACTCATACGTATTACAGATTTTCACGAGACAACAAAGATACTACGTTGTCATGATCTTAAAGGCAGTTTCGGCTTGGAAATTTTTGTTTTTCAGGTTGGAGATTTTGTTTTTCTGGTTGGACCTCATTACAATAACAATGTAAAAAGGAAACAAAAGTCAGTTGCTTTTGGCAACTTACATCAATGTCTTATAATTGTTTGTGCTAGTAGATATAATTTACCTCCTTTTAATTGTAGTGGTCTGCTTTCCATTTGTTTTGCATTCTTTAATTTTTTGTTTTTGAAATCTTATTGTCCAGAGGAGACCTAGGTCTGCTCTACCAGTTGCCAAAAAGGAAGTTCCCTCACTAGCTAAACCTGTGACGGTGTCTGAGATTAATGGATGTCCATCTGGCAGCTTACCTATTCGTAGAACAACCAAAGCGGAGTTCGTTCGATCCAAGTTTTCCAACCCTGCTAATATGGATGCTCCGCCAGCTGACAGACCCAATTCTCATGTAAGTTTAGCTTTTGAATTAGTCATTTGTACTAAATGTAGAGTATGAGCAAGCAGTTATCCATGAAATCTGTTGACATCATAATTACCAAAATACAGTTGATGAGAGAACCATAGTGCATTAATCAAGGTAGATTGTTAACTTGGAGCATTCAACCCCAACCAATTGGCAATGAGTGGAGTAGCCCCTCGGATTTATATATTGAGTAGCTAGGTTATAAGTCTCTGATGTGGGACAATATCAACACTCAAATTTATATATTGAGTATCTAGGTTATAAGTCTCCGATGTGGGACAATATCTCCGCCCCCGCATGGAATGACTAAGAGCCAAACATGTGGATTACTGAGATAGGGTGACGTGGAGTACACATGCACAAATTCGGCCCAATAATAACCTGCTCTGATACCATGTTAAATTGGAGCATCCAACCAAAAAACCAATTGGCAATGAGTGGAGTAGCCCCTTGAATTTATTTATTGAGTAGCTATGTTATAAGTCTCCGATGTGGGACAATCTAAACAAAAATTATATTCGTTTGGCTATGCATTAAATCAATAAATGGTAATTTGCTAATTTAAAATCCCTTCCAAGGAAATGTGCTGCTTTATTCATGCTTTATCTTTTTTCTTTTAGTTTTTTCTGTTTTATTTAGAAGGAAATTCTGCAAGTTGTTAGAAGCGTTGGGGATGTCAATCTTTATTGTTGTTTTGAAGAATATTCTCCGTTGAACATTACAAAGCGGACTCTGTATCATTGTCCCCAAAATTTGTTCAGGAGTTGTTCTTTCGTGTGTATGTTTGTATACATACAATTGAGGTGAGCCTTTTTCTTTTTTCCCTCGATAGATACACTCTGAGGTGCTTGTTTGTTGTAGCATAACAGTTGGACTTGCTGGCTGATGAGGAATTACATATTGCTAAACTGTCCATCTACAATTGAAAAGCTTTGTAAGGAAAAGAAAAGAAAATTGTATGATGAAGAAGACTAGGATCAACATTCCTAGCTCCTAGGAAAGAAAAATATCGGATGGAAAATGTTGGTTCTTTAGATAAAGTTTGTTTGAGCACTTGTTTTGAGTTAGTTACACTAAATGGCATGGAAGACTTCTAGTGAGTATCAGATAGTACAGTAAGACATCTTTACGCACTCACTCTTGTTAAACTACAGTGTATTTGACAGCACCCTTGTAGGTGTCCAGAAGCACTATCGCTCGTGTTGAGATTTACATATACATATTCATAGTCAGACTCTAGTGCGCACTGACGAGCTAGGCTTAAAAAGTCAGAAGCCCGCCCCGCCGATCCATGCGTGTATGGGGAGACCCACCCCATCTGGCTTTTTAAGTCTAGTGCGCTCGCCCAGTGCGCACTAGAGCCTGACTGTACATATGCATACATATTTGTATATATGACATAGCACATTGGGTGGTTTTCTTATACTATGCAATTTGACAATTTGAGTGTGTTCATCATTTTTTTAACTTGTCTACTTTACAGTTTTCAGTTGTCAGTTTAAAAAAAATTCCTGGTATAGCATTTAATGGAGCTAGAGCGTATATTGATGCTTATAATCCTAAAGTTGAAGATAGCCAAAGTAGTGCAGCTCAAATATGGATTGAAGAGGGTCCTACGGATCAAGTCAACTCTATTCAAGTCGGATGGGTGGTAATTATTTACTTGTTAATTACAAATCATTTTTCTCATTACCTGCTAATTACAATTTGACTACTCATTTTATGCCACCTCTGTTCGATTAGGATGTTAATGTCATCTACAGATGCATAGCCTATGGAGATTGTGATATTTTTATATAAAATTGACCTAGTTATGGCCATTAAATGATTATCCAAGTTCCAGAATTCATTGTCCTATTTGGGACTGTTGTGATATCCTATCTAGTCCTCAACTATTGTGCTTTCAACTTCAGTTTTACAAATCATTAGTTATTAATTGGGTCCATACTCATTATGTTGTTTTACTAAGTTTCTCTGATAACTGCCAAAATAATATTGAGTGGTGGGAAAGAGCCCTATGATTAACTTTTTGTCCACTTTGTCTGTCCTTGTGCCTGTTTTACAATGTTCTTTATTGACAACCTTTACATGGAAAAATGATGAATCTATGTGTGGAATGGTGAAAGGTACTTGCACTAAACCAAAAGGGATAAATAATGGTCTGACATGCCTAATGAAGATTACTTTAAGACTAATTACGTCAAGGAATGTTTATGTTGCTTAATTTTGAAGGATGATGTTTATAGTGAGTTCCAAATATTTTAATCTATAACAAGATATATTATATTGCTTCTAGTTTCTGGAATCTTATACGTATTAGTTTCTCAAATGTCTTCATCAAAAGATGTTTAGTTTCAATCCTGAAGTTAATGAATCATAAACTTTGTATGGTTTCAATTACCATGGAGTTGTCTTCTGCCTACAATACCAAATCTTTTAAGCCGAAATGCATTGATCAATATGTTTATGAATGTGTAGATCTCTCCAATTAGAGTAGTTATAGGTTTTATATTTGAAATCTGATTTCGTGGATTTAACAGGTTGATCCAGGGGTATATGGTGATAATCTCACTCATCTTTTCACCTATTGGACTGTAAGTTTAGCATCTTTTATTTATTTAATTTATTTTTATTTTTATTTTTATTTTTTATTATATTACACTGCTTCTTTACATGGATGGTGATGTAATGTTTTGTTGTATTGATGTTGTATCTTTCCTCTTATTTTTTATTTTATTTTTTTTGGTTGAAATAGTGTATCTTGTCTTTTATTAACTGTTGCACTGTAATTTTGTTTAGTTGACTGATATGTGCTAATTACTTGCCACAGTCATACAAAGCCACAGGATGAATTGGTCAATATGATGCCCTGGAGTGTGCCGAAATTGTTGGGCTCACTCAACTGATTTCTTCCACTTTCTCTATTGATTTCTTCCACTCTCTCCATGTATTGCATTAGCGTATTGCATTAGTTTAGGCATTAATTCATGCACTCCTTCCACTTAACCCACTTCCCTGGTAGTTAGGCATTAGTCTCCACGTTTCCATTTTCAGCATGCAAGGGTAGAATGTAAGGCTATATATATAGCCAATCCTTGAACTCTTGGGGATATGAATGAAGACATTTCCTACCTACCTTCTCTCTCTCTCTCTCTCTCTCTAAATTGTCTCCCTTCCCATGCTATCTCTCTTTCTCCTCTATTATATTTCAGTCCAAGTTTGGACCGTATCAGTGGTATCAGAGCCGTAAGATCTCATGGACACCCATGGGAAATCCGACATTGAGTTCCGCAATGAAATTATCGAAACTTTGGCTCGTCACGAGTCGAGTTTTGACCAAATTAACAACACCCTTCAATTAGTCCTTACCAAATTGCAGACTCTATGCGTCACTCGCACCCACAACCATGTCCCCGATATGATCGATGCTAACCCATTTGTCCCCGGTGAAACTTTCCGCCACCATCACTCTAATCGTTCGACCACTTGTGCAACCAATTCAATACCACCCTTCAATCGGTCCTTACCGAATTGGATGCCCTATGAGTCATTCACACCCAACACCCTGCCCTCGATATGGTCGAGATTAACCCATTCGCCGGCCACCGACGAGTCTTCTCACAACACTCGCCCCAAAGAAGGATGCTGCCCCCTCACCAACCACCACCCACCTCCCTTCCGATCTCAAATTGTCTTTTCCCAAATTCACTGGTGACGAACCCACCGGTTGGATACATCGGGCTGAGCAACACTTTGAGTTCCAGAATGTTGCTCTCAATCAGAGCGTCCACACCCAGCAAGCCATGCGAGAAAAAGGCATGGTTGGTGAATACAATATCTTAGTCTTGCTAGACTCAAGCAGTACACACTTTGAACAAATTTTCAAAATAGAAGTTTGCTGGTGGCCAGAGGAGAGTTAGCTAGTCAAGACAAGTGTAAAGGGGTTAAAAGTGTGGTCAAGAATTGAGATCCCTGGTGGACTTACAAAATTACATTTTGATTGGACTTCAACCATGTGAAAAGGTTGATTTTATGGGGGAAGGATTGATATGTGCTAATTACTTGCCACAGTCATACAAAGCCGCAGGTTGAATTGATCAATATGATGCCCTGGAGTGTGCCGAAATTGTTGGGCTCACTCAAATGATTTCTTCCACTTTCTCTATTGATTTCTTCCACTCTCTCTTTGTATTACATTAGTGCATTGCATAATTTTAGGCATTAATTCATGCACTCCTTCCACTTAACCCACTTCCCTTGTAGTTGGGCATTAGTCTCCATGTTTCCATTTTCAGCATGCATGGGTAGAATGTAAGGCTATATATATAGCCAATCCTTGAACTCATGGGGATATGAATGAAGATATTTTCTCTCTCTCTCTCTCTCTCTCTCTCTCTCTCTCTCTCTCTAAATCGTCTCCCTTCCCATGCTATCTCTCTTTCTCTATTATATTTCAGTCCTAGTTTGGACCGTATCATCGAGATGTAGTGGTAATTATTTACTTATACCATAATTTTATTCTAGAAATAGAGTTGTAACTCTTCGTTGTTGAAAATTCAAACCAAAAAACATTAACTTTCCATGATTTCTTTTGATCCTTGTGAGATTTAAGTTTTAATTGCATCATTTGGTATCAGCCATTGATATTGAATTGGAAGTTCCGAGATACTGACTGAAATTAGAGAAATCAATCCCAATTCGAAGTCGCTATGTATTGTTGCTCTTTTAAAATCCTGAAACATCAATTTTGTCAATGCTGGAGATTGCCACTCAGAAACCTTCATTAAATCGCAGATTTTTCAATTCGAGGTGAGAGGCTGTTGCGATCACCTATGATATCAGTTCCTTCATATTTGAGAGTCGGGATTGAGAATTACCCATTGAGGTGCATTGCAAATTGAAATCTGAAGCAATGGATTTAAGTCCAGCAACTCGAGCCGTTTAAAGCAGTAATTCAAACCGTAGAGTTGCTGTATAGTGGAATCCAAGACCTTCGAATTTTTAGTTCTTTGGATTAGGAGCTCGCGACTATTGAATAACCTCGAGATAGCCTTGCAAATGGTTATCCATGATGTCATATTGCCAAGCTCGTCCAAGTAGAATTTGGCAAGTTCCATAGGCAGCACACCACACCATACCTATTTAAACAGTTTCTTCCGCTTAGGATATGAACCCAAGCACTTCTTAATGACCTTGACTCTAATATTACTTCTCATGAACGAAGAGATCGTGTAGGAATGCATGTGTTTCTCAGTTTTGAAGTTCAACTTATCTACAACCTTTGAACAATGATAATATAGCACACACTTCCGGTAATGCTACAAGTGGTGTAGAACACATTGGTTCTCAACAATCTTCCACCGATTCATGCTTTGGAGCAAAAATAGTGTTTCTCCACATAAGGGCCAAGTATACTTCATCCTTCATTTGATTATGACTTTTCATTGGGCCCATTAGGACCTATAAGAGGTGGCAAATCTGCCCTATCCTCAAAATTCTTGGCAATTCCTTGCCCTCTGCCCCTTTTCCAGTTCCTCTTTGAGCCATCTAAACTTTAATCAAATAATATAAAAAACAATGCAAATAAATTGCTAAATTAGGAGTGTTAGTGGCTTGTTTGTTCTTTTCTTGTTTATTTCTTCATTACACCTATAGCTTCATGTGAAACTTCAAAATGATTCCAAAATGGAAAAGGTTAATGATTTCCACTAGGTTCTAGTTTAATCACCCTTCCAAGTTGTAATCCTAGTTGAAAACTAGTAGCTTTACTGTTTCTACAAAATATAGCTACATATCAGCTACTGGGCAGTCATTTGATTACATTTCTGTGTGATGCTCTATATGTACTTTTACTTCTAAAGAAAATCTAAGTGTGTGCCTTCATATGGCATGAATCTTCCACTTTTATTGAAATATTTTTAATATCCAATCTGTGAGTACTAGTATTTCTTGGGATGACAGAGTTTAACATTTCGATATGCTCAAAATATGGACTTTTGTTCCATGTATTGACTCTTGTTGTTTATATGGGATTAGCGTGCTTGATTGCGATTGTTTTAAGGGAGGATTATAGAATTTGATGAAGAACTAGGATGCACTTCTTAGATTTGGTCCCCCAAAGTGATTTTTTTTCCTGTCCATGAAATCAAGTTATCATTTTACTAACCTGCTAATCATGGACAAATTGACAGGGAGATGGATATAAAAGCACAGGATGTTATGATTTACGTTGTCCAGGTTTTGTGCAAGTTGACAATGTAATTACTCTTGGTGCAGCTTTATCCAGAACCTCCACCATTGACGGAGATATATTTGTCATCTTGGCTTATGTATATCAGGTAAGGTCTCTCAGTTTTACCAAGCTGGCTTTTACATGAATGTACTCATTATTGCTTATTAGTACTGCCAAATAATGTACTTGTTAAAGGGTATATGTGTAAATATAGTTTATGTATATATGTGGTTGTCCCACATCGGTTAAAGAGTAAACAGTCTAGGTTAGACCAAGCCTATATAAAGGCTCATTGTATTCTTTCATGATATGTTGAATATACCAAAAGAGATATTCCCATCATACTTTTAATCCTTACATGGTATCAGAGCCTCCCGCCTCTGGGATTGCTCATTATCTCTGTTTTTCCGCCTTCTTCGTGAATCAAGAAGTTCGGATTGTCAAATCTGTTTGAAGATTTGATTTTATTTCTTCTTTAAACATAAACCCTAACCCTAGCAGCTACTATTCACGATCATTGTTCAGCGGCAACTGTTCATCGATCACTTTTCATCGGCACTATTCACGATCACTGTTCATCGGCAACTGTTCATCGGCACTATTCACGATCACTGTTCATCAGCAACTGTTCATCGATCACTGTTCATCGGCACTATTCACAGTCACTGTTCACCGGCACTATTCACAGTCACTGTTCATCAGTTACTATTCACAGTCACTGTTCATCGGTTACTATTCACAGTCACTATTCACAGCAATTGTTCATTATTTTTCAACAACTATGGATTCCAAAACCACTACCCAACTCACTAATCGTAAGTTGAATGGTAATAACTTCCTTCAATGGTCCAATGCTATCACCATGTCCCTTACGGGCTTAGGCCACGATGCCCATCTTACTGAGACTCCACCTACCGCCGATGAAAAAGCCGCTAAGGCATGGAGACAACTAGACGCTCAACTTGTGACTCTTATATGGAATTCCATGGAACCGGATGTTGCCGATTTATGCAATCACTTGGGCTCTGTTAAGGCACTTTGGGAGTATCTCCACCTTCTTTACTCTAGTAACTTAACACGGATGTATGACTTGTCCTCTCAGTATTTCAAGCTCGAGCAGAATGATTTGTCTGTTACTGATTATTTTGCTGCTATGAAACGGTTACATGAAGAGTTGAATACTGTTATGCCCCCTACCACCAGTGTTCAGGATCAACAGAAACAGAGGGAACAAATGCTAGTTATGAAGTTTCTTGCCGGTCTCAAACCTGAATATGAGGCTATTCGGTCTCAAATTCTTGGGAGTGATAGTCTTCCTACTTTTGCCGAGACATATCAGCGTGTTCTACGGAGCACCCCTCGGGACCCACCTCCCTCCCCTTCGCTTGTTGATCGCTCCGCACTTATTACTCAGACTCCACCAGCTCCTGGCAGGGGTGGTGGTCCTAACCGTGGAAGACGTGGAGGGGGATTTCGGGGTGGTCGTCCTGGCCGTGGTAGAGGGCAGACTCTCCAGTGCACTTATTGTTTTCGGGATGGGCATAGCAGAGACACATGCTGGCAGCTCCATGGTCGTCCCCCCCAGGTTGCGAATGCTGCAATCTCTGATTTTGGGTACTCTCCTATTACTACTCCTATGGATACCGTTTCTGTTCCTCGCGAGGAATACTCTCAGTTGCTTCAGTATCAGGCAGCACACCAGGCATCCACCTCATCTGCTTCCTTAGCTCAGCATGGAGGTACACATACTGCTTGCATTGCTTCAGGTTCTTCCCCATGGGTAATTGATTCTGGCGCTAGTAATCATTTGACAGGTATATCTAGTCTTTTTACATCTATCCGGCTGTCATCGTCTCTTCCCCCAATCACTTTAGCGGATGGGTCCTCGACTCCTGTTGAAGGAATCGGGACGGCTCAACCCTCTTCGTCTTTATCCTTGTCTTCTGTTTTGTACATACCTCGTTCGTCCTTTAATTTAATGTCTGTTGGTCAGTTGACTAAGGATCTTAACTGTTGTGTCTCTTTTTCTCCTGATTCTGTTCTTATTCAGGATTTGACGACTCGGAAGACGATTGGCGTCGGGCATGAGTCCAATGGCCTCTATTACTTTGATGGTGATCCTGTCCCTGCTCCTTCACCCACTGCCTGTCCTGCTACTGTTTCACCTCATCAGATCCACTGCCGCCTCGGTCACCCTTCATTGGCTAATTTGAAGCTCTTAGTTCCTAGTTTAAGTTCTTTACAGTCTTTAGAGTGTGAGTCGTGTCAGTTGGGGAAGCATCACCGTGTTCAATTTGCTCCCCGGGTCAATAAAAGAGCGTCTAGTCCTTTTCAATTAGTGCATTCTGATGTATGGGGTCCTCACCGTATAACCTCCCAAAAGGGGTATCGGTATTTTGTTACTTTTGTGGATGATTATTCAAGAGTAACTTGGCTATATTTAATGAAAAATCGTTCTGAGTTATTTTCTATTTTTTGTGCTTTTTGTGCTGAAATTAAAACTCAATTTGGTGTGCCAATTCGTGTTCTTCGAAGTGATAATGCAAAGGAATATCATTCTGACCCTTTCAGTACTTTTATGACACATTCTGGCATGATTCATCAATCTTCTTGTGTACACACACCACAACAAAATGGTGTTGCCGAGAGGAAAAATAGGCACCTATTAGAAGTCACACGCACCTTGTTATTTGAAATGCGTGTTCCAAAATTTTTTTGGGGGGATGCTGTTCTCACCGCTTGTTATTTGATTAACCGTATGCCATCTTCTATTCTCAATGGCCGCACACCACACTTCAGCTTGTTCCCTGTTGAGTCATCTTTCTCGATTGTTCCTCGTGTTTTTGGGTGTGTTTGCTTCGTTCATCAGCTGGCTCCTGGTACTGACAAATTAGACCCACGAGCCATTCGGTGTATTTTCTTGGGATACTCTAGGACTCAGAAAGGGTACCGTTGTTACAGTCCTTCCCTTCATCGGTACTTTGTCTCTGCCGATGTCACATTCTTCGAGTCTAAACCATTTTTTTCAGAGTCCCACTCGGCTACTGATCCGGATTTTATGCTTCCCGTTCCTCTTCCTGTCTCTCCTATCCCAACTACTACACCACCTACTCATGATGCTTCCACCCGCTTATCTCGGCCTGATTTGCAAGTTTATACTCGTCGTCCACGTCCAGAGACTCTATTGGACTCCGCTGCTCCGCCTCCGCGTACCGTGTCCTCAGATCCGCCATCTTCTCCTCCAGAACCGACTGATTTAGATCTTCCCATTGCTCTCAGAAAGGGTAAGCGTTCTTGCACTACTTCTCATCCTATTTCTAACTTTGTATCTTATGATCATTTATCTCCTACATTTTCTTCATTTGTTGCTTCCGTGTCTACCATATCTATTCCTAAGAATGTTGCAGAGGCACTTGCCCATTCTGGTTGGAACCAAGCTATGCAGGATGAAATGTGTGCCCTTAAGGAAACTGGTACTTGGGACTTGGTCCCTCTCCCGCCAGGGAAATCTGTGGTTGGTTGCCGTTGGGTGTATGCAGTTAAGGTTCACCCAGATGGCACTCTGGATCGGTTGAAGGCACGCCTTGTTGCCAAAGGCTACACTCAAGTTTATGGACTTGATTATTCAGAGACTTTTTCTCCCGTGGCCAAGATTGCCTCTGTTCGCCTTTTCATCTCACTGGCCACTACTTATCACTGGCCCCTTCATCAGTTGGATGTTAAGAACGCATTTCTGAATGGTACCCTCCTTGAGGAGGTTTACATGGAGCAACCACCTGGGTTTGTTGCTCAGGGGGAGTCTAGTCTGGTTTGCAAATTAAAAAAGTCTCTTTATGGGTTGAAGCAGTCTCCTCGTGCTTGGTTTGGCAGGTTCAGTGATGTAATAGTTGAGTTTGGTCTTCAGAGATGTGGTGTTGACCATTCTGTTTTCTATAGACACACTGTAGCAGGGAAGATTCTGTTAATTGTTTATGTTGATGATATCGTCATTACTGGTGATGACCCTAAGGGCATTCAGGAGTTGAAATCCTTCTTACAAATCAAGTTTCAGACCAAAGACTTGGGGCAACTTAGGTATTTCTTAGGCATTGAGGTGGCCAGGTCTAGTGAAGGGATCTGCTTATCTCAGAGAAAATATGTTCTTGATTTGCTGACTGAGACAGGAATGTTGGGATCAAAACCTTTGGATACTCCTATGGATCCCAATTCCAAATTATTGCCAGATCAGGGGGAGCTACTTGATGATCCAGGACAGTACAGACGCTTAGTTGGGAAACTTAACTATCTAACGGTCACGAGACCTGATGTTGCCTTCGCAGTTAGTGTAATTAGTCAGTTTATGGACTCTCCTCGGACTACACATTGGGATGCAGTGATACGAGTCTTGAGGTACCTCAAGGGGGCCTCTGGCCGTGGTTTGTTGTATAAGGATCATGGTCACATTCGAGTTGAGAGCTACACAGATGCAGATTGGGCCGGATCTCCTAGTGATAGAAGGTCTACTACAGGGTACTGTGTACTTGTTGGAGGAAATCTTGTGTCCTGGAAAAGCAAGAAACAAACCGTTGTTGCTAGATCTAGTGCTGAGTCAGAATATAGGGCTATGGCGCATACTACTTGTGAGTTAGTATGGATGAAGCATTTGTTGGAGGAACTTGGGTTCACTCAGTCCGAACCTATGGACCTATTTTGTGATAACCAGGCAGCGGTTCATATTGCTTCTAATCCTGTGTTTCATGAGAGGACGAAACACATTGAAGTTGATTGTCACTTTGTTCGTGAAAAGCTCCTACAGAAAGTGATTAATACAGTTCATGTTAAATCTGCAGACCAGTTAGCCGATTTGTTTACTAAAGCATTGGGTGAGACACGTGTGAAATATATTTGTAACAAGCTAGGTGCATATGATATGTATGCTCCAGCTTGAGGGGGAGTGTTAAAGGGTATATGTGTAAATATAGTATATGTATATATGTGGTTGTCCCACATCGGTTAAAGAGTAAACAGTCTAGGTTAGACCAAGCCTATATAAAGGCTCATTGTATTCTTTCATGATATGTTGAATATACCAAAAGAGATTCCCATCATACTTTTAATCCTTACAGTACTCTTATAACATTAACTTTCTCCGTTATCTCAATCACTATAAGTTGCTCAAAAGATTAGTATGAACAGTATTATAGTTATAGGTGCTAATTTCTAGGTCTATTTATGTGAATACTTTTGAAAAGATGACGGGAAAATCTCAGTATATTCAACGTAATGAATAAAGAATGATACGTACAAAAATATTCGACTAATAAGAGCAAGACTCGGTGGGCACATTTAGTAGCGCCCGGTCAGGGGGAACAGTCATCCTGACTGGTCCAATGACCTGGCCTACGGATCAGGAACGCCGCCAGGGCCCGGTTCCTTGAAGGTCAACTTCATCCAGACAGTTTCCTATACAAGTTAGAAGGCTAATGGAATGTGAAGATTGTTTCCTAATCCGTCGTCCGATTAGGAAACTAGCACGATTTGTGCTTATCACACCCAATCAGATCGACTGCCTAATCGATGCAGTTTTCATGTATGAGGAGAACTCTTGCAAGTATAAAAGAGGCCTCTCACCCCCAACAACGGGAGGATCAATAAACAATCATTTACCTTCTACACAATACTCACCATAGACTTGTGTTAGTTCACCAAAGGTCACTGACAATTTCATAACATAGTGAAAGTACTCAGACAAACCACGTGGACGTAGGTCTCTTCGTTAACAGGGCCGAACCACATACAAATTCTCTTGTCTTCTCTCTTGTACGATATACCAAATTTTGACATCATCAGTTTGGCGCCGTTTGTGGGAAGCAAGAATCTTCCAGAAACTAATCTCTTGACTGATCGCCATGGCTCCTCGTAAGACTAAGAAGGTTGCTCCACCAACCGGTCATGTGGATCCACCGGCCTCGGAGCCGACGGCTGCCATGACCCCAAAGTAAATCATTACGGCTCTCGCTCAACTTCTGGAGGGTCAGCAAACCCAGCAGCAGATTGAAGCCCTGCTGGTCCAACAGAACAAGCATTTGCATATTGAGGTACAGCTCGGGAGCGCCGAGCGTGGTCAGGCGCCCGTACGGCACGATGCCAAAATCCCCACAGGCTGTAGGACAACTCGGGAATGATGAGCGTGGTCGGGATCAAATACGGACCCGACAACGTGCCCGGCCGACCCAAGCCGCGTGGTGGATGCCAGAAACATCATCAATGATAGGCGCGCTGCCAGAGTGGAGGGGCAAAGCGCTTAACTCGGGAATCGGCCCAGGATCACCCCGCCAGGAGCTGAAGTGACTTTACGCACACGATCAACTGGAGTCAAAACCGAGCCTTGTCCTTGAGGACATCGCACTTTGAGGAGGAAGCTTCTTCCTCGGACCCGACCTACCGTATGGATCCCAGTTGGGAAGACGTGGAAGCCCGCATCAAGGACTTGGAGAAACAGATCGAGAAGCTAGGCCGAAAACCAAGTCATGATCATGCCAACACTGAGAGCGAGTCGCCGTTCTCCGATCGAATTGTGGGATTTGCCATCCCACGCGAGTTCAAACAACCTCATCTCGACTCCTACGATGGCTCGGGAAGTCCGGTCGACCATATCCGGACCTACAAGGCTCAGATGGCCTTGGCAACCAATGCCGATGAACTACACTACCTGACCTTTCCTAGCACTCTAAAAGGGGCTAGCCACGCAGTCCAAACCCAAATCAGTTGACAATTTCAAGGATCTTAGCAAGCTGTTCGTCAACCAGTTTGTGGGTATGCTTGATTGACCTCAACCGGACACCCATCTACTCACTGTCAAATAGCGAAATGGTGAATCCTTGAAGGATTACGTGGATCGGTTCAACCAGCAAAAGCTTCAGGTTTATAACCTCAACGAGGCAGGTGCAATCACAACCTTCTGCTCGGGAGTTCAAAAGACCAAGGTTGCCACGTCGTTCCACCGTCAACGACCGACAAGCTTGGTTGAACTCTCGGAGAGGGTTAGGAAGTACATCGATACCGAAGAGTTCTTGAAGTCCAAGCGTTCAAACTTTACGGAAGATGAGTCGCCAAGAGCCAAATGGAAACGGGAGGGCTCCGAGAAGAGCTCGGGAAAGAAGCAAAAGCAGGATCAGCACAAGGGTGGTCGAGAACAGACCCCAATCACCTTCACGCCACTTTCCTGACCTATCCAAGAAGTCATGGTGGCCGCCGAGGCCTAGAAGCTGCTCAAGAAACCGACTAAGTTGAAGAGCCTGCCCGAGAAAAGGAATCGGGACAAGTACTGCCGCTACCACAATGACCACTGCCATGACACCGAGGATTGCTTTAAACTCAAAATTGCTATAGAGAAACTTATGAGCAGGGCCATCTAGCCAAGTTTGTCACCAAAGACAGACAATAGTGGCAAGATACCCTAGCCCCTGAGTAGCAACAACCCCTTGGTCACATTAACGTGGTCTCTGGAGGTATATCGGGCGGATGAGACTCGCAGTCCGCAAGGAAGAGGCACGCTCGGGCATCCCGAGCAGATGTCGCGCATGTCCAGGAAGTCAACTGCCCTCCGACCGATACCCTCACCTTCTCATCTAGTGATACCCGAGATCAGTACTACCCCTACGATGATCCACCGGTGTTAACGCTCTCCATAGCCAATTACATGGTCAAAAGGGTACTCGTGGACATAGGAAGCTCTTCTGACATACACTTTGTCTTGGTGTTTGATCAGTTCGGAATCTCAAGAGACCAACTCCGACTAGTGGCTACCCCGCTGGTAGGATTCAACGGGTCCAGCACACAACCGCTCGGGACGATCGAGCTACCTGTTCTAATGGGGACTTACTCGCAACAGGTCTCCACGCTCGCAATTTTCGTTGTGGTAGAAGCCCCCTCCGCTTACAATGTCATTCTCGGGAGGCCAACGCTCAACAAGCTAGAGCGATTGTGTTGAATAGCCTGGTCGTCAAGTTCGACTTGACAAGGACCGGGGAGCTAGAGAGGAGATCAAGCCACCGCTCGGAGCTGTTATGTCAGTTCCTTGCGCAAGGATGCGATTTCTAAAACACTGAAAGTTGAAGAGATGGACCCAAGGGACGTTAGGGACGGAGTTAGCCCAGTCGAAGAAATCAGCTAAGTAATACTGGATCCCCAGTTTCCCTACCGGTCTGTCAGTATTGATACTTTCTTGGAACCAGACCTCCGAGAAAAGCTAATCCAGTTCCTGAGACAAAATCAAGTCGTCTTTCCGTAGAGCCACGAAGACATGCTTGGGATTGATCCCCGGGTTATGTCCCACTGACTCAGTGTTGATCTGAGCTTCTGCTCGGTTAAGCAGAAGAGGAGGGGAATGGCCCTAGAAATACTGGAAGCACTACGTGGAGTGCACTACCCCAACTGGCTGGCTAATGTTGTCTTAGTCAAGAAGAGTAATGGAAAGTGGAGGCTGTGCGTGGATTTTACCGACCTAGGCAAGGCCTGTCCCAAAGATTGCTACTACTGCCCAGGATAGTTCTCCTGGTAGATGTAACAGCAGGCTACTCACTCCTTTCCTTTATGGATGCCTACTCGGGATACAACTAGATCTATATGTACCCCGGCGATGAAGAGAAGACGTCCTTCATCATTGACCAGGGAACATACTGCTCCAAAGTGATGCCCTTCTGACTCAAGAACGCGGGGGCGACCTACCAGCGATTGGTCAATCATATGTTTAGGGACTTGATCGGAAAGACTATGGAAGTATACGTTGATGACCTCCTGGTCAAGAGCTGAGACGAGCCTGACCATCAAGAGCACTTGGCTGGGGCATTCAGCATCCTAAGAAGATTCTGGATGAAATTAAATCAGTGAAGTGTGCTTTTGGGGTCTCGCCCGGTAAATTCTTGGGACACTTAGTCAGCAAACAGGGAATCGAGGTCTACTCGGAGAATATTCAGGCCATTATCTACATGCGGTCACCCAGATCAACCAAGGAAGTTCAAAGTCTGGCCGGACGGGTGGCAGCATTGAACAGGTTTGTGTCTCGAGCAACCGACCGGTGTTTGTCGTTCTTCAAGATCCTGCGCAAGGCCTTTGAGTGGTCAGAAGAGTGCGAGGAGGCGTTTTAAGAACTCAAGACGTGCCTAGCCTCACGCCCTCTACTCTCAACGTCCATTCCAAAGGAAGAGTTTTTTTTGTACCTGGCAGTATCACCCTCGGCGGTTAGCTCGGCACTGGTTAGAGAGGAATCTAGGATCCAATACCCAGTGTACTATACTAGCCGAGCACTCCAAGGCCCAGAAAGTCATAGAAAAGATGGCTTTCGCCCTTGTCACTTCAGCCGGCAACTTCGCCTGTATTTCCAGGCTCATACCATAGTCGTCCTCACGGATCAGCCCCTGCGCAGGATCCTGAGCCGGCCTGAGACGTTCGGGAGACTCATGAAGTGGGCACTGAAATTGGAAGAGTTTGAAGTTCTCTACTGACCTCGAACATCGATCAAAGGACAGGCTATTGCAGACTTTCTCGTCAAGTTCACCTATCCAGAAGAACCGATCGAGGAGCATACCCAGGCCGATCTACCGCCCGATATGCAGCCCGAAATCCCGACGTGGGTACTCTATATGGATGGGTCCTCTAATAAATAGGGTAGTAGGGCAGGAGTCATCCTGATCACGCCCGAGGGAATTCAACTCGAGTACACCCTCAGGTTTGGATTCCAAGCATCCAACAACGACGCGGAGTATGAAGCCTTGTTGGTTGGACTACAATTGTCTACCTCAATGGGTGCCCGGCAAATTAAGGTGCACAGTGACTCTCAGTTGGTGGTGAACCAAGTCTTACAACAGTACGAGGCTAGGGAGGACAGTATGGTGGCCTACCTGGCCCTGGTCAGAAAGATTACCAGTGAGCTAAAGGGGTTGTTTATCACTCAGATCCCGAGGGAAGAGAATGCACAAGCTGATTGGTTAGCTCGCCTAACATCATCGTCAGAATCGGATCTATAGGGAACAAGGGTGGAATACCTGTTTGAGCCCAGTGTGTCCGTCCTAGAAGGCATGGAGGTGGACCCAATCGACGCAGGTCCCAATTGGATGGACCCGTCATTCAATTTCAGTTGTGACTTAACTTTCAGTAACGTTTCTCACAAGCGGGAACCTGAAGCCCGGCGGATCAGATACCGAGCGGCGAGGTACCTCCTAGATAACGGAGTACTCTACAAGAGGGGATTTACTGTTCCCTACCTCCGATGCGTTCACCCAACTCAGGTGAGAGTATTCTGCAAGAAATTCACGAGGTTATGTGTGGAAGCCACGTCAAGGTCGGGCCTTGTCCATAAGGGCCCTGGTGCAAGGGTACTACTAGCCTACTATGACCCAGGATTCAAAAGACTATGTGAGACGGTGTAATAAATGCCACGGAAGAACAGACCCAGTTCTCAGTCCTTGGCCATTCGCTCAGTCGGGTATCGACTTAGTCGGACCACTCTCTATGGCCAAGGGACAGGTTAAGTTTGCCGTTATAGCGGTCGACTTCTTCACCAAGTGGGCAGAGGCCGAGCCGTTGGCCATAATCACCTAGAAGAAAATGGAAAGTTTCGTGGAGAGGAACATACTCAGCAGGTTCGGCATTCCCGAGATCTAGTCAGTGGCAACGGCAGACAGTTTGACATGCCAATTTTCAGGCAATTTTGCTTCAGCTATGGAATCTCCAACCGTTGCTCCTTTCCCGAGCACCCCCAGGAAAACTGACAAACTGAGGTAACTAATCGTACCATCCTGCACTCTATCAAGAAGAGACTTGAGGTAGCAAGGTTACTCTGGGCAGAAGAGCTTCTGAGCCTTCTATTGGCTTATTGGACTACATCCCGAGAGGCTACCGGAGAAACCCCGTTCTCGCTTACTTATGGCTACGAGGCGGTAGTCCCGACCGAGCTCCAGCTACCAACCCACCGAGTGGTAAACTATTGTAGCAGCCAGGATAATGAAAATGCTCTCAGAGGGGAACTCGACCTTGTAGAGGAAAGAAGTGATTTGGCATACCTCAGAAGTACTACAAAAAAAGGGTCTGCCAGTACTATAAAAAAGGGTAAAGTATCGCAGCTTCCAGGTAGGAGATCTGGTCCTCAAAGCAGTCAACCAGTCCACCAAGAACCTAGCCATGGAAAGCTGGGGCCAAATTGGGAAGGGCCCTATAGGGTACCCAGGTCAACCGACGGGGAACTTGGTTACAGACGCTAGAAGGGCAAGACCTATCACACCCTTGGAACGTGGAGCATCTACGCAAGTACTTTCAATAAAATCAGAATCAATATTGGTTATGGATTTTATGTTTTCTTTAATAAGTTGTAGCTCTTTCTGAGCACACACATTAGTTTTCCAGATTGAATAAAGAATTTTTCCTTACAAACAGTGTTCCTTACCGGTGTTTCTGTCACGCCCCGGATCCACTCATGTGAACCCAAGACACGTGGCACGCCACCAAGGCCTTCAGACAACAATTTACAAATGAAAAGGAGGGAAAACAAGCACTTTTAAACCTTTAAACCGAACAAAATGGGCCCAAGGGTAAAATGGTAATTAATAAGGTATAGCAAATATTATACCAAAAGATAGATTTTCGAGTCCCGGTTCCAACGCAACGAACGGTGCGCGATTCCGAGTTTTCTAGAGAGAGTTATGTCCGTTTCCGTAAAAGTCGACAGTGCTTAATCTGGACCTGCGGATCGATCTGCCCCAAAACCGGATCGATCCGGTTTTGACAGAACCCCATTTTTTGGCCCTCCAGAAGTGCCGGATCGATCCGCTCAAGACCCGGATCGATCCGGATTCTGCAGCACATAATTTGACAGCAAAAATACATGTTCTGCAGATTCCAAACCTTCCCAAAACATATCCAAACTTCTTGAAACTTCCCAAAATCATTTCAAAACCATTCTAAATCATTTCAAACTATTTCCAAGGTATGTTAACATGGTTTTAAAACATTAATCAAGATCCATCAATGCTACAATACTCAAACACTTCCAATTCCCACAAAAACAACCAAAACATATGAGTTTTGCTCCACACTCACAACTAACATATCCAAATCATAAAAACAAGAGTTTGAAAGTTACCAACATGATTTAAAACCATGAATAAGATGTGCAATGCATTCTCTCCCAAATCTCCCCCAAATACTCTCCCAAATCTCTCCCAAATACTCCCAATTCCCTCAAGATCAACCAAAACAAGTTTTCTTAAAACAAACTTCCATTCAAACATGCTCCAAACTACATTAGCAAAGCATGAAAGACATCAACAACATCTTAAGCTCAGGTTACAAGATTTACACGTGTCTTGGAGTGATTAAACCAAAACTACCATAAGCTACCAAGTTCTAGTACAAACCCAAGTTAGTTATTACAACTACAAGTTTTACTCAAAATAACTATAGAGATAAGTTATAACATTTACAAGCTTTCCGAACACCACGAACCCCCAAGTTCATCTCCCCGGATTCTCGCCGTCGTGCTCACCTACAATGGTTATTCAATAACCACTACAATATATAAGCTATATGCTTAGTGAGGAATATCAATCAAGCACACGGATGACATATCAATGTTCATATTCAACTCAACATATTAAATGATCTCCAGATAAGCAAGTATTTCTTCCGCCACTACCCGCAAGTCCGCGACTCCCCCAATAGTCCACGGCACAAGCCAATGACCCACGCCACACACGTGCGGTCTAATGCCGTTGTCGGCAACAAGTGGTCGTCACCACGAAACAATCTCATGGCGGATTCATACAAGCTTTCCTTTGACCCACATAGACAACTAAACATGCTCACATAAACATATCACCATGTTTCTCACAAATTCATAGCTAAACAAGAGTAATTAAGCTAAATAGGCATGTTATTAACATCCAAAGAACATAAACATGAATCTCATCCCAAAACAAGATTGAAATCACTCACCTCTTTGCAATTCGCTCCTAGTTAAGAAATTAAAGCCCAAATCTACTCCGGGTTTAAATCCTACATGAATTCGGCAAATTACGGATTATCGCTCTGAATTGATCGTGAGAAATACGACGATTATACTCAATAAAATCAGTACCATAACGTAGTACTCACCTCTACGAGTCCAAATCCGGTCTCGGAATCGAAATTGGATGTCGAACGCGCCGTCAATCGTCGTCGAGAGCGTCGTCGAATTCCGTCGTCGAGAATTTCCGTCAATTCTCTGTAGAGACAATTCATTGTCTTGTTGAAGATGATGACTACCTTGGGTGAGTCATGGGACACATGTCCCATGGCATGTGACCCAAGCTTTAGGTTTCTATTATAGCATCCCCCATGTTTTATAAGTTTTGCAATTATACCCCTGCTAGTTATAACTCTTATTAAAACTATCCCAAACTTAAATAGGTGTTTGTCTATGTCTCGCGTGGGTCCCGTAAGTGGTCCCACATAATTTTATGAAGTTGCTAATTAGCCTACTAATTATATAACGTGTTCATTTCGTCCTCACCCAGGTATTCTACATGACCACATAATTGGCCCCTAACAATAAACAATATATTCTAAACAACATGTAAATATTTCACATATGCCTTAATAAACATTTAAGCACATAAGGGTGATTCCACAACTTTGTCCCATCACAATGGAACTTCATCAACTCATGTCCCAATTTGGGACTGCCACATTGGCCAACATTGGGTTCCCAAACTGGACACCCACAATCAACTAGTGAGTTAGAACTCACTTAAACATGTGTTAATAAACACCAATTAATTATGCTAATGCATGCTAAATGGTAATTAACAAGTAATCGCGGGAGCGGGTGTTACAGTTTCATAACAAAAGACCTTGGGATCGCACCCGAGGCACCCCGAAAGACCTCGGGATCACACTCGAGGCACCCCAAAAGACCTCGGGATCACATTTAAGCCACTTTAAGACCACCGCATCGCGGATGGCAAAAGACCTCAACACCACCCGAGGCACAAACTCCACTTAGGTCCACGACCTACAATGGGGACATCCCCTAGGTGACCCACGATAGAGGAGTCAAAAGACCCTGAAACTCACACGTTCTATGTCGGCTACCTACATTAACTACTCTTACAACGCCTGCCTTACCTAAAGCTTGGGGGGCAAGAGGGGAATGGTGAACTACAAGAAACCACACCGAGCATTCACAGGCCGTGGGATTAACTAAGTATAAATCCTTAGCCACCCGAACGCCACAATGTTCCGAGTTTACTTCGGGTTGTTACAAGACTCGGCATTAACTAAGTATGAACTTCTGAGTTATTCCCGAGCACATACAACAGCCTCGACCGGGGCCTACAAACCTGGAATATTCCAAGTATAACAGCTTGGGATAGTCCAAGGATTTACAAGTCCCCAGAAGACCGAGTGCTCCCTACCACTCGCAGTCCAAACCTTTTGATAAGGCAAGGTCATAATGAGGCTAACAACTGGTTGGGCATGGGTAATCACAAGCAAGCACAGGCAATAAAAGTACAAACATGAACAGTGGGCGCAAAAAAGTGACCTCGAAGGGTCCTTGTCATTACTAGTTCAAGTATAATGCCTAGGGGCAATTATAGTAGCCACAAAAAAAAAAAGAAAAAAGAAACTGCTGGGAGAAGGCTCAGTCTGGACGTCGTCCACAATGACCACATCATTCTCGGTCTCCTTAACCTCTTCAGCAGGAACCGACCCCCAGCGGGAGCCTTCTCCTCAGTGGCAGCCTCACCAGTAGCAGGGGCCCCCTCGTCCCAGCAGTCTGAATAAACTCCCGAGTAAGCCAAAAGATCCCACCCGGGATGGTCCACGGCCACTCTCCTCTTAAGGCCCGCATAGCACTGAAAGAAGCCGGTATCAAAGTCGTCCTCTGGGGCCTTCTCTGCCTCCTCCCATGAGGCTGCTGCCTCAGCCACGGCCTTCTTTTTGGCCTCTGCAGCCGCAAAACTCTCCCGGGCGATATTCAACTCCGCCAGGGTGGTCTCTAGCTCCGCCTGAGCTGCTCTTAGGCTCAGGGCATCCCTTTCACCTTGTCCTTCTCCACGGTTAAGGCACTTTGCTTAGCTTCCAGTGCCGCCCTCTCATTCGAAAGAGTAGCCTCAGTAGCGGCCACCCTCTCAGCTAAACCGGGCATGTAGGATTCAGCCCCGACCGCTATGCAATCGACCTGCAAAAGGGGAACCAGAAACTATTTAGCCATCTTAAGCGAAGGAATAAGGCAATGAAGAATGGAAAGAGATGGGGCAGTTTACTTACGAAATGAGTGAGGCTGTAGAGCCACCCAAGGAGCGACTGAGGGGGCATCCCCGCGCACATCTCAACCTGACTCGGGAGGAGAACTGATCGAATTCTCCCCCGGATTTCCTCCGAGGACTCCACTGTTTGTATCTCGACCGGGACATCTCTCCTAGGGTTAGTGTCATGCACTACCTCGACTCTTGGAGTCGATGTCCTGCCCGATTCCTGGCGTGTCCCATGCCTGATCTGCCTGGATTGTTGACTACCGCCGGCAGACTCCGCAACTGCCCTCTTCCTCTTCTCGCCCGCCCGTGCGGCCGTGGCGGCCTCCTTCGCCCTCAGTGTTTCAGGGTCTTTCCTGGGTGCCATATCTGTGAAATCAGGAAAAGAAACGAGTTAGAAAAATGTGGACAAAAGACGAAAAGGCAGTTAAAAAAGGAAAAATCCGAGAATCAGGAACTTACCAGGAATGATCAGGGGAGGACTAGTGCAACAAAAACTTTGTTAAGCATGAAGGTAACTTCCCGAGCTCTCGTGCGACTCAACGCGTCTGCGATGTTAACAGGATCCTAGGCCAATGCCCTTATCCTATCCTGACACTCGTCCGGGATGCTCGGTGGATAGGAAGACCCCACTGTTAAATAGAACAAGAGTCAGTCAGCAGCCCGGCAGCAAGAAAACGAGACGGAAACAAGGACTCAAGATCCGGGCTTACTCCTCATTTCGCCAGCCCAGGTGGTCCTCGGAAGAATTCCTGGGGCCTCGTCGTTGAGCCCGAGGGTGGACACTTGGAAGAATTTCTTCTTCCATCCCTTATTGTTGCTCGAGGCTTTGTCTAATATCTTTCTCCCTTGTCGAGCGCTCAGAGAAAAGAAGCCGACCTCCCATTATAACGGGAATGGTCGGTAGGTTGGGTCAGCTTATACCCAAAAACTTGGGGTCAAAGGTGAATGGCCTCCATCAGAAACCTACAGCCGTTCGGGGCGAGCTGCCCAGGAGCAATACTAAGGTAGATCAGTAAGTCCCAGGTAAGCGAGTGAAGGGGAAGACGAAGGCCCGTCATGAACGCGTCTTCATAAAGGACAACAATACCCGATTGGTACAGGTGAGCTCCAGCAGGTGGCACGGACAGCTAACAGTGGGTGGGAATGTCATACCTTTCCCAAAGTTTGCTCAGGTCAGACACAAACAAACTACTTTGAGTCCACTCGGTGGAAAAGGCAACCTCGGCGGGCTTATCCGAGGCTGATGCCTCACTACCCGACTCCCTCGATTCGAAAACTACGTGGTATTCCTGACCAGCTCCCTCATCGGACCCTAGGATGGGGATTCTACCTTCACTATGGTGGTCGGATGGGGTTAGTGAAGGAGAATTCCGGCTAGTGCTCGGGCTCTCGGATCTCGACTGCTCGTCCTCCGATCGGGAAGATGAGTTGAAGTCAGAATGGCGGATTTCTACAGTCTCTGTCATAGGACGAGGGAGCAGCTGGCGACCTAGGTATGGGTCAGGGACCCCTAGCTTGAGGTATAAAGGTGGAAGAGTCAAGAGCCTGTATGGTAAGGCGTATACGGTCCTAGTTGTCAAGTAGCACTCAAACAGGGCAAGCCTAGGGCACACTGACCAGTTAGATTGTTCTATCAAAGAAAGAGAACCACCCGACTTGAGGAAGAAGCAGAATCTAAAGAAGAAGAAGTCCCACTCCCTCGCAAAGCCTAAAGGATTCTTACTCTCCAGCCTCGCTTGGGAATAAAAACAAAAGAGGAAGAGAAGGAAAAATGCAATGAATGACAAGGCTGGAGGAACGAAGACTTGCAAGAAAGGAATGCAGGGAAGAGCTTGGGAAACTTGACCGGGTACTTTTTCTCTAGAACCGCTCGGTAATTTCTTCCTATGAACAACAGAAGAAACGAAAATGCTCAAGTGTCCCTTATATATACATCGCGAACGGTCCAGATGATCCCAAATCCAACGGCTCAGAATCTTTCCCGCTTAAACGTCCGACAGCTTGCACCTCGGGCAGCCCAAGCGGTGCCTCAAAAGGCGTGTGCATTGATTGCACTATGTGACGGTTCAGTTAGGTTGTGACTGTCCGGTTACAACTGCACAGACCTGGTTGGATCCTGACCAGACCAACCCATTCTCGACACGTGGCAAGGCGGACCCCGAGCTCCCAAGTCATCAAACCAGGTAAATAACCCGAGTCGTCCAGACGACGTAGTTATACCAAGCAGTTTTCCTGAGCTATACCAATTTCCAGCCTCATTCGAAGCAGCGTCATTTAGCCTTGGAAATGCGGGGCAACTGATACGTACAAAAATATTCGACCAATAAGAGCAAGACTCGGTGGCCACGTTGAGTAGTGCTCGGTCAGGGTTCACAGTCATCCCTACCGATCCAACGATCCGGCCTACGGGTCGGGAACGCCGCCAGGGCCCGGTTCCTCGAAGGACAACTCAGGCTAGCCTGGAGGCGCAATCCAAACTCATCCAGACAGTTTCCTATACAAGTTAGAAGACTAATGGAATGTGAAGATTGTTTCCTAATCCGATTAGGAAACTCGCACGATTTGTGCTTATCACACCCAATCAGATCGGACTGCCTAATCGATACAGTTTTCATGTATGAGGAGGTCTCTTGCAAGTATAAAAGAGGCCTCTCACCCTCAACAAAGAGAGGATCAATAAACGATCAGTCACCTTCTACATAATACTCACCGTAGGCTTGTGTTGGTTCACCAAAGGTCACCGGCAATTTCATAACATAGTGAAAGTACTCAAACACACCACATGGACGTATGTCTCTTCGTTAACAGGGCCGAACCACATACAAATTCTCGTCTTCTCTCTCTTATAATATACAAAATTTTGGCATCATCAAAGAATACAAGGTGCCCTAAGGCCAACCTATACGCTAATTCATTACTGATGTGGGACAACCACATAACAATCGAATATGACACGTACACATATTTACTTTTACCACGGTTTTTTTTTTTTTTTTTTTCTCTGAGTGAAATTCAACTCTTTCACCCATGTGATAACCACATTTACCTCCTACTTTAGTTTCGCTATTAATATAGACTAAGAATGTCTTCTCAAATTGTGAACTTTTAATAGTTCAAGTTTCTTGTTATTATTTTACTTGCGTTGTGCAAAATTTAGACATTCTGTTCTCTTGAGAAATTTCCATTATAGTCTTGGAACCCAGAAGAAGGGAAGAAAAAAAGAAAAAGAAACGAAAAGCAAATAGAAGAAGAGGATCATGGAGAGAAATTGGGATGTACTAAGCATAGAAGATACTTATATAAAGTGACAATTAATCTTATTCTATCCTCCCCTGTATATCTTTTTGTCAGTTGATACATCGAAAAACGAAAAGAAAAAGGGGAACCTTGACTTACAGTCGTTTGTCTAAAAGGCAGCAGTAAAAAAGACAAATGTTGAGGTTGATTTTGTAACTGAAATATCTGTCAGAATTATGAGGATAGGGGCTTGTATGTAGGTAGTAGGTACCCTCTATTTTCTTGAAAGTTTCGGTTAGATTTTTGATTGAGGACACTTGAGGATAATCAAATCAGTTAATGAGGATGTAAACATTTATTTACGTCTATTTAAGGCCCTAAACAGTCATAACCACTCTCTATTGTTCTTATTTTTAAATTATAGAAATTTTGGTGGTACGAGTTGATGCAATTTAGAACAAAGGGCATGAAATGAAATTTTGGTTTTGCAGAGGGTAGCAAAGCATATTTAACCTAAAGGGTTTGGCATTCAAGATTTAATCAACTAAAGAATGGGGGTAATCATGGGACTGTTTTGGACACTGTTAACACTACTAAGATCTGTGGTGAATTGTTTGAGAATGAAAAGAAGTTAGGGATGGATGGTAACATTTTTAGTTTTCAGGTTTTTGAATTGTGAAAATGGATTTTTTTTTTTTTTTGAATTAAAAAAAAGAAGAAGGGAAACTGAAAACTGAAATCTGCTTCTTCTTTTTTCTTTTTTCTTTTTCTTTTTATTTTTATTTTTTATGCCCCATTTCGTTACGGTTATCAAAAAACACAAATAAAAGAAAAAAGAAAGACGGATATGATTAATAAACATGCTTTAGTTGCACAAAAAGAAAAAAAGGAAACAACTACTAGACCCATTTTCGGGTTTCGTTTTTCGGAAAGAATGAAAACAAAAAAACTGAAAACCCCAAATTTACCAAACGGACCCTTAGTTGTCGTAGAAGCTTGATATACATTGTTGGGCCCATTCTCTAACAGCTTAAGCTTTTGGAATAGTTGTTAACTTAACATGGTATCAGAGCCTTGTTTGTGGGAGGTCCTGGGTTCGACTCTCCATCCCCGCTTTGTTGTGCATATTTGCACTTTATTATTTTGTCTCCACTATGGAGTTTGGTTTGTTTGCTCTCCACATCTAAGTCGGGGTTGCACGTGAGGGAGGGTGTAGAAGCTTGATATACATTGTTGGACCCATTCTCTAACAGCTTAAGCTTTTGGAGTAGTTGGTAACTTAACAGTAATCGACTTATAGTAATAGGATTTTAACGGTGCAAGCCACAAGGATAAGAATTTCGATCATTTTTATTTTAGGCTTAGAAGTGAAGTTAGACCAAAGAAATAGGAAGTTAAAAAACAACCTAGGATACACCTAGGATTACAATGGCTTGTAGACTCAGGAGTCCTAATTCTTCTTAAGATCGACCATTTAGAAATATTCTCATATTTTTGCCATGCTTAGTTAGAGAGACATCTACACTATTGTCATCCTTAGGACTACAAAGGTAACTTTCTAGTTTGTGTGTGAACAAAAACCATTATTGAAAACTTTGGCGTAATAATTACTTGTTCGCATCGTGTTTTGGTTTAAGGTTTTATTAATCTATTTCACTAAAAGCTTTGAGAGTAATGCCATGCTTACCAAATTTAGTATTCTAATATGGTTTCCAACACATGTGGCAGTGGAACAACCTTCGATAATTGTGAGACCACTTCAATATCCTCCATTGAAAATTATGTGGGCCCACTGCCACGTGTTGGGACAACATTAGGATGCAAATTTGAGAAGCATTACTTAAAACAAGAATCAACTTCATGGAATTGCTTGTGTATGATTTAACTTGGTATTTGGTATGCATGACAACCAAGGTACAATTGTATATTCCTTCAGTTGTATTGGCAAAGAAAGGCCTCTAGAGTCTAGAGGGAGTTACACAAGGTTATAAGTCAATTCTTCCCATTTGATTATTTGCTAATGCTAAGATATTCCAAGTTGTGACCCACATCTTTTAGTGATCACATACTTTCTTGCAAGGTGTGTGTGCAAAAGTACAATACCTTTTGATGTGTCAAACGCTCGTCCTATGGATGTTTGATGTATAGACAACTAAACCTTTCGAGCGGTTGCAGGACCAAAAAACTGGACATTGGTGGTTCGTCTGTTCGGAGCGTGAAATACATGTAGGTTATTGGCCAAAACAATTATTTTCTCACTTAACTGCTGGTGCAACTACTATTGCTTATGGAGGTCGAGCACAAGGCCTGTTCAATCAGTTAAGTCCTCCAATGGGAAGTGGGTTAAAACCTGATACTTTCTACAGACACTCTTGTTTCTTTGCACATGTTGAGATTGTAAATGACTATAACCAGCTTGATGAGCCTACTGAGTACGGTACAAAAGGAACCAATGACAAGTCCGGCTGCTATGGCTTGGATAATCATGGTTGGGATGGAAAAGATATGGGATATGTAATTATGTTTGGGGGACCTGGTGGACATTGTGGCAACTAGCGCTACTTTTGTTGAAGTAATAAAATGTATGGTTTCTTTACCAGCACAACTAGTACTTAATTGAAATTGGATGCTTTTTATCTAATTCAAATTATGTTCGAGTCCCAAAAATATTTGTTTTTATTGTTTTTCTTAACTTCGTACGTGTGTTCCTTTTGTTTTGGGTTGGGGTTGGTGTTTGGAGAAAGAGTGGGGATTCACAATTTGAAATATTAGACTTGGCTATCATCCGCGAAGAACAAATGGTTTGTGCAATATTTGAAATTCGCATTGTTATAGTTTGGCATATACATATGCTTCCAAATTTTGTGCTATATTTTCCATGCGAATGTTATATTTGAACAATTATATACCAATTTTCTCCCCAACTACCGTTACACAGCTACCATGCAAATGATATACTGGGTGTTGCCCAAACATGGCACACGCCAAAATGTGTGCTATATTTGGCACTAGATTTGGCATCTCAAGAATTTAGAGCTGGGATACCATGCTTTAGCAGTGTTTTCTGATGCCTACGACAAAATGGCAATGAATCATGAAAATTGGATTGTACACCATTGGAGGTGCTCTAAGCTTCCTTGTGCTTAGTCTTGTCAACATGTTTGTAAAAGTCATTCCCTATTTCTCTTATCTAGTACTGTAAGTTCTCATTTTATGCACCAGTGATTACTTAATTTGGACAAGTTTTTTTTTTTACACACACCCACGCATGCACACACCCACACACACATAATCCAAGTAGTAGAACCCGAGAGATAGACTTGACACGAGCACACGGGGAGTTCTACAATGAAGGAGGGGAAAAACCCCTCCTACTCTCCCATAGGGAGATTTGAACCCATCCCCTCCCACTTGGGGGAGAGGAGGTGATGCCACTTGATCACAAAGGTCTTGGCTAATTTGGACAAGTTGATTGTACTATTTTTGAATCACCCACTTCATCAATCATTAATTTGGTAAGGGACAAGCCTCAGACAACCCGTAAACTCAGACGTCTTGGGGGTCTCGGGTTCAGGCCTCATGGGCTTTAAACATGCATGCATGCAATATGACTCGTTTCTGAAATGTACCATTGGGATTCTGTTGTGAGCTTTTTTGTAATATTATAACAAGGCAATCACTTAAAAAGACACATGGACAAAAGGAAATATCATTGATCTTGAACTGATACGAGCCGCAAATTGTCAATCGTAGTTTATGACAGTGCGGGTCAATCTCAAAAAGACTTAAGCACCTTCAACCCATCACTGTCGCTGCCACAGCCACAATCACCAATTGAGCAGGCAGAAAGAAAATGTTGTCATGGATTCTCCTTTTTCTTTTTTTCGGAAAAGGGTTAATAAAAGAGAAAAAGCCAAGTGGCACTTACAAGCAACAATGGGTATACTCCAGGATATACAACAAGCACAAAACCATCTACAGAACTAGAGACATGGGATGGAGGACTTTCTAGAATCAACGAAACAACAAAACTCAGGGAGTGCCTTTAGGGCATTTCTTCTTCTGTTTGACCTTCTTCTTGGTGTTATTCCTGCGATGGAGATCAGGAGGCTCATCAAGGAGAGAAATAACAGAGTCCTCCTCAAAGGTGTCCTCCTCCACAAATTCACCCGAACTAACAATCTGATAATCAGATTCATACACATAAGGGATTAATTCATTGAAAGAATTACTTATCTTGACATGCTGATTGTGAGTTTTAATTTGAGCTTTCCTCTGTGTCATATTATTATCTGCTCCCTTGACCCCTTCAAAAGGAGGGAAAGGGAACCCATGCACCAACGATGGGCTAGGATCAAGATGCACATCCGTAGAGTCAGCACCCTTAGATTTACCCTTATCAACCACTTCAGTCCATGGCCCTTCATGCTCATCCGTAGTGGCAGCAACCTTGGACTTGCCCTTACCACCCACTTCAGTCCAGGGCCCTTCATCATTTAAATATGCCATAGAGGCTTCGTGCTATTAATCGGCACCCATTTTTGGGCTAAGTTCTTATGAGAAATTGGATTCTGATTTTACCTTGGCCTGCTACAATATTCATGTCCAAAACATTTGCATGTATTACATTTAGAAGGGGTCCATTGCTACTCTTCATGAATGGTAATCAAATCACTACCAATGGATTCTCTGCTACTAAATCAAAACTCTTGATCCTTTCCTTTTTGGCATCAACTTCCACACAGATTCTAGCATAAGTAATTCGCCTTCGATTAGTAGTCATTTTATCAACATGAAATGGCTTACCAATCATGCTATATAGCGATGTAGCTTAGGGCCTCTAGGTTTCAATATTCTAACAGGATATTATAAAAGTGAACCTAGATGGGGACCTTGGTCACTTTATCCTTAGATAGAGAAAGATGAGGTTCCCACTTACAGAGCATGATTGGTTTACCAGCAACAATCCAAGGACCACCCTCCAGGACTGACTCCAAAGCTGAGGAGGAGTTGAACTTAAAGAAAAAAGTACCGTAATCAGTAGCGAGGGTATCAATGAGCCCTGCATTACCCCAGACGTTAGAGGTATTTCTGAGAACGAGAGAGTAAGGAAGTTTGCGGTCCAAGAAGAAGCCTACAAGTGTATTACTCCACTCTATGCAGCCTTGTTCAGCAATGGTATGGGGAATCATGAGCTGCAAGTTCTGTTTGCATGCACTAAGATCAATATATGTCATGCCCCGGAGCAGCAGAAATTAGTAAAAAATTAAAATTTTCCTTTTTAGGTCCATAAGCCATGACTAGTTGCATCAACTGATTGTCCACAAACATACTAGATAAATAAAGAGTAACGTAAATGGAACCGTATATTGAATATACACCAAAAGATTACTAGCTATTGCATTAGAGTTTATAGCTTTCAAAAGATAAAAGAACAAAAGAGGTTAAGGCGTTGGACGCCGTTTACATCGATCTTTATATGTAAAGACAAAAGAAAAGTGTAGACCGTTGAAGTAAGGCGTATGACGCCAATTTACAACTTAGTGCGAATGGACAAAAATCTATAAAGAACAACTAAGTCTTCTTCCTTGAAGCCGCGACTTTAACTGGCATAGCCGTGACCTTCAGCATTGTAGGCTTCCCCTTTGAAGGCTTCCTCTTCATAGGCTCCTTCCAGATAGTCCTCCTCCGGATAATCATATCCTGTATAGTCTAGACATGAGAATGTCAAGGCGTAGTATGCCATTAGCATTAACTAAAGCTAAGTGAGCATCCTAACCGAACCCTCCTAAGATAAAATACGTATTTGAAAGTACACAGCGACTTACGACAGTTGAGCGAATTATAATGAGACTATGCGTGAACTATGCATCATCGATATATTCGACTTCACTCGACTTAACATCCGACTTACTTGACTTTGTTACATTACCAGTGTAACACCGTTGGCTTAGAGTGACTTGCCCAATGGACTGCTATGGTTACTTTACTATCGTTGTCTGCCTCTCCGTGGCTGCAGAAGTAATCTCGCTTTACAAGCTAACCATGTACTCTAGGTCCTCGGGACTTTGCCTTATGAATATCATCACCGATTTGCGAAACGGTTACTTTAATATCATTGGTCATCGCAACCATAGTACTAATCTTGCCTTACAGGCTAACCGTGTTTATTCATTTCTCGATTCATTCTTATCAACAAGGTTAGTTTGCTATCGTGTTTGCCTCTCCGTGGCAATAGTAGCAATCATCACTGACATGAGATCCTGTAATTCCATTTGACAGTACCGACTCACTACATATCAACTTTCGGATCTCCGCGGTCGAATACACGTATTTCCAAATGCATACGGACTTGGTTTTCGCGACCCGTACATGTTGATTTGACGTTGCGACACCAACTCCTACGTGTGGTGTATCATATGTTATGCACAAGGTACAAATGAATTAAATAGGTACTACTTATTCTTAAAATATAATACGGACCCTAAGCTCGTAGTACCACATATTAAAGCATAAGGTTAGCCGGACTGATAATAATAACGAATAGAAATAATAATAATAATAATAATAATAATAATAAATAGAAGTAGCGATAACAACAATGATAATGGAAATCATTATACGGACCTAGATTAGGGGCACCACATGTTAAGCACAAGATTTTTCATAAATAATAATACATAAAGGATAATGCGGACATTAATCTAATACACCAAGTGAGTTAGGGACTTACCGTAGGTTCGAGGTCGCGGTGTAATTTGTGGTGGAATTTCTCTTTTTTTTTTCCTTCCGTCCTCTTTTTTTTTTTTCCTTCTTCTTTGGTCTCTCTCTCTCTCTCTCTCTCTCTCTCTCTCTCTCTCTCTCTCTCTCTCTCTATTTTCTCCTCCTAACACTAATGAAAGGGGGTCTATATATAGGGAAAGGGTGGTTGGGATATATGCATATATTACATAAATATATAACACACATGCACAACACACAAGAACACTATACCCATCACCACACTACACGCCACACACCACACAACACCACTGCCACATACATGCACATACATACACCTCACACTTCAAGCACTCAAGCACACAACACACCTCACATGACACCACACAATCACTCAAGCACTCTATACCCTAGCACAACACCTCACCCAACACATGGCACACCACAATCACTCACTCACTCGCTCTCTCTCCCTCCCCCAAGTCGGCACACACACACACACCAATTGATAGGGGTTGTTTGGGGGTTGGCTTAGGGTATAAGCATGGTTGGATAACACAAGTATAATTACGAGTTTAGAAATTATATTAATTACAGTGGAAATCTTATAAATACTATCTGGAACTGAAAATTATATCAGTAAAATAAAATAAAAAGTACAAGTAAGTACATGTATTATAGTATCCACCTCCTATCAAAGATTTCGTCCCCAAAATTTGAGCTAGCTAGTCACTAAACAAAGTTGGAAACTTCTCGCGCATTTCTGATTCCATCTCCCAAGAAGCTTCGCGTTCATCATGGTGTTTCCACTGAACTTTCACTAGAGGAATTTCTTTAGTCCATAGTTTCTTGACTCCTCGATCCAAAATTCAGATTGGTCCTTCAGTATAAGTCACGTTGTTGTTTACCTCGATGTCTGTGAAGTCAATCTCATGTGATGGATCATGTACAACCTTCCTATACATGCTGATATGAAATACATTATGTACTCCTGACATCTTAGCCGGCAGTGCAAGTCGGTAGGCTACTTTTCCCACGCGCTCTAAAATTTCAAACGGCCCAATATAGCACGGCGGCAACTTTTCTCATTTCTGTCCGAATCTGACAACGCCTCGTACCGGAGATACCTTGAGAAGTACACGATCTCCAACACTAAACTCCAATTCCTTACGCTGCTTGTCTGTGTAGCTTTTCTGTCTACTTTGTACTGCTTTCATCTTTTCTTAATTTCACGATGTTGATCTTTTCATTTGTCTCTCTAACCATTTATGGTTCTAGAAGTTTATTGTCTCGAACTTCTGTCCAGCACAACGGTGATCAGCATGGTCTTCCATACAGTGCCTCGAATGGTTCCATCTCG
This sequence comes from Hydrangea macrophylla, assembly GCA_033977485.1. Taxonomy (NCBI): domain Eukaryota; kingdom Viridiplantae; phylum Streptophyta; class Magnoliopsida; order Cornales; family Hydrangeaceae; genus Hydrangea; species Hydrangea macrophylla. Next base: position 56,541,478 of record CM066996.1, read on the forward strand.
ACGCTCAAATGATAACTATTGTTGTACGCGAACTCTACCAATGGAAGGTGTTGTTGGATTTGTGCCCTCAAACCATTACTATATGTATTAGACATTAGCATTTTAATATATGGATATCAGCTTTACATTTTATGATGTATGCTTCTTTCATGAGATGATTGTTTAATCCATAAGTATCATAGTAAGTATTTCGTTTGTGTATGAGATACATACAATGAGATACGAATTACTATTCTTTGATACTTAAAGCTTGTCACAGTGGATGATGAGACTGGATATCTCATCAGGTATACACTGTAGCATCATTAACTACCATTGGATGGAGTGATAAATCTCAATCACTAAAGTGTGACTCTTGGTTAGTATGCTAGTGCTTATAGTGCATTGACGGACCTGAGTTTCCTATTGACGCTCAATGCTGTCAATAGTCAATAGGAACTCATAACTTGTATAAGGTATGTGTTCTCAATCTTGAGACGATTATGAACACAGACTGTGGATATGACTGCTTTGACTTACCAATCAGTGAGGTCTATAGAAGATCAACACCTGGGTATCTTGGGTATGTCATGTTCATAGGGTTGTGAACATATATTGTCAAGATAGAATCTACCCTCTGATTCAGAGTAAGCATTCCCTTGAGAATGTCACCAAGTCGATTACTGAGTACTGCAGTCTTGTTGATAAGAGTTATCAACATGTTTGGTAATCATGAGAGGTGAATGGGACTCAAGGATTATAAGAAGTAATCATGATTCAGGTTGACAGTAACTGTTTATCCGACTACCTGAATATGATTGCGAATGCTGACGGTAGAGGGACATTAGTACAACATACAAGTCTAGTTATCGCTTCGGATATGTTCTTTTGCGTTGGAGTTCAGTTATCGTTTTATAGTGGAGTAAACGTTAACTGATCAGTCGATTAATTTGCTGATCAAAGAGTTTGGTCATGGGAGTTAATCAACTGATCTGAGCCAACAATAAAGAGCCTAGGAGGTCCCACTCTTAGCTCCGCCAGGATGCTTGGAAAGACACATGAGGGTTTTGTCAAGACAAGTTCGATCGATCGAAGTATGTTCGATCGATTGAAGTCTTGCAGATTCGATCGATCAAGAATGGTTCGATCGATCGAAGGTTCGATCGATCGAAGTCACTTCGATCGGTCGAAGTTTAGGTCGGTTCTGGAAATCTATAAATAGGGCAGCTGCGTTCTGGAAAAAGTTGTTCGTCGTTCTTATACGCAGAAGCTGCAGAAACTATAATAGTCTTCCCAAAACCTTCTGTATCCTCTCCATTAGGGTTCCCACCAACCCTAGCCCTTCCTGCGAGCATCCATAGGAGTCATAAGAGTGAAGACCATCTAGTGGAGGCTGCTGGAAGTCAGAGATTTCAGAATTGGGTTCAAGACAGTAAGGTATAATTCTTGTCCCCTCTTGTGCGCATCTATAGAGTTGATGGGTAGTAGATCCGGGCATGCCAATTAAGTTTTATAACTTGATTTTTCCGCTGCGCGTTTAAACTTAGAACTTAAACCAGTTTTTCCATCAATTGGTATCAGAGCCACGCTCGTTTGGATCTATAGTTGCGTTTTTGGAACATTATTTTGATTTGCATGTTGATTTTAGAACTGTTTTCGAAACTGCATCATCACAGATCTGTTTCTGTAGTGTTATCGCAGCAGTATACAAATCTGTGATTGCATAGGATGCAAGGCGGGTTCGATCGATCGAACATACTGTTCTCAAGCGATCGAACAGTCTTCGATCGATCGAAACCTTCTGGTATTCGATCGATCGAATGAAGTTAGATCGATCGAGACAGATACTTTGTCAGGTTCTCTATTTCACAGTTTTTAAGAGTTTTGAAATTAAAAACTTTAATTTTAAAATATTCTATAAAATTTTCAAATCATTCTGTGAAACAGAATGTTCAAGCGATTGAACAGTGTTCAATCGATCGAAGGTTTGAGCGATCGAACGGTCTTCGATCGATCGAACTGTGACAGAGAAGTAAGATGCTGTTTTAAGTTCTAATTCAGTATGTAAATAGTTTATATACTGTGTGAATCAATTAAGTGTTTCAATAGTTACATATATTTGTTATGTATGTATGGATGCGTGTACGACTAACCCTTTTGCAGCTAGATTAGTCGCTATCTCCCATGGCACCAAATCATTTGAATATTTGTATTTAAATTGTTTGAGATTGGTGCATGTTGTAATTTAAGTTTGGTTTGGTTTTAAGGCATATGTAAAGGGCGCTGCGACTTCAATCCTACGAAAAGGAAAGTCGCACCGGTTTCCCTAGCCTTTTATTTTGTTGTTATTTCTATTTCTAGATAAATTGTAAACTTCGAAAGAAGCATAGGACAAATGTAATAGAATTAGAAAATCCATGAAGATGGAGCAAGGAGCCGTTATCCATGAAGATGGAGCTAGAAGCGATCAAACCAAAAGGAGGTTCTATAGAGATAGAGCCATGGGAGATAGAGGCATTGTTTGAATGCCTATATTTCATTTTAGTTTTTTGTTTTATGTGCTTGGTTTGTGATTGGCGTATAATACATTGTTGCATGCACGCAAAACAAGTTTTCTAAAATAAAATTCAAAAACCGTCTTCAACACATTAGTAAACATTAGAAGTTTATGGGAAGTGTGTAGAAACAGTTTTTCTCAAAAAGCAAAATCCTTTTTACTAAAACTAGTGGGAGAGGGTCTTATTAATTACACCCACGATCTTCCATTAACGGTTCACTGTAAGATGAGTGGTGCATTCTGTGTCACCTCGTCAGGGGTGATCATTCCATACGGAGGGTGCATTACTCATTGGTTACTAGATGTGAACTTCTTTTGATAGGATCAATCAGACGTGTTTGAGGGTGACCACCACACGGAGGCGCTACTTGAGACGGTTGTGATTGGATCCTAGTTAATGGTACACACTAGCTAAGCTATGGATAAGGGATCCCACACGGGGCATTATTCATAAACTTAGAGATCAAATAGGTTCGGAAGTCATAACTTGTTTTGCAAGAGTTGCATAGCGGATAAGTTATGATAAATCGAAAGATCGAACATTGACCACCACACGGAGGCTTTATTCTTTCGTTTCGATATTCCGGCGACTTTGTTTTAAAAGGATTCTTTTATTTCAAACTGTCAAATTCTGATATCCATATTTATTTTGTTTTGATTTTTACAGTAAATCATAATGTCTGGATCTGCATTTAGTCCACTTGCCACCATACTTACTCAAAACAAGTTAACTGGAAACAACTACACTGAATGGAAACATAACCTTGACATCGTGTTAACTGCGGAGGATCACATATATGTCCTCACCACCCCAAGCCCTGAAGAACCCGCGGCAAATGCTTCGGCAGCTGCCAGACGCGAGTTCGACAAATGGAAGAAGTCGAATGGAATGGCTCGTTGCTATATTCTGGCCTCAATGGCTGGTGTGTTGCAACACCAATTCCAATCGAATGATTCTGCCAGTGACATTATCACATCCCTGAAAAAGATGTTTGGGGAGCATGGCAGGCCTGCCAGGCAGGTAGCCATGCAAAAGATAATGAGTGCAAAGATGTCGGAAGGGACTCCAGTCAAGGAACATGTTTTAAAAATGATTAGTTATTTAAACGAGCTGGAGACCCTAGGTGCCAACATCGATGCACAGACCCAAGTTGATATGATCCTTAATTTGCTGTCGCCTTCATTCGCTCAATTTAAACTTAACTATAATATGGATCAAATGAATTTTTCAATGAGCGAATTGATGAGTTCTCTTTTGGCAGCGGAAGGAGTGATCAAACCTGGGGTCAACGTTTTGAACGTTGAGAAAAGCGCTTCCGCTTCCCGATCTGTGCCGAAAGGAAAGAAAGGGAAGAAGAAAGCTAGCACTGGTGGTTCAAGTATTGGACCAGTCCCTAAGATTGCAAAATCTAAGGGAAAAGGTAAGGGCAAAGGGAAGGTGGGTGGCCAAGGCAAAGGAAAGTGTTTCCAATGCGGTGAGAAGGGCCACTAGAAGAGGAACTGTCCAGAATTCTTAGCTACAAGAGTTCAAGGTATGATTGAATCACATGTGATTGAAGTAAGTTTTATAACGGATACTTCAAACACTTGGTGCATTGATTCTGGTGCGACTAACCATATCTGTAATTCATTGTAGGGGTTCAGATCAACCAGGAGATGCAGTGATGGGGAAATCGTACTTACTCTAGGTTCTAGCGCAACCATTTCTGCGGTTGCTATAGGAGTCGTAGTTTTAGAATTTCTAGACAATAAAATTTTGATTTTATCAGATGTACTTTACGTCCCTTCAATGAGATGTAATTTAATTTCAGTTTCTAATTTATCGAATAATGGTTATTCTTTTCATTTTGGAACTGAAGTTGTGATAAAAAGAAATAGTTCTTTTATATGTTCTGGTGTTAAATCAAATGGTTTGTATGTGATTACTCCCAATATTTCTAAAGACTCTTGCATGGAACTTAATAACTCAGTGGTTACTGTACCATCTAAAAGAAAGAGACCTTCCACTAATCCAACAAGGCTTTGGCATATGAGGCTTGGCCATATCAATCTAAATAGGATTGGCAGACTAGTCAAAGAAGGGATCTTAGGTGATTTGGTTCTAGAACCAATGGAAGTCTGCGAGTCTTGTTTAGAGGGTAAGATGATCAAAAGGCCCTTTCCTACAAAGGGAAATAGAACCGATGCATTGTTGGAATTAGTTCATACTGATGTGTGTGGACCAATAAATATTAGAGCAAGGGGTGGTTATGAGTATTTCATAACATTTACTGATGACCACTCCAGGTATGGATATGTGTACCTAATGCAGCACAAGTCTGAAGCCTTTGAAAAGTTCAAAGAGTTTAGGGCTGAAGTGGAGAAGCAATTGGGCACACATATCAAGTCCATTCGATCTGATCGAGGTGGCGAGTACCTCTCTAATGAGTTTATTGATCACCTCGTACAGAATGGGATTCTGTCACAGTTGACTGCACTTGGTACGCCTCAGCAGAACGGTGTAGCGGAGAGAAGGAATCGGACTCTTTTAGACATGACTAGGTCGATGATGAGTTACTCGGAGTTGCCATTATTCCTTTGGGGTTATGCTTTGGAAACCGCTGCGTACATACTAAATCTAGTACCAAGCAAATCTGTTCCCAGGACACCACGAGAGATGTAGATTGGGCGCAAGCCTTCTTTGCAACATCTCCGGATATGGGGGTGTCCGGCACATGTGCTGAAAGGAAAGATGAGCAAGTTGGATTCTAGATCGGAAGTATGTTACTTCGTAGGGTATCCAAAGGGTACTTATGGATGGTATTTTTATGATCCAAGAGAGCAGAAAGTGTTTGTTAGTACGAATGCTGTTTTCTTGGAGGATGACTATATCATGAACCATAAACCTAAGGGAAGGATAGATCTTAGAGAGATAGAAGGAGAGCCCTCAGTCCAACCCGTGGTTGATAACGATATAAATCAAGAAAATACCACTTCTTCACCCGTTTCCGCACCGGTACCTCGTCGTAGTGGGAGGATTATCAGCCAGCCTGATAGATACATGTTCTTAGGAGAAGTTTTTGAAGCTGTCTCCATAGAATCTGAATCTGATCCTGCCACATACGAAGAGGCAATGGCTGATGTAGACTCGGCTCATTGGATTAAAGCTATGAAGGCTGAATTGGAATCTATGGATTCTAATCAGGTCTGGGATCTTGTAGAGCTTCCAGCCAATATTAAACCCATTGGCTGTAAGTGGGTCTACAAGAGGAAAAGAGGATCTGATGGAAAGGTTGAAACCTTTAAGGCTAGGCTTGTAGCGAAAGGTTATACTCAAAGGGAGGGCATTGACTATGAGGAAACCTTCTCGCCGGTAGCCATGCTGAAGTCCATCAGAATACTCTTATCCATTGCTGCATGCCTAGATTATGAGATCTGGAAGATGGATGTCAAGACTGCATTCTTGAATGGCAATCTTGAGGAGGACATCTATATGCAACAACCAGAAGGGTTCATAGCTGGTCGGAAAGGTAACTTGGTATGCAAGTTGCAAAAGTCCATTTATGGGCTTAAGCAAGCATCCAGAAGTTGGAACATCCGATTTGACCAAGCGGTCAAGTCGTTTGGTTTCATACAGAATCTGGATGAACCTTGTGTATACAAGAAGAGTGAAGGGAAAGTGGTGGCCTTTCTTGTGCTTTACGTTGACGACATTCTACTCATTGGAAATGATGTAGCGGCGCTGTCAACAGTCAAGGTTTGGCTAGCTAGTACTTTCGACATGAAGGATCTAGGAGAGGCGAGCTATATTCTAGGGATAAAGCTCTTTCGGGATCGCAAGCGAAAAATAATGGGATTATCTCAAGCTGGTTATATCGATAAGGTGCTAACTAGGTTTTCAATGGATAATTCGAAGAAAGGTTTGTTACCTTTCAGGCATGGTTTAGCGTTCTCCAAGGACCAGTGTCCAAAGACACAGGAGGAGAGGAATCGCATGACAGGAGTTCCCTATGCTTCAGCAGTGGGAAGTCTTATGTATGCGATGTTATGCACTAGACCAGATATTTGCTTCGCCTTTGGCATGGTTAGCAGATATCAATCGAATCCAGGTCCAGAGCACTGGACAGCCGTCAAGCACATTCTTAAGTACTTGAGAAGGACTAAAGATTACATGCTTATGTACGGTGGTAGTGAGTTAATTCCAGTAGGATACACTGACTCGTACTTTATGTCAGATAAAGATTCGAGGAAGTCGACGTCCGGTCATCTCTTTACCTTGGGAGGTGGTGCTGTCAGTTGGAGGAGTATTAAGCAGAAATGCATAGCAGACTCAACTACAGAAGCTGAGTATGTGGCTGCTTGTGAAGCCGCAAAGGAAGCCGTTTGGTTCAAGAAGTTCCTTATGGAGCTCGAGGTGGTACCAGCGTCGCTGTCACCTATTACGCTTTATTGGGATAATAGTGGGGCAGTGGCTCAGTCCAAGGAGCCAAGGAACCACGGAAAGGGAAAGCACGTAGAGCGGAAATATCATCTTATCCGAGATATTGTTCAACGTGGAGATGTGACTGTCACCAAGATTGCCACCGCTGACAATCTTGCTGATCCGTTTACAAAGGCCTTGCCACAGAAGGTCTTTGATCGTCATCTAGATAGTCTAGGTCTCAGATGTAATCCTGTATGGTTATGAGTGCAAGTGGGAGTTTGTTGGGTTTGTGCCCTCAAACCATTACTATATGTATTAGACATTAACATTTTAATATATGGATATCAGCTTTACGTTTTATGATGTATGCTTCTTTCATGAGATGATTGTTTAATCCATAAGTATCATAGTAAGTATTTCTCGTGTGTGTGTGATACAATGAGATACGAATTACTATTCTTTGATACTTAAAGCTTGTCACAGTGGATGATGAGACTGGATATCTCATCAGGTATACACTGTAGCATCATTAAATACCATTGGATGGAGTGATAAATCTCAATCACTAAAGTGTGACTCTTGGTTAGTATGCTAGTGCTTATAGTGCATTGACGGACCTGAGTTTCCTATTGACGCTCAATGCTGTCAATAGTCAATAGGAACTCATAACTTGTATAAGGTATGTGTTCTCAATCTTGAGACGATTATGAACACAGACTGTGGATATGACTGCTTTGACTTACCAATCAGTGAGGTCTATAGAAGATCAACACCTGGATATCTTGGGTATGTCATGTTCATAGGGTTGTGAACATATATTGTCAAGATAGAGTCTACCCTCTGATTCAGAGTAAGCATTCCCTTGAGAATGTCACCAAGTCGATTACTGAGTACTGCAGTCTTGTTGATAAGAGTTATCAACATGTTTGGTAATCATGAGAGGTGAATGGGACTCAAGGATTATAAGAAGTAATCATGATTCAGGTTGACAGTAACTGTTTATCCGACTACCTGAATATGATTGCGAATGCTGACGGTAGAGGGACATTAGTACAACATACAAGTCTAGTTATCGCTTCGGATATGTTCTTTTGCGTTGGAGTTCAGTTATCATTTTATAGTGGAGTAAACGTTAACTGATCAGTCGATTAATTTGCTGATCAAAGAGTTTGGTCATGGGAGTTAATCAACTGATCTGAGCCAACAATAAAGAGCCTAGGAGGTCCCACTCTTAGCTCCGCCAGGATGCTTGAAAAGACACATGAGGGTTTTGTCAAGACAAGTTCGATCGATCAAAGTATGTTCGATCGTTTGAAGTCTTGCAGGTTCGATCGATCGAGAATGGTTCGATCGATCGAAGGTTCGATCGATCGAAGTCACTTCGATCGGTCGAAGTTTAGGTCGGTTCTAGAAATCTATAAATAGGGCAGCTGCGTTCTGGAAAAAGTTGTTCGTCGTTCTTATACGCAGAAGCTGCAGAAACTATAATAGTCTTCCCAAAACCTTCTGTATCCTCTCCATTAGGGTTCCCACCAACCCTAGCCCTTCCTGCGAGCATCCATATGAGTCATAAGAGTGAAGACCATCTAGTGGAGGCTGCTGGAAGTCGGAGATTTCAGAATTGGGTTCAAGACAGTAAGGTATAATTCTTGTCCCCTCTTGTGCGCATCTATAGAGTTGATGGGTAGTAGATCCGGGCATGCCAATTAAGTTTTATAACTTGATTTTTCCGCTGCGCGTTTAAACTTAGAACTTAAACCGGTTTTTCCATCAAGTGTGTCTCCCAAGAACTCTCAAAGTCTATGGCACAAGCTCAGAGCATGTCTTCTGTAACTTGGTTGACTCGTTTTGTTTGTCCGTCGGTTTGGGGATGAAATGCAGAACTTAACTTTAATGAAGTTCCCATTGCTACGTGTAAGATTTTCCAAAATTCCGATGTAAAATACGAGTCACGATCTTATACGATTGATACGGGCACACCGTGTAGTCAAACGACTTGCTGCAAGTACATTCTGCTCATCTTCTCAACCGAGTACGTCATGCTGTAGGCGATGAAATGAGCAATTTGGCGAGTCGGTCTAGGATCACCCAACTAGCGTTATGATTCTGTTTCAATCTTGGCATTCCTACAACAAAGTCCATAGTAATGTGTTTTCCATCCAAGACCTGGCAGTGGTTGTAATAACCCTGCTGGCCTCTGGTGTTCGGCTTTGACTTGTTTGTAGGTTAAACATTGGGATACGTGATCCGCTACCTCTCTTTTCATTCCTTCCTACTAGAAGTTTCTTTTCAAGTCCTTATACATCTTGGTTCCTCTAGGGTGGACCGTCATTCTTGACTTGTGTGCTTCATTCACTATGTCCTTCTGATGTTGTCAATATCAAGATATAAAAAGTATACTTTACTTTTCTAAAGATTTGCAGTGTGGAAGTAAAGGTCGAACACACAGAGATTCAATACTACGCACTTTAATTTTTAAAACCTAAATTTAGTTAATTAAGAAAAATGGATTTTGGATTTAATTTGAATTAAACTAATAACAATAAAAGTAAATCTAAATTATGAAATCAATTAAAAATTGTTTTTATAAATATATTTAGAGAACCTAGGATTGCAAATCCACCACTAGCTTCATAATAAGGGTATTTATGAATTACTTTAGCTTATTAAGTTGGATGATAATGGGGAATTAGCTACAAGCCCAATTCCTCCGTCAAGAAAATAACTATGGTTCAAGCACCAACATAATCCATCTTCGGTTAGCACGAATTTTCCCACACTAAACTAGGGTTGTGGTATAATCCGTCTATTCTAGGCATCGACTATTCGGATACTTGATAGCACAATTCGATTTAAGCACCATTACATGTAAATAATCTATACAAGCACAGCAAATATAGATCATTGAGCACATCACAGTCAAAATAGACCTAAGATAAGAATAAACTTTGAAAGTAACGATTTAATCAATAAGAGCACAATTTATTTATAAAAAATCCTCGAAACATGTAACTGTCATCCATACATAATAAAACTAAAATAAAAACATAAAATACACCCTATTACTTGGCTAGGGTTTCATTGAAACCCTAGATCTTGAGTTTAGTTGTCCATAGAATTGATGAACAGCAAGAGGTTGATGGAGGAGGCCATGGGAATCCTTGGTCTTCTTCTTCTTCTCCTTGCTTTTCTCTCTTCAATGGCTGAAGTTTTAGTTGTGTATTGTGTGCATATTAATTGGCAACCCCTAAATTGAAGTAAAATAGGGTATATATAGATTTTAAGCAAGTTTTGGAAGCTTTCCTAACCCGAAACGCACTAAAACTGCTATATTTTACAATCTGGACGTAATTAGGCAGTTTCGTTTGCGTAAGAATCATCAGTATACTGAAATACATAAGTTCCATTTTTACACATGTCGCATGAGCGGGCCGCGCGAGCGCGATATAGGGACTTCGCGCGAGCGGATCGAGCGAGCACGTAATTGGGAAGCTCGCGCGCGCGGATCGTGCGAGTGAATTCTAGGATCTCGCGCGAGCGATTGGTTTTTTTCAGCTTCTTTCTTTGTGCTTTTTCACCCTGTTTAGCCGGGTATACTTGATTTCTTCAAAATCCTGTCAGAAAATAGAAAATAAAGTAAAACTATACAAAAACAGGATAAAAAGATACTAACAAAAGTGAATTAAGGCATATAAATAGGATTTGTTCTCTCCCGATCACACCCCCAAACCTACATTTTCCTAGTCCTCGAGCAAAACTAAAATAAAAATAAAACTTCTAATAAAAATCTGTTCCATTTTCACATGGATCGCGATTGCATTTAGCATATGCAACAAGCCTTTTAAACCTCTAGGTGTCCCTAGTCGGACGAGTGAAGTCTCGTGAGGGTTCTCGTCAACAAGTCACCCACAACCATCTTTATTAACTTATCAATTTAAAAACTTTTATTAGAAACGAAAAAACATAATATTCAATACTCTTTATCATAGAACAAAGACTTGAAATAGAATAACGAACATAAAGAAACCTAATGAAACATCCACCTAAATCATGAAAAACAATCTCAAGCACATGCATCGTATAAATCAATAGAGTTCCTCATACAATTGCACGTGTGTGATATGGTAGTCAAATGAACACGCGTATGTCATGAATATGGAATATACTTCGGATAACCAATTAACTATGTCTCGGCTACGAATCTCACAATGTCAATTACACTCTCAAATGGAACACTCAGAAACATGTGTAATTTTTCTAATATATGGGAGCAAAGAAATATATTTTCAAAATGAGAAATGCTCACATATGACTCAAAAAGATGCATGACACGAAAGAACAGTAGTCTCATGGATAGGATGCCAACAATCAAGAAAAATTACTCATTACCATGTTTTAATCCCCCTTCCATCGGTTTCTTAGCCAAACCATGTTTCCTAGGATCAAATAGGACTTTTCAAAGGTTGTAACGTGGCTCAGGCAATAAAAAAATATAGAAAGGATTCATTAGGTAGTTTTCAGAATGGCATTGTAAGGCATGTTCGATTTCTTTCATTCGTCTCTTCTACCAACTTTCATCTTTTCATTCTCTTCTTTTCATATTTCTTTTTCTTTTATTTCTTTTTTTTTTCTATTCTTCTTTCTACTTTTAACTTTTTTTTTTCAATCCTTATCTTTTTTCTTTCCTTCTCGTTCTTTTTCTCCTTGTTGCTTTTGAAATAAATATTCATTGAATAACAAGGCAACTACCCCAAACATCATCTTATTTTCATTGATGAACAACAAGAGGTTGATGGAGGAGGCCATGGGAATCCTTGGTCTTCTTCTTCTTGTCCTTGCTTTCCTCTCTTCAATGGCTGAAGTTTTAGTTGTTTATTGTGTGTATATCAATTGGCAACTCCTAAATTGAAGTAAAAATAGGGTATATATAGAGTTTAAGCAAGTTTTGGAAGCTTTCCTAACCCGAAACACACTAAAACTGCTATATTTTACAATCTGGACGTAATTAGGCAGTTTCGTTTGCGTAAGAATCATCAGTATACTGAAATACACAAGTTCCATTTTTACACATGTCGCGCGAGCGGGCCACGCGAGCGCGATATTGGGACCTCGCGCGAGCGTATCGCGCGAGCGCGTAATTGGGAAGGTCGCGCGCGCGGATCGCGCTAGCGAATTCTGGGTTCTCGCATGAGCGATTGGTTTTTTTTTCAGCTTCTTTCTTTGTGCTTTTTCACCCTGTTTAGCCTGGTATACTTGATTTCTTCCAAATCTTGTCAGAAAATAGAAAATAAAGTAAAACTATACAAAAACAGGATAAAAAGGAACTAACAAACGTGAATTAAGGCGTATAAATAGGATTTGTTCTCTCCCGATCACCTTCCTTAAGTTGTCCTCGTTAGGCACACAAAGTCTATTGCGGCATCTAAATGCTCCGTCTACCCCAATATTCCATTCTGCTGGGTCATTTGTTGATGCTTTCTCAAACCATTGACGAAGTCCTTCGTCCTTTCCTTGAGCTTCAAGGATGCGATTGATGAGCATCAGCTATGCTACTAGACATCCAAAAAGTTTTCCTTCACTCAATTTAATGGTCTAAAAGTCAAATTCGGCTAGTTTCTAACGCTCTCCACTCTTTGACCATTAGAGAGGATATAAACAGTTTGCGAGGTTTTCTGCTTAGTGCGTCGGCAACTACGTTTGCTTTACCAGGGTGGTATTGCAAAGTGAAATCGTAGTCATTTCAACAATTTCATCCAACGTCGTTGCCTCATGTTCAACTCCTTCTGAGAAAACAAGTATCTCAAGCTCTTGTGATATGAAAATAGACTGAACTTCTCTCCGTAGAGGTAATGTCTCTAAATCTTAAGCACAAAAATGATTGCGGCTAGTTCGAGATCGTGCTTAGGGTAGTTTATCTCATATGGTTTTAGTTGTCGTAATCCATATTCTATCACTCTTCCATCCTGCATGAGCACACATCCAAGTCCTTGGTATGATGCGTTGCTATAAATGGTAAATTGCTCACCGCTCTTTGGTATTGCAAGCACTGGTGCTGAGGTCAATTTTTCCTTCAACTCTTGAAACGTGCGTTCATTCTTGTCTTTCCATTCATACTTAACGTCCTTCCTTGTCAGATTGGTCGAAGGGGATGCTATCTTAGAGAATCCTTCAACGAATCTTCGGTGGTATCCAGCTAAACCAAGGCAACTTCTAACTTCGCTTATAGTGTTGGTCTATTCCAATCCAAAATAGCATCTGTCTTTGTCGAATCCACATCTATCCCATCCTATAAGACAGTGTGACCCAAGAATTTGACTTCCTTTAAACTTCGCATACAAGTGGTTGTCTCGAAGTGTCTGTAGTACGATCCTCACATGTTCTTTATGTTTTTCCTTGGTCTTTAAGTAGATCAGGATGTCGTCTATGAACACAATCACGAATTAATCCAAGTAGGTTCTGAACACTCTGTTCATTAATTCCATGAATACAGCTGGGGCATTCGTTAGTCCAAACGGCATGACCAGGAATTCATAGTGCCCATATCTCGTTCTGAAGGCTGCCTTTGATACGTCCTTGGGTTGAACCAACAGTTGGTGGTATCCGAATCATAGATCTATCTGGGAGAAGGTAGTCGCTCCATACAATTGATCAAATAGGTCATCAATCCTGGGAAGTGGGTATCGATTTTTGATTGTGACCTTGTTCAACTCTCTATAGTCGATACAGAGTCGAAGTGTCCCATCTCTCTTCTTAACGAATAGCACAAGTGCTCCCTAAGGCGATGTGCTAGGTCGAACGAATATGAGAACTTCAAGTTCCTGGACTTGCTTATTTAATTCTTGCATTTCTATCGGGGCCACCCGGTATAGGGTCTTAGATATTGGTATGGTACCGGGTACCAGTTCAATACAAAAATTGATGTTTCTCTTAGGTGGTAGCCTTAAGATTTCCTGAAATACGTCCTCAAAGTATTGAACTACAGGGATTTGTGTAATCAAAATTTCTGAACTTACGCTTCTGAGGGTAGCTAGACATTTGTTGAGGAAGGTGTCGCACAATAGATTACATTAGAATTTGAATGGTTGGATTCCGGGTATCGAAAAAGTAATAGACTTGCTACCATAGTCTAATTTAGCATGGTATTTTGTGAGCCAATCAATTTTTAAAATTATGTCGAATTTCTTCATCGACAAGACTATCAGATCAGCGGGGAGGGTCTGATCTTCCAAGTTCAAAGTGCAATCCTTACACACTTTTCCCAACTTAATGTTCACTCCTAAGAGGGACATAACATTCAGAGCTACATCAAGCATTTTGGGGTACTAAACCCAACCGTTGTACAGTCTTAATCGAAATAAAGGAGTTGGAATCACCAGTATCGAACAAAACTTTAACATGACTGTTAAACAATGTGAGGGTACCTTCCATGTTTTGTTGTTCTCCTTCATCGAATCCGGCTTCCCCTGGGATAATGGCATTTAGGCGAGCTTGCTTGGGTTGACCCTGAGTAGATGCTCCATAGTATCCACCTCGAGGCGATCGGGAATCCCTGGATATGTGGCCCTTTTTTCTTTTGAAAACAATCAAGGGATTAAAATAATAGAGATGAGGAGGTCTAGAGATGATGTGTCTAAGCATTATCAACTTATAAATAGCCTATGAATAAATTTCTCTATGTACTGATGTGTTTAGTCATGCTGAAACGTAAATTAAGGTTACACAAAATTAACCCAAAACAGAGTAAATCAAGCACTTATTGCATGAGGAAAGATTTACAGTTAAGGGAAATGGGAAAGTAGAATAGAGTAAATTTTGACAAAGTTGGACACTAATCTTGACAAATTTCTGAAACTGGTCATATAACTAACATTCATGATCTAAAACAAAGTTTACAGAAATATTTATTCATAAAAATAATACATGCAACAGTGGGAGAGGAACTAAGTTCAGAATAGATTTCACGCCATCGCAGACCAAGCTCCTTCTCACACCATGTCAAAATCCTCGGCACATAACGGACAAAGAAACTACGGGCAAGATTCATCACCACCATCAGTTTCTTCTCCGTGACACAAATTTGCAAATGAGTAAGTAATCCAAAAGATAAAAATAAACTCACCCTTGCATATACAAACCAGGTGAGGAGGAGGGGAGTGAGACTAAAATCTATTAGTTAGAATCTTAAAACAAGGTTGTGTAGGGCTGTTATGGGCTGATTTAGGGGTTGATTGGGGTTTAATTTAGGGGTTGTTAGGGGCCTGTTTAGCGGCAGATTAGGGGACCATTTAGGGGCTATTTAGAGGGGGTTAGGGGCTAATTAGGGGTATACTTCTAAGAAATTGCTTTGCTACAAGTACTATGCTTTGTTTAGTCATCTCAAGTTTCTAAGAATTCAAATCATGAGTCAAAGAATCCTAATTACCCTTACGATTAAGATGCCCTATCAACATTCAACTTCAAATTTACGTATCAAAATTTCGACAGTAACAAGGCTGCTACCACACTCCGTTGACTTGTATGAAAATTAAAGAGAGAGTGGCAACAATGAGACAATTAGACCACCTGCTGCATATCGGCCAAGGATGCAGCCTTGTCACACTCCATGTTTCGTTGTTTTAAAGTTCAACGACAAGAAGGCACAAAGTAATCAATTAAAATAATCAGCATAGAAACAACATCAAAAGAGTCATGAGCGCTTTTCTTCAAGAGATACTCTATATTCGACGTACTTTTCGCTGGTACCAATTCCAAAAATGTGTTATCCAGATAGAGGAAAACCAAACTATTAGCACCATTCTTTCATAGTTACAGATCCAAAATCAAGGTCGCATTTAAGGTTATTAAGAATTAGGATAAAACTGAATGTTAGACACCAATTAATTGTTTCAATACTTGCATGCTTTTGAGCTGTGACAACGGTCTCATTTCATACGGGTAAACTACCAATCACTACATTCGTGCACAATCATCTAAAATTGCTAAGTTCTAATCTAGAAAGGGCTCCTATGTCTAAGTCTAACATTGACTACCAAAAACAAATGCAGCCCATCAAAAAAAAAAAAATGCCAAAAGTACAAACGTGGTTAATATTTTAGAACACATTTAAGTTTCTTTATTTCATAGTTTCTTTAATGTTGGAATTTATGAATCCCTATCAAACTTGCAAGCATTAGTTTCCAACCTAGCCAAGATCCTAAAAGCTTATGTAGCATGTCATCATTACATGTCAACATTCACCTAAATCAAGAGAATTTAATATTTCATAGTTGGGTCTCTTAATATCCAGATTTAAAAACAAACTGGGAACGAAAGAGTCAAAGACTATGTAGTGAGTATTAACAAAGCAAATTGTCTTGAAGACATAAAACATAAATCAATACGTGATGACCAAAGACTACAAATTTGAGGAGCATGATCTTTATCGCAACCAACATCAAGACTCCGATCCTACACAGGAGCTGATTCATATCAGTATTTATTTGGATATGATTCCTGAGAATTTGAGCAAACCAAAGGAGAAGGCTCAAATAATTAATAAAAATAAAAAAACCAAAAGAAGCAAAACAATGTGACAAATGGCAGACTTGGTCAAACTTTACCCAGCAATTCAAATCTTTAGTAATCTAGGAAAAACTTAACCTAATTAGAAAATAAAAAATTAGCTCCAGCCTCCAAGTAATATAGCAATATCAGTAATTTGAGCAACCTGCACCTATGTAAAGGGAGGAGGCCGGAGAAGCAACACATAAAGTGTCTAATGTGTTGGAAATTTTAGATTTAGATGCAATCACGCAACTAAAACACATTGGCAAAGAAAATATGGCTACCACTTGTTGGAGTTATTCATCAAATTGTGCATATAAGACATTGACTCATTAATTGGGAGACTGTTGAAGTTGTCTTTTCCAAATCTATAGCACAATTGCTTTCTTGCTTAAATGGTAGACTTAAATGACTGACTTTCAACAAAAAAAAACTATATATTTCAAAGGAAAATTTGCATGGTTACTGTTTGCTGTAATTATGGTTCGGGCGTGTCAGAGTCTTGTTAGGTAGACCCAAACTAATAACACAAAATTTCCTAAATCACTTGTGTGAGTGATACACAAGGCTTTATAAAAATCTGACATGCGATTGTGTGAGTTGAGTAGGAAAGTACCCTCACCAAAAGTCCCTAGACTGTGCTGAAGCGCACAAGTCTAACAAGTAATGAATACAAGCAAGAGAAATTAAATAAAAAGAGCATTTTTATTTAATTGGGAAGAAAAGAGAAATTACAAGGATGTAATTTAAATGTTAAGAAAGCCTAGAAAAATAAAAAGAATGCTTAGAGTGCTAAGAATGCATGGTTGAATACTTTTTCGAAGAGACACGGAGTGCCTTTACTGCTTGGCTTGCTTGCTGTATTTATAGCGGCCATGGAGGTCTTCTAGATAAGATAGGAAATAACTGATGAATATTAATCTGGGATAAAATACCAGATTTATCTCCATAATCTGATAAACCTTCCATATCTTCAAATATATACATCTATGTATATGCATATCTATTTTGTATCTGGTCCGAATATGGTCTTCATTCGGCTGACTTAGCTTGCAAGCAAAAGATATGCTTCCCATAAGTGATAATATTATCTCCCCAAAAGCGATAATATTTAAAATATTATCCCCTATAATGGATAATATCTTCCCATAAAAGATAATATCAAATATATTATCTTTCTTAATCCTAATCATATTCCAAATACTGATAATATCATCATATACTTCCCTTAATTGGCCCACCGTACATATACCTAAATATATATATACATCAATATATATTTGTTTCCATGTTGACCTCAAATCGATGTGATTGAATTGGAAATGAATACATAAGCCTACCATATTACTTCCCAAATCTGCCAACCAAGAGTTTGTGGCTGAATGGAATTGTATTAATGGCACGGCTTGCCAAATTCATGAAAAGTGTATCGGGCCCACCATATCACTTTTTTTTTCAATTGTGATACAGTCAAGTGATGGCATTTCTGCTGACCATTCACTACACCATATGGCCTCATTACTAACGGATATATCCGTTAGAATAAATGTTACTAACGGATATATCCGTTAGTATTTTAGCGTTAGTAATATTACTAACGGATTTACTAACGGATTTACTAACGGATATATTCGTTAGTAAAATTAATTTTTCTAACGGATATATCCGTTAGAAAATCCGTTAGTAATTCAAAGGATTTCTAACGGATATATCCGTTAGAAATCTATTTACTAACGGTTGTTCTCCACTGCTTTTAAAAATATTTGTACTGAATACTAATAGTTTGTCAACAATTTCTAACGGATATATCTGTTAGTAATATCCCAACAAATTTAAAAAAAAACTAACGACTATATCCGTTAGAAATTAGCATAAATCTAAAAAAAAATAATTTATTATATGCTTCCCAATATTTTTTTTTTGCACCTAATTAACAAGCATATTAATCTATACCAAACACAAAAAAAAAAAAAAACAAGATTAATATATATTCAACACAACAAAAAATAATCATAACAAACAAAGCATTCTTTGAAAAAGAGAAGTTCAATGAAATGAAAAAACCTATTATTTATCAAAATCAATTGTACAAGACAATGCTATACATGCTGGTTGTGCCTCTACTAACTACGACCCAATACGACATTCATTTCAAAACAATAGGGCACTTGCATTTCTCAGCCTTGACTGGATCGATTAGGAATCTCGAGTGAAATGCAATATTCTTGTAAACACCTGATGATAGCTTCGGGTTTCTGAATGTTGAAGAAAGATCTAAGATGCTTGACCTGCAAAGATGTCATTACCATTTCAATATTTAAGCTGAATAGCAACAAACTGATTCATACTAAAGAGGAGCCGCAATTCTACGAAGTAACCATAAAGAAAAATGCAACCAATATCTCCTTTCCCTTACGCTTTTCATTCTCCTCTCTATTTAAATGACAACAAAACAAGAAAAGTGAAATATAAGAGCTTATTCTATACTAATGTCTAAACAATTAAAATGGGTGGGAATTCAATAGAATTAAGGGAGTAGAGACACTAAACTTTTGGGGGCATCACCTTGTTATACTGACACATATTTGTTGATAACGTGTTAACCATTTAGCATTGTAAAGTTTTACAACCAAACAATACATTAACTTAAAAGAAAGCTTCAATTTGTGTAACCAAAAATTAACATTCAATATTTTGGGAAATACTAGGACTAAAAAAAATAGAATTTCTAATTCCAATGAGTAATGCTATGCTTCCCAAATTTTGTATCCCAAAGACTTTAATGCAAACATTCCTTCTTATTGCGTGGCATCATGGATCTCTAATTAGCCCTTTGGTCTTTCTATTATCCTTTGGTATCTTCAACTGAAACCAAATAATTCCTAAATTGCCATTGCATTATTTGACAATTGACATTTCATATGGTCAAAGGCATTAGACTATAGATTTACTCTTTATGAGTTCATACCACTATGAACGCACTTTCTCTCATTTATCTACCTTATGGTAGTCCTATTGTCAGTGTCTTCAATCTCCTGTTTCTAATAAACATGTGTCCTAGGACTCGTTACTGGTTTTTGTTGGTAATCAAATTTCAATGAACATTTATTCAACTTCCTATACTACATTCAAATGAAAGTTATAAAAATAATATTTAGAGCAGCTGATTTGGAAGGATCTCTTAAGCTCTGTTTGGTTCATGGATTTGGTGAAAGAAAAGAAAAGAAAACACCAAGGAAAACAGTATGGAGAACACTTGGGAATACATCCTCTTTTGTTGCTTCTTACAGTAGTTTAGTAATTTCTAGTATTGTTTAAGCATAGAGGAAAACAACATGTAGAACACTTGGGAAATAGTCTTTCTTATTGTTTTTCTTTTCCCTCTCCAAATCTGAAAACCAAACGGAGCCTTGATGGTTGAGAGCAAGCTTGTCTACATAACTAATTGGCATGGAAGATAACCCACAATTCCACGTTGTGAAAAAAGGGTCCAAATTATGGTATTTTTTAGCATGTTGGACTTTGAACTGCCCTCTGTTATTCTAAACATAATTTTAAGTACTCTATTTTGCAGCCATGTCCTATACCTACATTTTTTCAATGTGTATCTATAACCTATATCTATAAATTATAAGACAATGAAACTTCTAGACTTGTACCTAACACCTGTGATCCTATATGTCTAATCAAAAGTTGATCATTGGAAACGACAAAGTTAATTGACTAATCATCTTCAAGGTGAACATGTAATAAACACCCATGCCTCAATAATCAAATACCGATATACATACAAAAGATTACCTTGTACAGGTCTGTATTTTGATTGCCAGCTTCAGTAAACTCTTGCTTTAGCTGGAGAGAATGCAACTTTTCTTTGTACAGTGATGATTCTAGCTCTTCTTTGTCTGCCTTGAGAGTTTCTACAGAACGTTCACTGGTCTGTTCAGTTTTGCTCCTCTGCAAGATATTCTGTGTAAGTAGAAAGATAGACTGATTGAAAACTGTAAGATTAGAAGCTTCAGGAAGTGATTAGCATTAGGTACTAGACAGAAAAAAGAAATCGTCATTACATTTCACAAGAGTTTTAGAACTAAGATTAGGGAATGTAATGCCTACACAAACATTACATTTTATTCGGTAGAGAAACAAATTTTGACATTCAATTGTTGGTAAAAAAATCCAAGAGTTCAAAAGGCTCAGGAGGTATTTGCTACACTAACCACATTCGAAAGTATACTATGAACATACTCCTGAAAATTTTAAAATATTCTTACAACCATACTTCTCAACTAATTCAATAATATGATCATTCTCCTGAAGG
The DNA here is from genome assembly GCA_033977485.1 of Hydrangea macrophylla. Taxonomy (NCBI): domain Eukaryota; kingdom Viridiplantae; phylum Streptophyta; class Magnoliopsida; order Cornales; family Hydrangeaceae; genus Hydrangea; species Hydrangea macrophylla. The sequence goes on from CM066996.1 coordinate 56,562,280, forward strand.
TTCAAATAAGAAATAAACTGTGATCACTTATCAACGATTTCATAAACATCACGTGCATCCATTACTACCTAGAATCGAAAGAAACAAGATGATTTGCACCTCCTTTGTCCAGGGTCCTTTGATAAGTTCATGATTAAGAACTTTCTGCCAGCGATGCAAACACTGAACATCTGTCTGTCCAGAAAGACATTCGGCTGCATGAGAAAACAACATTTAGAAATAAAGGAACTAAGAGTTTCCATCACCTCCTTAATTTGGTTCACTATTTCCTTCTGAAGAAGCCATGTTGCTTTCATAACAAAACTGGAAGAAATCTGACAATTCGAATTGTACCAAATCAACATAAGCTGTCAATACCCACAAATTTCAATCAAAAGTAGGCAATAACTAGTGGGACTGTGGGAATTAGAAAGAATAAAAAAGAAAAGAATAGAGAAAAAAAAAAGAAGAAGAAGAATAAGACTGGCCATGAAAGGTAAAGTTGCTGCACTTTATTGTTCTAAAACACAAGATGAAGTTCAACTTCAAATAATATATAGAGCTTATAACAAAACAATAAGAGGAGAGATCTCATTTCATAGCAAATGTCTCCAAAAAAAAAATATGACACAGCAGTTTCTCTTTCATTTGGTTTTCCATTTCCACCCTCCTTTGGCAATAATTCCAAGTTATAAAAAAAATCCCTCTTAATCTCCCGCAAAGGAAAGGGAAAGAAAAAGAAGAAGAAATACTATGGTCTGCTATTAAAAGACTCTCTAATATCCTAATCTCAGAACTCTTGTACTCTAATAGCCTTACAAGGCGTGTCATAAGCGTCCTTAGCCCTAGATTTCTTCACACCGGCCGTGAACCACACCTTATCGGACTTGTAGCTCCCAACGGCCACATTTGTAACCTTTACCCACACTACGACCTTTGTCTTCATTCCTTCTATGCTCGTAAATTTTCCCTTCAACAAAATACCTTTTACCCTAGTGGCATACCTTACAACGGAAGAGTCCTTGAAGCTAACTTCACAAGTGGAGGGAAAATGAACGGTTAGCTTGGCCTTTGATTCATCAAATTCATAGCACGTTATGTTCTGAGGAAAAAGACCCGGAGGTAAGTTGTGTTCTCGGAGGAGATCTGGTAAGGCTTTCGGTGACTTTCCTATAGGAAAAGGATGAATATAAAATTAGCTATTATACGACTGAAATTAACTAAGGCACCAAAGAAAGATGATCTCAACTGAGAAGAACAAAAGTTGCAACATGATAGTAGAAAACATTGAACATCACCAAAAGTGAAAAACTATTGTAATAGATATGTCATCATGAAACGGACCACTACCCAATCAATTACTAAAGATATTTGGTCCAACATAGCTAAACAAGTAAAATTAAGAAATACTTAAAAGTCAAAATTCTAAAACCATCTAGTTACATTAACTCAATATATTCAAATGTTGCATGTAAGACCAAATTAAGACATGTAGACACCAGCCCAGGAGGCCAGGATAATCTTCACATCTGCTAAACAACAGTAAGCTCACTTAGGTAGAAGATAAGTCCATACCTTTTAGCTTGTCGAAAATCCATTTTGCCTTCTCTTCAACAGTGTTTGAAAAAGTTTGCCAGAAGAAGCATCTTTCAGTAAGTAATCAGTGTACAATTACTTTTAAAAATGAGAATAAGAGGCAATGGAAATGACTTTGATCCATGATTAATCCTACAAGGGAGAGCTTGATGCATTTGACCTTTTGATTCTTTAATTACTACCGTTAAAAAAAGCACAGAACTAACTATGTGGATAGTGGATACACACAAGCATATCTACCCAGATGAATACACTTAAAACACATATCATGCATGTAACAAAGCCTTAGAAAAGAAAGGTCTAGCTGCAACAATGGAACTCAGTGCAGATAAATGGAATTGATGCCATTTACTGCTTTAGAACAAACAAAATAAAAAGAATAATGAATCAAGTATATAGTTACACACATATCTCCGCAAACATGTAAGAATTATTAGGTAATTAATGTGCAAAGTCTACTCTCTCTTCACACATTAAAAAAAAAAAGAATATATGTGTGTGTCTGTGTGTGTGTATTCAGCGATGAGGTTAAACCCTAAACCCAATTCTCCCCTCATAAGCTATGCCGACACTTTACCATTGTCCTACAACGATTTTGGCAATGTGCATGCTCTAAGATACATGTTTGTTTTGACTCTTCAACATGTTTTACATCAAACAAAACAAAATGTTTAGTACATACAACGTCCTGATTTAGCAATTCGATCCTTGGACCCAATGCTCCAACGAAACCCATTAATCCATTTAATAACTTTTATTGAAAGTCAAGGTCTAGTAATGATTTGAAAACAATACGTGTGGGCCATGTAGAATGAAGAAGAAACGCTAGCTGGAAAAAAAAAGTTTCTTTTGCTTGTTAACAGCTCATAACAAGGACCATTACCAATGATTCATCCTTCTGAAAACAGAGTCCAGACCAATATAGACATAGCCTTTTCAGGTAACACTTGGTTAGATACCAGTCTTCATATAGTATTTGCTTTAAACAACTTCTTTAGCTTCTTTTAAGATTTATCCCAAATTTAAATTTCTACCAAGAGTCAATATAGCAGGAAATCATTCACGAGATGGAAATTAACCTTCAAAAAAGCTTCTACTAGATGCGCCACTATTTGCAACTTTCTAACAAACATGTTATGATTCCACACCTCATTATTATTAACATGTTTGATTTTCCTTGTCTTCTCTGTTCATTTTAAAAACAAAATGGCCTTTTATGCCTAAAAGGCTAAAAGTATTCAGGAGAAAATATTCATTACAAATGTTGTTTTGCTTACATGGTATCACCGTATCTCAAGCCAATAAGAGATCACTATTCAAGCACATGTTAGTCCTAATTTTAATTTTAACGAAAAGATTGTTCACACAAGCACTATACTCCTGGGTATTAGTGTGGGTGATACCAATCACAATTGTATTGAATATTTACCTACATATGGCAACAAATAGTTCCCCAAATTTCAATGCTAAAAAACTAAAAAGTAAAAACTCTTAAACAAAAAAGTAAAGCAACATTTATGAGGAGCTTCTATAAGTGATACTATACCAAGAATAAAATAAAAAGTATCTAGAACCCTGGGATTTTTTATTTTTATTTTTCGATTTCTTAAGATCAACAAATTCATAAATGGGGGAAAATCGTAGTATCAAGCATCTCCACATTCATTTCCCAAAACACATAAATTTAATTCAAAATTTCAATCCATTTTTCTGAGTACTAATTTTCTATTTTAGAAGTCGATCGTACAAATATTTCCACAAATTGAAGTCCATTTCTTCTTTTTGATATCATACGTTCTAGAAATTTATAGATCTAAACGTTTATGTACGCGATTTAAGTTCGCCATAACATTACTAAACAATTTTTTATCAAATCGATTCAGTTCTATTAAGCCACATTGTATCAATCATGTTTCAGAAACTCACAAATCAATTACAGAAAAAACAATCTGAACAAAATAAATTACAACAGGGAGAGAGAGAGAGAGAGAGAGAGAGAGAGAGAGAGAGAGAGAGAGAGAGAGAAATTTTGTACATACAGTGAGGTGATCATCAGTGATGTTAGTGAACTCCTCCTTGGCTTTCTTTGAGATCCAGTAGCTTCCAACTTTTAAGCTCCCAACTTTTACCAGAGCTTTCTCCATTCTCTCTCTCTCTCTCTCTCTCTCTCTCTCTCTCTCTCTCTCTCTCTCTCTCTCTCGAAACTATCTCACTAAATTGCAATTTGCACAGTGGTGGAAGAGAGTGTGGTTTCGTTTTAAGCTCCCAATAGCAAGATTCTTTGATTTAAATGGTCCTAGGGTGATCAGAATCGTGTACCTACACAAGAAGGACCGGCGAAAGGGAGAGGGAGAAGGGCCGGTGAGCGGCGACGGGGCAGATCGCCTCTGTCTCTCTCTCTCTCTCTCTCTCTCTCTCTGCGTGAGTGTTTTTGGGGGGAAAGGATTAGGGCAAGATATATTTGGGGGAAAAAATAAAAGTCTTTTACTTTTATTTTTATTTTTATTTTTCTTTTTTTCTTCTTTTCTATATTATTTACATTTAATTTCGGCATAAAACATTTCTAACGGATATATCCGTTAGTATTTTTTTTAAAACCGTTAAAAAAATATAAACCTATCTGAAGGGTTATAACTAACGGATTATCCTCATTTCAGCGGATATAGTGATTTGGATTCATGGCCGAATTGGTTATGTCCGAAATACTGATAGCTTGATTAGACTGAGCCCAAATGGAAGCCCGTTGGAAATTGTTAATGGGCCTTAAAGAGAAGCCCGTTTGGAAATATGGCCTGCCCGATGACATGAACACAAGGGTAGCCCGATAAAGTAAATACAGTAGAAGAACTGCTAAACAAGGCCTAGGCCTGACTGAATTTGGTAAGTCCGATTCCAGTGATGCCCGATATAATGATGATCAGCCCGATTAAGTAATGCACGATCAACTAGTGGTTAGCCCGATCAACTTTGAAGTAACCACTTAGCCATTAATTTTGCCATCGGTCTCATGAGTCCGATTAAAATACTTCAATCGGCCTTATACAAATTTTAACTTAAAAAATGTATTTTTTAGGTGCAAACAATTGCCCCCCTGGCTGTTTAAAATGAAAACAAGTGAAATTTTGAATAGCCATGTTTTAATAGTTTTATCCAGAGACCGATTACCTTTAGACCGCGATCGGGCTCATTATGTAGACCGATGATCTTTGGACTAACATCGGGCTTGGCCAAGAGACCGAATTATAATTGTCAGCTGCTATCATGTAACGCCCCTTTCAAATAAACTGAATGAATCGGGCTCTCCCTATGTAATATCTCACTTGTGTAGCATGACTGAGACATGTGATTGCTTTGGAACAACCTCATATAATCGGGCTCCACCACTTGACAAGTACTCTTGAAATAAGTTACACCATCGGTCTCTATGTCCGATTCAGCATCCTAAGCATCCTTCCAGCATCACTTTATTTATTATTATTATTCTTGCTTTCGGCCTTGTGAGTCTGAATATCACTATTAGTTAGACCGAATTAATTTTTTTACCTTCGGTCTTAATAACTTTTCAGTCTCTTGATAATACCATTGTTGCAAAAATAGCCACCAAATAACCACAAGTTTTTGGTGAGACCCACACAGCCATCGTGGATGTAGATCAATCCAAGCCAAATAATTAATTGGCTTAAAATAAAAATAAAAATCGGTCACTACAACAAGACCAAAAAATTTGAACAATTCCTTGAGGCTAAGTTTCCTCACAGAAATATTTTCAAAAACTTCATGGACCGATTTCCTATCAATCGGTCTCGGCGAAGCTTGCCCCCCGAGCCCTACATCGCCGATTTCTTCGTCAATAATGGGGTCTTCATCCTCGTCCTCCTCATCACTAGGAGACTCTATGGCCGATACGAGATCACTCGGCCTTCCACACTTTTCCTCTTCGGCCTCAATAGAATTTTGAGGCTCGTCTTGAATTTGCCCCCCAAGTGCTTCATCGCCTTCAACATCAAGGAGGGCCTCTATAGCCGATACAAGATCACTCGGCTCTTTATTTATTTTCTTGCCGTCTTGCCCCCCGAACGGTTTGGACAGCCTGGAATCAAGATGACCAAAGACATCGGTCTCTTGATTTAGAGCGGTAACATCGGCCTTTTCGGGCTGTTGAAATTTTAGGAGTTTAAGTTGAAGAGCGATATCATCCAGGACACTATTACGGCTTTCTCGAGCAGCAACCGATTCGTCTTGTTCTTCAACCTGCAACTCTGTTAAGTCGATTGATTTCTACTTCCAACCTCTATCTAGCAACTCATCCCGAGACATGAAAGAGCTTCCATTGGGGGGTGGACAGTCAGCTCCACTCGCTTGAAGGTGGCCGATACCTTGCCTCAAAACACCAGATCTTTTCGTAAAGATCATGGATGGCAAAATCATATGGGGCTACAATGGCGTGCCGATTTGGGTACTGTGTGATATGTCCAGAAATATTCTGTAGCAGTCCAACCGCCACATGGTCAGTCAATAGCCCGGGATATGCGGATTGGGAGCGTAGGGCCCAAGCTCCCTAGGTGCCCGGTTGTTACCATCCGGGATACCTGTAGCCCGGGTACCAGGTGTGGTGAGGCTCCCGAAGATGCGGCATGAGTCGTGCTTCCCACTGTTTCCTTATACAACCATGACTCTATCAAGAAGAATCAATGGTTTCCTAAACCACTTAGGAAACTCCCCAAATATTGTACAAATCTATTGTGATTGGATTATGCTTCCTAATCCACTGAACTTGCCATGTAAAGATGAACTCTTGCACTTATAAAAGAGCCCATCTATCCTCTCTGGGGGGATCGGAATTTCAATTCTCTAAGCATACCAGCCCGTACTAGAGAACTCACCATCGTACACGCATACACCCGGGCGGTATTATTGGGAGTGCTGCCCATCTTGTCAGCTCACCAGGCCCGCCGGTGATCTGCTAGTGAGAAGCGCACAGACGCAACCGTGGACGTAGGTCACCTCATTAACGGTGCCGAACCACATACAAATCTTTGGTGATTTTATTTTTTGTCCAAATCATTCTTACCAATTTTCGGCATCATCACTGTGGATCCCATGGCTTATCCCATAAAGCCTTGTAAGTAGCAGATTTATCGTTTTTTAGACGATTAATTTCTTGTTGAAGTTGGCTGATTGATTCATTACACCAATCGATTTGGTTGTAGTAGAATTGCAACCATGCTTCAGTGAACATGATTCATCACTCGGCGGTCCCACTGGGCGTGCCAAATTGTTTGTTGTAATTATGGTTCGGGCGTGCAAGAGCCTTGTTAGGTAGACCCAAACTAATAACACAAAATTTCCTAAATCACTTGTGTGAGTGATACACAAGGCTTTATGAAAATCTGACATGCGATTGTGTGAGGTGAGTAGGAAAGTACCCTCACCAAAAGTCCCTAGACAGTGCTGAAGCGCACAAGTCTAGCAAGTGATGAATACAAGCAAGATTTATTAAATAAAAAGAGCATTTTTATTTAATTGGGAAGAAAAGAGAAATTACAAGGATGTAATTTAAATGCTAAGAAAGCCTAGAAAAATAAAAAGAATGCTTAGAGTGATAAGAATGCATGGTTGAATGCTTTTTCGAAGAGACGCGGAGTGCCTTTACTGCTTGGCCTGCCTGCTGTATTTATAGCGGCCATGGAGGTCTTCTAGATAAGGTAGGATATAACTGATAAATATTAATCTGGTATAAAATACCAGATTTATCTCCATAATCTGATAAAACCTTCCATATCTTCAAATATATATATATATATCTATGTATATGCATATCTATCTTGTATCTGGTCCGAATATGGTCTTCATTCGGCTGACTTAGCTTGCAAGCAAAAGATATGCTTCCCATAAGTGATAATATTATCTCCCCATAAGTGATAATATTTAAAATATTATCCCCTATAATGGATAATATCTTCCCATAAAAGATAATATCAAATATATTATCTTTCCTAATCCTGATCATATTCCAAATACTGATAATATCATCATATACTTTCCCTAATTGGCCCACCGTACATATACCTAAATATATATACATCAATATATATTTGTTTCCATGTTGACCTCAAATCGATGTGATTGAATTGGAAATGAATACATAAGCCTACCATATTACTTCCCAAATCTGCCAACCAAGAGTTTGTGGCTGAATGGAATTGTATTAATGGCACGGCTTGCCAAATTCATGAAAAGTGCATCGGGCCCACCATATCACTTTTTTTTTTCAATTGTGATACAGTCAAGTGATGGCATTTCTGCTGACCATTTGGATTCATGGCCGAATTGGTTATGTCCGAAATACTGATAGCTTGATTAGACTGAGCCCAAATGGAAGTCCGTTGGAAATTGTTAATGGGCCTTAAAGAGAAGCCCGTTTGGAAATATGGCCTGCCCGATGACATGAACACAAGGGTAGCCCGATAAAGTAAACACAGTAGAAGAACTGCCAAACAAGGCCTAGGCGGGACTGAATTTGGTAAGTCCGATTCCAGTGATGCCCGATATAATGATGATCAGCCCGATTAACTAATGCACGATCAACTAGTGGTTAGTCCGATCAACTTTGAAGTAACCACTTAGCCATTAATTTTGCCATCGGTCTCATGAGTTCAATTAAAATACTTCAATCGGCCTTATACAAATTTTAACTTAAAAAATGATTTTTTTAGGTACAAACAGTTACTCAGTGGTAATTTGCTGAAAATTGGAAGGAAAAATGGACAGAAAAATTTTGTCCTTTACCAGAGGACACTCTGGTAAATAACTGGCTAGTAAGGGACAGGAATGCAAAAAAGACAACCTAGCTAGTCAAATATTGGTTTGACTTGTTTAGTCCAAACGCTTAAATCTCTGGGGACCATCCCAAGCTAAAGCTGAAAAGCTTTCCAAACATTGCGTTTGGGATGGCCAAACGTGTTTGGCAAACACCCTTTCAGAATGCGTTATGCCATGCATTTCTAAATGCTAAGAATCAACTACCATCCAAACACACTTTTCTTGAGCACGTCAATTCTCTTAAGACAAGTCTGACTTTTGATTTATACACATCGCTTAATAAGACTAAACAAATGTGAGATTTTGAGAATCTCCATATTTTCATCATAAGAGTATTACTAAGAGATTTTCTAAATCATGGAATTTTAAAAATCTTACTAGCTTCATTACATTGCCACCAAATGAAACTTGAAATGTTCATGCAAGTGTTCAATGCTTATTTTTTACTTCCTTTTAGTAGATCATCAACAACATTTACAGTGTCTACCTTATATATACAATTCTCTCGTACATTAGAAAGCTACGACTAATGGCTGTAAGAAACAACATAGGTGGTGAAGTCATGAGTGGTTTTGGCATTGCCTTGTTCACAGCTATGTTTATGACTCTTATTCTGCATGGTTATGGAGAAGAGCAACGTGTGATATCTGAAGAAGATGATTTGGAATTAGAAAGGCAGTTAAGGATTACTAACAAACATGCCTTGAAAACCATTCAGGTATTTACACTTTTTATATTATGTTAATTTTAAAATAAAATAAAAAAAAAAAGTGTTAATTTCCAACTTAGAGGACTTCCCTATTAAATTATTGGTTTAGTTTCTGTTTTGATTTGACCAATCCTCCAATTAAGTGGATTTTCATTACTGTTAGTCTGCTTTTTTTTTTTTTTTTCCTCTCTCTCCTAATTAACATTTGGATTTTTTTCTCTAATATAAATTTTGCAGAATAAGTATGGCGATATCATAGATTGTGTTGATATTTATAAGCAACTTGCATTTGATCACCCTCTGTTAAAAAATCACAAAATTCAGGTATTGCTATTTCATTTCATTGGATGCCACATTTTATCATCAAATTTGTTTTATATGTTCCCTTTTTTTGCTAGACTATATTGTAGCGACTCCATCTTGGTACATTGTTATTTAGCTCCTAATTTTTTTTCCACATTCTTTCATTGAGTTTGCTGTCATTTGAAATACATTTAACTCATTGCAACCAAATAGGAAACTAACTCTCCACCATCCGAAAGAATTAAAAAAAACCTGCTAAAAAAGACGCCTGTAAATAAAGTTCCATTGGGAAATAGTAAGTCCAAATCCAAGGTGAAACCAAACAGGACATAGCAAATCAGAGGCGGAGCCAAGACTTGACATCAGGGGCACACATTTGTATGGTTATTTGGAGACACCGAATATTTTTGGTAGAAATACTTTAAATTTGGATTTTTAATTAGGGAATAAAATTTTGTGTGGTTGCACTAAAGGTTTCACTGAGTTGGGATTAAAACGAGTAATAGCTTTAGCCCAATTGGAAAGGGGGCGCTCCCTGCCAACAGTTCAAACCCCGCCCCCCTGTTTCTCCGCCCAGACACTTAAGTCCTTGTATCAGACCACTACATTAAATGATCAAATTAAATAATTGATGGTTAAAATATATTTGTCAAAGCAAAATGAATCTCTCCCTAACTGTTCAAAAATATGTTTTGTTCATATGATTAATTTGTGATTTCTTTATCTGCATGTTTCACTTCGATTTCAAATAATATCTAAAATGTCCAAAAGGATTGTCTATAAGTCCTTAAATACTTGGGACTAATTAAGTACATAAAATAATCAGTTTTCAGTAAACTTAAAAATTTACGAACCAAATTGAATTTTTTTTTTTCAGTTTAGTAAAAGTAAATTAAAAATTGAGGGATACAAATGTACAAAGTATTAAATGCATAAGATAAAAAGATAATTTTGAAAAGATGGGTGAACAAGTGCCCTGGAGAGCCTTACTGCATCTGCCCTCTCAACAAATCATTGAATTTCGGCTAAATATTTCAAGTCGGACCAAATAAACGTTGGAATATACAATCCTTAATATCAAAAACACACCACCCACAAAAAACCGTTCCCACAAAGCATAAGCATCTCTTTAATCCGAGAAGTTAGTATGGTCGTCGACTATAATGCCACGGGATGATTCTCACTAGTAGGAGGTTATCATGTGGTCAAATAATCTGACTTTTGATCAGAGATAAAGAGTCTTCACTTGATTACATGACAACACACTATTGACAGGCCACCACGTGACTATGATCCTCAACCATGTAATAATTTCTCTCTTTAATTCAAGATTGCCCAACACAAACCGTCCAAATTGAAAAGGCCTTTGTCCAAAAATTTGACAAATTCAAGTAGGGTTGCAAATTGAAAAGGCCTTTGTGGAAACAATACACTTCCTTCAATCCCAATCATATTCACAGTTTGACAAATTCAAGTAGGGTTGCACCAGTTTAGAACTAGTACAGTCCAAAACTGAAGCATTTGTTTTTTTTTTTTTTGCTAAGCAATAAATTTTATTAAATATTGGCACAAGGCCAAAAACAAGTACACCAAAGAACCAAACACCACTGACACAACTCACAACCAATCTTGCAAAATAGTAAAGACCACCATAAACAACACTCAGAACAATTAAACCACAAAACACAGCCTCTAATGAATCCAAAAAATTCTATAGCATCACCTACTATTCCAAAGTAAAAAAGCACAACCACCATAATAGCTCAATATAGCAGCAACATTTCGAGATAACTCTGATGGCAAGCAGCAGAAATTCAACATGATGAAAGCCCAAACATCACCCCTTGCAAACCACTTCTGCATCCCAAAAATGGATTAGAAAAGCCAAATCCATAAAATACCAAAACTCACAACCCGAGCAAGCCATGCGTCAAAACCACCTAGAAAAGAGTCCCAAGATTGAAATAAGAGGTCCTAATTAAAAACAAAGAACCAACTCCATGTACACCAAATCTCTCCCACTAAACAACGCCATGAATATTCCAAGTACAAACCATCTCCGTATAAATGAAGCAACCACTGAAAAATAGTCACTCCAAAGATTGGACGTAGATAAGTTGGGATAAATTCCAGAAATGTTATGAATAGAAATTCCACCTCATCAATAATAAACGAAAATCACGGTTAAGATTAGCTTTTTAGAAAACATAGCCACTCTATATAGATCATAATACAAGCACAAAGCAGTAGCAACCCCCATTATAGCCAAAGATCTGTGGCACATCCTACGAAACCAAGTTAAAAGATAGTGCACCCAATAATCTCAGCGTAATAGCACCATATCAAGGAAACCAGACAGTAAGCAGCAAGACCTCAGACGTAAAAGCCCCAAAACACCACACCTTCAGCCAATTCAACAACCTGAAGGAAAAAAAGAGCCTAGGAAGGCTACTAGAGAGGCGAAAGAATAAAAACACCTTCGACAGAAAACCTCATTTCCCTAAAATGAACCATTGGTGAGCTCTTTGATAGTAGAGCAACCAAAAAACAAACTACATTTTTACCAAATCTTCCTAAATCAACCAGACCAAACAGAGACCACCTCCGTAGAAATAAAGACTACCACCGCCACAACCCATCCTGAAGTTTAAACAAGACCACACGAAGAAATGCCAAATTGATTGGTGTGCAGGCGTAGAAAAGCAACCCCCACCCCCCCCCCCCCCCCCCCCCCCCCACAACCAAAAAGAAAAAAAAAACCAAATTGGTCTAGCAGCTTCTTGGTGATGTACTCTTATTTTTTATTCTCTTTCTCTCTGCATGGAACGTTTTCATATGGTAAAACAGATACATGATACCTTTATGCGCAAAAAAGAAATGCCAACACATCATGCAAAAACCTTCCACCACATCAAATCAGAGAACAACCATTGTGAATCAGATTAAAAAGACCTCATCGGTCCCCAGCTCATAAAAAATTCAAAACAAATAAAATTCCTTCCAGTTTGTAAAATATCTTGAGAAAAGAAATCTCCTTCATGCACATAAAAAGCTTCAACTTAATAGACTTCATTGAGTAATCCAAGAATATCAAACGAAACATCTGATCATCAATCCAATTTTAGCTAAATTAGCACCACACTTACACACGCACCAGGTCAAGACACCAAAACTCATACCACGGAAGGACCTTATGAAAGTAAAAGTGCCGAAAGAACTTCAGCACACACCAAAACACACACACACACACCCAAAAACACTCACCGAAAGAAACTCGGCCACACTATAAAATACACACACCCAGAAAAGAAACCAAACCCCTATCATAATCATAGCTTAATCCTAAAAAAAAAACCCAGAAAGAACAATCTAAAAAAAACCCAAAAGAGAAAGCAGTCGTGTCGCCATGAACCAAAAACTCAACCAGCATGAATCAAAATGCAACTGTAGACCAAAACCAACTTTGCACCCAAAAATACACTAACCGACACGAGAGACGCCCAAATACTGGAACAAAACAAAGACCTGATGACCTAAACCCCATTGTCAACCTACCAAAAAAACAGACCAGAGCAGACCCCACCTAAACCAAGACAGGACAAATGATGAAAAGCAAATCAAAAACATGAAAGACCACAAAGGTTGGCTCAAAAACCATGATAGACTCAATAAGAATTACCACCAAGCCGTAAAAAAAGATTGGGATGTTACTCCTTTCTTTGCCAAACCACCAGCAAAGTTATGATGGGGATGTTACTCCTTTCTTTGCCAAACCACCAGCAAAGTTATTGAATTCCCTAAAAACATTAACCAAAGACATCTTCCCGATTTAGTTTAAATCTTGATCAATCTCCAAAAAAGAGGCCCACAATTTCCACTCACTTAACTTGTGGTTTAGCACCCAAGACACTGCAATCTTGGAATCGGATTCAATGACCAAATCACTATTCCCAACCCAACCTGCTTTGGTAAAACAATTAAGAGCATGTTTAATAGCTTCGAGCTCACCACATTCAGAATCAAGAACACCTAATGGACCAAAAAACAAGCTTACAACTTTACCTTTCTCGTTACGAAAAACACCACCTCACCCTGCTGGACTGGGTTTTCCCATGTGTTTGGTTGGAAAAATTTATATAGTGTGTGCGAGCGTGCTAGGCAAGCAAATTGCCAATGTGTAAATGTGATAATCCAAACTGCGCCTCACCAGGAAATTGTGGTGACGTTCGATGCCTTGAACAGGACTTTAATTGTGTGAAGATGTAACTAACTGAAGAACTTCGAACTGACTAAATTAATATCTACTCCTAAATAAGAACAGTAAAGTGACTAAAAGTAACGAACTACTTTTATTAAATTAAAGTAACTACAATCTAACCTTGAAGATGACTTCGAAGGTGTTCTACTTCTAAATCTAAGTTTCTAGATAACAATACAGTAGATGTATTGAGAGATATATGTTGATGTTTGATCGAAGGATCCCTTTCGAATACACAATCCTTCTATTTATAGACGTCGAAGCCTCAGCAACTTGATTTGAATGTTCCCTCCTCTTTTCAAACTAATAACTGCTCTTATACGTGGCATTTTCTCAAGTTGACAACTGCCCTTTAGTTACTCCATGATGGTCAACACGTGTCTTTCATCAGTTAAATATTTGAACGAAATGAATCAACCTCAACTGCCTATAACGGTTCCAATGTCCATCAGTATCCACCAATTATCCTGCCACGTCACATCTTGCGTGTCAAACCTGCATTGGCTGAATATTTTCATCACAAACATTACCCCCCGCGCCATTTTCCTTTTGGTTTAAAACGATAATGGTGATCATGGTTAGATCATGCTGGGCAGTTAACAACTTATGCAATCTTTGAATGTTTTTAAATTGCATGGCCATCTTTTCAATTCACCCCAAACCATCGCATTTGCTCGACCCTTGAGCCCCTGTTACTTTGAATTCACTCTCTTTGTCATGTCTTCTTCTCAATCTTCATTCGATGTTAGCGATAACTTTCCTGTTGATCTTCCCGAAGAAGTGATGCTATCAACCAAACGCCCTGAAATTCCTCCTCGAACCAATTGGGATCCCCTTGAGGTTCCTCCCGAACCTTTCACCTACTCGAAATGGGGAAAATGGCATGAGATGTTAAACAGACCAAGTGCTCCTTCATCAGGGCAGCATTCATCCTCGAGTTCCTCTAAATCGATTTACAATAACCAAACGTTCCCTCCCGCTTGGGAACAACATATTTCCCATGGTGAAGGAGTAGGATATTACAAGGGAATGAAGCTCGAAACCCCAATCACAGTGCCTTCAGATGTTCATCCAAGCTTCGAGTACCCTGAGGCCGAAGGTGTTATTCGAAGTAGGACAATAAAACCATACTATCCATTTTCGAATCGTCTCTCTCGAGAGCAAAATCTGTTGAATGCCTGGCTGATCTCTTCAACCAGTCCTCCTGGTGAGAGACTCCAAAGAGGTAATGTCTTAATTCCTCAAGGCAGACCTCCTATCCATACATATGTAAGGGCATCTCATGAAAATTTTTCCAATGAGCACTACTCCTCAGCTTTCCTTTCGAAATGCAAACTTTTCGAGAAAGATTATGAAGAGAGGGTACTTCTCTTTAATCATTCTGTACTAGGCTTTCCTGACACCAAAGTTCAAGTGATAGATCCTACTGAAGACATTAATGATCTTTTTTTAAAGCTAGACCAATTATGTAGACATGGTCCTACATTCGAGCACACTCCATCCATTACATCACCCTCCCTATGCTTGATTATTCAAGCTCAAAGGCTATTAGTTGCCTTTTCTCATCTTCTATTCTCTATTCTGCAAAATTCGAGGGCTCGAATCAACTTCGAATGGAGCTGTCACATCTTATGTCATGAATGGAATATTTCAACGCTTGTTCGAACTCAAATGGATTTTACCCTTCGAACTTTGGCTTCCCACATGAGATGGTATTCTCATAATCAAGAAAGTGTCCATCATCTGAATTATCTATTAGATCTCTATGAAAGTCTGAAAGAAACCCCCAATGCACTCCTTGATGAAGTCCTAGAATTCAAAGAGAAGTATGTTTATGGTTGTGGCAGCTCTGATGAAGAAAGCACCATTTCCCATTATTCGAAGCCCAATCTCGAAAGTCGAATTGCATATCTCAAAGATGAAGCCAAAGCTGTTGGTATTTCCCTTCGAGGCAAGACTCCATTGGCCAAAGAACTTCGAAGTCTCCGCAGAGCTCTATTCAAGATCAATTCTCAGTTAAGCCAATATGAAGAACAACTCAAGGAAGCTTACCTCGCCCTTCGAAGTGAAGATAAACTGGCATTAGAAACCAGAAATCTATGTTTCGAGATAGAACTAGAGGCAGAGTATTTTGCCTATTATTGGGTTATGTTTCACAATTTAGTTACTTATGGGTTTCCCCACTTTTACCCATTATGTCTTTGAATTGTAACTGCACTCTCTTCTTAATGTAATGAATGATGGAACATTCACATTTCTATTAATAAATTAGTTCATTCTGAACCAGTATGTCTTTTCCTTTGATACAACGGTCCAAAAAGGTAACCAAATCTAACGGCTATTTCTCAATAAATGCACCTCTTTCCAAACGTCACCAAAGGTTATAAATAGATAAGCACAAAGAAAGACAAACCTTCTGACTTCCACCAATTTGCTTTGCCCTAACCCATTTATTTTGCACTTTGCTTTCCCTACTTGTTTATTTCTTTGCAATCCAAAAAATGGCAAAATCTGATGACAATACTCAACTTCAAAAGATTTGCGATGATTTTGAAAAGATCATTAGAGATGAGCAAGAGCGCTATTCGAGTGGGCAAGAGACTTCTCTGGTTCACGAGATTCTTGTTCCCATTACTCTTCCCAACCAGGAATCTTCAATTGTTGTGGGTCCCTGCCTAAGCGTTCCAAGCTTGAGACTCCATGTCTATTACCCTAGATTAGGAGAACAACGCTTGACTTACCAACGGGAACTCCCAAATCCCAAGTATGACTGGAAATTTAGACACTGGCCTAAACCCGCAAAGGATTGGCCTGAATGGGTAGATAGGATTTTGGAGAATAGGAGAGAAATTTTGATCACCACAGGGGTTTACCATGCTGTCAATCTTTCGAAATTTCAGTCCTAACTTAATAGCCGCAGCCCTCTGTTTTTGGAACCCCATTTTCAATCACTTCCAATTTTGATTTGGTCCAATAGGTCCAACTGTTCTAGACATTTGCCATTTATTAGGGTTTCTATCTCATGGGGAAGATGCTCATCCCTATATGGCTGAATCTAATAGTCCCCCAATCAACACTGACTCCAAATCATTAGGGTACACCAACTTCCTAATTACCCACAGAAAAACATCATGAGCAGTGACTGATAAAGAATATTACTGCTTCCTTCTATATTGGCTTTCGAAGCATCTATTTTGTACTTCTTCTCAGAGGGTTGTCCTCGAATTTTCTAATATTGCCAGAGCTCTGGCTGCCGGTCGAAGGTTAGCCTTAGCACATTTTGTTCTAGGATCTCTCTATAGATCTTTTTCTGATTTGTGCTTCGATCCTTTCATTCTCACCCAAGGTGGTCCTTTCTGGATTTTGCAGTCATGGTTATATGCTTACTTCCCAGAAATTCATAACTTAGGACCCCTATCTAATACTGTGGCACATGGGACCTTTTTTGCTTTATTGCCAAGTGTTGATAAAACTTTTAAAGAATCCCTCTCTTTTTTTTTTAATCTTCCTGAAATGAGGTCAAACAAACTATTCCAACCATTCGAAATCCTCTATAGTTCTGAAGACAGATCTCCTCTTTTCCCCCATTGGCTTTGTCAAATTTTGGACAGAGCAGCAAATGCTCTCGAACTAAAAGCTGCATGGGGAAGTTTCCTAATTAGTAGGGACTTATTCTTTGGGAACACCCTTAGCCTCAAATCTTAGGGTGAACTCTACCTCCCCAATCAGTTTTCGAGGCAATTTGGACTTACTCAGTCAATTCCTTTCCCAATCAGAAGTCAGGCCAATATACTCATGGCCTATAAAACTCATTCGGAGGTGCCAGAATCCATGATAACTGCTGCATTGGCAGTTTATCAGAACAAAGTCAGCAACTTGGAGTTCACTTCTCTACCAGTGTATACCACTTGCACTCCTGCCTTCTCAAGCTGGTGGGAAAATTTAATGTCAGTGGAGATGGACAAATGCCATCTTCTGAGATACATTGATTCGAAGCAACCAGGTAATCATAATTCTTATCGAATCCTTTCCTTTTTAAATGATGGAAAAAACTTTGACTTATGATTGTTTGGACTTCATAACACAGTGGTGATAGCTGGAGAAAGCTCTTCACCAACAACCAGAGCTTCGAAAGCAAAACCAAGTGCTCTAGTCCCCTCGAAAGCTTCAAAGGCTCCTGCTCCATCATCTCCTAAACCAAAGAGGAAACTAATCCTATCAACAGAGAGTTCTCCTGTAGCCTCTGGATATGTTGATTCTGAAGAAGAAAAGGACACCAGCCCAATCTCCTCATTAATTCAAAAGAAGAAGAAGGCCAAAACAGCCAGTGAACCTTCTGCTGGCACAGAGATCACGAAAACAGTACCTATTTTAGCAGTCCCCATTTCGAAGGTAGCACCCTATCCTAAGCATGAAACAGCGCCAATCATTCCAGAAACAAAAACTCAGAGTCCTGAGATCCCGGAAGTCCCGAAATCTCCTCCCTTGGACACTCATGCTACATTACTCGAGTACCAACCAGTGGTAAGACGTCCAAAATCCTTTGACTCCTGATCTCCTTTCATAGATAAATTCTGAACTAATTCCTAACTCTTTGTTGAACAGGTTGAGTCTGTTCCTGAAACTGGGGTTAGCTCTTCGAAGCCAAGTGCAAGTTCTGATCCTAAAGCTGCTCCTACATCCGCTTCATTTAAACCTCAAGCTACCTCAGGTGTCTCAAGTTCTGAAGAATTTCACCTGCCTCTTCCTCCTAACTTGACTCCTGAAGAAGTCAAGGACTTTAAAAAGAGTTTGAAGTTTGTTCTGAAGATGGAGGATGTCACTTCGACCAATGTTCAAGAATTCTTCCAGCGAATGACAGGTCGAAGCAAACCAAAAGCACCTTCAATAGATCCAGTGGCTGCTCTTACTACCTTGAGGCTGTTTAGTCAAGTTTCTTTTGAGGTTTTTGAGGACAAGGAAGTATAAAGAGCTATGAAGGTCTTATGCCAATTCATGTTAGAAAGTCCTAACATTTCTGTTCCAGACAAGGAAACCATTTTTGCAGTCATGTCAACTTTTGATTTCAATTGCTTTTTGTTAGAAAAGGTCATCGAAGAAAGAGAGAAATTAGAAGTTGACATGGAGTATACTACAGAGAAGACTCTTGAGATGGATCGAACTTTGACAGAATTTGAAGAAACCAACATGTCTATTGAAAAAGCATCTGCCAAAGTGAATCAACTAAAAAAGGATCTTGCACTTGCAGAAACTGAATTGGCAAACCTGAAGATCAAACAGCAAGGTGTTGAGGCAAAACTTCTAGTTTTAAAGACAGAGTTTGAATCGAAGCCTCTAAAGACTCAAGAATCAATCTCAAGGCAAAAGTTCATCCTTAGTCAATCAAAACTGTACACCAGGTCTTGGGATAACTTTAGGTTAAAAGCCCAATTCATAACAAAGTTGGTATGAATAATTTATACCAATGTAGATCTTGTAATTTACCAATAGCTGGTTTTTGTATTTATCTTTCTATGAAATACAAGTTCTTGCTCGAATGTTTTATTCTAAATTTCTTGCCTCCCAAATAGTGGGATAATATTGCTTGAGAAATTTACCATTGATTTTCCTTAAATGGACATACCCATTCAGATTTTTCAAATGATAAAATCCACCTTTAAAAACCTTATTGACTTGGAAAGGGCCTTCCCATTTAGGTGACCATTTCCCAAACTTTGGGTCCTTGGATCCAATAGGCAATATTGTCTTCCAAACCAAATCCCCTTCATCAAAGGTTCTTGGTTGTACTTTTTTATTATATGCCTTCGATACTATTCTCTTTTGTATCAAAATATTATTGAGAGCTTTGATTCTCTCTTCATCAATATCTTCCAACTCAATAGCCATGGATGTTTGATAATCATCCAAAGATAACTGATTCTGCTTCATCACTCGAAGAGAATTAATCTTTATTTCAATAGGCAAAACTGCCTCATGTCCAAAAGTTAAGGCATAAGGAGATACACCTGTACTTGTTCGCTTTGAAGTCCTATATGCCCATAAAATTTCTGGCAAAACCTCATGCCACATTCTTGGATTATTTTTTATGACCTTAGCCATATTTTCTTTTATGACTTTGTTGGTGGCTTCAGCCTGTCCATTCGATTGAGCATAATATGGGGTTGATTTTGACATTGTAATTCCTAACTTATTTGCAAATGCAATCACATGCCCTTCTAATATAGAGGCATTGTCAGATACAATGGTTTGAGGAATACCAAATCTGTAAATTATGTTTTCTAAGAATTTTACAACCATCGATTGAGTCACAGTTTGCATAGGTTCTGCTTCCACCCATTTAGTAAAATAATCTATGGTTAAAATAATAAATCCATGACCTTTCGAAGAAGGAGGACTGATTTTTCCTATTACATCTATGGCCTAACCTCTAAAAGGCCAAGGTTTTACCACATATTGAAGATCAACAGTTGGTAAATGCTTCAAAGGACCATGCTTCTGACATTCTTGACATCTTTTGGCAAATTCAATACAATCTTTCAAAATAGTTGGCCAATAAATGTTGTGTCTTCGAAGCAACCATCTCATCTTAATTCCAGATTGATGAGCTCCACATAATCCCTCATGAATTTGAGCTATAGCTTCTAATCCTTCGAGGTTACTTAAATACTCCAGTAATAATCCATCACTTCCTCTTTTGAATAATTTATCACTATACAAGATGTAATTGACAGATTTCAGCCTTATACCTCGATCAGGCTTTTCATTATATCCTGAGAGATAATCTATGATTGGTTTTCTCCAATCGTCATGAACCTCTATATTTAGGATACCAACAGAAGATAATCTATTTACCAATATTGGTAATAATTTCCTATAAGTCACCTGCTCCATTTCAGCATCCTCATTATTTGTTCTAAATCCAGATGCCCTCTGAGCTACATCATTAGCTTCTTCATTATAACTTCTAGGAACATGCAACAAGTTCACATTATCGAATTTGGATAATAAATCCGTTGTAGTGTCATAATACACTTTCAATGTACTACTCATACATTTATAGGTCCCATTCATATGATTTATGACCAACTGGGAATCTCCAAACACATCTACAAGTGTAGCTTTAAGATCTAACAATGTTTCGAGACCCAAGATTAAAGCTTCATACTCAACTTGATTGTTGGTACATTGATTCGAATTTAGTTTGAAACCATATTTGGTTTTAATTTTCTCAGGTGATTCAATGACAAAACTAATGCCTGCAGCAAATTCAGTTTTTGAACCATCGAACCATAATTTCCATGGACTGATATTTATTTGTCCAATTTCACAATTCCCTTCTGTTTCGAGGCAATTTGGATGATCAGCCAAAAAATCTGCCAAAGCCTGACCTTTTACTGCCTTTTGTGGCACATAAAACAAACAGAATTCTGACAAGGCCAAAATCCATTTACCAATTCGATTTCTCAGAATAGGTCGAGTCAACATATACTTAATCAAATCAAACTTAGCAATCACATAAACTTCAGTGGGAAGAAGATAATATCTTAATTTCATAACTGCAAAGTACAAAGACAAACATAACTTTTCTATAAAGGAATATTTGCATTCAACAGAATTTAAAAACCTACTAAGGTAATACACAGCTTGTTCTTTCTTATCATCATTATCCTGGGCTAACAAAACCCCAATCGATGCTTCTGCTACTGAGATATATAACTTCATAGGCCTATCTTTTTTTGGAGGCATTAACACTGGTGGCTTCACCAAATAATCCTTCAAGGCTTGAAAGGCAATCTGATGTTTATCTTCCCACTTCAATTCTTCATGATCCTTCAATTTCAAGAAGGCAGAAAAAATCAAAGTTTTTCCAGCAATATTGGAAATAAATCTTCGAATAAAATTGACTTGTCCTAAGAATATTTGCAATTCTTTTTTGGTCGAAGGGGGTTTACTTCGAATGATTGCTTGTGCCTTATTCTTATCCACTTAAATTCCCTTTTCATATACCAAATATCCTAGAAAATTTCCAGTACTGACTCCAAAGGCACATTTTAATGGATTTAACTTAAGTTTGAAAAATCTCATTCTTTCGAATGTTGATTTCATGTGAATAAGATGATCATCGAATGTTTTTGATTTAGCAATTATATCATCTATATAACATTCTAAGAATGTTCCAATCATGTCATGGAAAATAGCATTCATGGCTCTTTGATAAGTAGCCCCTGCATTTTTTAAACCAAAAGGCATTTGTACCCACTCGAAGGTACCTATACTACCTGGACATCTAAATGCAATTTTATGAATGTCTTCCTCAGCAATACATATTTGATTATATCCTGAGTGACCATCCATCATGGACATTATAGTATTTCCAGCAGATCTATCAATTAATAAATCAACTATTGGCATAGGATATTCATCCTTAGGTGTGGCTAAATTAAGGTTTCTATAATCAATACAAACTCTTAATTTACCATTTTTCTTCATTACTGGAACAACATTCGATAGCCATTCCACATACCTGGCAGTTCTAATGAATCCTGCCTTGAGCAATCTTTCAATTTCTTCTTTAATCTTCAAAGTGACTTCTGGAGTCATCCTTCGAGGTTGTTGTTTCACTGGTTTGTAGCCAGTTTTGATAGGCAACTTATGCTCTACTAAGCTTCCTTTGAGTCCTGGCAATTCATCATAATCCCAAGCAAAACAATCTCGAAATTCCTTCAACAATTCGACCAATTTATACTGGTCATACTTTCCAAGTTTGGAACTTAAGTAAGTAACTCTCTTTTGTTGATCTGATCCTAAATTGACTTCTAAAAGAGGATCCTGTGATACTTCCTGCATTGAATTTTCTGGCAATACAGATAATTCTTCCTTGTCACCATTTTTTAGTTCTTGTGAATCTTCTTCACAAACATAATCTGACCAATTTATGGTCGAATCTTTTTCAATTTTTGACTCTAAATCTGTTATCATCAGCTTTTGCAAGACCAGTTGAATGGTCTCTTCTACATCTTTCATTGCTATGGATGTATGAGTCATCAAATTATCTTGTCATCACCCAATGGTTCCAAAGAACCAAATGGCATTTCAGCCAAAATATCCCAATTTTCTTCTGGGGATTCATCTTCTGACTCTTTTAGGTCAATTGGCTTGACATTCTCTTGATACAATTGAGATTCGACACAATTGGAACTTGCATGAAAAGGCTGGACATCAGCCTTCAATGTTTCAATTTCACAGTTTTCCTTCACTAGCAACAATTTCTGATGCATTGAAGAAGGAACACATTTATTAGCATGAATCCAGTCTCTTCCTAATAAGGCATGATAACTAGGATTAGCATCTACCACAAAGAAAGCAGTTTTGCATTTATTCGAACCTACTATATATGGTTTCAATGGGTATTACCCCTTTGGTGTTTTTCTTATCACCAGTAAATCCTGATATCATAATGTGGGTTTTTATCAATTTTGCATTTTGTTTATTGATCTTTTTCAAAGTATTCTGGGGAATAATGTTGACAGCAGCACCATTATCAACCAATATCTTGTTTAAAAGAACACCATTTAAACAAGCCTTTATGTATAATGGTTTAAGGTGTCTAATCATTTCTGCGGATGGTTCTTCGAATGAATAAACAAAATTACAATCATTAAAAATAAACTCAGGAAGATTTACCTCAGAAACATCCTCAGTAGATGCTTCCACTTCCATTTCTTCAACTAACTGTTGATCTTCTGCTGCCTCGAAAATTTTTGGCAACACAAATGTAGCAGTGTTAATTTCCATTTGTTCTGGAAATGTACCAAATTGAATGAGCATATTCTCATCATTAACCACCTCATTTTCCAGTTTCATTTCAGCATTTCCCAGATCCTGAGATTTCACCATTGTCATTGCTTCATCCCCATCATCAATACTCATTGCCTTTTCTAATTCCAATACTTTGGCTTTAATGATACTTTCCTCAGACATAGTATCAGTATCACCCTTTGGATTTCGATCGAACCTAGGATTAGGCTTCGAATCATCACTGAAATCTTTTTTCATTTCACTTCCTAACTCCTGGCTTCTAGCCTGCATATTAGAAAATTCTTTCCATATGGTAAACTTCCTCTGCAGTCTTCTCTGTTGAGTCCTATTTATCATAGGGACCATGTTCTGGTTTTTTCCCTTGGGATGTTGAAGTACATGCCATGTATTTTTTTCAACATGAGGAGGTTTGATCATCCTATTTTTGTTTTGAGGGCCTTGCTGTTCGATCATATTTTTTACCCTATCATCTTGCAAAACAAACCAATTTGGCACTCCTGGTACCAATGTAGACTCACATGATTGAGATGTCTCACCAACTTCTGGTGATTCCTTTAATACTTCCATATTTATCTCAGCCTGCACCACATGTGCTAGTACCACTTTCGATGATATGAACTGAATCTGTCTTTCTGTCTGCCCCCCATAATGTTTCTTTGGTGTATGAGAGAACCCTGGCCTCACATATTGCATGTTCCTTGATGGTCGAACATAACTACCAAGATGGAAGTTTCTTGAAAAATTGGCTTTAAAAGGAGCCACTGGTTTTGAGGCATACCTTGCTGTCATAGGTCCAGTATATGTTGAAGCTTGATAAATTGGTCCTCTAAACTGCCCTCTCCCAACATTCATGATTGGTTGGAAAGGAGGACCACCAGAAGTGCTTGGTTTCCTTTGTTCGAACAAAGGCTGTTTGTTTTTCCTGCCTGCTTTGATTCCAACCCTTTCATCATAGATTTCAGCATATCTTTTCCCACAACCAATGCATAGATTCTTTGAATATTCATGGTTGAAAACTGATAAATCAGGGTTTTTTCTTGCCATTTCTTCGAGTCTTTTCATATGGTCTTCTGACTTTGCAATCTCTCTTTCTTTGACCAGATCTTCGAAGGAAATGTCATGAACATTGATTGACACCTCCTGTACTGCTGGGAATGGATCTTCATCAACCCCCATTTTTTTTTCAGGGAATTTCAATTTCCCTTTCTTGATTAGATCTTGAATCATGTCTCGAAAAACAGTACAATTATTAGTCGAATGGGTCCCAGAACTATGCCATTTGCAGTATTTCTTACCCTTTAATTCATCATTCGAAGGTAATTTTGTCCCATCAGACAATTTAATAATTTTTTCTTCTAATAGGTGATCAAATATTTCATCCAATCTATAAACATCGAATGAATATTTCTTAAAGGATCCTTTAGATTTATACACTTCAGCAGAAACATTTTTCTTCACAAGACTCTTACATGTGAAAGGCTCTTTGCCTATTATTTTTGCAGCATCTATCTCATAATTGGGATCCTTATAATATGTTTTTATTGAAGAAGCATTTCTTTCATTTTCTTCTTCCAATAAAGCTTCATGTCTAGAGACTCGAGCAGTCAATTCAACAAGATCTCTAAATTCCAAAGCGTCGAATTTCTTTCTAAGTCTAAATTCGAGGCCATTTTGAGCCAACTTAACAAATTCAGGTTCAGGTAACATGATTTTACATTTTGTTCTAGCCCTTTTAAACCTATTTATGAATTGAGTAGCCTTTTCATCAGGCTTTTGACATAATCTGGCTAAATCAGCCATTGATACTTCTGGTTTTGTCTGGAAAAATTGAGTATGGAAAGATTCTTCCATCTGAGCCCAACTATAGATCGAATTAGGGGCTAGATTAGTAAACCAAGCAAATGCAGTATCTGTTAATGAACTAGGAAACAAACGAAGCCTAAGATATTCATTATTTCCTGCATCAGCACACTGACTGATGAATTTTGCTATATGTTCAACTGTGGATTGACTCCCATCCCCTGCAAACATAGCAAAAGTAGGGAATTTAAATCCCCTGGGGAATTCGATCCTATCAACCCAATCAGGATAAGGCTTCCTATAAACTGGAGTTTGTACCCCCCGAGCCATAGGTCCACAAACCTCATGGATTAAATTAATCATGTCATTCCTATCAACCATATTAAATGGTTGTTGATGACCTGGCTGGCCAAAAAGATGGTTCATTGGTGGTACTGGTGGTGGTTGAGGATTATTATCCATTTCTCCTAAGATTTTCATTCCTTCGACCCACTCCTATCCCAGTAGGGTCTGGTTCGAACATAGGATTGTTATTTATTCTCCTATTCTGGCCTATCATGTTTTCTCTAGGCCTTGCTTCTTCGATATTTATTGTTCTATAACCATGATCTTGACCATTCACATAGTTTCCTTGGATCCCTTCGAATACTGGGAATGTATTATTAGGGACAGACACATAGAAACTTTCTTGTGAATTAGGCCTAAGAGGAGGCCCATTTGTATGATTCATAGGATTTGGCTGAAACAAGCCATGGCTATGACCTCTTTCATTCTGTCGAATCATAGAAGGATTTCCACTTGGCACCATTGTTGGTGCAAATTGTGGTAAACTGTTGTTAAGGGAAGTGATCAGAACATTAACATTCTGAAGCATATTTCCCAAGTGATCAAATATTGGTGTCAACTGACTCACCAAATCATGTTGATTTTCTGAACCAACATTCCCATTATTTTGAATCGAATTTAAATTTTCAATCCCTACTTCTGGGTTTTCATTGGTTGTATGATTTTCAGTATTGCTATTCTGAGGATCTTGGTGTGAAGAACCACCAATTTCAGCAATATTAACACCAACATTGGCATTATCAACAGACCTATTGCTTCGAAGGTTTCTGTTTGCCATCCTTTGACACTAGTGTCCCACCGGGCGTGCCAAAAATGTTTGGTTGGAAAAATTTATATAGTGTGTGCGAGCGTGCCAGGCAAGCAAATTGCCAATGTGTAAATGTGATAATCCAAACTGCGCCTCACCAGGAAATTGTGGTGACGTTCGATGCCTTGAACAGGACTTTAATTGTGTGAAGATGTAACTAACTGAAGAACTTCGAACTGACTAAATTAATATCTACTCCTAAATAAGAACAGTAAAGTGACTAAAAGTAACGAACTACTTTTATTAAATTAAAGTAACTACAATCTAACCTTGAAGATGACTTCGAAGGTGTTCTACTTCTAAATCTAAGTTTCTAGATAACAATACAGTAGATGTATTGAGAGATATATGTTGATGTTTGATCGAAGGATCCCTTTCGAATACACAATCCTTCTATTTATAGACGTCGAAGCCTCAGCAACTTGATTTGAATGTTCCCTCCTCTTTTCAAACTAATAACTGTTCTTATACGTGGCATTTTCTCAAGTTGACAATTGCCATTTAGTTACTCCATGATGGTCAACACGTCTCTTTCATCAGTTAAATATTTGAACGAAATGAATCAACCTCAACTGCCTATAACGGTTACAATGTCCATCAGTATCCACCAATTATCCTGCCATGTCACATCTTACGTGTCAAACCTGCATTGGCTGAATATTTTCATCACAAACACCATGCCGATCCGTCAACATTAAATTTTACGGATCCCAACTGAGGGGCTACCCACATGGCTGACACTCTTGGCCTCAAATCCAATACCAACCTTGACGGAATAATGGTTTTCCATATGTCATTATCACATCTTTTCTCTTCATCTTTTTTCCTCCAATAACTAGTGACATAACTGACATTTCACATCTTCTCAGATTTACTATTCACACACACAAATTATTCAATCTTAATTCACATTCTTTTATTGAGTTTGTTATCATTTCTAGATAGAATGTCCCTCTTGGACACAAACGAGAGAGAATTGTTTTTTTCATTTTTAATTTTTTTTTTCTTCCTATTTGATCATTTTCTTCATTTTGCAACTTTATTGACTTTTTATTTTATGTTAAATTTCTTGTGCATTGCATGCGTTTAAGAGTAGTCAGTATTATGAAAGGAAAAGGGCACATAATCCTATAAAATACTCAAAAGGCGCATGCCACGAGAAAGTCAAAAGCACACCATTGGTTATTTGCTTAGAAGTCCTCACTTGTACATTTCGGTGTACAATTCGAAGTGCATGTAGCATTTCTGTTTCTGAACACCTGGTGAAAAATGGGAATGTCTTTCAAGACTACTACAGAAATTCTAGAGCCTTGACACGTTTTGGCCTCGCCACGCCTCAAGGCATGCCTTTATAATAAGGCTTTTAAAATTCTGGTCGTAAGCATATATATATTTCTAACATGTGTTATTAGGACAACTATTACACAATTTAGCAAAATCGTGGTCTCAGCACCATAGACGTGTATCTAAGTTCTTAAATTTTGCATTTGCAATTGTAATTTAATTTCTTGCTAATTATTTAATTTTTAATTCTTACTTTCATTTTCTAAAATTCATTTTTGCAGAAGAGACCGAGTTCTCCATTACAAAAAGTTAAAAATGAAGTTGCATCACTAGCTAAACCAGCGTCATTGTTTATGGGTATAGAATGTCCATATGGAAGTATACCTATTCGTAGAACAACAAAAGCAGACCTAATGCGGCACAAGCATTTGAATGTTCCTAGTATTAATCCTCAGAAAACTAACGGTGTCAATGCTCATGTAAGTGATCGATGACCTTGATATTTTTCCTTTAATTTAGTTATCTATAATTTTTCGAAATAAAAACAAATTTAGGTCATGTGTAATCTTTAGAAATTGTAGTGATCACCTAAGTAGGGTCGGTGAGAGTATCTATGGATATCCAAAAATCACCCAAGTAAAAGTTGAAAAAAAAACTATGCTTGTACTGATGGTGGAAAGGAGAAAATTTATAGTTTTCTGACCACATGCAATAAAAATCTTATGTTTTTAATTTTGGAAGAGAATAGTCGATGTTGAGTATGTGTAGAAATTGTTAAAGTACCATTGGGTTCATTCTCCATTGGCACATTATGCAATGTTACAGCGTAGCCAAACCTCTATATATAATGGTTCTTAGCTTCAATATACCATATGTGTTAGGGTCGGGTCGTTATGGAAAAAGAATCAACAAATAAACATAAAATTTACAAGATTTTGAGGTGCGTTTGAAACGTTTTCTTTAAGGAGTTATTACTTATTAGTCTCCACTCACAAAGAGTTTGCTACAAAATTCCTAGCAAATCCCCTCTAGGATACAACAAAGACTGAAAAATTTACCAGATAACAATTCTGAAGATTTTCAGAAAAGGCCCTAGGAAATTGGTTTTTAACTGACACATGAAATGATATGAGAGAATGTGTACTTGGTAGTTTCACATCTATTAAATGAATAATACCACTTGTCTTATATAGACCACTTGGTGCCTCTTCCAAAAGATGACACCCTTTGGTTATCAAGCACCTATATCCAATAGGTATCAGACACCTCTTAAATGGTAGTGACCTTTGACCTAAGGCACCCGTTGAATGGTCTTTCATATTTTATCTATTATTCTCTTCATATACATTTTAATATTGCAAACTATATTAATGTATATTAAAATATACAACAATATGAACATAAATTTGTATGATCATCCTCTAAACTATAACACCCTTAAAGTATAATGGTTCTTAGCTTCCTCCTGCATCAACCACGCGAACACGTTCCCATATATATATATATATACTAGTTTAAACGCACGTGCGTTGCACGTGAACGGTGTCTGTCTAAAAACTAATTAGGAATAGTAAGCCAAAATAAAAAATAAAAATAATAAAAGATTAAAAAAAATACTTAAATTGGGTATAAAAAAAAAATTAAAAAATAAAAAGAAGAAGAAGAATTCATGCAACTTCCACAATAAAAAAGATACACAAAGCACATACAACAATCAATTCATAGGGTAAAAATAATAAAAACTATTGAATTATTCTTCTTAGACCATTTGTTTATTTGCTCAATAATAATTTTTTTTTATGTTGCTATTTAATTGTTACCACATGTCCTAGCTAGAATTCTTTCTTACATCTTTAATATTTTGAATTTACTATTTTCTTTGCTCATTACTTAATAATGACTATATATTTATTTATTGTATGATCACATATGTTAGTATTTCATTAATTTACCGTGTTTGTATAGTAATTTATTAAACTATAAAATTATTTCATATGTTCTAAGAAGAATAAGTTACAAATCAATCATGATCTAGCTTTCTTAAATATTTTTTTATATACATTAAAATTTGATTCCTACAAAAAGGATTTAGGAAGCCCTCTACGTTCAAGATGGTCAAATCTTTTGTGCTGTGTGGCTTGAAAATTCTTAAAATCTTCAACCAAAATTTTTCATAAAGTCTCTATTGCCAAATTGCCAATATAATTGAAAGAATCACATAAGAAAAAAAATTTGAGAGCATTTTTGCTCACCCAAAATTTGGTACACCAATGCTCACCCAAGCATCCCATTGGCCAATGCAGTGGGGCCCAGGATTAAACAAATGTTGTTTAATATTGTTTAATCCTGGGCCCCACTGCATTGGCCAATGGGATGCTTGGGTGAGCATTGGTGTACCAAATTTTGGGTGAGCAAAAGTATTTTCAAAAAATTTATAACGGGAATTTATATTAGAAAGTAATTGCTTATCCATAGAGTTCACCTAAAGAAAGAGAAAAAATATTGAAACATGACAGAAGAAGGGAAAAAAATGAATCCACTAAGACCAAAATAGAAAAAAAATCAATAGGATGGTAGTTTTAATTTAATTTAAAGTCCTAAAATTCTGAAAATGTATTGATAATCTATATTGAAAGAGACTTTTAGGCTCTATTTGGTGCACATATTGAGGGATAGGAAAGAAACGAAAACACTAAGGAAAATATTTTTCTTTGTTCATGAGCTAAAAAGGGCCTAAGGGTGTCCATTAATTTGATAAAATTGAAAATTAAGTGTTGAATTTTAAGTACTGGAAATTTTAAGCAGTTGAATTTGCTGTACATAACACATGAGTATTTCAAGTATTGAAATAAACTGCAATGAGTGATTATTTCTAGTCGAATTTTTTCAATTAAGATATTCAATGGATTTTTTGCTGCATTTTCAATTAGAGTAATGCTAGAGTCACAAAGAGATGCTTACAAAAGGATATGGTATGCCATATGACAGAATTAAGTGTGGTGACTCTTTCAATTAAGTGGTACATTATCAAATGTATTGTACAAAAAATGTGCTTAAAATTTTATTTTACCACCTAATTGGTTATAATCACAAGCTAAATTTGTCTAGCTAACTTCCTATCTTTCTTGTGGAACTTAAACAATGATAACAATTCTACGAATTATTGCTAATACCAAACCAAACCAAACCAAGCCTTGTGTCCCAATCAATTGGGGTTGGCTGTATGAATCTTTTTTCTCCATTCTGCACGATCAAGAGCTATATGATCAAGATAAAATAGTAACTTTTCATAAAGAAAAATACTCAATTAAGTTTTACATTCAATAATTGTGTTGCTAAACGCATGGGTAAAATGGGAATGGAATAGGACACATGTCAGCATGGTAGTGGTGGATAAGCAAGAGTGAGAAAAATGCACTCTATGTTAAATGGGTAACCAAATATTAAAGTGGTTGAAATTGAATCCTAAAATTTTTTGAATGCATATCTTACCTAGAATAGGTTCGATAAAAGTTACCTATATTATTGTTGATATAGAATAAACAAAATCGTGAGTGACTCATCATAGAGCTCCAAAAAAGAAAAAAGAAAAGAAGAAGAAGAATAAAACAAATCAAGATTCTTTAAAAAGAGTTATGTAATACTAAGAATTGATATCAGGAGTTGATGGATATAGTTTTATGTCTGTGAAATTACTTCAGTACCCTTAATGAAAACTGAATCCAATAACTGTAAATAGAAGTCCTGTCATGAGAAGGGGACTGATGTTACTATAACTAATAGTTTTTTTGTTTTCATTTTGACCATTAAGTTATTGAAAATATTACATTAATAGTAATGAGAATGAAATTTATAAGTTGAATGAATGAATAGAAGAGTAAGGAATAATAATTACCTTCAATGCAAAGCTTGAAAGTTCACACTTGTGTAAAGATCAATCGTGTTTAGTTCATCATATCGCATTATTAAGAGAACACGAAGAGTAGACTGTTTTGTGAATCTTAATTAAAGTGTAAAAAAAAATGTCCAAGGCTATGGAGAACTTGGGAAGTAGAGACGTATAATAGAAATTAGATAATACCAGTAGGTTTTTTAATACTATCATTAGTCTTCTAGTCCAAAAAAAAAAGGAGAGAGAGAGAGAGAGAGAGAGAGAGAGAGAGAGAGAGAGAGAGAGAGAGAACTAAAATAATGTCTTAACAAATAGGGCCAAAAGTAAACGTGGGACTGAGAGGCTTGTCAATTCATGTTATTCTTCAACACGATTAATTTCTAGTGCACAATTCCTTTATTTATTCCTAATACTTGATTTCCTTATTTATCCTAATTTAGATTGGACTTTGTTTCATCCAATGATCCAATACTCAATTAATCCATTTTAGTCCACTTTAATCAAAGAGCAAAAAATTGTTACACAATTACTCAAGGAACATACTTGGGTAAAGTTCTTTAGGTGTGGTTAGTTAGGTTCTCTCTCACAACAGTGGGTCTAGGGATTAAAAAAAATAATGTTTAAAATTATTTTATTTGTTTATTTATTTATTAATTTTCTAGTTAATTAGGGTCTCACAATTGTGAGAGGAATCTAACAAACCATATACAGCTAATGAACTTTGCCTAAATGTGTTCAATTACTGAAATTCTTCTATTAATTAGCTATTGATTAAATGTGAGCTTTTAGATGGATTAGCTCTCAAATATATGTATTAATTGGAGGCTGAATGCAAGATTTATAATTGGAAGGTAAAATTTTTAAACTTCGCGAGTGTAAAAAGAATCATCTACTACTAAGAAATTGGTAATAGGAATTTAGTTAAGAGTCCTAAAATTCTTCATAGACATTTATTATAACTCTTTAAGAGATATATATGTTACTAATCCATCATTCACGTAATCCACCGTGGAGTCCAAAAAAAGAAAACAAAAGAGGGGTTATTACATTAACATCCCTTTAACTATGACCATTTTCAATTGCCCTCAACTATAAAACTCAACAAATTTGACTCTATCAACTATTTTAACTTTTCACTAACAGCCCTTCTGTTAGGTTGTAGTTAAAAAATTGATTACTTTTGTATCATGTTACCAATATAAAAGTGTTAACAACATAACATTTTTGTCTCTTCTTTGAGTCGTTGAAATTTTAAGAACAAAATTGCCTAAAATTTGGTGTACAACAAATTAAAGGGCAATTATTATGCAACAAAGGATATTTTTGTCATAAAATTTTCATTGGCTTCAAGGAGGGACAAATAGATATCATGTTGCTAATAGTTTGTATCATATGTTGCTCACATGATAATAAAAAAATAAAATCTAAATTTAAAATAATAAAAAAAAGCGTTCTTTTTTGGGCCACTCAGCCATAGCACCCTAAAATCAATACAATGCTACATAAAGCCCAATGTCCAAATATTTAACTCAAAAACCCCTTCCCCAAACAAAAAGACCAAAATGACCTAATTTTCTAAGAAACTGAAAATTTCCTCTCCTCCTACACAATAGAAGTGACGACAACGATGGTGATGGTGGTGCTGATAGTGATGGTGGTGATGATGGCGGGTGGTGGCGATGGCGGGTGGTGGCGATGCGATAGTGATGGAGGTGACGTGGTGGTGGAGGTGCTCCAATTATAGATGGAGATGACGATGGTGGTGGTGGTGCTTCGATGGTGGTAGTGGTGGTGCTTCGATGGTGGTGGTGATGACGGTGGTAATGGAGGTGAGGTTGGGGTGATGTCGACGGCGATGACAACCGCGATGACAACGGCAGTGACAACGATGATACAAATGGTGATGGTGGCGCGGTGCGGTAGTGGTGGTGGTGGTGGTAGTAGTGGTGGTGGTGGTGGTGGTGGTGTGGTGCTGGTGGTGTTGGTGCTCTGATGGTGGTGGTGGTGGTGCAAAATTCTGTTGTAGAAAATTATCTGTTTACAAAAACAGATAATATTATCTGTTTACAAAAACAGATAATATTGTGGTGCTGCTGGTAGTGGTTGTGGTGGTACTGTGATCGCAATGGTTATGAACTGTGCTGTTATAGGGGTATGGTGGTGGTGGTGCGGTGGTGGTGGTGGTTGTAAAAAATTATCTGTTTTCGAAAACAGATAATATTGTCAAAACAGATAATATTATCTGTTTTGTGGTGCTGCTGGTAGTGGTTATGGTGGTGCTGTGATGGCCGTGATTATGAACTGTGCTGTTAAGGGGGAGGAGGTGGTGGTGGCGGTGGTGGTGCACTGGTGGTGGTGGTGGTGGTGGTGCAGTGGTGTAGATTGTGAAAAATTCTCAGTTTTTGCAAACAGATAATATTATCTGTTTGCAAACAGATAATATTATCTGTTTGCAAAAACTGATAATATTGTGGTGCTCTAGTGGTGGTCATGGTGGTGCTGTGATGGCTGTGATTATGAACTGTGCTGTTAATGGGGAGGAGGTGGTGGTGGCGGTGGTGGTGCACTGGTGGTGGTGGTGGTGGTGGTGCAGTGGTGTAGATTGTGAAAAATTCTCAGTTTTTGCAAACAGATAATATTATCTGTTTGCAAAAACTGATAATATTGTCGTGCTCTAGTGGTGGTCATGGTGGTGGTGTGATGGTTGTGGTTATGAACTGTGTTGTTAAGGGGGGGGGGGAGGTGGTGGTGGTGGTGGTGGTGCATTGGTGGTGGTGGTGGTGGTGGTGGTGGTGCAGTGGTGTATGTTGTGAAAATTTCTAAGTTTTTGAAAACAGATAATATTATCTGTTTGCAAACATATAATATTATCTGTTTTCAAAAATTGATAATATTGTGGTGCTCTAGTGGTGGTCATGGTGGTGCTGTAATGGATGTGGTTATGAACTGTGCTGTTAAGGGGGATGTGGTGGTGGTGGTAGTGCAGTGGTTGTGGGGTGGTGCAGTGATGGAGACAAACAGATAATGTTATCTGTTTGTTAAACATGTATTATTATCTCTCCGTGTTTGTATAGATATATATATATATACACATATCATCTTCTTCAATGACGATTGTGGTGGTGCCGGTACAATGGTAGTGGCGATGGTGGCAGTAGCGGTGCGATGGTGATGGTGATGGTGGTAGTGGCAACGATTTTATCTGTGTATATGTATATATATCTATATATATCATCTTATTCAGTGGCAATGGTGGTGGTCGTGGTGAGATGGTGGTGGCGATGGGGGTGGTCTCGCTACGAAAGTGGTGGTGGTTGCGGTGTGATGGTGGTGGTAATGGTGGTAATGACAGTCTCACAACGATGGTGCTAGTGATGGTGGTGCTGGTGATGGTGATGGTGGTCTCACTGCAATGGTGGCGACGGTGGTAGTTGCAGTCACCGGTGTCGGACGATTTCGTCGATGTCGGGGGCAACGTCGTCATTCAACTAAATAAAAAAAGGAAAAATGGGTTTTTGATTGCAAATTTAAAACGCGCGTGGGCTTTAGATCAAACAAGAGTTTGACTGGGTTTTGCACAGTAACGACTGATTCTAAGGGGTTTATCACCAAATTTCCCTTCTTTTTTTGGGACAGAATTCTAATGGAAGGGGTTTTAGAGAAAAATGCAATAGTTGAGGGGAGTTAGTTTGTCAAGTTTTATAGTTTAGGGGCGTATTTAAAAAAGAGTCATATTTGAATTAAAGTGTGATTGACTTTGTTCTTTTCTTTTTTTATTTTTATTTTTTATTTGTAAATTCTAATGGGAACTTGAGTTGTTGGGAAGGAGTTGTAATACACAATAGGATTAATGTCGAATACCATTAATATTAAGGAGTTGTAAAGTTGTAGGGATTGTATATAACATGATATATCCAAAGCAAAAAAATAAAAAGTTAGGATTATCATGGACGGACCCAAAAAAAAATTGTATACTAAAGTTGTTAAAATTCTACGAAAATTACTTAAGTGAAAGTGCACCGATTGATAAAAGTGTAAACCACTTATGGGCATCGGTAATTATCAGTTGCTTTATATTTAAAATACTAAAATCATCCCACAAATGAATTTACCAAAATAACCACTACGATCTAGATTTGTAATATTTGTTGATCTATCTCTGCACATAAACATACACATAACAAACAAATATACATACGCATATAATATATACAAAAAGAGGTTATAAAAAAAAAAAAAGTCCAAGAAAAAGAAAAAAAAAGAAAAAGAAAAAAACCAATGGATTTAGTTTATTCTAGAGTCCAACAAAAAGAAAGTTGATCTATGAGGCACATAAACATACACATAACATACAAATATGTATACGTATATAATATATATACAAAAAGAGGTTTAAAAAAAAAGAGTTCAACAAAACGAAAACAAAAAAAACCAATAGGTTTATTTTATTCTAGAGTTCAAAAAGAAAAAACCAACCAAACACATAGATGTTGTTATTAAGTTGTAGGACTCTTATAGCATGGACACACTACAAATAAAAAAGTGGTATACTAAACTTTTAAAACTCTAAATTCTAAGGAAAATAGTTATAACATTTTTGTCTCTTCTTTGAGTCGTTGAAATTTTAAGAACAAAATTGCCTAAAATTTGGTGTACAACAAAGGGCAATTATTATGCAAAGGATATTTTTGTCATAAAATTTTCAATGGCTTCAAGGAGGGACAAATAGTTTGTATCATATGTTGCTCACATAATAATAAAAAAATAAAATCTAAATAAAAAAAAAAAAAGCGTTCTTTTTTGGGACAGAATTCTAATGGAAGGGGTTTTAGAAAAAAATGCAATAGTTGAGGGGAGTTAGTTTGTCAAGTTTTATAGTTTAGGGGCGTATTTAAAAAAGAGCCATATTTGAACTAAAGTGTGATTGACTTTTTTCTTTTTCTTTTTTTATTTTTATTTTTTATTTGTAAATTCCGATGGGAACTTGAGTTGTTTGGAAGGAGTACTTGTAATACACAATAGGATTAATGTTGAATACCATTAATATTAAGGAGTTGTAAAGTTGAGGGATTGTATATAACATGATATATCCAAAGCAAAAAAATAAAAAGTTAGGATTATCATGGACGGACCTAAAAAAAAATGGTATACTAAAGTTGTTAAAATTCTAAGAAAATTATTTAAGTGAAAGTGCACCGATTGATAAAAGTGTAAACCACTTATGGGCATCGGTAATTATCAGTTGCTTTATATCTAAAATACTAAAACCATCCCACAAATGAATTTACCAAAATAACCACTACGATCTAGATTTGTAATATTTGTTGATCTATCTCTGCACATAAACATACACATAACAAACAAATATACATACGCATATAATATATACAAAAAGAGGTTATAAAAAAAAAAGTCCAAGAAAAAGAAAAAAAAAAAAAACCAATGGATTTAGTTTATTCTAGAGTCCAACAAAAAGAAAGTTGATCTATGAGGCACATAAACATACACATAACATACAAATATGCATACGTATATAATATATATACAAAAAGAGGTTTAAAAAAAAAAAAGAGTTCAACAAAATGAAAAAAAAAAAACAATAGGTTTATTTTATTCTAGAGTCCAAAAAGAAAAAACCAACCAAACACATAGATGTTGTTATTAAGTTGTAGGACTCTCATAGCATGGACACACTACAAATAAAAAAGTGGTATACTAAACTTTTAAAACTCTAAATTCTAAGAAAAATAGTTAAGTAAAAGTGCACCGATTGATAAAAGTGTAAAACACTTATGCACATTGGTACATTTATATATATTATAGATATATATACACTTTTCTTCTAAGCACAATGGTCATCTTCATCAGTGGGAAGATTCACCTTTTTTTTAGAATGTAAAAGGATTATATGTGTGATTTGCAAATGTGAAAAAGATGTGCAATACTTAGAATTAACTAAATAACAATTTAATCAAAGTTAGTTTCATGCAATATCTAGACTCAAAATGTTGAAAGTTCAACTTAAGAACTTAAAACTCCAAAGTTTAGAATTATAAATGGTGTATAGTTGATGCAGCGGAACGTTGAAATTGCAAGGGAAAAAATCATGGGCTACAATCTTCTTGACACTTGTTGATTATCATGCGATAATACCAGAAATCAAGGCTCTATCGTCTTGTTGATTCACATGAATGCCAATAACAATAGGGAAAAATTGAGAGAAACTCAATACTGTGTTTTATTATCAAAAAGCTGCTAAAAAATAAAAGAACTTGACAATCTATAGTCTGACCAAACCCTAAAACACAAAGCCAAATAAAAAGACGAAAATATCCAAAAGGGCCGAAAAAACATAAAAGTGGCCCGAAACTTATTCAAACAGCATTTTTTTGGATCCAAAGCTGAACCTATACAACGTAGTGATTTAGCACGGCGACGGGCTTTGAATTAGTTTTCCGGATTGGTATAATAATTGCGATTCTGACACCCATAGCGAAAGTTATGGCTGTTTTAGTGGAAAAGGGTTAAAAGTAACCCTTTTCTCTGATCCAACTTCTCATAAAACGCCTGTGCTGAGTCAATAGTGCTGCATCAATAGTATTGACTCGTGACCATATTGTGTTGCAAGCAAAAGAAAGAGGTATATACAAAACTCTATGAAGTGTCTTTATATAACAATACAGTTATAGGAGTCTCTGTGGGTCTCCCCCTCTTTGTCTGTGTGTTTGTGTGTGTTGCAAGCAAAAGAAAGAGGTATATACAAAACTCTAAGAAGTGTCTTTATATAACAATACAGTTATAGGAGTCTCTGTGGGTCTCTCCCTCTTTGTCTGTATGTTTGTGTGTGGAAGAGAGACAGAGATAGAAGTACATGGCATAGAACTCATTGGTGTGGCTTTCTAGACATTTTACAGATTTGGTCCCATATGTTGGGGAATTTGATCAAACAAGTGCGGAACAGACAAATCCCCCAACGTGTGAGGTGCAAACAATGAAAAGAAAACATGAAAAATATCAAACACACATAAACACAGATTTCTACGTGATTCGGCCAATTATGTCTACGTCCACATCTTGCAGATCGAGTTGTATTATACTTTAGGGTTTCAAAAGGGGCTCTAACAAGTGATCTCTCTTATGGCATTCCCACCACAAAAAATACAGAGAAAATTCGAAATGTATAGTTTCCTAACCTAATATAGTTTCCTAATCAAAATAAGAACAAAAAACTGAATCTGAGTGTGTCGCTCGAGCTGACGCCGCTCGCACGGTTTTTCGTGCAGGCGAGATTCCAGAGAGTTTTGATTCCCATCTCGCATCCCAAATCACCGTGGTCGCCTGACCTGTTATTTTTTGATTCCTTCTCTATTGATTGGAAACACTTCCGATGATATTAGATTACACAGTCACAACACCATATTTAGTGACCAAAAATTGGCCGTGTCTATGGAGATTAAAAAAAAAAAAAAACAAACAAACAAAAAAAAAGCAAAAAAAGTTTATTTGAACTTAAGTTAATTATGTTTTTATAAAAATAATTTGTATAATATTAATATTAAGATGTATATTTAATCTAAAAGGAAAGGGTGTGTTAAGAGAGGGGAATGATGTATGAAGAAAGAGGGAAGACAAATGAAAAATGTGTAAAAAGTGAGGATTTTTAAAATTTTCAAAAGTAAAATTTTAAGAGGAGTTGAATAGTAAGAAAATTTTTGAACGCAAGACATACATCAAGGGCCCAAAACGTGATACTTGGCAAAACTATTCCTGCTATATTTTATGAATTTAGAAACGTATTTAATTTAGAGGGGAATGATATATAGGGAGATAAAAAGTGTGGGGTTTCAAAATTTTCAAAACTAGAATCAATACACGTGCGACGTACGGGAAAATATTTCTAAATTTTATGTAGTATTTTTTTACTAAGCAAAATATATATACGTAAATTTGTTAGTGGTACTGCTATTTTATATATAAGGTAGTTATATTATTTTAACTAATTAGTTTAGTTTGTATCATGTATGTGTTTACATTTGTAGATATATGTACATATATTTATACAGATTAGATAAAAAAAAATTATACCGATTAGACAGATTAGATATTGATGAGATTTAATATGATTTGAAAAGTAGATTATAACTAATCTTGGACTACTACAATTGTGATATATATATATATACTGCCGTTGCTACTCATATATAGGGTGAGAGATAAGGAAAGAGAGAGAATGAAAAAAAAAAGAGATTATACATACATATATATTTAATTCTAGAGATAGGAAAAATAGGAAAATAGGAAGATTATAATGTAAAAAGTGAGAAAAATCACAGAGCCGCCTTGTGACAGGCGTCTAATTCCACTTTATATAATATAATATATATATGATTTAAATATATTAAAATGGTGTAAAGTGGGACAGTTTTGGAACCTTAAATAGTGTTAAGGGTTGAAAGTGTCATAATAAGCAAAATCATTCATTTTATACCATGTCGATGTGTGTGTGAATGGTTTGATTCTTAATTGAGTAATATTTGTATTAGAGTTAGTTTTATTAGCTTTAGGGCAGTTTGGTCTTTTTACTTTATATTAGGGTAATACTGTATACCTAGATATATTATTATTGTCTCTTCTTTTGTATTGTATTCATTCATTCAGTTTTCATGTTATGAGAAACTCTAGCTCTCTTCTCTCTTTTCCCTTTGTTGTTTCTTTGATTATTTGATATATTCACATGAGATTTACAAACTCATGATATTTCTGATTGTAGTGGTTGTAAACTGGCAAAATTTTCAGCTTTACCTTTTAATAGAAGTATTTCGTATTCTCTTGCACCATTTGATTTAGTTCATTCTGATGTGTGGGGACCCTCTCCTGTTACTACAAGAGGGGGGTCTCGATATTATGTATCATTTATTGATGATTGCACTCGTTACTGTTGGGTTTATCTTATGAAACGTCGTTCAGACTTCTTTGATATTTACAATACCTTTCGTGCTTTTGTCAAAACTCAACATTCTGCTGTCATCAAATGTTTTAGATGTGATTTAGGTGGTGAGTATACCTATCATAAATTTCGTGAGTTGCTTGCTTTAGATGGAACTATTCACCAGTCCTCTTGTACAGACACTCCTGAGCAAAATGGTGTTGCTGAAAGGAAACATCGGCATATTGTTGAAACTGCTCGTTCTCTTTTATTATCTGCATATGTTCCTAGTGATTTTTGGGGAGAGGCTGTCCTTACTGCTGTCAATCTAATTAATAAAATTCCGTCCTCTCACTGCTCAGGTCTGTCACCTTTTGAAAAATTGTATGGGCATGCTCCTGATTATTCTTCCTTAAAGGTGTTTGGTTGTACTTGTTTTGTCCTTCGACCTCGTGTAGAGCGTACCAAATTGTCACCAAAGTCTGCTATTTGTGTTTTTCTAGGTTATGGTGAGGGTCAGAAGGGATATCGTTGCTTTGACCCAGTTACTAAGAAACTATATGTCTCTCGTCATGTTATGTTTCTCGAGCACATACCCTTCTTTTCTATTCCTGATAATCATCATGAGTTGACTAAATCTGATCTCATCCATCTTGACCCATTCTCTGATGATACCGATAGTGTGCCCTCTCGAGCCCCATGCACTACTGATATAGTCTCCCCTCATGGTTCTACTTCTGCTGATACTGGTACATTGTCGCCTGATGCTACCTCCCTTCCAGAGGCCACCCAAGCACCTACTGAGGCTGTGGAACCTCCTCGCTATCCTGCTCGCACTCGTAAGTCCACTCAATCACCTGATTTTGTTTATTCTTGTTATTCGGATTCTTTTGCTTCCTTTTTAGCTTCAGTTCATGATCTCTCTGAGCCTCTATCCTATAAAGAGGCAGCTCTTGATCCTCTTTGGCAGCAGGCTATGGCAGAGGAACTCTCTGCATTATATAAGACAGACACTTGGAGTTTGGTTCCCTTACCTTCTGGTAAGAGCGCTATTGGTTCTCGTTGGGTTTATAAAATCAAAACCAAGTCAGATGGGTCTGTTGAGCGGTACAAAGCAAGATTGGTTGCCAAGGGGTTTTCCCAACAGTATGGTATGGATTACGAGGAGACTTTTGCTCCTGTTGCTAAAATGACTACTGTTCGTACTCTTATTGCAGTTGCTTCTATTCGTCAGTGGCATATAACTCAGATGGATGTTAAAAATGCTTTCTTGAATGGAGACCTCCACGAGGAAGTTTATATGGTTCCTCCTCCGGGTGTTCCTCATGGTCCTGGTGAAGTTTGCAGGCTTAAGAAAGCCTTATATGGTCTTAAACAAGCCCCTCGAGCTTGGTTTGAGAAGTTTTCCACAGTGATTACCTCATTTGGGTTTTCCCCGAGTGAGTATGATTCAGCTCTCTTTATCAGGTGTACCACTACTGGTCGTATTATGCTTTCTTTGTATGTAGATGACATGATTATTACTGGTGATGATGTTGATGGGATTGCAGTGTTGAAGTCTGAATTAGCTCGTTGTTTTGAAATGAAGGACTTAGGTCCACTACGTTATTTTTTGGGGATTGAAGTAGCCTTTTCTCCAAAAGGTTATCTTCTTTCTCAGTCTAAGTATACAGGTGACATTCTTGAGCGTGCTCGCCTCACTGATAATAAGATTGTTGATACCCCTTTGGAGCTTAATGTTCGTCTTTCCCCTTCTGATGGCGTTCCTTTGCCTGATCCTACCTTATATCGCACTATTGTTGGTAGCTTGGTTTATCTTACTATTACTCGTCCGGATATTGCTCATGCTGTTCATGTTGTTAGTCAGTTTGTTACTTCCCCTACTACTGTTCATTGGGCTGCTGTTCATCGTATTTTGAGGTATTTGAGGGGCACTCGGTTTCAAAGTCTTTTACTTTCGTCATCTTCTTCCTTGGAGTTACGTGCATACTCTGATGCTGATTGGGCCGGTGACCCTACAGATCGCAAGTCTGTTACTGGATTTTGTATATTTTTGGGTGATTCTCTTATTTCTTGGAAGAGCAAGAAGCAAGATGTTGTTGCTGTGTCTTCCACAGAAGCTGAGTATCGTGCTATGGCTTCGACTACCCGTGAGGTTATTTGGTTACGCCGGCTACTTACAGATATGGGTGTCTACCTTCCTCGCCCTTCACCTATGTATTGTGATAATAAGAGTGCTATTCAGATTGCTCACAATTCAGTTTTCCATGAGAGGACCAAGCATATAGAGATTGATTGTCACATTACTCGTCATCATCTTAAGCATGGAGCTATTACTTTGCCTTTTGTTTCTTCTTCTGCACAGATTGCTGATTTGTTTACAAAGTCACATCCGATTCAGCGTTTTCGTTTTTTAGTTGGCAAACTCTCTATGCTTCTAGCTGCAGCATCGTGAGTTTGAGGGGGGGTATTAGAGTTAGTTTTATTAGCTTTAGGGCAGTTTGGTCTTTTTACTTTATATTAGGGTAATACTGTATACCTAGATATATTATTATTGTCTCTTCTTTTGTATTGTATTCATTCATTCAGTTTTCATGTTATGAGAAACTCTAGCTCTCTTCTCTCTTTTCCCTTTGTTGTTTCTTTGATTATTTGATATATTCACAATTTGAACTTTTTCTTCTTCTTCTTCTTCTTTTTTTTTTTTTTTTTTTTTTTTTGTCTTTGGTTTTTTTTTTTTTTTTTGAAGGATTGACTTTTTCTACTTTGCAGTTTTCGTTACTCAAGGTAACTCCGTATGCAATGCAAGGAGTTGACAATTTTAAAGGAGCTAAAGCGAATATCGGTGCTTATAGGCCAACCCCCGTTGAAGATGGTCAAGCGAGCGGAGCTCAGATATGGGTTGAAGCTGGCCCCAATGGGGATGTCAACTCTATCCAAGCCGGATGGGTGGTAATGATTTGTAAATCACTTACAAATGACCAGTCCAATAAATTTATCAAATTTACATCTCAACTTTGATTTTCAATATATGTAGTAGTGGGTCGCACTTAATTTTTATTGGAAGACGATGATGAAGTGTCTACCATTTTAAGGGTGTTCCCACTGCTACATGTTCTGGATACAAAGTTGTTGGTCTTCTCCATTACCTCCTCTTCACCATTTAGGCTCTAGTTGGTTTATGGATTTCGTCAGGAAAAAACTAAGGGTGTTACAAAAATTGATCACACTAAACCACTGACCGAACTGATTAGTTCAGTGAGTTTTCAAAAAATATACGAAGCTTAAAAACCAGTCGAACCGAGAAAACTGACTGAATCAGGACAATTTGGTCGTTTTTGAAACTTGGAAATTATAACGGAGAAAATTAAACCCGATTGAACACGGATTTACACCCCTAGGGAAAACAAGAATGAAAATTAATTCTTCAGTTTTTTTTTTTCCTTCTTGCTTTAGATAATGTTAAAAAAATAATTTTTTTAAAAAAATATAATATTAATATATGAATAAAGTAATATTGAATGTTTAATTTAGCTTAAATATTAGGTTAATTAGAGTACATTGGAGAGGTGTTTTTGAGCATCCATGCTATAATTTGACTATAGCATGAGAAATGGAAGGTGCATTGGAGATGCTCTTAGCGCAGCGTCACTTTAAATATTACATTTTTAAATCATTCATTTTGGTCACTCAAGTTTCAAAATCGTGTCACTTCAAACTTTTTTGAAACGGTTCTGTGGGAAAATGCAAGTTCATATATAGTGAAATTCCGCTAAAATACTAAAATATTTTTTTACCCTTATTTAATTTACCTCTTTGGGATCGCAACTTTTTTCTAAATTTTTATTGGTGCAAACTGGTAGTACAGGACATTCGTGATAGCAAAATTGTACAAGTTCCGCACCGTGAGGACTTGTACGACATTTAGAAGTGATATAATGTTTTTTTTTTTAAAGAAAAAAAAGAAGTGATATAATGTTTTTTTTTTTTTTAAAGAAAAAAAAGAAGTGATATTATGTTGAAAACTCGAGAACTA
Organism: Hydrangea macrophylla; assembly: GCA_033977485.1. Classification (NCBI taxonomy): domain Eukaryota; kingdom Viridiplantae; phylum Streptophyta; class Magnoliopsida; order Cornales; family Hydrangeaceae; genus Hydrangea; species Hydrangea macrophylla. The sequence goes on from CM066996.1 coordinate 56,606,857, forward strand.
CAGTTTTGGACTCTCCTGCACAGTACCCAAACCTAGTAACTTCCATTATTTTCCATAAAGTGCTTGTGTATGACACCATTTGCTCTTAAAATTGTACCACTTCCAAAACAAATAGTGAGTATTAAAACTAGATAAAAAAAAAATTAAAAAGTAAATATTCTGTTGGGTAGTTAATATCTAAAATTGCAAATCCCATACTACAAGTACTTGCACAAACTGTATTAAAAACTTTATGGGATTCATGAGACTGGGATTGGAAATTTTTTTGTTGGTTGCCTATCTTTGTTATAAATGTTTGACCAATAAGCAAGATTGGTGACTTAATTAATTGGTTCCCTACTTGCAAAGTTGCCTAGTTTGAGCTATTGATGAAAACTTGAAACAATAAATGGCAGTATATCACTTCCTATAAGACCAATTCATTTTACTCTTTCAGACGTAGCAATTACCGACATTCTTTTATCAAACTAGTACAAAGGACAAACATCAAGCATGTGCACCGATCCAACGACATGCATTTGGTAAGTCAGTGAGACAAGTAGACTATAAAATTTGAACTCACGCCAAATTTTGAATATGATTTATCATTTCTGTTAACTCAACTATATTGACCTATAGAGCTCTGACCAACTTGGACAAATTAAGTTGATCCATTTTATTTTTCGTAGTTTTGAATAGCTATGCAATTACTTTTCTATAGTTTATGCAAATATTAATGCATAGATTGTCTGGTAAGGTTGTTTTGTGTAAGTTCTGACATTAGACTTGATCGATGTACCAGGTTGATGCATCATTGTATGGAGATAACCTCGCACGTTTTGTTACCTATTGGACTGTAAGTAATTTAAAATACATTATGAAGTGCCTCGATTGAGATTTCAAAATTGATAATTCCTAGTTTCTTCTATTATTTTTCAACTGGTGATCGTATTATTATTTATCATTATCGGATTGACATACATTTTATATACTTCATAGTATGATTTTGTACCACACAAGATGCCTATAAGGCTATAAGCAATTGGATTATACTGAAATGAAAAATAACCAGCGCATGTGATAGAGTTTTTGAACTATGCTTTGAGTACTTTCTATCTAGAGGATGTTTTTTTTTGCTCAGCAATAAGGATAAATTTTATTAAAAGGACAAAAGTCCAAAGATGATACTGTTGGATTATTTGTTTGGGTTCATAAACTTTGTGGCTTATCTACTTGGGCTTTTACATGTTAAACCAAACCATGGGCCAAGAGCCCTCTTTATTTCAAAAACCCAAACCCAAGTTAAAAGCATGGTTTTGACTACTATCCCACATTGAAATTTTACAAGAACCTTTTACTCTTTATATATGATCTCTCATTCTAAGCATTGTAAGATTATATACTAGAGAGGCTCTCTCACGCGCGCGCAGGGGGGGTGCAAATCCCAAATTTGGGACACCAATTTGGCTTGAATTTCGAGACTTGCGCGTGCACGTCCTGCGGACACGAATGCACCTCGAATTGTACCTTCGCGCATAGGGGTGGTAAATCCTATATATGACTGTTGGAGTGTGTATTAAACTGTTTTAAATCATATATGACTGCTGGAGTCATAATTTATTTACAATGTGACTGTTGGAGAGTCATTAGTATCTTAAGATGTTTCACTATATATACTTGATCATACTCTTCCAGAATATACAACAAACACCAATCCTCTCTTCTGTTCTTCTCTATATTTTCTGGAGCAAATTCTGAGTACTCACTTTACTCTTCCAATTCAAGTACATGTTTGGAAGAGTTGGTTGCTGAATCCTGGAGAACATAGCGCTGTGACCTTTCATTGTGCCAATAAGTTAGCAGTAGCAGCAAAAAAGTTTTTCAACTCCATAAACCAGCAAGTCACTCGAAAACAAAGTTTTTCAAATTCCATAAACCAACAAGTCACTCGAAAAGATCCGACGAATTCTTCGTTTCACATTAATGATTCAGCCAAGTGTGAAACTAATAAATTCCACCCCCAGAAATGCACCATTTCCAAAAGCCAGCAGCAATACAAAACAGCAGTAGAAAGAAACTCGACGGACATGAGAGCATCCAAACATTTCATCTAGAACCACCCAACGAGAGCGCAAAGGACTAAGCCATCAGCGCGACCATTCCTATCAGCATACCGTCAACAAACAGTCCGAAACAACATGCATCCCGCAACCAAACTTAGAAGAACAAAAGATGATCCAAAATATCCAAAAATGAATTCAGAACCATTAATCCATAAACAGCGAAGCGCTCCTCTGGCCATCCGAATTCGGCAGCTAGATCAAATCAAAGGCCAAAAGAGAACTTGATACCAGTTTTGTTAAACTGCAGCTTGTAATCTGGAAACAATTCTGAACCATGTAGCAAAGTCACCATAGCTAATTAAAAAAACAATCAATGCATCGCCACACACTTGTAAAAGACACACAAATTGCAGCAGCTTCGAAACATGAGGTAGCAAGAACCTTCAAATTGTAGCAGCGACATCCATGTCAAGTCACACACCCAACTTGGAACATTCAATTTGTACCACCAGACAAACACCCAGATCAGAGCACTTAACACAGAGAAAGCAGAATTAAAAGCCGCCACCATAACAATCCATACCAGCACCCAAACCAGTCCTTATCCAAAGAAGCACTGAAAAAACAATCCCTAACAGCCCCAAAAAGCACCCCACAAGTGATCTCAGAAAAACCCGGTGGACCACAGGAATTGAGGAGTTAAGCACTTCATATTTGTTTACTTGATGATGTGATCCAATAAACTTCTCAAAACAAGCAGTCAAGAAACCAACACCAAGCAGAAACCTAGAGCAGATATTTTTTTTTTCTTATTTTTTGTTTTGTTTTGTTTTGTTTTTTTTTTTTTTCCTAAGCATCAAAATTTTTTTTCTTTTTTTTTTTTTTTTTTTTTTTTTTTTTTTTTGTGACACAAGGCCAAAATAGAACACCAAAATTAACCCAAACATCTGGCACAAGCCCACACCCAATTTGGCAAGAAACAAGAGATAACCCACTCCAAGACAGAGCCTCTAATAAAGAACCAACATAAAAGCAGCCCCCCATTAAGCAGCTAGATCTGCAGCACAGCCTTTGAAACAGAGTCTCAAAAAAGAGCAGCACCCTATCAACTAACTCCGTTATCAAGCACCCGAAACTTAGCACGAGAAAAAGCCCAAAACCCGCCCCTTTCCCAGCAAAACAGAAGACCCATAAAGTAAGGATACAACTTGAAAAACCTTATGTACAGCCTAAGTAAAATCTGTGAGCTTTTCTGCAGTGTCACCTTCCGCTCAAAACAACGACGATTCACCATTCAACGGGCAAACTTGAGAAATAGCACAAAGCCAAATCCAGCAGTCCATTATTAGAACGAACCGAAAGGAAACTAGCCACAGGGACTCCAAACCAGGTGAGATAGCAGCAATGACGGAAACCTGAGGAATCCTAAGAACACAAAAAGCGAACAAGAAAAGAATTGGCCCTAAAAACACCCCAAGGAATAAACCTAACAGGAAAAACTTAGACAACATGGGCCCAAGATCCAAACACCAAAAACAGCAACCCACAGCGACCCATAAACCGCAAGATGGCCTAAACTTACACCAACCCCACAAGAAATCGCAAGCTAACAACAACAAAACCAACAATAGAAACCAAACCCAAAAGAGAGCCCCAGATTGTTCATCATCAGACCCAACCAAAAGCAACCTAAGACAAACCTGAAAGACTTTACAGACTAAAACCCCCATTACTAAACACAGCTGCCCACCCAAAAAGACTAGAAAACCTACCCTAAAACAACCACCCACACAGCTGCATACATTGTCCGAACACACAAGTTACCACCAAGCTTTGAAAAAACTTTGACTTGTTACTCCTTTCTTTGCAAGACCATCTGCCATTTTATTACCCTCCCGGAAAATATTTGACATAGAAACATTCCCAATTGTCGACATAGCTTGATCGATAACCTTAAAAGAATCCCATAATTTCCACGGCCTTGACGTCCGATTAAGCACCCTAGAGACTGCATTCTTAGAATCCGATTCAATAATAAGATTTTTTTTTGCAACCCATCCTGCCTCAATAAAACAAACAAGGGCAAAGCGGATAGCTTCAACTTCAGCCACATTTGAATCCGTTATTCCCAAAGGCCCAAAGAACATCGCCACAACAATCCCCTCCTCATTTCTCAACACTCCTCCACACCCTGCTAGACCCGGCTTTCCCCATGCTGACCCATCAACATTAAACTTTAGGGAACCAACAGAAGGAGCTATCCAATGTGAGTTTGCTCTCAATTCAGCATTGCTAGACTTCTTTAATCGATGCAATTTCCTAGGGTCTTCACACCAGTCATTGAATGAATAAGAAAAATCCTTTTCCAATGCTTGCACCCAATGAAAAGCTCTTAGCTTTATAATTTCTACTAATTTTTCAACAATCCAGGACTTTTCTTTCAACCACACTTCATTTCTTGCTAACCAAATAGACCACAAGCCTGCACAACATACAAGCTTCCATCAAGTGCGCAAATCGTTTTTCATTGACACCCCCTCCCATTGACAAACAAAGGCCTCCACCGAGAAATCACAGCACCAACTTAAATTCCACCACTTCCATATCAAGGTCCAAACTTCCCACACCCAATTACATTGGATCAGTATGTGATTTGAAGTTTCCTCTTCCCTTCTACACCATGGACAAGACACATCAGCATTCGGAAAGGAGATTCCTTTAGAAAGAAGGAATACTTTTGTTGAGATTCTTTCTTGGATTGCTAACCAAATAAAGCCTAAAACTTTGACCGGAGCTTTACACCTCCATAGGCATTTCGCCCAATCACAACTTTGTAATGTCTCTGAATTCTCGATAAGAGCAAAACATTCCTTAACCGAAAAATTCCCATTAACCGAGTGTCTCCAAAATAGTTTATCATCAACATTACTATTCAAAGAAAACGATTGGACAGCCGCATCCAGCCTGGACTTCTCTTCCCACTCCCACTGCCTCAGATTTCTTCGAAAAGAAAGGTTATTTGACGATAAAACATCAAACACAGATATATCTTTCTCAGTAGCAATTAAAAACAAGCGTTGGAAAGATTCCTTCAATGGCCTATCCTCACACCATACATCCTTCCAAAATCTAATAGATTTACCATCCCCCAGAGCCCATTTATAGCCTTCCATTCCCACACACTTTTTTTTACCCCTTCTATCACTCTTAATTTCATAACATCACTCCAAATTTTGGAGAACTTATGACAGTTAGATTCAGAAAGCAGCCAAGTATTATTCTCTAAACCGTATTTTTCATTGATGAGTTTCTTCCAAGCTGAATTATTTTCTTTTCCATATCTCCACCACCACTTAGCTAACAAAGCCGAATTCATAGATTTCAAAGGCCTAATTCCCAGGCCACCCACATTTTTTCTTGCACAAACTCGCTGCCACTTTACCTTACTGATCCATGTAGATTTTACTCCACCACCCCACAAGAAAGCTCGTCTAATTTTATCAATTTCCTTAATAACTCCTGCTGGAATTTTAAAAATGGACATAAAATAAGTAGGAAGATTTGACATTGCCGAATTCACCAAAGTAATTCGTCCCCCAAACGATAGGATCTTTCTTTTCCAACCAGATAGTCTCTGTTTAAACTTCTGAATAATTGGATCCCATGTCTTCAATCTTGCTGGATTAGCTCCCAATGGCATCCCCAAATAAGTAAAAGGTAAAGTCCCCGCCTTGCACCCGAAGAAATAGGCCCATTCCTCCAATGGAATTTGTGAGGATCCTCCAAGGAAAAGACAACTTTTCTTATAATTGATTCTTAATCCAGAAAAAAGTTCAAAAAGAACCAGAATACTTCTAATGTTTCCTAGCATCTCCTTACCACCATTACAGAAAATAATTGTATCGTCTGCAAATTGGAGATGAGAAACTGCATAGTTTCCATTCCCTACTGACACACCTTTTATCACTCCGCTACTTTCCGCTTTAGAGAATAATAAGTGTAAAACCTCCACAGCAAAAAGGAAAAGGAGTGGAGATAGGGGGTCTCCTTGCCGAAGTCCCCTATACATAGGAAATTCTATTGTAGGACTTCCATTTACTAGCACTGAGGCTTTTGCTTTTGAGATGCACTCTTGAATCCAGTTACACCATTTGTCCCCAAAGCGCATCTTTCTCATAACTAGAAAGAGAAAGTCCCAATTAACATAGTCATAGGCTTTTTCAAAATCCAGCTTTAAGATCAGACCGCTATTTTTTTCTCTTTTCATAACATCAATAACTTCGTTAGCCATAAGAATACCATAAAAAATCTGTCTCCCTCCAACAAAAGCCGTCTGACTGTCGCTAATTATTTGTCCAATAACTCTCTTCAACCGAGCACAGAGAACCTTCGCAAATATTTTATACATTGATGATATAAGACTAATAGGACGATAATCTTTTATATTGATTGGGTTATGGATCTTCGGAATCAAAGCAATGAAGGAAGAAGTAATTCCTGGAGGTAAAAACCCATGCTGGAAGAAATTATTGAAGCTTTGTAATATTTCTGCTTTTAACAATTCCCACGCACTCTTTATAAAATTGAAATTAAAGCCATCAGGACCTGGAGCCTTTGATCCATCACAACTCCACACTGCACTTGCAATTTCCTCTTCCGAAAAGCTTACCTCCAACAAGCCAGCATCAGCTACCAATAGTTTTTGAAACTGTAAGCCTTCTAAAGAAGGCTCGCTCCAATCTGTGGCCTGAAATTTTTTTTTAAAAAACTCTGCTACGCCTCTCTTTACTTCAACTGGATTAAGAAACCTTCTTCCATCAATCTCAATTTCTTTTAACCCATTTCTAACTGCTCTAATTTTTGCCGTACTATGAAAGAATCGAGTATTCTTATCACCTTCCCGCAACCATCTAATCCTCGACTTTTGTCTCCAAATGCATTCCTTTTCTCTATGAAGTTTCCACAATTCTTGAGTTGCCTTCCTTTGCACAGCAATTTCATCAGAAGAGAGGTCCCTGGTGTTGCTAACAATATCCAAATTTTCAATATTGGCTTCAACCCGTTCAATATTCTGATCAATGTTTCCAAACACTTCTCTATTCCATACTTTAAAACGATCTTTAAAAAACTTGAGTTTCCCCGCCAATGTAACAGAAGCATCTTGAATATTCTCCATATCCTTCCAAACAGAGAGGATAAATTTTGAATACTGAGGATGATTTAGCCATACATCAAGAAATTTAAAAGGGCGAGGACCCCAGTCCATAGAGTCCGAAAAAAGGAGAATTGGGCAGTGATCCGAGAGGCCTCTTTTCAGGCCTTTTTGAGAGAGATCTGCGTACTTTCTTAACCATTCTTCAGAAATTAAGAATCTGTCAAGCCTACTTCTTTTTGAGCCAGGGCCATACCACGTAAATCTTCTTCCAACGAGTGGCAAGTCCATGAGCTCACCATTCATGATGAAATTATTGAAGGACTCCCTATTACCTCTACTGGAAACACAACCCTTTCTTTCTTCTACCACACGAATCGAATTAAAATCACCACCAAAGCACCAAGGTTTAGATAAGGAAGCCTTTAAATTCAATAAAGCCTCCCGTAAAGATTTTCTATCTCCTTCACCACATGGAGCGTAAACATTAACAATCTCACAATCAAAATCCTCTGACACCCATTTACCCCAAATGCAGATCCAATTACGATCTGTCTGGGAACCTTCAAGAATAAAATTATCCTTCCTCCATAGTATGCACAGCCCACCTGATAGACCTGTTGCTTGTACAGCAATGAAGTCGAAATTGTCAGACCCCCAAATTAGCCGCCCTTTGCCCTTGTCGAAATTCTGAATTTTTGTTTCTTGAAGCATCACCAAATCAATTACCTCCAAAACGTGTATTACTAGATTAAAAAAAAAAAATCATTTTGGAAGCCAATCTGAGCATCTGAGCCAAAACTTGAATTTAAGAAGTAATTGCAACCAAGCCCTAAGCCAATCAACATGGAAAGACTGTTGATGTTTCTATTCCAAGCCCATATTTGCAGAACAAAAAACAGAAGTCAAAACGAAGGTGAAGCCTACCTTGAAATAGGCAATTATTTTATGTGACTCTCACCCACTGTGATCTCTTCCTTATTGTAAGGTCCTCTTGAGAACTACAGAATACTCAAATCACAATAGAAGTCACACAAGTTCGACAATCACCAGATAATTTCTCCCATTAAGGGGAAATTATTTGATTTCTGTCTTTAAATTTAATGTTACTGAATTTATCATGCCGCTCAGATTTTATTTTTATATGTATGTTTCAAGCGTTCCCTATGTTGAAAATTGTTGTGGATATGGAAATTTTGGCTTGATTGTTTTATCAAATAAAATAAACATGACATATGATGATAATTAAGTGGAAGAAAAACCAAAATGCTCTTCTTGATCATATGAGGTATGCCAAAGTGCTTTTTGTTAACAATAGTGAGTTAGATATTTATTTGATCAATTGCTTATCATTGGCGAATTGACAGAGAGATGGATACAAGAAGACTGGATGTTTCAATATCCTTTGTCCAGGTTTTGTTCACGTTGACAAGCGTGTCTATCTCGGTTCACCTTTATCCAATACCTCCGTAGTTAATGGAGTTCAATATGTTTTGATGACATACATATATCAGGTAAGGTCCAGAACCAACTACCATAAATGTTTATTGATGCATGCCGGCCAGTTAGAGACATTGAAAATGTGGAACCTAAAAAATTTATTAAACGTTCAAATGTTTTGTTGTAGCCTTAATTATTATTATTAATTTTTTTTTTTTGCGAACATAGTATTTTGTTCTTACAGTATTATGGCCATTGATCTTGGTTACAGAGTACTTTTTTGCATTTACATGATGGGTGACTTATAAGTCTATTATGTCATTTTATTTTAGAGTTAAAGAATTTAAAGATTCATGATTCGGGAAAGTTCTTCCGCATATAAATATTAAGTGTAATTTCACTATAACTTCTATGAATATTAAGTGAAAATTTTCCTTTTGGGGAACTTTTTTAATGAGTTAAGATTCAAATTAGATTGCAAACACTTGGAAGTTACATCTAGGAATTTGTGCATAAATTTTTATTAAAGGGTTAATGATAAATTTACTAGTTCATCACTTTAGTCGCCTATTTATATAATTATACCATGACCAAAAAAAAAAAAAAAAAATTCTATGGATGCTAATAATGGTGAATGATTCTACTCTTCTTGTTATCATTCTATCCATTGTGTTGCGTAGTTTGTGTTTCATAGCATGCTTTGAGTGATTTGCTTTAATGCATTCCATGATTACTATTTCAGCAGCAAAAATTTCTCTATATCGGAGTCTATTGTAGCCCAATTAAGGATCTGATGGACTAAATTAATGGATATATGAATTTTTGTTTTTTTTTTTTTTTTTTACCTACCTAGATTATGGCAGGACATACACACACACATCCCACCCCAAACAAAGCCCAACAAGGGCAACTCATTCCAACTGACGGACGAACAACTGAGGGCAAGCCAAGGAATTCCTCCTAAGGGGATTCAAATCCTCAATCTTCCCCACTTGAGAGAGTGGTCATACCAATTAGGGCTAGGCCTTCTTAGTGAATATATGAGTATTTATAGCCAATTATGATATAATTAACTATTAATGTTTCGAAATATGGGAGATTCAAATGAAGTTGTAGATTTTAGAAAGAAGAATAGAAACGGTAAAATGCATTTTGCTCCCTTGAACTATACACTGATTTATAGTTAATTTAGTCCATCATCTTTCAGATGTAGCGAAGTGGTCCGTTATATTTGAGGCCAATTTACCAATCTCATGTTAATTTAGTCCTTCATCTTTCAGATGTACCAAAGTGGTCCTTATTCTTTGAGCCCCCAATTGCAATACCAATCCTGTCAGCTTCCAAAACACATCACATAGAAAGACCATTCCATAGTAATGAAACATTAACTTACTTTTGGACCCATCAAAAATTTCTTCTAGGATTAATTCTCCGACAGCCCATATGTTGGACTGACCAAATACCCATATTTATCAAAACTCAAATAACTCGAAGGCTTTTGTAATTGTTTCATCAGCAAATTTTGCAATGTAGTGGAGCTTCGTTCTAACACTTTAAGGAAGTGCCAAAAAATTTAGGTCATGGGTCTGTCCTTGCCTCTATTAGATTAACTTTGGTTTCATAAGCTTGCCTATGCCATTGCTACATATAAAAATTCATTTATATGAGTTAGTACAAGTATTAATTTCCATTTAACTTTTGAATTGATTTCAGGACAATGCAACTGGAAATTGGTGGTTAGTGGCCACGAATGAGAATATACATGTGGGTTATTGGCCAAAAGAACTATTTTCATATTTAGCTTATGGTGCATCTTATCTTGCTTTTGGAGGAAGAGCACATGGTAAAGTTAATGAGTCTAGTCCTCCGATGGGAAGTGGGTTACGTCCTGATGGTAACTACCGTCATGCTTGTTTCTTTGCTGAAGTCCAGTGGTTAAATAAGTGGAATAACCTTATTTATCCTCTAAAGGAAGGTACGCAGACATACAATGACAAGCCCAACTGCTATGGCTTGGACAATCATGGTTTGCAACGTTATTTGGGATATACATTTTTGTTTGGGGGACCAGGTGGAAAATGTGGCAACTAGTGCTAATATGTTATGAGTAATAAGATGTATGGTTTCTTTGCATGCACAACAATTATAAGTTAATCCAGTATGCTTTTATTTGTTTCATAATTTGCTTGAATCTCAATTGTGTGCTTTCTTATGCCTGTTTTATGTTGTTCCTTTCGTAACTTGTGTTAAGTATAAATCTTCTCCAAATCAAAATGTGTTGCTAATTTATTTTAGCAACACATTTTTATTTGGACCAAAAAATAACAGGATCCGTGAATACAATTTTTAAAACAGAATACAAAAATTATAAAACGAAATTATAAAATAGAAATTTATTACTTGCTTGAAAACCAGATTTACACAAAGGAGGAGAGAAAAATTAGAGAGAGAGAGAGAGAGAGAGAGAGAGAAGTAACTGAGGGATGCCCTTCCACAGGTTGGGGTCATCCTTAAATAAAAAAAATCTCCGACAGTTTAGAGACACATCACTGTAGGAAAAAGAAAGAAAAGAATAAAGATGAACACGTGTCCTAGTTTGTGGAGTCGAACCGTCCATCTTTATTCTTCACTATTTAAAAATAATGGGAAATGGCAAAACAAGGGGCCAAAACCATGTGCTGGGTGACGTCATCACTTGTGCCACCTTATCTTTGCCCGTGCTTGTGGTGGGGTCCATTGGAGTTTGTCTCGTCTTGGCCGTTTGGAGTTTAATAATTGCGTCAAAGAAGTCCTCCATGAGTGAGGCCTTACTTGCTGTAGATGATAGAGTTTCTATATTATCTTCGTAAGGATCTTAGGTTTCACCTGTAAGACTACCAAAAGTAGGGGTGCAACTTGGGCGGGCCAACCCGTGGTCAGCCCGGGCCTGACCCAAAAATTATCGGGCTTGGGCTCGCGTTACTTTTACCATGGGCGGGCTTGGGCAAAAAGTGCAAGCCCAAATTCAGGCTGGGCTTGGAAAGAAATTTGCTAACCCGTGGAACCCGAGCCCGAGCCCGAGCCCGAGCCCGAATTCTATTTATCTATTATTTGACATTATATTAAAGTATTTTTTATTGAGAAAAATACACTATTAGACATTATTCAAGCACTAAATTAATAGATGAATGTTTTTTCCCAAATCTAAACAAAAAAAATAGATTCGATACTCTACATATTGTTGTTTACATATTGAAAATCGGTTTGAACAAAAAAAAAAAATTTGCAATTCAGTTCGGGCTCGGGTTGTAATACTAAATCACAAACTGAGCTCGGGTTGAAAAATTCGGGTTTATGTCGGGTTCCGGCTCGAGCTTGGGCACACTGCTTGAATTTGGGCACGAGCTTGGATAAAGCCAAAATTCTTTGGGTTCTGCCCGAGTTGCATGAAAGAAAACCATGTGGAACCCTTAAAGGTTCGCGCAGCGGAAAACAAAAATTTTAATGGTTTCCTAAACCCATGATCAAGTCTATGATATATACAAAATACATACAACATCCATAGGGGGTTAATCGAATAGTTACCCTTGAAGCGTGCTTTACAAAATATTGAATCTGATTCGTCCCACGAACAGTTCACCAAATCGTCCAAGCGTCCGAGCTCTAAAAGTATCCACACGAGCAATTCACGAATTGGAAGAAGCTTTTAATTTTCTTCAACAAAATTGAAGAACAATCAAAAAATGTCACAATATATATATATATATATATATGACTGTACGGATATGTTAGGGGAGGAGTTTTAGTTGGGAAAAACTTATGTGTGCTAGCTCTATTATTATTTCCCATGCCTCATATATATAATAATGCTATAAGTCCCTTTCCTAATCTAATTAGGAAACTATATTTGATTAGAAGACTTTCCTAAATCAAATGTAAACTAATAGTATTATTATACTACTTCCATATTAACAACTTAATATCAAGTAGACCCTCACAACTTCTTCCAATTACACATTGCCCTTTTGTGTGTGACCCTTTAGGTTCATACTAATCTGGTAGTAGGTACTAATATTACTTTAAAGTATTACAATTAGAACCCTTTCTAATTAATTTAAATTAGAACACCTTCTAATTCTCCCTTGTAGAAATAATTAATATTAATATTTATTATTTCTGAGCTTCCACTAGTCATGAGTGACACCTAGCAGTATATCATGACACACCCCAGACAGTCTGAAAAATAGTGAACCTTTCTGTTAACAGTTACCATACAATTCAATTCTTCTATCAAACAATGTCCCAATTAAATCTCTTGGGTAATGGACATATTATCAAACACAGATTTAATTATATGTTCTCGAACTAATTGATATTTCTCTATTTGGTGAAATTAGTAAACTCTTTCTAATTCTCACCCTGCCCTGGCCAGGGAGCTTTACTTGAGATATATCATAGAAGATCCCATAGGACATTCACTCTCGCACTTGAGAGTGATAGATTCCTTGTTGTACATTCACATGTCTCCATGTATAACTTACTATACCCAACAGTACATGAATATGCCTTTTATTAAAACATAAACACCGTGTACGTTAAAACATAATAACTCATACGCAAGACAACAGTAATGTCTCAAGTCTAAGGATTACTTGTACCACTGTAACTAAGAACAATCCATTGATAGATAAATAAAACTCCATTTGGATTTTCCTAATAGTTGATCATGTTCAGTGAACTTGTTCTATAACAAGCACCCATATGTCTGTTCTAGTGTCCCCACACTGATGACTTAAGACTAGTCATGTTTTATCATATAAAATAAACATGGCACATGTTAGTCTAACCGGATTATCAAATGCCCAATTTAATAATCCTACGACTAAGAACAATTTTAGAATAAAGCTACTGAGAAGTATATGGTCTTGTTCCTTAACTCTTTAAGTACATACCTTCTCAACTTTAATTCTATGGACATATCATATAAATGTTAAACAACAATAATGATAAATAATAATCTTGCCCTTTATTAATATGAAACTGTTATTACAATGTAATATTCCTAAAACACTACTCCAATCTAATTGGCTTTTAGGGCATACTACTAACAATCTCCCACTTGCACTAAAGCCAATCAACCATGTATCTCATACCCATCTTCTCAAGATGGCGATCCAATTGCTGCTGGGTTAAGGCCTTAGTGAATGGATCTGCTACATTATCTGCTGATGCTATCTTCTGTATCTCCACATCACCTCTACCAATGATTTCTCTAATCATATGGAATCGACGCTGAATGTGTTTGGATTTCTGATGAGACCTTGGTTTCTTGGCTTGAGCTATCGCCCCATTGTTATCACAGTACAAAGGCACAGGTGATTCAATGGTTGGAACTACACCTAGTTCACTGATGAACTTTCTTATCCATACACTCTCCTTTGCTGCTTCTGAAGCAGCAATGTATTCTGCTTCGGTCGTGGAATCTGCCGTTGTATCTTGCTTACAACTCTTCCAGCTAACAGCGCCCCCATTAAGGGTAAACACATACCCAGATGTGGATTTTCTATCATCCACATCAGACTGGAAGTCCGAATCCGTGTAACTATCAACTCTCAATTCTCCTCCTCCATAAATAAGGAACATATCCTTAGTTCTTCTCAAGTACTTAAGGATGTTCTTCACTGTAATCCAGTGGTCCATACCTGGATTAGACTGATATCTACTTGTAACACTTACAGCATGACTGATATCAGGTCTAGTACATAGCATAGCATACATGAGACTTCCCACTGCTGAAGCATATGGTACTTTGCTCATACTCTCTCTATCCTCTGGTGTCTTAGGACTCATGTCCTTCGAGAGATGAATTCCATGTCTGAAGGGCAGCATCCCTCTCTTGGAATCTGCCATGTTGAATCTATTCAACACTTTATCTATGTATAAGGACTGGGATAAACCAAGCAATCTTTTAGATCTATCTCTATAAACCTTTATACCCAGTATATAAGATGCTTCTCCCAAATCCTTCATGGAGAAGTTTTGTGAAAGCCATAGTTTGACTGATGACAACATTCCTACATCATTCCCAATGAGGAGGATGTCATCAACGTACAAAATTAGGAACGTAATCGCTCTCCCACTGAGCTTCTTATACACACATGGTTCATCCATATTTTGATGAAAATCAAATGCTTTAATCGCTTCATCAAAACGGATGTTCCAACTTCGAGATGCTTGCTTGAGTCCATAAATGGATCTCTGCAGCTTACACACTTTGTGGTTTTCACCACGGGATATAAAGCCTTCCGGCTGCTCCATGTAAATCTCTTCCTCAATCTGACCATTGAGAAAAGCGGTCTTTACATCCAAATGCCATATCTCATAGTTATAGTGTGCAGCTATAGCAAGTATAATCCTGATGGATTTTAGCATGGCTACTGGCGAAAAGGTTTCCTCATAGTCAACTCCTTGTCTTTGTTTGTAACCTTTTGCCACTAGCCTAGCTTTGTAGGTCTCTACCTTTCCATCCGAGCCTATCTTCCTTTTGTAAACCCATTTGCAGCCAATAGGTACAATACCTTGGTTGGAGTACATAGAATCCATTTCTGATTTCATGGCAACTTGCCATTTACTCGAATCGATGTCTGACATCGCCTCTTTGTAATTAGTAGGATCACTCTTGTCGCCATTGTCTCCACAATGAAAGAGTTCCTCATCACCTTGATGGAGATCCAAGTATCTCTTATTAGGTATGGGAGTCCTACTAGTCTTACGTGGAGGTTGTGTGATAGAAGGTGCTACTGTAATAGGGTTTGAGGACTCTTTCTCATGTCGGTCAATGTTGGTTTGTGATTCAGAGGACATTTCCTCTAATTCTATCACTTTCCCATTGCCTCCATCTTTAATAAACTCTTTTTCAAGAAATACGACAAACTTGCTAACAAACACCTTTTGTTCGCCTGGGTGATAGAAATAGTATCCCAAAGACTCTTTTGGATAACCCACAAATTTACATTTTACTGACCTAGATTCCAATTTGTCCACTTCTAGTTTCTTGACATAGGCTGGACAACCCCATATCTTAATATAATTAAGACTAGGCCTCTTCCCATGCCACATCTCATGCGGTGTCTTAGGAACAGATTTGGTTGGCACCCTATCCAGTATATGTGCTGCTGTTTGAAGCGCATATCCCCAAAATGATATAGGTAAATCTGTGTAGCTCATCATGGATCGTACCATATCCAATAAGGTACGATTTCTCCTTTCGGACACACCATTTAATTGTGGTGTTCCAGGTGGAGTCCATTGTGATAAAATACCATTTTCCTTGAGATGATCCAAGAATTCATTGCTTAAGTATTCACCTCCTCGATCTGATCGAAGAACTTTAATATTTTTCCCAGTTTGTTTTTCTACTTCATTTCTGAATTCTTTGAATTTTTCAAAAGATTCAGATTTGTATTTCATTAAATACACATACCCTAACCGTGATTGATCATCGGTGAAGGTTATGAAGTATGAAAAACCTCCTCTCGCAATTGAATTCATAGGACCACACACATCAGTGTGAATTAATCCAAGTATGTCGGCAGCTCTTTCCCCATGTCCCACAAAGGGTGATTTGGTCATTTTGCCCATGAGACAAGATTCACAAGTTGGATAAGCTTCATAAGCTAATGAACCAAAGTGTCCATCCTTAACCAATTTGTTGATCATATCTTCACTAATATGACCTAATCTAAGATACCACATATAAGTAGGATTAACTTCATCTCTAGGTCTCTTTGGTGTTTTATCTTTTGCTTGCTCAATATAGTTAATACCATTATCCAAGTTTAAGAAATAAAGACCATTCAAATATATGCCAGAACCAACTAAAACATCATTTAAATAAAATGTGCATTTATTTTTCTCAAAAACAAATTTATAACCATCTCTAGATAAAGTAGAAATAGAAATAACATTCCTAATAATATCTGGCATAAATAAACAATCCTTTAATTCTAAAACTACGCTAGATGGTAATGCTAAATAGTAGCTCCCTACAGCTAATGCAGCAACACTTGCTCCATTTCCCACTCGAAGAGCAGCTTGTCCTCTACTCAGCCTTCTGCTTCCCCTTAATCCCTGCAACGAATTGCAAATATGAGAACTAGCTCCGGTATCTAATACCCAAGAAGAAACAGAATTAACCAAAAGGTTAGTTTCTATAAAAAGCAATTTAGACATACCTTCAGAAGGTTTGTCTTTTATGGAAGCAAGGTACTCTCTGCAGTTCCTCTTCCAATGTCCTTCTTTGCCACAGAAGAAACACTTTCCTTTACCCTTATCATTTGCGGGCTTGCCTTTCTTGATCCCTCCCTTTGCCTTCACCTTGGACTTCTGCCCCTTCCATTTTCCTTTACCCTTGGGCTTGGACTTGGAAGTAGAAGCCTCATGAATGACAAGAGCAGATCCCTTTGTCTTTTTGATAGAGCCTTCCGTAGTATTCAACATATTTAGCAACTCATGCAGTGAAACTGTCATCCTGCTCATGTTGAAGTTCATAACGAACTGCGAAAATGAATCTGGCAAGGATTGTAAGATCAAATCTATTTGTAAATTTGCATCCATGCCTACATCAAGCTTTTCGAGTTGCTCAATGTAACCGATCATCTTAAGCACATGCTCATTTACGGATGACCCCTCTGCCATTTTGGCCTGGAAGAGTTCTTTTGAAACATTGAACCTTGCGGTTCTGCTTTGTCCCCCATACAACTCTTGTAGGTGAAGAAGAATAGAGGTTGAGCTTTTATATGAATCATGTTGCTTCTGAAGCTCATTGCTCATGGATGCTTACATGTAGCATCTCACCTTTATTTCATCTTCCTGCCACTTTCTCAAAGTGTCATGCTCTTCCTCAGTGGATCCTTCCGGAAGAGATTCCGGCATTGGCCCATCCAAGACATAGGCAATTTTGTCAGAAGTAAGAATGATTTTTAAGTTCCTAAACCAATCATCAAAGTTTGGTCCAGTCAAACGGTTGGTATCCAGAATTTTAGCAAGGGGGTTGAAGTTTGACATTTTTAGCGGTGATCTACAGAAGATAAATAGCAATTTATGAGCATAAAATAAAATTCAATTTTATTATCCATTAGATTTTGGGTCTTTAAATCATAATGGTACCTCCCACTATTCTTTTCAAATTCCTCATCCCTTTAAAGAAATTTGGGAATCTTTATTTATAAAAATTCCTAGTGGGGATTGGGGTCCCACCAAAACTAATACAACCTCACATAATAGTTTCTTGGTTGTACTAACTTTGATAAGAAGGTAACTTCTTACCTATTGCTTCTTAAGCAAGTTCCAATCATCATTTAGCCTCTAAAATTATGAACCTCACATAATAGTTTCTTGATCCATATATTATAGTTAAGTTAGACCCACCATTCATACAAGTATGAGTCACTAATGAGACCCTCACATAATAGTTTCTTGGATCCCACTAACCCCTCATCTCATAATATCATATATTTAAATAGTATGAGTGACTTTTCTTAGAATAAGCAGTCCCTACATATCTGTAGCCGACAAACCCAAATAAGAAAATGCAGTCATCTATAATGGTGGAAGGCTACGATAAGACATTCATAATGTCTCTTCGCTTACAACTTAATATCATAAACAAGAAGGGAATTTTACGGTCTCATCAATTATACATGCATCAAATACATAAAATAAATATTTCATCATTTATATTTTAATATGTCCATACAATGCTCCCACTAATTAAATTTAGAAAACAATTCTAAAATTTTAATTTAAAGGAGTATCTCCGTGACACAACAAATGGATTAAATTTTAAAACAATTTTAAAATATGGACATATAAAATATATGGTGAAACCACCCAAACAATTATCACATAAAAAATTGGGTCATGGATGATTATGGACTGTTAAGGTGATTCAACTTGAGCCTTTAAGTTGAATCTAGGTCTATAGTGTTGTAATCATTATTAAACATCACATGCTTTCAAGATCTAAGCTTGAAACAATAATAATAAATGGTCTTCATTCTTTTCTTGGACACCTTATCTACTCCAAGTAGGCTCCACCTTCTTCTTCCTTGTAATTTTCTGATCTTCATCTCTAAACCTAATTTTACATGGCTTTAATAAGAAAACCCTTGATCCATAATCAAGGGGGAGGTACATAGGAGGGAGATAGAAATTACATCGAGAAGGAGGGAGAAAGGCATGCAAGCCTTATTTAAAAATTACAAACCCAAAATAATAAAACATTCAATCACATTGAAATAATAAACCAATCACATAACTCAATTATTTGGTATAGTCCATAATCATCCTTTTCATCCATTCACATCATATGTAAATGAAAGAAAAAAAAAATAAAAATAATCATTCTAGTTATAGCATGAATCTTGGGTTCAATTCTAATCCAATTAGAATTTGTCTTAATATAAAAACAATCCTGCTATACATTAAAACGCATATTAGAGGGTCTAAACGTTCGATTTTGGACAAAATTTACCAAGGCTCATACCCTTTAGTCTTGCTCAGAACGTCGTTTCCAATCGAATATAGGTGTTCTGACGTAAAATTTTGAAATTCGGATCTGACTCATCTTCTCTAGCGAACCGCTAACAGATTCGGATAAAGAATCATGAATAAGTTCCAAACTTGTCACAAAAATATATATAACTTTTATACACATTAAAATTGACATATACATGTTTACATCTTATGTAAACACTATATACCAATGTAGCGAAGTTTAAACCCTTTGTTCATCATATGAAAAAAACCCTAGTATCTTCATACATACATTCCCAAAATTCCAATTTATTCAAAATAAATTTATACTACAAAAACAATTATAGTATTTTGTATTAATCATAGACTAAGGCTCTGATACCACTGAAAGAAAGTCATGTGGAACCCTTAAAGGTTCGCGCAGCGGAAAACAAAAATTTTAATGGTTTCCTAAACCCATGATCAAGTCTATGATATATACAAAATACATACAACATCCATAGGGGGTTAATCGAATAGTTACCCTTGAAGCGTGCTTTACAAAATATTGAATCTGATTCGTTCCACGAACAGTTCACAAAATCGTCCAAGCGTCCGATCTCTAAAAGTATCCACACGAGCAATTCACGAATTGGAAGAAGCTTTTAATTTTCTTCAACAAAATTGAAGAACAATCAAAACAATGTCACAATATATATATATATATATGACTGTACGGATATGTTAGGGAGGAGTTTTAGTTGGGAAAAACTTATGTGTGCTAGCTCTATTATTATTTCCCATGCCTCATATATATAATAATGCTATAAGTCCCTTTCCTAATCTAATTAGGAAACTATATTTGATTAGAAGACTTTCCTAAATCAAATGTAAACTAATAGTATTATTATACTACTTCCATATTAACAACTTAATATCAAGTAGACCCTCACAACTTCTTCCAATTACACATTGCCCTTTTGTGTGTGACCCTTTAGGTTCATACTAATCTGGTAGTAGGTACTAATACTTTAAAGTACTACAATTAGAACCCTTTCTAATTAATTTAAATTAGAACACCTTCTAATTCTCCCTTGTAGAAATAATTAATATTAATATTTATTATTTCTGAGCTTCCACTAGTCATGAGTGACACCTAGCAGTATATCATGACACACCCCAGACAGTCTGAAAAATAGTGAACCTTTCTGTTAACAGTTACCATACAATTCAATCCTTCTATCAAACAATGTCCCAATTAAATCTCTTGGGTAATGGACATATTATCAAACCCAGATTTAATTATATGTTCTCGAACTAATTGATATTTCTCTATTTGGTGAAATTAGAAAACTCTTTCTAATTCTCACCCTGCCCTGGCCAGGGAGCTTTACTTGAGATATATCATAGAAGATCCCATAGGACATTCACTCTCGCACTTGAGAGTGATAAATTCCTTGTTGTACATTCACATGTCTCCATGTATAACTTACTATACCCAACAGTACATGAATATGCCTTTGATTAAAATATAAACACCGTGTACGTTAAAACATAATAACTCATACACAAGACAACAGTAATGTCTCAGGTCTAAGGATTACTTGTACCACTATAACTAAGAACAATCCATTGATAGATAAATAAAACTCCATTTGGATTTTTCTAATAGTTGATCATGTTCAGTGAACTTGTTCTATAACAAGCACCCATATGTCTGTTCTAGTGTCCCCACACTGATGACTTAAGACTAGTCATATTTTATCATATAAAATAAACATGGCACATGTTAGTCTAACCGGATTATCAAATGCCCAATTTAATAATCCTACGACTAAGAACAATTTTAGAATAAAGCATCTGAGAAGTATATGGTCTTGTTCCTTAACTCTTTAAGTACATACCTTCTCAACTTTAATTCTATGGACATATCATATAAATGTTAAACAACAATAATGATAAATAATAATCTTGCCCTTTATTAATATGAAACTGTTATTACAATGTAATATTCCTAAAACACTACTCCAATCTAATTGGCTTTTAGGGCATACTACTAACATTGCACCCCTAACCAAAAGTGTGTGGATGTGGTGACTGAACAGGTTGGGAAGAGCTTCCGGTATGAGAAGCCATGAACTATTCCTTGAGTGTTTCTACAACTTTAACATGTTGTTCTCTAGTAGAAAGATGAGGATGTTAATCGTTTATTGAATTAATAAAAGATTAAATAGGTTTAGATTTGGAGAGGCCATGACAGAACTAGCGTTCTTTTGTTCTTGTTCATCATGGAGTTTTTTATATTCTTTTGTGGTGGACTGAACTTTCTTCAGAGTAGACTTAAGTTCGAACCAAC
Source organism: Hydrangea macrophylla (assembly GCA_033977485.1). Lineage (NCBI taxonomy): Eukaryota > Viridiplantae > Streptophyta > Magnoliopsida > Cornales > Hydrangeaceae > Hydrangea > Hydrangea macrophylla. The sequence continues at coordinate 56,628,341 of CM066996.1, forward strand.
TCCACCATTTAAACCAAAATGTTCTTTGAAGTATTGGTAGCTTCATATTAGCCATTCCTTGTTGGAGGTCCCATTTTCAGATCCAAACTAATCTGAATTCAGCAAAAAAGAAAAATGTGTTTTTGCCAATGGGAGCATCTGTAACATATTTCCCTATTAATTTAGGGTGGAAATCATACCAAATTGTGAAATAGTCCAAGAGCTCTCTAGGAACAATACAAGCATCAAGACCCATTTTTCGTAATTCACACCAATGGTAAAACCATGCTGGAACACTTTTGTGATAAATTTTTTTTTTTGCAATTTCATCATTAATTATGAAAAGCCAAGTATGCTTTCGTAATGGGTTTTGGTAATAAAAAGCACAATTAATGCCATGCTTTTAGATCATCCTAGTAGAGTAATGGTATACACACAACTTATTCTACAACCTATTCCACAACTACACATCCTGGCTATTGATTTTGATGGGCTCCATGAGGGTCTGACTTGGGTCTCGCACAGGATCCACCGAAATCAATGGCCAGGATGTGCAGTTGTGGAATAGATTATGGAGTAGGTTGTGTGTGTAGAATTTTTTATCCCAGTAATTATATATGACCCCATTGATATTTAGGTTTCTGCCTTGGGCAAGGTTTAATCCCCATTCAACTGCATGAAGAACCTTAATCACATAACATTTGGAATGAATGATTGTACTTTTAACATCCTTGGGATTAAGGTTGAAATGTCAATTTGAACAGAACTTGTTTCAATTAAAATTTCCTCATAAGCATATCTAGGCTTAGCTTCATGGGTCATGAAGTTATGGTTTCCCAAATAACGCTCTTTGATACCCCATACCCCCAATTGTAAACCCAGATCTTCTTGATCAAGGATCAGCAAATTTTCTAAGAATTGTTTCTGTTGAAAACTTGCTTCTTGTTTCTCAAAAAAATAAAACTTTGCTTCTTGTACTAAAATGTCCTTTGCTGATAGCTTAGAGGGGCCAGCCTTAGATGGCTGTTCAGAATCCTTATTGGAGTAGTAACCCTTATTGGGTTGCTGCTGCTGGCCTTTCTCTTTGTTGGGACGCCGTTGAGGAAATTGAAATCCTCCTTTATTAGGAGGCTGCATCTTGTTTTTCCAGCAAAAATTCTCTGGTTAGAAAATCTAGTAATGAATTTTGATTTCCTTTAATGTATTCAATTTGAAAATCAAAAGCAGATAATTCAGACTGCCATCTAGCAAAAATTTGTTTTGAAACAAGATTTTTAATATCTTGTTGAAGGAGATGTTTGGCCGCACTGCAATCTATTCTTAAGAGAAATGATTGATTCAAGAAATCATCCTAAAATTTAGTGATACATTTGACTATGACAAGCATTTCTTTTTTAATTGTGGAATAGTTCTTTGTTGAACCTTTCCATACTCCTGAAGTAAATCTAAGGAGTTCTTCATTATTGGTGGTGGGGTTTCTCTATTTAAGAGTACCTCCATAACCAATATTAGAAGCATCTGTTTCCACAATTTTATACCATTGTGGATTTGCTAGGCATAAGCAGGGTATTTGTTTAACTCTGCCTTTAATATGTTGGACTACTTTCGTATGTTCTAGAGTCCATGGCAATGGATTCTTCTATAGCCTTTGATGAAGTAATGCACAATCATGGGCTAAATATTAATAATAATTTCCAATGTAATTAAGGCTACCCAAAAATCTTTGTAATTGATTTTTGTCTCTTAATTCATCAGGAAATTTGGAAGCAAATTCAAAACTTCTATCAATAGGTAAAACTTGTCCTTTAGGAATATTAAACCCGAAAACCTAATTGTGGTTTGAAATAATTTCATTTTCGGGACTGAAAGAACAAGTCCATTTCGGTTGATAACACCTTTTAATATTTTATGATGTTTGAAATGTTGATCAATAGATTATGAAAAAACAAGAATGCCATCTATGTAAACTAAACATAATTCAGAATAATGGGTAAAAATTTCATTCAAAATATTCTGAAATTCTAATGGAGCATTTTTCATTCTGAATGGCATAACATTCTATTCATAGTGACCGAAAAGAATAGTAAATGCAGTTTTATATCTATCCTCTTCTTTGATCTGTATCTGCCAGTAGCCAGATTTTAGATCAAATTTAGAAAAGAAAGATGCTTTATACAGCCGATCTAATAAGTCTTTCTTATTAGGAATTGGATATCTAATCCATTGTAATGCATCGTTAAGAGGTTTATAATCCACCACAAGTCTGGGTTTACCTCTTTCTTTTTCAGCATTTTTATTAACATAAAAGCTATACAACTCCAAGGGGAGTAACTTTTTCTAATTAATTGTTATTCTAATAAGTTCTGAATTTCATGTTTACACATTTCTAAGTATTCAGAATTCATTTGGCTCGGTCGAGCTTTTGTTGGTATTTGAGTTCTTTCATCAAACTTAAATTTATAAGGTAGATACACAATATGCTTCTTCCTTATCCAGAAAGCATTAGGAATTTCAGTGCAAATGCTTGTTTGAAAATCCATTTCTATTTCTTTAATTTTTAAAGAAAGAGTAGGCATTTTGAGTTATTGCTCTATATGCATGAGTTGGGCTTCTTCTTGAAGACAAGCAAGATGTTTTCCTTTTGATTGTAATAATGAATTTAGTTCATTCACTATTCTTGTCTTTGGTTCTTTTATAAAGGCAAAGACCATGTTATTATTATTATTATAAGTATAGTAAATGCCTATTTGGTCAATTTTTGTTGAAGGCATAAAAAGATTTAGGAAAAAAGTACCCAAAATTACTTGTTGCAGTAAATTTTTAACAAGTAAAAAGGCTGAGGGTATACAAGTTCCTTCATTACAAATAAAAACATTAGACAGTTTGTATTGTATGGCCATATGGCTCCCACTGGCTGATGTCAAAGATTGCATAGTTTTCTCAAAATATTTTGTAGGAACTAGGCCTTTTTGGGTACAATTTAAATCTGCACCCCTGTCAACTAGTGCTATTGCATCTATAATGGTATATCCATTTTGGACAACCAAAGTAATTTTTATATACCATTTCTGATAAGTAATTGTTTGAAGAAGATGTAAATATTGGACATCCAGATCTACATTCTCTTCTTCACTATGAGTTTAAGAAGCTTCTTGGTTAGTCATAGAGGATTGCTATTGTAAAGCAATGACCTATTCTGCCATCATTTGAAGGGATACTTTTAGATCTTTCACCTCTGTTTTTATCATGTTAATGTCATGTTTTAAATCTTGAATGGTTATGGGTTTTTCAACCTTTTTCATTCTGTTGAAAACTTCTTGAATACTATACTGTGGAACATTAAACTTTTTGTTCTAGGTAGTACTAGGAATCTCATTAGACTTATGGCTAACACATAATTGAATTACTTTGATCCTTAATTTTGGATCCATAATTTTATCAATAAGAGTTAGCATATCGCTTTGCTCTGTAGTGAGAACATTTAAAAAAAGACCATTCATAGTGACAATGGCTTTCTAATAATCAACTTCTTGAAAACATTGTTTGGGGCAAGAAGAAGATTCATTATTCTCTCTTTGTTGAGAGGAGGAGCTATAATAATCAAGATTATCACTTTCCCCTACAGAAGATTCATGTGCAGAATTTTCTGGGGATGTGTTAAGCATGATCTTACACAGTTGAAGTTTTAGTCCATCTATGTTTAGATTTTATAAGTTTTTCTTAGTAGTGCATTTATTTTCTAAATGCCTTACTTTACCACACTTCTAGCATACACGTGTCTCGCGTGTAATTGAGCTATTTTTAGACATCTTTTTTGTCTGTCTTCTTTTGGAATGTGGTTTAGATTTAGAGTAATATTTTTCTTTACTTTTATTTTTATTCTTAGATGGATAATATTTTTCCTTCATTTTCGCATATTTTCTCTTTTTATGTCTAGAAGGTGGATATGCTTTAGGTAAATCATACCCAAATTGATAACAGACTTCTCCTAGTTCTTGTCTACCAGTGAGATTCTGTTTTTTCATTTGGTATTGTAATTTCATGTTATTACAGATACCTAGACCAACTTGTGTACATACATTTATGATTCGTCCATAAGTTAATGTAGCATATGGAATATTATTTCCATCGTGTTGGTCTCTTAATTTCTGTCTTACTTTTTCTGCAAAAATCTGTGGAAGTCCATCAATAAAACGAGCTTTCCAGTGTTCAGAATTTGCATCACTTCTTTGCATTACTTGCAAATATAGACATCTTTGTACCAACGAAAATGGGTTAAAGAGGGACAACAAAAATTTTGTAAAAGTTCACGTCCTCTTTCTGCACGTTGTGGTATAGACCCAATAAAATGTTGGACAATAGTATGAACCAAAGAAAGAACAACATCCCCAATGGGAATGTTAGTTCCTGGTTCAATTTGACAGTGCTTAATATTTCAGTTTTTTAGGAGGCCGTAAGAACATTGTCCCACCATCCCTTATGGCTGCCTGTAACTCCATTTGTGGGTTGGATGCTCCAATTTAACATGGTATCAGAGCATGTTATTGTTGGGCAAATTTGTCCACGTGTGCTCTACGTCTCCCTATCTTAGTAATCCACGTGTTTGGCTCTTAGTCATGCCACACGTGCGGGGGCGTGTTGAGATTGTCTGTCCCACATCGAAGACTTATAACCTAGCTACTCAATATAAAAGTTCAAGGGGCTACTCCACCCATTGCCAATTGGTTTTGGGTTGGATGCTCCAATTTAACAGTAATAAGTTTGGCAACATCTGGATCTGTATTTCCAGAGTTGAAACAAATGGATGAGTACATAAGCATTTTATGAATGACTTCATAGATCTGATATTCTAATATTCCATTCATAAACAGACCTTCCATTCTAAGAATTTTGATTTTGGAAGAAATCTTCTTCAAATAATAAATCTTGTGGATTTGGCCACTTATAGTATGTTTTGAGACTAGAAGGCTCATATTCTAATTTATGAATTTGAGCATTTTTAAAATTATTTTCGATTTTCTATATGTGAGAAACCAAATTTTGAAGAATATTCTCATCTTCTTCATCAGAACCGGATATCTCTGATTCTGAAGAAGCTTTAGATAAGACATTAAGTGTTGTATCTTTTAATTTTTTTTAACTAAAAGATCCATGAATTCATCACCCTTTTTGTTTGTGGTTTTGAAACCAGCTACAGTATAAGGAGGTTGAATGGTAGCAGTTTCTAAAGAAGTAGATGGTTTATTTTTTACGACTTCTTTAGAAATTTGTTGGGGTATGGAATCTATTTTATCTTCCATATGGAGTAATTGCTGTCCCACAGAATAGATAGACATATTGGTCCAATTATTCTGGTGGGTTGTGTGCCTGAGGTTAATAGTATCCTAGGCAGCAGGAGGAACACCAATGAAAGAAGCAACTTCTAAAGGTTTCTTATTAGCCTCAAAATCAATATGCACAGGAGGAGGATGGACACTGTTAGCGACAGTTTTACTATCCCCATGTATTCTCCATTTTGGCAAATCAAGAACTCTTAAATATTTTTGAGTGGGGTACCATTGCTAAAACCATTCCTTAAACCAAATAATGGTACCTTTTTCACTTAGATCTTGATAATAAATTTTTTTATTAGATCTAATTCAAAGTTGTTACAAGTTGAAAATTATTGTTGTCTGAAATCTTTGTATTTTTCAGACATAAATTCTTGATTAATGGTGATACGCAAAACAGATCCAGGTCTTAATCCACTAAGCATAAAATTATTTATTTTCAAATTGAGGATAAGAGGGACTAAAAGGATCCCTTTTTTCTTCATCCTTTGCCCCTGAGCCATAAGTACCATGAGGAATTTGTTGCCCAGAAAGCTTAAATCCTTTTAAAGTGTTTTCGTTCTCCAATGTTTGGAGATGCTCTAGATCTATATTTGGTCTAGGTTGATCAGACATAGAATGTCTAGAAGAAGAGGGATAAGACACTGAATAAGGTGTTTTTTGTGGAAAATCCCTTGATGAAATACTCCTGGTTAGAGATAACTTACTAGTCTTAGTAGGAGTAAATGAAACTTCTATATCACCATCCTGTGACTGGATGATTTGATCAATTTGGGCTGGAAGTACCGAATCAGGTGGAACTGCATTAGGTATAGTCCAGTCTATGGGAAAATTAATTTCTTCCCATTTGATCAGCCTTGGTATGGCATATTAGTAGTAAGACAATACTGTCTACCACTACTGTTTTTCCTGGTTCACTTCTTAGCACATCATTAAGATATAAAGTATTCACTACTTTGTAATAAATTCTACAAGTGACGCTAATTGTGCTTGATCCAGATAAAAAGTTATATCCTTGTGTTTGAATCTTTAAAGTTGTGGCTTCAAACAAATGTCTATCATTAAGTGATAGTGTTAAATTAGCATAAACATCAAAGTAAACAGGTCCATGACATAAACTGGTCTAGATTATTCCCATTAAAGATGGTACAAAATCTGTACATCTTGCATCTCTTAAATATGATAAAATACTGGCATTTAAACCTATAGGTGTAAGCGGTTCGAGCGCAACTTGTATACACCCTATATGTATATACTTGCATTTATCTAAACAATTCTCAACATCTCTAAGATTTAGTAATCTAAGAGATTGTTCTTCATGTTCTAGAACAGTATCTTGTTCTACAGTTTAAACATGGTCTTGAGAAATGAAATTAAAAAATCTTTTTTATAGGTTTGTTTTGAAGAAATGGACGGGATAGTCCATTCGTTCAGTTGTTGCATTTGAGAGTACGCAACAAGTTCTGTATTTTAAGTTGTTGATCTAGATCTTGATGATCCAGATCTAGGATTAGATGTTGATGTACTTCAGAACATACTAATGCAGATAGGCTGCCATGGTGTATCCTCAGACTATTGTAGCTAAATAGTAATATGCTTTCAAAGAGTCCTCATAGAATGGGTGTCAGTCAATAGAACGGTATAGCCAAAGGCAATTCTCATGCCTGAACAGGCCCAACCAAATGTGACTAACGACATCAAAGAATTCCCAAAAGACTAGAATGAAAGTATATCATTACTAGTTACAATATTAAGGGATATATACTAGGGTCCGTTAGATTTCAGTCCTTTAATGTGTCGTTTTCTAGAAATAGATCCATTGTATAAGTCAACTTAGAAATCAGTCCCTCACCTATTTTGAGGACCAAAATACCCCCACTCCTACAATTAAGGGTTTTTAAATTTAAAACCCATATAACTCTCTCTCTCTCTCATAACTCTCTCTATATATATATATAATAAATCTGAATTTTCATCACAATTGAGAAATTTCTCACTTTAAAATACATCACAGAGTGAGAAATTCCTGAATAATAACATAATATGAATTTTGATACAAATTTCTCGGTTCTAGAAATTCCTCAATAATAACATAATCTCTCTCTATAGAAATTCCTCAATAATAACATAATCTCTCTCTATAAAAAAAAGTGAGCAATTCCTCACTTTAAAATACATCACATACCACAAGTGAGAGATTTTTCAATACCATAATACAAAACGCTATATATTATAGTGAGAAATTCTCTTCTAACCATAATAAGAAATTTCTCACTTAAAAGATATCACTGACCATAAGTAAGAAACCTATCAATCATGGTGAGAAATTTCCACGTCTAAAATTTTTGATAGAAATGTGTAATGTACTAATGAAAAATATTGAATGCTCTAATGATAAATTTGTCACTTATTAATGCAAATTTCTCACTTTTTGATGAGAAATTCTTAGTTCTGGAACTTTGATGAAGTTTAATATTACAAATTTCTCACCAAAAAATAAATATAAAATTTCTTACCTTCAAAACTCAAAATGTAAACGTAAACAAATATGTACCAAAAACTTATTATTTTTCTCTATGGTCGGACAAGATGTGACAGTCGGTGATGGCGCCGGAAAATAATGGCCGATGGTGATGATGGGTGACCGGAGCCGGCAATGGTGCTCGGTTGAACTTCCACGAAACATGATGTTTATCCATTACACATTTCATTTATACTTACCAATCACAATTGGTCCCCACATATGATGCATGTCTTCTGGATTGATTACTACAACACATATATATATATAGATGTATTTCATAATCATATGCAATAACCCACATATACATATTTCAATCATATGCACAGATCGTGAGAGATATATATACATATATACATATTTAAACTAAGTAGATGGTGGTTTAGAGAGAGAAGTGTTTTCCTTTGAGCTCAAAAAACAGAGAGAAATATAGAGAGATATAGATAGAGAGAGAAAGAAGGATACACAGTAATGAAATTTGAATGTACAACTTCATTTTAGGGAATAAAATCTGCCCTTATTAATGCAAATTGGTAACTATCTATATATATATATATTTATATATATATTCTGTTAAGGGTAAATTCGTCATAAATAAACTGACCATATTGGGGAAAAGGATCAATTTTTAAATTAAAACATGAATTAAGGATCAATTTATAACATAGGAAAGTCAAAGAGCCTAAATACATATTGACCCTACACTCAAGGACTAAACTGTATATTTCTATATATACTATGGTGACCTATTGTTTAGCCTTCCATGGCTTTGATACCAATGCGTTGCTAAAATAAATTAGCAACACTTTTTTATCCCATTATTTTAGCAACACATGTGATCCCACCACTTAATTTATCCACATGTGAATATGACTTCCACTGAGATTCACATCCCTATGTTGATAGCCATTCCATTATCCCAACATTAATATGATGATCATGATTGTCAACCCATTAATTTAGATATTGACCACAATCATAATACCAATTAAGAGTATAGCCTTAGTCACAAGAGAAAAACAAGTTTGAAATGTATGGTTTTATACTTTAGCGCATGGATGTATAATTGTATATCATATCTATATATATATGAATAAAGAATAGAAGAGCTACCATGTTTTTGTGTAGCTCATTTTACCAAGTCTGACTTGTTCTTCTTTATGGCATGATCAGAGCATTACTAGACTCTTGGTACATACTCATAAATGGCTACCTCATCAACATCTCTACCTCTCTCTACCTCCAATGTCCATCACCTTATAGCTATAATTTCGGTCAAACTGAATACTACTATCTATCTAATATGGAGAATGAAGATTTTTCCATTGATCCAAAGTCTTAAACTCATTGATCATCTTCACCAAAATGCTTATGCTTCTTTTATTATGTCTGAAGAAGGGAAATAAATTTCAAACCCTACGTTCAAAGAATGGAAGCACACCAATTCATTTCTTCGAAGCTGGATCATGGGCACTCTTTTAGAGGATGCACTTAGCCACATCATTGCCTTAAACACCATCACAAGAAGTATGGAATTGCTTAGAAGAAACTCATCTTCAAGCAGCGAAGGAGAAGCAACTTCAATTGAAGCGAAAACTACAAATACACAAGAAAGACAACACACCTTTAGATGAATTTCTCATGAAACTCAAGACAACCTGTGATTGTCTGGCTGCCATCCAAAAATCCCTATCCAATTGAGATAAAATCGTTTAACTTTCTCACTGCCTTGGGAAGAAATATGGCATGTTCATCACCACGATGCTCTCAAAACCTCCCATTCCAACTTTCAATCAATTTGTCACTGCTCTTCAGAACTATGATCTTCAGAATGATGCAACTAAGTCATAAGAGAAGAAGGATATCAATCCTAGCCTTGCTTTCGCTGCCCAATGTGGAAGAGGACATTACCTTAATCGTGGTCATGGTAACACTTAGCAGTTCAACTCATGCGGTTGTGGGTTTGCTTCCGCAAAATAGTTTCAACCATCTATTGGCCGTGTGAGCCATGCATGCACCATCTACATGATAACAATCATTTCAACACCATCCTAAACAAAATTTTTATAAGGCAACCGAACTCATAGCTCTCTCGTACTCCTTCGCCAACCCACGGTACTCTTACTCCTTCTACCCAAAATGGTTCCATCCATGCTAATAACCACCAATGTCAAATTTGCGGTGTTTTTGGTCACATAGCCCGCAAGTGTTGGTATCTATATGATTATGCATATGATGTTCATGAAGCTCTACCTCAAGCACTAACTTCCACTACTCTCTCATATTCCTAACCTTCAGATTTGATCTGGTATCCAGATACTGGAGCAACCTCTCATATGACTTCTGACACAAGTAGTCTCTAGTATCTCACTCCTCACACTGGCTCTGATAATGTCATTATTGGTATGGATCTCACTTACCTATCTCTTATATTGGTAGTACTACCTTGAATTCTTCTTATGGAAAATTAAACCTTAAGGATGTCTTGGTTGTGCCTAATATCATAAAAAAATCTTCTCTCTGTTAGTCAACTCACAAAAGATCACTCATGTACATTTGAATTCTCATCTTCTGGTTTAAAGATAGCGAACAAAACAACGGGGCAGATCCTAGCAACCGGGCATAGGAAAGGTGGTCTCTATGCCTTAGATGATTCAGGCGTAACTGCAACGTTGATGGAAATAAAATAAGTAAGGCACCTGAAGATCTTTGGTACCAACAGCTTTGCTAACCTAACTCTAAAATACTTCCTGTTCTTGCTTCACAGAAAACTATAGATGTCTCCAGTTGGTTGAAACAAACAAATATTTGTAGTAGTTACCAGATGGGTAAAAGTTATCGCATTCTTTTTTCATCAAATAATACCATTGCATCCACTCCATTATCAAAGACTCATTGTGACTTATGGAGACCAACCACTGTGGCTTGTGTTTATCATTTTAAATATTATGTTCTACTTGTTGATGATTGTTCTTATTTCACCTGGTTGTGTCCACTGAAAAAGAAATCTAATTTTTTTGCCACATTCGACATTCCAAAGGTTGGTGGAAAATCAATTTGGTCATAAAATTAAAGTTTTTCAATGTGATGGAGGGGGAGAATTTGAACTGACAGATTTTCTAAATCATCTTTCTCACTGTGGAATTCAACGACATATCTCGTGTCGTGGTATGCCTCAACAGAATGGTGTGGTTGAACACAAGCATAGATATATTGTTGACACAGGCCTTACAATGCGCTTTCATGCTAACTTACCCAAAACTTTATGAAGCTTTCATGACTATTGTATATCTTATCAATCGCCTTACTTCTACTGTTCTCAACATAGAGATGCCATTCTTTTGGCTTTATTTTATGGGACACATCCAGCCTATAATTCATTAAAGGCATTCGGTTGTCGTTGTTTTCCCTATCTTTGAGATTATGCTAAGAACAAATTTGATCTTAAATCATATCCCTGTGTATTTCTCGGGTACAGTCAACTGCACAAGGGTTATCGGTTCCTTTATCCTCACTCCAAGCGATTATTTATTTCTCATCATGTGGTTTTCGATGAAGATCTACTTCCTCACACTGATCCTACACTCTTATTTTATCCTACTCAGAATCATAGTGATTATACTTCATATTCTGACTTTGTAGATGAGTTTTGTAACTCTCCTAAGCATCCAGGAGCAACAGAGAGACCATACTCAATACCATCCTCTATTCCTCTTGATAATGTTCCTGTTTTCTCTTTAGTGCCTCCTTCATCCACAACAACCGATGAGGTTCCCAATCTATCAATTCCACCACTTGCAAAAGCTAATGATTCTCATATAGTACCTTCAACTATTGTTCCTTCCAACTTAGTTCAGCCAACCAACAACAGTCCAACATCTCCATCCTCTACTTTGGCTTTTGCCACTTGCAATATTCCTATAACTCGGCCTACTTCCTCTTCAACACCATCTCTTGACTTGGGTGCTACCTCAAGCATGGTCTTCCTTCCTCTTCTCCTATCCTTGGTCCAACTCATTCTATGAAGGACTCTTTGACTCGCTTTATATTGAACTTCTTCTTGCTACTCCACCACTCTAGGTCAGTCCCAAAGCCTATCTTACCTACTATAAATTTTCATCCCATGATCACTCGAAAGAAAGCTCGTGATCAGGAAGTACTTCTCACGAGGCAACATCCTTTTGATCCATCTGAACCCAACAGTATTAAAATTGCTCTTCAACGTCCTCATTAGGCCACTGCTATATATGAGGAACTCACTACTCTCCATCATAATTAAACATGGACCTTAGTACCTCGACAACCTAATATGCATTTGATTGAGTCCCATTGGGTGTTCAAAACCAAACTCAAGCCAGTTGGTTCCATTGAAAGCTTCAAAGCGAGACTTGTGGCTAAAGATTACAACCAGCTAGCGGGAATTGATTTTTATGAGACATTTATTCATGTGATCAAAACGACTACTATTAAGTTAGTCTTCCCAATTGCCCTAGCTCATGGTTGGTAGATTCGCCAACTAGTTGTCAAAAATTTATTTTTACATGGCCATCTTAAAGAGGTTGTTTACACGGAGTAGCCTTCAGGAATCACTAACCCTGCCTTTCCTGACCATGTATGTCGTCTTCTCAAGGCTTTTTATGGACTCAAGCCACCCCCTCGAGCATGGTTTGATCAGTTTAGAATGGTTCTTCTTCAACTTGGTTTCGTTTTTAGTCGAGCTGATTCCTCCCCTTTCACTTTATGGCCCACTACTGTTATCATTTTTCTCTTTGTTTATGTTGATGACATTATTGTTACTAGTAACAAATCCTTCACACCTATCTCGTCTGCTATCTTGTCTAGTTCATGTAATACCCGTATTTTCTGTGTTCCTTTATTAATGAATTTTTATTTCTAGACCATATTTGTAAACTGTAATTTCTAATTCTAAGTCGCATTCATAATATAAATCTTGAATTTTTAATTCTGGTGTCTTTGATTTCATTATTATAGTTTATCATTTATATTTAGATTATAATAATAGTAATAACTGATAATCTAAACCTGGACTAGGATATGCTCGCAAACTCGTATTTATTTCCTATACCAATATACATATATTTTCGTGCATGCACATGACTCGAGACAATCACATCAATCACATTATTCAAATCCCCTTCATTGAGGAAAAGTACATTAACTCTTGTACTCTACCAACAACCCCCTTACATCCTACATCCTTTCCCAGCCACCAATCCCACTCATACACTCCACTCTTTACATCACCATGCCACCACCATGCCCCTCTATAACAACCCCTATCACACCCAATAGATGTATGTATGTGTATGTGTGAGTGTGTTGTACGTGTTGTGAGAGAGAGAGTGTGAGTGTGTACATATGTGTGTGTGTGTGTGTGTTAGGTACGTACATGTGGTGTAGTCTGTTGAGTATGTATATATATGTAATGCATGTGTATGTGTGTGTTTTTATATGTATATTGTGTGTGTATATATATATATGTTAGCGAGAGAGAGAGAGAGGGAGAGGGAGAGAGAGAGAGAGAGAGAGAGAGAGAGAGAGAGAGAGAGAGAGAGAACTACACCCTTCCCACTCCCTCTATAAAAACCATCCCCCCCTCTCTAATTTCTTTTGTTATTTAAAAACCCAAGAGAGAGAGAGTGTGTGTAGAGTGATGCAGAGATTAAGAGAGAAGACCACCACGACCATACACCACTGAGACCTTGAAGTTCTACGGTGAGTTCCCAAACTCACTTGATATACTATAGTATAGTTTAAGAGTTTAGCTATATGCAGAAAAGAAAATGAAAGAAAACCAACTATGGTTCGTCTCTGCCAAAAATTATCTGAAGAAGACAAAGTGGAACGCTCCAGGCCCCTTATGGAGTGCTCAAACATAGAAACCCCTAGACCAGAGCGCTTAACTTACTAGAGCGCTGTAGACACCCCAATTTTGACCAAACGTCGAATTTAGGAGAGTGTCACCTCCATATCTGATGATGACATGGACCGAAAGATTCGTAGTGTTCCAAGCTCTTCAGAGAGTTCTCCAAACGCGGTAAAAATTTCACAGGAAAAGAAATACCGGGTATTCGGGAGAATTTAGGAGTGAAAACATCACATTTGGCAAAGATCCCCAAAAATAAGTTTTTTTGGAGAAAAAGGAGAAAAGAAAAGACCTAAAAAGGGGAAGTTCAACAGAAATCGGCACCCGGAACTTTTTACGGCACTCAATAAGTGCCGTACGGTAGTCACAGAATGCCGGGCCGGCACTTACTAAGTACCGCCGACAATTTCTGACTGCCGCTTGCTTTTAAAATCCGTATTTTGTGGTACAATACGTATATGTATGCGGATAAAAACATAAATTGATAAAGTAAGGTTGACAAAAATGCGACAATCAATAATTTGGCGCAGCACTTAATGAGAGCCGCATGGCAGTCATGGAATGCCGCCGCAGCTTTCATGGAATGCCGCAGCGGCATCCACTGACTGCCGTAAAGGATTTTTGACTGCCGCCTTCTGCAGCAGTCTGTCTATTTTCAGGAAGTACGTATTGTACCACCAAATGAGACATTTACACCTGTCTTTTACTCTGAATTCACTGAGAATACTTGGTAATTTTTTCTATAAAAGAGGGAGTATCTTCCTTGGAAAAAAAACAAGAAGTAGCTACCACTATACTAACACATATTTGAGAGAGAAAAGAGAGAGTTTAAAAAAAAAAAAAACTAGAGAGAAGAGCTTGGAAGATCTTCAAAGGAAAGAAGCTTTGAGGATAGTTTGGAGGTGATCCTCTAACCATAAGTTGTTTTCCTTCATTCTTTTGGACTCCTAATCTTAAAACTACTTGGTCTTTTGATTAACCTTTTTAGAAGTTTTATTAAGGAACATGCAAGCTTTAATTGCCTTTTTCTTTTAGTTCCTTCTTTTCTTCCTCTTTGTTTATACTTCTCTCTTGAGATTCTTGGAAGTCTTCCATACTTCACTTGAATCTCATGAGTTGGATCCCTTGATTCCATGTGAGATTGTGCTCCCCCATGAGAGTCAAGGTTGATCATCCTTTATATAAGAGCAAGTAAATGAATCTAAACCTCCACCATGGTTTGGGATTCCTTAACTTAAGGTTTCATGGAATCCCCTTCCATATTCCTTGAAAACCTATGAGTATTAGCTATGTTTGTTTAAGGCTCATGAGTATTAGTCATATTTTCATCTCCAATGACCATCAAGTGGTAGGAGAAGGTAGTTTGAGTCTAAGCCCATCTCCATGGTTTAGATTCATAATCTTTAGATTTCATGAAGTCTACTCATATTTCACTCGAAATCTATAAACATAGAGGTCTTTAGCCTCCAATGACCATCAAATGGTAGGAGAAAATGGTTTAGTTTAAGTCCAACATCATGGTTTAATAGTTGGGGTTAACAAATAAAAGTTAAACTTGACAATGAAACAGTGGGTTCATAAACCGGTTTTGATCAAAGATTTTTAGTTCAAAATCAGACCGTTGAAACTGAATGAAACCAACGGAAAAGTGTCAATAACACAATGTTTTACCACTATAATTTTTGTTTTAAGGAGATTTCATGTTTAAAATGGATTGGTCATGAGTTTTGTAAAGTCACTACAATCTGTCCAGAGTTTCAGAACAGTAACACTCTTTTGAAATAAGTAAATCAGAACCTTAATAAAGTATTTGTAACCCAAAATAATTTTTTCTAAGTAGATTAATGTGTTAGGAAGTTACCCTAGAAAGTACAAAGCATTTCTGATCTTTTTGCTATTTTTAGAAAATCGTGCAAGAACTCTGGACAGAAGGTTGTAGAATGCTGAGTGATGTCTAGTTTTGTCCAATTCCCGGAGATCCAACCGTTGAAACGTTGATTTCTTTTTTGGGTTAAAAACTAGCCACACAGAGGCATCTTGTGTCCAAAATGCATCAAGATCAAACCATGGGAACCATGCTTTGTATTTCTTTAAAATTATGATCTGCTCTCAGCAAATTTCAGAATTCTGCAATAGTTCTAATCAATCTTATGAATAATGGCTTAGATGATATTTTCATGAGTTAAGGGTCAAACCATGTTTCAAAAATGATTAGTTAAGCTTGAATTCAAAGTTTAAACGACCTAAATCACCGAGTATTTTACAATTTATTCTTGTTCATGTACATATTCATCCATATGGCTTGACACTTGTAATTAGGACTTAGTTGCTTTAGATTTAATTACATTTGATAGATTTAAGCTAGAAATTCAGGATTGTTATTTATAACTTCGTATCTTGTATAGCATGTGGACTAACCCTTTGTTTTGCAGCGCTATTAAGGTATGACTTCTTGAATCCCTCTTTAGTTTATTTTAATTTATTGATTTTATTGATTTTTCAACCTCGTGCACGACACATTAGAATTAAGATTTTGCCTTACATGTATATATGTGGATTAGAGACTCTTTTCCTAGTTTTATTTAATCGCATGCATTGCACGTTTAGTATTCGCGGCTGGATCCCGGGTAAGTTCTCTTGTTCTTTATTGCATATCATGTTGCTTGCTACTTGAATTATGTGGTTTTTGAATGATATTTTATAAATTGGTAATTTTACACCATTTTGACATTATTTTGTAATGTATACATATATCTATGTATTAGTTGAGGGCATGCTTAGATTAGTAATTCAATTAAAATGATGTTAAGTAGAGGCCTATCACGAGATAGGATGAGAAGGGGTGTTTTAGTCCAATGGGCACCTTCCCTTCTCACTCTATAATCCCCGGACCGAGTTAATCTTTGGTTTCGCAAAAGATCAGTTTCCTTTCAAAATGGTTTCTTAGTTTTCCTTTGAAAAATTAAGTGGCGACTCATTTGTTTTGAATTTGAAATTTTAAAAGAACTTTAAAAGAAAAGCTGTGGTTAAGAAGATTGCGATATCCACAATTTGGCGACTCTGTTGGGGATCGAATCCAGAATCTCTTGTTTTGCAAACCAGAATTCTGATTTTGGGTTTACCTGAGGATTAGACTTGAAAACATCCTTCTAATTGAATTAATTAATCTTTGTGCGCCTGTTGCATTTCACTTGCATGTATCGCCAGTCGATCACACGGAACTATGACCTTGGAGGCTCAGGGCAACCCGGTCGGTCAAGTTATCATGGGACTGTGTGATCACCCTTGATCTCGTACCATGATTCGGTATATTAAGCATCCTATCGCTGTGTCAAGGGTCCCTTACTTGACCAAAACCTAGCTTTTGCATAGTAGTTTCTATAGAACCTTTCAATCTTAGGAAATCAACTCTTGATTAGGATTACATGCTAGGAAGTTTTGTATGCCCGGAAGGGACTACTTGAGATGATGACGATACTTGCTTGATGAAAGATGTATAATCTTTTAATCACCTTTTAGCAATTTCTCCTCACGTTCCACGACGTTTGGAGAATATGCCGAACCTTGATTATAAGATTATACTTCTTATATCATGTTGGCTAAGCATCATTGATCTTGTATGCATCCAAATTCATGAAAAGTACGGTGATAATCCGATCATGTGATCCTTCTACCCAAAGAATTTTAAATCCATCTTTGAAAGCAAATAAAATCTTTGCTACCTTTATTCTAAGGTATTCAATCGTTCTTTCAAACACCTTGAGAGTTCACTTTTTGATTAAAATTTCAAAGTCAACCATCTTTTGAAGAAGGAACCAAAGTTCTTGGAACCCAAAATTCTTGAAAGATTCTGAAAAAGTTTCACCAACTAAAGAAACGGTTTTCAAAGCAAAATTTTGACCCAATCACTTTTGGCTTAGGAATATGAAATTCTTGAGAAATGCATTTGAAAAATCCCATCATCTAGGTAAACGCCTGCCAAATGAATTCCAAAAAAATTCTAAAATTTTCAAACGTCGAAAGGGTAATGAGGATCACAATGAGAGGAGAAATTAGCGCACTTGACATGGGTGAGGATTTTATGTGCTTATATGTTTATGTGTTAGGATTAGGATTTTCTTTTGTTTGCCATATAGAATAGGCACACACACACACACACACACACACACACACACACACACACACACACATGTATTGCATCCGCGTGACATATAAAAGAAAGTTTTTTTTTACTAAACGTCTTTTAGAAAAAATGTGTCTTTGTGTGACAAAAGAAAGCGGGCAAAAAGTTTAAAGATAAAATTTCAAAATTTGTTTTAGGGGCAAAAATAGCATCAACATCAAATCAAGTGTGGTTTAGGGATCCTACGGCGAGGCTGGTTTAGGGATCCTACGGCAAGCCGGGTTAAGGACACTGGTAGAACAACAAGCAGAGCAAATGAGGCGACAGGCCGAAAACATGAATCGCATGATGGGGATGATAGAAGAACTGAATCGCCGACCACCGCATGTAATTCCGCCTGTTATGGATCCACCTTTGGTAGGAGGGGAAGGAGATTGGTTCGATGATCAGGAGGCACAATGGACTAATGCACTACGGGCCAACAGAGACAGAGAGCAAGCTGAGAAGGAGAAGCTACTGACCGAGAAAATAGAGAAGTTGGAAAGGGTAATGCGCAAGGCTCAAGGGGTCGACACTTATTTGATGGAGTTGGAAGGTCTCTACGACGGGGTCCACGAGACACTGCCTGCCGGGTTTAAGATGCCAATTTTTGACAAGTTTGACGGGACTGGGAATCCTCGCAGTCATGTAAGAATGTGTATTGGGGTTTTCCAACCAAGTGGGCTGAGCACAACCATGATGGCAGTCCTATTCCAACAGACTTTGACCGAGGCTGCTTTATCCTGGTATCTTACTCTCAAACCAAGTAAAACCATGGTGTGGGAGGAGGTGATCAAAGCGTTTGTGGCACAGTACGAGTACAATCAAGATTTAGATGTCACTGTCCGAGATTTGGAGACCACTAGGCAAGGGAACAAAGAATCATTCGCCGAATACCTGAGCAGATGGAGGGGAAAGACAGCTAAAATGGTACAAAGGCCGTCTGAGAAGGACCAGATCCGAATGCTGACGAAGAATCTACAGCCAGTGTACCAAGAAAAGATGAGATTCCAGTCGATTAACACCTTTGCTGAGGTTTTCGATGTCGGGACAAGGATAGAGGATGCGATCCAAGAGGGGGTAATCAAGAAAGAAGAGCAACCAAACCGGTACAAGAGGCCAAACTATGGGTCCAACGGAGGACAAATGGGGGGTCACTCTGGCCCCACCGATGTCAATGCACTAAATGGGCCAGAAAGGAAATTTGACATAACACTGAGGAGAGGAGTGGACAAAGCACCAAGGAAGTTCTCAGATTTGGGAGTGTCATTATCAAATGCACTCGATAGACTGTTAGCGAAGGGGCATCTCCGTCAGTTGGAACCTCGACCCCTACCAAGTCCACTTCTGCCAAATTTCCAAGGGGACCTCTTCTGCAAATTTCATCAGCAGAAGGGTCACTCAACAGATCGGTGTATGAGATTAAGGCACGAAATCCAGAACCTCATTGATAACAAAGTAATTTCAGAACCACCTACCAAAGCTCCAAATGTTACTAGAAATCTGATTCTGAATCATTAAACTGTGCCGCCACCACAGGGCCTTTATCTCTTGGGGATAGAAGAAGCAACCTTCGATCTGTCTAGGCTAATCACTAAAGTCGGGACACCAAGAAAGCCATACCAACTACCAAAGGATTCGACAATCTGTGCTTTGGAGGATCAGCCTGAGAAGAGTGAAATGGGGCAGTCAAACTGGTGGATTCAAAGGAATGACAGTCGAGACGTAAGCCAGGTAGAAGACGATCTTTGGTATGAGAGCGACAAAGAAACAGAGATGGTGGAGGTTACTTTGAAAGTTGGTTCAGAAGTTGACAATCTATGGGCAAGGGAAGAAGTCAGTCATTTAACTCGGTCAGGCAGACATTTTAAACCGCATGAGTTAGAGGAAGAACATCCAGGGAGAGAGTTGGACAAGGGAAAAGGGAAAATGAACGAAGAGGAAGAACAAGACAGGATTCTAAAGCAGATGAAGAAAACTCAGGCCAATATCACCATTTGGGGGTTGCTGATAGCATCAAAATGCCACAGGCAGGTAGTGTTGGACGCCCTAAACCAATCTGATGTTCCCATCAACACAACACCGGAAGATATTGTGGGAATGATTGGCCGAATTCCGACCATGGCTATTACCTTTTCCTCAGATGACGTACCCCCGGAGGACCCATGCTCAACAAACCATTGTACGTCACTGTCGAATGTTTGGGGAACACCGTGACCGCTTGTCTCGTTGACAACGGGTCTGCTCTGAATGTATGTCCCTTTGCCAAACGGATGGGCTTAGATTAATCATCTTTCGTGCCTTCCCAGCAAAAGGTCAGGGCATATGACAACACTCAGAGAGCAGTCATGGGTATCATCTCTCTTAACCTCGTCATTGGACTAGTGGATATTCAAGCCGAATTTCAAATCATTGATATCCCCGCCTCTTTTAATTTATTGCTAGGGAGGCCATGGTTGGATAGCTTGGGTGCCATACCGTCCACCATTCATCAAAAGCTAAAATGTATTTAGAAGAGCAAAGTCTGTGACATTCTTGAGGACAGTTGGGTCTGTTTGTCCAAAGCATCATCGAGCGCACCGGTTCTAGAATTACAGCTATAAGAAGAAAGAGCAAGTATAGGAGGGTTCGAGTTCATCAGCATGCTAGAAGAGGAAAAGTTGAAAAAGTTTCTACCACTCCATTTTGATCAGTATGCCAGTCCATTGGTCACATAGATAATGAAAAAGATGGATTTCTTGCCAAGCATGGGATTAGGAAAGAATCATCAAGGTATGCCTGAATTCCCGCACGTTCCGACTCAGACTCACACTCATGGTTTGGGTTACCAGCCGACAAAGAAGGAATTGAGGGCAAAGAAAAAGACAGCTGATGCACCACTAGATCCCTACCTAAAGACGCTCAACGGATATTTTATGAAGAAAGGAGAAGATTTCCCCTTTTGCGGCTTCCCAGAGCCATGGGTGGACCAGAAAGATAAGTGTTTAAAGCCATGGTTTGAAATCTTCTTTCCCCATGAGTTTTCTGCATATGAAGATTCATACTTGTAGCTACCTACCAAGTCGGTCACTGCCGAGGATTGGATTGGTGCACTAGATGGCTCTGTCATGAAAGATCTGTTGGGCGAAGGGAGCGTAGAAGTCATGAAAGTGGATAATGGGAAGGCCAAGGGTGAATACGTCGAAGGTCTGGTGGAGGAGGCAGCCGAGAGTGGAGAAGATGATGAAGAACAGGGGGAGATCGACAAAGGAAGGGCCGAGAAAGAAGAGATGGAAGAAATTACCAAGACAAGAGATTTGGAAGTATGCTTCATCACCGATCTGGGGGGAGAGAACAAGAGAGAGTGGGTTTTTGAGTCTAGTGATAGGTTTCCCCCACACCCAGAGTCTGTAATGGCCCAAATGAGGCGTCTTTCAATTTCTATGTCTATTGTAATCACTCTGAAGAAAATCAATGAAAGTATGACTGATTCTACCAACTCGAACGCGCTTAATGAATGTGACGAATGTGATGATCATGAAATACCCATTAAATTGCAAAAATTAGTTGAAAAAGAAAAAGAATCTGTATGTAAAATCATTGAGGACACTCTAACAATTAATCTAGGAAATGAAGATAATCCTCAAAATGTCATTATTGGCTCTACACTTGGCAAAGAAGAAAGCAAAGAATTAATCAAGCAATTAAATGAATTCAAAGATGTTTTTGCATGTTCGTATAATGATATGCCAGGCATTGATCCAGAGATAGTCCAACACCACATCCCCATTTTCCTAAATTATAAACCAGTAAAACAAAAATTGAGGCGAATGAGGCCTAAATGGGCACTCAAAGTCAAAGAGGAGGTTGAAAAGTAGTTAAGAGCCGGGTTCTTAATGGTCACCAAGTATACAGGATGGATCGCTAACATAGTGCCAGTCCCAAAAAAGGATGGTCGTGTTAGGGTTTGCGCTGATTTTTGAGACCTAAACAAAGCAAGCCCTAAAGATGATTTCCCTTTACCGCACATCGACGTCCTCTTTGATAACACCGCCGGACATGAGCTTCTGTCCTTTATGGATAGATTCTCCGGCTATAACCAGATCCTGATGGCACCGGAAGATAGAGAGAAAACCACTTTTATCACGCCATAGGGAACATACTGCTATAGGGTGATGCCATTTGGGCTCAAGAATGCAAGAGCAACATATCAGCGGGCCGCTACCACATTATTTCACGACATGATCCATAAAGAGGTAGAAGTGTATGTGGACGATATGATTGTGAAATCTAAGGAGAGGAGAGAACACTTGGAGGCTCTAAGGAAATTCTTCGGGAGGTTAAGAGAGTTTAGAATGAGATTAAACCCACAGAAATGTACCTTCGGAGTCACCACAGGAAAATTGTTAGGGTTCCTTATTACTCAGAGGGGGATCGAAGTAGACCCGACCAAGATAAAAGCCATAGTTGAAATGCAGCCACGCAAAAATGAAAAAGAGCTGAGGGGGTTCCTGGGTAGAATACAATTCATAAGCCATTTTATCTCAAAGCTCACCATGACCTGCGACCCGCTATTTAAATTGCTCAGAAAAGGAGAGAAGTTTGAGTGGGATACCTTGTGCCAGAAAGCCTTCGATAAGATTAAAACTTACCTCCAAAACCCACATGTCTTGTCACCACCCTCACTCGGGAAACCCCTACTACTGAACCTTTCTGTGACCGAGGATTCAATGGGATGCATGTTGGCCCAAGAAGGAGAAGAAGGACACGTAGAAAAGGCCATTTATTATTTGAGTAAAAGGATGACCAGATACGAGTTGAAGTACTCACCCTTAGAGAAAGCATGTTGGGCCTTAGTTTGGTGTACCCGTCGCCTTAGGCATTATATGTTAGCCTTCCCCGTGATCTTAATCTCCCGAATGGATCTTCTCAAATACATGTTTAAAAACCCGCTTTGACCAGTAGGATTTCCCGATGGACCATGATGTTAGCCGAGTTTGATATCAGATATGTCACCTCCAAATCTGTCAAGGGGAGAGCCATCGCCGAGTACCTAGCTGACTTTGCCGTGGAAACTGGGGAGAAAGGAGAATTCAAGTTCCCTGATGAAGAAGTGATGGAGGTAAGGGAGGATTTGTAGAAGATGTATTTCGATGGGGCCGCCAATCAATTAGGCTACGAAGTTGGGGTTATCCTTGTAGCACCTGATGGAACCCCTACCCCATTGGCCGTCAAGCTCAAGTATAACTCAACCAATAACACAGCAGAGTACGAAGCGTGCATAGTAGGAATGGAGGCGGCGCTGGCCTTAAAGGTCGAAAAAGTTGATGTGTTCGGAGATTCCAATTTGATCATATCCCAAGTGCGGGGAGATTGGAGAGTGAAACACGAAAAGCTGAGGCCATACCATGACTATTTGGAGAGTTTGAAAGAACAATTCAAGAAGATATCATTCTACTACCTTCCCCGAGAGGAAAACCAATTGGCCGATTCCCTAGCAACCCTGGCATCAATGATACAGATCCCCTCAGGGGTCACGATGGTCCCATTATCCATAGAAATCTGAAATCAGCCCTCGTTTGAGACAGTCGCGGCCATAGAAGACGAAGGGGAAATACCATGGTATGTGGATGTGTGGATGTTCATTAAGGAAGGAGAATACCCCGATGGAGCCTCTAAAAAAGGACAGAAAGGCGATTCGACGATTTGCCGCTCAATTTGTGATTTATGCAGATAAGCTATGGAAGAAATCCTACTCCGGGTATAATCTGGAGTGCCTATATGGGAAATAAGCTAAGAAAATAATGGAGAAAATACATGAGGGAGTATGTGGACCCCACATGAATGGGCACATGCTGGCAAAGAAGATCATCCGACAGGGGTATTATTGGACGACCTTGGACAAAGATTGTTGTGAATATGTTAGAAGGTGTCACAAGTGCCATATTCATGCAAATCTAATGCACACCCCGCCGTCACAGCTCTATAGCATGACCACCCCTTGGCCATTTTCCGTATGGGGGATTGATATCATTGGTGAGATAGTTCCGAAGGCTTCCAATGGGCACCGATACATAATCGTGGCAATCGATTACTTTACCAAATGGGTAGAGGCAGCCTCGTACGCGACTTTGAAAGCCAAAGACGTGGTGAGTTTCATCGAGAAAAACATAATCTGCAGGTTTGGGGTCCCGAATGAATTTATCTCCGATCATGGCAGTCATTTCCAAGGAGAGGTTATCCCACTCTTAGAAAAGTATAAGATCACTCGCCATCAGTCATCCTCGTATAGGCCTCAAACGAATGGAGTAGTAGAAGCGGCAAATAAGAATGTTAAAGTAATCTTGGGAAAAATGACAGATACGTACAAGGATTGGCATGAGAAGCTGTCATTTGCACTGTGGGGGTACCAGACCTCTGTAAGGACTTCTACAAGAGCTACACCTTATTCACTGGTTTACGGTATGGAGGCCGTTCTCCCAGTCGAAGTAAAAATACCCTCTCTTAGGGTTTTGGCAGAGTGTGAGATCACCGAATTGGAATGGATACGAGGAAGGTATAAGGAGTTAATGTTGCCCGATGAGAAGAGATTGGCCGCAATAAACCATACTCGTGGATATCAGAAGAGAATAACTCGTGCTTTCAACAAAAAGGTCGGCCCAAGGAAGCTTGCTGAGGGTGACCTAGTCCTCAAAGAACTAAAAGTGCCCGTTTATGACCCCAAAGGAAAATTCAAACCCAACTGGGTCGGGCCATACATCATAAAGACTCTCCTCTCTGGAGGGGCGACCTATCTCATGGACCTGGATGGGGTTGAATTTAAGCAACTGATTAACCTCGATTGCCTCAAGAAATACTTTGATTGAAACCGTTTCTTTCAAAGCCTCCTACCTTGATGAACTACGCTTGACCTGATTCCCGTTAGGGGATACATAGGCAACCTACTCGGTTCGGTCAATAAATAATTGCCTGATTGGTGCTTTTCTTTGCAGCCTTAACCCGAACTACTTGGGACCTGACACCCACGTGGGGATAAGTAAGCGAGCTCTCCAAAGCCTTCGGTCCACCATAAAAAAAAAAAAAAAACCTGTGCTAAACTAGGGGCAAACTGGCGTTTGCCCAGAACCACTTCGAAGCCCTAAAACCAGGGGCAAACTTCGTTTACTATCCGAAGAGCCCAGATATCTACCTAAAACCCATCTCTGGATCTCCTGGCTATCAAAATGAGTACTATAAAGAAACAAATGAGAATTCATGGTATAGAAGGAGTAAAGCTTTAAGCAAAAAGCAAAGTAAAGAGCCAAGAAAAGACATTGAAAGGAGAATTTTTCATAAAAGATTAATTGAAGGAGTAAACACTTTGATTAAACATGTTAGAACTTCCCTAAAGATGACAACACTTCTTGAAGAGAAAAAAATAATAAGGAAAATCACATTCAAAAGCGTAAAGGGATAGGCAGGACTTGTCGAAAATTTTTAAGAACTTCGTCCTGTTTGTCTTACTTTCATCAATGCAAGCCTGTCTCTAGATCAATGTTTGAATCTGAAAAAGGTACTCAGCTGTGGGCACAATAGAAGCTGGGATTCTCCGGAAAAGAGCTGAAACCCTGTCATGCCAAGCCTCGATGAAAGCCTTCATAATAGAAGGGCGCAAAGTGGACCCCCTGGTGAAATCAGCAGTCACAGATTCAGTAGTATCCTGTAAAAATCCAAACTAGCGGACCACCCGATCGGGAATGTAGAAAGTAATAGCACGCAAGCCTGGCAGCCAGATGCCAGGTCGCCCAGGAAGACGTACAGCAATAGAGCGATGAATCCACTACGGACAGACCCAGCAGATATCACTTGAAGAGAGACCCTGGAGCCAACCGAGCCATGCATCGGCAGAGTGAAATAAGCTGTGAATCTCCATACGATCGTAAGGAAGTGACCCGCAAAGATGAGAAGGGTGTATAAAGAGGTCCAAACGCTCCATGAACCAAATCTGCAGAACAAAAGGTGCCCCGGCGGACAATATGGCCCCGGTAGCATGAGCATGATCCAGTTCTATCAGAGTCTCGCCGAGAACCAGCATGACTGCACTCTTCATCTCTCTCAAACCGCAGGCAATAGGTATGATAATGTCGGAGGACGACTGAAAGAGAAAGTAAGAAAACATAGCAATCGATAGAGTGCTACGCCGTATAACTTGATACCCGCTGTCGTAAGGGTCCCCAATGAGAGCATAAACCGAGGGAGGCGCTCGAAGTCGACCTGTCTATCATGAATGAAAGAGCCCGCAGCACCGCGGGAAATATGGAGAAGAGCCGCCAAGTCCTGAACATACCCGGCTTGCACCGGAGGAACAGTCAGATCCGCGGAAGGGTCAGTATGAAGGATAGCACTGAACTCTTCAAACAAAGGACAAATCTCTTGATGACTGAAACGGAAGACGTGGAGCGAAGGATCCCAACATTGGGCAGCGGCTTGAAGCAAACTTTTGTTTAGAATCATTCGTCGGAAGGAGAAGAGGTCGTTTAGCCTGAAACACTCGAAGTTAAGCATATCGATATCGGAGAGGGTATCCATCCACGGGAAAAGGATTTGAGAGCTAACGGGGGCCATTTGAGAGAGGGGAGAATGAAAGAAGGTAGTGTTTTGCGGAGTTTTGAAGAAAAGAGGGTATAAATGGAGGTAGATCTGCCTAGAGTCAGGGCGGCACTCAGTAAAGTAGAATGGCACTCGACGAAGTGCCGCGCAGCAGTCCGTGAGTGCCGTTGCGGCATTTGCTAACTGCCGATGCGGCACTCACCGAGTGCCGTTGAGACCTAACTGAGTGCCGTTCTGAGTTTTTCGTTGGCCAGGGTCTATTTGTAACACTTTCAACCCACCTGCAAATAGAAAACTAAATAAAGAACAATAAAACGTGCGCATCATGCAGCACATGCAACAAAGACCAAGCCATGATCGCATACATTCATTCATTTCATTTACTTTCATGTCGCGATAAGAAAAAGAGATCGAAGCATTCAAAATTAAAATAAAGAAGGGACCAAGCTATGGTCCCACATACGGCAGGCAAGAGAAAATGTAAAAGAGGTTTCATCATAATAAAAGGACCAAGCTATGGTCACGCATACGGTGAATGAGCATAATGAAAAGCAGAAAATATAAAAGACATCCAAGTGCCTATCCTACCGGCTATCCTAAAGCCGCCATCAAAATAAAGTGTATATGTATATACAATCGTCTAAATAAAAGTATATATCCTCCCGGAACACTCAAAAGTAAAAAAAAATAATAATACGAAAGCGAGATCAGCCTCGACCCCGGCCTCGAGCCTAGCGGGTCACACGTCTGAGGGGCTCCTCCTCTGACTTTGTCCCGCTCCCGCCGCCCCTGCCTCTACCTCCGCCGTTGCCTCCACCACTACCGCCGCCTCACCCCACGCCTCATCCGGCACCGCCATCTCCAGGGACGTCACTGATAGGAATGTCAAACTGCTGGAGCCGCTGCTGAAGCCGCCCCACCTGCTGGGACAGGACTCTGATCTCCTCCGCCTGAAACGAGAGAAGATGAATCCGGAAAGTGTTGAAAGGACAAATGAAATACTGAGAATAAAAGAATAAAGACCATACCTGGGCCCTCAACTAAGCCGTGGCAGTTGCCAGAGCTCCCTCGGCCTAAAAAACAAGAACCAAGATAAAGATTAGTAAAAGGAGAAGTGATCAAAGTCAAAGTGAAAAGCGAGAATAAGTTTCGTACCATCCACTCTCGTCCAAGGACCCACTGCCGCACACTGTGGGCGTACGCTAAGCCCTCATCCGCATAAGCACGAGGGACGACCTCGTAATGAAGAGGAATAGTGGGGACCACCTGGGAGAATCGGGGAATCGTCATCAAAAATGGCTCGCCGAACGAGACGGTATACATGGTCCAATCCCACTCAGGTAAGGCGGGAGGACGAGTAGTGGCAGGGACGGGCTGCAAACAAGATATAAGCATAAATAAAGAGTAAAAAGAAAATCATCAAAGATTGAAGGAATCTTGTACTCACCTGAGTCACTTCCATCAGAGGAAAGTTCGGCATCAGCTTAGCAGCACAGAAAGCTGCGTATCCTGTGGGAGGCTCCAAGAAGCCGTGAATACCTAAGCTGGCCAGGGCAGTCGTGAGCTCGCTACCCTGAAGCATATCTGTGGCTCTCATATAAACTGGAGGAGGGTGTGGCATGAAAAATCCCGGAGCCGCCAGTGACTGCCTAGTCACCCTCTCTCCTAAATACCACGCCTGGGCCTCCGGCCTATCCATAAGCTGCCTCATCGGATCCCATTCGCCCGACGCCTGAACCCTCGCTGAAGCCTCGGGAAGCACCCTGAGCCATGGCTGCCATCGAACATGCTGCTCCCTCAGGTTTATCAGGAAGTTCCTGAATGAAATAAAATCGTGCGCCCCAGTCTTCCTCCCGAGCCTGTCCTTCACCCATTTTAGCCCCTGGGGCATGATGAGGGCGTCGGCAGCACGTGTCTCAGGGGACATCATGCGGAAGTACTCGTTGGACCAAATCTGCAATGAATAAAAAAGAAAGAGGTCATGAGTCTCACAGTTTAAATAATCATCCGAAAGCATAATAATTATTGAAATGGAAATTAAAAGAAAGGACGTACCTCCCACGCCCTCCAAAAATAGCCAGTAGAAGCCGGCCTGTCCCGAGAGATCTCTCCCATATGCTTGTATAGGATGACTAATCCTGTACCAGCCCAATCGTACTCATGAATCTGGTCCATGCGCTCCAAAGAGGATACCACGGTGACGGAGAACCGATCGCCCTTGGTGCTCAACAGGGAGCACCCCAGCATGTACATCATGAAGCCCCGAGCCATCTACTCATCAGTAAAGTCCGGTTTACCCTGGAATGTGTCCATAAACCACATGGCTGTGACCAAGGGCTCCTCCAAAATTGCTCCAAGCAATGCCTCCACCTGGTCCCACTCTCTGGTCACATCCAGGTACCGTAAGGGCTCTCCCCCGAATGGAATCCCCGTAATCATGCTGAAGTCTAGGGGAGTCATCGTCGTCTCCCCAAAATCAAAGTGGAAGGTATTGGTGGTATCCCACCACCTCTGTGCCAGCGCATGGATCTGTCGTAGGTCGTTGGAGCTCTTCGTCAAGAGTTTGACGAAGTCCCCAAAACTGGCATCACTGACGAACCCCTGTACAGTCTCGCTCAACTCTCTATACCACTCGAAGCCATGAGCTAGGCTACCATGCCCCTTCAGCACCTTGGGCTGCAACTGCAAGAAAGAACCACAAGTTTTAGTGTTAGTAATTAGATAAAAGAGAACAATAAAATATATATATATATATAAATAATAAGCAGGTGATAATAAGGACATAGAGAAAAGCGACATGAGAATGAATAAAAAAAGGAGAGAGAGAAAGAAAGGGAAAATCTGCAAATATTCATAGAAAGTTTCACAAGCATGGCACTCATTCATATAAAGCTTAGTGGTCTTTCACAGAATAATAAAAGAAGTGAAAATGTTCAAAAGTACTGGAGAGATTTCAAGAAAGAAAGAGAGAGAGGGGTTCGTCCATATTTTTGAAATATATGTGTATATAAACTTGTGAAAGTTCAAAAAAAAATTAGGTTTGAAAGAAGCATAGTTTCAAAGAGAAGTATATGATCACAAGCATTCAGAATCAATTTGGAATAATAAAAGAGGGTTTGGAACACTCAAGAAAATTCACAAGTATAGGGGAATGTTCAGGATTTCAATTAAAACGCGTTGCATTAGTAAATCTTGAGAGAAATGGGAAGGAAAATTTGCAAGCATTAGGTTCTTTATTCACAAGAGGTGTTTGAAATTTTGGTTAAACACAAATGGCATTCAAAAGTCCTTGAGAAAGTCGAAAGAAAAATAAGGGAATTGATACAGGTGGAACACCCGAAAGTTCAACAAACATGAAAAAAAATAAATAAATTATGATTTGTCGGGCATGATATTCATAAAGTTCATGGAAATGCAAAATCTTGAATAAAGTACGCATGAAAACACTACAAGCATGGCGTTTGCATTTGCAATGAGACATTCAAAGTTATGATTCATTTTACATTCATAAAGTTCTAAAAGAAGAAAATTGAAAAGAAAAGAGGGAACGTTTACCTCGCGCTTAAACGTGCGGGCAGATAGATGCGCGTCCGGGTCCCGGAGCAAGACTGTGGCGTCAGGATGATGAGTGGCCGTATACTTGGCCTTCTTCTTTCTCCCCGAACCGCTCGCCATAATCTGTCAAAGAGAGAGAGAGAGATCCGCGCGCTAAAATCATAAAAAAATTCAGAAAAAGAATGAAATAAAAGAGATTAATTGAGTTCTGATCGTGAGAAACTAACCTGAGAGGCCCGGTAGATCAATCCAAGCAAGAAAAGAGAAGAGGAAAAATTTTCTCCAGAGAGATTTCGGGTTAGAGAGAGTTGAGAGAATGAAACGAAATGTAACAAAACTGGCGGTTTAAGCCACTGCCGCTCAAATCGCGGCACTTGATTTTCGTGCCCGGCAGTCTATGAACTGCCGCGCGGCACTCGCTGACTGCCGGAACGGCACTCCGTGAGTGCCGCACGGCAGTTACGGACTGCTGCGAAAAGTCGCGTGTGCCGCGGTTAAGTCGGTTCAAAGACCCTTCATTTCCCCCCCAAGGATTCAAATCAGGTCCCGAAAACTGAACTTGAGCCCCCCAAAATTTGCCCTCATTGCACTTTTGGTCTCCGGGGTCATTTTTAGGCTCAAATCGGTTACAAATTTCAAAATTTTAAAATAAATTTGTGCCCGTGGGCCCAGTTTTTTGAAAATTAAGATAATTCGAGCTTGTGGGCCCGGTCTTTGAAAACTAAAATAAATTTGTGCCCGTGGGCCCGGTTTTTTAAAAATTAAGATAAATTCGAGCGTGTGGGCCCGGTCTTTGAAAACTAAGATAAATTCGAGCTTGTGGGCCCGGTTTTTGAAAATTACGATAAATTCGAACCTGTGGGCTCGGTTTTTGAAAATTAAGATAAATTCGAGCCTGTGGGCTCTAGATTTCGAAAAAAACTAGAATAGATTTGAGCCTGTGGGCTCCGAAGTTTTGATTATCTCGTTTTGGAATATAACAAATTTATATCCTCGATCCTCGTAATGAATTTACGTCGATCCTTTATCTTGAGAATGTAACGAATTTACTTTCTCGGTTCTCGCAACGAATTTGCGTTAACCCCCTGAGAATATAACAAATTTATATCATCGATCCTCGTAACAAATTTATGTCAATCCTTTATCTTGAGAATGTAACGAATTTACATTCTCGGTTCTCGCAACGAATTTGCGTTAACCCCCATTCTGAGAAAATAACAAATTTATATCCTCGATCCTCGTAACGAATTTACGTCGATCCTTTATCTTGAGAATGTAACAAATTTACATTCCCTGTTCTCGCAACGAATTTGCATTAACCCCCGTTTTGAGAATATAACAAATTTATATCCTCGATCCTCGTAACGAATTTACGTCGATCCTTTATCTTGAGAATGTAACCAATTTACATTCTCGGTTCTCGCAATGAATTTGCGTTAACCCCCGTTCTGAGAATATAACAAATTTATATCCTCGATCCTCGTAACAAATTTACGTCGATCCTTTATCTTGAGAATGTAACGGATTTACATTCTCGATTCTCGCAATGAATTTACGTTAACCCCAAAATTGAATCAAAAGCACCTTCATGACCCCATAACAGATTTTGCATCGTCAAGAATCAGGTAATCTTCTCTAACTAACGCGTCACGTAATGTGCGTCATACGTAGAGAAGACATGATAAGCATGATGCTTACATAACCAGTCCTATTCAGGAATTACCATTACATAGCATGCGCATCACGATAGGATAGGTGCATCCATCCGTGTGACTACTTGCGTTTGTGTGTGTTTGACCCCGTGCCCGAACTACGCTTTGGTCTGATTCCTGATCGGATACGTAGGCAGCTCATCATGGAGCACGACTAATTAGAATTCCTCCGCGCGCTCGCTTCTTTTTGCAACGCATTTTGTTTTTTCCTTTAATCTGACAGTTTGGTCAAAGCCCTGTCTTCACACAGGCTTCGACGTTCGCTTGCGGTTTGCGTTGTCCACAAGCTCCATCGAAGAGGGGCAAACTGTAGACACCCCAATTTTGACCAAACGTCGAATTTAGGAGAGTGTCACCTCCATATCCGATGATGACAAGGACCGAAAGATTCGAAGTGTTCGAAGCTCTTCAGAGAGTTCTCTAAACGCGGTAAAATTTTCATAGGAAAATAAATACCGGGTATTCGGGAGAATTTAGGAGTGAAAACATCACATTTGGCAAAGATCCCCGAAAATAAGTTTTTTTGGAGAAAAAGGAGAAAAGAAAAGACCTAAAAAGGGGAAGTTCAACAGAAACCAGCACCCGAAACTTTTTACGACACTCAATAAGTGTCGTACGGCAGTCACAGAATACCGGGCCGGCACTTTCTGAGTGCCACCGACAATTTCTAACTGCCATTTGCTTTTAAAATCCGTATTTTGTGGTACAATACGTATATGTATGCGGATAAAAACAAAAAACTGATAAAGTAAGGTTGACAAAAATGCGGCAATCAATAATTTGGCGCGGCACTTACTGAGAGCCGCGCGGCAGTCATGGAATGCCGCCGCGGCTTTCACGGAATGCCGCAGCGGCATCCACTGATTGCCGCAAAGGATTTTTGACTGCCGCCTTCTGCAGCAGTCTGTCTATTTTCAGGAAGTACGTATTGTACCACCAAATGAGACATTTACACCTGTCTTTTACTCTGAATTCACAAAGAATACTTGGTAATTTTGTCTATAAAAGAGGGAGGATCTTCCTTGGAAAAAAAAACAAGAAGTAGCTACCACTATACTAGCACATATTTGAGAGAGAAAAGAGAGAGTTTTAAAAAAAAAAAAACTAGAGAGAAGAGCTTGGAAGATCTTCAAAGGAAAGAAGCTTTGACGATAGTTTGGAGGTGATCCTCTAACCATAAGTTGTTTTCCTTCATTCTTTTGGACTCCTAATCTTAAAACTACTTGGTCTTTTGATTAACCTTTTTAGAACTTTTATTAAGGAACTTGCAAGCTTTAATTGCCTTTTTTCTTTTAGTTCCTTCTTTTCTTCCTCTTTGTTTATACTCCTCTCTTGAGATTCTTGGAAGTCTTCCATACTTCACTTGAATCTTCCATACTTCACTTGAAATCTTCCATACTTCCCTTGATTCCATGTAAGCTTGTGCTCCCCCATGAGAGTCAAGGTTGATCATCCTTTATATAAGAGTAAGTAAATGAATCTAAACCTCCACCATGGTTTGGGATTCCTTAACTTAAGGTTTCATGGAATCCCCTTCCATATTCCTTGAAAACCTATGAGTATTAGCTATGTTTGTTTAAGGCTCATGAGTATTAGTCATATTTTCATCTCCAATGACCATCAAGTGGTAGGAGAAGGTAGTTTGAGTCTAAGCCCATCTCCATGTTTAGATTCATTATCTTGAGATTTCATGAAGTCTATTCATACTTCACTCGAAATCTACAAACATAGAGGTCTTTAGCCTCCAATGACCATCAAATGGTAGGAGAAAATAGTTTAGTTTAAGTCCAACTTCATGGTTTAATAGTTGGGGTTAACAAATAAAAGTTGAACTTGATAATGAAATAGTGGGTTCATAAACCGGTTTTGATCAAATATTTTTAGTTCGAAATCAGACCGTTGAAACTGAATGAAACCAACGGGAAAGTGTCAATAACACAATGTTTTACGACTGTAATTTTTGTTTTAAGGAGATTTTATGTTTAAAATGGATTGGTCATGAGTTTTGTAAAGTCACTACAATCTGTCCAGAGTTTCAGAACAGTAACACTCTTTTGAAATAAGTAAATCAGAACCTTAATAAAGTATTTATAACCCAAAATAACTTTTTCTAAGTAGATTAATGTGTTAGGAAGTCACCCTAAAAAGAATAAAGCACTTCTGATCTTTTTGCTATTTTTAGAAAATCGTGCAAGAACTCTAGACAGAAGGTTGTAGAATGCTGAGTGATGTCTGGTTTTTGTCCAATTCCTGGAGATCCAACCGTTGAAACATTGATTTCTTTTTTGGGTTAAACAATAGACACACAGGCATCTTGTGTCCAAAATTCATCAAGATCAAACCATAGGAACCATGCTTTGTATTTCCTTAAAGTTATGATCTGCTCCCAGCAATTTTCAGAATTCTGCAATAGTTCTAATAATCTTATGAATAATGGCTTAGATGATATTTTCATGAGTTAAGGGTCAAACCATGTTTCAATAATGATTAGTTAAGCTTGAATTCAAAGTTTAAATGACCTAAATCACCGAGTATTTCACCATTTATTCTTGTTCATGTACATATTCATCCATATGGCTTGACACTTGTAATTAGGACTTAGTTGCTTTAGATTTAATTACATTTGATAGATTTAAGCTAGAAATTCAGGATTGTTATTTCTAACTTCGTATCTTGTATAGCATGTGGACTAGCCCTTTGTTTTGCAGCGCTATTAAGGTATGACTTCTTGAATCCCTCTTTAGTTTATTTTAATTTATTGATTTTATCAATTTTTCAACCTCGTGCGCTACACATTAGAATTAAGATTTTGCCTTACATGTATATATGTGGATTAGAGACTCTTTTCCTAGGTTTTATTTAATCGCATGCATTGCACGTTTAATATTCGCAGCTTGATCCCGGGTAAGTTCTTTTGTTCTTTATTGCATATCATGTCGCTTGCTACTTGAATTACGTGGCTTTTGAATGATATTTTGTAAATTGTTA
The DNA here is from genome assembly GCA_033977485.1 of Hydrangea macrophylla. Classification (NCBI taxonomy): domain Eukaryota; kingdom Viridiplantae; phylum Streptophyta; class Magnoliopsida; order Cornales; family Hydrangeaceae; genus Hydrangea; species Hydrangea macrophylla. Next base: position 56,663,043 of record CM066996.1, read on the forward strand.
ATTTTATACCATTTTGACATGATTATGTAATGTATACATATATCTATGTATTAGTTGAGGGCATACTTAGATTAGTAATTCAATTAAAAGGATGTTAAGTAGAGGCCTATCACGAGATAGGATGAGAAGGGGTGTTTTAGTCAAGTGGGCTCCTTCCCTTCTCATTCCATAATCCCCGGACCGAGTTAATCTTTGGTTTCGCAAAAGATCAGTTTCCTTTTGAAATGGTTTCTTAGTTTTCCTTTGAAAAATTAAGTGGCGACTCATTTGTTTTGAATTTAAAATTTTAAAAGAACTTTAAAGGAAAAGCTGTGGGTAAGAAGATTGCGATATCCACAAGCGCTCGAGCTTAAGAGAAGCTTAAGCTGTAGAGCTCGAGACAGTCAGAGCGCTCAAGCCTATTAGACCCCAGAGCTAAAGCACTCGAATAAAGTGGAGCGCTCGAGTAGAGAAGATTCCCCCAGAGCGCTCGAGCTTGATAGTATACTTATGTGTTGTTTGTTTTACATGATATGCTTATGTTGTGACCTGCTATACTTTTTACTTCATTATGCGTACATTCTGCATACTTAGTAGATATGTTGTACCTTGTTCCCGGAGTTATGATTATAGCATACTTAAACTTATTATACTTCCTGCTTTAACATGTTGTACAATGAATCTACCGTCCATGATATACTTTGATGATAACCATGCTTTAGTAGCTTATACATTATATATGACATATGTTACCTATCACATAAGGGTTAGAGTCGTGATGTCAAGACGACATTCATGTAATAAGTGTCGACGGTCATAGAGAACCAAGTCAGAGCATGTGAAGTATGTATGGTCAATGTAGAGATCCGAGAGTTGTATTGTTGTGAGTCAATATTGTCAAATGGTATTACAATTTCTCATGTCAACGATGATTGCTACTGCAGCCATGGAGAGGAAAGTTAACAACGATAGCAAAGTAACCATGTTGATGGAAGTTAGTCGAGTCGTGAATAAACACGGATAGCTTGTAAGGTGAAATTACTACTGCGGCTGCAGATAGCCAACCAACGATAGTAAAGTAACCGTTTTCCAAATTGGCGACAATATTCATAAGGCAAGGTTTCGAGGGTCTAGAGTAAATGGTTAGCTTGTAAAGCTAGATTACTACTGTGGTCATGGAGAGGTAACCAACGATAGTAAAGTAACCATACCTCAACCAAACTGGGCGAGATACTCTAAGCAAACGATGTTACACTGGTAATGTAACAAGAGATAAGTGAGTCGTGGGTGAGTCGAGTGAAGTCAAGTATATCGATGATGCATAGTTCACGCACGTTCTAATATTCGTTCATTAAATTATTATACCTAGTTGCCATTATAATCGAATATATGTATTTATTAGGAGTATTCAGTTAGGATGCTCAGTTAGCTTTTATTAAAGCTAACGGCATATTACGCCCTGGGCATTCCCACATCCAGATTTCACAGGATGTGATTATGTAGAAGAAGGCTATCAGGAAGAAGCCTACGAAGAGGAAACCAACAACGAATAAGGCCATGACTATGCCAGTTGAAGGTGCGGCCTCAAGTGCGAAGACTTCGTTGTTCAAATATAGATTTTGTCCTTTATACTTGTAAATTGGTGAAACGCCTTATTTCAATGATCTCACACTTTCTTTTATCTTTATATACACATATGTAATCGACGTTAAACACCTTAATCTCTTTTGTTCTTTTATCATTTTGAAACTACAAACTCCGATAAAATAGTTAGTATCTTTTGATGTTATATTCAAGTTACGCTTTCGCTTAAGTTACTCTTATGTTATTTAGTGTGTTCATGGAGAATCGGTTAATGTAACTAGTCATTGCTTACGGATCTGGAAAGGAAAATTTGATTTTGTCCTAATTTCTACTACTTCGGATTGTGACAGGATTTTTGGTATCCGAGCACTAGGTTTACTTTGTGCTCGCTGATTGTCCTATATATTTAGGTTATGAACCTTTAGATATTTTGGATTAGTGCTCACACTAAGATAGTTTTTTTTGTTTGATAGGTAGCATGGATATGACATATGTCCCAAATGCACTTGGAGAACACTACATTTATGTAGACCATATAGAGTCGGCAGACCTGGCATACTTTCTTATGAGGATTCGGGAGAGAGCCATAAGAAACACAGAGGATTTATGGTATGACCTGCACATGGTAGGGATTGACGATCCTAATTTTCTGCGTAGTGAGGCCATCTACCATGGGGATACTATAGGATGCATTCAGGCAGAATCGGTAGAGATGCTGCAAGACCACCGTGCTTACCAGAGGTTGATCTTGGCAGTTAGGATATACCCCCGCCACTACTGGTAAGACCACCCCCGTAGTCACTAAAGGAGGAAGAACTCCCAGCTGCAGACCTTATATTACCAAAGGGAGAGTCTGATGAGGATTAGGATCATAAGAAGGAGCCCGATATGGCCCCACCACATGAGGACCCTAAGGAGGACCCTAAGGAGGATTTGATGGATGATTGAGACGATGACGAGGAGCTTGAGATGGTACCAGCAGAGAAAGAGCTAGTGGAGATGAGGATGATGATGAGGAGTCCGAGGTAGCCCCATGAGGACAAACCAGTTGTTGAGGATGAGGATGTTGAGGAGGCTCTAGTGCAGTTTGTGGTAGGCCCACCTCCTTGGTGACACTTTGGAATAGTGGAAGAGACGGTGGTGGATGATGAGGCTGTAGTGGAGGACGACGACATAGACATTGATGAGGATATGGATGACGGGATTGAGTTCGACACATACGTTGATTGGGTGCCACCTGAGGAGATCACTAGCAGGGATGATGCTCCGTCTCCAGAGTTCGATGATGATGACGACTATTGGAACAAAGATCGCAAGACCCATAGGAGTTGGATTAGGACTTGTAGGCCTTAGTCTTTAGCTATGATATATTAGAATGGGCTAGTAGCCCCACCATTTATATGTATTGATGTACTAACTCTGGCTAGTAGCCCTATCTTTTATAAGATGCATGTGTTAGGGTAATATTTCCATTATTTTATCCATGCATTCTAAATGTTTTAAACCATCTCTGTAACCTGTGACTATTAATGAAAGCTATCTTTTAGTATGTACTGTGTTCCAATGATCGCGACGTTTTAAATTTTGCTACTTTATTAAATTCATATTTTGGTATATCATGCCTTAGTAATAATTGGTAGTTGAGTGACATATGCTGGTAGGTAACCAATAGATGTCTATATAGATACCCAATCGCATTGCATCGATGGCAGGGAGACCAACCCATAACCGTCCTGCCGAGCAAATTAAAGCTGCACCCCTAGCTACTGAACCGACTGGTATGTTTGAGGCCTTTTTGTGAAGGTTAGGCGTATCAACAATAACAATAAAACGCGACAACGGCAATGGCAGTAACCACGTACCACCTCCAAGGCCTTTAGAAGATCGAGTAGTAGTACGTTTTTGTCAATAAACTGTTTATGGGTACAAACCTGCTAACCATGCATCGCATGAAACATACATAATTAGAAGAATTTAGGAAAAATGATAATTCTTATTGCATACATTCCCATGTATATAACATAACAAGGAGCAATTAAAGGAAAGAAAATAAAGTCTTAATAAAAGAGAAATTAAATATGTAACCATGACCAATAAAGACAAAAATTAAATCTCCTAAAATATCCTAATAGATTAATATTTCCAACACTCCCCCGCAAACTGAAGGTTGTAATAAACCACAGAAGCATTGAATGATAAGGTTACAACAAGATTGTACATATATGAAAGTTGGGAAGAGTGGGAAACACCATCCACCAATAGTGGGTGAGACTATGGGAATAAAAAAAAGGGCCAACTTCTTGTTCAAACAAGTAACAGTGGTTGCAACAATAGACCCAAATCATGAAGAGTTTGAGACACCATAATATACTCCATCACTCCCCATCAAAAGGCTAGATGAAGGCAGAACAATGCCCAAATGGCGCTTGCCTAGGCCTGGACAGGACCCGTAGGTGCTAGACGAGCCCCGTAGGAGTTGGTCAGAGGCTAGACAACGCCCGTGGGGAATAGTGAAGTTGGCGCAGGGAGGGTCATCAAAATGAAGCTTCAAGCCGAAATCAAAGCGAGGTCCGACGGGCGACGAGTCACCACCCGTCGAAGGTGGAAGAAGGGAAACAATGTCAAAATCAAATTTGGCTCTGATACCATGAAGAATTTAGGAAAAATTATAATTCTTATTACTATCCATTTCCATGTATGTATAACATAACAAGGAACAATTAAATGAGAGAAATAAAAGAAAACAAAGTCATAATAAAAGAGAAATTAAATAGGTCAACATGGCCAATAAAGATAAAATAAAATCTCCTAAAATATCCTAATAGATTATTATTTCCAACAAAATATAAATTACATATATAAATAAACTAATCAAATGTCTACAAATAGTAATTGTAAGCTAAATAGTTTGAGGGCATACCCATCAAACTCTAACAGATATTAGGGGTCAATTTTTCAATAACACGAAATGATATTTTATTTTCTCACTATATTCCTTGGCGAATAAACAAAGCAAAACAATATTTTCTTTGCGTTTTCTATTATCTTTCCCTTATTAAATCTATGAACTAGACAGAGCCTAAGTAATCCTACTACAAATTTACAATGGGAATAACCCTACATATCATAGTTTTCTAAATAGAACCCGGCATTAAACGGACTAGAGGACTGGTTGAACAATTTATTGGTTCAACCGGTTGATCAACCGGATTAATAATTGTTAGAAATAGAAACTACAAATTAAAAAATATATGAAATCGCCAATAAATATTTGAGAATGGAAGCTCAGAAACTGTAGCAAAAGTAATAATTCAAAACCAAACTAGATAAGGGAATTTTTTTTTTCTTCTTCAATCTTAACATCCCATGCATCTCTAATCTATTCCTTCAATTTTTTTTTCTTTTTTAAACCAAGTAGTGGGTGTTAGGTATGAAAGACACTTTAAGATTAACTCTTAAAGTGATATCAAACAGACCACAAAAAACTGCTACTGTTTTGCATTCAAATCACCACAAAAATACATATAACTCTCATGTAATTCAAGACAAAAAAAACCAAACAATTACCAACTTAGCTATAAAGTTTCAGTAAAAAAAACACACCAAGCAACAAGTTGATTCTTCACTTGTAGCAGTCTCAAGAGCTTCGGCTCTCTCTCTTACACTCATTTGTTTCTTTTTTTTTTGTTTTCCAGCACCTTCTCTTACTTTCTGATTTTTTTTTTTCATACAAAAGACATCCTCAGTTTTTTTTTTTTTTTTTTAAAACAGCAGCCCCCAAAAAAAGAACTAACTAGAAGCCCACAAAAAAAAACTTACACAAAAGGACACAAGAAAAACATAATTACAAAAGAACCCAAAAGCAAAATGTGAAATACCCAAATTGGGTTTATATTTCTAACATCCCCCCTTAAACCCAATTTCCATTGAAGTACTTGTCAATTCTAGCATTCCAAGCTCGCGGCGCTTGCTTTAACCCATATAGAGCCCTTTTCAATTTGTACACTTTATCTTCATGACCCTTTTTGACATACCCCAATGGTTGTTCGCCATAAATATCTTCTTCAAGAACACCATTCAAGAATGCCGATTTCACATCAAGTTGGTAAATCTTCCACTTATGTTGAGCGGCTAAAGAAACCATCAATCTAATGCTTTCCAAGCGAGCGATGGGAGCGAATACCTCTCCAAAATCAATTCTGGCCCTTTGCTTGTATCCTTTGGCAACCAACCTTGCCTTATATCTCTGTACTTCACCATTTGAGTTTTTCTTTATCTTATAGACCCACTTCACTCCAATAGCTTTGTGACCCTTTGGAAGAGTTGTCAATGCCCAAGTATCATTCTTTACAATGGCTCCAATTTCTTCATCCATCGCATTTTCTCCTCTTGAATTGCTTCTTCAAAGGACAAAGGATCGGAATCCATAAAAAAACAAAACAAGTTCAACTCACTTGGATCATTCTCAGTAACTTCATAGATCTCTTCCAAGCTTCTCATTTTTCTTGGCCTTTCACTTGAACTTTCACCCGATGATGATGATGATGGTGATAATGAGTCTCCTCTACAAGATGAGAGGGACCTACGTGGTGGTGTTTGTGGCTCTCTTTCAACTTCACTTTGCTCTCTTTCTACTTCTTCTTCAAGTACAAGTTCAACTTCATTGGCGGTTTTATTTTCCTTCCAATCCCACATTTCTTCTTCTTCAAAAATTACATCTCTACTCATGATAACCTTCTTTGTTATGGGGTTAAACAACTTATACCCCATAGTTCTATCACCATAGCCAAGAAAAATGCACTTCTCACCCTTGTCATCAAGTTTTGTTCTTCTTGCTTCCGGAAGTTTAGCATAGGCAACACACCCAAAAATTCTAAGATGCGCAACACTTGGCTTGTAGGAACTCCAAGCCTCCTCCGGTGTCATCAATTGCACACTTTTAGTAGGACATTGATTTAACAAGTACACGGCACAAGCAACGGCTTCAGCCCAAAAAGCTCTAGGCAATCCCTTTCCTTTCAACATGCTTCTAGCCATATCCAAAATGGTTTTATTTTTTCCTTTTGGGCAACTCCATTCAATTGAGGTGTGTAGGATGGTGTTACTTGATGCACAATACCATGCTTTTTGCAAAAAAGCTTCAAACATATCGGAAGTATATTCGCCACCTTGATCTGATCTCAACACCTTGATGTAGTACCCACTTTGCTTTTCAATTTGAGACTTGAACTCTTTAAATACTCCAAACACTTCGGATATCCTCTTTAGAAAATACACCCAAGTCTTCCGGCTAAAGTCATCAATGAAAGTAAGGAAGTATCTATTGTTCCCATTTGATATAGGCTTCAAGGGACCACAAACATCTGTGTGTATAAGCTCCAACGGATTTGACGCTCTCCATCTTACTTGCTTGGTGAAGTTCATCCTACGATGCTTGCCAAGAATACACCCTTCACACACTTCATGTGGATGATCAATATAAGGCAGCCCCTTGACCATATTTTTGCTTGCAAGAAGTTTTAAACCACCAAAATTAAGATGCCCAAGCCTTAGGTGCCACAACCAAGACTTGTCTTTCACAATAGCATTCAAGCATTTAATAGAACCATGTTGTATGTCTAAAGAAAACATTCTATTTCTTGACATTTTCACATTAGCAATCACATTTCCATAGGCATCTCTAATTGTAAGATATAGATTTTTCATGCAAATATCATATCCTTTTTCTAAGAGTTGTCCCAAACTCAAAATATTATTTTTCATATCTGAAACAAAATAAAGATCGGAAATATAATCATGATTTCCATTCTTGAGTTTAATAAGAATTGTACCTTTGCCTTTCACTGGAATCTTAGAAGAGTCGCCAAAAGTAACGTTGCCTTGCACCGCTTCATCAAGTTCTATAAACATTTGCTTCTTGCCACACATATGATTGCTTGCACCGGTATCAAGAAACCACACATTGCTTTGATCATCGTTGTTCCCGTTGAAAGCCAACAACAAGGTAGGTGCGACTTCATTACTCTTTTTCTTCACAAAATTCGCATACTCACCAACTTCATTGCTTATTCTTGTTCGACATTCATTGCTATAATGCCCAAGCTTGTGACACTTATCGCACTCCACATTCCTCTTGTCATAGCCTTGCCGATTGTAGGGACGATGAAAGTTACCTCTTTCTCTTGAAGGAAATGAATTTTGATTTCTTCCACCACTGTTGAAGTTGCCTCTTCCTCGTTTACCTCTATTTCCATAGCCTCTTCCCCGATCATAACCTCTTCCACTGTTTACATAGCCTCTTCCACGGCCTTCATAGCCTCTTCCACTTTGAGATCCCTCACCACGTGAATCCACTTTTTTTTTCTTTCAAAGAAAGCTTTGATTGAAGAGCTTGCTCTAGAGAGGTTGAGAATCTCTTGTTAATTCTTTTCTCATTGACTTCAAATATTCCCATCAATTCATCCATCATCATTGTCTTTAAATCTTTTGACTCCTCAATGGCTACAACCACGTGATCAAACTTCGGAGTTAGAGTTCGCAAGAACTTTTCCAAAATTGTCACATCATCAATTATCTCACCGTACCTCCTCATTTGATTCACAACGGACAAAGTTCGAGAGAAGTACTCGGAAATTGACTCGGTTTCATTCATAAACAAACATTCAAATTCACCTTGTAGTACTTGAAGACGAACTTTTATAGCTCTATCAACACCTCTATAAGAATTCTTGAGAATTTCCCACGCTTGTTTGCAAGTGGTGGCAGAGGAAATTTTTTCAAAAGTGACTTCATCAATTCCTTGGTAAATCAAGAACAAAGCTTTATGGTCTCTCTTTCTTGAATCTTTAAGAGTGGTCTTTTGAGTTTTCGACAACCTCTCTTCTTCTTGTGGAGAGCTTGGTACATCATATCCCTTTTCAACTAAATCCCATAAATCTTGTGAGATTAACAAAGACCTAATTTGAATGCTCTATTTTTCATAATTATCCTTACCCAACTTAGGAAATTGGGGTTGAAACATGTTATTCATAGTGTCAGCTCTAAGAGGCAATTTCACAAACACCTTACAAGCTTTAATTTCTAAGTTCAAACCCCAAATATAAAGCCCTAGCTCTGATACCAGATTTGTTAGGTATAAAAGACACTTTAAGATTGATATCAAACAAACCACAAAAAACTGCTATTGTTTTGCATTCAAATCACCACAAAAATATATACAACTCTCATGTAATTCAAGACAAAAAAAACCAAACAATTACCAACTTAGCTATAAAGTTTCAGTAAAAAAAACACACCAAGCAACAAGTTGATTCTTCACTTGTAGCAGTCTCAAGAGCTTCGGCTCTCTCTCTCACTCGTTTGTTTCTTTTTTTTTTTTTTTTGTTTTCCAGCACCTTCTCTTACTTTCTGATTTTTTTTCCTACAAAAGACATCCTCAGTTTTTTTTTTTTTTTTTTTTAAACAGCAGCCCCCAAAAAAAGAACTAACTAGAAGCCCACAAAAAAAAACTTACACAAAAGGACACAAGAAAAAAATAATTACAAAAGAACCCAAAAGCAAAATGTGAAATACCCAAATTGGGTTTATATTTCTAACAGTGGGTTTCCAGTCTGTAGCTCTCTGTTTCACTTTGTACATATTATCATAATTGGACATCAGTAGTAGTTTATACTTATAGAACGTTTGTATAACATAAGAATAAGTTTTGTGGCTCAAATAATCGTTTGTTTGTGTAGTCAGGGGCGGATTCATGTGCAAGGTTTGGGGGCTTAAACTTACTCTAGATTTTTAGAAAATTATACATTTGAACTAAAAAAATTATTTTATAGTTAAGGCACTCTGAAAAATATAAAAGTCTATCTTGGCATTATAATTTGTTATATTAGGTTCAAAATATACACATTATATGTATAAATAGGTTCAAAAGCCCCCCTAACATTATAAATTTATCATATTAGGTTTAAAATATACAAAATATGTATAAATAGGTCCAAAATTGCTCTCTAACATTATAAATTTGTTATGGGGCATTTACCAAAAAGGACATCAGTACACTATTTATTAAGCTAAAGTACAAATTAGAAAGTGACTTAACAAAAAGGACAAAAAGTTGACAGTTGGTGCTCGCACGGTATAAGTGCGCGCACCATAGAATCTCAATCACAACCACCATCACCTCACGCGCCCCCACGCACGCGGCCACGCGCCCCCACGTGCCCATCTTTTCCAAAGGCTGCTCGCACCGTGCGAGCAGCGTACCGTAGTATTTCTAATTTCGAAAAATGTTTTTAAACTTTAAACATCCATAACTTTTGACCTATAACTCCATTTTTCGCAAATTTATACCGTTGGAATCGTGTCGACGAGAGCTACAAAACTGGTACCATTGTTGATATGTTTTGAGAAAAAAAAAATTTCCTGTTTTTATATACATGAATAATAAGTGAAATTTCACTTGATATACATAAAATATTAAGTGAAATTTCACTCAATTCTAGAGCTTTTAAAAGCTCTCCCAAAAAATCCCTAAGTTCAATTTTTGCAAAGCTCATAAACTAGTTACCAAATGAATTAACATGAAATTGTGTTTTAAAAAAGAAGAAGCACCAAAATGGGGGCCAAACTAAGCCTTAATGTTCATGTACGAGTTAAGTGAAATTTCACTAAATATTCATGTAGGCATGGTGATTTGTTTTTTTTTTTTTTTAAACATTGCATATTTTGTTAAAATAAGCAAATTTCATAATCAATTATAAAACTCAAATTTTCAACCAAAACAAATGCAGGAATTCTTGTTAAAATTCGTCTTTTTTTTTAATTTATTGTTGATATGTTTTGAGAAAAAAGATTTTCATGTTTTTACATACATAAATATTAAGTGAAATTTCACTTGATATACATAAAATATTAAGTGAAATTTCACTTGATATACATAAAATATTAAGTGAAATTTCACTCAATTCTAGAGCTTTTAAAAACTCTCCCAAAAAAAGCCCTAAGTTCTATTTTTGCAAAGCTCATAAACTAGTTACCAAATGAATTAATATAAAATTGTGCTTTAAAAAAGGAGAAACACAAAAATGGGGCCAAACTAAGCCTTAATGAGGTAGCAATGGCTTTATTGCTATTCGTCTTTTTTTAATTTTTTTTTTCTCAAAACATATAAATTTGGCATACATAAATATTAAGTGAAAATTCAATGAACCCGTACATGCTTTCTTCCTGAAAAACTTGAAGTTAAATTTAACATTCGTATACTCGCTTAGTGAGATTTCACTTAGTAGGTTAAGTGAAAATTAACTAACTATCCCAAAGGTCGCTAGAAGTAACTCTCTAGAGTTTAAGGTCTAATTTGATACTTACGTTGTTAAAAAGTCCCTCAAGTGTCAATTTAAGTAAAATTTCACTTAATATTCATGTACAAGTTCAGTGAAATTTCACTTAATATTCATATATGTCAAGTGAAATTTTACTTCTTTTTTTTTTTTTTCTCTTTCATATTAAACAATGCATATTTCGTTTTTAAAAAAATCAAATCTCACAAATCAATTATAAAACATAGTTTTTCAATCCAAACAAATACAAAATTCTTGTAAAAATTCACTAAAACTCTCTTTAAAAACAAAGTGAACATTCGGTTTTTTTTTCCTCACATCATATCAACTTGGCATATGTGAATATTACGTGAAAATTCAATAACCCATACACAAATATTATGTGAAAATATTATTAGGTTCGTCTGGAGCATAACATGTAAAAATAAGAATTTTTTTTCGTTTGCTCAAAAGGTATCAACAGTGGTACTAGTTTTGTAGCTCTCGTCGACACGATTCCAACGGTATAAAATTTGTAAGAAACAGAGTTGTAGATCAAAAGTTATGGAGGTTTAAAGTTTAAAAATACATTTTCGAAATAGATATTATATGGTACAGCCACTCACACGGTGTGAGTGGCTGAAACCAAGTATGGCGCGCGTGAGGCTGGGGGTATGTGGGATCCTCTATGGTACGTGCACTTATACCGTGTGAGCACTGACTTAGATTCCTTTTGTCCTTTTTAGAAAATGGTCAAAACAATTGGAGTTTAAAACTTATGAGGGTTACTTGCAAGGATTTTCCAACAATTATCTAATTTGTTATATTAGGTTTTAAATATGTATAAATAGGTACAAAAAAAAATTTAATAATCCGGGGACAACTCCAGTATTGATTTTCTAAATCCGCCCCTATGTATAGTTATCGTTGAATTATACAAGCGTTCGTGTATATAGAATATAAATGTGTCTAAAACTGGATTTTTATCAAACTAACATATTATAAGATTTTATACGAGCTAGATAAAAGCAAAAATTATTCAAAACCTGATAATACCTTTGTGATGTTGATAACACACATTAGGTTTTTTTTTTCTTCGAAAAAACTAAAAAGTTGGTGTGTGTCAACACCAACAGAGCCGTGCAACTGAATATCCACAGGTCCCAACAGAAGCAAAGCCTTGCCTGCGTCCCCCACTTGTGTTACGTGATTAATTGAACTAGCTGTCTATAATAACCACAAGAATCCATTTAGTGAAAGGTCAAAAATGTATGCACATAATAAGATCTGTGTCTCCATCATATAACGGATTACAAAGTCTTGACGGAGACAGACAGAGAAATTTAGAAAGCAAAAGAGAAAGAGAACTCTTTTTTTTTCTTCATAAATAAGCAATAAAATACTATTTAGGGAAAAGAGAGACAGACAGAGAGAAGTAGAGTTAGTACTTGGGAGGAGAGATATAGTGTGTGTGAGAGAGAGAGGGAGTATGGACAAAAGTGAGAGTCATACTCTACTGAGAGGGGGAAGGAGAGAGAACAGAAGCTACAGCCATGGCTTCTCTTCATCTCAAATCCAATCTCTCTCTGCCATCTGCGAAGCTCTCGTACCTCCTCTTCCACGCAATGTCATTAGTACAGAAGACCCACCAACCCAGGGCCTCCATTACTTGTACAAAGCGTCTGGGTCTCAATATCCAATCCCAGATGAGGTAATTTTCTTAATTTTTGTATCCATATACTTTCTACTTTTTTCACCTTTCATTTACTTCCCAACGTAGGTATGTCCTCAATTGATTTTTGTTGGAATGTCTCACATCACTCATTTATATTTTTTTGTGCGGTTTATAAGGTTTTAATTCACCTCTCTTTAATACCTGGGTTTTAAGGGGTTGAATGAGCTAGACCTTACAAGTTGTATCAGAGCTTGGTTGGGCTTATCTTCCGGCATGCCAAGGGCCCGGCTACTGTGGTCCAGGGTATGCCAAGTGTCCGGCTCTTGTGGTTTAGGAGGTGTGTTAGAATGTCCCACATCGCCCATTTATGCCCCTTCTGTACGATTTATATGGCTTTAGTTCCTCTCTCCTTAACTTAACACCTGGGTTTTAAGGAGTTGCATGGACTGGGCCTTGCAAGTATTTTAAACAATGCTGAGGTGTCAAACACTACTAGAGTGACAAACACTTTTTACAAACACACTCTATCTCTCTCCTGGATAGACTTGTGGGATCTACTAAAATTATCCAGACCCCACAGTACCACCTATGAGAGAGATAGACTGTGTTTGTAAGTGTTTGCAAAAAGTGCTTGTCGTCCAAATATTACACTTATTTTTTAGGGTTAAATACATCAACAATGCTAGGGGCACTAGCACTTACACCCACACTCTATCTCTCTCTTAGTGGCACTGTGGGCACTAACAAACCTCACTAACACTCACACCTAGTGGGTGTGAGTATTAGTGTGTGAGTGTTAGTGACCCACTAGGTGTGAGTGTTAGTGAGGTATGTTAGTTCCCCAAATATTACTCTAAATGCATTTTACACCCTTTGTAGTTTAATTTGTCACATGTGTCAATTTGGTCCTTGTAATTTAGAAACTGTCAATTTAGTCCCTATAGTTTCATAAGTATGTCAAATAAGTCCAATAAGTCCTTTAGTGATGAATAATTATGTCACTGAAAATAACATTTGTCGCAAAACGTGTTTAAGGGACTAAAATGACGCACTTATGAAAATACATGGATTCAAATGACACTTTCTAAACTATAGGGACCAAATTGACACAAAAGGCAATCTAGGAGAGTGTAAAATGTAATTAAGCTTATCTTTAATTTGAAAATTCCTTTCTGGGTGTCACTCCATGTATAAATATACATATACATATATGTCTATATGTGTAGTGGCAGACCCAGGAATGTGCTTTTGGGGGCCAAGTCATTGGCTTGAGAGTTATTTTTTGCTTTGTGAGCTTTATTTATTTTTTTTTTTTTGTCATTTTGAGAGTTAATAGATTTTGTGCTAGCAATTCGGATATTGTATAAGTGGTTATGATCTTCCTGTCTCCATACTCTTTTTATAATTATGCCCTAGCCTGCAATCACTTTTTTTATTCAATAATAAGTGATGATTATTGATTTTAATTTGTAAAGGTTGTGTTGATGTTAAAACAATTTGCGTTGGCCCGTTGGGCTAACCTTAGAGTTGAAAAGAAAAGGTGTTTATTCAAAAATTGAACGTATAATTGATTACATGCCGCAAATTTATTTCAACTTCTCTTTCTTTAGATATTGATATGTGCGAAAATATCATGTCAAAGTCAAATTGCTACATCAACAGGGAAATTCCAGGTCGTTTGGAATGGGCCCTCGTTATCTGGCCATCCCAGGTTGTCCGAGCCCACAGCCTGGGCATCCAACGCAGACTCGTCTTACAGTGGGCGCTACCCGGACCTATACCGTGACTTGGTCTACAAGGTTCTAGACATTTGTCTATCTCGGTTAGAGGACTAATGGAAAGTGCAAGTTGTTTCCTGTTAAAGGGTATATGTATAAATATAGTATATATATATGTGGTTGTCCCACATCGGTTAAAGAGTAAAACAGTCTAGGTTAGATCAAGGCTATATAAAGGCTCATTGTATTCTCTCATGTTATGTTGAATATACCAAAACAGATATTCCCATCATACTTTTCATCTTTACATGGTATCAGAGCCTTGTTTGTGGAAGGTCCTGGGTTCGACTCTCCATCCCCGCTTTGGTGTTCATATTTGCACTTTGTTGTTTGTCTCCACTATGATGTAGTTTGGTTTGCTCTCCACGTGTAAGACAGGGTTGCACGTGAGGGAGAGTGTTGAAGCTTGATATACATTGTTGGGCCCATTCTCTAACAGTTTAAGCTTTTGGAGTAGTTGGTAACTCAACATGGTATCAGAGCTTCCTGCCTATGGGATTGCTCATTGTCTTTGTTTTTCCGCCTTCTTCGTGAATTAAGAAGTTCAGATTGTCAAATCTTCTTGAAGATTTTATTTTATGTCTTCGTTAAACATAAACCATAACCCTAGCAGCCACTATTCACGATCACTGTTCATCACTGTTCATCGATACTATTCACGGTCACTGTTCATCGGCTACTATTCAGAGTCACTGTTCATCTGCACTATTCACAGTCACTATTCATCCACACTATTCATAATCACTGTTGATCGGCTACTATTCATAGTCGCTGTTCATCTGCTACTATTCACAGTCATTATTCACGGCTATTGTTCATTATTTTTCAACTATGGATTCCAAAACTACTACCCAACTCACTAATCGTAAGTTGAATGGTAACAACTTCTTTCAATGGTCTAATGCTATTACTATGTCCCTTACGGGCTTAGGCCACGATGCCCATCGCCGAGAGGAAAAACAGGCACCTATTAGAAGTCACACGCACCCTGTTATTTGAAATGCGGGTTTTAAAAAGATTTTGGGGGGATGATGTCCTCATTGCTTGTTGTTTGATTAACCGTATGCCCTCTTCTATTCTCAATGGTCGCACACCACATTTCAGCTTATTACCTGTTGAGTCACCCTTCTCGATCGTTCCTCGTGTTTTTGGGTGTGTTTGCTTCATTCATCAGCTGGCTCCTGGTACTAACAAATTAGACCCACGAGCTATTCAGTGTATTTTCTTGGGACACTCTAGGACTCAGAAAGGGTACCGTTGTTATAATCCTTCCCTTCATCGGTACTTTGTCTCTGCCGATGTCACATTGTTCGAGTCTAAACCCTTTTCTTCAGAGTCCCACTCGGCTACTGATCCTGATTTTATGCTTCCTGTTCCTCTTCTTGTCTCTCCTATCCCAACTACTATACCACCTACTCATGATGCTTCCACCCGCTTGTCTCAGCCTGATTTGCAAGTTTATACTCGTCTTCCACATCCAGTGACTCTATTGGACTCCGCTGCTCCGCCTCCGCCTACCTTGTCCTCAAATCCGCCATCTTCTTCTCCAGAACTGACTAATTTAGATCTTCCCATTACTCTCAGAAAGGGTAAGCGTTCTTGTACTACTTCAAATCCTATTTCTAACTTTGTGTCTTATGATCATTTATCTCCTATATTTTCTTCATTTGTTCCTTCTGTGTCTACCATATCTTTTCCTAAGAATGTTACAGAGGCACTTGCCCATTCTGGTTGGAACCAAGCTATGCAGGATGTGATGTGTGCCCTTAAGGAAACTGATACTTGGGACATGGTTCCTCTCCTGCCAGGGAAATCTGTGGTTGGTTTCCGTTGGGTGTATGCAATTAAGGTTCATCCAGATGGCACTCTGGATCGGTTGATGGCACGCCTTGTTGCCCAGGGCTACACTCAAGTTTATGGACTTGATTATTCAGAGACTTTTTCTCCCGTGGCCAAGATTGCCTCTGCTCGCCTTTTCATCTCATTGGCCACTACTTATCACTGGCCCCTTCATCAGTTGGATGTTAAGAACGCATTTCTGAATGGTACCCTCCTTGAGGAGGTTTACATGGAGCAACCACCTGGGTTTGTTGCTCAGGGGGAGTCTAGTCTGGTTTGCAAATTAAAAAAGTCTCTTTATGGTTTGAAGCAGTCTCCTCGTGCTTGGTTTTGCAGGTTCAGTGATGTAATTGCTGAGTTTGGTCTTCAGAGATGTGGTGTTGACCATTCTGTTTTCTATAGACATACTGTAGCGAAAAAGATCCTGTTAATTGTTTATGTTGATGATATCGTCATTACTGGTGATGACCCTAAGGGCATTCAGGAGTTGAAATCCTTTTTACAAATCATGTTTCAGACTAAAGACTTGGGGCAACTTAGGTATTTCTTAGGCATTGAGGTGGCCAGGTCTAGTGAAGGGATCTGCTTATCTCAGAGAAAATATGTTCTTGATTTGCTGACTGAGATAGGAATGTTAGGATCAAAATCTTTGGATACTCCTATGGATCCCAATTCCAAATTATTGCCAGATCAGGGGGAGTTACTTGATGATCCAAGACAATACAGACGCTTAGTTGGGAAACTTAACTATTTAACGGTCACGAGACCTGATGTTGCCTTTGCAGTTAGTGTAATTAGTCAGTTTATGGACGCTCCTCGAACTACACATTGGGATGCAGTGATTCGAGTCTTGAGGTACCTCAAGGGGCCCCAGGCCGTGGTTTATTATATAAGGATCATGGTCACATTCGAGTTAAGAGCAACACAGATGCAGATTAGGCCAGATCTCCTAGTGATAGAAGGTCTACTACAGGGTACTGTGTATTTGCTGGAGGAAATCTTGTGTCCTGAAAAAGCAAGAAACAAACCGTTGTTGCTAGATCTAGTGCTGAGTCGGAATATAGGGCTATGGCGCACACTACTTGTAAGTTAGTATGGATGAAGCATTTGTTGGAGGAACTTGGGTTCACTCAGTCTGAACCTATGAACCTATTTTGTGATAACCAGGCAGTGGTTCATATTACTTCTAATCATGTGTTTCATGAGAGGACGAAACACATTGAAGTTGATTGTCACTTTGTTCGTGAAAAGCTCCTACAGAAAGTGATTAATACATTTCATGTTAAATCTACAGACCGGTTAGCGGATTTGTTTACTAAAGCATTGGGTGGGACACGTGTGAAATATATTTGTAACAAGCTAGGTGCATATGATATGTATGCTCCAGCTTGAGGGGGAGTGTTAAAGGGTATATGTGTAAATATAGTATATGTATATATGTGGTTGTCCCACATCGGTTAAAGAGCAAAACAGTCTAGGTTAGATCAAGGCTATATAAAGACTCATTGTATTCTCTCGTGTTATGTTGAGTATACCAAAATAGATATTCCCATCATACTTTTCATCTTTACATTTCCTAAACCAGTTAGGAAACTTCCATGATTTGTGTAAATCAATCGCAATTAGGATTGTATCTCCTAATTAGTGTACATACCTTGTACGAGTGGGTCTCTTGCATCTATAAAACAGACCACTCATCCCCATAAGAGGGGATCGCATTCTTATTTCACAAAATAGCAAGATATATCATTGTTACACATATACGTGGTCGATTTATGGTAGTACCGCCCTCCTTATCGGTTCACCACAGGCCGACGGTGATTTGTTAGTGAACCTCCGACGCACCACGTGGACGTAGGTCACCTAGTTAACGGGGTCGAACCACATACAAACTTTCTTTGTTGCCATCTTCTTTATCTTACCCTCATACCAATTTTTGGCATCATTAGTTTGCAGTCGCCTGCGGGAATACAACAGATTTCTCCATCAACAAATCTCTTGACTGATCGTCATGCCTCCAAGGAAAACAAGAAGACTGCTCAGTCGTCGGGTCGGCGGATCCACCGGCCGGCCAGTCAGCGGCGTCCATGACTCCTGAGCAAGTCACTACAGCTCTAGAGCAACTTCTGGAGGGCCAGCGTCAGACCCATCGACAAAATGAGGCTTTGCTGGCCTAACAGAACAAGCTCATGCAGACAGAGGTGCAGTTCGAGAACGACGGGCGTGGTCAGGTACCCCGCCGTACCAGACGAAAAGCCCATACCGTATCGACATCTCCCCAGGAGATTGAGTAGCTCGAGAATAACGAGCATGGTCGGGATCCTATACGGACCAGGCAACGTACTCGGGCCAATCAGAAACTCACGGGGGATGCTCGAGACATCATCAACAGCAGGCGCGCTGCCCGAGGGGAAGGGCAAGAGTGACAGGCTCAGGAATCAGTCTAGGACCACTCGGTCAGGAGCCAAAGCGATCGTAGGCATACAATTAATCGTAGCCAGAGCCGAGCCCTGTCCCTGAAACAATGCTCTTCGAAGAGGAAGCCTCATCATCCAACCCGACCTACCGTCCCAAGCCTACACGTAACTTCGAGCGCACCTAGCTTGGGCACGACGGTGGCTGAGAGGATGTAGAGGCCCAGATCAATGATCTGGAAAAGCAGATCAAAAAATTAAGGAACCCAGGTCACAATTACAGCAACACCGATACTGAGTCACCATTCATCGAACGGGTCACGCGGTTTGCCATCCTGCCTAAATTCAAGCAACCTCATCTTGACTCGTATGACGGTTCAGGCAGCCCGGTTGACCATGTTCGGACATACAAGGCTCAGATGGCATTGGCCACTAACGCCGACGAGCTGTATTGCTTAGCTTTCCCTAGAACCCTGAGGGGCCCAGCAGCGCAGTGGTTCCACTCCTTGAAGCCCTGGTCGGTTGATGACTTTAAAGAACTCAGCAAGCTCTTCGTCAGTCAATTCGTGGGTATGCTCGGCAGGCCATAGAAAGACCTCCAGTTATTTACCGTCAAGCAGCGAAAGGGAGAGTCCCTGAAGGAATATGTCGATCTGTTCAACCAACAGAACCCCCAGATCCATGACCTAAATGAGGCGGTCGCGATCACTGCCTTCTGCTCAGGAGTTTAGAACACCAAGGTGGCCACGTCGTTCCACCATAATTGACCGACCACTTTGATAGAGCTTTCGAAAAGGGTGGGAAAGTACATTGATACCTGTGGATATCGCAGGTTTTCTTACCCACAGCTTTTCTTTTAAAATTCTTTTAATATTTCAATTTCAAAACAAATGAGTCGCCACTTAATTTTTCAAAGGAAAACTAAGAAACCATTTCAAAAGGAAACTGATCTTTTGCGAAACCAAAGATTAAACTAGGTCCGGGGATTATGGAATGAGAAGGGAAGGAGCCCATTGGACTAAAACACCCCTTCTCATCCTATCTCGCGATAGGCCTCTACTTAACATCCTTTTAATCGACTTATTAATTTAAATGTGCCCTCAACTAATACATATATATAAATATACATTACAAAAGCATGTCTAAAGGATGTAAGATTGCAAGTGATAAAATATCATTCAAAAAGTCACGTAATTCAAGTAGCAAGCAATATGATATGCAAATAGGGAACTAGAGAACTCACCCGGGATCCGACCACGAATATTAAACGTGTGAATGCATGCAAATAGATAAAACCTAGGAATAGAGTCTCTAATCCATATATACAAGTAAAGCAAGTCTTAATTCTAAGGTGTCGCGCATTAAGTAAAAAAAATCGATAAAATCAAGAAATTAAAATAAGCTAAAGAGGAGTTCAAGAAATCATACCTTAATAGCGCTACAAAACAAAAGGTTAGTCCACATGATATACAAAATATAAAGTTGGATCTTAAATAACAACCCTAGACTTCTAGCTTAAATCTATAAAATGTAATTAAATCTAAAGCATGCAAGTCCTAATTACAAGCATCGAACCACATAGATGAATATGTACATGAACAAGAATAAATTATGAAATGCTCAATGACTTAGATCATTTAAACTTTGAATTCAAGCTCAACAAATCATTATTGAAACATGTTTTAAGCCCTAAGTCATAAGAGAATCATTCGGACCATTATTTACAAAGTTAGTCAAATGTGTCTTAAAATTCTGAAAATTGCAGAGAGCAGACAAGAACATTAAAAAAAGAAAAAACATGGTTCCCATGGTTTGATGTCGGTGAATTCTGGACACAAGATGCCTCTGTGAGTCTAGTTTCCAAATCAAAAAGAAAATCAAAGTTTCAACGGTTAGATCTCCGGGAAAAAGACAAGAACCAGACATCACTCAGAGATGTACAACTCTCTGTCCAGAGATATTGTTTGATTTTTTAAAAATAGCAAAAAGATCAGAAATTCTTTGTTCTTTTTAGGGTATCTTCCTAACACATTAATCTACATAGAAAAAATTATTTTGAGTCACAAACACTTCATTAGAACTCTGGTTTAGCTATTTCAAAAGAGTGTTGTTGTGCTGAAATTCTGGGCAGATTATTGTTACTTAACAAAACTCATGACCAAACCATTCTAAACGTGAAACCACCTTAAAACAAAAATTACAGTGCTAGAACATTATGTTATTGACACTTTCCCGTTGGTTTCACTTGATTTCAATGGTTAGATTTCGAACTAAAAATCTTTGATCAAAAACAGTTTGTGAACTCACTGTTTTCATTCATCAAGTTCAACTTTTATTTGGTAACTCCAACTATTAAACCATGAAGTTGGGTTTAAACCAAACCATTTCTCCTACCATTTGATGGTCATTGGAGGCTAAAGACCTTCATGTTTGTAGACTTCAAGTGAAGTATGAATTGACTTCATGAAATCTCAAGATAAGGAATCTAAACCATTGAGATGGGTTTGGACTCAAAACCACTTTCTCCTACCATTTGATGGCCATTGGAGATGAAGACATGAATGAGTCTCAAAGGAATATAGAGAGGATTCCATGAAACATCAAGCTTAGATGACCCAAACCATGGTAGGGGTTTGGATTCATTACTTGTTCTTACTAAAATGATGATCAAACTTTGACTCCCATGTGAAGCATAAGCTTACATGAGATTCAAAAGATCAAACTCAAGAGTTTTCAAGAGAGACATTGAGGATCTCCAAGAATCTCAAGAGAAAAGTATAAACAAAAAGAATAGAAGAAGGATTAAAGAATTAGAAACAAAGACTTCCAAGTTTACTTAACAAACTCTAAAACTTAATCAAGAAAAACTAAAAGACTTGAAAATTAGAAGCTCAAAAGAAAGAAAACACAACTAAGATTAGAGGGTCACCTCCAAACTATCCTCAAAGTTTCTCTCCTTTGAAGATCTTCCAAACTCTTCTTCAAACTCTCCAAACTCTCTCTTTTCTCTCCAAAAATGTTGGTGTAATGATAGTGTTTTTTTTGTTTCCCCCCCCCCCCCCCCCCTCCTCAATGAAGATGCCTCTTCTTATATAGACAAAAATACCTAGGTAATTTCAGTTAATTCGGGGTAAAAATAGCTATAAATGCAGCATTTGGTGGTACAATGTGTACTTTCTGAAAATAGACAGACTGCTGCACAGGGCGGCAGTCAAAAACCTTTTGCGGCAGTCGCTGAATGCAGCTGCGGTACTACGTGAATGCCGCGGCGGCATTCCGTGACTGCCGCGCGGCTCTCAGCCAGTGCCGTGGAAAATTATTGTTTGCCGCATTTTTGTCAGTCCTACTTTATCAGTTTTTTTGTTTTTATCTGCATACACATACGTATTGTTCTGTAAAATACGGATTTTAAAAGCAGATGGCAGTAAAAAAATGTCGGCGGCACTCACTGAATGCCGTGCAGCAGTCTCTGACTGCCGTGCGGCACTCACCGAGTGTCGCAGAAGTCTGCCGTGTGCCATTTTTTTGTTAAGCTTTCCTTTTTAGGTTTTCCTTTTTCTCAAAGCAATTTATTTTTGAAGATCTTTTCCAAAAATTGTGTTTTATACTTGAATTCTCCCAAATACCTGGTATTTTTCTTCTTTCTATGAAATTTTATCGCGTTTGGAGAACTTTCTGAAGAGCTTGGAACACTTCGAATCTTTCGATCCTTGTCATCATCGGATACAGAGGTGACACTCTTATAAATTCGACGGTCGGTCAAAATTGGGGTGTCTACAGTTTTCCCCTCTTTGGCAGAGCTTGTGGGGCAACGCGTCTCACAAGTGAATGTCAAAGCCTGTGTGAAGACAAGTCTTTGACCAGGCTGTCGAATTTAGGTCAAACAAAATGCGTTGCAAAAAAGGCTTCACAAACGGTTCATGTTGGTCATGCTCAACGGTGAAGCTGCCTACGTATCCATTCAGGAATCAGACCAAGACGTAGTTCGGGCAGGAGCCAAACACACACAAGCACAAGTAGCCATACGGATGAATGCACCTATCTTGTCGTGATGCAAATGCTATGCGATGTATCTCCTGAATTGACCTGGTCATACAGGTGCCATGCTTATCATGTCTTCCCTATGTGCAGCGCACTTTACGTGACGTATTAGTCGGGGATGGTCATCTAATACGGGGGTCATGAAGATGCCCCCCTTTTTTATTTGATTTCACGAGTTAACGCAAATTCGTTACGGAAGCCGAGGGTGTAAGTTCGTTACATTCTCAAGGTAAGGATCAACACAAATTTGTTACGAGGATCGGGAATATTAATTTGTTATATTCTCGGAATAAGGATTAACGCAAATTTATTGCGGAGATCGGGGATATAAATTTGTTATATTCTCGGAATAAGGATTAATGCAAATTTGTTGCAAAGATCGGGAATATAAATTTGTTACATTCTGAGAATAAGGATTAACGCAAATTTGTTGCAGAGATCGGGAATATAAATTTGTTATATTCTCAGAATACGGGTTAACGTAAATTTGTTGCGGAAATCGAGGATGTAAATTCGTTACATTCTCAAGATAAGGATCGACGTAAATTTGTTACGGGGATCGGGAATATAAATTTGTTATATTCGCAGGAAAAAAGGATCAACGCAAATTTGTTGCGGAAATCGAGAATATAAATTTGTTATATTCGCAGGACAAAAGGGTCAACGCAAATTTGTTGCAGAAACCGAGAATATTAATTTGTTATATTCGCAGGACAAAGGATCGGCGCAAATTTGTTGCGGAAACCGAGAATATAAATTCGTTACATTCTCAAAATCTTTTTTAATTTTCAGGAATCGGGAGCCCACGGGCTCAAATATTTTCAATTTTCAGGAATTGGCAGCCCACAGGCTTATACTCCGGTGTCTCCCAAGAATCATCTGATCGACTAGGATGCGCTTCGCGTCTTATACTCCGGTGTCAAATTAGAAACTACGCTTTTCGAAAGACCGAGATGCGCTTTGCGTCTTATACTCCGGTGTCTTTCGAGGATCATCTGATCGACTGAGATGCGCTTCGCGTCTTAAACTCCAATGCCGAATCAGGAAATGTGCTGAAAGACTAAGATGCGCTTTGCGTCTTATACCCCAGTGTCTTTTGAGGATCATCTGATCGACTGAGATGCGCTTTGCGTCTTAGACTCCGGTGCCGAATTAGGAAATGTGCTGAAAGACTGAGATGTGCTTTGCATCTTATACTCCGGTGTCTTTTGAGGATCATCTGATCGACTGAGATGCGCTTTGCGTCTTAGACTCCGGTGCCGAATCAGGAAATGTGCTGAAAGACTGAGATGCGCTTTGCGTCTTATACCCCAGTGTCTTTTGAGGATCATCTAATCGACTGAGATGCACTTTGCGTCTTAGACTCCGGTGCCGAATCAGGAAATGTGCTGAAAGACTGAGATGTGCTTTGCGTCTTATACCCCGGTATCTTTTGAGGATCATCTGATCGACTGAGATGCGCTTTGCGTCTTAGACTCCGATGCCGAATCAGGAAATGTTCTGAAAGACTGAGATGCGCTTTGTGTCTTATACCCCGGTGTCTTTTGAGGATCATCTGATCGACTGAGATGCGCTATGCGTCTTAGACTCCGGTGCCGAATCAGGAAATGTACTGAAAGACTGAGATGCGCTTTGCGTCTTATACCCCGGTGTCTTTTGAGGATCATCTGATCGACTGAGATGTGCTTTGCGTCTTAGACTCCGGTGCCGAATCAGGAAATGTGCTGAAAGACTGAGATGCGCTTTGCGTCTTATACCCCGGTGTCTTTTGAGGATCATCTAATCGACTGAGATGCGCTTTGCGTCTTAGACTCCGGTGCCGAATCAGGAAATGTGCTAAAAGACTGAGATGCGCTTTGCGTCTTATACTCCGGTGTCTTTAGGATCATCTGATTGGCTGAGATGCGCTTTGCGTCTTAGACTCCGGTGCCGAATCAGGAAATGTACTGAAAGAGTGAGATACGCTTTGCGTTTTATACTCCGGTGTCTTTCGAGGATCACTAACACGAATGATACTGCTACTGAGAATTAAATGCAGGGTTGCTATTGAGGACTAACACCCATAATGCTGTCATTGAGGACTAACGCAAGATTGCCATTGAGGACTAACACTGATAATGCTGCCATTGAGGACTAACGCAAGGTTTCCATTGAGGACTAACACCCATAATGCTGCCATTGAGGACTAACGCAAGGTTGCCATTGAGGACTAACACTGATAATACTGGTATTGAGGACTAACGCAAGATTGCCATTGAGGACTAACGCAAGGTTGCCATTGAGGACTAACACCGATAATGCTGCCATTGAGGACTAACGCAAGGTTGCCATTGAGGACTAACACCCATAATGCTGTCATTGAGGACTAAAGCTTAGAAAAGAACTAAACAACATGGTAAGATATTGGTCAATAGCCACTTAGAGGCTTACAAGCAAGAATGATGGTCAACAGCCTTTCAAGGACTTATGTTGCGAAAGCGACAATCAACAGCCCTTTTGGGGACTTATGTTGCAATTTCAAAAAAATCGAGTCATTCGGGCTCAAATCAATTCAGTTCAGTTCAATTTCTTAAATCGAGAGTCAATCAGACTCAAATCAATTCAAATTTTTTAAAATCAGGAGCTAATCAGACTCCATTTGTTTCACTTTTCATATCAGGAGTCAGTCAGACTCAAACAAATTCGATTTCACCAAATTCGAAGTCATTTTGACTCAAATTAAGTTCGAATTCCACTTATTAGGAGTCAATCAGACTCAATTTGATTTCATTTTCTAAAATCAGGATTCAAAGAATTTGAACGGAGTTGATATAAAGAATGATTTTCTGCATTCGCGGACCTTTGGAAGGAACACATCGATTCTGTCAAAAGAGGGAAGTCACCTTTGCCCCTAGTCTTGGACTCTTCTTATATTGCCACTTTATGCTGTGATAGTGTTCGAAACCTCTGCTCGTACTGCTCTTGGGATGCTCATGAAGACTTTTCAAATCTTTATTCATCATCTTAAACCCACACATTTGAGACCATTTATTGACTCATCAAAGGAGGACAGACCTGACAAAGCTAGTTACTCAAAATGACTGACTCAAACTCTTCATTCCTTATGAATCAATGTGATTTCATTGTGAGTAACTGTATCATCTCACCTTTAATTTATTCATCATTTTACAAATGGTAGTGCTTTGTTGATAAATCTAAACTTTGAAAACTTCCCCTTTTGATTTGGCGAATTCTTTGCCCATCTAGAATGTGCTTCAAATTAGTGCTTTAGCTTATAGAATGAAAGGCACTCTATTTCAATCCTTTCAAAATGAACTTGATTACTTGAGAACTTGCTTCTGACATAGAGGGATTTTGGTAAACGAAGTTTGCCCCTAGTTTGAATAAGACTCGGAGGCATTGCTTTTGGGATTAAATGAGGTGTTCAGCAAACGAAGTTTGCCATTGGTTTGGCGATATATATGTGGCTCCAAGCAAACGTAAGTTTGCCCCTAATCTGAAGGAAGGAAACCAAAGGCGCAAAAGGTTGATGCTTATAGTTTAGGGATGTTTATGGACCGAGAACCTTGGGAGGTTCGCCTACTTATACCCGAGCGGGAATCAGGTCTAGAGTAGTTCGGCCAAGGCCTGAAAGAAAGATAGCATGAGATGATAGGGTGATGACCGAACCGAGCAAGTTGCCTACCTATCCCCAAGTGGGAATCAGGTCAAAACGTAGTTCATCAGTTCTGGAGGTCTTGAAAGAATAAGGCTTCAAGAATTGGTGGGCTTTTCGAGCCATGTTGCCATTTGGGTCTAGGGAGTGCATGTCACTTGTGGTAGCCCTTGTGTAGCATGATGAACTACTTTTTCCATTATTCTTTTTTTTTTTTTGACGGTTGATTCTTTAACCTTTTCACTAGCCAGTTAATCTTTACAACTCTCATCATGTTTTATTCATACTCTATCATATTCACAAAGCAGTATCAGCCCTCCAAATCACTCTTTATTTTTCTCAAGATATCTTTGCATTGTTTTAGGCCCACTTAGCGTTTGAGCTTGAAGCTGATAAGTCTCTCTTTTCGTTTTCAATTTCTTTTCTTTGTTTAGAATAACACAAAGCCTTGAGATAATTCATGTGCCAGTGATCTACATTGAAGTGCTCAAAAATTCTCAATCTTGTCTATTTTTTTTATTCTCTCTATGATTTTGACTGGCAAGGATTAGGATTTTTGAAATCAACACGCGTCTTTTTTTTTTTTTTTTTGCTCTAACTTTTGCCTAGGCGCCCTTCCGGGTTTTCATCCTAGCGAGCTCTTTCTTCATTTTTTCTTTTTCTTTTTATTTTATTTTATTTTATTATTATTTTTGGAAGAAGAAGTTCATTTAAAATGTCTGGCTACCATCAAGGACCAAGTTTATGACTTTAGACTGGTTGGGCCCATCTTTTAGGCTTGGTATTTGAGAAAAGGGGATGGTGAGCAAGCTAGCTTCAAGTTCCAAGTTCATCTTTTCAAGATTGAGCAAGAGCATCTTTAAATTCTTAAAGTAAAGCTAATCAATTCTCTACTTCTCTATGGTTTTGGCACAAAATTTGCTTTGATCACTTGGGGATCCTTTTTAATGCAAAGATTTATTAACAAAGTATTTTCCATGATCGTTTGAAAAAGTGACTTTTTCTTCTCTCTTTTTTTTTTGGTCTTAGTGATCCATACATTCACGACTTAGCACACTGAATCAAGAAAAACGAGGTTTTATTAAACTAGTAGCGAAGGAGGATTACATCACTCGACTCGATAAACTCGACAAAGACTTGCAAACAGACTTGATAACAGACTGACCAGAAGACTCGACTGGACTTGACATTTGACTCCAACATAACCCGACTACCAAACTTGATTTGGTCTCAATTGGAGTGTCACAGATAATCTTCAATTTATTGGGTCCCAAGGAGCATCCACATTTGGTTCAGCAGTAGCATTTCCAAACACTATCACCTCACTGGCATCTTCCTCTGGTCCATCATTCCCCTTCTGTATCTTTGTAGGAACATCATCTGCCCTTATGGCCCATTTTTTAGTCAAATGGCCCTTCTCTGACTCATACCAAGTATTGTCAATGCCTTTTTCGATTATGTTGATTGGGTTGGGGCCAGTTGGTTATTGCGTACTCATGGAGGCAACGAATCCTTTGAGAGTATTCAGCGATGGCTGTGATTGAAAAGATTGTATGCCATGCCAGACGCCACTCGGTGGGTGCAGCAAAGGTGTGATGATTTTATGCTCAACGACATCTTGGATATCATGGCGGAGTTTCATGCAATAGTTAGTTGTATGGCCAGAGGTCTGGTGGTAGGCACAGTATAAAGACAGGTTACATTTACGGGCTAAAGGATTTGGTAGTGGCTTTGGGTCCAGGGGGTTGAGGTGACCATTCTTGACAAGGTGACCAAGGGCCATGGATAATGGCATGCCAAGGTTGGTGAAGATTCTCGACTTGCGAGCTGGGTTTGATTTTGAATTCGACTTTGAGCTAGAGTTGGTTTTTGGGTTCAGATGTGGACTTGGAATAGCTCTTTGGTTAGTTGGGATTGGGCCTGGATGTGGGCTTTGGTGAATGGTTAAGCTTGGGTATGGACTTTGGTGATAGGTTGGGTTTGGACATGGACTTTGGTGATAGGTTGGGTTTGGACATGGGCTTCGGTGCACGGGTGGGTTCAGACATGCCTGTTGGTGCTTCTTTAAGCAATCCATTATTCTTTGATCTGTCTTTTCCTCATTAGGGCCCATATGATCTTTCAATAATTGAATGAACTCAAGCATGACCTCCTCCAATTGCTTTACCCTAGAATCTTGTTGTTCAACAACGACTTGTAGTTTGCTCACTTTCTCCTCCAAAGCTCTGTGGGCCATTGGTGGGTCTGTCTCGACATGATGGTCTATGATCTCCTTTAATTAAGAGAGATAAACCCAAGAAGATTAGAAGTGTCCTTACTAGGGGCTCTGGTTGTTCCACTCTTTCTAAAAAAAAACAGATAGGAAAAAGGTCCGCATGCAGAATTGAATAGTAAGGGATTTTTTAGGGACTTTGATCTTAATTGGGAAGAAGATGTTGTGAGTTTGTACACTACACGTATGTAATGATATTGATTGGTGAGAGTGCAAAATGTACATGCTCTTATGATTTGATGCATGCACTGCACATATGGCACACGAATGAAATGCAAGTGTGTGTGTGCCTACTCTATATGCCAAAGCAAAGAAAATTCTAATCCTAACAGGTAAACACATAAGCACATAAGATCCTCACCCATGTCAAGTGCGCCAACTTCTCCTTTCATTGTGATCTTTACTACCCTTTCAAAAGTTGGATATTTAAAATTTTCCGAAATTCATTTGAAAAGCATTTGTTTAGAACGATGAGATCTTTTAAAACAATTCTCGAGAATTTTGAATCTTTTATTTAAAAAAAATGAGGATGTGAAAACATTTCTCAATGAAGATGATTGAATTGAAATTTTGCTTTAAAATTCATTTGAAGAGCATTTTTTTTCAAAAACAATTCCCAAGATTTTGATTTTTCCTTAAAAAATGATCATGTGAAAATGTACCTTAACAAAGGTAATTAATTTGGAGTTTTAATCAAAAAGTGAACTCCAAAGATTTTTTTTTTTTTAAAAACGATTGAAAACTTTGGAATAAAGATGGCAAAAATCTGTTTGCTTTTTTTTTTTTTTTTTTAAATTCTTTGGGTAGAAGGATCACATGATCGGATTATCACCATACTTTTCATGAATTTGGATACATACAAGGTCAATGATGCTTAACTAAACATGATATAAGAAGTATAATCTTATAATCAGGGTTTGGCATGTTCCCAAATGTCGTGGAACATGAGGATAAATTGCTAAAAGTTGATTAAAAGATTATACGTCTTTCATCAAGCAAGTATTGTCATCATCTCAAGCAATCCCTTCCGGGCATACAAAACTTCCTAGCACACAATCCTAATCAAATAAGGGACCCTTGACACACATCCGATAGGATGCTTAATATACCAACTCATGGTACGAGATCAAGGGTGATCACACAGTCCCATGATAACTTGACCGACTGGATTGTCCCGAGTCTCCAAGGTCATAGCTCTGTGCAATCGACTGGCTGGACATGCAAGTGAAATGCAACAAGCACACAAAAATTGATTAATTTGATTAAAAGGATGTTTTCAAGTCTAATCTTCAAGTGAACCCAAAATCCGAATCCTGGTCTGCGAAACCAGAGATTCTGGGTTCGATCCCCAATAGAGTCGCCAGATTGTGGATATCGCAGGTTTTCTTACCCACAGCTTTTCTTTTAAAATTCTTTTAATATTTCAATTTCAAAACAAATGAGTCGCCACTTAATTTTTCAAAGGAAAACTAAGAAACTATTTCAAAAGAAAACTGATCTTTTGCGAAACCATAGATTAAACTAGGTCCGGGGATTATGGAATGAGAAGGGAAGGAGCTCATTGGACTAAAACACCCCTTCTCATCCTATCTCACGATAGGCCTCTACTTAACATCCTTTTAATCAACTTATTAATTTAAATGTGCCCTCAACTAATACATATATATAAATATACATTACAAAAGCATGTCTAAAGGATGCAAGATTGCAAGTGATAAAATATCATTCAAAAAGTCACGTAATTCAAGTAGCAAGCAACATGATATGCAAATAGGGAACTAGAGAACTTACACGGGATCCGGCCGCGAATATTAAACGTGTGAATGCATGCAAATAGATAAAACCTAGAAATAGAGTCTCTAATCCATATATACAAGTAAAGCAAGTCTTAATTCTAAGGTGTCGCGCATTAAGTAAAAAAAATCGATAAAATCAAGAAATTAAAGTAAGCTAAAGAGGAGTTCAAGAAATCATACCTTAATAGCGCTACAAAACAAAAGGTTAGTCCACATGATATACAAAATATAAAGTTGGATCTTAAATAACAACCCTAGACTTCTAGCTTAAATCTATAAAATGTAATTAAATCTAAAGCATGCAAGTCCTAATTACAAGCATCGAACCACATAAATGAATATGTACATGAACAAGAATAAATTATGAAATACTCAATGACTTAGATCATTTAAACTTTGAATTCAAGCTCAACAAATCATTATTGAAACATGGTTTAAGCCCTAAGTCATAGGAGAATCATTTGGACCATTATTTACAAAGTTAGTCAAATGTGTCATAAAATTCTAAAAATTGCAGAGAGCAGACCAGAACATTAAAAAAAAAAGAAAAAAACATGGTTCCCATGGTTTGATGTCGGTGAATTCTGGACACAAGATGCCTCTGTGAGTCTAGTTTCCAAATCAAAAAGAAAATCAAAGTTTCAACGGTTAGATCTCCGGGAAAAGGACAAGAACCAGACATCACTCAGAGATGTACAACTCTCTGTCCAGAGATATTGTTTGATTTTTTAAAAATAGCAAAAAGATCATAAATGCATTGTTCTTTTTAGGGTATCTTCCTAACACATTAATCTACTTAGAAAATATTATTTTGAGTCACAAACACTTCATTAGAACTCTGGTTTAATTATTTCAAAAGAGTGTTGTTGTGCTGAAATTCTGGGCAAATTATTGTTACTTCACAAAACTCATGACCAAACCATTCTAAACGTGAAACCACCTTAAAACAAAAATTACAGTGGTAGAACATTATGTTATTGACACTTTCCCGTTGGTTTCACTTTATTTCAACGGTTAGATTTCGAACTAAAAATCTTTGATCAAAAACAGTTTGTGAACTCACTATTTTCATTCGTCAAGTTCAACTTTTATTTGGTAACTCCAACTATTAAACCATGAAGTTGGGTTTAAACCAAACCATTTCTCCTACCATTTGATGGTCATTGGAGGCTAAAGACCTTCATGTTTGTAGACTTCAAGTGAAGTATGAATTGACTTCATGAAATCTCAAGATAAGGAATCTAAAACATTGAGATGGGTTTGGACTCAAAACCACTTTCTCCTACCATTTGATGGCCATTGGAGATGAAGACATGAATGAGTCTCAAAGGAATATAGAGAGGATTCCATGAAACATCAAGCTTAGAGGACCCAAACCATGGTAGGGGTTTGGATTCATTTACTTGTTCTTACTAAAATGATGATCAAACTTTGACTCCCATGTGAAGCATAAGCTTACATAAGATTCAAAAGATCAAACTCAAGAGTTTTCAAGAGAGACATTGAGGATCTCCAAGAATCTCAAGAGAAAAGTATAAACAAAAAGAATAGAAGAAGGATTAAAGAATTAGAAACAAAGACTTCCAAGTTTACTTAACAAACTCTAAAACTTAATCAAGAAAAACTAAATGACTTGAAAATTAGAAGCTCAAAAGAAAGAAAACACAACTAAGATTAGAGGGTCACCTCCAAACTATCCTTAAAGTTTCTCTCCTTTGAAGATCTTCCAAACTCTTCTTCAAACTCTCCAAACTCTCTCTCTTCTCTCCAAAAATGTTGGTGTAATGATAGTGTTTTTTTTGTATCCCCCCTCCCCTCCTCAATGAAGATGCCTCTTCTTATATAGACAAAAACACGTAGGTAATTTCAGTGAATTCGAGGTAAAAACAGCTGTAAATGCAACATTTGGTGGTACAATGTGTACTTTCTGAAAATAGACAGACTGCTGCACAGGGCAGCAGTCAAAAACCTTTTGCGGCAGTCGCTGAATGCCGCTGCGGTACTACGTAAATGCCGTGGCGGCATTCCGTGACTGCCGCGCGGCTCTCAGCCAGTGCCGTGGAAAATTATTGTTTGTCGCATTTTTGTCAGTCCTACTTTATCAGTTTTTTGTTTTTATCTATATACACATACATATTGTTCTGTAAAACACGTATTTTAAAAGCAGACGGCAGTCAAAAATTGTCGACGGCACTCACTGAATGCCGTGCGGCAGTCTCTGACTGCCGTACGGCACTCACCGAGTGCCGCGAAAGTCTGCCATGTGCCTTTTTTTGTTAAGCTTCACTTTTTAGGTCTTCCTTTTTCTCAAAGCAATTTATTTTTGAAGATCTTTTCCAAAAATTGTGTTTTATACCTGAATTCTCCCAAATACCTAGTATTTTTCTTCTTTCTGTGAAATTTTATCACGTTTGGAGAACTTTCTGAAGAGCTTGGAACACTTCAAATCTTTCGGTCCTTGTCATCATCGGATACGGAGGTGACACTCTCCTAAATTTGACGATCGGTCAAAATTATCGAGGAGTTCCTGAAGTATAAACGTGCAAGCCAAGCTGAGGATGGCTCCCCGAAGTCGAAGCAAAAATGCGAGGGCTCTGAGAAGGGCTCGGGAAAGAAGCCGAAGCAGGATCAGCAGAGAGGCGGTCGGGATCAGGCCCCGATTGCCTTCACACCTCTTTCCCGGCCTATCCAAGAAGTTATGACCGCCGTCAAGGCTCATAGGTTGCTTAAGCAACCAACCAAGCTGAAGAGCCCACCCGGAAAGAGAAATCGGGACAAGTATTTTCGGTACCATGAAGATCATGGACACGACACCGAGGACTGTTTTAAGCTAAAGATTGCTATCGAGAAGCTGATTGAACAGGGTCACCTCGCCGAGTTCATCACCGCCGATAGACGACCCCGGCCAGATACCCCTGCTCTCAAGTAGCCACAGCTCCTCGGTCAAATCAACGTTATCTGTGGAGGAACATCCGGCAAAGGGGACTCACAATTGACCAGAAAGAGGCATGCTCGGGCGTCCCAAGCGGATATCCTTCATGTCCAATCAGCCAACCCCCCACCGACCGATGTGTCGATGTTCTCATCTGATGATGTACAGGACTTGCACTGCCCCCACGATGACGCGTTAGTAGTAATGCTCTCCATAGCCAACTATGTGGTAATGATGGTGTTAGTAGACACCTGCAGCTCTTCGGACACTCTATTCATCTCAGCCTTTGATCAGTTCAGGATATCAAGGGATAGGCTCCGACCGGTGGCCATCTCCTTGTTCGGGTTCAACGGCTCAAGCATACACCCGCTCGGGATGATCGAGTTACCAGTCCTCATGGGGCCCTACCCGTAGTTGGTCTCTATGTCCACAATTTTTGTTGTGGTGGAAGCCCCATCCGCCTACAATGTTATCCTGGGAAGGCCGACGCTTAACAAAGCCAAGGCAGTCGTGTCAACCTATAGCCTGGTGGTTAAGTTCCCAACCCCCCAGGGCCCGAGAAGCTTGCGTGGGGATTAAGCAACTGCTCGGAGCTGCTATGTCAGCTCCCTACGCAGAGAGGCAGTTACAAAAGTGTTGAATGTTCAGGAGATATACCCAAGGGACGTAAATATGTAGTAGGCCCAGTAGAAGAGCTGGAACAAGTTGTGTTGGACCCCCGGCTTCCCGACCGGTCCGTCAGTATTGGCACCCTCCTGGACCTGAATCTCAGAGAAAAGTTGACCTAGTTCCTGCGAAAGAGCCAGGACGTCTTTGCCTGGTGCCATGAAGACATGCCTAGGATTGACCCCCGGGTAATGTCCCACCGTCTCAACATCGACCCGAACTCTCGACCGGTCAAGCAGAAAAAAAAGAAGCATGGCCCCTGAAAGACAAGCAGTAGTGCGCGATGAAGTCGAAAAGCTCCTGAAGGCGAAGTCTGTCCGAGAGGTCCTCTATCCCGATTGGTTGGTAAACGTGGTACTAGTCAAGAAAAGTAACGGGAAGTGGAGAATGTGTGTGGACTTTACTGACTTTAACAAGGCCTGCCCCCAAGGACTGTTATCCGCTACCTAGGATAGACTTCCTTGTGGACACCACGGCCGGTCACTCACTTCTCTCTTTCATGGATGCCTACTCGAGGATAACCAGATCAACATATATCTCGGGGATGAAGAGAAAACTTCCTTCATCATCAACCAGGGGACGCATTGCTACAAAGTGATTCCCTTCGACCTCAAAAACGCCGGGGTAACCTATCAACACCTGGTCAATTACATGTTCAAACATCTGATCGGGAAGTCAATGGAGGTGTATGTTAGCGACCTCCTAGTAAAAAGTCAGGACGAGTTCGACCATCTCAAGCACTTGGCCGGGGCCTTCAGCATCTTAAGAAAATTCTGAACGAGGTTGAACCCGGCCAAATGCACATTTGGAGTCTAGTCCGGGAAATTCCTGGGACACCTAGTGCGCAGACGAGGAATCGAGGCGAACCCCAAAAAATTTCAGGCCATCATTAACATGCGGTCGCCCAGGTCGACCAAAGAAGTACAGAGCTTGGCCAAACGATTAGCCGCACCGAATAGGTTCGTCTCCCGAGCTACCGACTGGTGCCTACCTTTTTTCAAGATCCTTCACAAAGCATTTCAATGGTCGAAACAGTGTGAGGAGGCATTTCAGGATCTCAAGAAATACCTGACATCATCTCCCCTGCTTTCAACGCCCGTACCGAAGGAGGAGCTCTTTCTTTACTTAGCGGTGTCGCATTCAGCTGTGATCTCGGCACTTATTCGAGAAGAGCACAGGATACAGTTCTAATTTATTACACTAGCCGGGTGCTCCAAGGTGCAGAAAATTGGTATTCCCACATCGAGAAGCTCGCCTTTGCCCTCATCACTTCTGCCTGGAAGCTCCACCCATACTTTCAGGCCCACGTCATTGTGGTCCTCATGGATCAGCCCCTCCGTCGGATCCTGAGCACGCCTGAGACATCTAGAAGACTCGTTAAGTGGGCATTGGAGTTTGAAGAATTTGAAGTAGTCTACAGACCCCGGACGACAATCAAGGGGCAAACAGTGGTAGACTTCCTTGTGGAGTTCACATATCCAGAAGACGCAGTTGAAGAGCTCGACCCACCTGATCTGCAGCCCGGTCTACAGCCTGACACCTCGACCTGGGTACTTTATATGGACGGGTCCTCCAACAAATAGGGTAGCGGGGCAGTGATTATCCTGACCACGCTCGACGAGATCTAGCTGGAGTACACACTAAGGTTTGGATTCCAAGCCTCCAATAACGAGGCCGAGTATGAAGCCTTGTTTGTCGGGCTACAGTTAGCCAACTTAATGGGTGCGCAGCAAATCCAGGGGTACAGTGACTCCCAGTTGTTCGTCAACCAAGTCAACCAGAAGTAAGAAGCTCGGGAAGGCAACATGGTGGCCTACTTGGTCCTGGTCAGGTCGGTCACCAAATAGCTCAAAGGTTTTTTAATCAGACAGATCCTGAGAGAAGAGAACACAAGGGCCGGCCGACTAGCCCGCCTTGCTTCATCCTTTGAGCCGGACCTACCCGGGATAAGGGTAGAATATTTACCAGAGCCCAGCGTAGTCAACTCAAGAGGCATGGAGATCGACTCGGTCACTTTAGGGCCCAGCTGGATGCATCCGATCATAACGTTCCTCATAACGGGTAGCTTACCAGACAGGAAGGATGAAGCCCAACGGGTAAAGTATCGGACAGCCAGATACCATCTCGTTGTTGGCATCCTCTACAAAAGGGGGTTTTCTATCCCATATCTCCGGTGCATTCACCTTACTCAGGTCCAAGGTATATTGCATGAAATACATGAAGGAGTGTGTGGAAACCATGTTGGGGGCCGAGTGCTGTCACACAGACCCTGTTGCAAGGCTATTACTGGCCAACGATGGCCCAGGATTCCCAAGAATAAGTCAAGTGGTGTGATAAGTTTCAGAGATACTCGCCTATGATCAATCGTCTGGGAGAACTCCAGACACCAATCCTCAGCCCTTGGCCATTTGCTGAGTGGGCCATTGATATCGCCGGTCCTCTTCCGATGGAAAAAGGATAGGTCAAATGCGCCGTCATCATTGTGAACTATTTCACTAAGTGGGCAAAAGTCGAGCCCTTGGCAACGATCACCGAGAAAAAGATGGAAAGTTTCATCGAGAAAAACATTCTCAGAACGTTCGGCATCCCCATGGTCCTGGTCAGTGACAACGGCAGGCAGTTCGACACCTCGGTATTCAAGCAATTCTGCTCGGGCTATGGAATATCAAATCACTACTCTTCTCCCGAGCACCCACAAGCCAATGGTCAAGCCGAAGTGACGAACCAGACAATTCTACAGTCAATTAAACCAGACTTGAAAATGCCAAAGGGCTTTGGGCAGAAGAACTACCGACCCTTCTGTGGGCCTATCATACCACTCCCCGAGTGGCAGTAGGGTAGACCCCGTTCTCACTTACCTACGGCTTCAAGACAATGGTCCTCACAAAACTCGAACTACCAACATACCGAGTCACCAACTTCAGCGAACAAGGCAACGAGGAAGCCCTCAGAGGGGAGCTCGGCCTAATAGAGGAGAAACGGGTCCAGGCATATATGAAAGTGGAGGCTTATAAGTAACGGGTCTCTCGCTATTTTAACAGCAAAGTCAAGCACCTCAGTTTCCAGATAAGAGACCTGATCCTTAAGGCAGTAAACCAGTCTACCAAAGTCTCAAGCCACGGGAAGTTAGGTCCGAATTGGGAAGGACCCTACCGGGTAACCCGAGTCAACCGTCCGGGAACCTATTGGTTACAGACCCTAGACGGGCAGGACCTGTCTCACCCCTAGAACATACATCACCTTCGCAAATGCTTTCAATGATGCGTGGATAAGAGTGGGTTAGAAATTGGTTAGAAAATTTGTAGCTCTCTTCGAGTAATTATTATAGTTTTCAAAAGAAATAAACATTTTTGTTTTGCTGCAAATAATGGCCCCTACCAGTGTTCCGTGCACAAAAGACCTCGGCATCAATACCGAGGCACAAAAGACCTCGGCATCACACCCGAGGCACAAAAGACCTCAGGATCAATCCCGAGGGACAAAAGACCTCGGGATCACATCCGAGGCACTAGCTTCATTTAGGTCCATAACCGACGATGGGGGCAAATCCCCCTAGGTGGCTAATGATAGCAAGCTTAAAAAGACCCTACAACTACCAAGGTTCTAGGTCGATTCCCTACGATCATTCCCTCTACCAACGCCCGCCTTAGCAAAAGCTTGGGGGGTAGGGGAAACTGGACTAAAACAGAAAGTCACAACGAACACTAACAAGACTGTTGGGATTCCAAAAGACATTCCTAAGTACCTACAGTGCCCAGAGAAACTGTCTGGGTGGTAACAGAGCCAAGATCCTACACTATACCGGACAGGACCTTCAAAGTACAAGTCCCCAGAAGACCAAGTGTACAATACCGGTCATAGTCCTAAAACTTTTTGCTAAGGCAGGGTTTTGTAAATGCTTAAAATTGGTCGGACACAGGCAATCATAGACACGGGCATACAAAGTACAAAAGTGCCAAACAGTTGGTGCAAAAGGTGGCCTCGAAGGACCTTTTCATTAACAGTAAAGAATGTACAATGCGTGGGGGGCAATTGTAGTAGCCACCCCAAAAAAAAAACAAAAAACAAAAAAAAAAACAACACAAAATAAAATAAAGGCATAGGCCGGGGACTAAGAGTCGTCCACCACGACCACTTCATCCCCGGTGGCAGTATTCTCCCCCAGCGCGTCTTCTGCGGCGGCCCCCTCCACGGCCTGCTCCTCCTTCCACTAGTTGGACTTCGCCCAGGAATAACCAGAGAGGTCCCAATCTAGATGGTCGGCAGCCTCCCACTCAGAAAGATCAGCATACCACATGAGAAAGCCAGCCTCAAACTCCTCCTCTGCGTCCTTCACCCCTACCTCATGGGCAGCGACGACTTCAACAAAAGCCAACTTTTTGGCTTCAACAGCTTCTTTCCCAGCCTCTGTAGTCGCCGCCCTAGCTTTTGTAGCCTTTCCAGCTGCTCGCTAGGCGACCAGCTTGTCCTGGGCTTCCCCCAACTCCCGAGTTAGCACCTTCGTCCTCTCCTCCTCCACGACAAGGGCAAAGTCAAAAGATTCCCGCGCCACCTTCTCCGTGGATAGAGCGGCCTCAGCAGCAACCAGGTGTTCAGCCACCCCGGGCAGGTAAGCCTCAGCCCCTGCCGCCTAACAGCCAACCTGTAGGAAGGAAACAGAAGTCGTTAGTACCTCGGGTGAAAAAGTAAGGAAAAATATATGCAAAGTTACTTACTATGTGCCTAAAGCTGTTTAGCCAGTCGATTAGGGCCTCGGGACCCAACGCAGAGCACTTGTCCACCTGGCTTTGCAGTAGCCCAGGCCGGACCCTCTAGCGGACTTCGTCCGCCATTTCCACTGCTGGCATCTCGGCCGATCTCTCGCGCAGTCCAGGGGGCGTCGGCACGTTAACACAAGGGGTATACATCCCGACCGGTATGGCAGCAGGAGGGAGCCTGGGCGACGGGGCAATTGTTACCCCGGGAGCTGAAGCCCCGACCACTTCCTTTCCCTCTCGGATCCACCTGGAGATCTTTTCAACTGCTGGCCCTCAGTGGGGTCTTGCCTCATTTTCCTCTGACTCGCCCGGGCGGCCAGAGCAGCTTCCTTCTCCTTCAAAATCGCCATGTCTCTGGGAGCCATCTCTGCGAGACCAAGGAAAGGCACAAGCAAATTGCGTTAGAACCCAGTCAAAATAGAGGAAACCAAATAATAGATAGAGAACGTACCAGCAATGATTGGTGGAAATATGGGAGCTTCGAACTGGTGCTTAGGCTGATAGGAGATTTTCTGATCCCCCGTCCGGGTCAGCAATTTGTTGACGTCTGTGGGATCCTCGGCCAAAGACAAAATCCTCGTCTGGCACTCGTTGAAAATACTGGGCTGGTTAGCTGATCCCACTGCAGAATAAAGAGTCGTTAGTTCTGCAGTGACAACAAAGTAAAACAAAAACAAGGAAAAAGACGACAGCTTACTCCTCAACTTCCATGCCCAGGAAGTCCTCAACTGTATTCCCGGTGCCTTGTCGCAAAGTCCGAGGGTGGATACTTGGAAGAATTTCTTCTTCCACTTGCTGATGTTGCTGGGGCAGTTGACTATGATTCTCCTCCCCTGCTTGGCTCCCAATGAAAAGAAGCCAGCTTCCCCGTGAACTAGGAACGGATGATGTGCCCAGAAGAACTTTTGTATGGTGAGCTTGTACCCGAGAACCTAGGGCCACGGGGAGATAGCCCCCATCAAAAACCTCCACCCGTTCAGCGCGAGTTGCCTAGGAGAAATCCCGAGATATATCAGCACGTCCCGGGCTAGGGGGTGGAGGGGAAGGCGAAGGCCCGCCATCAGGGCATCCTCGTACAGGGTAACGAAGCCCGACTAATGGAAGTGAGCCCGTCCAATGTGTACGGCCAAGAAAAAGTGGTCGAGAACGTTGTACCTATTCCTGATCCGACCCAGGTCTGGGGTACACAAGATGCTAACGATTGCCCCTCAAAAAAAGACTACTTCGGGACTATTCGGTACCGACCCCTCGTCACCCGACCCCCTAGACACTGAGGCAACGGGGATATCCTGAGCTACTTCATCATCGGACACCCGAATGGGAATCCTACTCTCGCTGTGCTGGTCAGACGAGTTCGCAGAAGGTGGGTCTAAACTCGTGTCCGGAGTCCCCGACCGCGACTGTTCGTCCTCTGATCAGGAAGACAAGTCAAAACTGGAGTGACACATCTCTAAGGCTCCTGTGACGGGGTGAGGGAATAACCGGCAACCTAGGTAAGGGTCGGAGACTCCAAGTTTGAGATACAAAGGGGGCAAAGTTAAAAACCTAAAGGTCAGGGAATATAAGGCCTTCAGGGTAAGGTGGCACTCAGTTAGAACTAACCCCAGACAGCCCCACCGATTCAGCCGCCCTGTGGTACCCCCAGATCTAATGAAAAAGCAAAATCTAAGGAAGAAAAAGTCCTACTCCCTCACAAGCCCTAGCGGATTCCTATTCTCCAGCCTTACTCGGGAATGAGAAAAAGAGAAAAAAAAAAAAGGGGGAAAGAGTAGTGAAATCTAAAAGCTGGGAAGACGAAGACTTACAAGAATGAAGCGCAGAAAGAGTTCGGGAGGCTCGGCCGGGGGCTTTTTTTTTTTCTCTCAAACCGCTCGGTAATCTCTAGCTCTAAACAGCAGGAATGAAAGAAATGAACAAGTGTCCCTTATATAGGAAGCACCAACGGTCCAGATCAAATCAAATCCGACGGCCAGGAAATTTTCCCGCCTAAACCCCTGAGAGTTGTCCCCTCGGGCATGTGAAGCGACGTCTCAAAAAGCGCGCGCATTAAATACATGACATAACGGTCCGATTACCATATAACTGGTCGATTACACTCACACCGGTCTCATTGGATCCTAACCAGACCAACCACTAACCAACACGTGGCAGACACTAGCTCGGGCACGTGGCTCCACCGGTCGGTCTAGACCCCGATCGGCGTGTACGGACGGTCTTATCCCAGGCAAGATCCCGACCTTGCACCCGAGCAGGTTGCTGATCAACACTAATTTTTAATCCTTATCCGATTAAGCATCACATCAGCTTTGAAAATGGGGGGCAATTGATATGTGCGAAAATATCAGGTCAAAGTCAAATTGCCATGTCAACAGAGAAATTCTAGGTCGTTCAGAATGGGACCTTGTTATCCGGTCATCCAGGGTTATCCGGCCAAAACCGCCCGGTCTGGGCCCACAGCCCGGGCATTCGACGCAGACTCGTCTTACAGTGGGCGCTACCCGGGCCTGTACCGTGACTTGCTCTACAAGGTTCCAGACAGTTGCCTATCTCAGTTAGATGACTAATGGAAAGTGCAAGTTGTTTCCTAAACCACTTAGGAACCTTCCATGATTTGTGTAAATCAATCGCAATTAGGATTGTATCTCCTAATCAGTGTACATACCTTGTACGAGTGGGTTTCTTGCATCTATAAAAGAGACCACTCATCCCCATTAGAGGGGATCACATTCCTATTTCACATATTAGCAAGATATATCATTGTTACGCATATACCCGGCCGGTTTATGGTAGTACCACCCTCCTTGTCGGTTCACCACAGGCCGCCGGTGATTTGTTAATGAACGCGCTCCGACGCACCACATGGACGTACGGGGCTGAACCACATACAAACTTTCTTTGTCGCCATCTTCTTGTTCTTACCCTCATACCAATTTTTGGCATCATCAGATATCATGACTCAACTGATAGTATAGAGTGTGTTTGATTACAATTAGTATTGCATATGAATAAAAAAAAAAATGAAGAAGAAGAAGATAAATTTAGAGGAGCCGATATATAAATTAATTTTAAATTGGTACAATTACATTTACATAACTAATATTTTCAAAATTTTACCGAGGTCAATATATATAATATTTAAATTTTTAAAAATTTTTGTAGACTAAATTATAAATTTTTAAAAAATTGCAGAGACCATACTGCTCTCTTACGGTCCGCCCCCGTATATGTGTCATTATTTTTCCTCCCAGAGTAGGCGTATCCTCACTTTCTCTGTAATTTGAAAAATTCTTTCTGGGTGTAAGTATATATACCCAAACATATGCATTATATACAGTTGTGTATATGTGGAATTTGATTTCATTAATAAGATGTCTTGTAATGGTGGACAGGCTGCAGAGTTATTGGTAAAGAGGGGTTTGTCAGAAGCTGTGTTCACAGTGAGCTTGGCACTAAAGTTTCTTTCAACGAGGTTGGGGACTCTGTTGCTGTGTGGGTGTGTTTCTTTGGATTGGAGAT
The DNA here is from genome assembly GCA_033977485.1 of Hydrangea macrophylla. Taxonomy (NCBI): domain Eukaryota; kingdom Viridiplantae; phylum Streptophyta; class Magnoliopsida; order Cornales; family Hydrangeaceae; genus Hydrangea; species Hydrangea macrophylla. Next base: position 56,705,261 of record CM066996.1, read on the forward strand.
GGCCATTTATTCACAAGTTCTCAGAGATTTCCTTGGAGAAGAGAGAAGTTATTCTCAAGAAATGGTCAAGGCAAAATCACATTTTCCCCTTGAGATCAGTATTTGGGTTGATCAAAATCTTCTGTTTGTACATCTTCTTCTCAAGGGTAATTCTTATCACCCAATTTATTTGTCACTCCATCTTAATTTACTTGTCACATTTGCTTCTCTCTCTCTTCTTTACTGAATTATCTTGAAGACTTTATTTGGTTTGCGTATATACTGAAAGAAAAATAAAGCTGAAAGTGGAGTTGAATTTTTCAAATGTAATTGTAACTTAAAAAAAAGTAAAAAAAAGTGACTCACAATATTTAACACTTTTAATTTATTTCTTAGTATATTTCATTTTCATTCCTATTTCCCTCACTTTTTTTTGTTAACAAAAAAAAGAAACTTAATTTCCTCTATGTTTTCTTTTCTTTTCTTTTCTTTTCTCTTGCTAGAATTATGAAACTGAACCTCTACATCGTTCATGAATTTCACAAGGTTTTACCAATATATAAACACATATATATATATATGGAAAGTCTTGTAAAAAACAACTTTTAGCTACAAAATTCTATCGTAAAAAGTCAATTTTTTTTGTCGCTGAAGGTGTATTCACTTTTGACGACGAAATTCCGTCAGAGAGCATGCCTCTATATAGTATATATATATATATATACATTTCTCTCGTGTTTTTCTTTGTGTTTTCCTTCATGGTTAAATAATATTGAAAATTATAAAACTCTAAAATATGACTATAATATAAGCGAGAAAAAAATAAATAAAAAAGACTTGCAACATTTAAAATGTTTAATCTATTTATCAACTTATTCTCTTTTCTTTCCTATTTTCCTTATTATTTTTTTATTAACCAAACAAAGGAAAAGATTCTCCTGTATCATTTCTCTCATTTTCCCTCACTAAATCCACAAACCAAACAAAACCTAAATATTTTATTTTTTTTTCCTTTTTGCATATCATGATTGTGTGGGAATACAACTGAAAGCTACACAAATCTTTTGTACTAAGAAGTAATTATATAAACACACTTTTCAAGCATAATAACTATTAGGGGAAACTGCATTTTACTCCCCTATACTTTAACTATTGTTCAAGTCACCCCCAGTACTTTGAAAAGTATCAAAAAAAACCTCATGTACTTTAAACTAAAGTGAAAACGTTAGATTACCCTTTAAAATGGATGGAAAGTGTTTAAAATTCACTATTCCTGCCAAACAGTAGTAGGAAAATATTCATTTTACCCCCTCTACTTTGACTTTTGTTCAAGTCCCCCCCCCCCCCCCCCCCTAATATGAGATTATTTTTGTCATTTCATTGCCACTTTCACAAATTAAGTTATTTTCACTTTAGTTTAAAGTATAAGGGGGTTCTTTGATACTTTTCAAAGTACAGAGGGTGACTTGAACAAGGGTCAAAGTAAGGGGGTAAAATGCAGTTTTTCCTAATTATTAAATCGAAACTATTATAGCGGTAATTGTACATATGCAAGTATTTTCTTCCTTTAAAACCAAAGAGTGTTGAATTTAAAATGATGGAAATGCCTTTTTTATTGTAAGGCAATTGGTAGAAGCAATGGAAATACTTTGAAAATAAAAGGAAAAAACATAGCTAAATTTTTTTTCACTATTAAAAGTTTGAATTCCAAAACAAAGTCAAATTAGGTGGGCTCTTCCCAACATATGAATTAGGATGCTTAAAATCTAGATTTTGTCTTTTTCGTTATCAAAAATAAAAAAATCTAGATTTTTCAATTCATCATTAATGAACCTTGAAAGTGACATTCCTCTGCTAACTAATTGAAATGCAGATTACAGTTGGTTTCAAAACCTTGAGTAAACTTTTCTTCAGAAAATTCAGGGATTGAAAGGAAATGAGTAGGGGCATCTTGATTTAAATGAAAAGTGACCTTACATAATTACTTACCAAATAGAAAACAATATTTATAATTGCCTATGTGGATATAATACACACTCTCATTTGCTATATTATAAGGAGTTTTTTTTCTAATTGAGTTTCTTTCTCTGCATTTGTTGCAGACTGATGAAAACTCGAAAAATCCGGCATGGGAAGCAATTGGGTACAAAGTAGATACCAGAGAGAGTTTGCCCAAACCCAGAAAGAGTAGACCTCTAGAAAAAGGAATTATAGAAACCACGAGCGAAAATGACTTGACCATAGTCGAATCTCTCACCCAGAAAGGCTTGGAAGTCACGGAAGACTCAAAAGAAGTTTTCAAGATCAAATGCGATGTTGTAATTGTGGGTTCTGGATGTGGTGGAGGAGTTGCAGCCGCGGTTCTGGCATGTTCTGGCCAGAAAGTCCTTGTCCTCGAGAAAGGAAACTACTTTGTGCCCGAAGATTATTCGTGTCTCGAAGGCCCTTCCTTCAATGAACTCTACGAGTCCGGAGGAATTTTATCTACCGTTGATGGGAAAATGATGATCTTGGCAGGATCAACGGTTGGGGGAGGCTCTGCAGTAAATTGGTCTGCATCCATTAAAACACCCAATTCTGTTCTTAAAGAGTGGGCTGTAAATCATAAAATTCCTCTCTTTGGAAGCTCTGAATATACGTCTGCCATGGATGTCGTGTGTGAGAGAATTGGTGTGACAGAGAATTGTTCCGAGGAAGGGTTTCAAAATCAAGTTCTCCGAAAAGGGTGTGAGAATCTTGGTTTCAAAGTTGATTTCGTTCCAAGAAATTCCTCAGAAAATCATTACTGTGGTTCTTGTGGGTTTGGTTGTAAAACAGGAGACAAGAAAGGAACCGCTTCAACTTGGCTAGTTGATGCGGTTAGCCACGGTGCAGTGATCTTAACGGGTTGCAAAGCAGAGAAATTTATGTTGGCGAGCGATAAGAGCAACGGATCAAGAAAGAAGTGTTTGGGAGTCATTGCAAGTACTGTGAGCAAAAACATAACAAAGAAGCTACAAATCGAAGCTAGAGTAACTATTTCTTCATGTGGGTCTCTCTTGACACCGCCTTTGATGATTCGAAGTGGGTTGGAGAATCAAAATATTGGGAAGAATCTCCATCTCCACCCCGTTTTAATGGCGTGGGGACACTTTCCCGAATCCGAATCACAATTTCGAGGAAAATGCTACGAGGGAGGGATTATTACTTCAATCCATAAGTGGTTTCTGAGGAGTCCAACAATGTACAAGCCATTGTAGAGGCTGCTGCAATAGGACCTGGCTTATTTGTTGCGTTGACTCCATGGGTTTCTGGGATTGATATGAAAGAAAGGGTTTCAAGATATTCAAGAACCGCTCATCTTTTCGCCCTGATTAGAGATCAGGGTTCAGGGGAGGTTAAAACGGAAGGTAGGATCAAGTATCGGTTAAATGAGGTTGATGAAGACAATCTGAAAATGGGATTGAGAAGGGTTTTGAGGATTTTGATCGGGGCAGGAGGGACTGAAGTGGGCACTCATCGAAACGATGGACAGAGGATTAAGTGTAGAGGGATTGAAGATAAGGATTTGGAGGAGTTTTTAGATGAAGTTATCACAGATGGAGGGATGAGTTCGAGGGGAGAGAACTGGACTATATATTGCACTGCTCATCAGATGAGTAGTTGTAGAATGGGTGTTACAGAGGAAGATGGTGCAGTTGATGAGAATGGTGAATGTTGGGAAGCTAAGGGCTTGTTTGTTTGTGATGCAAGTGTTCTTCCTAGTGCTATTGGAGTTAATCCAATGATCACCGTCCAGTCCACTGCTTATTGCATTTCGAATAGAATTGCTGAATCTTTGAAGAAAAATAAAAGTACTTGCTTTTTATCCTCTTAAATATTTTTCCTTTATAACTTTCTTGTTTGAATAATTTTATCCTCTTAAATATATTGAAATAAATTGGCTTCTAATCAATTGCGTATTGGAGCTTTTGTACCTACTTGATGACAAGAAATATGTACTTGATGAAATATGTACTCAAGTAACTCAGTTTGTAGCCGCTTTTTCTTCTGATTGTTAATGGAATGACCGTCTTCTTCTGATTGTTAATGAAATCCAATATTTTCTATCAAAAAAAAAAATGAAGAAGAAGAAATATGTAGCACTTAATAATCTCAACCAGTCAAATTCGCCTTCTTCTTTTAACAAGAGAACCCACGTGTCACTAAATCTAGGTCCCACGCTAATTCTATGTTGGTGAAGTCCCATTATGTAAAGAGTAATATTTGGGACACAACCAAAATATATAACTTTAGGATACAACCTCCATTTTGTGTCTATCTCTCTCCTAGTGGTCCTAGTTGGTACTGTGGGGTCCACCGGTACTGTGGGACCCATCAGGAGAGAGATAGACACAAAATAGAGGTTGTATCCCAAGTATTATTCATATGTAAATCTTCCATTCTTCCTTAAAACCCTATATAAAGGATTTGGCCAGGACCTTTGGCCAGGACCTTTGGCCTCCCAAATGAAGGTTAGCGGTTCAAAACCCTCCAGGGTTGGAGGGATGGATCTCAAGATGGACTTAAAAAATGTCCAGTTTGGTGTGAGTTCAGATTCTACTGCTAGCTTGCCTCCTTGATTTACATGGTGCGTGTGTTGTGGGGTTGGTGCACGTGCCCGGGGTTTGCCCCTTGTTCTACCCCGATAAAAACGACAATAGGTATCGATCCTGAAGTCGCGAAGGACAGACATGGAGATTTGTCCTCGTATTCCAGAAAAAAACAATTCTACCATATCCCCCCACCTCCTTTTTTTTTTTCCTTTTTTTTTTTGTCAAGACTCAAACCCCCCCACCACCCACACACACATAAATGTGTAGATCTATATATACACACAAATATGTACACACATACGCGTGAATTCCATGTGAGACTCATATGCTCAAATCAAATAAACTGAATCCCATGTGACACTTACAAATGCTCAAATGAGATGTGGGAACTAAATTTAGATTCAATTTGGGAACTATGGTTTATTTTCTGGGCAACCAATTAGAGAGTGGCTTTCGTAACTGAAGAATTAATCAGTTAATTAAAAATCAAGTACGCATAATGCGTATGTCATTTTCACAAACAAAAATAGACCATACTTTTAACTCCCAATTAGTAATTGATCACTCAAACCACAAAATCAGTCAGCTCGACAATTGTGAGAAATTTGTTAATTACCTTGAATTGTAAATTCTTGGGGAAGAAGCATGCGGAGTTGATGACCGAAGGCTTGACCGTGAAGAAGCAAGTGGCTTTCAACTCTCTGACCCCATCATCATACTGACAAATTTCATATTATCATATATGTAAAAATCGAAGAACGTGATGTTGAATCGAAAGACTTTTGGACTAAAACTATGTAAAGATTAAAAGCAAAATACGAAGAAAAAATATGTCCACAATGTACTTTATCTAGGAAAATTCATTGGAATATGCAAACACCAAAATAATGTTTGAATCAAATGTACAAATTGGTTGAACATAAACTTTCACACTTATTATCAAGGAGCAACATCAGCAAGTGTGTAAACCACTTCCCTTGTGGTCGGATGGCAAGGCCACTGGGTGTTATACTCGGAGGTCTCAAGTTCGAATCTCAAGGGAGTGGCCATAGGTGATTCACCCGGACGCCCTGGCCTCGTGGGATTAGTCAAGGTGAGAGCAAGCTGGCCCGGACACCCACGGTTACCAAAAAAAATAAAAATCAGCAAGTGTGTATTGGCTGTAGCAATATCAGAAGCTTTTTCCTTGGGATGTAATAAGTTCATAAGAATACATTGCTTGACAACTTATATGTCACTGATTTGTGTATGCTAAGTTTATATCTGTACTTCTGAAAGCCTAAAATTGGGGGAATATTTTTTGGAAAGGAACCCAATTACCCAAACAGGGATATGGTAAACTATGAACTGCACTATCAAATCGATGAACCTAATTAGGAAGAAGGCTTCCATCTATTCACGTTTGCCTACCCCTAAAGCTCTAAAGAATCATCGGATCAACATATCGGTCAAAACAAAATAGGCTATGAGTCTTTGAGATTGTAATTACGTGATTGGCTTTCTTTAATGGGCTATATTCATGTATTGGTGGTGATTGGTGTTGGAAAAATATGGATATGAAACCAAGTAAAACAGTGACTAGATCGAGCACGCAAGTATTGCGCTATCCAAAAAATGAATTTCTGTCCCACACTTGGTTGCTTGTGGACTACAACGAATCGTTCTTGAGGATACTATGATCTATATAGTTGAGGCAATAATCCAACCATATTCTACAAAATATTTTGTATATGAACTGCTCTAAAAGACTGTAGAAAGGGAAGTAGAGATAAAATCTGAAATAAAAAGCATATTACAAAATAACTAACTATATTTATATATATATATAGCTGCCTATTGGATAAGAGATATTTTTCTACAAAAAGGGTTATGTCCCACCACCCATAGACTAGGTATATAACTATATAACGTTTAGAAGTCATTAGAACAGATGAAGTTTAAACAAAAATTCAAAGTTTTAACATGAAAAGTTGTGACTTTCCACAAATTGGGTCTGATCGACCGATCAAACGGATCAGGTCGACCGGTCGAGCACCCCTCTGCCAGAAAGTCAAAAACTATTTAAAACTTCATATAATCGTTGACCCGATCGACAGGTCGAAAGCCCCTTCGCCAGAGGCATGACCATTACAAATAAAATCTAGGATTTATTAGTATTATGTAGTGGACTTTTATAGCCATAGGTCCACCAAAAAGTTTTTGGAATAAGTCCATGACCCATTACATGTACAAAATTACCCTTGGATCTAAAATAGGCTGGTCGAATGTAGGCAGCCATGTATGGTAGTTTTTTTTTTTTTTTTTAAATCCAGGAAATATCCATTCAACTTCCCAAATATTGGTTGCAAATCTAGTAATTTCTAAAGAGATATTATAATGCCAGAACAGTTTCCTTTAATGCAATAGCATATTCTAACACTTTTTTATTTGTAGTGGAAAAAATCAATTAATAATGTCAAAATTTTGTTAGACAAATTGTGAGCTGCTCTGGCATTTTGGGCAGCCATTTTTATATTCAAAAAAAAAATTGGCTCTCCCTCTTCTTTACTTCATTCTCTTGCTTGTCTATATTATCTTATTAATTATTTTTTATCTTTTGCTCTGTGCCATGTTCCTATTTCAAAAGTTTTCTTGTTTAGAAACACAAAATAGGAACCCAAAAGGCACATCCAAACAGACCTCAGTCAAAGAGCTATCTGTGTGAAGATTATTTTTTATTTCTGAGTTTTCCAAAAGGTTGAATATTTTTGTTTAGAGTCATGGCTGGAGGTAATTAAATCAACGCAAATAAATCTAAGGCACCTTTGTGATCAATCTCTCTGGCCTTTTTTATTTGCAATAGTTTTCAATTTTGTGAACATTTTTCAATAGTTTCATTTAATCACGAGTTTACCTATCGATTTCCTTTATGGGTGTGTTGATTCTTCATTTTCTTTCCACGTTTCCTTATCTAGGTGTGAAATTTTCTTGTTCTAGGCACTTAAATTTTTGGGAAATTAGCTTAATCATTTGGAGGTCTTGGGATTTTTTTTTATGGCAATTTCATTTTCAATCCCCCCTATGTTGTATAACATTGTGAGAAATTTCTCCGTATGATTTTTCCATACATGTTGATTTTTATACATGTGTTGCGCGCATGTGTGTGTGTTTACTTAGATCTGAGTTGAGTTGATTTTTTTTTTTTGGGTGAAAATCTAGATGATTATCAATGCGGTTAAGACGTTGAAAGAGAAGACGGGTTCAAATCGATCAGTACTAGATTATGAAGTTCATTGAAGAGAAGCACAAGGACTTATAGTTGTCGTTTAGGAAATTGTTGCTGTCTCATTTGAAGAAGCTTGTTGGCTGGTTCAAATCAGTATGTGATTATGAAGTTCATTGAAGAGAAGCACAAGGATTTATAACTATCCTTTAGGAATTACTGTTGTCTCATTTGAAGAAGTTTGTTGCTTTTGAAATTTCTCACTCACACGCGAGGAAAATGTTGTAAACTAAACTCAAGTTTAAACTTTGCACATGAGTGTGAAAATTCTTATATGATTGGAAAATTTCACTCATATATGTTTTTCATTTGTATATACTTATGATAGTTTGGTCTTATTGGTTGCATAGAAGCACCTATAATGTAATCAGTCTAGTATGAAATTTTACATAGTATTTTGTGCTCTGCTAATGATAAACCCTGCAAAATAAGTGATTGTTGCATTACACACTGCATACAACAGTCCGAAATAGTGTGAAATTTCACACTAACTGAAAAAACACTGTACATTTTCGCATTGTTGCATTCGAATAGTGTAAAATTTCATGTTGTTACACACTGAAAATACAGACAGATTGGTGCTTATCGATCCCAAGGAATTCATAACAATGAAGTAGTGACAAATTTCAGATTATACATTTTTATTGTCGATCGAGTGTGAAATTTAAGACTACATTGTGCTGAGAAATTCAACATGCATATTTCTAGTGAGAAATTTTGCACTATATATGCTACATAAAAACCCGAACTGAACTGAAAACTTAAACTTTTGGACATACACATTTCTTAAGCTTTCGTTAGAAAATACAACAAACTCAATGACGTATGCTGCCTTAATCATGAGATTTTATTTCCATTTACGATATCCTACATCAATGGGATATGATAAATAGATTAAATATGTGTATGTATCTATGTGTATATATATATATCAACGTCTATATTGGCGTGTGCATATATTTGGAGGGTAAAAATGTCACCTGATCTATCTATAATTATGGAATTTGGACTAAACTCAAAAAATATTCACCATAATCGGATCTATTGGCATAAAGATATTATTGTTGGACCTATTCCAAAATAGTTAGGTAGAATACTAGGACTAGTTATCACTAGATTTCTATAAAAGGGAGATTCCGTCATTGCCCCCTCAAATAACTCTTCCAATATAAAACTCATGTTACTTTTCTTTAACTCATTAGGTCATTTTTATGCCTAAACAACTTCAAATTGCTAGTATAACTTTTGTTCTACAAGTCCGTTTTTCATAAAATTTGATGTTTTGAAATACAAAAAAAAAAAAAAAAAAAAAAGATCTATCAAACAAGATCAACATTGATCTTAAAATATAAAAATTAAAAATTAAAAATTAAAAAAAAACACTAAAAAATTAAACAAATATGGAAATCTGCATTTTTTCGCATAAGTATAATAAAAACATATTCATTTCATAAAATTGGCATCATAGATGCATAGATCTTGAAAAAATACGGAAATAAAAAAATAAAAAAAATTACCCAAAAGCCCAAGAATTAAGAAAGTTATGGTGGTTTAAAGTTCACAAACAGATAATATTATATGTTCGACAAATGAAATCTCAAAATCGGGTCGTAACGTATCATTTTTTGTAAACTTTTCAACTCTAATGCGTAGATCTCAAAGAAATACATGAAATACATAAAAATAAAAAATAAAAAAAAATAAATCCCAAAGGCCAAAAAATGATAAAATTATGATCGTTTTTGTGAATATTATCTGTTTACGAACAGATAATTGATACTCCCAAAATTGGCTCTACTCTATGACTGACCAGGTCATGGACTGCTACTTAACATCATCCCGAGTGGTCTGGACTACCTGAGACATCCCGAGCGGTGTATGCACGAAGCCCGACCAACAGGCCGGGATGACCGCGCAGGCGCAGCTCGTCACAGGGACAGCTCACCTAGGCCCCGAGGCATGATCCACAATATTCCAGACTGTTTCCTACTCAAGTTAGAAGACTAATGGAAAGTGAAAATTATTTATATAATCCAATTAGGAAACCCCTATAATTGATGCCAATCAATCCTAAATTAGATTGTATTACTTTATCTGTCTAATTTCCTTGTACGAGTAGGTCTCTTGCATCTATAAAAGAGACCACTCACCCCCATAGAAAGGGATCATTTTCTAGTCTGCATAGCGCCCCTATAGCAATCACAATCGTGCCCGGCTGACCTCTGGTAGCTCCAAATTGTTGTTGGTTCACAAACGGTCCACGGCTTTTTACAGTATAGTGAACGTGCTCAAACACACACATGGACGTAGGTTCCTTCATTAACAGGGCCGAACCACATACAAAAAATTGGTCTCTCATTTTTTCTCTCCTAAAACTACTCTAGTTTATCTTATCCAAATTTTGGCATCATCAGTTTGGTGACGTTTGTGGGAACCGACGAATTTCTCGAAGAACAAATCTCTTAGCCGATAATCATGCCGCCGAAGAAGAGCAAGAAGATTGCCTACCAAACTAGTCAGGGGGATCCGCCAGTCTCGACGCCGGTAGCAGCCGTCCTCACCCTAGAGCAAATTACCGCAGTTCTTGCACAGCTCTTGAAGGGCCAGTGTCAAACTCAACGGCAGATTGCAGCCCTGTTGGCCCAATAAAGCAGTCCTCCAATGGCTGGGAAACAGCCCGGGAACGTTGCGCACAATCGGGAACCAATCTTGACCAGATAGCGTACCCGAGCCACCCCGTCCCACGTTGAGGATGCTAGAGATGTCACGCCCCGGAGTAGCCAAAAATAGAAAAAATTTCAAGTTTCCTTTCTGGACCCGTAGGGAATGACAAGTTACATAAAACTGACCTGTCCGTGAAAACATTCTAATATAGATATATCAGAGTAAGAAATTTTCACAAAGTCTAATGGTATTCATGGGGGAACTTTAAGTGTTTGCTACTTAGGCTATTACAGAAGTTCCAAATGAAAACCACAAAAGATAAGTTGGGCGGTCAGCGCCACTTAAATTATTACATCAACCAAAAGATAGTTTCTTAAAACATAAAAGAAGTCTAAATACGGAAGTAGGCCAGAGTCTTCTTTCTAGCTGGCATATCCATGCCTTTCGTTATCATACTCTTCTTGAAGGTCCTCCTCAATATGACCTTCCTGGTAGTTCCCCTCTTGAGGATAGTGATATTCATCTTCATAGTCACCTTGATAATTCTCCTCATTATAACCTAGACATAATATGTCCAAGGTAGAGGGAAGAGCCGTTAGCTTTGAAGCTAAGTAAGTTCGTCTTAACCGATCACTCCTAATACAATTAAGAATATACAAGTACAACGAATATCTTGAAAGTACACATTAAATGAGTATATGACATGGTAGCATGATGACACAATGCAATATCGATATTTTTGATTTTACTCAACCACTGATGCTGACTCATGTGACTTGTTACATTTCCGGTGTAACACTGTTGGCTTAGAGTAGAATGATTACGTTGCTATCGTTGCCTAGCAGAGCCCTATAGTAGTTTTGGTTTTAAAAAGAGTGTAATCATTGGACTCTTAGGTCCTCGTGACCTTGCCGGGACAATAGAATGGTTACAGCACTATCGTTGCCTAACAGGGCCCTATAGCATTAGAAAGGTAACTATTGTATTCAAGTTCAAATGGATACTTTGCTATCGTCGCCTAACATGGCCCTATAGCGTATCAATCATCAACTCATGTTCCACTTTAATGATTTCAATGGGTACCTTTGCTATCGTCGCCTAGCATGGCCCTATAGCATTTCATCGTGATTCCCATTGATTTGACTGTACCATACGGACCTCCACGATCCACTCAACATGTATGACAATATGACTGGGTTAGTCCCCTTGACTAACCATGCATACGTCAATATTGACATCATGACTCGATTACGTTCATATGAATGTCCATGTGATTGTATAATCGTAAAGCATAATAAGTATGAAAAATAATCATTGATAATTAAGCATGGAGTTTGATTATCTAAGCATGCGTTCATCATATAACAGAAATCTTAGCATTCATATATCAAATACCTATCAGCTACGTCCACACAGGACGCACTGAATATTCACATAATATACAAATGATAATTCTATAATATACCAAGTGATTTAGGACGACTCACCTCGATGCGGGTGCGTGAGAACAAGCATAGCGGTGGTTCCTACAAAGTATATAATTTCATAGAACGACAGTTAATAAGCATGCTAAAATCAAGGGCATAATGGTAATTGTGCCGGTGGATTCCTAAACCTCAACATAATGATCCAGACATCTTTCTGAGTCTAACGCCATTGACTAGACTCAAATCGGAGTCCATCATATAAAAGGCCGGGTTTTCTATACCAGTGTGGGCCCTAAAGATAAGCTGTATTTTTGACCGTATCGAAAGGTCATCAAACTTTAAGGGGATGTTCTAGACCTTATTCTAAGACTCTAAGAATCGACCGCGTATTTTTCTGAGCTACGATTTATTTATTATGAATTTCTGAAGTTCTAACCGTCTAATAATAGACTGCGGGGTCCCACATTTACAAAATATAATTGAGGAAGATGCTTGGTCTTTATAAATATTTTATTAAATACTAGGCTTCAAAATAAGCTAGTGGTATTTTTCTCATAATTTTCGGAGTTCGTTTGGTATTTAAATAATTTAAATACAACCAAACGGGTCCTTTTATAAATAATAAATAATTATTAGAAAAACTAAAGTTTGTGTTTTATAAATAAAATTTATAAAATAAAGGTATTAGGCCTTAGGAAATTTTAATATAATTTTCCTATATTTTAAAATGATCATTATGTATTTGTTACCTAATTATTTTAATTATAAACAATATCTAATTATTTATTTAGGCTTAAATAAACAACAAGTATTACACATAATAATTAATATCTTATAATGTTAGAGTATAAAATACTCTATAATACATTTTCAGAATATATAAGTATTATTTAAAATAATATCTTCTAATTTTTACAATACAATTTGGCATTTAAAATCTATTTTTGAAATAATTTAAACTATTTAAAAACCATTTTATAACTATTTATAATTATTCATAACTATTTATTGATATTTAATAAATAATAAATATTACATATAAATACTAATCCGAATTAACAGAATATTTAAAATGTTAAATATCACCAAAGCAGTTTATTAATCCGTAAATCAAGATTAACAAAATACTTAAGGATATAAAATAAACTAATTAACTATTAATCTAAATCCGCGGGCCAGCCCAGATCCAACCCGAACCCAACGGGTCACCCATATTCACAAACAATATGATCCAACTTAAAAGATCTGATCCATAACCCGTTCGATTAATATAACCCAAACCACAACCACTTATACATACAAACTAACTTGACCCGACCCGAGACCCGACCCAACACATGGGTAAACGATATAACCCGAAACCCACAGGTTGTGTCTCCTCCAAATAACACACGCCGCTGCCGGCGAGCCCGAAACTACCAGAAAATCTTCCCAAGCTCATATCTTCTTCGTCTTTCCATAAAAATTGGCGAATCCAACGCCAAATGTTCGATTTTCCTCCCTCTACAACATAGGATGAGCTTAAATTGTGGTTTATTCGTTTGCTGGACCTACTGGTCCATTATTCTTTTTCAATTTTTGGAGAATAACTCCATGCATGGCTGGCCAAATGTCTACCAATTCAAAGGCGGCAGGGGGCCTTCCTGGGACCATAAGGGTCTGCTTGGTACCATTTTTGGGTGGTTTGGTTGAGTTTGAGATTTCATGCTCTAGTGAGGGAGCTTAAATGGTGATTTTCGGTTAATCAAGAGCCTTGGGCTCTGTTTGGTTTGTGTATAGGGGTCTGGGTATGTGTGTGTGTGTGAGGCGTGAGAGACACATAAGATAACAGAGGGGGTGTATAGGGGTTTACCAAGGTCTCGGGTCTCTTTCTCTCTCTGTTTTTCGGCGAGGCTCCTCTCTCTCTCCTGCATGCCTTCTTCTTTCTTCCTCTTCTGGGTTGTGTGAGTGTGTGTGCAGAGAGTGGACAGGATGTGTGTGTGTGTGTGTTATGTTTCTTTCCCTCTCTTGGTGGTCTATCTATATATACATTAATCCATATGTGTATACACACCTATATCTTCACACAGATTGCAAATCTGTTGGAGCCAATGGAGGGTGGTTGAGTGAAGCGATGTGTTCTTAGGGGGACGGAAAAAGTGGCCGGCGTGGGGATTTTGCCCGAGTCTGCTCGTTTCTCTCTCTACTCTCAATGGTCTAAATGTATACACAAAGCTATCCATGCACGCATATCTCCACGCAGATATAATTGCAGCTTTGTAAAATCTATGGGACAAGATGGATTTAGATGGGTCCTTGGGAGGTGTTTGGACAATGGGTTTAAGTTGATTGGGTAAGTACAATGGGTATCTAGGGTAAGCTTTACATTATACTAATGTGCAAGACAGACCAGATAAATGCAGATTTTACGGGTTCGCGTGATATATCAGTCTGGGTCGTAATTTACAGTCTAAGTTAATGATAAAAGAAATCCATATTACACATATAGACATCAGAAACAACGAACTAACAATACCGGGCTCATTTAATTAAATCACAAACATTTTACGGGTATTACAAGAGACAACAACGGTAGGCGTGCTGTCCGAGAAGAGAGGCATGAGCGCATGGCCCGAGAATCGGTCCAGGGTCACTCGGCTAACAACCGAGGTGATCTTAGGCACACGATCAGCCGGAGTCATAGCCGAGCCCGATCCCAGGGGACAGCACACCGCTATGAGAAAGAAGCCTCTTTCACTAACCCAACCTGCAGCCCGGATACCGGTCGAGAAGGTGTGGTGACTCGTATCATGAATTTGGAGAAACAGATCAACAACATGGCCAAACCCTGGGCGAGGATGCTACTCAGATCAACACCGAGACAGAGTCACCGTTCTCCAGCCGAATCACAAGGTTTGCCCTCCCGCGCAAATTTAAACAACATCGTCTAGATTATTACAACGGCTCTAGAAGCCCGGTCGACCACGTCCGAACATACAAGGCTCAGATGGCCCTGGCCACCAACGACGACGAACGGTATTGCCTGACCTTCCCCATCACTTTGAAAGGCCCGGACGCGCGATGGTTCCACTCCCTGAAACCCCAATCGGTCAAGGATTTCAAGCGACTAAGCAAGCAATTCATCAACTAGTTCATCGGTATGAATGAACGGCCAAAGCCTGACATACAGTTGCTAACTGTAAGGCAAAGGAATAATGGGTCCCTCAAGGAGTTCACCGACCGGTTCAACTAGGAGAAGTTCGGGATCTATGTTCTTGATGAAACCGTTGAAATTACAGCCTTCTGCTCGGGAGTACAACACACCAAGTGCGCCACGTCATTTCACAGAAATCGACAGGAAACCTTGGTTGAACTCGCAGAGAGGGTCGGAATGTATGTTGACACTGAAGAATTTCTAAAGACCAAAGACCCCGGGCAAGAAATTGACGAACCTACAAGAAGTAAGAGGAAGCGAGATCAGCCCGAGAGGAGGAACGCAAAGAAGCCCGATAGTTCTGGTAGTTCCTTCAGTTCATAGCGGTCCGGGTCCGGCAGCCCCGACCCGACCCGACCTCCAATTCACAACGGTCCGGGTCCGGCAGCCCCGACCCAACCTCCAGTTCACAATGGTCCGAGTTCGGCAATCCCAACCCGACCCGACCTCTAGTTCACAACGGTCTGAGTCCAGCAGCCCCGACCCGACCTCTAGTTCACATCGGTCTGGGTCTGGCAGCCCCGACCCGACCTTCAATTTGCAATAATCAGGATCTAGTGATCCCGACCTTGCCTCCAGCTCAGAGTAATCAGGAGCCCGGTGATCCCGACCAAACTTCTTATCTCTAACAGTCTAGACGAGTCCAACCACAGTGGTACTTGCTCAATCACAACATGAGGCTCCACAGACTGTCAGAGAGCTTCTACAAAGACCTCGGGATCACACCTGAGGCACCCAAAAGACCTCGGAATCACACTTGAGGCACCCAAAAAACCTTAGGGTCATATTCGAGGCCCCAAAAAACCTCGAGATCACACCCGAGGCGCCATCAAAAAACCTTAGGATCACACCCGAGGCAGCAAAAGACCCTGGAACTACCAACATTCTAGGTCAGCTACCTACAGTAATTGTTCCTACAACACCCGCTTCAACAGAGCTCGGGGGGCAAGAGGGGATAAAGACTATAGGAAGTCACACCAAATATTTACAAGCCTTGGTTAACTAAGTAAGACTCTTAGACAACCCGGGAGCCTACAATATTCAGAGCAAACAACCCAGGAGCCTATAATATTCAGAGGCACAGACTCCACTTAGGCCCAAACCGACAAGAGGTAGCTAAAACCTCTTAGGTTTGCCCGCGATAGAGGAGTGAAATAAATCCCTAAAATCCATACGTTTTTGGCCTCCACTTAGGTCCAAACCAACGATAGAGGTGACTAAATCCTCTTAGGTTGGCCCACGATAGAGGAGCAAAAGGACCCTAAAGCAATACACTTTAGGTCAGCTCCACCAACATGGTCAAACTTTTCTCCCAACAGTCTTGACGAAGGCTAATTGGGCGGGAGATAACTATCCTAGGGAGTTAGCATAAAAAGGACCCTAAAGCAACACGCTTTAGGTCGGTTTTTCCAATATGGTAAAATTCTTTTACCCACAACCTTGACGAAGGTTTACGGGCAGAAGATGACCATCCTGGAAGCTAACTTAAGCAAAAGACTCTGAATTAGGCTGAGTCTCAACTCTTGGCCAGTTCCCGAGGACTCACAAGACTCAGAAGCTCCAAGGCAACTTTTCCGAGCAGTCAACTGATTTCCAAACTTGACCCGGTATAGCATCAAGCCAACCTTGGAAATTGGGGGCAACTGATATGCCCAAAATGGGTTCTACTCTATGACCGACCAAGTCATGGACAACTACTTAGCATCATCCCGAGCGGTTTGGACTACCCGAGACATTGCAAGCGGTATATGCACGAAGCCCGACCAATAGGTCAGGAATACCGCGCAGATGTAGCTCGTAGTAGGAATAGCTCACCCAGGCCCCGAGGTATGATCCAGAATATTCCAGTCTGTTTCCTACTTAAGTTAGAAGACTAATGGAAAGTGCAAATTGTTTTCTAATCCAATTAGGAAACCCCCATGATTGATGCAAATCAATCCTAAATCAGATTGTATTACTTAATCTGTCCAATTGCCTCATACGAGTAGGTCTCTCGCATCTATAAAAGAGACCACTCACCCCCATAGAAAGGGATCAATCTCTAGTCTGCATAGTGCCCCTATAGCAATCACAATCATGCCCGGCCAACCTCTTGTAGCTCTAAACTGTTGTTAGATCACCAACGGTCCCCAGCTTTTTACAGTATAGTGAACGTGCTCAGACACACATGTGAACGTAAGTTCCTTCATTAACAGGGCCGAACCACATACAAAAAATTGGTCTCTCACTCTCTCTCTCTCTCTCTCACTCCTAAAACTACTCTAGTTTATCTTATCCAAATTTTGGCATCATTAGATAATATTATCTATTTAATATTATCAATTTTAATTTGTCAAAGGGGCTTTTTACTGAAAAAAAAAATTTGCAAGGGGTATTTTAAAAAATGGCCAAATCGTGTAGATTTTTGGTTAATACACTTAATTTTTTGGGGATCTATCACCTAATATCTCAACCATCAATTGTACTTTTATTTTTCCCCGTAATAAAGCATTTACAGCATTAATTGAATAGTCTTATGTAGTGATAAAACAATTTTTGTAAGGACAAAACTCCAGCACATTAACTTAGGCCCCTTTTGTTCTGTTTTAACATGTTATTAGTCGATGTGTACAAGTGTGCTTGTGTAGCACATAAGTGACACCTACTCGGACCAATCACATGCCAAAATAGGATGAAAATATATACCAAAGTCTTTTCCTCTTTGTAAATTTTATAGATTCAGATTAATATTATTGACGGGTCACTTATTGCCCCTACGTCCATAGATATATACTATTATTGGGACCAAATGCCCTTTCTAAAGATATCCACGTGACGCCCATGTGGAATATTCTTCACCTTCCACATGGCACCTATGTGGCATTCCATTTTATTTTGGCTTTATTTGATAATTTTAGTTATACATTTTTAGTAAATAAGAACATTAATTACAAATTACACTACAACAAAAATGTACTTTGGCGACAAATAGATTTCGTCGCCAAAAGTCCATTTTTCGTCGCTAAAGGCTTTCACGACGAGAAATTTTCATCGCCAATTTTGTCGCCATTGCCTTGTCGCCAAAGGCCCCTGGTGACGAAATTTATCTTTTGTCGCATAGAAAAAAATGGCGACAAAATAATTTCGTCGCTATTAATCACAATTTTCGTCTCCATTGATGCACATTTCAACGCCAAACGAGTCTTTTTTTTTGTAGTAATTTTGCATTAGCGATCAAAAATTTTCGTCACCAATTCATCATATGTAATGGTGACGAATATTTTCGTCACCAATTCATTTTCAGCATATGCAATGGCGACGAAATAATTTTGTCGCGAAATATATAAAATAGTTTGCTTGTATTAGCAACGAAAAATTTTCTTTGCCAATTCATTTTCATCATATGCAATGGCGACGAAATAATTTTGTCGCCAAATATATAAAAATAATTTGCTTGTATTAGCGACGAAAAAATTTCGTCGCCAATTCATTTTCATCATATACAATGGCGATGAAATAATTTTGTCGCAAAATATATATTCTAGTAAATAGAATTATTTGAATCTACTATAATCCTATTCGTTCCTGTTTATCACAATAATTTTTCAAAACCAAAAGAAACAATCATATTGAACATAAAACATCTTAATGTTTCTGAGTAACTTCATTAAGCAACAAAAATTAATATCGTTAATTGTTCACGTACCCAACAAAAAAATTAAAGATTAACAAAAGTATTAGCACATTGTTCACTACATAACAAATTATTAGACTGCATAACAAAAGTAACAAGATGTGTCCGACTATATACCCAATCACCATATCCACATCATTGTTCACTACATAACAAAAAGTAACAAGATGTGGCCAACTATCTACCGATCCACCATATCCATACCCAATCTGCATGAAACTAATGGAAAGCATTAGCATCTCTTAAATTAGTGAACGAACATAAAATATGTGAAATATAAAGTAACTATAAGTTGAGTTTTCCACCATCAAAGATGAAACATTAATGAAGTATTGTGATGATGTTGATGAATTAATCCTAACTGATGAAGATACTAATTTAGATGATTGATAATGTACTTTTATGTTATTCAGACTTTAGTAGTATTTAGTCTTTTGGGAATGTGTATGTTTTATTAATTCACATCAATCAATTGCCAAATATTGTTTTACATATATGTTGCTATTATTGCTATTGCATATGTTATGCGATAATACGCAAGGGGGTCAAAACGAGTTTCGGCACTCGGAGCGCATGAGACCAGAACTCACACCTCACACATGACCAACTAGACTTGCGGGAACAAACGGCACGCAATTGCTACACACGGTTTGCAAGTTACGCGATAATACGCAAAATAATATCCTTAGGCCTTTTATAACTAAATTTTGAGGTTTTGGCGGGTTGAAACGAGTTCCGGCACTCGGAAAGGCACGAGACCGGAACTAACACCTCACACATGACCAACCAGACTTGCGGGAACAAACGACACGCAATTGCTACACATGATTTGCAAGTTAAGCGATAATACGCAAAATAATATCCTTAGGCCTTTTATAACTAAGTTTTGAGGTTTTGAGGGGTCGAAATGAGTTCCTACACTCGGAAAGGCACGAGACCAGATCTCACACCTCACACATGACCAACTAGACTTGCAGGAATAAACGGCACGCAATTCCTACACACGATTTGAATGTAAACAATGAAATTATTTTCAATTTTATAAATCACATATCACAATTGATCTATAAACTATTAAGAGGTGAAAAAAGCCCAAAATCAACCTAAACGCAGTATATAGCAAATTCAAAATGGAGCAAAACCTATGAAACATATGAAAGTCAGAGGTGGCAGTAGTTTTTATATAGAAAACCTACCAAATTATGTTTAAAACTTAGATATTCCACCCATGAGATATTTACCTTTAAAAAGCTTGCTTCCACTCTCTAAGTGATATTTGAGCACAAAATCTTCAGTCACTAATACTTACTTTCACTGCCAAATTGTGTGGAATACTGAAAGTTGCAATGTTATGTAAATCACGTACATTTAAAGCATGATAACGGAATGACAGTGCAATATAGAATCAGCAGCTAAGTTCTACCATGGGAAGAAACATTGCATTTATCAAGAATTGTCCACTTGGAGTGTTTGGAGACTAAAGTAGTAATGCTTCAGGGAAAAAAATAACATAAATAAAATTAAAAAATTAAAATCCCCAAATTATAGAAGTTGGTCATATAGTTCATCGATGTAAAGCAATTATCAACAACTCGAGAATATTGATGAACTCAAATGGAATGTACTAGATCAAATGCTTTGCTGCTCATCAATAGCATAAAAAGATTTGTTAACACTAACTCAGTATGTTAGTTCACATACGGATTGAGAGGTTGCAATTTTGGTAGAAAAGAAAAGTACTTTATCTCCATGAAATAACACAACTAAATTGTCAAAAACACCATGAAATATGGAGGAAGAATATAGTGGCAAACTGGCAATGTGATATGAACTTTTTTGTAATTTCTTAACCCAATCAAAAGCATTCCAAACCCAATCTAGGGTTTCAAAAGGGCATAAACCATGACTACATAAGAAATACATATTAGAAAGTCAAACCATAATCGAATCTAGAATTTGGATTTTTTTTCTTTCGAAGGGGCAAGAGAATTAAAATGTCCATCCATCCCCCTTAACCCCCTTTCTCAGGTGAAAGCCTTTGCTATAATTAGGTAACTATAACTTAATACTCTTGAAAGCATAGGACAAAAGATTGATGGAATGTTCCTTGCTTTCTTGGAAGTTTAAATCTAGTATCACTACCAAAAACTCTCTCCCTCTCCCTCTCTCTCCCTCGGCCTCTCTCCCCTAAATCCCTCTCTCCCTAATCTCTCTATTCCTCTCAGCCACCACTACCATCACTATCACCACCATACACCACCACGCACCACCCCAAACATGCCCCCCTGCCAAAAAAAAAAAAAGTGAGAAAAAAAACTCTCCTTGTCTCTCCCTCTCCTCTCCCCCCAAAGACCGCCACTGCCGCCACCATAAAACACCATCACAGCAGCCCCCGCTACAAAAGAAAGAAAAAAAAAAAAACAGCCCCCTCTCCTTGTGCGCGCACACGCGCGCCCAAGCTGCCCAGCCACGCACCAGCACACAACTTCCTTGTGCGCACACCACACACCAGCTCTTGCACGCACCAACAGGTCGCATATACCAGCCAGCACCACCAGCCCAAACAGCCCCCTGTCCAACCACAACGCGCGCGCAGCATGCGGCCAGCATAGTGAGAGAGACCTCTCCCGTGCACACTGATTTTTAGACCTCTTTTACGTGCTTTTTTTCTTGCAAATGTGTTAAAATATAGTCATGTGCCTAACCGTGCATTAAAAGCACAGACCACAACTCCCGAAACAGCCTCGGCATGTGCCTTGGCACGTAGCCGCGTATGGGCATCACGTGCACAACACGAGCAGATGAGACCCTCTCCGTGCACACTATTTTTTATATTTTATCTAAAGCATCGAATAAAAATTTATATAAGCCTCAAATGTGCAATAAAAATTATTTTTTTTGTTTTATCTAAGCATCGAATGAGAATTTGTCTAAAGTCTCAATTAGCCATCAATGTGGTTCCTATGTGATCCCTAGAATACTCTAATAATAGTAGAACGCAATTACAATTACAAAACAAATAAATAACCAAGGAAAAATTCTACCTTCTCTTCTCCAACTATAGAACCCCATTTATTTTTATTCAAACACAGCAAACATACCTAGGCAAAAAGTGTAGTCCCAAAGCTTTTTGTCAAAGTAATAACTTAACTTTCTTCACTTGTTTCCATGAAACTATGCTTTAAATCATCACTATTTTCTTCACTTGTTCCAATGTGAATTGGGAAAAGTCATTTCATTGTCTTAAAGAGGATTTTATAGAGATTGTAATTGATCTAATGAATAGTGAGAAAATGACCAATATAGAAGAGAAGATTTGAGGAAAGAAAAAAATCAAAGAGGGAGAAATAATTCAAAACTAAACTGATCTGTTAATGAACCATGGATAAACAACTATGGTAGCTTAAAACAATTTCACTTTAAATATGTAATGCAATTTAAGTTTTCAAAATTGATACAAAGAATTAAAAACCACACCATAGTTCAACTAACCACACCCAACAAACACACGTACAAAGAAAATAAATTTGGGTGAGTGACATGGGTACGTACCATGATTACGGGCTTTGAAAAATATTCACCAAATAAAAGATCACTAAAAATCTGCAAAAAACACCCAATAAACACAACCACCACCGTGTGAAAGCTTTGGTTTTCAGCTATTTAAAAAACTATTTAGAAACTATTTTGGTTTTCAGTTTTCGTCCATCCATCCCCCTTAACCCCCCTTCTCAGGAGAATTTGGGATATGGATTTGGGAAACATAGCATTACTCATGTCAAAGTAACCAAACTATAAGACTAAATCCTTAATTTGAGCCAACAAATTGTTGACAATGACTTCAGAGCTGAGACTACAGACTAGTTTTATTATATGCCTTGAACCTAGTAAGTTCCTATGTCCACATAAAATTATCACACAACTTTTGCTTTTTTTGATGGGTATTTATTTGAACTTTAAGATTTTTATTTATTGATGTGCAGTTGAGCTTGAACAGATCCAATACTTCGGGAGGTTAAATCCCAAGCTCAGCCTTTCTGGGCAGCAGTTTGAAGAAGTTGAACTCAAGATTCACCCATCCAAATATTGAATCAAAAATCTTTACGGCCTTGTGTCACAACGTAGTATGGCATGTTTTTAACCTACAATTAGCTCATAAACATACGCTCATCCAAATTTGTCCATTCCAAGTACTCAATCCAAAAACCCAACATGCATTAGCACCTACACATTGCAATCTCATTGTCCAAAATTGTTCACCACAAGGGCCACATTTTGTAGATTTGTAGATTTTGAAAGTGTCAAGTTTTGTAGTTTTATAGATTTGTAGAATTTTTTTGAAAAGAATTGACAAATGTGGTGAAAATGGGGCAAAGAGGACTACCTTCTTGCTTCCACCACAATTCATTTGTGGTGAAAATGGGGCAAAAAATAAACATTTTGGATGCTTCCCACCACAATTCACTGATTCAACAAAATTAGGCTGCTTCCAAACTGATTCAACACATTACAATCTCATTCCCCAAAATTGACAACTTTCAAAATCTAAAAAAGACAGCCATTTGTGGTGAAAAACACACGCACACAAAAAAACCAACGAAAAAACAAAACAAAAAAAAAAACAAAAACAAAAACAAAAAAAGCAAACGAACAAACTAACAAAAAACAAAAAACAAAAACATGCGATTTGTAGATTTGTTGATTTTGAATTGTAGATTTTTTTTTAGAAGGATTGACAAATGTGGTGAAAATGGGGCAAAAAAAAAACATTTCACAGCAGAGAACACACCCAAATCACAGCCTTAGAATACACCCAAATCTCTTCGATTTCTAGGGTTTTTGCAATTTTGAGATTTTGTGTTCATCTTCCTATCAAAACCTTAACATGGTGAATTTGAAACCCAAGATGTATTTCTAATGGGTAGTTTATAATCCTGTTTGAAATGGGTATAGAGTAACAGAGAGAGAGAGAGAGAGAGAGAGAGAGAGAGAGAGAGAGAACATGTTGGCTTCTCCAACAAATCGCAGCAATGGCAGTCCCCAAATCGAACCCTAATCGCAGCCCTAAGCAACAACAGGTTCAATTAAGTGAAGATTTTGAGAGTGAGAGTGAGAGAGAGAGGTGAAGAGAGAGAGAGATTTCGAACCTTTGGTTGTCTCGTGCAAATCTCCCAAATCGCAGTAATGGTGAGGTGAGCTCCTTCGTACAGTTTGGTTGAGGAGACGTTAGAGAAAGGTATCAACAAGTAGCTTGGTTTTTTAAATTCAAACTAGTTGGGTTAAAAGAAGACCAAATTTGGCCAGTGCAAATTAAGGTTAAATACATTTTACCCCATTTTGGTTAGGCTCATTTTTACTTTACCCCACGTAAGTGGATAAGTAACCCATGTGGTTTCAGACTAAAGTGAAACCGTTAAGATTTCCCCCAAAACTGATGAAAGTTCTAAAATTGTCCAAAAATATTAACAGTTAACTTCCTTTATAAGGTTAATTTTGAGGTTAATCCTCTATATTGAGATAATCCGGCCATTTAACCCACCTGTGTGTGGCTAATTTTTAACACATTCTGTGATGCCACGCCCCGCCACGAGTCCCGGCGACGGGGTGTCACCCGGCGGAAGTACAATAATAAACCATAACAGTGACAGTAGGCTTTGACACCATTCGGTAACTCCCCGAGTCCTAGACTCTGAGGGTTACCTGAAATAAACGTTCATCATTTGGAAAACATTTATAAATCAGAAATCTGGTTTTCATTTGAGAAAAAATCCTTTCTTGAAACAAAACTTTTTTCAAGATAAGCAGCGGAAAAACAGAGTTAAGCTATCCTTTTATTTAAAAGTGGGTGGACTAACATTTGTCTAATTGAAATATAGCTTGTTCTTTGAAACCAAATTTCATTACATAAATTAGATGATAATCCCCACACACGGGGTCTTCAAACTATCGTGGAAGCATTGTCAAGTCTCGGGGCTTTGCCCTTATCTATATCACCTGAAAGAAATGTTTAATAGTCCATAAGCCAAAAGGCTCGTATAGTCATATAACCGCACAATAACATCTGTTATATAACATGCGTGAGTGCAATGAATGCCAATGTCAATGCATGAAAACCATTTCCATGCCTTTTCAAACACTCACCCTCAATCGTCAATATCATTACCCGGACCATGGGCTTCCCGTCCACGTAGGCCTAGCCTCAAACGTGCGGGACTTTGGGCCTTACGAATTACACGGAGGCCTAGCCTTTACCGTTACGGGGGTTTCTTGCAGCACATCCCGCAATTCGAGTTCCTAGTGGTACCCATCTCACACGCCTACCCACAAATTCAGGATTTCTAACTTTTCAAAACAAAATCCCTCCTACAGGGTTTTATGCATGGAAACATCTAAGGTCTTCCCTTTTTTAAAACCTGGAAGCCTCTAAGGTCTTCCCTTTTCAAAAATTGAAAGCCTCTAAGGTCTTTCATCCCAAAATCATTTTCGTGTTCATGCTCATGCTTAAGAAATGATATGACATATGCGAGCTCTAAGCATCCAGACATATTCAATATTTCATAAGATAGATTATTAAGGCATGCTATCAATTCAAAGTAACACAATAGACATGCTGAAATTATCCAGGTAAACACATAAGGCATAGCACTCAAGTAACCACTTAAGGCATAGCAGCTCAAGTAAATATGTAAGTACACTATTAACATGTTATACAACTTTATTGAGGGTTATATGGAACTACCGTTCACCGAGGATAGACTGAATAATTAATCAGAATAGAAACCGGAACTGCTCAATCTGTTACAAATCTCAATATACAATAATGCGCGTAAATTAGTGAGGTACAACACTTCAAAGCATGAGTACAACTACTACAAAGGCAAAGTACAACTCTTAAAGCTTAGGGTACAAGGTCCCTTAGCTCATAACATGCTTAAATACAACAAAACAAAAGATTTCACCAAACTGCCTGAGGTCGCGCGCGCGGGTTGCTCGCTCGCGCAAGGTCTCGCTCGCGCGGAATGCGTTCAGTAAGGTCACGTGGTTATTTTCAAAACAATTTTCAAAAACTAGCCTAGTCGCGCGCGCAGGTCGCTCGCACGAGGTATCACAGAATCGTCTTCTTCCCTTTCCTTCCCCTATTTTGAAATCAAACACTAGTTTTGACCCATTTTGAAAACTTAATTAAAAATAGACTTCCAATATATGAATCTCTTCCTTTTTCTGCGTAGATTTCAAATATGAAATCAGTTTTTCAAGAATCAAAACACAGCTCTTGATTTTATCGAAAAACCGAATGGTGACAAAACTTTAATTCGACCGTTCATCGCAATCGCTATGAATTAGCTTCTAAAATTCGAAAGGGAGTCTCGTGGGATCGAGACCTTTCATTTGATATACAGAAATCATGTTTCTGTGACAGTTTTTCTGCTCGCTGGACCCATAACGAGATATATATATATATATGAAATTCTATATATATCTACAGTGATATAAGAACTGAAATTACTATCATGAACTTTACAGAAGCTTACCCAAATTCAATTATCCAAAGCTTGAATCAATCACCTTAAATGAATATAAGTTGTGTGTGTGAATAACAATATATGTGTGTATGTGTATGTGTGTGTGTGTGCCCGAGATAGAGAGACAGTGGAGAGAATGAGAGTTGTTGAGAGTTATGAAATTGGGGAGGGTATGTAGTGTATAAATAACTATGAATTTCTTTGCCTCCAAGTATATGTGAAGCACAAGCTTCACATACACAAATTGTATACACACGCACACACAGTGCATAAACTGTTGAATTGGGCTCCAAGTTCTACAGAGAATTTTTTGTGTGTGTTGAGCTCATGCAATGACACACACACACAGGTGCAATTAATACTGATTAAATCCAAAACTGCAATTATTCGATTAATAAAAATTTCAAAAATAACATACGGGGTATTACATCCTACCCACCTTAAAAGAAATTTCGTCCGCGAAATTCGCACAAAGATAGCAATCAACACAGAAAAAAAAACAACATAACTCATGAAGAGAACAAATGAGGATACCGATCACGCATCTCTTTCTCATTCTCCCAAGTAGTCTCCTCAGTACCATGGTGTCGCCACAATACTCGAACCAAATGAATAGTTCTACCACGAAGTACATGCTCCTTAGCTTTCAAAATTTGTACTGGTTGTTCCTCATAGGACGCATCTTGCTCTAACGGTAAATTAGTCCAATCTAAAACATGAGACGGATCAGGCTCATACTTCCGAAGCATTGAGATATGAAATACATTATGAACTTTTGCCAACTGCGGAGGCAAAGCCAACCGATAGGCGACTTCACCCACACGTTCTAAAATCTGGAAAGGTCCAATGAAACAAGGTGAAAGCTTCTTATCCTACCCAAAACGAAGCACACCACGACGAGGTAAAACTTTGAAAAACACATGATCTCCAACTTCAAAGGACAACGGTCTCCTCTTCTTATCAGCATAACTTTTCTGTCGGCTCTGAGCCGTAAGTATCCTCGCACGAATCAGTTTTATCTTTTCAGTAGTTTCCCTTACTAGATCTGGTCCCAACAGAGATGCTTCTCCAACTTCTGTCCAACATACGGGAGAACGACACGGTCGTCCATATAGGGCCTCAAATGGTTCCATCTGAATGCTTGCTTGATAACTATTGTTATACGCAAACTCGATAAATGGTAGGTTGTCTTCCCAACTACCTTTGAAGTCCATAACACAAGCTCGTAACATATCTTCTAAGGTCTGTATAGTACGTTCTGACTGACCATCCGTCTGAGGATGAAGAGCTGTACTCAATCTCAATTCTGCCCCCAAAGCTTTCTGGAGACCTTCCCAAAACAAGGAAGTAAACCGCGGATCTCGATATGACACAATCGAAATAGGGACTCCATGCAATTGAATGATCTCTCAAATATACAAGCGACTAAGAACATCAACTGAATCGGTCAAACGCATTCCCAGAAAATGTGCAGACTTTGTCACACGATCCACAATGA
This sequence comes from Hydrangea macrophylla, assembly GCA_033977485.1. Classification (NCBI taxonomy): domain Eukaryota; kingdom Viridiplantae; phylum Streptophyta; class Magnoliopsida; order Cornales; family Hydrangeaceae; genus Hydrangea; species Hydrangea macrophylla. Next base: position 56,733,054 of record CM066996.1, read on the forward strand.
CCCAAACGGCGTCATGACCACGTGGTGACCTAGGAAGTGCTGTCACAAAATCCATTGTCACGTGCTCCCATTTCTACTCAGAAACTGATAACGGTTGCAATAACCCTGCAGGTCTCTGATGTTCGGTTTTCACTTGCTGACAGGTCAAACACCGAGATACAAACTTAGTGACATTGCGCTTCATACCCTTCCACCAAAACTGACGTCGCAGGTTATGGTACATCTTGTTGCCTCCCGGATGTACCACTAATCGTGAATGATGGAATTCCTTCATCACTTGTTCACGAACTGCCAATGGCGCAAACAAACGGTCTTTGAACTTCAACCCACGCTCGGAGTCAAAAGTTTAACCTTCTATAACATCAACTCGAAGAATTTGCATACGAAAAGTAGATGCTACAGGATCAGATTGTTGCTCATCTTTCACTTGTTGAATGATCGACGGTTGAGCCATAACAGAATATAATGAAGCACTATCCACAGAGTCGTCAAGCTCTACCTCAAACTCCCCAATTTGATCGAGCATGTTCCATTCCTGAACGGCCAGACAAGCCAATGAACCTTGTGACTTGCGACTCAGCGCATCGGCCACTACATTCGCCTTCCCTGGGTGATACTGTAGTTCGAAGTCATAATCTTCTAAGTACTCCATCCATCGATGTTGTCGAAGATTCAGATCACGTTGAGTAAAGATATACTTCAAGCTCTTGTGGTCTGAAAAGACATCAAATCGTTCCCCATACAAGTAATGACACCATGACTTTAAGGCAAACACAACAGCAGCAAGCTCTAAATCATGAGTTGGATAATTCTGCTCATGAGGTTTCAACTGGCGAGAACCATAGGAAACAACTTTGCCTTCTTGCATAAGCACACACCCCAAATCAAGAAGTGAAGCATCACAATAAACTGCGTAGTCAACACCATGCTCTAGAATAATCAAAACCGGTGCAGAAGTCAATCGAGTCTTTAAAAGCTGAAAAGCTTTCTCGCACTCCTCAGTCCAAATGAATTTCACCCCTTTACGTGTAAGCTTAGTCAAAGGTGAAGCAATACGAGAAAAGTCCTTTACAAAGCGACGGTAATAGCCTGCTAAACCCAAGAAACTACGTACCTCAAATACATTCTTAGGTGGCTGCCAATCCATAACAGATTCAATCTTTGATGAATCAAATGACACTCCATCTCTCGAGACAATGTGTCCCAAAAATTTCACTTCTGTCAACCAAAAATCACATTTAGATAATTTACCGAACAATCGGTGAGTACGCAATACTTGTAGGACAATCCTCAAGTGTTCCTCATGAAGTTCCTTAGAGGAAGAATAGATGAGAATATCATCAATAAATACAATCACAAACTTATCCAAATAATCGTGAAATACTCGTTGCATAAGATCCATAAATGCTGCTAGAGCATTGGTAAATCCGAATGGCATAACCATAAACTCAAAATGTCCATATCGGGACCTAAAAGCTGTCTTCGAGATGTCTGACTCTCGAATACGGAGTTGATGATAACCCGATCTCAAATCAATCTTGGAGAAACAAGTGGAACCTTTGAGTTGATCAAATAAATCATCGATTCATGGAAGTGGATACTTATTCTTGATCGTCACATGATTGAGTTTCCGATAATCAATACACAATCTCAATGTTCCATCCTTCTTCTTAACAAAGAGAACAGGAGCTCCCCACGGGGATACACTCGGGTGAATAAAACCCTTACTCTGGAGATCTTCCAATTGAAGTTTCAACTCCTTCAATTCTGCTGGTGCCATACAATATGGCGGAATAGAAATAGGCGAAGTGCCTGGCACAAGATCGAGTGCAAAATCGATAGCACGAACAGGTGGCAATTCTGATAAGTCTTCTGGAAAGACGTCAGGAAATTCACAAACAATAGGTGGTAATTCCACAAGAGAACTGCCCCTCTCGATGGCCAATAAACTAGTCAGAGTTCCAAGAGAAGAGTATAAACTACTCCGTGAAAACAATGAGGGTATCGATAAATCTAACTAATCGCCCTCGAATCTAAAACTGTCTCCTTCAGGAGTGAAAAGAGTAACCCGACGCTTAAAACAATCTATGAAAGCCCGGTACTCGACCAACCAGTTCATCCCAAGGATGACATCGAATCCTAGATTCGGCATAATAATCAAATCAACACTCAACTGTCGGTCTGCTATCAAAAGCATACAACCACGGCAAACTTGATTTAAATGAATAACACCTCCAACAGGAGTATCAATAGATAAGACATGCTCTAAGCATTCTATCTCTAACCCCAATACTGATGCAAATGCTGATGAGATGAATGAGTGTGATGCACCAGTGTCAAATAATATAGATGCCCAAGAGTTAAACAATGGGACGATACCTCGGATCACAGACGGTCCGGCATTTCCAGAAACATGATAAGCAGATGACATAGGCAAAGCAAAATTCCTTCCTTTGGGTTCTTGGTGTTGTTGTGGCTAAAAACTACCACGGTTTTCTGTCCTCTGATAATTACCTTGATTACCTCTGTTCTGGTAGGGTTTCACGCTCTGAGCAGATACTGCCTGAGATGGTGGATAATATGGTGTTGAACCGATCGACTGAGATTTCTTGGGTGGTGGTTGAGGACAAAACTTGATGAAATGGTTCAGATCACCACATCGGAGACAAACTTTCTCCCCAGCGGCATTCACACCTCGCTGTAACCCTGATTGTTGAGAACTTCGATAAGAAAATCTCTGTTGTGAATAGGATCGTTGTTGTTGTTGTTGAGGAGGTTGGGACTGGGATTGAGACCTAGTCTTTGTCTTAGCTTTCTTAGACAGACCAGTGCTCTTGGTTGGAGTACTTATCTCCCTGGCCCTTTTCAAATCCAAATCTACACTTTCAACACCCAACGCCTATGTCAAAGTATCAGCATAAGTGGTGGTAGACGTGCTAGCCAGACTTTTTCGAATGTAGGGTCGAAGACCAGAGGCAAAGCGTGTAGCCTTGAAATGATCACTGACCAACTGCTCTTGAGCAAAACGAGCCAAGGTGGAAAACATTGTAGCATATTCTGTCACTGACATGTCCCCCTGCTGAAGGGTAAAGAATTCAGCCCTCTTTGCGTCCCTCTGTACTTCTGGGAAGTAGTTATCGAAGAAAAGACTCTTAAATGATTTCCACGTCATGCAATCCCACCAATGCGTAGCTTCTCCAGAAAACAAGTATGTAGCCAACTTGATGCGGAGAGCATCCTCATGAAGATCAATGAATTCGAATATTTTTGTGATATGCTGAAGCCAATCCTCTGCAGCCATAGGGTCAGAGCTACCAGAGAACTATGGCGGTTTCCTAGCATCGAAATCTTTGGTAATCAGCCGCTCCCGAGCTCTAGCCGGATTTGTCTCACCTCTCGGAGTACGAGGGGGAGGAGGCGGCATAGCATCTCTGACTGCCCTTGCAATTACATCGGCAACATTCTGTAACCCTTGCGGTCCATCAGGAATATCAACCGGTCCTGTGGAGGCTTCAGACTCAAATACAATGTCAGGAAAGTGACCTCGACCACGACCACGACCACGACCACGACCTCGACCACGGCCTCAACCTTGACCACGGCCCCTCCCTAGACCACGTCCTCGAGCACGACCTCGACCTCGGTCTCTAACTGGGACCGAAGCAGCCGATATCTGCTCATCAACCTCAAGTTCAATACTGGGATTTTCACGACGCGGCGGCATAACTATAGTAAGATCAAATCGAATAAACGAATCATACAACATGATCTAATCACAAAGTGTATTCAACAGCACATGTGTATGTCAAGCATAACAAGTAAACAGTTAACATCTCAAGTTACCAAGTAACATGTTAACACATATCAAAACATATATCGTGTATCAACTAATCATGTCTAACATGTCAACAAAACTAAACATGCGAGCATGTAACCCGGCGTCCAAAGAATTCGACCCGGTTACGCTCTGATACCATTCTGTGATGCCCCGCCCCGCCACGAGTCCCGGCGACGGGGTTTCACCCAGCGGAAGTACAATAATAAACCATAACAGTGACAGTAGGCTTTGACACCATTCCGTAACTCCCCGGGTCCTAGACTCCGAGGGTTACCTGAAATAAACGTTCATCATTTGGAAAACATTTATAAATCAAAAATCTGGTTTTCATTTGAGAAAATATCCTTTCTTGAAACAAAACTTTTTCAAGATAAGCAGCGGAAAAACAGAGTTAAGCTATCCTTTTATTTAAAAGTGGGTGGACTAACATTTGTCCAATTGAAATATAGCTTGTTCTTTGAAACCAAATTTCATTACATAAATTAGATGATAATCCCCACACACGGGGTCTTCAAACTATCGCGGAAGCATTGTCAAGTCTCGGTGCTTTGCCCTTATCTATATCACCTGAAAGAAAGGTTTAATAGTCCATAAGCCAAAAGGCTCGTATACTCATATAACCGCACAATAACATCTGTTATATAACATGCGTTAGTGCAATGAATGCCAATGTCAATGCATTAAAACCATTTACATGCCTTTTCAAACACTCACCCTCAATCGTCAATATCATTACCCGGACCATGGGCTTCCCGTCCACATAGGCCTAGCCTCAAACGTGCGGGACTTTGGGCCTTACAAATTACACGGAGGCCTAGCCTTTACCGTTACGGGGGTTTCTTGCAGCACATCCCGCAATTCGAGTTCCTAGTGGTACCCATCTCACACGCCTACCCACAAATTCGGGATTTCTAACTTTTCAAAACAAAATCCCTCCTACAGGGTTTTATGCATGGAAGCCTCTAAGGTCTTCCCTTTTTAAAACCTGGAAGCCTCTAAGGTCTTCCCTTTTCAAAAATTGAAAGCCTCTAAGGTCTTTCATCCCAAAATCATTTTCGTGATTTTCGTGTCCATGCTCATGCTTATGAAATGATATGACATATGTGAGCTCTAAGCATCCAGACATATTCAATATTTCATAAGACAGATTATTAAGGCATGCTATCAATTCAAAGTAACACAATAGACATACTGAAATTATCCAGGTAAACACATAAGGCATAGCACTCAAGTAACCACTTAAGGCATATCAGCTCAAGTAAACATGTAAGTACACTATTAACATGTTATACAACTTTATTGAGGGTTATATTAAACTACCGTTCACCGAGGATAGACTGAATAATTAATCAGAATAGAAACCGAAACTGCTCAATCTGTTACAAATCTCAATATACAATAATGCGCGTAAATTAGTGAGGTACAACACTTCAAAGCATGAGTACAACTACTACAAAGGCAAAGTACAACTCTTAAAGATTAGAGTACAAGGTCCCTTAGCTCATAACAGGCTTAAATACAACAAAATAGAAGATTTCACCAAACTGCCTGAGGTCGAGTGCGCGGGCCGCTCGCTCGCGTGGGACCTCGCTCGCGCGGTTCGCTCGCACAGAATGCGTTCAGTAAGGTCACGTGGTAATTTTCAAAACAATTTTCAAAAACTAGCCTAGTCGCGCGCGCGAGGTATCACATAATCGTCTTCTTCCCTTTCCTTCACCTGTTTTGAAATCAAACACTGGTTTTGACCCATTTGAAAACTTAATTAAAAATAGACTTCCAATATATGAATCTCTTCCTTTTTCTGCGTAGATTTCAAATATGAAATCAGTTTTTCAAGAATCAAAACACAGCTCTTGATTTTATCGAAAAACCGAATGGTGACAAATCTTTAATTCGACCGTTCGTCGTAACCGCTATGAATTAGCTTCTAAAATTCGAAAGGGAGTCTCGTGGGATCGAGACCTTTCATTTAATATAAAGAAATCACGTTTCTGTGACAGTTTTTTTGCTCGCTTTTTTTGGACCCATAACGAGATATATATATATATATATGAAATTCTATATATATATATATACAGTGATATAAGAACTGAAATTACTATCATGAACTTTACAGAAGCTTACCCAAATTCAATTATCCAAAGCTTGAATCAATCACCTTAAATGAATATAAGTGTAATAACCTGCATTTTCATATTTAATTTGTAATTGCATTGTCATATTAAATTTCATTTGGTATTGACTGCTTCATTTAATTACATTTCTCATGTTCTAATTATTATCCCTTGTGTTATTTCATATTAAAATTCATGTTGGGGTTAAATTATAATTTTTATAAAATTAGCAATACCTGTGTGGATTTCAAAACTGTATTTCAAAACGGTGGAAATATTTTCCTTTTGACTCAATCAGTATTTTTAAGAAACCAGGAAATCAATTCTTAAGTTAAAATGAATTTCCTGTATTTTTGTGGTGACCACCGCGCCCCGAAAATACCAGTTTATGTCCAAAACTGTCCGCGCTGTGCTAAACTTCCACAGATTTTGGAAGTGACTGATTGGACATTTGCTTTATTTCCATTTATGGCAACTCATCATTGGATGTGCTTTGTTTGGTTGTGCTTGTAGTGTGTGTGTAATTGCCATGCCATAAGCTAAATTCCCAAACAACACTATTTGACCCCTATAACCCTATGCTTGGCTCTTGGTCTATTGGAGAGTTTATTATCATCTGTGTTTATATGCTATATACGTATGTAATTGTGTGTATATTCTCCAGCTCAATCAATTGGAAAACAAAGCAATTTGTAGTGTGTATGTGAAGAGACTTGGAGCCCAAGTCCATGAATTCTATTTAACCAACACTCTCACACACATTTTCTCACAATCTGTAAAACACAGAGAGAAAAGAGAAAGAGCACTGAGAGTTAATACAGAGAATTTCTGGAGAGAGAGACTTTACAAACTCCATAGCCAAAGCTTGGAGTATTTTCTTTTTGTGCCTATCTTTCTCAACAAACACACATCTCCTTATCACAGTGAGTATTCTAAACTCACTAAGAATGTAATTTCATATTAATTGCTGTGTAATTGTTTAATGTTGTGAATCCCCATTGATGATTTTACGGTTGAATTTCAAAGCTTGGAAATATGAAATTTTTTTATCTTAACCAAAACATGTTTTCAGAGATGAATATGATAGATTACACATCATATATATTATACCCAAAGTTTTAGAGTCTAATTTGATCACATGAGAAAGTATATTAGAAATTAAGTTTTGACATGTTTTAGTTTTTCCTAAAATTGGAGAGTTATAATTTGAATCATGTTAAATTGTTGATGGATTCTTAATCCTTGTGAAAAACCGAAGAGAACCATATACTATATGACCTATATACTTACAGAATCAAAAATGGGTCAATTTGGACCCCTTAAGCTGAAACAGAGCAGTTTCTGCAGGGAAGAAGGAGCCTCAGTAAAACCTCGCGCCACGATCGCGCGAGCGGCCCGCGCGAGCGACCCTTCGCGCGAGCGGTCCGCGCGCGTGAGGTATGCTTCCCCAGGCAGAAAGGAAAGTTTATATATATAAAGGAAAATTAGGTTGGTCGCGCAAGCGAGGGTCGCGCGAGAATCCCTTCGCGCGAGCGATCCGCACGCGCGACCTTGGCTGATTCAGGCAGATAGAAAAGTTTATATATAAATGAAAATTTGGGCATATCGCGCGAGCGGCGCGCGCGAGCGATCTTTCGCGCGAGCGGCCCGCGCGCGCGAGGTCTGGCAGTTTCTGTTTTTGTCTGTTTTCTGTTAAGGGACTGTTTGGTTCAACTTTTTAATACTGATAAGGTTCTGTTTGGGATATTTAGTTAACCAGAATTCTATTGGTTATGTTTGGATGATTAAAACATTGTAGTATGACTTATCAATCCCCGTACGCGTGTTTTTTCTTTAATTCAGCATTTTTGCTTAAGTGCATATCATTCATGTGGGGTCAGTGGTACATGCATGTGGGTGTCAGTCTGTGTGGAAAAGAGTAATGGTCAGTGTGGAAAGAGTTTGAGTTTGTGGTTGTGGTTGTGGTTGAGTTTGAGTTTGTGGTTGTGGTTGTGGTTGAGATTGTGGAGAGGGTATCTTTGAAATGCGACGGTGGCAAATATGGACACTCCCTGACGCCCATGGAAGCGTTAAAGTGTGTGACGCCGAGCTCGGACATTCCCTGGCACCCATGGTAGTGCTAAAGTGTGGCCTACGGACACTCCCTGATACTCGAGTCTGGATACTGCGTGACGGGTTGCCCCGGTATTTGCATGGCGGTTAGGGTATTCAAAGTGTGAGGCATTGGACACTCCCTGGTACCCCAGACCAAAGTGTGAGGTAAACTGGACACTCCCTGGCGCCCCGTTGCTAAAGTGTGGCTATCTTAGTGTTTCAAAGATACCAGGAGTAGGATAGTGGGTTGTTGTGACTGTCGAGAGAAAAGAGTCGGCAAGATGAGTGTGGTGCATTGTCTCATTACACGAGTATCTGTTTTTATGAATGAATGACATTTAATATATTCCTTGCTGTTTTATAAATGAATTCTTCCTGCGGTTTAACTATTGATTTATGCAAATTGAAAAATGGAAAAAGGTAAATGGGTATGTTTTACATTTAAAGTCATGTTTTTAATACTCACCAGCTTCTTGAAGCTGACGACGTTGATGCGTCCTGGACATTCGTGTTCAGGCTTTTCAGGTTATAACCAGGAGGAATCATACGACTATGCTAATTGAGAATGGCTGCTTTCGGAATGAGAGAAACTGTTCATTAATTATATGCTTTAAGTTTGCATGTCTAAGTTTTAAACTGTTTTGTTTTATAAGGATGACTGTAACAGACACTAAGTTATTGTTTTATTTTAAGGCGGTCTATGCCTTAGTGACCCCGTATCATAAGATGTAATAAGTTAGAAATTTTTTTGTAAGCCTTGATTGCTTTACTCTGATTATTATATTTTGTTGTTCGACGTTTGGGACGGAATTGATCCTTCAAACTGTCGCGACCTACAGGTCCATAAAGGAAATTAAACGCTTTCCTTATTTATGCTACGTCGGGGCGTGACAATAAGTTGTGTGTGTGAATAACAATATATGTGTGTGTGTGTGTGTGTGTGTGTGTGTGCCCGAGATAGAGAAACAGTGGAGAGAATGAGAGTTGTTGAGAGTTATGAAATTGGGGAGGGTATGTAGTGTATAAATAACTATGAATTTCTTTGCCTCCAAGTCTATGTGAAGCACAAGCTTCACATACACAAATTGTATACACACGCACACACAGTGCACAAACTGTTGAATTGGGCTCCAAGTTCTACAGAGAATTTCTTGTGTGTGTTGAGCTCACGCAATGATACACACACACAGGTGCAATTAATATTGATTAAATCCAAAACTGCTATTATTCGATTAATAAAAATTTCAAAAATAACATACGGGGTATTACACTTAATTCCTTAGGGGGCTAATTTGGGGCTTAATTGCTTATTTGGATTAATTTTGTCTTCAGTGTATCTTCATAATCGGGAGTCCGATTCCCATTCCGTTTCTTTCTACAACTTTCTTTAGACATGTGGGATGTGCAAGTTAAGCTTCATGGGTATCGGATGACAGTTTATATTTTGGCCTCCCAAACTCAAAAAACTTAGTTTTCCAAAATCTACGAGGAAAAAAAGTTATTTTTTAGTATATCTTGATAACCAGGTGTCCGATTCCCATTTCGGTTCTTCCTAAAACTTTCTTTAGACATGTGGGAGGTGCGAGTTATGTTTTGTGGGTATCGAATCGATGATTTGCATTTTGACCCCCCAAACCCTATAAACTTAGTTTTCCAAAGTCTACGAGGTGAAAAAGTTGTTTTTTAGTGTATCTTGATAACTGGGAGTCTGATTCTCATTCCGTTTCTTCCTACAACTTTCTTTAGAGGTGTGGGAGGTGCGAGTTATGTTTCGTGGCTATCGGATCGACGGTTTTCATTTTGACCCCCCAAACCCTAAAAACTTAGTTTTTCAAAGCCTACGAGGTGAAAAAGCCTACAGGTTTTTTTTATGATTTGTAAATAACGGTTAAAACAAATAGAAACGGTTAAAACTATTACAAATCATAAAACTTGTCCGTTACAAATCAGCCCAAATGGTGTTGAAGTGGGACCACTGCAGAACCACTTTAAACATCACAAACAATCAAAATCAACTGGGTTCACACGTGTTTATGAATTTAATTTTATTACACGCATGCCCATTAATTAAATTTACACACACATGCCTAAAATTTAAATTTACACACATTTTGTGAATTTAATTTTATTGGTCATAATTAATTTTTATAGTAGTCATTCCTCCTATCATTTTGTCATAGACTTTCAGCTATTTCATTGTAAATATTGGTCCAAATTCAAATATGATATTTTCATATTAGATTCACTACATCACTTTAGGCGACGAATTAATATTTTATCGCCATAGGCATTACTTTAGGTAACGAAATATTATTTCGTCGCCATATACGTAAAATCTTTACTTATAGTAAATAAATCTTTACTAGGACCTTCAAAGTAAAAAATAGATCAAATAGATTGCCATCTGGCAAATATTTGTTTTGATGCCAAATTTTTGACATCTTGTTCTAAAATAAATTTAGCACTTTCACAATCAATCCTGACTGGGAATTTTTTATTTAAAATATCGATCATCTTGAAATTCACTTATACAAAATACTAAAGATAGAATTTCTTTCTTTATAGTACTATAGTTGTTTTGTGCTTTGTTCCAAATTCCAGAGTGGAATCACACAATTTGTTCATTGGATGAGCCATTGACTTTTTGAAGGAGAATTCCTCCATAATTATGCTCCGAGGCATCTGTCTGAATAATTTTAAAGGAGTTCACTGAAGGGATGCCAAGACATAGCAAAGACTTGACATATTTTTTGTCTTCTTGAATAATGGAAGTGTGGACAGAAGACCAAGGAGGAGGATTAGATTTTAACCTATCAAAAAGGGGTTTACATTTGTAACGAAGACTGGGATAAAAATCAGATATATAATTTAAAGATCCCAAAATCGTTGTAACTGGGTTTTGTCCAAAATTTCATCTGGGAATTTATCAACAAATTGAATAGCTCTATCAATAGGAGTGATTTTCCCATGATGAATGTTGTGACCCAGGAATCTGATTTTGGACTGGAATTGACTAATTTTTGAAGCTGAGACAACAAGACCATTGACTTTGATGGTATTGAAAAACGAATGTAAATGTTTCCAATATTCATCAATTGACTTTGAGAAAATAAGAACATTATCAATATAAACAATTGAAAAATGACTGAATGGGTTGAAAATCTTATTCATAATATTCTGAAATTCACTGGGGGCATTCTTAACTCCAAAAAGGCATTGCATTTCATTCATAATGTCCAAATGGAGTAGTAAAGGCAGTCTTATATCTATCAGTCTCATAGAGTTGGATTTGCCAAAATCCACTCTTCATATCAACTTTACTAAAAACAATAGCTTGGTTTAATCTATTGACTAATCTCTCTTATTGGGAATATGATACCTAATCTGTTCTAAAACCTTATTGAGGGGTTTGTAATTAATAACTAATCTAGGCGTTCCTCTTTCTAACACACCATTCTTTCTAACATAGAAAGCAGGGCAAGACCACGGTGACTTACTTTTACGAATTATGTTTTTATTTAATAATTCAAAAATTTCCTTTTTACATAATTCCATATCTTCTTGATTCATTTGAATAGGTCTAGCTTTAGTAGGACTATTAGTCTCATTAAAATCCTTGACATAGGGAAGGGTGACTATGTGACGCCCCGCCCCACCCCGCCACGGGTCCCGGCGACGGGGTATCAGTTACTAGCAGAAGTACAACAATAACAGTAATAATAGTAGGTCTTGACACCATTCTGTAACTCCCCGAGTCCTAGACTCCGAGGGTTACCTGAAATATATGTTTATCATTTGGAAAGCATTTATAAAACAGAAAACTGATTTTCATTTAAAATATTCTTTTCTTGAAACAAAACGTTTTCAAATTTTAAAACCAAATTTTAAGCTATCTCTTTATTTAAAAGCGGGTGGACTAACACTTGTCCAATGAAACATAATAGGTTCTTTAAAACCAAATTTTACTACATCATTTAAATGGTAATCCCCACACGCGGGGTCTTCAAACTATAGCGGAAGCATTGTCAAGTCTCAGAGCCTTGCCCTTATCTATATCACCTGAAAGAAATGTTTAATAGTCCATAAGCCAAAAGGCTCGTATAGTCATATAACCGCACAATAACATCTGTTATATAACATGCGTGAGTGTAATGAATGCCAATGTCAATGCATGAAAACCATTTTCATGCCTTTTCAAACACTCACCCTCAATCGTCATTATCATTACCCGGACCATGGGCTTCCCGTCCACGTAGGCCTAGCTTCAAACGTGCGGGATTTTGGGCCTTGCGAATTACACGGAGGCCTAGCCTTCAACGTTACGGGGGTTTCTTGTAGCACATCCCGCAATTCGAGTTCCTAGTGGTACCTATCTAACACGCCTACCCACAAATCCGTGATCTCTAACTTTTCAAAACAAAATCCCTCCTAGAGGGTTTTTATGCACAGAAGCCTCTAAGGTCTTCCCTTTTTCAAAACCTGGAAGTCTATAAGATCTTCCTTTTTCAAAAATCGAAAGCCTCTAAGGTCTTTCATCCCAAAACCATTTTCGTGATTTTCGTGTTCATACTCATGCTTATGAAATGTTATGACATATGCGAGCTCTAAGCAACTAGACATATTCAATATTTCATAATCAAATTATCAAGGCATGCTATCATTTAAAGCAACACAATAGACATGCTGAAATCACCCAGGTAAACACATAAGACAGAGCAACTCAAGTAAGAACTTAAGGCATAGCGGCTCAAGTAAACATGTAAGTATACTATTAACATGTTATACAACTTTATTGAGGGTTATACGGAACTATCGTTCACCGAGGATAGACTGAATAATTAATCAGAATAGAAACCGAAACTGCTCAATCTGTTATAAATCTCAATATACAATAATGCGCATATATCAGTGAGGTACAACACCTCTAAGCATAAGTACAACTACTATTAAATTACAACTATTAAAGCTTAGGGTACAAGGTCTCTTTGCTCATAACAGACTTAAATACAACAAAACAGAAGATTTTACTAAACTGCCCGAGGTCGCGCGCCCGCGAGTCGCTCGCGCGAGATTGTATAGAAGGGCCACGGATTTAATTTAAAACAGTTTTCAAAAATATGACTGGTCGCGCGCGCCGGCCACTCGCGCGACCTCTCGCTCGCGCAGGTCGCGCGCGCGAGATATCACAGAGTCGTCTTCTTCCTTCTTTTTCTCCTGTTTTGAAATCAAAGGTTAAATTTTACCCAGTTTGAAAACTTAACCAAAGCAGGACTTCCAATATACGAATCTCTTCCTTTTTCCGCGTAGATTCCAAACATGGAATCGGATTTTTGGAAATCAAATCATAACTCTCGAATAAATTGAAAAATCGAGAGACGACAAAATTTAAAATCAACCGTTCGTCGCGATCGTTGCAAATTAGCTGTTGAAATTTGAAAGGGAGCCTCATGGGATCGAGACCTTTCATTTGATATAAAGAAATCAAGTTTCTGTGACTGTTTTTCTGCTCGCTACTTTTGGACCCTTAACGATATATATATATATATATATGAAATCTACATATATATATATATACACATATCTACACTTAACAGTTTATAATAACTGAAATCAACAACATGACATTATACAGAAGCTTACCCATATGAAATTGAGATGTAGAGAATGCCCAAATAAGAAATCAAGCCTTGATTCCTTGAATACTATAGGTTTGTGTGTAAAACAATAGATGTGTGTGTGTGTGTGTAAATATGTAATAGTATGTATGTGTGTGTGAATAGCCGAGAGAGAGAGAGAGAGAGCTGCTGAGAGACAGAGAGTTTGTGTGAGATTATGATGGGGGGGGGGGGGTATTAATTTATAGAAGTTAATATGCTTGGGCTCCAAGCACAAACACATAGTACACTCAAATACACATAGTACACAAGCACACACTGCACAACCAAATTGTTTGGGGTCTAAGTTCAATGAGAAATCCTTGTGTGTGTTGAGCTCACGCAATGATACACACACACAAGTACAAATTATACTAAGACAAATTCAAATCTGGTAATTTTAATTATCACAAACGCGAAATTTAAATACGAGATATTACAGACTATGTGTTTTTTTCTATACCAAAAGGCATTAGGTAAGTCTGCACACAAATTACTGATTATTCTAGACTTAATGTCTTCTATCATGTCTTGAAGAGATTTATTAATTAATTGGTTTTCAATCTTTACGTACCTAAATTCTTCCAGTAAAGACCTTAGATGTAAAGTTTTACAATAAAGGATATTTTTATTTTTAGAAACTGATTGGTCTTTTAGCTGTTTTAAATCTCTAAGTAATGGTTTAGTGAGAAATCTAAACTGAACTTTTTGTCCACATGCCTGAGTGGTTAATCCATCATTATTAGTAGTAAATGGGGTAAAGTAAGCATAAAAATGGTATTCCTAGAATAACTTTATCAGTCATATTTTTAGTTAAAACAAATGGTGTTTTAAACAAACATTGTCTTGACAAACATGCATTAGGTAATTTATATTCAATCCGCATTTGACTACCATTAGAAGAACTAAGACGTTCACTAGTTTTTACATAATATTTAGTTGGGATTAACCCTTCTTGAATATAATTAAGATCTGCACCTAAATCAATAAGTGCTATAGTTTCTATTTCTAATTCCTTATTTATAACTATTTTAACTTTGCAGTGCCATTTTTGTAAGTGTATTTTATTCATAACTTGAAGAAAATTGGGTTCTTCTATTTCTTTATTAGAATGGACAGAATCCTGGTAACTAGGGGAAGGGTCTCCACTAGACAAGCTGTTGTGGTCATGGTAAAACTTAGCTAATTGATCTTGCAAGTTTTTTATAGCTATTTTAACTTGTTTGATTTCAAGTTGTAAATCTTGGACTGTAACTTCCTTCTTAGATTTATTAAATCTTTCAAGGGGTTTTATTAAGACTAATAGGAGGGTGAATTGTTTTACTACCTACTTCCTGTTTGGATAACAGTATTCTAAGCTTATTTAAATATGTTGATTTTAAATCTTCATCTTCTATTTTACTAATTAAATCTAATAATAAGTTTTCTTATTCATTACTTTTGTTTAGAACATTAACTATCTTATGACATTCTGGTATTATATCAAATTGTTTATTATTAGACTTATGAAGAGATGAGCAATTATTATCTGATTGTTCTATTTTTAAACCAAAATTTTTAACTTCACCAATCTTATTCGTACCTTTGTGAGGTAATTTTATAGATCTAGTCCTCACTCTAGAGTAATAATTATGTTTACTTGTGGCTTTATTATTTTCTTTTGACTCTTTAGACTTGCTAGGTTTAGAATAGGCTGGGTTACTATTACTCTCCTTTTTGATCCATGTGGTTTTGGTGATTACATTAACTTTATCATGAAAATTTGTTAAATATTCAAAGAAATAGATATCCTTTTTGACCAACTTCATGTATTCTTTCTAAGCTTCTAAAGTAGATTTTTCTCATCTAAATATAAACAACTCGATAAATAGTTCTTTTACCATCATTAATTGGTGCATTAAACTCTTTAGCTAACATTTTCATATTAATCGTAAAATCTTTACTTATAGTAAATAAATCTTTACTTATAGTAAATAAATCTTTACTAGGACCTTCAAAATCTGTTTGGGTAGGAGAATTTGGATAACTATCTTCACTTGGTACCTTGTAGCAAGGATTACTAACATGGGATGTGGTCTTAACACCTTTTAATTTAGTATCAATTTCACCAAGAAGATCGTTATCTTTTCTAACTGTTGTAGTCCTATCAGGAATACAAGACGTACTAGATTTAGTAGAATCAAAATCCTTAATTTTTAAACAAGATGATCTGACATGTTGTTCATCAAAACTAATTCTAACTTTTCCATCTTTGAATTGTTGTACATGATCTAAATTGACTACGTTATTGGTTTGGAAATTACTAGAATGATTTTCATTTTCTAAAATCCAATAACTAGGCAACTCTATATCCTTCCATAGAATAGTCTTAGGAATCTGGATATTAGCATGTTTAAAACTACTTTGTATAAGTAAAGTTTAATTCTTAGGACTTTTAATTAAAGCATGAACATTAAGATTACTTCTAATGCATTTATAATAAACTCTATAAATTAAAGCAAGTACTTGTGAACCATTATGCATATTAGTTATTTCACCAGTAGTTTAATATTTAATGCTAAAGCTTTTTAATATGTGAGGGGCACTAAGACTTAGGGTAAAATCAGGGAAACAATTAAAATGAACTGATCCATCATGAAGACTGGACTCCATAACTCTCATCATACTAGCACTAAAATTCATAAATCTAGCATCTCTAAGACATAATAAAATAGAAGAATTTATTCCTTTAATATTAAGGGGTTTTACTGCAACTTGTATTAAAACTATGTGAATAAAGTTGGAACCATCATATCTCTGTTTTCTAACTGACTCTTTACACACTTTTCATGTTCTTTATTAATACTATAGGTTTTTTCTACAATCTTAACATTGTAATCAGATCTAGTAGAAAGAAAACTTGACTTGTAAATTCCCTTGTGGAAATCTTAGGGATTGTCCAATCACTATAGTCTTGGTTGACTTCTTCATACCTATGTTCTTCTTTATTAACTATGTCTGATAGAGTGGGATAAGAGGTTCTGGAGCTAGAACCAATTACTGAGTTTAATCTAAATACTCTATCCATCTTAAGAGGTTTTATCAAAACAAAATTCTTAATCTAAGATATTTATCCAACACATACCTAAGAAGACTCATACCCTTTATCCTCCGCTCACGCCCGTCTTACGCTCCCTTCTGCAGGCCTTACTGTTTGACAGGATCCTACCCAGGTGGTCTTTCAGCCTAGGTGGTCTTTTGAAAATCTTTTGAAAAAGAGTTTTAAAAATCAAAAACACAAAAAAAAAAAAAAAAGAAATGACGACAAGAACAAACACACCAACTGGGTCTTGGCTGTGATACCAATGGGGGAAGCAAACATTAATTAAATAGTCAGAGTAGCAAAGACTGAAGAAGAAAGACAGACAAATAAAGAAGACAATAACTGAAACTTATAGATTGGATTACTGGAAATGGATCATTGAATTGCTTAGTGTATACATCAAGTATTACAAATATGAATTGAATAATTACAGAAATCTTTTAAGAGAGAAGTATATGAGAATCATTCTCAAGGAAGAGTCTCCAAAAGGTTCTGCCTCTAAATGGGTGTTGGAGTGGTTACTTATAGCCTCCAAAAGGGTCTTGTTCAACTCGTGAATGCATTGTGAGCTGTAAAGGTCTTCTGAAAAGCTGGGATGTAGTCAAACCCGAACCCAGTCCATCTATTTTTTCATTGAGCCACACCAGTCCATCTATGCATCTTGAAATGACATTACCAAATTCAGAGCAACACTGTTCAAAGACAGTATTCAGTTAAATAGTGGGACAAATTTGGTCACCAATGGATTATTAAACAAGTAAACCTTGAATTCCCTCCAGTAAACAGTCCCTTTGCTCCAATCATAGGCCCCATGGCCAAATGTACAATCACAGGCCCCAAGGCCAAGTCAGGATCCAAAGCTTCCAAGCCATCATCTACAGATTTAATGGCTATGGCTCAACAGTTAATAGCCCAAGCAAGTCAAACTGATCAGGAAAACAACAGTCATAGGCCATAAGGTTCATGCTTTCCAGCACAGCCTTATGATCCCTATTTTAGTGCAGCATTCCAAGATGCTCAAAATCCTTATGAGGAAAGCCAGGAATAATTGAGCATCCAATTGTAAGGAATCCAACGCTCTTTTGGTAAAAGGAATAATATTAACCATGGTTAATGCAAAAGTTTCCTAGTGAAACTCCCATTAACTTGGTTAATTCCACAGTAAAAAGGACAAAAGTTAAATCAACCTTTCGGCTACAGTCATGGTTATATATGTGTATACACACCTAAAAACACAGATACATAATATTAAATTATATAGTAATAGTCTAAATAATAGTAGTCTAATACAAATATTATTATACTAAAATATTTATTATACACATTTATATATATACAATAACATGTAGTAGAATACTCCAATGGGTTTAAAAAGTAATCGAATAGAATAATATATATTATTGTATACAATAACACAAGACTCCAAATTGGTCAGATTGAAAAAGAAATTCCAAAAAGTGGGTTTTGTAGAAGAGACTAGAGAGAGACAGAGAGAAAATAAAAAAAAATAAAAAAAAACAAAACAAAACAAAAAGTGGGTTTTTCTTTTTCAATCTGATAACGGAGAGAGAGAGAGAGAGAGAGAGAGAGAGAGAGAGAGAGAAAGTGCCATACCTTTGCAAGAAGACGACGACAGCTCAAAGATGGTGAGACTAGTCAAAGATGGGGATGACCACGACGATGATCAGCCAGCAAAAGACGACGACAACGAGGTTAGGGCTTTCGCAAAGGCTAAAGGGGTTTAGGTTGGGGACCCTTGCTATTCACTGTTTGTCGTCGATGTGCTTAAACATGTTTGTAACAAAGGTAGGTTCACCAAACTACATCGTTTCCATAAAAAAAAATTGGGGATTTTTCGAATCGAATGAATCAGTTGAGAATCGATCGATTCTCACGAATACTACGATTCAAAATCGATTCACACCGATTCAGTTCAATTTGTGATTCCAATTATCGATTCGAATCGCCAAGCACATGAAGCGAATTGAATCGTATGAATCGAATCGTGAATCATACGATTCTAACAACCATGGGTCACAGTAACCGACAGGCTTTTTTCAGATTCCACTCAGTCCGCGTGATTGAACAGTTAGCGACAGTTTACTATCGATCTACAGTAACCTCATGTGACATCCCAGCTTTTCAGAATACCTTTACAGCTCACAATGCATTCATGAGTTAAACAGGACCCTTTTGAAGGCTATAAGTAATCACTCCAGCATTCAGTTAGAGGTAGAACCTTTTGGAGACGAAATAATATTTCGTCGCCATAGGCATCACTTTATGCGACGGAATGTATTTCGTCGCCACAGACATCACTTTAGAACTCACTTTAGGTGAGGAATCACAGACTAGAAGTGTGGACCATACATGTGAGACTCCGGAGACTAGTATGAAATGTAGAGAATGTGAATGCCAACATGTTTGTCATTCATGTACATTGTTGTTTAATTCACTAAGCGTTAGCTTAAACGAATCGAAATATGTGTAGTTATTCAAATAACCATTGTAGGTGTGAATGCCAGCAAGGAATCGGGGAAGTGATCACGGGGTATTGGGAGTTCAATTAGAAGGCGACTCATCATGCTTACCTCGTCATTTTGAAATAGAAATGTTGTAATAAGGATTTTATGACTTTTAAACTATGTTTAACTTAGAACCGTAGAACGAATTCGTGATATTGTAACAGATAGTAATCTTTTGTAATTATGTTTAGGTGATGTTATAATTTAGTTAGGATCACTTTGGAATGAGTTTGGAGTGGGTAATTAGTCTCTGGATGAACTCAGAAAACCTCGAACTTAAAAAATTCTATAGAAAAATTCTGCAGAATGTTCTGTTGCAGGGTAAACCAGTCGACCAGACCAAGTGCCAGTCGACTAGATTCATGTTTGAGTGAGACACTGCCTCAGTTTTGTAAGAGGGGTAGACTAGGTACCCCAACACACTCGACTGGTTTGTGTTTCAGAATCAGATCTTCTACTTTGACTGGATTTCAGCCGATCGAACAGAACCAGTCGATTGGGAAATTGACACCCTAGTCGATTGGACATGGGAAGCAGTCGACTGACCGGTTGCTGAGATTTTGAGCTCTCTGTATCTTGCATTTCTAGTCGACCGGACCTCTGATCAGTCGACTGGATTGCTGGTTTTTAATATGGATTGTTTCATTTTTCGCTGCGTGTTCTTAAACTAATTCTTTTGAGAATATTAATGAATTGAATTGGATTAGCCTCGGTGGCATGCCACGGGCTTCGGTTCTGCTATTGTGGGACCGGGCTGTGACACGAATGCTTAGATAAATAAAAGGAATTTTCAAATTTATCCAATAAATATCACGGGGTTCAGGGGTCAAATCTGTGAACCACAGTGAGGTGCCTCCTGACAATTACTGGGAAAAGCTGGCAATTTCTTTGATTTCTCAAACCATTCGAAAACACACCCATCATAATTTTAGTGCTCGATTTAGTGTAATTTATCATGGTACCCATTACTTTTGGGCAAGCACTTGCAAATTAATCTAGGTATTCTTTAGAAGTTTTCATTTCCTAAAGCATGTGAATAAACCACAAGTACATTTTCTTTTCTGTTAGAGGTCTAAAGGTAATAATTACTTATTCTAGCGTTTTGATGTACGTATGTGAAACATAGTATTATATGGATTCTTATTTCTTTATTAAGTACATTAGATAGTATTGATATTAATCCAAAGATGAGATGTCGGAAATTGGTCCGGCTATGTCTCGAGTACGTTTAAGTTTTGAAAGACATCGTACTTTCTTCCCATTGCATTTTGAAAGGAAGCTGCAAAAGGTTGAAAACATTTCCACTCCTGTATCTAAATCTCTTCTATCTAACTCTAATCTCCTTTGAAAATCAGACCCAACTCCTTGCTCTGCTTTGTCTCTAAAGGCGTTCATCAGAGAAACTGCGTTCAGAAGACTTCCCATACACAAAACTCCTAATTATGGGTAAGCAATCTTATCTTACCCAGCGCCCCAGCCTATTAACTGAGCTCTTAATTCTTTCAAGAGCTTTAGAACCAAAGACATTTTACAAGGCCTGTGATCTTGGATATTTTATAAATACCACATCTGTTAATCTACTCAAAGTAAGTAAAACTAGCAAATAAAGTTGCTTTGTTTTACCCGAGAATGCTGGATATGTCAAATCTATACTATTGTGATCATCGTTGTGGCTTACTTTAAAAATTCAATGTTTCTTCACTTCTATTATCTAGTTTCCAATTTTTTGTCGTCTCTTTCTACAAAAATTCCCATGGCAATATTATGCGAAAATTCACCAAGTCATTGCTCGAAGGAGTCCTTTCATCTTTGGCTCTTAAAGTCTTTTTGTTTATACTTACCTACATCGTGACAATTATGTCAAAAATCGAGGGACACATTGCAAAGTCCATTTTAGACGGTAAAACGACAAGAAAGTTAGAATACTATATGACGCATTCTTGGGAAGCTTAGTTGCTTGAATAGGTTTCAAACAATTCGGTACGTTCTTTGACTAACCACTCATCAGATAATATTTTATGTCCATGTTAATTAGATTCATTATCCATGAGGAGTAGAGCACAAGAATATAGGAATCAGGCTTCTTATAACTTGATTTCATTTCTTTGTAGCAAGCTAAGATCCATTGGGGATACGATATCACATCGGGCATATTTCTTCATAACAAACATCATGCTTGACGGGTGGTCAGGCATTACAAGAGATAAATTGCACCTAATACCTTTGGTATGCTTTCACTTCAGGAGGATGAGTATCCCAATGATTCTCATGAGGCTGTATCTTTACTTCATTCTCAAAAGGCAAAGAAAAAAACAACAAAAAACGGAGAAGAATTGGCGTAGTTGCGGCATAGACACTTCAGAGAAGGAAGTAGAAATACAGCCTCATGAGAACCACCGGAAGCCCAAAGTCCCCGAATCCGTTGCCTTCTATTTGTCCCTTTTCGTTTCCACCCACACCATCCTGAAGTGAAAGCTTGTCGAGGGTATGAGGTGCGATTCATCTACTACAATATCTGACCACCCGTCAAGCATGATGTACGTTATGAAGAAATATGCTTGATGTGATATCATATCCCCAATGGATATTAGCGTGTTGCAAAGAAAAGAAATCAAGTTATAAGAAACTTGATTCCTATATTCTTGTGCTCCACTACTCCTGATGGATAATGAATCTAATTCACAAGTCCATAAAATATTGCCTGATTAGTGATTCTTCAAAGAAGGAATAGAGTTGTCGGAAACCAATTCCAGCAACTGCACTTTCCAAGAATACATTCAAGAGCATATAGTAGTACAATTTTCCTGTCGTTTCCTTTCTATCACGGACTTTTCAATGTGTCCCTCCATTTTTTGTCATAATTTTCGCGATATATGTAAGTAAAAACAAAAAGCCTTTTAGAGCCAGCAATGAAAGGACTCCTTCTATGACTGACTTAATGAATTCCTGCATAACATTGCCACAGAAATATTTGTAGAAAAAGAATAAAAAAAAAATTGGTAACTAAATAATGGAAGTGAGCCACCATTGAACTTTACAAGAAAGTCACAACGATGATCACAATAGTATAGACTGGACAAATCCAACAATCTCAGGTAAAATAAAACAAGTTGATCAGCTAGTTTCACATACTCTAAGTAGATTAACAGTTGGGGTATTTAAAAAATATTCCGGATCACAAGCCTTATAAAATGTCTTTGGTTCTAAAGCTCTTGAAGGAATTAAAAGCTCAGTGAATAGGCTGGGTCGCTTGGCAGAGAACATTGCTAACCCATAATTAAGAGTTGGGTTGAAGGGACATAGAAAAAAGAGTTAAATACCACTACAGACAAGGGGTGAGGAAATGGGATATAGACTGCTTGCAGAGAGAAAGGGTAGAATGAAAAAGTTACCGGCAACTGCCCTGTTAAGAAAATTAAAAGAAAAATTGGGTACGTCAAACATACAAGATATAATTAAGATGGATAAGATAATAAAACATGAGGCTCAAGCAAGTTCTGTGTTTGGAAATTCTTTTGAACGCAATTTCTCTGATGAAACGCCGTCAGAGACAAAATAGAGCAACGAGTTGGGTCTGATTTTCAAAGGAGAATAGAGTTTAAGAATTGACAGGTTGACAAAGTTAGAGAAAATAGACTAATAAATAGGAGTGAAAATGTTTTCACCCTTTTGCAGCTTGCTTTCAAAATACAATGGGAAGAAAAGTGCGATCTCTTTGAAAACATAAACATACCCGAGACAAAGCTGGCCCAATTTCCAATATATCAGTTTTGAATATCAATTCTATCTAATGTACTAAATAAAGAAATAAGAATCCAAACAATGCTATGTTCCACATACGTATATCAAAATGCTAGAATAAGTAAGTAATACCTTTAGACCATTAACAAAAAAGAAAGTGTACTTTCGATTTATTCACACGTTTTAGGAAATGAAAATTTCTAAAGAATATCTAGATTAATTTGCAAGTGTTTGCCCAAAGGTACTGGGTACCATGATAAATAACACCAAACTGAGCACTAAAAATATGATGATGTATTTTCGAATGCTTAGATAAATAAAAGCAATTTTCAAATTTATCCAGTAAATATCACGGGGTTTAGGGGTCCAATCTGTGAACCAGAGTGAGGTGCCTCGTGATATTTACTAGGAAAAGTTAGCAATTTCTTTTATTTCTCTAGACATTCGAAAATACACCATCATATTTTTAGTACTCGGTTTAGTGTTGTCTTTCATAGTACCCATTACTTTTGGGCAAACACTTGCAAAATAATCTAGATATTCTTTAGAAATTTTCATTTCCTAAAACGTGTGAATAAACCGAAAGTACACTTTCTTTTTTGTTAATGGTCTAAAGGTATTAATTACTTATTCTAGCATTTTGATATACGTATGTGGAACATAGCATTGTTTGGATTCTTATTTCTTTATTTAGTACATTAGATAGTATAGATATTAATCCAAAGCTGATATGTTGAAAATTGGTCCAGCTTTGTCTCGAATATGTTCATGTTTTGAAAGACATCGCACTTTCCATCCCATTATATTTTAAAAGCAAGCTGCAAAAGGTTGAAAACATTTCCACTTCTGTATCTAAATCTCTTCTTTCTAACTCTGTCAATTCTTAAACTCTAATCTCCTTTGAAATTCATACCCAACTCCTTGCTCTAGTTTGTCTCTGATGGCGTTTCATTAGAGAAATTGCGTTCAGAAGACTTTCCATACACAGAATTTGCTTAAGCTTCATGTTTTATTTTCTTTTCCAAATTAATTCTTATAATTTGATGTCCCTAGACTTTCGTTCAATTTCCTTAACAGGGCACACACCAGTAACTTTATCTTTCTACCATTTCTCACTACAAGCAGTCTACATCCCCTTTCCGTACCCCCTTCTGCAGTGGTATTTAACTCTTTTTTCTATTTCCCTTTAACCCAACTCCTAATTATGGGTAATCAATCTTCTCTCCCTAGTGACCCAGCCTATTAACTCAGCTTTTGATTCCTTCAAAAGCTTTACCAAAGACATTTTATAAGGCATGTGATCTTAAACATTTTGTAAATTCCCTAGCTGTTAATCTATTTAGAGTACGTGAAACTACCTGATCAACTTGTTTTATTTTACCTGAGATTGTTGGATCTGTCCAGTCTATACTATTGTGAACATCGTTGTGGCTTGCTTTAAAAATTCAATGTTTGTTCACTTCTATTATCCAATTTCCAATTTTTTTTGTCATTTTTTTCTACAAAAATTACCATGGCAATATTATGCGGGAAATTCGCCAAGTCACTGCTCGAAGGAGTCCTTTCATCTTTGGCTCTTAAAGTCTTTTTGTTTATACGTACCTACATCGCGACAGTTATGTCAAAAATCGAGGGACACATTGCAAAGTTCGTGATAGAACGTAAAACGGAATAAAAGTTGGAATACTATATGATCTTGAATGCATATTTGGGAAGCTTAGTTGCTGGAACAGGTTTACGACAATTCGGTACGTTCTTTGACTAATCACTCATCATGTAATATTTTATGCCCCAGTTAATTAGATTCATTGTCCATGAGTATAGCACAAGAATATAGGAATCATGTTTCTTATAACTTGATTTCATTTCTCTGTAGAATGCTAAGATCAATTGGGGATATGATACCACATAGGGCATATTTCTACATAACAAACATCATGCTTGACGGGTGGTAAGGCATTGCAGGAGATGAATCGCACCTAATACCTTTGGTATGCTTTTAGTTCAAGAGGATGTGGGCAAAATCGAAAAGGGGCAAAGAGAAAGCAACAGATCAGGGGACTCAGGGTTTCCTAGTGATTCTCATGAGGCTGTATCTTTACTTCCTTCACGGAAGGCAAAGAAAAACAGAAAATGCAGAAGGATAGGCGTAGTTGCGGCATAAACATTTCTGAGAAGGAAGTCCAAATATAGCCTCATAAGAATCACCGGGAAGCCCAAAGTCCTCGAATCCGTTGCCTACTCTTTGCCCCTTTTCGTTTCCACCCACATCGTCCTGAAGTGAAAGCTTGTCAAGGGTAAGAGATGCGATTCTTCTCTTACAACGTCTGACTACCCGTCAAGCATGATGTACGTTATGAAGAAATATGTCTGGTGTGATATCATATCCCCAATGGATCTTAGCGTGTTGCAAAGAAAACAAATCAAATTATAAGAAACTTTATTCCTATATTCTGGTGCTCCACTACTCCTGATGGATAATGAATCTAATTCACAAGTCCATAAAATATTGCCTGATTAGTGGTTCGTCAAAGAAGGAACAGAGTTGTCAGAAACAAATTCCAGCAACTGCACTTCCCAAAAATACATTCAAGAGCATATATAGTAGTACAATTTTCCCTTCGTTTCCTTTCTATCACGGACTTTTCAATGTGTCCCTCCATTTTTGACATAATTGTCGCGATATATGTAAGTATATACAAAAACCCTTTCAGAGCCAACGATGAAAGGACTCCTCCTAGGAGTGACTTGACGAATTTCCTGCATAACATTGCCACATAATTTTTTGTAAAAAAGGCATAAAAAAATTTTGGAAACTAAGTAATAGAAGTGAACCACCATTGAACTTTACAAGCAAGTCACAACGATGATCACAATAGCATAGACTGGACAGATCCAGCAATCTCAGGTAAAATAAAACAAGTTGATCAGCAAATTTCACATACTCTAAGTAGATTAATAGCAGAAGCATTTTAGAAAATGTTCAAGATCACAGGCCTTATAAATTGTCTTTGGTTCTAAAGATCTTGAAGGAATCAAAATCTCAGTTAATAGGCTGGGTCGCTTGACAGAGAAGATTGCTAACCCACAATTAGGAATTGGGTTCAAGGGACATAGAAAAAAGAGTTAAATTCCACTACAGAAGGGGTGCGGAAAGGGGAAATAGACTGCTTGCAGAGAGAAAGAGTTATCCAAAGCTGATATGTCGGAAATTGGTCCGGCTTTGTCACGAGTACGTTCAAGTTTTGAAAGACATCGCACTTTCCTTCCCTTTGTTTTTTTAAAGCACGCTGCAAATGGTTGAAAACATTTCCACTTCTGTATCTAAATCTCTCTAACTCAGTCAATTCTTAAACTCTAATCTCCTTTGAAAATCAGACCCAACTCCTTGCTCTAGTTTTTCTCTGACAGCGTTTTGATTATAGAAATTGCGTTCAGAAGACTACCCATACACAGAACTTGCTTGAGCCTCATGTTTTATTATCTTTTCCACCTTAATTCTTTTAATTAGACGTACCTAGTCTTTCGTTCAATTTCCTTAACAGGGCACTCACCGGTAACTTTTTCTTTACACCATTTCTCCTTACAGGCAATCTACATCCCCTTTACGTACCCCTTCTGCCGTGGTATTTAACTCTTTATGTCCCTTGAACCCAACACCTAATTATGGGTAATCAATCTTCTCTCCCTAGCGACCCAGCCTATTTACACAGCTTTTGATTCCTTCAAAATGTTTAGAACAAAAGACATATTAGAAGGCCTGTGATCTTGAACATTTTCTAAATCCCCTAGCTGTTAATCTACTTAGAGTAGATAAAACTGCTAATCAACTTGTTTTGTTTTGCCCGAGATTGTTGGATCTATCAAGTCTATACTATTGTGATCATCGTTGTGGCTTGCTTGTAAAATTCAATGTTTGTTCACTTCTATTATTAAGTTTCCAATTTTTTTTGTCATCTTATTCTACAAAAATTGCCATGGCAATGTTATGCATGAAATTTTCCAAGTCACTCCTAGAAGGAATGCTTTCATCTTTGGCTCTAAAAGTCTTTTTGTTTATACTTACATACATCGCGACAATTATGTCAAAAATGGAGGGACACATTGCAAAGTCCGTGATAGAACGTAAAACGGCGGAAAAGTTAGAATACTATGCGCTCTTGAATGTATTCTTGGGAAGTGCAGTTGCTCGAAGCTTAGTTGCTGGAATATGTTTCCGACAACTCTGTACGTTCTTTGACGAATCAATCATCTGGTAATATTTTTTGCCCATGTTAATTAGATTCATTATTCATGAGGATTAGAACACAAGAATATTGGAATCAAGCTTCTGATAACTTGATTTCACTTCTTTGCATCACGCTAAGATCCATTGGGGATATGATACCACACCGGGCATGTTTCTTCATAACAAACATTATGCTTGACGGGTGGTCAGGCATTGCAGGAGATGAATCGCCCCTCATACCCTTTGTAAGCTTTCACTTCAGGAGGATGTGGGTGGAAACGAAAATGGACAAAGAGAAGGCAACGAATCAGAGGACTCCGGGCTTCCCGGTGATTCTTATGAGGCTGTATCTATACTTCCTTCTTGGAAGGCAAAGACAACAACAGAAAATAGAGAGGGATTGGCGTAGTCGTTACAGAGACACTTCCGAGAAGAAAGCAGAGATACAGCCTTATGAGAATCACCGGGACGCCCAGAATCCCCGAATCCGTTGCCTTCTCTTTGTCCCTTTTCGTTTCCACCCATATCGTCCTGAATTGAAGGCTTGTTAAGGGTACAAGGTGTGATTCATCTCCTACAATGCCTGACCACCCGTCAAATGTACGTTATGAAGAAATATGTCTGGTGTGGTATCATATCCCCAATAGATCTTAGCGTGGTGCAAAAAAATGAAATCAAGTTATAAGAAACTTGATTCCCATATTCTTGTGCTCTACTCCTCATGGATAATGAATCTAATTAATAGGGGCATAAAATATTACCTGATGAGTGGTTCGACAAAGAACGTACGAAGTTGTCGGAAACATATTCCAGCAACTGCACTTCCCAAGAATACATTTAAGAACATAGAGCATTCCAACTTTCCCGCCGTTTTACGTTCTATCGCGGACTTTGCAATGTGTCCCTACATTTTTGACATAATTGTAGCGATGTAGGTAAGTATAAACAAAAAGACTTTCAGAGTCAAAGATGAAAGGACTCCTTCCAGGAGTGACTTGACGAATTTCCTGCATAACACTGCCATAGGAATTTGTGTAGAAAAAGATTTTTAGAAGAAATTGGAAACTAAATAATAAAAGTGAACCATTGAACTTTACAAGCAAGTCACAACGATAATCACAATAGTATAGACTAGACAGATCCAACATTCTCAGGTAAAACAATACTAGTTGATCAGTTAGTCTTACCTACTCTAAGTAGATTAATAGCAGAAGCATTTTAGAAAATGTTCAAGATCATAGGCCTTATAAATTGTCTTTTGTTCTAAAGATCTTGAAGGAATCAAAATCTCAGTTAATAGGCTGGGTCGCTTGACAGAGAAGATTGCTAACCCACAAATAGGAATTGGGTTCAAGGGACATAGAAAAAAGAGTTAAATTCCACTACAGAAGGGGTGCGGAAAGGGGAAATAGACTGCTTGCAGAGAGAAAGAGTTATCCAAAGCTGATATGTCGAAAATTGGTCCGGCTTTGTCTCGAGTACGTTCAAGTTTTGAAAGACATCGCACTTTCCTTCCCTTTGTTTTTTTAAAGCACGCTGCAAATGGTTGAAAACATTTCCACTTCTGTATCTAAATCTCTCTAACTCAGTCAATTCTTAAACTCTAATCTCCTTTGAAAATCAGACCCAACTCCTTGCTCTAGTTTTTCTCTGACAGCGTTTTGATTATAGAAATTGCGTTCAGAAGACTACCCATACACAGAACTTGCTTGAGCCTCATGTTTTATTATCTTTTCCACCTTAATTCTTTTAATTAGACGTACCTAGTCTTTCGTTCAATTTCCTTAACAGGGCACTCACCGGTAACTTTTTCTTTACACCATTTCTCCTTACAGGCAATCTACATCCCCTTTTCGTACCCCTTCTGCCGTGGTATTTAACTCTTTATGTCCCTTGAACCCAACACCTAATTATGGGTAATCAATCTTCTCTCCCTAGCGACCCAGCCTATTTACACAGCTTTTGATTCCTTCAAAATGTTTAGAACAAAAGACATATTAGAAGGCCTGTGATCTTGAACATTTTCTAAATCCCCTAGCTGTTAATCTACTTAGAGTAGATAAAACTGCTAATCAACTTGTTTTGTTTTGCCCGAGATTGTTGGATCTATCAAGTCTATACTATTGTGATCATCGTTGTGGCTTGCTTGTAAAATTCAATGTTTGTTCACTTCTATTATTAAGTTTCCAATTTTTTTTTTGTCATCTTATTCTACAAAAATTGCCATGGCAATGTTATGCATGAAATTTTCCAAGTCACTCCTAGAAGGAGTGCTTTCATCTTTGGCTCTAAAAGTCTTTTTGTTTATACTTACATACATCGCGACAATTATGTCAAAAATGGAGGGACACATTGCAAAGTCCGTGATAGAACGTAAAACGGCGGAAAAGTTAGAATACTATGCGCTCTTGAATGTATTCTTGGGAAGTGCAGTTGCTCGAAGCTTAGTTGCTGGAATATGTTTCCGACAACTCTGTACGTTCTTTGACGAATCAATCATCTGGTAATATTTTTTGCCCCTGTTAATTAGATTCATTATTCATGAGGATTAGAACACAAGAATATTGGAATCAAGCTTCTGATAACTTGATTTCATTTCTTTGCATCACGCTAAGATCCATTGGGGATATGATACCACACCGGGCATGTTTCTTCATAACAAACATTATGCTTGACGGGTGGTCAGGCATTGCAGGAGATGAATCGCCCCTCATACCCTTTGTAAGCTTTCACTTCAGGAGGATGTGGGTGGAAACGAAAATGGACAAAGAGAAGGCAACGAATCAGAGGACTCCGGGCTTCCCGGTGATTCTTATGAGGCTGTATCTATACTTCCTTCTTGGAAGGCAAAGACAACAACAGAAAATAGAGAGGGATTGGCGTAGTCGTTACAGAGACACTTCCGAGAAGAAAGCAGAGATACAGCCTTATGAGAATCACCGGGACGCCCAGAATCCCCGAATCCGTTGCCTTCTCTTTGTCCCTTTTCGTTTCCACCCACATCGTCCTGAATTGAAGGCTTGTTAAGGGTACAAGGTGTGATTCATCTCCTACAATGCCTGACCACCCGTCAAATGTACGTTATGAAGAAATATGTCTGGTGTGGTATCATATCCCCAATAGATCTTAGCGTGGTGCAAAAAAATGAAATCAAGTTATAAGAAACTTGATTCCCATATTCTTGTGCTCAACTCCTCATGGATAATGAATCTAATTAATAGGGGCATAAAATATTACCTGATGAG
Organism: Hydrangea macrophylla; assembly: GCA_033977485.1. Lineage (NCBI taxonomy): Eukaryota > Viridiplantae > Streptophyta > Magnoliopsida > Cornales > Hydrangeaceae > Hydrangea > Hydrangea macrophylla. Next base: position 56,763,575 of record CM066996.1, read on the forward strand.
TGGTTCGACAAAGAACGTACGAAGTTGTCAGAAACATATTCCAGCAACTGCACTTCCCAAGAATACATTTAAGAACATAGAGCATTCCAACTTTCCCGCCGTTTTACGTTCTATCACGGACTTTGCAATGTGTCCCTATATTTTTGACATAATTGTAGCGATGTAGGTTAGTATAAACAAAAAGACTTTCAGAGTCAAAGATGAAAGGACTCCTTCCAGGAGTGACTTGACGAATTTCCTGCATAACACTGCCATAGGAATTTTTGTAGAAAAAGATTTTTAAAAGAAATTGGAAACTAAATAATAGAACTGAACCATTGAACTTTACAAGCAAGTCACAACGATAATCACAATAGTATAGACTAGACAGATCCAACAATCTCAGGTAAAACAATACTAGTTGATCAGTTAGTCTTACCGACTCTAAGTAGATTAATAGCAAAGGCATTTTAGAAAATGTTCAAGATCACAGGCCTTATAAATTGTCTTTGGTTCTAAAGCTCTTGAAGGAATCAAAATCTCAGTTAATAGGCTGGGTCGCTTGACAGAGAAGATTGCTAACCCACAATTAGGAATTGGGTTCAAGGGACATAGAAAAAAGAGTTAAATTCCACTACAGAAGGGGTGCGGAAAGGGGAAATAGACTACTTGCAGAGAGAAAGAGTTATCCAAAGCTGATATGTCGGAAATTGGTCCGGCTTTGTCTCGAGTACGTTCAAGTTTTGAAAGACATCGCACTTTCCTTCCCTTTGTTTTTTTAAAGCACGCTGCAAATGGTTGAAAACATTTCCACTTCTGTATCTAAATCTCTCTAACTCAGTCAATTCTTAAACTCTAATCTCCTTTGAAAATCAGACCCAACTCCTTGCTCTAGTTTTTCTCTGACAGCGTTTTGATTATAGAAATTGCGTTCAGAAGACTACCCATACACAGAACTTGCTTGAGCCTCATGTTTTATTATCTTTTCCACCTTAATTCTTTTAATTAGACGTACCTAGTCTTTCGTTCAATTTCCTTAACAGGGCACTCACCGGTAACTTTTTCTTTACACCATTTCTCCTTACAGGCAATCTACATCCCCTTTTCGTACCCCTTCTGCCATGGTATTTAACTCTTTATGTCCCTTGAACCCAACACCTAATTATGGGTAATCAATCTTCTCTCCCTAGCGACCCAGCCTATTTACACAGCTTTTGATTCCTTCAAAATGTTTAGAACAAAAGACATATTAGAAGGCCTGTAATCTTGAACATTTTCTAAATCCCCTAGCTGTTAATCTACTTAGAGTAGATAAAACTGCTAATCAACTTGTTTTGTTTTGCCCGAGATTGTTGGATCTATCAAGTCTATACTATTGTGATCATCGTTGTGGCTTGCTTGTAAAATTCAATGTTTGTTCACTTCTATTATTAAGTTTCCAATTTTTTTTTGTCATCTTATTCTACGAAAATTGCCATGGCAATGTTATGTATGAAATTTTCCAAGTCACTCCTAGAAGGAATGCTTTCATCTTTGGCTCTAAAAGTCTTTTTGTTTATACTTACATACATCGCGACAATTATGTCAAAAATGGAGGGACACATTGCAAAGTCCGTGATAGAACGTAAAACGGCGGAAAAGTTAGAATACTATGCGCTCTTGAATGTATTCTTGGGAAGTGCAGTTGCTCGAAGCTTAGTTGCTGGAATATGTTTCCGACAACTCTGTACGTTCTTTGACGAATCAATCATCTGGTAATATTTTTTGCCCCTGTTAATTAGATTCATTATTCACGAGGATTAGAACACAAGAATATTGGAATCAAGCTTCTGATAACTTGATTTCATTTCTTTGCATCACGCTAAGATCCATTGGGGATATGATACCACACCGGGCATGTTTCTTCATAACAAACATTATGCTTGACGGGTGGTCAGGCATTGCAGGAGATGAATCGCCCCTCATACCCTTTGTAAGCTTTCACTTCAGGAGGATGTGGGTGGAAACGAAAATGGACAAAGAGAAGGCAACGAATCAGAGGACTCCGGGCTTCCCGGTGATTCTTATGAGGCTGTATCTATACTTCCTTCTTGGAAGGCAAAGACAACAACAGAAAATAGAGAGGGATTGGCGTAGTCGTTACAGAGACACTTCCGAGAAGAAAGCAGAGATACAGCCTTATGAGAATCACCGGGACGCCCAGAATCCCCGAATCCGTTGCCTTCTCTTTGTCCCTTTTCGTTTCCACCCATATCGTCCTGAATTGAAGGCTTGTTAAGGGTACAAGGTGTGATTCATCTCCTACAATGCATGCCCACCTGTCAAATGTACGTTATGAAGAAATATGTCTGGTGTGGTATCATATCCCCAATAGATCTTAGCGTGGTGCAAAAAAATGAAATCAAGTTATAAGAAACTTGATTCCCATATTCTTGTGCTCTACTCCTCATGGATAATGAATCTAATTAATAGGGGCATAAAATATTACCTGATGAGTGGTTCGACAAAGAACGTACGAAGTTGTCAGAAACATATTCCAGCAACTGCACTTCCCAAGAATACATTCAAGAACATTGAGCATTCCAACTTTCCCGCCGTTTTACGTTCTATCACGGACTTTGCAATGTGTCCCTACATTTTTGACATAATTGTAGCGATGTAGGTTAGTATAAACAAAAAGACTTTCAGAGTCAAAGATGAAAGGACTCCTTCCAGGAGTGACTTGACGAATTTCCTGCATAACACTGCCATAGGAATTTTTGTAGAAAAAGATTTTTAAAAGAAATTGGAAACTAAATAATAGAACTGAACCATTGAACTTTACAAGCAAGTCACAACGATAATCACAATAGTATAGACTAGACAGATCCAACAATCTCAGGTAAAACAATACTAGTTGATCAGTTAGTCTTACCGACTCTAAGTAGATTAATAGCAAAGGCATTTTAGAAAATGTTCAAGATCACAGGCCTTATAAATTGTCTTTGGTTCTAAAGCTCTTGAAGGAATCAAAAGCTAAGCTCACGGGCTGAGTTGCTTGGCAGAGAAGATTGCTTACCCATAATTAGGAGTTGGGTTCAAGGGACATAGAAAAAAGAGTTAAATACCACTACAGAAAAAGGGTACAGAAAGGGGATGTAGACGGCTTGCAAAGACAAAGGGTAGAATGAAAAAGTTACTGGTAAATGCCCTGTTAAGAAAATTGAAAGAAAAATTGGGTATGTCAAACATACAAGAATTAAGCTGGAAAAGATAATAAAACATGAGGCTCAAGCAAGTTCTATGTATGGAAAGTCTTCTGATTGCAATTTCTCCGATGAAACGCCGTCAAAGACAAAATAGAGTAAGTGGTTGGGTCTGACTTTCAAAGGAGATTAGAGCTTAAGAATTGACAAGTTGACAGAGTTAGAGAAAAGAGATTAAGAAACAGGAGTGGAAGTGTTTGCACCCTTTTGCAGCTTGCTTTCAAAACTTAAACGTACCCGAGACAAGGTGGCCCAATTTCCAATATATCAGTTTTGGATATCAATTCTATCTAATCTACTGAATAAAGAAATAAGAATCCAAACAATACTATGTTCCACATACGTACATCAAAATGCTAGAAAAAGTAATTAATACATTTAGACCATAAACAAAAAAGAAAATGTACTACGGTTTATTCACACAACTTAGGAAATGAAAACTTCTGAAGAATATCTAGATTAATTTGCAAGTGTTTGCGCAAAGGTAATGGGTACCATGGTAAACACCACCAAACTGAGCACTCAAAATATGATGATGTATTTTTGAATGCTTAGACAAATAAAAGGAATTTTCAAATTTATCCAGTAAATTTACTAATAAATCTGTGACCAGAGTGAGGTGCCTCATGATATTTACTGATAAAAGTTGGCAATTTTTTTTATTTCTCTAACCATTCGAAAATACACCATCATATTTTCAGTGCTCGGTTTGGTGTTGTTTATCATGGTACCCATTACTTTTGGGCAATCACTTGCAAATTAATCTAGATATTCCTTAGAAGTTTTCATTTCCTGAGGCGTGTGAATAAACCGTAAGTACATTTTCTTTTCTGTTAATGGTCTAAAGGTATTAATACTTATTCTAGCCAACTAAGAAGCTGGTCCAGATGGCTTCATGTTCATCTCTCTCGGCCTCAGGAACCTGGCCAGGTCTATAAAGGAGCCAGGACATCGAAGCTGAGGGTGAAAAGGGAGAAATTGTTGGGGTAGTCGGGTACCCATGTGTTCATAGAAGAAAGAAAATAAATGATCAAAAGAAAGACCCTTTGGGCCAAAACCAGCGAAATGAAAGGCAAAAGCAGAAGAATGCTCTGGGAGAGTGTTGGGATCAAAATTATCGACCAGGCTCTTCTCAAGGAAGTATGATTAGAGCCAGCATTGAAGAAGCCAGAGGGCTCCTCCTGAAGTTTTGAAATTAGAAAAGATAAGTTCAAGGGTGCCACGGTAGAGATGGGAGAGAAAAAGAGGAGCAAGAGCAAGCTTTTGGCCCGAGGCCAAGGCGAGGGCGATCTGGTGGTACTCCTTAGTAACACCATAGAAGGCTAAGCAAAAAAATAAAGCGGTTAAGCCAATAGATCAGAAAAGCTATATGTTCCAGGTCCGTGACCTCGCCTTGTCCCATGCAGGCTGGGATAAACTAGCTGAAGGCATATATATATCTAGACCCCTTACCTTTAGCGGTTTTAGGGTGCTCGAATTCAAGAGAGGAAGAGAGATGGAGTGATTTCTTCACCATGGGTAAGAAGACCGGTGAGAAAGCAGACATCTTGAATGGTCGGGCTCATGGGGCCACAGCGAAAGAAGAAAGTATTGGCCGAGTTCGACCAGAAAAAGAGAGAAGAAAAGACAAGGGGATGTCCAAAAAGAATTTCTGCCGGCTAAGCATAATGGCGTCATAGATACAAGGGCCTTCCTTATGTCCTTTTTTAACTCAGCCACTCGGTCTACCCAAGAAATCCAATCGGCAGAAGGAATGGGCCAATTCCTTAAAGGATTTGCAGGGGCATACTGTTGACCACATTCAAAGGAGGGCAATTGGTAAAGTAATTTGTTTTCCTCTTTGATTGAAGGAATATAAGGATCTAAAGAATGAGGGGGGAAAAGATTCAAAAGCAAGACCAAGTCCTGTTGAAGAACTAGAGTGAATAGGAATCAATACCTAAGGGTTTATTAACCCAGGAGTGGCTTCAAGGACCTGTTTAAGGGTCGTGGCATTGGTGATTTTGGTGGCCGGTGCAATGGTGGCGGTGGCAGCTGGAGAAGAAGTGGCACCGGCGGCTTGTGAAGCACAGGTTGCAGAAGAAGAAGCCATGGAAACTGGCTAGTGGAAGACAAAGAGAATTGTCGAGGAAAGTTGAAGGCAGAAGGAAAATGAAAAATGACAAGTTATGGTGCCCTATATAGGCAAAAGAAGGGGGTTATCATTACTTTGGAACGGGTTCCCAAGAGGCACGCATCGGTCCTTGAAACGAGACGGGTGAACCATCGGGGTCATGACACGTGGAGTGGTACGCTGTCATTTGTAACAGTAAATTTGAAATTCAAACATCTCATCAAACGGCTGAACAACATTTGGCAAGACGTTTGGTTATACCCTAATTTGGGGTTCTCATAACCATGTGAAGGTAACGTGGTCTAATAACCCTTCTAATGTGAGCAATGATGCAATGAGAACAGGGGACCATCGCTATGACATTGATTCCAAACAAGAGCATGAATAAATAAATGTATTTCCTTTATATGGCATAGTTGATGTAGTTCTAATTGTGGTTTGGGGTTTATTTTGCCCAAAAATAAGTTGGCAAGATCCTATTAGATAGCCCATGACCTCTACTCCTAACATTGAAGTCAATAGTAAAATTAATATTTCCTAATCAACCCCGGTTGCTTTGGTGAGAAATCTGACACACACACACACACACAAAAAAAAAAAGGAGAGAGAGAGAGAAAAGTTTCAATCTCATGTTTGAGCTAAGTTTGGCTTCCAAAACATGAAATTTCAATTAAAATAAACCCTATTTAATTAAAGGTTTTTGCTTCCTTTTGTCCCTCGAATCAAAATTTGATGCATTGCATGTATATCAAACTACTACTCTTTTTAGTTTTTTTCCCTAAATTCTCTCAGCAACCATACAGCATCCTAACTTTCGAAGCAGGATCATATGGAACTACCATAAATGTTCAATCTTTTAGCAACAAACAACTAAAATTCCATTATAACACACAAATAGAGAGAGAGAGAGAGAGAGAGAGAGAGAGAGAGAGAGACCTAATGGTAACAGCGAGGACAATGTCACCCTCAACTCTCAAATTATAAGCAATCCACAAATCATCAACTTCCCTCCATTCTACGGAGTAGATTACACAATCCCAATGGCTAATTCGGCTCCGAACCCTCAATTAAAAATAAATTTTTCCGGGGATGACTACTTATAGTGGAGCCTAGTGGATCGAAATTACTTACTTTCTTGTAAGGTTGAAGCTTACCCACATCGGGATATCTATATTTTTTGTCATAAGCTCTGCTTTGTTAATGCATAATCTATGCATGATAAATCTATGATCGTTACCGCAGAACAAATCATTATATTCAGATATAAGTAAAGCAACAGCAGATCAATTGTAGACATTTAATTTTATCCTAAAGCATAAGTTAAACCTTACGAATTAACTGCTAAATTTGCTTGTTCGTGCTGAATGTGTATTCTATGACTATCAATTTGGGTTAATGTTTTAGTAGAAGTAAATTTCGTTGGGACTAACTTTCATGTGAGTTTTAGGCAAAGGGGGTTGTCTAATGAGCAGGAAGAAGCTAAATGATCCATTTGGTAGCTAAAATAATGTAGGAAACTATCAAAAATCATCATTAACTTTTTTTTTTTTTTTGTAGAGTAAATTATCATAACTCATAAGTCACGTTAAAGCACAAAACCTATCGAATAATTAAATGTAAAAATAGCTATTTGGTCTCTCATAAACAACTTTCCTACACATTTTCTTAACTTTTTAGACTATTTTGTCAGCAACCAAATGCAAGGTGAACACTGATCCGAGTGGTGGCCCAAATCGAGGTAAATACGAAAACACAGAGGTAAAATCTCAGGATTTAGAGTTTTCAATTTAAAAAATTTGGGGGAATTATGTGCTCAAATTTTCCCAGCGAGAACTAAAGATTTTCCATAAAAAAGAAAGAGAGAGAGAGAGAGAGAGAGAGAGAGAGAGAGAGAGAGACTGTGGTCTCTTCTCCTGCCTCTAGCACCTGCTGCCATCACCCAATCGAAGAAGCACATCCACACAATGAAAGCTTCGAGGCAGACAAGAGTGTCATAGAAGCTCAGACGTCGTCATCTCCACAGTTGTTCATTTTGCCAAGCAGGTGAAGCAGGCAGAGCATTAGCAGGCAAAGCATTTGAGCTGGTAGATGAAGCAGAGAGGTGAAGCAGACATAGCCATTGAGCTCCTTATTGACTCTTATGATTTGAAGGTACTATAAATGAAGGCAAGCTTCGACGTTCCCTCAGATTGAAAGAAAGGCCCCCCAAAGGATTCGTTTGCTGAAGATTTTGTGGGGGATTTATGGCAGCAGCGAAGAGCTAAGCCGGCTGTTTTTAGCTGTGGTGATCATGCCGCAGATAGAAGTGGTGTTGTTGCTACCATTAAAGCTACTGATTGTGCTGATGAGGGGTTGCTGAAGAGCAACTCTTGTGAAGTTGCTAAGGATAAGAGAGGTTGTGGTAGGATTGAAGTAAAATATAGAGGATCTGATCAGATTGCCTCCATTGGAGGTGGGTTCTGATTTTCTCAATGACATTTCTATGTCCTCCATCTCGGCTAGGACCTCTGAGTTGCAGATCAAAATTGATGAAATTAAAAGGTCGATTAGAAGGTGGCTCTGATATTCCAAATGCTCAAATCTCCATCAAGAGCCTAGTAAATTAATTTGAAAGTTTCCTATTAGAAGTGCTACAAGCTAAAGGGGAAAGGTGGGAGAATGAGAATAAATCTGCTCAAATTATTTCTAAACCCCCTCAAGCTAGAGATGAAGTTCATATTGAGAACAATGCTGCTACTTGTGCCCAAGGTTTTGCTGTTTCTCCTGATTTTAATGATCATGTTTTGAATGCTTCTGTTTTTAATGGTGTCTCTGAGGTTGGTGAAGGTGTTTTTGGTCCAAAGGAGGAGGTTGGTGTAAAAAGCAACCTTTTAATCCTCAAGTTGAGCCCCATCACAGAACCCAATCTGTTAGCTAAGCGTGAGCAGCACATGTTTTTGGCCCCCAGCAATTCTAACGTCAGATTGTTGCTTCTCCAAATGTTAAGATCAATGGTGGGCCCTATGTGGCTGACAAACTCATTAATGCTAGCCACCTCGTAATGACACAGCCGATTCTTGCTTCAGATATGCTGTCCGAAGTTGCTTGTCCTTCCAAGGAAAGCATTAAATGCTGTGAGACAAACTCCATTGGCTTTGATATTTTAAATGATATTTCCATTAAAGCTGATAGTGGAGCTCCCCATAAAGCTGCCTCTATTTGTCTTGTTAGTCCATCTCACACCGTGAAATAACAAGACTTGTGAGTTACCTTAAATGCCACGATTACGCTCTCATCTTTCCATTGGCGGGAGCAAATTTGCTCACGGCTTCCTCACGAAAGCGCAGAAAATGGCAAGTGTTCAATTTTTGTCAAACACTGGAGGCTTTTTTATGCTGAAATTGTTATTATTTTTGTTTTACAAGTTCTTTTTTTTGTAAAATTTGATATTTTGGAATCAGAAAATGAGATCTATCAAGCGAGATCAATATTAACCATGATATACTGGAGGAAAAAAAAACACTAATACTATCTGTCTACAAATAGATAATTTATCTGATATCTATCTACAAACAGATAATTTATTTGTTAGACATGCAACCAGATAAATTTTTTTTTCTAGTATTTCATGGTCAATATTAATCTCGCTTGATAGATATCATTTCTATGATTCCAAAATATCAAATTTGTACGAAAAATTGACTTATAAAACAAAAATTATAACAATTTGAGCATAAAAAGAATCTCCAGTTCTTTGACAGAAAATAGACACTTATTCATTTTTTGTGCCAGCCGTGAGTATTTGGCCTTGAGCAAATTCGCTACCTCCGTTGGCATGTAAAGCCACATCATATCCACACCATGAAATTTCAATGGGTCAGCATACAGATCACGAATCAAAGTTAAAAGAGTAATGATAGGCACACAACGAATTATACAATAAATTGTACAAATGTGTAGCACATGGTTGGACCTTGTGTTGAAAAGTTGCACACACCTTTTTGTGTGTACAACTTTTCAGCACAAAATCCAACCATGTACTTCACGTTTGTGTAATTCATTGTACAATTTATTTTACACCTATCATTATTAAAGTTAAAATATGGGCCGTTTTCAAGTTACATATGTGACCTTTTTCCTTTAACAACTTTCATTACTTCCACTACCTACCAGTTCACTTCCCCATGCGACAATCTCCCTTCCCCTGCCACCAGTTTCTCTTCCCCATGCTCCACTGTGGGGACCGCATAACCAAAAAAAAGGGAAATTACACTCATGGCCGGCCAGTTTCTCTTCCCCATGCTCCCAATAAATAACCCTTATTCAAGTTTTTGAAAAATATAATAATAACTATATGTGTTCAATTTCAGTGCAAACTTTTTCAAAATTACAATTATTGAATCACTTATATATGGTATGAGTTGTATATCTAATATGATTACAAATTCAAAATTTACTTATCAATATATCACTATTTTTTTTAATGTATATCCTGTTATGAATTAGATTTCTAAATTAAATCATAACGGTTTTAGAACAGATACACATTAAAATATTTTTTATATTAAAATTTTATATTAGACATATACTTATCTTTATAGATATTCATTAAAATTTTACATTAGGCGTACAATGGTGACTAAATAGAATTCTTATTTTATTGTATTCACAATATCATAAAGTAGAGAGTATAGTATATCATAAGAATAAGTGATTACAATTTACATCATCTCAGTAATACAAAAAGTAAATCGACTTGCATATTATTCGTTTAGTCATAGTTCAAGCTTACCAGAGAAATCTGCATATTGTATCTTCTTCTAGAGTAGTGTGACATTCTTGTCCCCTTATAATAAAAATAAAAAGAAACAAAAAACCATCATATGTGAATTTTATTAAGCCAAGCTTAGAAATAAAATAGAAATAAAAACCTTACATGTTTAAGAAGTTAGAGATGAAGATTTGAACTTGGAGCTAAAAATGTGAATCTCCGTTTATGAAGTTTTGGTTTATATTAGAATCTTGTTGGTCATTGTTATATAATACTTATCTCTTCTATATTTATTTGAGATGAACAACAATTTCAATTTCAATTTTTGATTAATACATGCTATCAAAAAAAAAAAAAACAAACAAACAAACAAACAAACACCAATCTTTGAAGATGTAAATCTATGGATAAGATTTAAAATTTAAATTGTGACAATAACTTACATATTAACAAAAATTTTACTGAGTTGTAAATGTACTTAAATTGTAAATTTTCAGTTAAAATTTTAAAAATCTCATATATATTTGTACATATTAAAATTAAGAACTAATTTTTCAGGAGTGTGCCAAGTGGCAGAAGAAAAAGCTTTATAAAAAAAAATTACATTAGTTATATATATTTATAATATGTTAGATATGCTTTGCAAAATTTATATCCCAAATGTACTATCCAATACATGTGGCAGTGGTCCTACTATCACATATGTTAGAAACACATTTGGGATGCAAAATTTGAGAAGCATAGTTTTATAATTTTTATATGTCAATCAAGTGTTTTTTAACCTGGAAGAATAAAAATTACTCATTTTGTTTTTTCAATCCTTTTTAGTGGGTGCAAATTGCAAAGCGTGATGCATCTTTTTTTATGCTAAAATGATACTCAATAAAGGGCTCTAGAGAGAAACCAAAAGGAGCACTCCCAATCATCCGCAAAATGAAGCTAAATTTTCCTTAAAAAATCAAAATAATGCTAGCTAAACATAGTTACATAAGCACCAAAGACACACATTATTATTAAATTATACATAGATAATTTATCATACCCTTCCATGGATACTTACATAATTTAAATCCAACCTTATAAATCAAAGACACTTATTATTTACATGTCTAATAAGTGAAATTGGTGGCGAGAGAATAGGACAATTAATCAGTTAGGATTAGATTTAATTACCATTAATTTCTATTTATTCAATTTCAAATATTGAATGAAATAAATAAAAAAGAAGATATTTTAGAGGAAAATTACACGTGACGCTGAGGTGGCAAAACCAAAATCCTTTGTTTTCATATATATATATATATATATATATTAGATTGATTCAAAGTATGAGCAGACATTTGGCATATTTGGAAATATTGAGAACATACCAAGTCAAGTTTAATTGAATTTGCCCAAATTTCACAACATTATAATTTCAAGAATAAATTTCATTTCATATTTGGTTGAAGGAATATTGCTTCCCTTTGTATCTAAACTTGTAGACATTCACTTTATAAGTTTATCATATAAGGTTTGAAAGTTAACGTACACTAATTAACTCCTTGTGAGTAAACTAAATTGAGTAATTAAGACAATTTTATTATGAATATAATAGACAAAAAAAAAATGAACATAAATAAAGGTTATATTTGTCATTTAATGATAGCAATTAAGCATTGAGAAGCTACTAAATAAACCTTCTACATTACGTTCTACATGCCCACTTAGGTGCATTGAGAAGTTATACATTCAACATCTTATATTGTGTAGATGGGTTTAATACTTCAAAGGATTTAGAGGTTGGAAAACGTATAATGTCACACGCTGGTGACACTTTTGCTAGTCAATTTGTTTGACTTCTTATATGGAATATGATAACATGATATGAACTAAAAGAAAACGACAAATATATATGGAACAGGCATTTGATTAACTTTTTTGCTTTATCCATTGTTCATGCAAATGAGGTTGGAAAACGTATAAAAATTTGTATTATGTAGTATGAGGGTTGTTCAAATTATTGAATAAAATGAACTAAAAGACATTCTTAGATTGATTGCTATGTCCTCAATGTCAAATTATTATGTTCACTACAAAATTTATATCCAAAAATTTGAGGCTCTTGCTATCAATATTTAAGCTTCTGGACTCGTCCATAACTAGGATAGGACATGTAGCATGTAATCCACTAATGTTGAATATCATGATTTAGTTGAACAGTTAGACATCTCTTTCGATAGGTACATGCCACTAACAGATTAGCGTTTTCTTAAATTTGGAAGTAAATAATAGCCGCATTTAGGCTAGACCGGTCTTAATAAAGTGTTGTTGAAATTGAAATAGAACAATATTACTAGCTAGCAATGGCAATTTTTTCCATCCCGTTGGACCTCCGCCCCACTCCGTTCTTAATGGAACGTTTTGGAGGAGTTATAATAGGAGTAGGAGTGGATTTGATATGGAAAAACAAAAACCCTATAGGAGTCGGGACGGAGTAGGTATCCAGGAAATTCTACCATTTAAAATCCGCCCCGTCCCGCCCCGCCCGATTAAATCATTAAGTTACTAAACTACCCTCATACTTATAGTTATTTACAACAAATCAAGGCATATATATACATCTCTTTCTCTTCAGTATTAATATTTAATTTCTGAATTGTGATTAACAATTTTAGAAAAATTTGCGTGAGTTAATTTTAGGAAATCAAGCCAAAATATAAGTGGGTTTTGAATTATAAAAGAACATTTAATTTTGGAATGGTGACTAACAAACAGAGTAGGAGTGTAATAGGAGTACCCGATAGTAAACGGAGTAAGAGTTGTTATTTTACTTAAACGGGATGGAGCAGAGTCGGAGTAGGAGGAAAATAAACGGAGTAGGAGTTGGTATAGGGGGACTCCGTACCAACTCCGACTTGTTGCAATCCCTAAATATTACCAGTAACAGTAGCCTTTGACGTTTTTTTTTTGGGATGAGTCGCGGATTAAGTCGCTCTCTTTAAGACGTTTCATGGCTCTGGCCAAATTGTGCAAACAATTCAGATAAGACCACGACATCCCCAGGATAAAGTAGCCCGGAAATCGCCTTTGTCTTGAATTTTCCTTACACGAAGGAAAACTAGGAAACCCACACTCTTTCAAAACAAGTTGCTCGGGATCAACAGAAAATATTTTTCAAAACTGTATCTCTCTCTCTATAACAGAAAATTGTTTGTTTTTCTCTCTGGTTGGAATTAATAATACTGAAAACAGTTTGCTGTATATCTACATAAAAAAAAATTCAGAACTTTGGAAGAGAACATTAGAAATAGAACGTTGCAGAACATGGAGAGAAAACTGGATACCGTAGGAGAAAAATCTGAAATTAAAAAAAAAACATGGAGGAGATTGAGGGAGACTGGGTCTCCAACTGTCTAGTCTTATTTTAACTCTATCAAATTATAAAAAACTATTTTCCAAATACATTTTGTATAAAAAGATATATCAGAGTAGGCCCATGCCCAACCCCCACACCACGCCCAAACCGGAAATGGAGTGGGCCAACGGCGGCGTGAACGTGCATGTGTATTTTGTGGTAAATCCAATTGGGCCTAGCTAGGTCCTTCCCCTTCACAAAACTTGGTAACTCCAAGGGGCACAACTCTTACTCCAACCTCCACTTATATTTGCCCTTCCAACTTCTTCTAATTTTCCTTTGTGGGACAGGTAAAGGTGTATTTGAGTTGGTTTGTAAATAAGACAAAAGCAAAGACATTTTTCAAAAGGTTTTTCCTAAAAAAAAATTCCCTCCATTTTTTCAGTATACATTTTGCTCAACAATCTCCCACTTGTATATTTAAAAAATGATTTAAGATCATCGAGCAACGTATCATAAGACTGTGCATAATTAAAGGTGTTTTTCAACTTGAACATTCATGTAGTGATAGTGCTTCCAATTGTACTAGAGTAATCATAGTTTTGAACTCTATCGCAGATAACACCGCACACACAATCTCACTAGGGCGAAGTTCAAAAATCAGGGAGGATTGTAATATTCAACCCCACATTTGCAATTTTGGGCGATGGTGGGACTGTAACGAATGTCCCTCAACTCCAAGTATCCTCCCCAAATCTCATTATATTGAGATTGGGTACCAGGACCGATATCGGCTGGGTTGGTTAGCAGTTGAAGAAATGAGGGATAGTCTTGTGAATTAAGAGAGAAATGAAGAAACTGGGGTGAAGATTGTGTAGCGCATCAGTCATTTAAGAAAGAGAAGCATTGGCTGGGTTGGTTAGCAGTTGAAGAAATGGAGGATAGTCTTGTAAATTCAGAGAGAAAGGAAGAAACTGGGGGTGAAGATTGTGTAGCGCATCAGTCATATAAGAAAGAAAAGCATTAGTTGAAGGAGTGAGGTTGGGGAGTGAGTTCAGCAAATTTGTAAGCGAAGATCGGGGCGGAGGCCTCGAGATCAATGGATGGCCTGATCTCAAGAAAATAGGCCATCAACCAGTACTGAAGCAACCACAGAGGATTGCTAGCAGACTTAGTGAAATTAGACAAAGGGTATCCAAAAGTGACCTCTGGGGTCTCAGAATCAGGGCCAATTTCTTCCCTATGGGGATAGAATCCTAGGAGGAAACTAATATCCTTGATAGTCAGTCCCATGGGACCGACCTTGAAAAAAAAAGAATCGTAGGAAGGGGCCCAGAACATGAGGGTGGAATAAAGGAGCGAATGGTCCAAAGGAAACTTGGACTGAGAAAGAAGAATGGCGTGATCAATGCCATTTTAACCCACACATCGGACTGGGCAAAGTAAACCCTAGCTACCCATTCAACTCAGTCGGGCGAAGGAGATGGTCAACTCCTAATGGTATTTGAAGTGCAGACTTTGGATAGATTGATTTCATCCTTATATTTCATAGTTTCAGTGGGAAGGGGAGGAAAGAATGCATGAAAAGATGAGGGAAGTTGTTTAAGGAAGGATGGTCCTAATCCCACAGAATTCGTTGACTTTATAAGTGAGAGGGGGATGAAGGATTTAGCAAAAAACTCTACCCTATGAACTTGCAAGTAATCTTTCACCTGTGTGCAAGGGCTAGGGGTCTTGGTTTCTTCAACAGCAGGATCACTAGATGATGCAGCTATCTTATTGGAAGCCATGGAGGCAGAAATCAGAGAGGATGAAGGCTAGGAAAGAGAAGCTCTGGTTTAGTGAGAGAAATGAGGAATGGAAATGTAATGAGATGCGTGACCTTTTTATAACGTTTGGAGGCATTTCTTCGTTCTCCGAGAAACCATTGGCACGTGGGGCAAACCTTTCTTTGAGTGACACGTGGTATCTTCAAATTTCAAAATGCCACATCAAGTCAGCTTTTTACTTGATATGACATTTTAGGGGGAAAATGTTAACATCCAAAATCTGCTCGGTCCATTGGTTAAGCCAAGGTTGATGGGGTTGAACCTGAACTTAGAGGTGAGGTTTTGGGCTAAGGTCAACAAGACTCAAGATTAGTTTAATTTCTTAGGGATGGACCGATTGGTTTTGGTGATCATCGAACCAATATGATGGTACCCAGTGTCAATTAAGATCTAATTAGGGAGGATATGTCTGATCCATCGGTCTGAGAGAGGGGTTATCCAAGATGAAGATAGCATGGGCAGGTAATCACACAAATGGACTACCTACTTATATTGATCCAAGAGGATTCAAATCGGACAAGTCTAACCGATGGGTGACAGTTAAGTGTTAGACACGTGGGCTAAAATGTGGGCATTGAGGCCAAAATTTCTGGAAGCACGTCCAAAACAGTTGGTGTAGGGCTAAGGTTATAAATACAAGTGTTTAGCTCTCATAAACGCTCTCGTACAACTCATACTTGAACTTAGCATTCCTAACAACATCCAATAGTTTAGTTTCACTTCTTATCTCTCTTAGTTTTAGTATCTTTCAATTTCCCAAATATTTGTAATTTTGTTCAATCAATAGAAATGGAGTTCAACGCAATGTTTGAGGTATTTCTCCTATGATCTTAGCATTTTACAAACTTGTATGCTTCATTACTGTTTGAGGACCAGTAATTTTGATTCTTATTTATTATTCACAATCATTTGATTCAAAGTTAATTCTACTCACCACTTCAAGAATTACTAGTTCACAATCACACACTGAATCCTGGTGGATTCTAGCACGCCCAAGCACATAAATAAACTAGCTGTGAACACTATGCTTCTCAAAATTGTATACCAGATGTGATTTCCAACATATGTGGCTTAATTTTCATTCGAGGATGTTACAGTGGTCACACTATTATTAAAGTTGATCCCACTATCACATGTGTTGGGAACCGTTTGAGATACCTTACATAACATTGGAGTAAATTGTAGAAGTCATAACTTCGGAGGGACAAGCTGTAAATTCATTTGGAAACTTGAGTACTATATATATACACATGTAGAATGAAAAATTTCCCAAACTTTGCACGGGCAAAGGCACCCCTTGGCCAGTGAATAGCTTCGCCCTAGATATGATCATTTAATTTATCAAATGAAACTTTAAAAAAATTAGGGTTAATTACACGGACCTCCTCCGAGGTTTGGCGAAATTATACAGACCTTTCCTCTATATTACAAAATTACATAGACCTCCCTTGAGGTTTGGATTTGTGTTACACACACCTCTCTCTAGATTGCAGAATTTTCAGAGACTCCATTCTTAATTTGATAATGCCGAAAATATCCATAGTTATCAAAAAAATAAAAAAATAAAAACCCCTCTCCTCTCTCTCTCTCTTTTTCTCTCTCTGCCTATTGTATATACATATGTACATGCATACATACATACACATCATATTTATGGACCACGCATATATGTATACATACATAAATACATACAACCATATATACATACATATTTGTATATATATAGCCATTGAATACATATACACATAGATACTAGTATACATATCTTTGAGGTGGGTTTGATATTTTGGGTTTAGATCTTAGGTTTTTAGAACAAATTAATTTTGGGTTTAATAATTATTATTTTTTTTATAAAAAAATTCATATTCACATATATATATATATGTCCATATATTATGTATGTATTAAATATGGGGGCTGCTAACTTACAACATGATGGTTGTAAGTTAGCAGCATACAACAGCCCTTTTAGCGACGAAAAATAGATTTTTAGAGACGAAATTTTTGTAGCTAAAGGTTCCAACTTTCAGCGACGAAAAATTTCGTCACTAAAACCTTATTTTTCGTCGCTAGAAGTCTCCTAAACTGTAAGTTAGCAAATCCCATTAAATATACATACACACACAGTAGAGATATATATATATATATATAATTTAGTAAAATGGTAAACAAAGTAAGGGTAAAGTAGTAAATATATGCTAGAGAGAAGGTTGGTGTAATTTTGCAATATAGATAGGAGGTCCGTGTAATTTTGCCAAACCTTAGGGAAAGTTCATGTAATTAACCCAAATTTTTTTTGTAAAGTGGCACATTATTACTATTATTAAATAGCACCTTAAAAAAGTTCTTACTCACTAGCTCCAAATTAGAAGTAAATAGCATTCTAAAATTACATATTGGGACATCAATTTGTTTGTACTTACAACCACACGTAATGAATGTATTGTAGACATTTTTTAATACAAAAATGATAGGGATACACACCAAACGACACACTAAGCGACACACCAACTTTAAATGCATGTACCATGTGTTGTATAAGTGATACACAGAAAAGTGTGAAAAATTCAAACATCACATGATACATGCATTTAAAGCACAGTGTGACCTTTGGTGTGTGATTTAATGTGTATCCCTATCATTGTTGTTCCCAATATATACGATCTCTTGCGAATTTTTTACCTAAGGCATCAATATGGGGCAAATAATGCCCTCACCCATCACTGTTTCAACTTAATTCCCAAACCCATCACTTTTCTATAAGTTGCGACTTCAACTAGCGAGTTCAGGCCAAACCAAATCCAGGCTGAAATCGCGAGTTTAAATAGCGACTTTAAAAGAACTCGCTACTTGAAGTAGCGACTTCATCATAAATCGTTACTTGAAGTAGCGATTTCATCAGAAGCTAAATTCCCAGCAGTCTGTCCCATTGCAGCAGCTCCCTGCTAGAGATATCCAACATATATTGCAGAATTGAACCACCAAGCATTATGAATCCAACATAATTAATCCAATTACAATGTGTATTTGTAAAAAGCGAGAGAGAGTGGGAGAGATATAGAGAGATATGTGTATCTCTGTGAGTATATATATGCACACATTGTATGTCTGTGTGAGTATGTGTGTCTGTGAGTGTGTGTATGTTAGTGTGTGTGTATGTGAGTGTGTGTATGTGTATCTGTGTGTGTGTGTGTCTACAGAGAGAGAGAGAGATCACACCTGAGAGAGAGAGATCACTGAGAGAGAGAGAGAGAGAGAGAGAGAGAGAACGAGATCGCAGAGAGGGCTGAGAGATAGAGAGAGAGTATAGAGCAGATCTAGACTGAGGGAAGAAGAAGAAGATGCGGCGGGTTTTCCCACTTTAAATGAAATCGCTACTTCAAGTAGCGATTTCTGATGAAGTCGCTACTTCAAGTAGCGAGTTCTTTTAAAGTCGCTATTTGAACTCGCGATTTCAGCCTGGATTTGGTTGTCACGCCCCGGCGTAGCCAAAATATGGAAAAATTTAAAATTTTCATCTTGGACCCTGAGGCACGTGACTGGTTGCAGTACCGAATTGTCCATGACCAAATAATAATATTTAAATGATATAATAAAAGGATAAAACCATCATCTGCTCACATTGATATATTACAAAGAAAGGCCACAGTACTAGTTAACTATTACATCAGGGTAGATACATCAGAGTCTTATGGCTCTAGGGCCTTACAAAAGCTATAACAAAATATATGCTAAGTCTTCTGGTTATAATCAAAAACATTCACAGGGGATAACTGCTAGTCTTCTCTCTAACTAGCATAACCATAGCCATCTTCGGTGTACTCTTCCTCCACGTTCTCCGCTTGCGTAGCATCATAACCCGTGTACTCGTTACCTGGATAAGCTGGACATGGGAATGTCCAGAGACATGAACGTCGTCAGCTTGTGAAAGCTGAGTGAGTAAACTAAATTAAATGGAACGTATATAGTAAAACACAGTAGGAATACATTTACTACCTTTCAACATGTCTTTTAGGATCTTTACGTTCTCACCGTCGAATTATAACTAGTAGCGTACCCGACTACATATTCAATAGGAATACAAACAATTCAGGAGACCCGTCTAGACATTCTTAATGCCACTACCATTCATTTCGAACATCTGACATTATTTACAAACCCAAAGTGTCCCTTGCTAACCAAACCATCTTTCATCAACCACTTCATCTTTCATCAACCAAAACATCTTTCATCAACCACTTCGTCTTTCATCAACCAAAACATCTTTCATCGACCAAAACATCTTTCATCAACCAAAACATCTTTCATCAACCACTTCGTCACGAAGAACCGAAGTGTTAAGGAGTGCAAGAACACCCATTTTGTCACGAAGAACCGAAAGGAGTCTTCACTCAAAAATCACCGCTTCGTCACGAAGAACCGAAAGCGTTACGGAGTACAAGAACATCCATTTCGTCACGAAGAACCGAAAGGAGTCTTTACTCAAAGAATCACCGCTTTGTCACGAAGAACCAAAAGTGTTACGGAGTACAAGAACATCCATTTCGTCACGAAGAACCGAAAGGAGTCTTTACTCAAAGAATCACCGCTTCGTCACGAAGAACCGAAAGCGTTACGGAGTACAAGAACATCCATTTCGTCACGAAGAGCCGAAAGGAGTCTTTACTCAAAGAATCACCGCTTCGTCACGAAGAACCGAAAGCATTACAGAGTACAAGAACATCCATTTCGTCACGAAGAACCGAAAGGAGTCTTTACTCAAAGAATCACCGCTTCGTCACGAAGAACCGAAAGCGTTACGGAGTACAAGAACATCCATTTCGTCACGAAGAACCGAAAGTAGCCTTTACTCAAAGAATCACCGCTTCGTCACGAAGAACCGAAAGCGTTACGGAGTACAAGAACATCCATTTCGTCACGAAGAACCGAAAGGAGTCTTTACTCAAACAATCACCGCATCACAACTCAACAGCACATCCCTTTTTCTTACTATCCTGATCTCCGTTGCCCAGATTACCTATCCGACAATTATCCTTATCATAATCTGCTTCTAACATAGCACAACCGACCCTTACATTTTCCCGACCTCGCATTCGTCACTCATTTCAGAATTTAGTTCATTAAAGGACTTCCGAATATACTTTCGAAGTTACGTTTATACATCCGTCATCCTGTTTTATGTCGTAATATACTTACATTTGAAACATATCCAATCACTATCAGCACAATAATCGTGCCGTACAACATACTTATAGCTTGGGTATGAATTCTCTATGGTCATCACACTATATTCATAACAACGGAAACCTAGCGTGTAGCTCGTGGATCTATAACATGGATTTGATATCAATAACCATATAGATGAAACCCTTAACATACTCATATACGCGATAACACTACCATAGCACAAGATATCCATAACCACATAGGTACCGGAAAGCAAGCATCATTAATAAACACATCATACAAGTAGTTATACAATCTGCCATGGAATTAATTTTACTATGTCGACTGAATTGATATGATTTATTTGGGCATGATAAATTGATTTGTAGATCAAACTCAAAACTAGAACATTGTAGATAATTGGATTAGCTTCATGTACAAAAAAATCTAGCTTCAATTACATTTTTGAACTTCTCCAAATATTTATTTTACTTAGACATTTCTATATTTTCGGACTGCTCTGTCCCAGATTTATAGTACTGCGTTGCATGTGCATTTCACCTATCAAGGAGTCATTTTTAGACCAGGCTATAGAAGAGTTATTTGTAGATAAATGAGTTACCTTTAACCATTAAAAAACCTAGCTTAATTCAGATTTCGTAGCTGCTTGAAACACTCATTTTACTAAACTACATTCTGCTGGAGGTTTCTGTTTCTCAGATTTAAAGTACTTCGTTGCATGTACATTTCACCTATGAAGAAGTGATTTTCAGACTGAGCTATAGAAGAGTTATTTGTAGATAAATGAGTTATCTTTATCCTCAAAAAACGCTAGCCTCATTCCCATTTTTGAACTACTCAAAACGTTCATTTTACTAAACAACATTCTGCTGGAAGTTTCAGCTTCCCAGATTTGAAAATTTGACTTGCATGTTGCATAGAACCTCAAAGTACAACATCAAACTCTTGCTAAACATTACTACATACTATATAGGTTCTAAAGTGAGTTAGAATACTCACTTAAACTTGAAATTGAGCTTGGGCTTTGGATTTGAGCTTAGGAAGTTTGAACACAACTTCAATGGTGGAGACTTCTTCCTAGTTCTTCTTCTCCATCTCCATGTATCTCTTATCTCTCCATGGAGTTCATCTCCTAGCTCTCTCTAACTCTATATGCAGATTGTAAATGGCCAAGAGTGTAATGCATGAGTATAGGCATGTTTATATAGAGATGGTGGTGGGATATGTGTCACCATGCATGTGCTAGAGTGTACATGCATAGACAAGTGTCCTAGACGTGGACAAGTGGCAAGGGAGGTAGTGCCATGTGGTGCATGGGCTGCCATGTGGCCGACAATGTGGGGCCCACCTTGGGTTGTGTGCCACTTCCTCGGTTTATGTGCATAAGTTCCTCGATATACGTGTCGGTCTTAATTTATGTGCAAACGGGTGTTGTTTCTAATGTCCGGGTCCGGTTACGGGACTAAGTTAATTCTAACTACGGTCGAGTCGGTGCAGTGATTATAGTCTAATTAGTAATTACATTACACTGACACAGTCACACAAATAAAATAATAATATAATAATAGACCAGATATAGAAATTCATAAAACTCGTATTATTGCACGTAGAGAAATTACAGGTATTACATCTTCTACCACCTATTACAGGATTTCGTCCTCGAAATCTGAGCTATCTAGGTACTAAAAAGAAAAGGAAATTTCTCTCGCATTTCCGATTCTAGCTCCCAAGAGGCTTCTCCTTCGTCATGGTGTTTCCACTGAATCTTTACCAGCGGAAACTCTTTGTTTCTCAACTTCTTGATTCCATGATCCAGAATCTTTACAGGTCCTTCAATGAATGTAGCATTGTCATTTACTTCGATATCTTTGAAGTCGATCTCGTGTGCCGGGTTATGAAGACATTTTCTTAGCATGCTTACATGGAATACATTATGAACTCCCGACATCTTGGGTGGTAACGCCAATCTATAGGCGACTTTTCCTACGTGATCCAGAATTTTAAATGATCCAATGTAGCGTGGCGATAGTTTTCCCTTCTTCTGTCCAAACCTTACCACGCCTCGAACCGGGGAAACTTTCAGGTAAACATGATCTCCCACTTCAAATTCTAGGTCTCGACGTCGTTTATCCGCGTAGCTCTTGTATCTACTTTGTGCTGCCTTCATTCTTTCCTTTACTGTATTGATTCCTTTATTGGTCTCCTGGACTAAGTCTGGTCCCAATAATTTTCCATCCCCAATTTTAGCCCAACACATAGGTGATCGGCACGGCCTTCCGTATAGTGCTTCAAATGGTGCCATCCCTATGCTCGAATGAAAACTGTTGTTATAAGCAAACTCAACCAACGGTAAGTGAGTTTCCCATGAACTTTCGAAATCAATTACACAGGCTCGAAGCATGTCCTCCATTACTTGATTCGTCCTTTCTGTTTGTCCATCAGTTTGTGGATGAAATGCAGAACTTAACTTCAGAGATGTTCCCATCGCTTTCTGAAGACTCTCACAAAATCCAGCGGTGAATCTCGAATCTCGATCTGATACTATTGACACTGGTACCCCATGTAACCGCACAACCTGTTGTAGATAAAGTCGACTCATCTTCTCGATAGGATAGGTCATATTATATGCAATAAAAAGGGCCGATTTGGTTGGTCGATCAACAACTACCCAAATGGCATAATGGTTCTGCTGGGATCTTGGCAATCCCACAACAAAATCCATGGTGATATGCTCCCATTTCCATTCTGGGACTGGTAGAGGTTGTAGTAATCCTGGAGGTCGTTGGTGTTCCGCCTTGACTTGCTGGCAAGTAGGGCACTTTGCTACATATTCTGCGACTTCTCTCTTCATGCCTTCCCACCAAAAGTTCCTTTTCAAGTCTTTGTACATCTTGGTTCCGCCGGGGTGTATAGTCATCCTTGACTTGTGGGCTTCATTCAGAATGTCTTTCCTCAAATTATCCGTGTTGGGTACACATAACCTGTCCTTACATCTGAATGTCCTGTCTGTTCCAATATTCCATTCAGTCGGATCCTTTGCTTTCGCCTTCTCAAACCATTTCCTCAATCCTTCGTCCTTCTTTTGAGCTTCGAGTATTCGGTTAATGAGGGTTGGCTGCACCATAAGACATCCAAAAGGTCGTCCAATACCTGGTCTTATAGTCTGAAAGTCAAATTCCGTTAAAGCTTCTAAGGCTTTCCATTCCCTGATTAAAAGTGAGGCGATTAACCTTTGGGGTTTTCTGCTTAGAGCATCTGCGACTACATTTGCCTTACCGGGGTGGTATTGCAAATTAAAGTCGTAGTCCTTAAGTAGCTCCATCCAACGTCGTTGTCTCATGTTCAATTCCTTTTGAGAGAACAGGTATTTCAAGCTTTTGTGATCGCTAAACAAGTCGAACTTCTCTCCGTAGAGATAGTGCCTCCAAATTTTGAGTGCAAAGACAATTGCAGCCAATTCCAGATCGTGCATAGGGTAGTTTAATTCATGTGGCTTTAATTGCCTAGATCCATAAGCGATCACCTGACCATTCTGCATGAGTACACATCCTAGTCCTTGATATGAAGCGTCACTGTAGATAGTGTACTGTTCACCACTCTTGGGTATGGCTAGCACTGGCGCTGAGGTCAACCTCTCCTTTAATTCCTGAAAGGCGCGTTCGTGCTTGTCCTTCCACTCAAACTTTGAATCCTTCTTTGTTAGTCCGGTTAAAGGAGACGCGATCCTTGAGAAACCTTCCACGAATCTCCTATAGTATCCAGCCAATCCAAGGAAACTTCGTACTTCTGATGCGTTGGTTGGTCTATTCCAACTAGAAACTGCGTCCGTCTTGGTTGAGTCCACCGAAATTCCATTTTGTGAGACTACATGTCCCAAGAATTTGACTTCTTTCAGCCAAAACTCACACTTACTGAACTTAGCATAAAGACGATTTTCTCTAAGTGTCTGAAGTGCAATCTTTACATGCTTCTCGTGTTCTTCATCACTCTTCGAATAAATAAGGATGTCGTCGATAAACACGATGATGAATTGATCCAAGAAGGGTCTGAACACCCGATTCATCAAATCCATGAATACTGCCGGGGCATTAGTTAATCCAAAAGGCATAACTAAGAACTCGTAGTGCCCATACCTTATTCTGAAAGCTGTTTTCGGTATATCTTCCGGCCTGACAAGTAACTGCTGGTACCCAGATCGCAAGTCAATCTTCGAAAAGGTCGTCGCTCCTTGTAGTTGATCGAACAAATCGTCTATCCTGGGAAGCGGGTACTTGTTCTTAATAGTAACCTTATTCAACTCTCTGTAGTCGATACAGAGTCGAAGATTTCCATCCTTCTTCCTAACAAATAGAACCGGGGCTCCCCAAGGTGACGTGCTTGGTCTAATAAATCCAAGATCTTCTAACTCTTGTACTTGCTTCTTCAACTCCAGCATTTCCGTTGGGGCCATACAATAAGGAGCCTTGGATATCGGTGTCGTTTTGGGTATCAACTCAATATAAAAGTCGATCTCGCGCTTTGGTGGTAATCCAGAAACGTCCTGAAAGACATCCTCATAGTCTCGGACTATCGGAATCCGAGCGATCGTCAAATCTGAGCCTGTAGTTTCCATAGCGGCTATACGACTTGTAAGAAAGGCGTCACTAGTAGGGTTGCATTGAAAACTAAAGGGTGCACTTCCAGGTACTGAAAATGTGATCGACCTACTAGCACAATCTAACTTTGCATGATACTTAGTAAGTCAGTCAAATCCTAAGATTACGTCGAATTCCTTCATTGACAGAACAATTAAGTCTGCATATAAGCTCCTATCCTCCAATGTCAAAGTACAGTCCTTGCACACCTTTCCTAGCTTCACGGTCACTCCCAAAGGTGATACCGCGTTCAGGGCTACCTCAAGTGCTTGGGGTACTAAACCCAATCGTCGTACAATCTCAAAGGCAATAAACGAATTCGTAGCACCCGTATCAAAAAGTACTTTAACCCGACTAGCATATAATAAGAGTGTACCTTCCAAGTTCTACTGTTCCTTATCATCATAGCTGGCTGCCTCGGGTATGATAGGATTTAGTCGACCTTTGCTAGTTTGACCTTGAGTAGTAGGCCCATGATAGTTTTCTCTTGGTGCATTGCAATCCATGCTCATGCGTCCTCTTTTGCATCAGTTGTAGCATATAACATTAGCTCGGTTGTTGGTTCTGGGGTCTGTGTTGTCCGGGGATCCCACAATTGAAACATCCATCCTTGTTGTTCCCTGTAGTAGTGGTTGGTACTTGTGGTGCAGTTGGTTTTGCATGCTTATTCAGGGGAAAGGTGTGTCCTGGTTTCTTACCACTATTCCACGGGTGTTTGTTTCCTTGGAAATGGGTCAGAGGTCTTCCCCTTGGTCCATTCCTAAGCTGAGGTGGCTGACTTGTCATCTGTTTGTGTGTTATGAACCTAACTGAATAACTACTGGTTACCCTCCAGTCCTAACTATCGTTACGAGATATATAAACGATATAAGGTATAGCTAATAATTCTAATATGAGTACGTATCACGTCAATACATTTCATCAAGTAGAGGAAACAAATCTTTATAGATAACTTCAAATATTTACATAGAAAGGCGTACACGCTACCACTAGTTTGTGTTATATGCCTGGGTACATACTATATACACAAAAAGATGGGCTACTAGTCCTAATACAAGTAAAGCTCTAGATCGTGGGAGTCCTATCCCAAAAGTCCTTCATATCTGACTTATATGGTAGAACATCATCCAAGATTGGAATCGCCATAGGTGGAACCCAGTCCAAGTACGGGTCAAACTTATCAACCATCTCATCTTCATCCTTATCCAAAGGCTCTATATCTGCATCCTTAGAATCATCCTCAAAGTCATCCTCAACCTCTGGCTCTCCAGCCTCCATGACTATCATTGTTTCCCCCTCACCAGCACCCTCTGTTGGGTCAACATCCTCATCAACCCCATCCTCCATATCCATCTGGGATGTAATAAGGAGCCATGATAATCACAAAACTACCATAGGGTTTATGTCTTTATGGATGGAAAAAGGTCTAACGGTTTATAACTTAAGTGTGTAGGACAATCGGTGTACAGGTCTTAACCTGAAGCTTTGATACCAAAAATCCCTGTCACGCCCCGGCGTAGCCAAAATATGGAAAAATTTAAAATTTTCATCTTGGACCCTGAGGCACGTGGCTGGTTGCAGTACCGAATTGTCCATGACCAAATAATAATATTTAAATGATATAATAAAAGGATAAAACCATCATCTGCTCACATTGATATATTACAAAGAAAGGCCACAGTACTAGTTAACTATTACATCAGGGTAGATACATCAGAGTCTTATGGCTCTAGGGCCTTACAAAAGCTATAACAAAATATATGCTAAGTCTTCTGGTTATAATCAAAAACATTCACAGGGGATAACTGCTAGTCTTCTCTCTAACTAGCATAACCATAGCCATCTTCGGTGTACTCTTCCTCCACGTTCTCCGCTTGCGTAGCATCATAACCCGTGTACTCGTTACCTGGATAAGCTGGACATGGGAATGTCCAGAGACATGAACGTCGTCAGCTTGTGAAAGCTGAGTGAGTAAACTAAATCAAATGGAACGTATATAGTAAAACACAGTAGGAATACATTTACTACCTTTCAACATGTCTTTTAGGATCTTTACGTTCTCACCGTCGAATTATAACTAGTAGCGTACCCGACTACATATTCAATAGGAATACAAACAATTCAGGAGACCCGTCTAGACATTCTTAATGCCACTACCATTCATTTCGAACATCTGACATTATTTACAAACCCAAAGTGTCCCTTGCTAACCAAACCATCTTTCATCAACCACTTCATCTTTCATCAACCAAAACATCTTTCATCAACCACTTCGTCTTTCATCAACCAAAACATCTTTCATCGACCAAAACATCTTTCATCAACCAAAACATCTTTCATCAACCACTTCGTCACGAAGAACCGAAGTGTTAAGGAGTGCAAGAACACCCATTTTGTCACGAAGAACCGAAAGGAGTCTTCACTCAAAAATCACCGCTTCGTCACGAAGAACCGAAAGCGTTACGGAGTACAAGAACATCCATTTCGTCACGAAGAGGTGTAATAACCTGCATTTTCCTGCATGATCATAATTAAAATTTATTTTCATTATCATTTGCATTATCATATTTAAAATTTAATATATATTGTCTGTTTATATGTTAATTTCGATTCTTATGTGAAAAGTTTAATTCTTGACTAATTGAAATTACTTTTGGGGTCAAAATGCAATTTTCATAAAAACTTGCAATACCTGTGTTAAAATTCAAAACTATATTTCAAAACGGTGGAATTATTTCTTTTAAACTCAAACTGTATTTTTATAAAATCAGAAAACTATTTCTAACGTTAAAATGAATTCTCTGTATTTTTGTGATAAACACCGTGTCACGAAAATACCAGTGTAGGTTTAAAACTGTCCGCGCAGTGTTAAACTTCCACAGAATTTTGGAAGTAAATGATTGAACAAATTTATTTATACTCAATTATGAATGCTGATGCTTTTCCCTTAGGTCTTGTTTGGCAAATGTTGTAGTATGTGTGTTGTCCTTATGCCATAAGCTAGATTACCCAAACACACATTGACCCACCTCATCTCCACCTACCTCTTACTTTCAGTAGTGGAGAATAAAGGGGAGTGTATACACATCATATCTGCACATTCATGGTATTATATGGAGGTTAATGGAGATTGGGTGGAGGGTTAGGCCAATGTTTTCTTAGTGGGTATTTGATTATATATACACCCAACCACACTACACATTCTGCACTTCCATCACAACACATTTCAGAATTCACAGAGAGTTTAGAGAGTGCAGAGAGTTCTTCAATTTCGTAGAGAGAGAGAAGAGCTCAATCCTCCATAGCCAAAGCTTGGAATTCGGGAATTTCGTAATTATATTTCTGTCTCAACAATTTCTTCAATCTATATCACGGTGAGTATTACTAACTCACTCCAAATGTAACTCATTCCTTATTTACTGATTTAGGTAGTTAATTTTAACAGTAGCAGAATTTTGTTTTCAGATTTTTGTTAGGAAAACGAATGAAATTTAAGGTTCTGCCCGCGTTGTCCCAAGCAAAACTCGATTCTGCACACTTTTCGTCTAATGCTATTTTCTCAGATTTTGCACCGTTTGGGCAGAAAATGAGGATTACAGTAATAGAAAAAGTATATTAGAAATTCAATCTAATATTTTCTCTTTTAATTTTAACAGTAGCAGAATTTTGTTTTCAGATTTTTGTTAGGAAAACGAATGAAATTTAAGGTTCTGCCCGCGTTGTCCCAAGCAAAACTCGATTCTGCACACTTTTCGTCTAATGCAATTTTCTCAGATTCTGCACCTTTTGGACAGAAAACGAGGATTTCAGTAGCAGTTTTTTAGAATGCTATTAGTTATGTTTAAAATGATTAAGGCAATGAATTACGAATTTTCAATCCCCGTACGCGTATTATTTCTTTAATTCTGTGAATTCCTTTATGTTTAAAGTTTGATGACATTCATGTGGAGTCAGTTGTACATGCATGGTGAGTGTTGGTAGTGTGTAAAAGAGTAATGATAGTGTGGAAAAAAAGTAATGATTGTGTGGAAAGAGTATGAGTTTGAGTTGTGGTTGTGGTTGTGGTTGTGATTGTGGTTGTGGTTGTGGTTGTAGTTGAAAATGCGGAAGAGGGTGTCTTTGAAATGCGAAGGTGGCAAATATGGACACTCCCTGACGCCCATGGAAGCGTTAAAGTGTGTGAAGCCGAACTTGGACACTCACTGGCACCCATGGAAGTGCTAAAGTGTGGCCTATGGACACTCCCTGATAACTCGAGTCTGGATACTTGTGAGGGGGTTGCCCCGGTATTTGCATGGCGGTTAGGGTATTCAAAGTGTGAGGCATTGGACACTCCCTGGTACCCCGGACCAAAGTGTGAGGCAAACTGGACACTCCCTGGCGCCCCGTTGCTAAAGTGTGGCTATCTTAGTATTTCAAAGATACCAGGAGTAGGATAGTGGGTTGTTGGGTGTTGTCGAGAGAAAAGAGTCGGATAGATGAGATGGTGCATTGTTCTCATACACGGTCACATATGTGTGAAATTATCTTTTAAATAATGTTGTGGTTGTTTTCTAAAACGAGCTCTTTATCATAAATATAAACTTGTGGTATTTAAATGGAAATGGGAAAAAGGTAAATGAGTATGTTTTTACATTCAAAGTATTGTTTTTAATACTCACCAGCTTCTTGAAGCTGACGGCGTTGATGCGTCCTGGACATTCGTGTCCAGGCTTTGCAGGTAATAATCAGGATGAACCGTATGATTATGCTAATTGAGATCAGTTGCTGAGAAGAGATGTTACTTTTATATGTTTTATGTTTATGTGCTTAAAGATATGTTTTGGTTTTGTAATAAGGATGACTGTAATAGACTTTAAGTATTGTTTTATTTTCAAGGCGGTCTGTGCCTTAGTAAACCCCGTACCATAGGATGTAATAAGTTAGAAAAATTTTTATGAGCCCTGATTACCCTACTCTGATTAATGGTTTTATGTTGTTCGACGTTTTGGGACGGAATCGATCCTTCAAACTGTCGCGACCTACGGGTCCATAAAGGAAATTAAACGCTTTCCATATTTATGCTACGTCGGGGCGTGACAGGATTTGGTGGTATCAGAGCCATAGGTTTTCTAGATTGACCAGGCTCAGTTATTCACGCCATAGATTAGTGACATAGGTTACCCTTAAGTTTTACTAAGCTATACAACCAAGTTCTAGTGTTAGTTTAGTACGGATTACCCTTAGTTCAGAAACTAAAATTCTAAGTTGGTTTTATCATAGAAATGATTACCCGTTTGTCTTGTCACATCGACAAGAATGATAACAATTTTCATATACCTTCAGACATATCCATTTAGGATTAGCCGAGATAACCATAACTTATGATGCCCCTACAGACATATAGTAGCCGAGTTTCTAAGGAGTTAAAGCATACCATAGCCCTCATTAATAGCTTAGGCACTGACGAACTTCCTAAGTCAAATCTTGGAAAAGTCAGTATGGCCCACAACCAGAGTCTAGAGGATAAGAATACAACCTCTTTGCTATTAGACAGCCCTAGTTCGAATACGTGTTATATGTACTCAATATATATTTTATTGTATGCTTATGTGATAATACGAGTATGTGTTATAGTGATATATACTACTTTGAAAATTTTCGTCATAGTACTGTTGCATGCATGTTTCTCATTCTACTACCCCTATCATGCATAGAATGGCTGGAAGACCAAGGAGGAACAGAAATCTGATTGAAGGAGCGCCCGAGGCTGCCGACCCCACGGGAATATTTGAAGCTTTTATTAGACGTCTCGAGAGGGTTAGTAATGCGAATGAAAACCAACGAGACCGCCAGACGGGAGATAAGCTGCTGGAAAGATTCCGTGCGCTCAGACCCGAGCAATTTGCGGGTACCACGGATCCCTGGAAGGCGGAGCAATGGTTAAGACAGATGGATCGCATGTTCGAAGCTGTCCAATGCAACGAGATGGACAAGAGGAGATTGGCTACTTTTCAACTGACCGACGCCGCTGCAGATTGGTGGGACTCGGTCATAGCCACTATCGGAAACACAGTTGCGATGGGGATGACGTGGACAGCGTTCAAAGGAAGATTTCTGGAGAAGTACTTCCCGGCTACGGAGAGGCACAGAAGAGAGAAGGAATTCATGGATCTGACGCAAGGAACCAAGACGGTGCAAGAGTATACCACACAGTTTGAGAGGCTGTCACGGTTTGCCCCGCACATGGTTGATACTGAGGAGAAGAAGATCCGGAAGTATAACCAAGGGTTGGCACCGCAGATTCGTCGCCTGACTCTCGGCCACCTAGACAAATCGTTTGAAGGATTAGTCGGCCTGGCTACCGACCTGGAAGAGGATGCTCGAGTATACCGTAAACAATTCGAATTCCGACCGCCTCAGAGGGGTAATTTTGGGAATAGACCACCAATGAACCGTACCCAAGGGCAGAAGAGGAATTTTGATGGGAGCAAGAAGGCACAAGCTATTACCTATCCGACTCAACCCCGAGTAGGAGAAGGAAGTAGTGGTGTAAAGTGCTTCAACTGTGGCAACCCTGGACATTTGGCTCGGGACTGCAAGGCACCAAGGCGTGCTGCTCAGCCAGGAATAGTCTGCTTCAACTGTGGTGAACCAGGTCACATCAGCAGGTTCTGCACTGCTCCTAAGCAAGCGACTTATGGACAACAGGGTCAGACCCGCTTGAATGCTGTTATTCCTGATGCCGCTGGATATGACGGAACTGTATATGAAGAAGGAGATCATGGAGAGGCTCAACCTGATCAGCAAGCAGTGGAAGGTACATTGACCCTATTTAACTCCCATGTTAAAGTATTATTTGATACGGGTGCTGCTCTATCATTCATATCTGTTAATACAATTCGAAGATTGGGTATCTTACCTCATCGCTTAGAGAAAGCTTTGAAGGCTACTTCGCCACTAGGAGCTGCAGTCAGATTAGGACACGTGTGCAAGGATTGTCCCTTACGATTAGGAGACCGAGAAATCCCTGCGAGGTTGATTGTCCTATCGATGAAGGAGTTTGACATAATCCTAGGAATGGATTGGCTCTCTCAGAATCAAGTGAAGTTGGATTGTGCGAGGAAGAGAATTACATTCCCCGACAATGAGAATCAACCCTTTGATTTTCAATGTAACACTTCGGGAGATATGTTCCTCACCAGATGTTTAGCCAACATTGAAGTCGTCAGTACAGAGGTGATAGCATCATCTATACCTGTAGTCAAGGACTTCGAAGAAGTATTTCAAGACATTTCTGGATTACCGCCCGAGAGAAGTATAGAGTTCTGTATTGAGCTTATACCGGGTACCGTACCGATTACCAAGGTTCCCTACAGAATGGCCCCCACAGAACTATTAGAATTAAAGGGACAAGTACAAGAGCTCGAGAACCTAGGTTTTGTACGTCCAAGTACATCGCCTTGGGGAGCACCGGTGTTATTTGTGAAGAAGAAGGACGGGACGCTCAGGCTGTGTATCGACTACAGAGAATTGAATCGAGTGACGATCAAGAACAAGTATCCCTTGCCTCGGATCGACGATTTATTTGATCAACTACAAGGAGCTACGATATTTTCCAAGATAGACCTTAGGTCGGGATATCATCAGTTGAGGGTACGGAAGGAAGACATACCTAAGACTGCTTTCAGAACCCGATATGGTCATTATGAATTTCTGGTGATGCCGTTTGGAATGACGAATGCCCCGGCAGTGTTTATGGATTTAATGAATAGAGTGTTCAAGCCTTATTTAGATCAGTTTGTCATCGTCTTTATTGATGATATTTTGATCTATTCTAAGTCAGGAGAAGAACACGAGCAACATCTACGTATTGCGATGCAGACGCTTAAGGACCACCACTTGTATGCCAAGTTCAGTAAGTGTGAGTTTTGGTTGCAAGAAGTGAAATTTTTGGGACACAAGGTGTCATCTCAAGGAATTTCTGTGGATTCGTCCAAGACCGATGCTGTATCCAACTGGGTTAGGCCAAGCAACCCTACAGAAGTTCGGAGTTTTCTTGGACTCGCAGGCTATTACAGAAGATTTGTTGAAGGATTCTCTAAAATAGCCGCACCATTGACTGGATTGACGAAGAAGAATTTGAAATTCGAATGGACAGAGAAGCATGAGCGAGCCTTTCTAGAGTTGAAAGAGAGACTCACTACCGCACCAGTACTAGCAATACCCAAACCTGGTGAGAAGTTCACTATCTTTAGTGACGCATCATATCAAGGACTAGGGTGTGTACTTATGCAAGATGGTAAAGTTATAGCCTATGGATCTAGACAGCTGAAGCCGAATGAGTTGAACTATCCTATTCATGATTTGGAGTTGGCAGCAGTGGTATTTGCACTCAAGATTTGGAGACATTATCTCTACGGTGAGAAGTTTGATTTGTTCTCCGATCACAAGAGTCTGAAGTATTTGTTCACACAGAAAGAGTTGAACATGAGGCAGCGCAGATGGATGGAGTTGATCAAAGATTACGACTTCACGTTGGAATACCACCCTGGTAAAGCTAATGTGGTCGCTGATGCTTTGAGTCGGCAGACTCGTGAGACGATCGCCTCCTTAATGGTTAGAGAATGGCGAGCATTGGAGACGTTGGCGGAGTTCGATATACAAAGTGCTAAAAGAGGAGAAGGACAACTTTTCGGATGTCTTATCCTACAGCCTGTTCTCATTGACCGCATTATTGGAGCTCAGAAAGAAGATGAGAAGTTTCAATCATGGTTCAAGAAGATGTCAGAGAAGGACCCGACAAAATGGAAGGTGGGAATCGATGGAGGGTATCGGTGCAGGAATAGATTGTGCGTGCCCGGTGATGGAGAGTTAAGGAAGGATATCCTGGAAGAAGCACATAAATCAAGGTATACAGTTCACCCGGGAGGAACGAAGATGTATAAAGATTTGAAGAGGAATTTCTGGTGGGAAGGCATGAAGAAGGATGTGGCCGAGTTTGTATCCAAGTGTTTGACGTGTCAGCAAGTCAAGGCCGAACATCAAAGACCGTCAGGATTGTTGCAACCGCTACCTATTCCTGGTTGGAAGTGGGAGCACATTACGATGGATTTTGTAGTAGGATTGCCCCGGTCGCAGCAGAATCATGACGCTATTTGGGTAATTGTGGATCGATTGACGAAGTCAGCTCATTTTATCGCTTATAGTATGACATACCCGGTGGAAAAGATGAGCCGGATGTACATACAACAAGTTGTGCGACTTCACGGTGCACCTGTGACAATTGTGTCAGACCGTGACGCACGTTTTACTTCTGGATTTTGGGAAAGTCTGCAAGAAGCTATGGGAACTTCACTCAAGATGAGTACTGCTTTTCACCCTCAGACAGATGGGCAAACTGAGCGTGTTAATCAGATCATGGAGGATATGCTTAGGGCTTGTGTGATCGATTTTGAAGAATCTTGGGAGACACACTTGCCGTTGGTTGAATTTGCCTATAACAATAGTTATCATACGAGTATCGGTATGGCTCCGTTCGAAGCACTGTACGGACGACCATGTCGTTCTCCATTGTGTTGGGCAGAGGTTGGGGACACAGAATTGTTGGGACCAGATTTGGTTAGAGAAACCAACGAGAAGATTTCCTTGGTCAAAGAAAGGATGAGAACCGCTCAGAGCCGGTATAAGAGTTATGCTGATCGACGCCGAAAAGATCTGGAGTTTAGTGTGGGAGATCACGTACTTCTTAAGGTTTCACCAACACGAGGAGTAGTACGTTTTGGTCTCAAGAGAGGGAAGTTAGCTCCGCGTTTCATTGGACCGTTTGAGATTTTGGAACGTATCGGGAAAGTGGCCTATCAACTGGCGTTACCACCAAAGATGTCTGGGGTTCACAACGTGTTTCACGTGAGTATGTTGAGGAAATACATACGAGATCCCTCGCATGTGGTTAGTTATGACGACATTGAGACGAGTCATAGCGTTTCTTACAAGGAGAGACCTGCGAAGATTTTGGATCAGAGTATCAAGAAGCTGAGGAATAAGGATATTCCGTTGGTGAAGGTTCAGTGGAATCACCACGACGAGAATGAAGCCTCGTGGGAAGTTGAAGCTGATATGAGGAAGAAGTACCCGGAGTTGTTTCATGACTAGTTAGTCTTGATTTCGGGGACGAAATCCTGTTTAAGGGGGGAAGGGTGTAATAACCTGCATTTTCCTGCATGATCATAATTAAAATTTATTTTCATTATCATTTGCATTATCATATTTAAAATTTAATATATATTGTCTGTTTATATGTTAATTTCGATTCTTATGTGAAAAGTTTAATTCTTGACTAATTGAAATTACTTTTGGGGTCAAAATGCAATTTTCATAAAAACTTGCAATACCTGTGTTAAAATTCAAAACTATATTTCAAAACGGTGGAATTATTTCTTTTAAACTCAAACTGTATTTTTATAAAATCAGAAAACTATTTCTAACGTTAAAATGAATTCTCTGTATTTTTGTGATAAACACCGTGTCACGAAAATACCAGTGTAGGTTTAAAACTGTCCGCGCAGTGTTAAACTTCCACAGAATTTTGGAAGTAAATGATTGAACAAATTTATTTATACTCAATTATGAATGCTGATGCTTTTCCCTTAGGTCTTGTTTGGCAAATGTTGTAGTATGTGTGTTGTCCTTATGCCATAAGCTAGATTACCCAAACACACATTGACCCACCTCATCTCCACCTACCTCTTACTTTCAGTAGTGGAGAATAAAGGGGAGTGTATACACATCATATCTGCACATTCATGGTATTATATGGAGGTTAATGGAGATTGGGTGGAGGGTTAGGCCAATGTTTTCTTAGTGGGTATTTGATTATATATACACCCAACCACACTACACATTCTGCACTTCCATCACAACACATTTCAGAATTCACAGAGAGTTTAGAGAGTGCAGAGAGTTCTTCAATTTCGTAGAGAGAGAGAAGAGCT
Source organism: Hydrangea macrophylla (assembly GCA_033977485.1). Taxonomy (NCBI): domain Eukaryota; kingdom Viridiplantae; phylum Streptophyta; class Magnoliopsida; order Cornales; family Hydrangeaceae; genus Hydrangea; species Hydrangea macrophylla. Next base: position 56,799,622 of record CM066996.1, read on the forward strand.
CAATCCTCCATAGCCAAAGCTTGGAATTCGGGAATTTCGTAATTATATTTCTGTCTCAACAATTTCTTCAATCTATATCACGGTGAGTATTACTAACTCACTCCAAATGTAACTCATTCCTTATTTACTGATTTAGGTAGTTAATTTTAACAGTAGCAGAATTTTGTTTTCAGATTTTTGTTAGGAAAACGAATGAAATTTAAGGTTCTGCCCGCGTTGTCCCAAGCAAAACTCGATTCTGCACACTTTTCGTCTAATGCTATTTTCTCAGATTTTGCACCGTTTGGGCAGAAAATGAGGATTACAGTAATAGAAAAAGTATATTAGAAATTCAATCTAATATTTTCTCTTTTAATTTTAACAGTAGCAGAATTTTGTTTTCAGATTTTTGTTAGGAAAACGAATGAAATTTAAGGTTCTGCCCGCGTTGTCCCAAGCAAAACTCGATTCTGCACACTTTTCGTCTAATGCAATTTTCTCAGATTCTGCACCTTTTGGACAGAAAACGAGGATTTCAGTAGCAGTTTTTTAGAATGCTATTAGTTATGTTTAAAATGATTAAGGCAATGAATTACGAATTTTCAATCCCCGTACGCGTATTATTTCTTTAATTCTGTGAATTCCTTTATGTTTAAAGTTTGATGACATTCATGTGGAGTCAGTTGTACATGCATGGTGAGTGTTGGTAGTGTGTAAAAGAGTAATGATAGTGTGGAAAAAAAGTAATGATTGTGTGGAAAGAGTATGAGTTTGAGTTGTGGTTGTGGTTGTGGTTGTGATTGTGGTTGTGGTTGTGGTTGTAGTTGAAAATGCGGAAGAGGGTGTCTTTGAAATGCGAAGGTGGCAAATATGGACACTCCCTGACGCCCATGGAAGCGTTAAAGTGTGTGAAGCCGAACTTGGACACTCACTGGCACCCATGGAAGTGCTAAAGTGTGGCCTATGGACACTCCCTGATAACTCGAGTCTGGATACTTGTGAGGGGGTTGCCCCGGTATTTGCATGGCGGTTAGGGTATTCAAAGTGTGAGGCATTGGACACTCCCTGGTACCCCGGACCAAAGTGTGAGGCAAACTGGACACTCCCTGGCGCCCCGTTGCTAAAGTGTGGCTATCTTAGTATTTCAAAGATACCAGGAGTAGGATAGTGGGTTGTTGGGTGTTGTCGAGAGAAAAGAGTCGGATAGATGAGATGGTGCATTGTTCTCATACACGGTCACATATGTGTGAAATTATCTTTTAAATAATGTTGTGGTTGTTTTCTAAAACGAGCTCTTTATCATAAATATAAACTTGTGGTATTTAAATGGAAATGGGAAAAAGGTAAATGAGTATGTTTTTACATTCAAAGTATTGTTTTTAATACTCACCAGCTTCTTGAAGCTGACGGCGTTGATGCGTCCTGGACATTCGTGTCCAGGCTTTGCAGGTAATAATCAGGATGAACCGTATGATTATGCTAATTGAGATCAGTTGCTGAGAAGAGATGTTACTTTTATATGTTTTATGTTTATGTGCTTAAAGATATGTTTTGGTTTTGTAATAAGGATGACTGTAATAGACTTTAAGTATTGTTTTATTTTCAAGGCGGTCTGTGCCTTAGTAAACCCCGTACCATAGGATGTAATAAGTTAGAAAAATTTTTATGAGCCCTGATTACCCTACTCTGATTAATGGTTTTATGTTGTTCGACGTTTTGGGACGGAATCGATCCTTCAAACTGTCGCGACCTACGGGTCCATAAAGGAAATTAAACGCTTTCCATATTTATGCTACGTCGGGGCGTGACAAGAACCGAAAGGAGTCTTTACTCAAAGAATCACCGCTTCGTCACGAAGAACCAAAAGTGTTACGGAGTACAAGAACATCCATTTCGTCACGAAGAACCGAAAGGAGTCTTTACTCAAAGAATCACCGCTTCGTCACGAAGAACCGAAAGCGTTACGGAGTACAAGAACATCCATTTCGTCACGAAGAACCGAAAGGAGTCTTTACTCAAAGAATCACCGCTTCGTCACGAAGAACCGAAAGCATTACAGAGTACAAGAACATCCATTTCGTCACGAAGAACCGAAAGGAGTCTTTACTCAAAGAATCACCGCTTCGTCACGAAGAACCGAAAGCGTTACGGAGTACAAGAACATCCATTTCGTCACGAAGAACCGAAAGTAGCCTTTACTCAAAGAATCACCGCTTCGTCACGAAGAACCGAAAGCGTTACGGAGTACAAGAACATCCATTTCGTCACGAAGAACCGAAAGGAGTCTTTACTCAAACAATCACCGCATCACAACTCAACAGCACATCCCTTTTTCTTACTATCCTGATCTCCGTTGCCCAGATTACCTATCCGACAATTATCCTTATCATAATCTGCTTCTAACATAGCACAACCGACCCTTACATTTTCCCGACCTCGCATTCGTCACTCATTTCAGAATTTAGTTCATTAAAGGACTTCTGAATATACTTTCGAAGTTACGTTTATACATCCGTCATCCTGTTTTATGTCGTAATATACTTACATTTGAAACATATCCAATCACTATCAGCACAATAATCGTGCCGTACAACATACTTATAGCTTGGGTATGAATTCTCTATGGTCATCACATTATATTCATAACAACGGAAACCTAGCGTGTAGCTCGTGGATCTATAACATGGATTTGATATCAATAACCATATAGATGAAACCCTTAACATACTCATATACGCGATAACACTACCATAGCACAAGATATCCATAACCACATAGGTACCGGAAAGCAAGCATCATTAATAAACACATCATACAAGTAGTTATACAATCTGCCATGGAATTAATTTTACTATGTCGACTGAATTGATATGATTTATTTGGGCATGATAAATTGATTTGTAGATCAAACTCAAAACTAGAACATTGTAGATAATTGGATTAGCTTCATGTACAAAAAAATCTAGCTTCAATTACATTTTTGAACTTCTCCAAATATTTATTTTACTTAGACATTTCTATATTTTCGGACTGCTCTGTCCCAGATTTATAGTACTGCGTTGCATGTGCATTTCACCTATCAAGGAGTCATTTTTAGACCAGGCTATAGAAGAGTTATTTGTAGATAAATGAGTTACCTTTAACCATTAAAAAACCTAGCTTAATTCAGATTTCGTAGCTGCTTGAAACACTCATTTTACTAAACTACATTCTGCTGGAGGTTTCTGTTTCTCAGATTTAAAGTACTTCGTTGCATGTACATTTCACCTATGAAGAAGTGATTTTCAGACTGAGCTATAGAAGAGTTATTTGTAGATAAATGAGTTATCTTTATCCTCAAAAAACCCTAGCCTCATTCCCATTTTTGAACTACTCAAAACGTTCATTTTACTAAACAACATTCTGCTGGAAGTTTCAGCTTCCCAGATTTGAAAATTTGACTTGCATGTTGCATAGAACCTCAAAGTACAACATCAAACTCTTGCTAAACATTACTACATACTATATAGGTTCTAAAGTGAGTTAGAATACTCACTTAAACTTGAAATTGAGCTTGGGCTTTGGATTTGAGCTTAGGAAGTTTGAACACAACTTCAATGGTGGAGACTTCTTCCTAGTTCTTCTTCTCCATCTCCATGTATCTCTTATCTCTCCATGGAGTTCATCTCCTAGCTCTCTCTAACTCTATATGCAGATTGTAAATGGCCAAGAGTGTAATGCATGAGTATAGGCATGTTTATATAGAGATGGTGGTGGGATATGTGTCACCATGCATGTGCTAGAGTGTACATGCATAGACAAGTGTCCTAGACGTGGACAAGTGGCAAGGGAGGTAGTGCCATGTGGTGCATGGGCTGCCATGTGGCCGACAATGTGGGGCCCACCTTGGGTTGTGTGCCACTTCCTCGGTTTATGTGCATAAGTTCCTCGATATACGTGTCGGTCTTAATTTATGTGCAAACGGGTGTTGTTTCTAATGTCCGGGTCCGGTTACGGGACTAAGTTAATTCTAACTACGGTCGAGTCGGTGCAGTGATTATAGTCTAATTAGTAATTACATTACACTGACACAGTCACACAAATAAAATAATAATATAATAATAGACCAGATATAGAAATTCATAAAACTCGTATTATTGCACGTAGAGAAATTACAGGTATTACATCTTCTACCACCTATTACAGGATTTCGTCCTCGAAATCTGAGCTATCTAGGTACTAAAAAGAAAAGGAAATTTCTCTCGCATTTCCGATTCCAGCTCCCAAGAGGCTTCTCCTTCGTCATGGTGTTTCCACTGAATCTTTACCAGCGGAAACTCTTTGTTTCTCAACTTCTTGATTCCATGATCCAGAATCTTTACAGGTCCTTCAATGAATGTAGCATTGTCATTTACTTCGATATCTTTGAAGTCGATCTCGTGTGCCGGGTTATGAAGACATTTTCTTAGCATGCTTACATGGAATACATTATGAACTCCCGACATCTTGGGTGGTAACGCCAATCTATAGGCGACTTTTCCTACGTGATCCAGAATTTTAAATGATCCAATGTAGCGTGGCGATAGTTTTCCCTTCTTCTGTCCAAACCTTACCACGCCTCGAACCGGGGAAACTTTCAGGTAAACATGATCTCCCACTTCAAATTCTAGGTCTCGACGTCGTTTATCCGCGTAGCTCTTGTATCTACTTTGTGCTGCCTTCATTCTTTCCTTTACTGTATTGATTCCTTTATTGGTCTCCTGGACTAAGTCTGGTCCCAATAATTTTCCATCCCCAATTTCAGCCCAACACATAGGTGATCGGCACGGCCTTCCGTATAGTGCTTCAAATGGTGCCATCCCTATGCTCGAATGAAAACTGTTGTTATAAGCAAACTCAACCAACGGTAAGTGAGTTTCCCATGAACTTTCGAAATCAATTACACAGGCTCGAAGCATGTCCTCCATTACTTGATTCGTCCTTTCTGTTTGTCCATCAGTTTGTGGATGAAATGCAGAACTTAACTTCAGAGATGTTCCCATCGCTTTCTGAAGACTCTCACAAAATCCAGCGGTGAATCTCGAATCTCGATCTGATACTATTGACACTGGTACCCCATGTAACCGCACAACCTGTTGTAGATAAAGTCGACTCATCTTCTCGATAGGATAGGTCATATTATATGCAATAAAAAGGGCCGATTTGGTTGGTCGATCAACAACTACCCAAATGGCATAATGGTTCTGCTGGGATCTTGGCAATCCCACAACAAAATCCATGGTGATATGCTCCCATTTCCATTCTGGGACTGGTAGAGGTTGTAGTAATCCTGGAGGTCGTTGGTGTTCCGCCTTGACTTGCTGGCAAGTAGGGCACTTTGCTACATATTCTGCGACTTCTCTCTTCATGCCTTCCCACCAAAAGTTCCTTTTCAAGTCTTTGTACATCTTGGTTCCGCCGGGGTGTATAGTCATCCTTGACTTGTGGGCTTCATTCAGAATGTCTTTCCTCAAATTATCCGTGTTGGGTACACATAACCTGTCCTTACATCTGAATGTCCTGTCTGTTCCAATATTCCATTCAGTCGGATCCTTTGCTTTCGCCTTCTCAAACCATTTCCTCAATCCTTCGTCCTTCTTTTGAGCTTCGAGTATTCGGTTAATGAGGGTTGGCTGCACCATAAGACATCCAAAAGGTCGTCCAATACCTGGTCTTATAGTCTGAAAGTCAAATTCCGTTAAAGCTTCTAAGGCTTTCCATTCCCTGATTAAAAGTGAGGCGATTAACCTTTGGGGTTTTCTGCTTAGAGCATCTGCGACTACATTTGCCTTACCGGGGTGGTATTGCAAATTAAAGTCGTAGTCCTTAAGTAGCTCCATCCAACGTCGTTGTCTCATGTTCAATTCCTTTTGAGAGAACAGGTATTTCAAGCTTTTGTGATCGCTAAACAAGTCGAACTTCTCTCCGTAGAGATAGTGCCTCCAAATTTTGAGTGCAAAGACAATTGCAGCCAATTCCAGATCGTGCATAGGGTAGTTTAATTCATGTGGCTTTAATTGCCTAGATCCATAAGTGATCACCTGACCATTCTGCATGAGTACACATCCTAGTCCTTGATATGAAGCGTCACTGTAGATAGTGTACTGTTCACCACTCTTGGGTATGGCTAGCACTGGCGCTGAGGTCAACCTCTCCTTTAATTCCTGAAAGGCGCGTTCGTGCTTGTCCTTCCACTCAAACTTTGAATCCTTCTTTGTTAGTCCGGTTAAAGGAGACGCGATCCTTGAGAAACCTTCCACGAATCTCCTATAGTATCCAGCCAATCCAAGGAAACTTCGTACTTCTGATGCGTTGGTTGGTCTATTCCAACTAGAAACTGCGTCCGTCTTGGTTGAGTCCACCGAAATTCCATTTTGTGAGACTACATGTCCCAAGAATTTGACTTCTTTCAGCCAAAACTCACACTTACTGAACTTAGCATAAAGACGATTTTCTCTAAGTGTCTGAAGTGCAATCTTTACATGCTTCTCGTGTTCTTCATCACTCTTCGAATAAATAAGGATGTCGTTGATAAACACGATGATGAATTGATCCAAGAAGGGTCTGAACACCCGATTCATCAAATCCATGAATACTGCCGGGGCATTAGTTAATCCAAAAGGCATAACTAAGAACTCGTAGTGCCCATACCTTATTCTGAAAGCTGTTTTCGGTATATCTTCCGGCCTGACAAGTAACTGCTGGTACCCAGATCGCAAGTCAATCTTCGAAAAGGTCGTCGCTCCTTGTAGTTGATCGAACAAATCGTCTATCCTGGGAAGCGGGTACTTGTTCTTAATAGTAACCTTATTCAACTCTCTGTAGTCGATACAGAGTCGAAGATTTCCATCCTTCTTCCTAACAAATAGAACCGGGGCTCCCCAAGGTGACGTGCTTGGTCTAATAAATCCAAGATCTTCTAACTCTTGTACTTGCTTCTTCAACTCCAGCATTTCCGTTGGGGCCATACAATAAGGAGCCTTGGATATCGGTGTCGTTTTGGGTATCAACTCAATATAAAAGTCGATCTCGCGCTTTGGTGGTAATCCAGAAACGTCCTGAAAGACATCCTCATAGTCTCGGACTATCGGAATCCGAGCGATCGTCAAATCTGAGCCTGTAGTTTCCATAGCGGCTATACGACTTGTAAGAAAGGCGTCACTAGTAGGGTTGCATTGAAAACTAAAGGGTGCACTTCCAGGTACTGAAAATGTGATCGACCTACTAGCACAATCTAACTTTGCATGATACTTAGTAAGTCAGTCAAATCCTAAGATTACGTCGAATTCCTTCATTGACAGAACAATTAAGTCTGCATATAAGCTCCTATCCTCCAATGTCAAAGTACAGTCCTTGCACACCTTTCCTAGCTTCACGGTCACTCCCAAAGGTGATACCGCGTTCAGGGCTACCTCAAGTGCTTGGGGTACTAAACCCAATCGTCGTACAATCTCAAAGGCAATAAACGAATTCGTAGCACCCGTATCAAAAAGTACTTTAACCCGACTAGCATATAATAAGAGTGTACCTTCCAAGTTCTACTGTTCCTTATCATCATAGCTGGCTGCCTCGGGTATGATAGGATTTAGTCGACCTTTGCTAGTTTGACCTTGAGTAGTAGGCCCATGATAGTTTTCTCTTGGTGCATTGCAATCCATGCTCATGCGTCCTCTTTTGCATCAGTTGTAGCATATAACATTAGCTCGGTTGTTGGTTCTGGGGTCTGTGTTGTCCGGGGATCCCACAATTGAAACATCCATCCTTGTTGTTCCCTGTAGTAGTGGTTGGTACTTGTGGTGCAGTTGGTTTTGCATGCTTATTCAGGGGAAAGGTGTGTCCTGGTTTCTTACCACTATTCCACGGGTGTTTGTTTCCTTGGAAATGGGTCAGAGGTCTTCCCCTTGGTCCATTCCTAAGCTGAGGTGGCTGACTTGTCATCTGTTTGTGTGTTATGAACCTAACTGAATAACTACTGGTTACCCTCCAGTCCTAACTATCGTTACGAGATATATAAACGATATAAGGTATAGCTAATAATTCTAATATGAGTACGTATCACGTCAATACATTTCATCAAGTAGAGGAAACAAATCTTTATAGATAACTTCAAATATTTACATAGAAAGGCGTACACGCTACCACTAGTTTGTGTTATATGCCTGGGTACATACTATATACACAAAAAGATGGGCTACTAGTCCTAATACAAGTAAAGCTCTAGATCGTGGGAGTCCTATCCCAAAAGTCCTTCATATCTGACTTATATGGTAGAACATCATCCAAGATTGGAATCGCCATAGGTGGAACCCAGTCCAAGTACGGGTCAAACTTATCAACCATCTCATCTTCATCCTTATCCAAAGGCTCTATATCTGCATCCTTAGAATCATCCTCAAAGTCATCCTCAACCTCTGGCTCTCCAGCCTCCATGACTATCATTGTTTCCCCCTCACCAGCACCCTCTGTTGGGTCAACATCCTCATCAACCCCATCCTCCATATCCATCTGGGATGTAATAAGGAGCCATGATAATCACAAAACTACCATAGGGTTTATGTCTTTATGGATGGAAAAAGGTCTAACGGTTTATAACTTAAGTGTGTAGGACAATCGGTGTACAGGTCTTAACCTGAAGCTTTGATACCAAAAATCCCTGTCACGCCCCGGCGTAGCCAAAATATGGAAAAATTTAAAATTTTCATCTTGGACCCTGAGGCACGTGGCTGGTTGCAGTACCGAATTGTCCATGACCAAATAATAATATTTAAATGATATAATAAAAGGATAAAACCATCATCTGCTCACATTGATATATTACAAAGAAAGGCCACAGTACTAGTTAACTATTACATCAGGGTAGATACATCAGAGTCTTATGGCTCTAGGGCCTTACAAAAGCTATAACAAAATATATGCTAAGTCTTCTGGTTATAATCAAAAACATTCACAGGGGATAACTGCTAGTCTTCTCTCTAACTAGCATAACCATAGCCATCTTCGGTGTACTCTTCCTCCACGTTCTCCGCTTGCGTAGCATCATAACCCGTGTACTCGTTACCTGGATAAGCTGGACATGGGAATGTCCAGAGACATGAACGTCGTCAGCTTGTGAAAGCTGAGTGAGTAAACTAAATCAAATGGAACGTATATAGTAAAACACAGTAGGAATACATTTACTACCTTTCAACATGTCTTTTAGGATCTTTACGTTCTCACCGTCGAATTATAACTAGTAGCGTACCCGACTACATATTCAATAGGAATACAAACAATTCAGGAGACCCGTCTAGACATTCTTAATGCCACTACCATTCATTTCGAACATCTGACATTATTTACAAACCCAAAGTGTCCCTTGCTAACCAAACCATCTTTCATCAACCACTTCATCTTTCATCAACCAAAACATCTTTCATCAACCACTTCGTCTTTCATCAACCAAAACATCTTTCATCGACCAAAACATCTTTCATCAACCAAAACATCTTTCATCAACCACTTCGTCACGAAGAACCGAAGTGTTAAGGAGTGCAAGAACACCCATTTTGTCACGAAGAACCGAAAGGAGTCTTCACTCAAAAATCACCGCTTCGTCACGAAGAACCGAAAGCGTTACGGAGTACAAGAACATCCATTTCGTCACGAAGAACCGAAAGGAGTCTTTACTCAAAGAATCACCGCTTCGTCACGAAGAACCAAAAGTGTTACGGAGTACAAGAACATCCATTTCGTCACGAAGAACCGAAAGGAGTCTTTACTCAAAGAATCACCGCTTCGTCACGAAGAACCGAAAGCGTTACGGAGTACAAGAACATCCATTTCGTCACGAAGAACCGAAAGGAGTCTTTACTCAAAGAATCACCGCTTCGTCACGAAGAACCGAAAGCATTACAGAGTACAAGAACATCCATTTCGTCACGAAGAACCGAAAGGAGTCTTTACTCAAAGAATCACCGCTTCGTCACGAAGAACCGAAAGCGTTACGGAGTACAAGAACATCCATTTCGTCACGAAGAACCGAAAGTAGCCTTTACTCAAAGAATCACCGCTTCGTCACGAAGAACCGAAAGCGTTACGGAGTACAAGAACATCCATTTCGTCACGAAGAACCGAAAGGAGTCTTTACTCAAACAATCACCGCATCACAACTCAACAGCACATCCCTTTTTCTTACTATCCTGATCTCCGTTGCCCAGATTACCTATCCGACAATTATCCTTATCATAATCTGCTTCTAACATAGCACAACCGACCCTTACATTTTCCCGACCTCGCATTCGTCACTCATTTCAGAATTTAGTTCATTAAAGGACTTCCGAATATACTTTCGAAGTTACGTTTATACATCCGTCATCCTGTTTTATGTCGTAATATACTTACATTTGAAACATATCCAATCACTATCAGCACAATAATCGTGTCGTACAACATACTTATAGCTTGGGTATGAATTCTCTATGGTCATCACACTATATTCATAACAACGGAAACCTAGCGTGTAGCTCGTGGATCTATAACATGGATTTGATATCAATAACCATATAGATGAAACCCTTAACATACTCATATACGCGATAACACTACCATAGCACAAGATATCCATAACCACATAGGTACCGGAAAGCAAGCATCATTAATAAACACATCATACAAGTAGTTATACAATCTGCCATGGAATTAATTTTACTATGTCGACTGAATTGATATGATTTATTTGGGCATGATAAATTGATTTGTAGATCAAACTCAAAACTAGAACATTGTAGATAATTGGATTAGCTTCATGTACAAAAAAATCTAGCTTCAATTACATTTTTGAACTTCTCCAAATATTTATTTTACTTAGACATTTCTATATTTTCGGACTGCTCTGTCCCAGATTTATAGTACTGCGTTGCATGTGCATTTCACCTATCAAGGAGTCATTTTTAGACCAGGCTATAGAAGAGTTATTTGTAGATAAATGAGTTACCTTTAACCATTAAAAAACCTAGCTTAATTCAGATTTCGTAGCTGCTTGAAACACTCATTTTACTAAACTACATTCTGCTGGAGGTTTCTGTTTCTCAGATTTAAAGTACTTCGTTGCATGTACATTTCACCTATGAAGAAGTGATTTTCAGACTGAGCTATAGAAGAGTTATTTGTAGATAAATGAGTTATCTTTATCCTCAAAAAACCCTAGCCTCATTCCCATTTTTGAACTACTCAAAACGTTCATTTTACTAAACAACATTCTGCTGGAAGTTTCAGCTTCCCAGATTTGAAAATTTGACTTGCATGTTGCATAGAACCTCAAAGTACAACATCAAACTCTTGCTAAACATTACTACATACTATATAGGTTCTAAAGTGAGTTAGAATACTCACTTAAACTTGAAATTGAGCTTGGGCTTTGGATTTGAGCTTAGGAAGTTTGAACACAACTTCAATGGTGGAGACTTCTTCCTAGTTCTTCTTCTCCATCTCCATGTATCTCTTATCTCTCCATGGAGTTCATCTCCTAGCTCTCTCTAACTCTATATGCAGATTGTAAATGGCCAAGAGTGTAATGCATGAGTATAGGCATGTTTATATAGAGATGGTGGTGGGATATGTGTCACCATGCATGTGCTAGAGTGTACATGCATAGACAAGTGTCCTAGACGTGGACAAGTGGCAAGGGAGGTAGTGCCATGTGGTGCATGGGCTGCCATGTGGCCGACAATGTGGGGCCCACCTTGGGTTGTGTGCCACTTCCTCGGTTTATGTGCATAAGTTCCTCGATATACGTGTCGGTCTTAATTTATGTGCAAACGGGTGTTGTTTCTAATGTCCGGGTCCGGTTACGGGACTAAGTTAATTCTAACTACGGTCGAGTCGGTGCAGTGATTATAGTCTAATTAGTAATTACATTACACTGACACAGTCACACAAATAAAATAATAATATAATAATAGACCAGATATAGAAATTCATAAAACTCGTATTATTGCACGTAGAGAAATTACAGGTATTACATTGGTTTTGCCTGAACTCGCTAGTTGAAGTCGCGACTTATAGAAAAGTGATGGGTTTGGGAATTAAGTTGAAACAGTGATGGGTGAGGGCATTATTTGCCCCCTTTTGATGCCTTCGGTAAAAAATTCATCTCTTGCTATTCCCTGATGGGTTCGTCCAATATATATACAAAGATCATGGCAACAATTTAAAGAAAAATTTGAGATTTGCAAATCAAATACACAATAATGCAATGGTACTTCATCTACTTCTTTTGGATAGAAACAACAAATTTCATATAATTGATGGTAGAAAGAAAATTTTCTACACAAGCAACCGTACAGACATATGCAGATCTGTTTGGCATTTTCTATTTAGTTGCCGCAAGCTTGCATTATTTATTGGTTGGGATGCTTTCCTAATCACAAATCTACATATAGGGATATCCCATTTCATGGAGCTTCCTCAGTTTCTATAAAATCCTTTTTCATGGTTGGAAGGAAAGAGATTCACTGAGAATGAACAAATGACAAAAAATCCCATTAAGCGCCCTCTTTTTTTTTTTTTTTCCCCTATTTCCAAACATCATACAGAAAGGAAAATAAAATAATAGGTAAAGGACAAGAGACAACCAACCAGCCTACCCCTTACTTGGGATAAAGTCATCAAATTTCCAAAACATGGGTCGTTTTCAGGTCTATTACATAATAAGAGCTCATCATGTTGAAATGGCTCTCTGCTTCACCTGTTTGCTACATCTGTTCTCACGCCTTCACCTCTACTTGCTTCATCTTTTCATCGACGCTTCACCTCTTTGCTTCGTGCCCTCTCAGCTGTCTCTGGTTCACTTCCTTGGTTCATCTCCTCTTGCAATGCTTTCACCACAAAATGGTGTCGTACAGAGAGATAGAGACCATCCACATGACTCACCACCAGTGCCTCCTCTCTGCACTGCCAGCTTTCAGATCACCTATTCCAGCCTGCTCTAAAAGGCCGCCCTTCCCACATGATATTCGTTTGCCTGGGAAACGGCCCCCGTGACATCTGTTGTAGCTAGAGTTGTGTCTATTGGTTGGTGCCTTATCTATCTCCCTCCACACTCCATTTTCTACAGATTCAGACTTCAAATTATTCAATATCTTTTATGTTCTTCTCATATATACAAATCCTCATGTGTTAGGATTCCTGTACACTGTAGATGCTAGGCCTCTCTGACACTAGGTTTGCGAGTTTAAAAATTGAGAGAAAGGAAGAGAAAATGAGAGAAAGTACCTCACTTTCTTTCGCTTTCTCTCGTTTGGGAGTTTAAGTGAGGAGAGAAAATGAAAGAAAGGGATAGAAAACTAATCCCCACTTTCTCTCAATTTCTTTCTCTCCAAATTAGGAAGAAAATGAGAGAAAAGAAAGTGGGGTTTAATGAATTTTTCTGAATACCCACAATACTCTTTATTTAATTCTTTATTAATTTTAATTACATCTAAGTCCTAGGCTCTTAATACACTATATACGTGTATTCTCTCTCCTAACAAACAAAAAAACTCATATACCATGTAAATCTAGATGTTATTTGGTGTGAATAGAAAATGAAAAGAAGAGATGTTAGAGGCTTCATTAGTTCAAGTCATTAATGGGTAAAATGGTAACTTTATTTCTTTTCTCTTATTTTCTTTTCAACTCTCAAACAAGAGGAAAGAAACTCATTTTCTATTCTCTCCTAAACTCCTAAACAAAAATGAAAGAAACTATCATATTTTCTCTTCTTTTCTTTTCTCTCCTCACTTATAACTTTCTCTTCTTTTCTTTTCTCCACTAAACTCCCAAACATAGCGTGAATTATTCTTTATTCAATTTGGGGTTTTTACCAATTAGGGTTCTCTCAATATTGGGCATCGGAGAAGACAAAAAATTACGGATTGTAATTTCAATTGCTGGAATTTTTGTGAAGAGAGATTGAAATTGTTCATACTTGTAGAGCTTCACATATTGAAAATTCCTATTTTGTGTGTGCTTGATTATATCTTATGCTTTCATTTTGCATTTTTCCCTTGGTAAATCAGATTTATGACTCGATCATTTGGGGTTTTAATGGACACTTTTATTCGTTTGTAATTATTTCTGTTTTCTGTCATTTGTGCTGATAAGTTGGGGGTTTATTTCGAGTTGTTAATGGGATTATGTTAGTGACTGCTAATATTCATCAATTTGGGATGTTTGATTTTCAGGTACGATTTATTCCACCAACCAAAGAGCGTACAGACAGAACGTTTTGCAGGTAACACATATTGTATTCTACTTGTATTTCTTATGTTCTTCGTCTAAAATGAGATGTACAATTGATTTACCTCTGGTCAAAATTTGATAGAAAGATATTGATTACCTTTTTATTTTATATCTGATCAAGAGTGAAATTTAAGTTTTTATAGCTTCTGGTGCTATGAAAAGGATTTCATTCCATGGTGTTTCTACAGGCAATTTGTATTGTGTATTAATTAATAGCCTTAGACAGGTGGCATGTTCATGTTCTTGTTGTAAGGAACCACTGACATGTGATTCAAGGTTTTAATATTAGGCAATTTATTCATATGTTTATGTAAGTTGTACCATTGGGATATGATATACAAGTGCATAGATAGGTCTGCCAAAATGTTCTGTTTCAACTCTCTTTTTTTTTTCTTTTTTTTTTTTTTTCGGAAAACGGGTTAATCAAATAAAAGAAAAGCCAATCGGCATTTACAAGAGACAAAGGGGCATACCCCTGAATTTACAATTAGAACAAAAGAAAAACAGGGCAAATCCCCTAAATAGGCAAAGCAGCTCTAAAACATAGAGAATGACTCTAGCATGGAATGGGAGGCTATCCAACCCAAAAGGCAAGGAGAGAACCATTCCAACCTTACAAACATAAACTCAAAAATAAAGCTAAACAAGGCCAATGCCTAGCAGACGAAAAGATCAAGATCTATTACGACCCTTAGGGCGGCTCCCGCTAAACTTCATTTTTGCTTCTTTCTTTCTTTGTTTAGAAGACAAAGAGATACCTTGGGGGGGGGGGGGGGGGGGGGGGGGGGGTGAGAAAATCATCAAATATACTGTCAGGACCAACCTCAAAATCATCCTCATCTAAACCCGAACAAGAGGGGTGGTTTGAGTCAACCCCCAAGACTATTCTACCATTGAGATGATCGACTTCAAGAGTATGCTGGTTAGCCTTAGCTTCACCGTAGGCAAGAGCTGAAAATCTATTAACCTCGGAAATAGGCTCACTAACTCCCATGGATGTGTGGGGGGCTTCCAAAGCAATTTGTTTTCCCTTATCTTTCTTTTCTACCATTTTCCACACTCCCACTTCTGGCTTCTTTCCATAATTTTTTTTCGAAGCAAGGTAAGGCCGAAGGTAAGTAGTAGGTTTATGGACAATAGGGGCTGGTTGTGCTTTTGGAGGGATAGAACAATCATGTCCAAAGCTAGCACACGTACAGCATCTCAACGGGGTCCATTGGTAATCAACACGGATTCTAGATGTCACCCTAGAACCAGATTCATCATCTTCAGCTTCTATATCAAACTCTTGAATAAACTCTTTGTCTGCACGAATTTCAACACAAACCCTAGCATAGGAGATATGTCGGCAACTAGCCGTCATCCGATCCACATGTAGCGGCGTCCCAATCACACTCGCAATGAAACTAATCCCTTTGGGATTCCAGTATTCGAGGGGAACATCATAGAAGTGTATCCATGCATACTGGAATGCTAGATTGAGTTTCAAGATCAACCTTAAGATTTGGCTTCCATTTTCTTAAGATAATAGGTCGGCCAACAACAAACCAAGGCCCATCATCCAATATGGTGTCCCTATCCTCGGCGGATGAGAATTTAAAATAGTAAACACCAGAATCTGTAGCTAGAGTATCAACAAGGCCCCTTGGCTTCCACAACCTATTGGTAGCATTGGTAATAAGAGTATAGGGCAATTTAGTCCCCACCACATGACCAACTAAGGTGGTATCCCATTCTTGTCTTCCTTCATCCACCAGATCTTTAGGAGCAAGAAAAACAGGAATAATATCCTTCTGATCATCCCCAATTGAGTCGTGATTAAAATAATTCAAAACAAAGTTTGAATTTTTTAAATCTAAAACATTTGGCACCAAATTAACATTATCAGAAGACTTTCCATCAAACTCAATATGTATATCATCCTTAGAGTGTCCTTGAGAAAATCTAGAACTTTGATGAGGAGCTTGTAGGGTGCCCAAGGGGGAAATAGCTCCATCAGTAGTGGTTGGACATTCTTTTAACGGATGGAAAAGCTGGGAAAAGAGTTTTTTAGGAGGGTCATTACAACCCGCAATTAAGTTTCCCTCATTACATCTTGCAATTAAAGTTCCCTCTTTAAACACACATGAAATAGGGTCATTAATGCAACTACCATCAACCTTATTAGTTGCCGTGTGAGTAGGGGTGTCAAACGGGGTGAATTGCCCCGCCCCGATTCCCTATTTGGCGAGTCGTAACTCGTCTCGCCCCGTGGTTGAACCCAGTTCGTGACTCAATTCATTGGGTATGGGTCCGGGTCGACTTCTATTTTTGCAACCCACAACTCGCCCCGTGACCCAGCTCGTCTAACCCACCGACTCGCCACCAACTCGCCTCGTAACCCGCCTTGCCTCGCGGACCCACCCCGCCCCGCCTCACCAACCCGTAAATAAAATATTTTTATTTAATTGTTTTCAAATAAACTATTTATTAATAAACAATTTTATTAAACTTTTAAGTAGAAAATAAATTTTTTTTTTTTTTTAAAAGTTTCCAAATACTTTTTTCAACAAACTATTTTTAAATAAAATATTTTATTAAACTATTTTTTAGAAATTTTTTTTATTAAAATTAAAAATAAGTTTTTGCAAGCAACTCGGGGGCTAATTCGCCAACCAACCCGCGAGTTAGTCGCCCCGCCTCGCCTCGCCCCGTTGACCCACGAATTAGTGGGTTGGGGTGAATCACTTTATATCCCTTACCGAGTCAATTCGCCCCGCCCCGTTTATTTTGCCGACCCGTCAAAATTCGCCCAACTCGTTAAGGTGGCGGGGCGGGGCGGGCCGCCCCGTTTGACACCTCTACTCGGACATCAAGCTACCTACTAATTTACAATATCCTTGGGTTCATGGAGAAATTATTCTGTGGTTCTCCATGATTACGAGGTAGTTTTGAATCACTTTTGATCAGTATGAGATGTCATTAACTAATTCGTCTTCTTTTAGTAGACCTAAAATTTACATTTGGTCAAATAACAATCCATTATTGACCAAAACCATTATATAATTCAAGGCCATAAAATAATTTATGTGATGCTAGACTTGCTTAATTTCACAAACTTGTTATGTCATCTCCATCAACGAAAATTTTACGTGTCCTAGTGGCTTAGAAAGGGAAGTTCGATCATTTTATTAACAAAACAAAAAAATATGTAAAAGTAATAGAAAAAAAATATACGTATTCCATCCATATATCAAACGATGATTAGGATATTTTGTGGTATTTTATAGCATCCCCAATGTAACATGCTATTTTTCAGAATGTCAGTACTATGTTTTTGCATTGCTATAATGTCAAATGTTATATTATGACATGTATGCTCCAATGTTACATGTTATTTCAAATGCTATGTTTTGATACAACTATCATTCATTTTCCAATTGATATTCCCAACCACCATTCATCTTCCGACAACATTTTCAAACGAAGCATTTTTTTTCAACTACCATTTACCACTGGATCTTTGGACATCAAACATGAAAACCATCGTACCCACATTGCGCAAGTTAGACTTGTTGGTGTGAGAAATTATATATTATGTGAGTCTGTCATGCACATTAGCATGTTAATAGGTGGAGAGCATTTTTGCTCACCCAAAATTTGGTACACCAATGCTCATCCAAGCATCCCATTGGCCAATGCAGTGGGGCCCAGGATTAAACAATATTAGTTTAATATTGTTTAATCTTGGACCCCACTGCATTGGCCAATGGGATGCTTGGGTGAGCATTGGTGTACCAAATTTTGAGTGAGCAAAAGTATTTTCTAATAGGTGTGACCATTTAATATAAGCGAAACACTTGTCCTCAATTTCTAGGGGGATATTGACACGTGGTTGGCAATTTTGAAATTTGAAATCTTACTAACCACATGTGATAGACTCCCTAAAAATAAGTGACATGGGTGTGTGGTTTTGACTAAATGGTTATGCTGATACGGTGTAACGTGCACACTAAATAACTTCTATATTATGTATATATGAGACAAATGTCAACCTCAACCCTCTCCCTCTCCCACGTATTTAAACAGGGAAAAGAATCTTTCAGATGCACACCACTCTCTTCACATGCCTTTATGTCTTCTTCATATTTACCATTTTCCTTTTTGGTGCCAGTAGCTAATTGTGTGGCCACTCACCCTTATTTTGTCTATTGTAAAAGTTTTTTTCGATTTCTCAGTTGATGAAGCAATTATTTAAGCCTTATTTTGTCTATTGTGATTTTGGACGAAAAACTACGATCATTTTTACGGTGATTCTGTTAGTTATAATTTGTTTCGCACATGAATGCCAGTAATTGTACATATAGAAACTTACGATTGGGAGCTTCGGTCATAGCTTGCTCAAATAAAACTCTTCAAAGTTAAAATACATGCTACTTTTCTTTATCGCATTAGGGTCATTTTATACTCAAATTGTTATAACTTTTGTTATACAAATCCGTTTTTCGTAAAATTTGATGTTTTGGAATCAGCAAAATGAGATCTATCAAACAAATTCAATATTGACCATGAAATATTAGGAAAAAAAAAGAACCTGAACATCAGACAAATATGAAAAATTGCATTTTTTTTACATAAATATAATAAAAGCATTTATTTTTTTTGCTCAGCAACAAAATTTTATTAAAAGATGACAAGAGTTCAAAATACAAAACAATTGGGGAAACCAATAAAAAAGCTCCATAAAAAACATAACAAGGCTCCCCAAAAAGAAACAACAATCTAATTAAAGTGAGAAAGTGAACCAATAAAAGGACCATCAAAACCTCTCCTAAAAAGCCTCGACACAACCATAGAGCAACCACCAAAATTAAGGCATTAAACAGCCTAAATCAACCACCATTATAGAACCAGTAGAGCCATATTAGTACCAAAAACAGTTCATGTCCAAAAATAGCAGCAAAAACAAGACGTAGTAGTATCAAACAGCCCACAAAACCATCTCAGAAAAGCAGAAGGTGAACTACGAGACCCCAAAATTGAGCTTGGTGTTGCCTCCATGCATTTTCAAGTACTCCTCTATCCTTGGTTTGTACTCACTCTTGAACCACCTTGTTTCTACAAAATATGACTCACAAAGACTGCCCACTCAGATAGAGGAAATTCCAGCTGCAGCTCGAGCAATAGGTACCAAAAAAATATATTTCTTTCGAACAATTGGCATCATAGATGCATAGATCTTGAAAAAATACATGAAATAAAAAAAAAATCACCCAAAAAACCCAAGAATTGATAAATTATTGTAGTTTAAAGTTAACAGATAATATTATCTGTTAGATAAAACCTCAAAATCAGGTTGCAACTTTACTTTTTTTTTGTAAAATTTCCATGCCCATTGCATAGATCTCAAAGAAATACATGAAATAAAAAAAAATCACCCAAAAAGCCCGAGAATTGAGAAAGTTATGGTGGTTTAAAGTTGACAAATAATATTATCTGTCAGTGTCAACAGATAATATTATTTGTCTAAAAGATAAAAATGAAAAACGAAGTTCTAAATTACTATTTTTTGTACAATTTTCAAGCCCAATGCGTAGATCTCGAAAAAAATACATGATATCAAAAAACAAATCAACCAAAAAAGTCAAAAAATGAGTGAGTTATGGTGGTTTAAAGTTCACAGATAGATAATATTATCTGTGAGCGGAGGGGCTTTTTACCAAATACGAAAAGTAGCGAGAGGCTTTTCACTAAATTGAAAAAAACGTGGATTTTTTTACTAAAACACATCATTTTAAAGGGTATATGATCTAATATCCCCTTACGATTTAGTCCTTAAGATTTCGGTCAACATAGATTTATTACTTTGACTTTTTGTAATACTAAAATTGATCATTTATTTATGTTAATACTTAGAAATTAGTCATTTTCTCCAATTTGAAGATTATTTTTTGGATGAGTATATCCTTTATGCAATTATGGATATATATATATATATATATTAAATTATGAAAATTCTCAATCAGTGAAGTTCGGAATTTTAGGAGTGTGGGAGATAATGGTTCCTAAATATATGGAGATGCCTAAAATAGTGGTTTCATCAAATTTTAAAGATTTCTTTTGCTGAAATTTGGATTTGCGGATCAGGTAATTCTGAGAATTTCTCACTCAAGTGAAGAAAGTGAGAAATGTCTCTCTGGTGATAATAGTGTGAGTTTTTTGTGAGATATTTGTGACATTAACATACAAGATTGGAAAATGTTTATGTTGATAAAGTGAGATATTCTCTTACATTGCACTATAGATAGAACAACATTATAAAGGAAAAATTGGTGAAAGGGTCATTAAGATGAGCTTTATTGAGATTACGGACAACTTAAAATAGACATTGGGGATAAGTCCTCTCAATACCCATAGACCAAAATACCCTCATCTTCATTCTCTAACCCTAGCCAAATCTTAGCCACCATTACCACCACCTCCGGCGACCAGCCTAGTCACCTCCGACGATCGCCCCCTCACGTCACCCGACCTCCGGCAACCTCTCCTTGCCTCCACCACCATAGCCCCCACCCGTTCTCTCTCTACAAATTGTGGGACTGAGATATATCAATCAGAATATATCGATTAGTTATAAAGAGAGAAAGAAAATTATAGTGGATGATTCGTCTTCTCACTCTAAACATTCTATCTCTAACCTTTTTTCTCAAAAATCAAAAATCCTAAGTGAAATTTGACTTAGGATATCCTAAGTGATATTTCACTTATGCTGAAGGCTTGAATGTGTTCAAAATGCTAATTTTCAATGATTGTTTTCACCTTGGTGAATCATGATGTGTTGTGAAGGGGGATTGGGAAAGATATCCATACTAATTTTCAACTGTTTAATGAGATTAAAATCAGAGAGTATTTTCAGTTGAGGACATTTGGAAATCTTAAGAGAAATTTCTCTTATGATGACAAATTTCTCTTAATAGTTTGACATCCTACCAAACCTAGATCAATGGTGATTTTTCTTCTCACAAAAACACCAATGAACCACCAAGTTTTATAGTAATTGAAATTTCACTTAACTTAACTTATAATAAGTGAAATTTCATTCAAGATCTTCACTTAAAAACTAAAAAAAAAATTCACTTCAAACTAGTAAGTGAAATTTCTCGTACTGTGAATTTCCAGATTTGCAGAAATATAAAAACGACTCAAACAAATCCAGATCCAGATCTGGTTTGATGTGGTGATGGTGTTGGTGGTGGTGGCCGACGGTAGTGGTGGTGATGGCAATCTAGGTTTGTATTGGTGGTGGTGGTGGTGGTCGGCGATGATGTTAGTTGCTGTGGTGGTCGCCGAAGGTCGCCTTGGAGGTCATCGGAGTTCGCCGGTGGTGGTCGTTTGAGGTCGCCAGAGGTGGTGGATGGAGGTCAGGTAGGGGTGGTGGTAATGGTGGCCATGGGAGAATGAAGATGAAGTAGGGTAGTTTGGTAAGATGAAAATATTGAAATGGCCTTGAAGAGTGAAATGTTGATGTTGTGGACTAAAACTAAAATATAGGCTTGGGCTTTTGTCCTTGTGGAGGTTATTGTTAATGGGCTGTCTTTTTAAGTCAAAGTTGCCCAACCTTAGGGACCCTAGTCCAAGCCTCCCTATTATAAAAAGTGAGAAGTCTGTATTTTCACGTTAATAGTGCGAATTTTTCACTATAGTGAAGAAAGTGAGAAATTCCTCTATGGTGAGAATAGTGAGATTTTTTTGTGAGAAATTTCTCACTTTATTGATTTCAAAAATTAAAAAGCTGATGAGATATTTGTGACATTAACGTACAAGATTGAAAAATATTTATGTCGAAAAAGTGAGATATTCTCATACATTGCACTATAGATAGAACAACATGTTAAAAAGTAAGAAGTCTGTATTTTTACGTTAATAGTGAGAATTTCTCACTCTAATGAAGAAAGTGAGAATGGATGAGTCAACATCTATGGTTCGATTGATGGATTTAACCAAAAATGATGAACTCAACAATGGTGCAGTGAATTCATAAACCAATTTTGATCAAGGATTTATAATTAAATCATGATCCGTTTGAATTGAATGAGACCAATTGAAGAGTGTTCATAACACAAAGATCTACCACTATAATTTTGTTTTGATGAGATTTTATGTTTAAGGTGATTTGGTCTTAGGATTTGTAAACTAGCCACTCTCTGTCCAAAATTTTAGAACAGTCAGTTGGTTTTAATATAAAGATATCAGAGCCTTACTCAAACGTTTTTGACTTTAAATAAATTTTTCTATGAAGTTTAATGTGTTAAAAAGACCCCTTAAAAAGATTAGAGTCATTCGGATTTGTTTCCTATTTTTAGAAAATTACACAAAATCTCTAGACAGAGAGTTGTAAATTTCTGAGTGATGTCTGATTTTTGCCCAATTCCCAGAGATTGAACCATTCAATCTTTGATTTTCTTTTTGGGTTAGAAACTAGATTCACAGAGGCATCTTGTGTCCAAAAATCACCAAGATCAAACCATGGAAAGTATGCTTTTTCTATTTTTAAAGTTCTTGTTTGCTCTCTGTAATTTTCAGAATTCTGTGACAGATTTGATAAACTTTACAAATGATGGTTCAAATGGCTTTTTTATAATGTAAGGCTTGAAATATGTTTTGATTATGTTTAATTGAACTTAAATCCAGAGACTAAATGATCCAAATCAATGAGTAGTTCATAGCTTACTCTTATTCATGTTTTGGTTGATACTTGTAATTAGGACTTATTTTGTATTGGATTAAGTTGCATTTAATTGAGCTTAATTACGAAGTCCTTGTGATCATGTTGGGACTGCACCATCTCTATATGGACATTACATTTGCTCCTAGTTGAGACTTGCATATCTATAGAGGTGTTGTGATTCCAACTAATTAGAAGGAATTCCTGATTTGTGATCAATTTTCATCCATACTTGATAGATTTAAGCTAGAAGTTTGGGAATGATGTAAGGATTCTAATATATTATTAAAGTATGTGGACTAACCCTTTGTTTTGTAGCGCTAATTGAGGTATGATTCCTTGACTCTTTCTTCTAGTTTATTTTATTTCTTATTTTTTTTTATTAATTTTTCAACTTCATGTGCGACACCTTAGATTAGGTCTTGATTTATATGTTTATTTGTGTTAGAGACCTTTTCTTAGGTTTTATATTTTGTGTATGCATTGCACGTTTTTATATCGCAGCTGGATCCCGAGTAAGTTTCCTGGTTCTCTACTGCATATCATCTTGCTTGCTATTTGAATTACATGGTTTTAAATGACTTTTATCATTAGCAATTTTACACGCTTTCGACATGCTTTTGTAATTTATATATATGTATTAGTTGAGTGCATGCTTAGATTAATGATTCGATTATAAAGGATGTTTAGTAGAGGCCTATCACGAGATAAGATGAAAGGGGGTGTTTTAGTCTGCCGGGCTCCTTCCCCTCTCATTCCATAATCTCCAGACCTAGAAATCTCTGGTTTCCAAAAGATCAGTCTGTTTTCAAAATGATTCTTAATTTGACTTTTAAAAAAATTAAGTAGCGACTCGTATTTGAATTTAAAATTTGAAAAAGTTTTAAAAAGCCATGGTTAAACTGTGATATCCATAATTTGGCGACTCTGCTGGGGAGGGAACCCAGAATCTCTGGTTTCACAGACCAAAATTTCTGATTTTGGGTTCACTCGAGGATTAGACTTGAAAGCATCCTTTTAATTGAATTCATTAATTTTTGTGTGCCTGTTGCATTTCACTTGCATGTCTAGCCAGTCGATTGCACGGAACTATGACTTTGGAGGCTCAGGGCAACCCGGTCGGTCAAGCCATCATGGAACTGTATGATCACCCTTGATCTTGTACCATGTATTGGTATATGAAGCATTCTATCGGATGTGTGTCAAGGGTCTCTTATTTGACCAAAACCCGGCCGTTGCATGATAGCTTCTATAGAACCTTTCAATCTTAGGAAATTAATTCTTGATTAGGTGCTAAGGAGTTTTGCATGTCCGGAAGGGATTACTTGAGATGATGACGATACTTGCTTGATGAAAGATGTGTAACCTCTTAATCATTGTTGAGCAATTCTTCTTCATGTCCTATAGTATTTGAGAAAATGCCGAATCTTGATTAAAAGATTACATCTCTTATATCATGTTTAGCTAAGCATCATTGTCCTTGTATACATCTGAATTCATGAAAAGTACGGCGATAATCCGATCATGTGATCCTTCTATCCAAAGAATTTTAAATCCATCTTTGAAAGCAAACATATTTTGCTATCTTTATTCCAAAGTTAATTTCAATCGCTCTTTCAAAAATCTTTGGACTTCACTTTTTGATTAAAGTCCCAAACTGATCTTTATTAAAATATATTTTCACATGATCATCTTTAAAGGAAAAAATCCAAAAATCTTGAGAATTATTTTTGGGAGAAATGCTTTTCAAATGAATTTCAAAGCAAAATTTTAATCTAATAATCTTTTTTGAGGAATGTTTAACATCCCCGTCCTCAAAAGAATTCTCAAGAATTGTTTTCAAAAGATTTTATCATCCAAGAAATACTTTCCAAATGATTTTCAATTTTTTTTTAAACACCCAATCCTTGAAGCGGTAATAAGGATCACATTGAAAGGAGAAATTAGCGCAGTTGACATGGATGAAGATTTTATGTGCTTATGTGTCTTATGTGCCAAGGTTAGGATTTGCTTTTATTTTGGCATATAGATTAGGCACACACACACACGTGCATTGCATCCGTGTGATATATGAACCATTCATGAACATTTCACTTGGCATAAACAAATAATAAAATAAATAAAAATAGAAGATTCTTTTGAGAAAATTAGTCAAAATTGATTAAAGATAAATGTGGTTGTAAGCGAGATAGCAGCCGAGTCAAGCACTGTTTGGTACAAAGATTCAAGAACGTGATTAGTCAGAAAGGAACAGATAATAAAAAGAGACATGTTGATGCACACATGCTGCTAGTGAGAGCTGTTTGTGTCCGGAACTGCCTCGGCTGAATCAATGTGGATGCTCTTAGGAACTAATAAATTGAAAATCATTTGTGACACTCCATTCGAGACCAAGTCAAGTCTAGTCCATGATCTAGTCGTGTTAAGTTGGAGTCAAGTGTCAATGTCAAGTTGTATTTTGTCAGTCTTCCATCGAGTTTATTGTCAAGTCTTTATCGAGTCAATCGAATTAGGTGGTGTAATCCGCTGCTAGTTGAATAAAATCTCATTTTGCTTGATTCAATGTGTCCATTCGTGAATGTATGGATCATTAAGCCAAGAAAAAAAGAAAAGAAGAAAGAAGGAAAAAACATCACTTTTTCAAACAATCATGGAAAATACTTTGTTAATAAATCGTTGCATTGAAAAGGATCCCCAAGTGATCAAATCAAATTTTGTGCCAAATCCAAAGAGGAGTAGAGAATTGATTAGCTTTACTTTAAGAATTTTAAGATGCTTTTACTTAATCTTAAAAAGATGAACTTGGAACTTCTTGAAGCTTGCTCATCATCCCCTTTTTCTCAAATATAAGGCCTAAAAGAAAAGCCCAACCAGTCCAAAGCCATAAACTTGGTCCTTGATGGTAGCCAGACATTTAAATGAATTTCTTCTTCCAAAAAAAAAGAATAGAAAAAGAAAAAGGAGCTCGCTAGGATGAAAACCCGAAGGAGCGCCTAGGCAAAAGCTAGAGTACAAAATAAAAAAGAGAGAAGAAATAGAAAGAAAGAGAAAAAAAAAAAGAAAGAGCTCGTTAGGATGAAAACCCGAAAGGGCGCCTAGGCAAAAGTTAGAACAAAAATAAGATACGTGTTGATTTCAAAATCCAAATCCTAGCCAGTCAAAATCATGAAGTAAATAAGAGATAGTGTGGTAGAGAAAAGAAAGGAAAGAGAAAAGAAAAAAATAGAGAATAAATAAGATTGAGAATTCTTGAGCACTTTAAAGTACATCATTGGTACATGAATTATCCCAAGGCTTTGTGTTGTTCTAAACAAGGAAAAGAAATTAGAAATGAAAAGAGAGATTTGAAAGTACCAATTAGTCTCAAAATTTTGTGGAAGGCTCAATGGCTAAGTGGGCCTAAAATAATGTAGAGATATCTTTGAGAAAGATAAAGAGTGATTTGAAGGGCTGATATTGTTTTGTGAGTATGATAGAGTATGATTAAAACACGATGTGTTATGAGAGTTGTAAAGATTGACTGGCTAGTGAAAAGAATCAACTGCCACAAAAAAAAAAAGAAAAAAAAAGAAAAAAAAAAGAAAAGAAGAAAATAAAAGGGAGAAGTAGTTCATGCACTCAACATCCTGTTCAAAGGCTACCACAAGCGACCCATTTCAGAAAGAGCACTCATTGAACCAAATGAAAACATGGCTGGAAAAGTCCACCAATTCTTGAAGCCTTATTCTTTCAAAACCTCCAGATTACTTGAACTACGTTCGACCTGATTTCCACTCGGGGATACGTAGGCAACCTGATCGGTTTGGTCATCACCCTCGCCATCTCATGGCATCTTTCTTTCAGGTCTTAGTCGAACTACTTTGGACCTGAGTCCCATTCGAGGATAAGTAGGAAAGTCTTACTTGGTTCTCAGTCCTTGAATGCCATCCTTTGCACCTTTTTGTTCTATTCCCTTAGACTAGGGGCAAACTTCGTTTGCCTAGAGTCATATATGAATTGCCAAACCAGGACCAAACTCTGTTTGCCCGACCCCATGTTCCCTTTAATGTTGGGTTATCTTGCCTCATCCCACCCTATACAGATTGCCTCCAAGATAGGAGAAACTATGCTTCAGGCATCGTTGTGCCATCATCTTATCAAAACCAACTGGAATAAGCCTACATGCTCTTTATTACATCTCCACACCAGGGAAAAACTTTGTTTACTGAAAGCCCCATTTTATCCTAGAAGGAAGCACCCAAGTCCTATGCAAACTAGGGGGAAACTTCGTTTGCCAAAACCCCTCTATGCTAGAGGCGAGTTCTCAAAGTAATTAAGTTTGCTTTAAAAGGATTGAAATAGAATGTCTTTTATTCTATAAGCTAAAGCACTAATTTGAAGCACACTCTAGATGGGCAAAGAAACCGCTAAATTAGAAGGGCAAAGTTTTCAAAGTATAGATTTCTTCAACAAAGCACTACCATGATAAGATGATGAATACATAGGAGGTGAGATGATACATTATGCACGATGCACGATGAAAGCACATTGATTCATAATAATGCAGAGTTTTAGTCAGTCGTCTTGTGTAACTGGTTTGTTAATTCTGTCCTCCTTCAACGAGTCAATAATGGTCTCAAATGCTTGGGTTCAAGATGATGAATAAAGACTTGAAAATTCTCTATGAGCATCCCAAGAGCAATACAAGTAGAAGTTCCAACACTGTCACTACATTAGTTGAACTTGCAGTGTGAGAAGTGTCAAAAGTAGGTGAAATGATCATCCTCATTACATGAGTTCATTAGTGATTATTGAGCACAAGGCATTGAATTCGAGTTAGCATCCTCAGAACTGAACAATTGATAATTAGAATCGAAGCAGAATCAGTGTGCATCAGTTAAGTGGAGGGGGGGTAATTGGAATTGAGTTAGGCCTGCATTGATTAAGAATTGTTGAGTCAATCGGTTAAGCCTTGAACAAGTCAAGTATCTGCCAAAATCGTACGAGAATCTGGAAAGGCTGCTTCTGTTAGTCAGTATCGGTCAAATTGAAATCATGGTATGCTATCAAATTAGAACTAGAAGTTGGAAGAACATTAGATAAATTGAGTATCAGTTGAGAGCAGAATCAAGAATGGATCAGTCAAAGTAGCAAAGTGAAGAATTTGAATATGAATCAGTGAAAGCATCAGTTGAGCAAGCAGAGTTGCTTAGAAATGAACCTCACAAGTCAAAACTCAGTCAGTTGAATCCACGAAGTCGTTTGAGAACCAGTCTGATACAAGTTAATCATTTTTTGTGTCGTATTACAACATAAGTCCTTGTGAGGCTGTTGATCTCTGTTTTTGCAACATAAGTCCTTGCGAGGTTGTTGATCTCTGCTTGTGCAACATAAGTCCCCTAAAGGGCTGTTGATTGTCGCTTTTGCAACATAATTCCTTGCGAGGCTGTTGATCTCTACTTGTGCAACATAAGTCCCCTAAAGGGTTGTTGATGGTCGCTTTCATAATATAAGTCCTTGCGAGGCTGTTGATCTCTGCTTGTGCAACATAAGTCTCCTAAAAGGCTGTTGATTGTCGCTTTCGCAACATAAGTCCTTGCGAGGCTGTTGATTTCTATTTTACAACATAAGTCCCCTAAAGGACTATTGATTGTCGCTTTCGCAACATAAGTCCTTGCGAGGCTGTTGATCTCTGCTTGTGCAACATAAGTCCCCTAAAGGGCTATTGATGGTCGCTTTCACAACATAAGTCCTTGCGAAGCTGTTGATCTCTGCTTGTGCAACATAAGTCCCCTAAAGGGCTGTTGATGGTCGCTTTCACAACATAAGTCCTTGCGAGGCTGTTGATCTTTGCTTGTGCAACATAAGTCCCTTAAAGGGCTGTTGATCTCTGCTTTCACAACATAAGTCCTTGCGAGGCTGTTGATCTCTGCTTGTGCAACATAAGTCCCCTAAAGGACTGTTGATGGTCGCTTTCGCAACATAAGTCCTTATAAGGTTGTTGAACTCTATTTTTTGCAACATACGTCCCCTAAAGGGCTGTTGATTGTTGCGTTCACAACATAAGTCCTTGCGAGGCTGTTGATTTCTGTTTTTACAACATAAGTTCCCCAAAGGGCTGTTGATTGTCACTTTTGCAACATAAGCCCTTGTGAGGCTGTTGATTTCTGCTTGTGCAATGACAAACACTGAATATTGCACATTCATGTGCCAATATAATAGATATAGTACTCATTTAATCTCCCAAATCCCTAGTTTTACACGCACATTTGAATTAAAATAATTTAATGGTGATGTCACTCAAATGCATGTAATTATTTGCTTTTACATATTTTATATGTTTAGGTGAAAATGAAGTGAGATGATGCAATAAAGGGAAGGAAAAAAAGAGCAGCAACAACACATGAATATATGTCACGCCCCGGAGTAGCATAAATAGAGAAAAATAAATTTCCTTTATGGGTCCATAAGGAATGACAGGTGAAAGTCACTAATAATCCACACCACGCAGTACTAGTCCAAAAGAACAGCAACAGTAAACAACTGAGAATAACACACAATGCTAACTATTACAAAATATCAGAGTATGGTCCACAGGATCACAACAGGTCTGAAGACAACAAATGCCCAAGTACCCGCTAACAAAAGGTTTAACAGAACAATTGAAAATATAAAACTAGTTATAACTCCTTCAGCCTTCAACTAGCGTACGGATAGTCCTCAGCGTAGTAATCCTCCCTGGCGTAAACGTCATTGGTGGGGCCCTCCTCTGGATGACACTCATCAGTGTACTGGTCATTTCCTGCAGAATAAGGGGCAGGATATTCTGGACGGGGAAAGTCCAGGCAATAAAAGGCCGTCAGCTTACTGAGAGCTGAGTGAGCATAAACTAACGAGGTACCAGTTATCTGAAGTAAACACGAGCTTATGAAAACGCGGGTTAACATCTTATTATAAAGATAACATTATCTTGTTCCTTTATTTATCCTTGTAAACCGACCCTTATCGTCTTGTTACTCAAATCACGACATTTAACAAACTCTAATTTCATAAACTGACTCAATCGTTTAACTCTAGGGATACACCTCCATTTCGTCCACCGCTTTTAAGAGCATATGCACAGCTCACCGCTTATTAGGGACACAACGTTTCCAATAAGGCATATCATTCTATTGCCACGACTTAACGTCATCTACTAGTGATCCCAGCTCACCGCTTTTAAGAGCATATTCACAGCTCACCGTTTTTAAGAGCATATCATAGATCATCTAGTCTATCTTAGGACTATTTGGTCCAGCTCACCGCTTTTAAGAGCATATCATGACCTAACGTCCATCCCCGTACTATTCCCAGAACTTATCAAACCTACTTACGTTCCATTCTAATATCGACACATGACAATTCCCAATGTGGCCTAACTACTCTGAATGAAAGAAAACGGACATCGAACTCATATAAGAATTGCATAGTATCTAACGTCGTCAGATTTATACATATGTTATTTATCATACTTATCTGCGTTGTCACATTATCCCTGATAACCCCCAAATCGAAAAATGGAAGTCCGCATCGGAAATCGAACAACAAAACCTCTTATAAAATAAATAGGCAAAAGAAAATCATGTTCTGATCATGCCAATCGATTGGGACTAAGTCCAATCGATTGGTATAAAATCATGTCAATCGATTGAGAAAACAGGCAATCGATTGGGTCTTAAATAGTGGAAATCGATTGCTAACATTTTCAATCGATTGGGATGTCAATCGATTGAATCTCTATCCAATCGATTGGATCCAGACTGATGGCAATCGATTGAGATTTATGTCAATCGATTGAAACTTCGTTCTCACCAGCAGATTGTAAAAACAGCTTATATAAACGTACACTACATGCATTTAACCCATCTAAACTTCATAATAACTTATATAAACTTCATATAGAGGGACCAAGTGAGTTAGAACTCACTTAGGGTGCGTTTGGCTTGTGTTTAAGCTTGAAATCTCCAAGCTCTCTCTCTCTTTCTTCTTTCTTCTTCCTTTCTGTCGGGTTCTCTCTCTTCTCTTGCTTCTCCTCCTTCTTTCTGCTTCTTCTTCTTCCTTCCAACTGACAAGGGCAGTGAGTGTGTGTGAGGGTGTGTATAAATATAGATATATAGATAGATATATGTATATCTCTCAAGAGGTATGTCTCTCCCTCTCTCTCAAGGCTGCCAAAATGACCCAAGGCCATAAATATGGTCATATATATAGAGATAAGGGAGTGCCACACGTTTAAAGCTCAAGAAAAGAAGAAAATATGTCTCAGCTTATACCAATTGATTGGGACACAAGTCAATCGATTGGGAACATATATTTGTAGTCAATCGATTGGAATAATGTCAATCGATTGGGATGAATGGCAATCGATTGGGATGTTGACACGTAATCAATTTTAGTCGGTAAAATGGCAATCGATTGGGAATATGTCAATCGATTGGTATTTGAAAAGTGTCAATTGATTGGGAAAACTTATCAATCGATTGGTATCAAAATTTATCAAAAGGAAGAGAAAGTTTATACGAGTATAGAAATGAAATACCAGGTCTTATTAATATACCAAAATACAGGGTATTACATCATCCACCACTCAACAAAAGATTTCGTCCTCGAAATCAAAAGCAACAAGATCTAAAACAAAAACGAAAACTTCTCGCACATCTCTGACTCTAGTTTCCACGAAGCTTCTCCTTCATCATGATGCTTCCACTGAATTTTGACTAACGGAATCTCTTTGTTCCTGAGTTTCTTGATTCCTCGATCCAGAATACGAACAGGTCCTTCATTGAATGTAGCGTTACTGTGGACTTTAATGTCTTCAAAGCTGATCTCATGCGCTGGGTTGTGAACACACTTCCTCAGCATACTGATGTGGAAAACATTGTGCACTCCTGACATCTTTGGCGGCAATGCAAGGCGATAAGCGACCTTCCCAACACACTCTAGAATCTCAAATGGTCCGATGAAACGTGGCGATAATTTGACCCTTTTCTGACCAAATCTGTCGATTCCTCGAACAGGTGAAACCTTGAGTAATACGTGATCTCCAATGGCAAACTCCAAGTCTTTGCGTCGCTTGTCAGCATAACTCTTGTATCTGGTCTGGGCTTTCTTCATCTTCTCACGTACGACTTGAATCTTCTCACTGGTTTCTCGTACCATCTCTGGCCCAAGAAGTTGACTATCTCCGACTTCGGTCCAACATAGCGGCGATCGGCAAGGTCTTCCGTATAAAGCTTCGAATGGCACCATATCTATGCTTGAATGATAACTATTATTATAGGCGAACTCAATCAGAGGTAAGTGTATCTCCCAAGAACTCTCAAAATCAATGACACAAGCGCGTAACATATCTTCCATCACTTGATTAATTCTTTCAGTCTGTCCATCGGTCTGCGGATGAAAAGCTGAACTCAAGTTCAACGTCGTTCCCATCGCTGTCTGGAGACTCTTCCAAAATTCTGCAGTAAAGCGCGAATCTCGGTCTGACACAATAGATACATGCACTCCATGTAATCGTAGAACGTGTTGTAGATACATTCGGCTCAAACGTTCTACTGAATACGTCATGCTATAGGCAATAAAATGTGCCGTCTTAGTAAGTCGATCCACGATTACCCATATAGCATCGTGATTCTGCTGTGACTTCGGCAATCCTACCACGAAATCCATGGTTATGTGTTCCCATTTCCATTGAGGAATAGGTAACGGCTGTAGAATTCCAGGTGGTTTCTGATGTTCTGCCTTTACTTGTTTACAAGTAAGACACTGAGCTACATACTCAGCCACTTCTCGCTTCATTCCTTCCCACCAGAAATTTCTCTTCAAGTCCTTGTACATCTTCGTACTTCCGGGATGAATCGTCATCCGTGACTTATGAGCTTCATCTAATATGTCTTTTCGGAGACTTTCTTCATTAGGTACACATAGTCTATCTTTACATCATAAAGCTCCGTCGGTACTAATATTCCAGACTTCTGGTTCCTTGGCTGTCATCTTGGCGAACCATAACTTCAAATCCTTTGCTGTCTGTTGAGCCTTTATGATACGACTGATCAAAGTCGGTTGTACCATAAGACATCCAAAATGTTGTCCTTTCATTGGTTCCACTGGCTGAAGATCAAATTCAGCAATTTCTTCTAATGCTCTCCATTCTCTAATTAGAAATGCAGCGATCACTAGCCGAGGTTTACGGCTCAAAGCGTCTGCAACTACATTTGCTTTACCGGGATGGTATTGCAAAGAAAAGTCATAGTCTTTGAGTAATTCCATCCACCTTCGTTGTCGCATATTCAACTCCTTTTGAGAGAATAAATACTTCAAGCTCTTATGATCGGAAAACAAGTCAAACTGTTCTCCATAGAGATAGTGTCTCCAAATTTTCAATGCAAACACTATTGCTGCTAATTCCAGATCATGCGTAGGATAATTTTTCTCATGTACCTTCAATTGTCTTGATCCACATGCGATAACATTTCCATCTTGCATAAGCACACACCCGAGTCCTTGGTACGATGCATCACTGTAGATCACATACTTTTCTCCACTCTTAGCTAATGCGAGTACTGGTGCAGAAGTCAATCTCTCTTTTAACTCCTGAAATGCACCCTCATGATTGTCTGTCCATTCATAATTCGTCTCTTTCCTGGTTAAGTTTGTCAAGGGTCCTGCTATCTTGGAAAATCCTTCGACGAATCTTCTGTAATATCCTGCTAAACCGAGGAAAATTCTGACTTCGGTCGCATTCGTCGGTCTGTTCCAGCTTAAGACTGCATCAATCTTAGATGAGTCTACCGAAATACCTTCCTGAGATATAACATGTCCCAAGAATTTGACTTCCTGTAGCCAAAACCCACACTTGCTGAACTTTGCATACAACTTGTTATCTCGAAGTGTCTGCAAGGCAACTTGTAAATGCTCCTTGTGATCCTCTTTCGTCTTTGAGTAGATCAGTATATCATCAATGAACACAATAATGAATTTATCCAGATATAGTCTGAATACTCTATTCATCAAGTCCATAAATACTGCTGGCGCATTCGTCAATCCAAAAGGCATAACTAGAAACTCGTAATGCCCGTATCTTGTCCTGAATGCAGTCTTTGATACATCCTCTGGTCGAACTAACAATTGGTGGTATCCTGAACGTAAATCGATCTTGGAAAAGATCCTAGATCCTTGTAACTGGTCGAATAGATCATCTATCCGTGGTAGTGGATATCTATTCTTAATCGTAACCTTGTTTAATTCCCTGTAGTCTATACAGAGTCGAAGTGTTCCTTCTTTCTTC
Organism: Hydrangea macrophylla; assembly: GCA_033977485.1. Taxonomy (NCBI): domain Eukaryota; kingdom Viridiplantae; phylum Streptophyta; class Magnoliopsida; order Cornales; family Hydrangeaceae; genus Hydrangea; species Hydrangea macrophylla. The sequence continues at coordinate 56,833,887 of CM066996.1, forward strand.
TTTACAAATATAACTGGTGCTCCCCAAGGTGACGTACTTGGACGAACAAATCCTAGATCTTCAAGCTCTTGAACTTGCTTCTTCAGTTCCAACATCTCGGTTGGTGCCATCCTATATGGAGTCTTAGAAATAGGCAATGTACCAGGTACTAATTCCACGCAGAAGTTTATTTCTCTTTTCGGTGGAAGTCCTTTAATATCCTGAAATACATCTAGAAAGTCTCGTGCAATAGGAATTTGATCCATCGTAAGCTCCGTACTCGTACTAATGATCGTAGCCAAACCACTCGTAAGAAACATGTCACTTGTCGGTTGACACTGAAATCTGATCGTCGGCTTTCCTTGTATTGGAAATACAATCGTCCTAGTAGGGCAATCCAAATTGGCACCATATTTAGTTAACCAATCCATCCCTAGGATAACATAGTGGTGTCAATCGGGCCGGGTTGGCTCGGCCCGGCCCGAGCCCGGCCCGCTTTTTTCGGGCTAAAAGCCCGGCACGGCCCGCCACAAGGCCCGGCCCGCTAGGCCCGGTCCACATACCCCGGGCCGGGGTGGACACCCATTCTTCCGTCCATGGCCCGGCCCGGCCTGAAATAGTGAAAAAGCCCGGCCCGGCCCGAAGCCCGCCATGACCCACTTCAAAAATAGAAGAAAGTCCGCTAGCCCGTCCGGCCCGGCCCGATGTCTAGCCCGCTAGGCCCAGGCCACCGGTCCGGGGCGGACACACCCTCTCCACTCCCAAGCCCGGCCCAGCCCGTCCCGGCCCGTTTGACACCTCTAGGATAACATCGAATTCTGACATCGACAGAACTACCAAGTCTGCTGGAAGATTCCTATCTCCCAAAGTCAATGGGCAATCTCTACACACTTTACTCAACTTAACTGTCACTCCCAACGGTGACACAGCATTCAGTGTTGACTCAAGTGTCTGGGGTTCTAAACCCAACTGACGCACAATCTTAACAGCAATAAAAGAACGTGCGGCTCCAGTATCAAATAAAGCTTTAACTGGACTATGAAAGAGTACAAGTGTACCTTCCAAATGTTGCTGTTCATCAGCATTAAAGCCTGCTTCTCCTAGGATAATAGCATTCATCCTTGTCTGATCTGGAGGTCCTTGAATTCCTTGAACTGGTGCCCCGTAGTATCTGTTGGGTTTGTGCCCTCAAACCATTACTTTATGTAGGAGACATTGACATTTTAATATATGGATATCAGCTTTACATTTCATTGTGTATGTTCTTTTCATGAGATGATTGTTAATCCTTAAGTATTATAGTAAGTAATTCGTGTGTGTATGAGATGCACACAAGTGAGATACGAATTACTATTCTTTAATACTTAGAATGTGTCACAGTGGATGATGAGACTGGATATCTCATCAAGTCTACACTGTAGCATAATTAACTACCATTGGATGGAGTGATTAATCTCAATCACTAGAGTGTAGCTCTTAGTTGATATGCTAGTGCTTATAGTGCATTGACGGACCTGAGTTTCCTATTGACGCTTAAGACTGTCAAACAGTCAATAGGAACTCATAACTTGTATAAGGTACGTGTTCTCAATCTTGAGACGATTATGAACACAGACTATGGATATGACTGCTTTGACTTATCAATCAGTGAGGTCTATAAAAGATCAACACCTAGGTATCTTGGGTATGTCATGTTCATAGGGTTGTGAACATATATTGTCAAGATAGAATCTACCCTCTGTTTCAGAGTAAGCATTCCCTTGAGAATGTCACCAAGTCGATTACTGAGTACTGCAGTCTTGTTGATAAGAGTTATCAACATGTTTGGTAATCATGAGAGGTGAATGGGACTCAAGGAATACAAGAAGTAATCATGATTCAGGTTGACAGTAACAGTTATCCGACTACCTGAATATGATTACGAATGCTGACGGTAGAGGGACATTAGTGCACCATACAAGTCTAGTTATCGCTTCGGATATGTTCTTTTGCGTTGGAGTTCAGTTATCGTTTTATAGTGGAATAAACTTTAACTGACCAGTTAGTTAGTTTGCTAATCAAAGAGTTTGGTCATGGTAATTAACAAACTGGTCTGAGCCAACAATTAAGAGCCTAGGAGGTCCCACTCTTAGCTCCGCCAGGATGCTTGGAAAGATGCTTGAGGATGATGTCCAGACAGGTTCGATCGATCGAAGATGTCTCGATCGATTGAAGTCTGCAGGTTCGATCGATCGAAGATGGTTCGATCGATCGAATGTTCGATCGATCGAAGGCACTTCGATCGCTCGAAGTCTAGGTCGGTTCTGGGAATCTATAAATAGGGCAGCTGCGTTCTGGAAAAAGTTGTTCATCGTTTTGAACGTCAGAAGCTGCAGAAACTGTTTTGGAGCCCCAAAACCTTCTCTATCCTCTCTATTAGGGTTCCCACCAACCCTAGTCTTTCTGGCAGGCATCCGCAGGAGTCATAAGGGTGAAGATCATCTAGTGGAGGCTGCTGGAAGTTGAAGATCAGAATTGGGTTCAAGACACTAAGGTATAACTCGTGTCCCCTCTTGTGCGCATCTGTAGAATTGACGAGTAGTAGATCCGGGCATGCCAATAAAGTTTCATAACTTGATTTTTCCGCTGCGCGTTTAAACTTTCCATTTAAACCTGTTTTTTCCTATAATTGGTATCAGAGCCACGCTCGTTTGGATCTATAGATGCGTTTTGGAACACTATTTTGATTTGCATGTTGATTTTAGAACTGCTTTCGAAACTGCATCGTCACAGATCTGTTTCTGCAGTGTTATCGCAGCAGTATACAAATCTGTGATTGCATTGGATGCAAGATGGGTTCGATCGATCGAAGAATGTTCGATCGATCGAACGCTCTGTACTCGAGCGATCGAATAGGTTTCGATCGATCGAAACCTTCTGTTGTTCGAGCGATCGAATAGAGTTCGATCGATCGAGACAGATTTTTTTGTCAGGACTTTGTTTCACAGTCTTAAAGAGTTTTGAAATTGAAAAACTTTAACTTTAAAATATTCTGTAAAATTTTCAAATCATTATGTGAAATAGAATGTTCAAGCGATTGAACAGTGTTCAATCGATCGAAGGTTCGAGCGATCGAACGGTCTTCGATCGATCGAACTATGACAGAGAAGTTAGATGCTGTTTTTGAGTTCTAATTCAGTATGTAAAGAGTTTATATACTGTGTGAATCAATTAAGGGTTCCAATAGTTATATTTTGTTATATATATGCGTGGATGTGTGTTCAACTAACCTTTTGCAGCAAAAGTTAGTCGCTATCTCCCATGGCGCCAAGAGCATTTAATTTTGTGTTTGAATGTTTTTTAATTGGTGTGTTGTTTTAAGTTTGGTTTGGTTTTAAGGCATATGTAAAGGGCGCTGCGACTTCAATCCTACGAAAAGGAAAGTCGCACCGGTTTCCCTAGCCTTTTATTTTGTTGTTGCTATTTCTATTTCTAGATAAATTGTAAGCTTCAAAAGAGGCATAGGTTCAATGTAATAGAATTAGAATATCCATGAAGATGGAGCAAGGAGCCATTGTCCATGAGGATGGAGCTGGAGGCGATCAAACCAAAAGCAGGTTCTATGGAGATAGAGCCATGGGAGATAGAGGCATCGTTTGGATGTCTTTTATTTCATTTTAGTTTTTTGTTTTATGTGCTTTGTTTGTGATTGGCGTATAATACATTGTTGCATGCACGCAAAACAAGTTTTCTAAAATAAAATTCAAAAACCGTTTTCAACACATTAGTAAACATTAGATGTTTATGGTAAGTGTGTAGAAACAGATTTTCTCAAAAAAAGCAAAATCCTTTTTTACTAAATCTAGTGGGAGAGGGTCTTATTAATTACACCCACGATCTTCCATTAACGGTTCACTGTAAGATGAGTGATGCATTCTGTGTCACCTCGCCAGGGGTGATCATTCCATACGGAGGATGCATTACTCATTGGTTACTAGATGTGAACTTCTTTTGATAAGATCAATCAGACGTGTTAGAGGGTGACCACCATACGGAGGCGCTACTTGAGACGGTTATGATTGGATCCTAGTTAATGGTACACACTAGCTAAGCTATGGATAAGGGATCCCACACGGGGCATTATTCAGAAACTTAGAGATCAAATAGGTTCGGAAGTCATAACTTGTTTTGCAAGAGTTGCATAGCGGATAAGTTATGATAAATCGAAAGATCGAACATTGACCACCACACGGAGGCTTTATTCTTTCGTTTCGATATTCCGGCGACTTTGTTTTAAAATAAGAGTTTTAAAAGGATTCTTTTATTTCAAACTGTCAAATTCTGATATCCATATTTATTTTGTTTTGATTTTTACAGTAAATCATAATGTCTGGATCTGCATTTAGTCCACTTGCCACCATACTCACTCAAAACAAGTTAACTGGAAACAACTACACTGAATGGAAACGTAACCTTGACATCGTGTTAACTGCGGAGGATCACATATATGTCCTCACCACCCCATGCCCCGAAGAACCCGCTGCAAATGCTTCGGCTGCTGCTAGACGCGAGTTCGATAAATGGAAAAAGTCGAATGGGATGGCTCGTTGTTACATATTGGCTTCTATGGCTAATGTGTTACAACACCAATACCAGTCGAACAATTCCGCCAGTGACATTATCGAATCCCTGAAAAAGATGTTTGGGGAGCATGGCAGGCCTGCCAGACAGGTAGCTATGCAGAAGATAATGAGTGCTAAGATGTCGGAAGGGACTCCAGTCAAAGAACATGTTTTGAAAATGATTGGTTATTTAAACGAGCTGGAGACCCTAGGTGCCAACATCGATGCACAGACCCAAGTTGATATGATCCTCAATACGCTGTCGCCATCATTCGCTCAATTTAAACTGAATTATAATATGAATAAAATGGATTTTTCAATGAGCGAATTGATGAGCTCTTTATTGGCAGCGGAAGGGGTGATCAAGCCTGGGGGCAGCGTTTTAAACGTTGAGAAAAGCGCTTCCTCTTCCCGATCTATGCCGAAAGGAAAGAAAGGGAAGAAGAAGGCTAGCACTGGTGGTTCAAGTGTTGGACCGGTCCCTAAGATTGCAAAATCTAAGGGAAAAGGTAAAGGCAAAGGGAAGGTGGGTGGCCAAGGCAAAGGAAAGTGTTTCCAATGCGGTGAGAAGGGCCACTGGAAGAGGAACTGTCCAGAATTCTTAGCTACAAGAGTTCAAGGTATGATTGAATCACATGTGATTGAAGTAAGTTTTATAACGGATACTTCAAACACTTGGTGCATTGATTCTGGTGCGACTAACCACATCTGTAATTCATTGCAGGGGTTCAGATCAACCAGGAAGTGCAGTGATGGGGAAATCGTACTTACTCTAGGTTCTAGCGCAACCGTTTCTGCGGTTGCTATAGGAGTCGTAGTTTTAGAATTTCTAGACAATAAAGTTTTGATTTTATCAGATGTACTTTACGTCCCTTCAATGAGACGTAATTTAATTTCAGTTTCTAATTTATCGAATAATGGTTATTCTTTTCTTTTTGGAACTGAAGTTGTGATTAAAAGAAATAGTTCTTTTATATGTTCTGGTGTTAAATCAAATGGTTTGTATGTGATTACTCCCAATATTTCTAAAGATTCTTGTATGGAACTTAATAACTCAGTGGTAACTGTACCATCTAAAAGAAAGAGACCTTCCACTAATCCAACAAGGCTTTGGCATATGAGGCTTGGTCATATCAATCTAAATAGGATTGGCAGACTAGTCAAAGAAGGGGTCTTAGGCGATTTGGTTCTCGAACCAATAGAAGTCTGCGAGTCTTGTTTAGAGGGTAAGATGACCAAAAGGCCCTTTCCTGCAAAGGGCAATAGAACCAATGCATTGTTGGAATTAGTTCATACTGATGTGTGTGGACCAATAAATATTAGAGCAAGGGGTGGTTATGAGTATTTTATAACATTTACTGATGACCACTCTAGGTATGGATATGTGTACCTAATGCAGCACAAGTCTGAAGCCTTTGAAAAGTTCAAAGAGTTTAGGGCTGAAGTGGAGAAGCAATTGGGCACACATATCAAGGCCATTCGATCTGATCGAGGTGGCGAGTACCTCTCTAATGAATTTATTGATCACCTCGTACAGAATGGGATTCTGTCACATTTGACTGCACCTGGCACGCCTCAGCAAAACGGTGTAGCGGAGAGAAGGAATCGGACTCTTTTAGACATGACTAGGTCAATGATGAGTTATTCTGAGTTACCTTTATTTCTTTGGGGTTATGCTTTGGAAACCGCTGCTTACATACTAAATCTAGTACCAAGCAAATCTGTTCCCAGGACACCACGAGAGATGTGGATTGGGCGCAAGCCTTCTTTGCAACATCTCCGGATATGGGGATGTCCGGCACATGTGCTAAAAGGAAAGATGAGCAAGTTGGATTCTAGATCGGAAGTATGTTACTTCGTAGGGTATCCAAAGGGTACTTATGGATGGTATTTTTATGATCCAAGAGAACAGAAGGTGTTCGTCAGTACGAATGCTATTTTCTTGGAGGATGATTATATCATGAACCATAAACCTAAGGGAAGGATAGATCTTAGAGAGATAGAAGGAGAGCCCTCAGTCCAACCCGTAGTTAATAACGATGTAAATCAGGAAAACACCACTTCTTCACCTATTTCCGCACCAGTACCTCGTCGTAGTGGGAGGATTATCAGCCAGCCTGATAGATACATGTTCTTAGGAGAAGTTTTTGAAGCTATCTCCATAGAATCTGAATCTGATCCTACCACATACGAAGAGGCAATGGCTGATGTTGATTCAGCTCATTGGGTTAAAGCTATGAAGGCTGAATTGGAATCTATGGATTCTAATCAGGTCTGGGATCTTGTAGAACTTCCAGCCAATATTAAACCCATTGGCTGTAAGTGGGTCTACAAGAGGAAAAGAGGATCTGATGGAAAGGTTGAGACCTTTAAGGCAAGGCTTGTAGCGAAAGGTTATACTCAGAGGGAGGGCATTGACTATGAGGAAACCTTCTCGCCGGTGGCCATGCTCAAGTCCATCAGAATACTCTTATCCGTTGCTGCATGCCTAGATTTTGAAATCTGGCAGATGGACGTCAAGACTGCATTCTTGAATGGCAATCTTGAGGAGGACATCTATATGCAACAACCAGAAGGGTTCATAGCTGGTCGGAAAGGTAACTTGGTATGCAAGTTGCAAAAGTCCATTTATGGGCTTAAGCAGGCATCCAGAAGTTGGAACATACGATTTGACCAAGCGGTCAAATCGTTTGGTTTCATACAGAATCTGGATGAACCTTGTGTATACAAGAAGAGTGAAGGGAAAGTGGTGGCTTTTCTTGTGCTTTACGTTGACGACATTCTACTCATTGGAAATGATGTAGCGGCATTGTCAACGGTCAAGGTTTGGCTAGCTAGTACTTTCGATATGAAGGATCTAGGAGAGGCGAGCTATATTCTTGGGATAAAGCTCTTTCGGGATCGCAAGCGAAAGATAATGGGATTATCTCAAGCTGGTTATATCGATAAGGTGCTAACTAGGTTTCAATGGATAATTCGAAGAAAGGTTTGTTACCTTTCAGGCATGGTTTAGCGTTCTCCAAGGACCAGTGTCCAAAGACACAGGAGGAGAGGAATCGCATGACAGGAGTTCCCTATGCTTCTGCAGTGGGAAGTCTCATGTATGCGATGTTATGCACTAGACCAGATATCTGCTTTGCCGTTGGCATGGTTAGCAGATATCAGTCGAATCCGGGTCCAGAGCACTGGACAGCCGTTAAGCACATTCTTAAGTACTTGAGAAGAACTAAAGATTACATGCTTATGTACGGTGGTAGTGAGTTAATTCCAGTGGGGTACACTGACTCGGACTTTATGTCAGATAAAGATTCGAGGAAGTCGACGTCCGGTCATCTCTTTACCTTGGGAGGTGGTGCTGTCAGTTGGAGGAGCATTAAGCAGAAATGCATTGCAGACTCAACTACAGAAGCTGAGTATGTGGCTGCTTGTGAAGCCGCAAAGGAAGCTGTTTGGCTCAAGAAGTTCCTTATGGAATTCGAGGTGGTACCAGCGTCGCTGTCACCTATTACGCTTTATTGTGATAATAGTGGGGCAGTGGCTCAGTCCAAGGAGCCAAGGAACCACGGAAAGGGAAAGCACGTAGAGCGAAAATATCATCTTATCCGAGATATTGTTCAACGTGGAGATGTGACTGTCACCAAGATTGCCACAGCTGACAATCTTGCTGATCCGTTTACAAAGGCCTTGCCACAGAAGGTCTTTGATCGTCATCTAGATAATCTAGGTCTTAGATGTAGTTCTGAATGGTTATGAGTGCAAGTGGGAGTTTGTTGGGTTTGTGCCCTCAAACCATTACTTTATGTAGGAGACATTGACATTTTAATATATGGATATCAGCTTTACATTTCATTGTGTATGTTCTTTTCATGAGATGATTGTTAATCCTTAAGTATTATAGTAAGTAATTCGTGTGTGTATGAGATGCACACAAGTGAGATACGAATTACTATTCTTTAATACTTAGAATGTGTCACAGTGGATGATGAGACTGGATATCTCATCAAGTCTACACTGTAGCATAATTAACTACCATTGGATGGAGTGATTAATCTCAATCACTAGAGTGTAGCTCTTAGTTGATATGCTAGTGCTTATAGTGCATTGACGGACCTGAGTTTCCTATTGACGCTTAAGACTGTCAAACAGTCAATAGGAACTCATAACTTGTATAAGGTACGTGTTCTCAATCTTGAGACGATTATGAACACAGACTATGGATATGACTGCTTTGACTTATCAATCAGTGAGGTCTATAAAAGATCAACACCTAGGTATCTTGGGTATGTCATGTTCATAGGGTTGTGAACATATATTGTCAAGATAGAATCTACCCTCTGTTTCAGAGTAAGCATTCCCTTGAGAATGTCACCAAGTCGATTACTGAGTACTGCAGTCTTGTTGATAAGAGTTATCAACATGTTTGGTAATCATGAGAGGTGAATGGGACTCAAGGAATACAAGAAGTAATCATGATTCAGGTTGACAGTAACAGTTATCCGACTACCTGAATATGATTACGAATGCTGACGGTAGAGGGACATTAGTGCACCATACAAGTCTAGTTATCGCTTCGGATATGTTCTTTTGCGTTGGAGTTCAGTTATCGTTTTATAGTGGAATAAACTTTAACTGACCAGTTAGTTAGTTTGCTAATCAAAGAGTTTGGTCATGGTAATTAACAAACTGGTCTGAGCCAACAATTAAGAGCCTAGGAGGTCCCACTCTTAGCTCCGCCAGGATGCTTGGAAAGATGCTTGAGGATGATGTCCAGACAGGTTCGATCGATCGAAGATGTCTCGATCGATTGAAGTCTGCAGGTTCGATCGATCGAAGATGGTTCGATTGATCGAATGTTCGATCGATCGAAGGCACTTCGATCGCTCGAAGTCTAGGTCGGTTCTGGGAATCTATAAATAGGGCAGCTGCGTTCTGGAAAAAGTTGTTCGTCGTTTTGAACGTCAGAAGCTGCAGAAACTGTTTTGGAGCCCCAAAACCTTCTCTATCCTCTCTATTAGGGTTCCCACCAACCCTAGTCTTTCTGGCAGGCATCCGCAGGAGTCATAAGGGTGAAGATCATCTAGTGGAGGCTGCTGGAAGTTGAAGATCAGAATTGGGTTCAAGACACTAAGGTATAACTCGTGTCCCCTCTTGTGCGCATCTGTAGAATTGACGAGTAGTAGATCCGGGCATGCCAATAAAGTTTCATAACTTGATTTTTCCGCTGCGCGTTTAAACTTTCCATTTAAACCTGTTTTTTCCTATAGTATCCTCCTCGTGGTGCACGACAATCCTTGATCAAGTGTCCTGGTTTGTTGTAGTTGCGACAGACGATATCTGGCCTGCGATTTGATCTGTAGACAGTGCAGTTCCTTGAAATATGTCCTGGCTTTCCACAGTTAAAACATCCTCCACTATTGCTTGGTGGGGCTGTTAGTAATGCCTGCGGCTGTAGTTCTCGCTGTTGATTTTGCTAGGGTCCATTATAACCTTGCTGAGGTTTCCTGGCTCCTTCCCAGATTCTCTTGTTTCCTTGAAAGTTTTCCTGAGGTCTCCATCCTTGGGTATTTCTCGGTGGTCGATTATGGAAATTTCTCTGTTGAAACCCTCGTGACGACTGAGGTCGATTTGTCTGTGATTGTTGTACTGGATTAGCATCCTTTTCTAATCCTGTAGCAAATCTAACAATTTCCTCATACGACTGGTTCAGATAACCAACCATCATATGTCTGAGGTGGGGGTTCAGTCCTTGGTGAAATCTCTTCACCTTCTTCTGCGGAGTGTCTATCATATGCTGAGCAAATCTGGATAGACGCTCGAACTGTGTTGTGTATTCCCGTACATTCCATCCTCCTTGGATCAAATTGAGAAAGTTCCTTTCTTGTTGATCTCTCTCATCTTCTGGAAAATACTTATCCAAACATTTGCCTTTGAATGTCTCCCACGACATAGCTCTAGCGGCATCGATCCCAATAGTGGCTCGCTCAGCTTCCCACCAATCTGCGGCGGCATAAGTGAGCTGAAACGTAGCAAGGCGACGTTTCTCTTGTTCGTTGCATTCCAATGCTTCAAATATTAACTCCATCTCTATTATCCATTGTTCTGCTTTCCATGGTTCTGTTAGTCCATCGAACTTTTCGGGACGTAACCCACGAAAATTTGCTAATAGCTTATCTCCAGTCTGTCTTGGTGGCGGGGGTACAAGAGGTCTCTGGTGGGTGGAGTGATTATATGTATCCCCCATATGCTCCATCCTTTGCATAAATGCTTCGAAAATTCCCGTCGGATCCATCCCTTCCGGAATAGGTGCTCCATTACGTGCTTGGTGATTTCTCAAGGGTCCTACCATGATGATAACGAGTATCGCCTACAAGAGACATATTGATCAGCTGAAAGTCTTCTCGTAGAAACGAACTCAAGATAGAACAAGAAACAGCAAAACTAACAATTCTACTAAACAACACAGCACAACGCAACAACCAAACAATAACAAAAGTACTGCTCGTATATATATATATCAAAAAGATGTACCGCATAGTACACACTAGTCAAACTGTGTACCATATAGGACAAGAGTTACAACAACTAAAGTCAGCTAATACTATACAAAGCTATGGTCAATAGCTATCTCTCAAGCTCCCAAAAATCTGGTGGACAACATGTCCTAATATAAACTAACAAAATCTATACCCTGCAGATCCTGACTCAAAAGTCGTCAGCATCTGATCCTGCTGGTGGTGCCTCGTCCTCTGGGTCTATATCCATCTCCTCGAGTGGATCATCCTCAACTGGTGCGACAAGATCTCCGACTACTACCCCTATATCCCAATCCGCTATCATCTCTGCATCATCGTCCTCCATCACGTCTGCTATCGCCTGGTTAGCAACATCAACAGCTATTGCAGCAAAACCGTCAGCTGTGTCAAGAGCTCCTGCTATAGCCACCTCTCCCATAACAAAATCTGCTAGCTGTGCTACCATCTGAGCTATCCATCCTACTACCATATCGGCCATAGCTGCCATATGCATAATGGGTCCAACTGGTATCTGAAGCACAACGGGTACCTCTGGCACAACTATCTCCTCGTCGGGTACCTTCTCATCTACTACTACGTCTGCCTCAATAGCCTCTGGCTCAAACTCTGGCTCCTCGGGGTCATCCTCAGGTTCATCATCATCTGCATCGTCTGCATGCTCATCCTCTACTGGGTCCTCGTCATCTATCGGCTCCTCCTCTCCATCTCCGTCCATGTCCTCATCGGGATGCTCATCCTCAGGCTCTAGATCCTCCTCATCCTCAATCGGCTCAGGCTCTGGGACGGGTACTGGTGATGGTGGGGCTGCTGCTGCTGCTGGTACAGTTATAGGCTCTAGTGGACCGGCTACAATGGCTCTCAACTCAATCTCATCCATCTCTGGCTTACTCAAAACTAGTCGTAACATCTCCTGGAAAATGTCTCTACCGACCCTCGCAGTATGGTAAGCATCCATGCGCATCTGTGTCGGGTGAGTACTCCTGGTCACATAAAGCGCTCTCTACATGTCTTCCTCTAAATGTCGACTAGCTATCTAACACACACGCTCACGATAAAACTCTGGGTCAGCTGGCTCCACGGTATCTCCATGGATAATATGTCCTCCATAAGCATCAGTCACAAACTGGTGAAACTCCGGATCCATGCTATCCTGTAAAGGAAACTATCTATCGTCAGGAAGACGAACTTATCTTATACTCATATCTCATCTCAAAGAAATTCTATCATACTAGGACCAGATGGTGTGGAAATACTTAGTGAACAAAAGTATCACAACCTAGAGTACCGAACCGGCTCTGATACCAAAAACCCTGTCACGCCCCGGAGCAGCATAAATAGAGAAAAATAAATTTCCTTTATGGGTCCATAAGGAATGACAGGTGAAAGTCACTAATAATCCACACCACGCAATACTAGTCCAAAAGAACAGCAACAGTAAACAACTGAGAATAACACACAATGCTAACTATTACAAAATATCAGAGTATGGTCCACAGGATCACAACAGGTCTGAAGACAACAAATGCCCAAGTACCCGCTAACAAAAGGTTTAACAGAACAATTGAAAATATAAAACTAGTTATAACTGTTGGAAAAACCGGTTTAAGTTCTAAGTTTAAACGCGCAGCGGAAAAATCAAGTTATAAAACTTAATTGGCATGCCCGGATCTAGTACCCATCAACTCTATAGATGCGCACAAGAGGGGACAAGAATCATACCTTATTATCTTGAACCCAATTCTGAAATCTCTGACTTCCAGCAGCCTCCACTAGATGGTCTTCACTCTTATGACTCCTATGGATGCTCGCAGGAAGGGCTAGGGTTGGTGGGAACCCTAATGGAGAGGATACAGAAGGTTTTGGGGCTCCAAAACAGTTTCTACAGCTTCTGACGTTCAAAACGATGAACAACCTCTTTTCCAGAACGCAGCTGCCCTATTTATAGATTCCCAGAACCGACCTAGCTCTCGAGCGATCGAAGTGTCTTCGATCGATCGAACATTCGATCGATCGAACCATCTTCAATCGATCGAACCTGTCTAGACTTCAATCGATCGAGACAACTTCGATCGATCGAACCTGTCTTGACATCATCCTCATTTGCCTTTCCAAGCATCCTAGCGGAGCTAAGAGTGGGACCTCCTAGGCTCTTTATTGTTGGCTCAGATCAGTTGATTAACTCCCATGACCAAACTCTTTGATCAGCAAATTAATCGACTGATCAGTTAACGTTTACTCCACTATAAAATGATAACTGAACTCCAACGCAAAAGAACATATCCGAAATGATAACTAGACTTGTATGTTGTACTAATGTCCCTCTACCGTCAGCATTCGCAATCATATTCAGGTAGTCAGATAAACAGTTACTGTCAACCTGAATCATGATTACTTCTTATAATCCTTGAGTCCCATTCACCTCTCATGATTACCAAACATGTTGATAACTCTTATCAACAAGACTGCAGTACTCAGTAATCGACTTGGTGACATTCTCAAGGGAATGCTTACTCTGAATCAGAGGGTAGATTCTATCTTGACAATATATGTTCACAACCCTATGAACATGACATACCCAAGATACCCAGGTGTTGATCTTCTATAGACCTCACTGATTGGTAAGTCAAAACAGTCATATCCACAGTCTGTGTTCATAATCGTCTCAAGATTGAGAACACATACCTTATACAAGTTATGAGTTCCTATTGACTGTTGACAGCATTGAGCGTCAATAGGAAACTCAGGTCCGTCAATGCACTATAAGCACTAGCATACTAACCAAGAGTCACACTCTAGTGATTGAGATTTATCACTCCATCCAATGGTAGTTAATGATGCTACAGTGTATACCTGATGAGATATCCAGTCTCATCATCCACTGTGACAAGCTTTAAGTATCAAAGAATAGTAATTCGTATCTCATTGTATGTATCTCATACACACACGAAATACTTACTATGATACTTATGAATAAAACAATCATCTCATGAAAGAAACATACATCATAAAATGTAAAGCTGATATCCATATATTATAATGCTAATGTCTAATACATATAGTAATGGTTTGAGGGCACAAACCCAACAATAACTCCTTCAGCCTTCAACTAGCGTACGGATAGTCCTCAGTGTAGTAATCCTCCCTGGCGTAAACGTCATTGGTGGGGCCCTCCTCTGGATGACACTCATCAGTGTACTGGTCATTTCCTGCAGAATAAGGGGCAGGATATTCTGGACGGGGAAAGTCCAGGCAATAAAAGGCCGTCAGCTTACTGAGAGCTGCGTGAGCATAAACTAACGAGGTACCAGTTATCTGAAGTAAACACGAGCTTATGAAAACGCGGGTTAACATCTTATTATAAAGATAACATTATCTTGTTCCTTTATTTATCCTTGTAAACCGACCCTTATCGTCTTGTTACTCAAATCACGACATTTAACAAACTCTGATTTCATGAACTGACTCAATCGTTTAACTCTAGGGATACACCTCCATTTCGTCCACCGCTTTTAAGAGCATATGCACAGCTCACCGCATATCATGGACTCCACGTCAGTCCGTCCCCCAGCTTTTAAGAGCATATGTATAGCTCACCGCTTATTAGGGACACAACGTTTCCAATAAGGTATATCATTCTATTGCCACGACTTAACGTCATCTACTAGTGATCCCAGCTCACCGCTTTTAAGAGCATATTTACAGCTCACCGCTTTTAAGAGCATATCATAGATCATCCAGTCTATCTTAGGACTATTTGGTCCAGCTCACCGCTTTTAAGAGCATATGCACAGCTCACCGCTTTTAAGAGCATATCATGACCGAACGTCCATCTCCGTACTATTCCCAGAACTTATCAAACCTACTTACGTTCCATTCTAACATCGACACATGACAATTCCCAATGTGGCCTGACTACTCTGAATGAAAGAAAACGGACATCGAACTCATACAAGAATTGCATAGTATCTACCGTCGTCAGATTTATACATATGTTATTTATCATACTTATCTGCGTTGTCACATTATCCCTAATAACCCCCAAATCGAAAAATGGAAGTCCGCATCGGAAATCGAACAACAAAACCTCTTATAAAATAAATAGGCAAAAGAAAATCATGTTCTGATCATGCCAATCGATTGGGACTAAGTCCAATCGATTGGTATAAAATCATGTCAATCGATTGAGAAAACAGGCAATCGATTGGGTCTTAAATAGTAGAAATCGATTGCTAACATTTTCAATTGATTGGGATGTCAATCGATTGAATCTCTATCCAATCGATTGGATCCAGACTGATGGCAATCGATTGAGATTTATGTCAATCGATTGAAACTTTGTCCTCACCAGCAGATTGTAAAAACAGCTTATATAAACGTACACTACATGCATTTAACCCATCTAAACTTCATAATAACTTATATAAACTTCATAAAGAGGGACCAAGTGAGTTAGAACTCACTTAGGGTGCGTTTGGCTTGTGTTTAAGCTTGAAATCTCCAAGCTCTCTCTCTCTTCCTTCTTTCTTCTTCCTTTCTGTCGGGTTCTCTCTCTTCTCTTGCTTCTCCTCCTTCTTTCTGCTTCTTCTTCTTCCTTCCAACTGACAAGGGCAGTGAGGGTGTGTATAAATATAGATATATAGATAGATATATGTATATCTCTCAAGAGGTATGTCTCTCCCTCTCTCTCAAGGCTGCCAAAATGACCCAAGGCCATAAATATGGTCATATATAGAGAGATAAGGGAGTGCCACACGTTTAAAGCTCAAGAAAAGAAGAAAATATGTCTCAGCTTATACCAATCGATTGGGACACAAGTCAATCGATTGGGAACAGATATTTGTAGTCAATCGATTGGAATAATGTCAATCGATTGGGATGAATGGCAATCGATTGGGATGTTGACACGTAGTCAATTTTAGTCGGTAAAATGGCAATCGATTGGGAATATGTCAATCGATTGGTATCTGAAAAGTGTCAATCGATTGGGAAAACTTATCAATCGATTGGTATCAAAATTTATCAAAAGGAAGAGAAAGTTTATACGAGTATAGAAATGAAATACCAGGTCTTATTAATATACCAAAATACAGGGTATTACAATATATCTCATGTGCTAACCATTTCCAATGGTCAAATGAAGAAACGAAAAAAAAAACACATCCAAGCAATTGCTTGGATGTGGACCTTTTATTTTTTTTATTTTTATTTTTGTTTTCTTCTTCCTGTCCTTCTTTCACTTTCGCTCTCTCTCTCCCTCTCTTTCTCTCTTTTCTTTGTTTTGCAGGAATGATGTCAGAAGATTGAAGACAAACAGGGATGAAGCGAAGACAATTTGCCAAATGCGTGTTCAAAGCTGACGAATGGAGTAATGAAATTGCTCAAATTTTGTCTATAAAAGGAAGCCAAACAAAGCATCAAAAACACAACTACAACCAACAGTTTACAATCACTGTTAGGGAGAGAATAGTACAGGGAGGTTATTATGTGAGCACTTCATATTGTCCCTAGAAGTAGGAAACTTTAGTTTTTCTTTTCCTTTTCTAGTTCTAGTAGTTGTAAAAATGTACTTTTATATAATTGATGATTTCATGTTCAAAAATATGTAGCAAAACTTTGTGTACTGTATTTCTTAAATTAAAATATTTATTTTCTTGTATGACCTTTGCCAATTTGTAGTAGTAAAATATTTCTATTAAAGTTTAGATTTAATATTTTTAGTCTAGTTAGTACTTGTAGTTGTCCCCTAAAATAGTTTGAAATCCCAAATTTTCAGTTTTTATAGCAATATTTTCATTCACTAGAAGACAGATTTTGCGAGTAAATGTCATATTTCTTAGCCACGTAGTTGTTATAATCACCTACTAAAGTCCAAAGCACACCATACCCACATCTCACTCCAAAAGTAGATTAGGATTTGGTTTGGCCTTATTTGTGTTCTTAGAGTTCAACCACTGTGACCCCACAAGAATCCAAAGTCAAAGGTTTAGTATTTTATTTTTGGTTCAGTATTTCCATTTATGTATATTTTATTTGCCTAATTGTACTAAACTTTGTTATTTGCAGAATCCACAATTTCAACCCCAACTCATGTTAAGTAAAGAAAAAAATATATTAATATTATATTTCACCCTTACCTTAGTTTTATAACTTTAGTTTTAATTGGGCAATCACTGTTTACATCTATTTAATCTTTCTTAAAAGGATACTTTGACGACAGATTCAATTCCAAAATGGTAGGCTAAAACTTTAATTGGGGATATGCAATAAAAACTTAGAAACCACAGCTTCTATGCACTAATCTTAAATGGGCAAATTTATCTAGATGGGTTGTTTTTCCATTTATGGCCAAAAATATCTATGTATCTATAGTTTATGATCATTTAACATGTTTATAGACTATGGCTATATTAGGCTCAAAAGATTACATATTTGAAATAAGAATCTAATTATATGGATTGTCAAACTATGCCTTTTGTCATAAAAAAACATCTAGCATACTCAAACAACTCATATGACAAAATTTATATGTCAAATATGTGTTTATATATATTTCTATCCACTAATGGATAGGCAATTGTGTAGTGGCAGGGTGGTGGGGATTGGACGCCGAACAACCTACGTCCGCGGCGGGCACGGTTCGAACCTGGCTACTACCCAATTGCCTTTTTATTTTTCTTTAAACCAAACGACGTCGTTTCATATCAAACCTGACACACTTGATATGACTAATGAAAGTTTATTTTTAAATAAAGAATGACTCTGCGGTCTTAAATGCCAAATGCTTTTCAAATGCACAAAAGTTGTGGGATCTAGTGTTGGTTTGCATATTCCCACTTCTGTAAATCATTTCTTCCAACTTAATTAATATTTTCTGTTTTTAATAACTTTGCTTAAATATCTGGATTATTTCTATCTTTCGCTATTATTAAATCCAAAAAGTTTATCTCACAAAAATTTAGCTTTTATTTCTTTTTCTTCCTTTTCTTACTAGTATCTTAGTTAATTTATTTTGCACTGTTAAAATCTTTACCGTAAACTACTTAGAAAAAAATTGCTTTTAATTAGTTTTATTGCAAAAAAATATAAAAACTAGTAGTTAGTAAAACCCCACAAAAATTCATCATCTTTTATTTTCTTTTTAAGTGACAAAATAGTTATTGCCTATCTTTGTTTCCCGTTCCCTGTGGGTTCGACCTGGACTTCCAGAACTTTATTACTTGTATGATCACCTACACTTGGGTATGATAAGAAAACGCGTCAATAGGATGTCGTCAAACAACATAAGCCCCCAAAGGGCTGTTGATTGTTGCTTTCGCAACATAGGCCCTTGCGAGGCCGTTGATCTCTGTTTTTGTAACATAAGTCCCCCAAAGGGCTATTGATTGTCAATTTCGCAACATAAGTTCTTGCGAGACTTTTGATTTCTGTTTTTGCAACATAAGTCCCCCAAAGGGCTGTTGATTGTCGTTTTCGCAACATAAGCCCTTGAGAGGTTGTTGATCTCTGTTTTTGCAACGTAAGTCCCCTAAAGGGCTGTTGATTGTCGTGTTCGCAACACGAGGCTGTTGATCCCTATTTTTGCAACATAAGTTCTTGAAAGGCTGTTGACCATCATTCTAAGTCCTTGAAAAGCTGTCGACTATTGTTTTTGCAACATAAGTCCTTGAAAGGCTGTTGACCTTCGTTCTTGCATTGTATGTCCCTGAGTGGCTTTCGACAATCACTCTTGCAATATAAGTCCCCGAGTGGCTTTTTGACCATCATTCTTGCAATGTAAGTCCCTGAGTGGCTATTGACTAATATTTTACCATGTTGTTAAGTCCTCAATGGTAGCATCATCAGTGTTAATCCTCAATGGCAGCTTCTCTTCCTAAGCGTTAGTCCTTAATGGCAGCTTCTTTTTCTAAGCGTTAGTCCTCAATGGCAGCTTCTCTATGGTAATCTGTTAGTCCTCAATAGCAATCCTCGTTAGCCTTCAAAGGCGATCTCTATTAGGCCTCAATGTCAATCCTTGTTAGTCGATGGCAATCCTCGTTAGTCCTCTATGACGATCCGCATTAGGCCTCAATGGCAATCTCTGCTAGGCCTTAATGGCATCTACATTAGTCCTCAATGGTAACATCATTTGTGTTAGTCCTCAATGGCAGCATCATCGGTGTTAGTCCTCAGTGGCAATCCCCGTTAGTCACCAATGGCAATCCTTGTTAGTCCTCAATGGCAATCCTAGTCAGTCCTCAATAGTAACCTCGCATTTGCTTTAGTCCTCAACGATTCGTTGAGTCTCGTTCAAATACCCGATTTTTAAAATTGAAATTCTTTGAGTCTAATTGACTCCTAGTTTTAGAAATTTGAAATTATTTGAGTTTGTTTAACTCCGAATTTGTTGGAATTAAATTCTTTGAATACAATTGACTCCAGACTTTTGAAAGTTTTGAGCTAAATTGGATCTGACTAACTCTGAATTTTAAGAAATTTGAATTAAGTTGAGTCTGATTGGCTCCCGATTTCAGAAATTAAATTCATTGAGTTCGTCTGACTCCTGATTCATGAAAATAAATTCTTTTTAGAAATTGAATTGATTTGAGTCTGATCGCCCCCGATTTTGAGAAATAGGAATTGAATTGAGTCTGAATTGATTTGAGTCTGACCGACTCCCGATTATGGAAATTTTAAAATATTTGAGTTCGTTGGACTCCCAATTTTAGAAATTGAATTGATTTAAGTCTGACTAACTCTTGATTTGGAAATTACAATATTTAAGTCCGAGGGACTCCCAATTTTAGAAATTTGAATTGATTTGAAGCTGATGGACTCCCGACCTTAGAAAATTTGAGTCTGATAGACTCCGGATTTTCAAAAATATATTGAATGGAATTTGTTTGACTCCCGATTGTAAAATTTGAAATGATTTGAGTCTGACTGGCTCCCAATTTTGAAAATTGAATTGAGCTTGATCGACTCCTGATTTTTGGATATGAATTGGCTTGAGTCTGATTGACTCCTGATTTTGAAAAGTTGAATGGAGTATAATTGAGTCTTGATTTTGAAAATTTGAATGGAGTTTGGTTGACTCTTGTTTTTAAAATTTTGAAATTCTTTAAGTCTGATTGATTCCTGATTTTGAAAAGTTGAATGGAGTCTGATTGACTCTTGATTTTAAAATTTTGAAATTCTTTAAGTCTGATTGATTCCTGATTTTGAAAAAGTTGAATAGAGTCTATTTGACTCTTGATTTTAAAATTTTGAAATTCTTTAGGTCTGATTGATTCCTGATTTTGAAAAAGTTGAATTTGAATAGAGTCAAATTGCATTGAATTGACTCTGATTGACTCTTAGTTTTGGAAGTTGATCTGGATTGAATATGACTGACTTCGAATTTTGTAACATTGGTTTGAATTAAATCTGACAAACTCCAAATTTTAAGAAATGAAAATGAGAGAGGTTTAAGTCTGTTTGAGTCTGAGCGACTCCTGTTTTTGGAAATCTGACTTGATTGAGTCTGGTCGACCCCCGATTTTGCGAAATAGGAATTGATTTGAGTCTGACCAACTTCCGATTATAGAAATTTGAAAATGAAAAGATTGAAATAAAAATAAAAAGTAATAATAATAATAATAAAAATAAACATGAATAGATAGAAGGGAGCGTTTGGAAAGCTCGAAAAATTCTACGAGCATAATATTTGCGTTCATGAGGCCGTTTGATAAATGAAAGAGGATATTCAAAAATTCTTCTGGTCATGCATTGCATTCATAGGGTTGATAAAAGAAAATTGAAAAAGGAAGGAAATGAGAGAGGCGTGTATACCTCTTGTCGGAAGGCCCTGGCGGACAGGTGCTTGTTCGGGTCTCGGAGTAGAAAAGTGGGGTCAGGATGAGGAGTGGCTCTGTACCTCACCCTCTACTTGCTCGAGCTACTTGAGCCGCTAGCCAAAACGCTCAACCTGTCGAGAGGGAGAAAACTGAACGTTAAACTTTTGAAAGAAATCAAGAAAACAATGAAAATAAAGAGAAAAACAAGATTTGATCGAGAAAAACTAACCCGATGATCCGATAGATCACTGTGAATGAATGAAGAATTTTTTAGAGAGAATTTCGGTTTAAAAGAGTTTGTGAGAAATGATAGAAGATGAAAAGAAATCTAACAAATAAGCAATCTGCCCACCCCGAATGGCACTCGGGAAATACGCGCGGCAGTCTATGAAGTGCCGTGCGGCATTCGCTGAGTGCCGCAACGGCATTCTGTGAGTGCTACACGGTAGTCACGGACTACCGCGTTTATGAGCGTGTGCCACAAATGAGGCGGTTCAGGGGCCTTTGGGTTTTCCCCACAAAATTCAAATTGAGTCCCAAAAGTTGAATTTGAACCCCTGAAGTTTGCCCCCCTTATACACTTTGGTCCCCAGAGAATAATTTCAAAGACCACGTGACCCCGAATTCTGAAAGATGAGTTTTTTTAAAAGCTTGATTTAACTTTTGATTTTCAAAATTGGGTGAATTTGGCTCCAGATTTTGAAATTTGAAATGAATTTAAGTCTGATCGACTCCGAATTTTGAAATTTGATATGAATTTGAGTCTGATCGACTCCGGATTTTGAAAATTAAAATGAATTTGAGTCTAATTAGCTTCGGATTTTGAAATTTTGAAATGAATTGGAGTCTGATCAACTCCATATTTTGAAATTTGAAACGCATTTGAGTCTGATCGGCTCCACATTCCATATTTGAAATGAATTCAGAAGAAACATATCCGATAGGGCCGAAGGGCTGCGGATATTCAGAGTAAACATATCCAACGAAGCCGAAGGGCTGCGGATATTTAGAGCAAACATATCCGACGAAGCCGAAGGGCTACGGATATTCGGAGCAAACATATCCGAAGGGGCCAAAGGGCTGCGGATATTTAGAGAATAGACCCACATTGACACCAGGGCCTAAGTCGCGAAGCACCGCCGAGTCAAATTGCGCTCGTCTGTTCAGCCAAGAATGGCTACGAATCCAGAAAAGAACCAACTCATTGGACAAATGGACTCCAAGTTCTGAACACAGCTCGCCCAGTAAGTTGAAGTGACCGCAAACATTAAGTAGCACAGGACGTGGAGTACATCTAAACACATTGAGATAACATGATCTCAAAATCATCATATGATGTAATGCATGTAAATTTCTTTTTATTTTATTAATGTAATTTCTAATTTTCGGACTGTATTTATAAACTGTAGTTTCTAATTTTTGTGTCGTTGTCTTTATCATAGTTATAGTTTATATTATGGTTTTAATATCAACGTGTGATGATGCCGAAAATTGCTAAGAGTAATTTGGACAGAAAGTAAAGCCACAGAAGATTTGTATGTGGTTCGGTCCCGTTAATGAGGTGACCTACGTCCACGGTTGCGTCTGTGCGCTTCTCACTAGCAGATCACCGGCGGGCCTGGTGAGCTGACAAGATGGGCAGCACTCCCAGTAATACCGGCCGGGCGTATGCGTGTAGGTGGTGAGTTCTATAATACGTGCTTGTATGCTTAGAGAATTGATTTTCGGATCCCTCTAGGGAGGATAGGTGGGCTCTTTTTTAGATGTAAGAGTCCACCCTTACATGGTAAGTTCATTAGATTAGGAAGCCTAATCTAATCACAATAGATTCGCACAATATTAGGAGAGTTTCCTAAGTGGTTTAGGAAACCATTGATTCTTCCCTGATAGAGTCATGGCCGTATAAGGAAACAGTGGGAAACGTGATCCAAGTCGCGCCTCCTGGGGAGTCACTACGCCTCATACCCGAGCTGCTGAGCATCCCGGACGGTAACAGCTGGACACCTCGGGAGTGTGAGCTCTATGCTCCCAGTCCGGACTATCCGGGCTATTTGCTGACCACGTGGCGGTTGGACTTTTACAGAATATTTCTAGACGTATCAGCTGCCCCCCATTTCCAAAGTTGATATGACGTCTTGTCAGATGAAATTTGAAAATTAAGAATGTCTTCCAGATACCGACCGGGAAAAGACCGGAACCCCCGTCAGAACGGGGCCGGCTTGGAATGATCCGTCGGTATATCGACCGAGCGGTGACCCTGTAGGATCGGGCTCCCTGACGCCACATGTCCATTGGTTACTGGTCTGGTTCGGACCCAACGCTGCCAGTTTGGAAGTAACCGAATCGTCCATGTGGCCACCGAACCATTACGTCGTGCATTCAATGCTCACATTTTTTGAGACGACACCCCACGTGCCCGAAGTGACAGTTTCGGCGGGAGAGCGTATGAGCCGTCCGATCAAGTCTTATCCCAACCGTTCGCGATGCCTATATAAGGAGCACCTGTTCAATCTGTTTCTCACTGCAAATTATCAACTGAATTGCCCGAGCGGTTTTTTAAAGCAAAACGTTCCCGAGCTCCTTTTTCTCTGCTGTTCTTATTTTTCAAGCTTCCCTCAAATGGCTTCTCACATCGATCTAACATCTGATGAAGGACTCAGAGCTTTTCGAGAGGACTGTCACATTCCAGACGACGTTGAAGTCCGTCCTTACATCGAAGGGGAGGAAGTAGCCTTCCCTTTCGTCCTCGTTAACAGCTATCTGCTGCTTGTTGTGGGACTACGCTTCCCTCTCCCGGTCTCCTTCTGCGACCTGCTTCAGGGGTTGCACATTCCGCTCTCCAAGTACCGCCCAAATGTTGCCCGCCTCCTCTGGGGGATATCAGTACTGAACCAGCAACTTGGGTTGTTCCTCCGTTCTGTCGACGTCGTCAGGTGTTATATCCTGGGCATCGACCACGGGGGTCCTTACTTGCGCCCCTGGGCCGAGGGGAGGAACCTTGTCCAAGGTCTAGACTTTCCGAATAAAAACTGGCGGCGATACCCTTGGGTCATGGTCTCCGGCAACTGGCTGGAGGACTCCGCTCTCTGCCCTCCTGCGGTTTTTGATCCCGACCTCTGCAAACAATCTTTTGCTGCCTTCCGTGGCGTTGCCCCTACTGTTGATGATATGGAGGCGATTGACCGAGCTGTCGAGGCCGGCCTCACATTCTCGGATTTGACCGTGGATCCTGCTGGTGAGGTTGATGGTGGGGCCTCATCTGCGGTCCCCACCGCTGCTGCCTCTGGGTCTCGTCGCTACACTCGGTCCATGGCTACCGGTCCACGAACTACAAGCAGGGCCGGCCCACCCGAGGGGCCAGTTTCTCTGTCCACCAGCAGTGATTCGGCCTCATTCAAGGATGCCACCCCGCCACCGGGCCCGTCCAGGAAGGGTAAGGAGAAGGCAGTCGGGGAAGGATCCCCACCGCCACAAAAGAAAAGTCGGATGGAGTACCCGTCTGGCCTTCATGTGCCCAGCTCCTGGACTGGCCTCTCCCTTGGTAACCTGGAGGGTCGTCTTCAGGCGGTGGAGAAACAGACCTCCCACCTGCAGACGGGCACTGCCATGCAGGAGGCAGATGTACATACCCTCGAGCTTACTGTGAAGGAGCTGGTTGCGAGGATGGCAGCCTTAGAAGAGGAAGTAGCAGCTCTGCGGGGCAAAAGAACTTGAAGACTTCCTTTTCCTTTTTCTTTATTTTGCTTTTTATCGGGGAAGCTAATAAGACAGCTTCCCGAGCTCTGTACAGTTTTTTTTTATCTTTGTAATAATAAGGTCCTCGAGGCCAACATTTATTTTGCCTTGTTCTTCTATCTGTTTATTATTTCTGTACTGCACTTAATCACCGATGCCCGACCAGGTTTCGTTGACCGAACTGGCCCTGGCTTCCTTCCTCTTAGGAGATGGCCTTGAAACCTTGTCAACTGATTGCCTCTGCCCCCAAGTTTCCGAGCTGATCTGGACGCTTCACCGGGTGAAAGCCAAAAATCCATGCTGCCTTAGAAACTGCCCGGATATCTCCCGGGAATAATGCTCGGATTGGGGACACTATTCCACCCCACCAGGCGGAATACCCGTTCGGGGTAAGAAAAAGGCCCGGGTAGCTATACTGAGGACCGGGCCCCACTAGCGCCACGTGCCCACCGGTTGTTGGCCAGGTCAGCATCCGATGACGCCTGTTTGATTATAACCAAAGCATTTGTATGCCAATCGAGCCGTCCTGTCACGCATTGAATGCGCGCGCCTTTTGAGGCGACGCTTCACGTGCCCGAAGTGACAGTTTGGGGTGGGAAATCGCTTGGACCGTTGGATCTGTCCTGATCTCGGCCATCCACGGATCCTATATAAGGAACACTTGCCCATTTCTTGTTCATTCTCCTGCCGAGACGAGTGTCCCCGAGCGATCTTGAGAATAAAGGGAATCCCGAGCGAGTTTCCTGAGCCCCTTCTGCGCTTCCACCTTTGTAAGTCCCTTTCCTTTCTGACCTCCTATTCATTATTTTCTCCCTTTTCTTCCCATCTCTTCTTCTTGCCAGAGTGAGGCTGGAGAGATCGAGTCCGGTAGGGTTCGAGCAAGCGTGGGATTTCTTCTTCCTCAGGTTCGGTTTTTTCTTTAAGTCGGGCGGAACCTTAGTCTAGTTAAGCCGAGCGGGGGCTCGTTGGGTTGTCTTGAGAGAGTGCTACCTAGTGCTGAGGAGCATCTATTCTTTGCCGTTCAGGTTAGTGACGCTACCCCCCTGTATACCAGGCTTGGGGTTTCTGACCCATATTTAGGTCACAATTTGTATCCATACCTTGCTGTAGGAACATCAGAGATGGAAGACTCCAGTTTCGATTCGTCGTCAAGATCAGAGAGCGAACGATACTGGTCAGGGTCCCTCGGTGCCAATCTGGATCGGCTTCCTGCGTCCCTGTCCGATCATCTGAGCGAGGGCAGGATTCCTACTCGCCTTTCCGACAACGAGTCTACTCAGGAGGCCCCTGTTGCCTCCGTCTCGAGGGGTTCGGGTGATGAGTTGCCCAGAGGGATTGATCCCGTAGTGTTCATTTGTGAGTCCACCTTCTCTGTATTGCGTTCCCAAGACCTTCTTCGGATCAGGGAGAGATATTCCCTTCCTGACGGTTGCGCCCTAGCCGTAAATCCCGACGGCGCGCACCTTTACCAGCCAGGGTTCGTCACCCTGTTTGAGGATGCTATGTCGGCGGGCCTCCGACTACCCCTTCACCCTATCGCCCGAGATATCCTGATCTATCTAGATATTGCTCCTGGGCAATTGGCTCCCAATGGGTGGAGGTTCTTAATGGGGTGCATATCGCTGTGGCCACAAGTATTTGTGTACGAGCTTACCCTCCGAGAATTTCTATGGGCATACCGACCATTCCCTGTGCACCGGGAAGTGGGGTTTTTCTCATTTTCTGCCTGTCCAGGTAGGAAAATTATTGACAAGTGCCCCAGCAACAACAAAGGGTGGAAGAACAAATTCTTCCAGGTATCCACCCTTCGCCTCTGCGACAGGGCTCCGGGCACCCAGCTGAGGACGTCCTGGGCTGGGGAGTTGAGGGGTAAGGCCGCTCCTTCTCTGTCCGTTCTCTTTTGCTTTTTAGGAGCGCACTAGCTTGCTAACTGATTTCATTCCTTTGTCTACAGCTGGCTCAGCCGAACCTCCCAAGATCCCCGAGTCGTGCCAGGCCAGGATTTGGGGCTTAGCAGAGCTGCCCACCAGTATTTGGAACGTGTTGTCTCGAACGGGAGACTTTGTCGAGACCTATTCCCCCGAGGAGCCCGTTCTAGCCCCCAGCTTTTCACCGATAATCCCTGGTGAGCGTCCAGGTTTCCTTACTTGTTGGTCCTGCAACTATTTTTGATGCTTTTTACACTTCTAACCGTGCGATCTTGTCTTTACAGAAATGGCCCCCAAACGAAATTTGGAGCAGCTGAGGGAAAGACAGGCTGCTGCCGCTGCCGCCGCCGCCACTGCCGCTCGGGTGGCGGTCGGTCAAGGGAAAAGGCCCGCCGCCGAGGCCCCGGGCAGTGAGCGCCCTCTAAGGCGCATTCGCCATGGGACAACCCATCGTCCGGATCCTGTGTGGACATCAACTCCTTGGGTGTTCGCTGTGTAGGAGCCTACCATCCGGGGCTGATGTTCCATCCGGTGTCCCCACGGGCGACCATGGCGAGGTCCGGGAGAGGGTGAAGTCTGCCCTTATCCCGAGCCAGGTGGAGACATGCGCCGGCCTGTCCCCCGAGGATTTCCCGGGGTGGCTATATAACCTCTCCCATCTGGTGAACGTTCTATCTCTTTTAAATACTGATCCGTTTTCTTTTGTTTGCCCCGTTTGACTGAACAATCCTCTTCCTCTTGTCGCAGGTCGGCTGTATGGCCGCAGGATCTGAGTCCCTCCTGACCTCTCTGGCCGGGAGGGCCAGTGCTGCTGAGGCCGCCCTTTCGAAGGAGCGGGAAGAATCTCGAGTCGGGAAAGCCGCCCTGGCCGCCGAGATGAGCAAGACCAAGTCGCTGGCCCTGAGTTTGGGTGCGGCTCAGGCAGATCTGGCGACTGCTCTGGCTGATTTGGAGGTTTTCCGGGCTCTCGCAGCGGCTGCCGAGGCCCGGGCGAAGACGGCGGCCGAGACACCTGCTGCAGGGGCCCTGGAGGGTGCATTTGACGATGGCTTCTTCCAAGATTATGACGATCTGAAGCAGCGGATAGCCCGAGATCACCCCGAATGGGTCCTTTCGGCCTATGAGGGGATTGACTCAGATTACTGGGACGTCGGTGAGGATCCTACAGCCGGTGAAGCTCCTGTTGTCGGCGAAGATCCTGCGACTGGTGGAGATCCTGTGGCCATTGCTGAGGCCACTGAGCTCGCCCCGGACGGAGGCTTAGTGACCGGAGGACTTGCCGCACCGAGGGAGCAGACTGGGGAAACTGAGGACGTGGTCAATGTGGAAGACTGATTCCCCGGTCATCCCTTTTGCTTTGTTTTTTTTTTTCCTTGTAGTTTCTTTTCTATTTTGGGGAGGCTACTACAACTGCCCCCCAGGCTTTGTACACTTTCTTCAAATAATGAAAAGGCCCTCGAGGTCAGACCTCCCTTCCATTAACTTTGCTGTTTTTGTTTTGCACTGTGCCTTAACACTTGCTAATATCCGTAGGGTTTTGGCCGACCTAACATCTGCCTTAGCAAATGCTTTAGGACCGTAACCAACAGAACACCTAGTCGAACAGTGTAATTCCCTATTTTGGCCTTAGTATTTTCCTTATTCCCCTACCCCCCAAGCATTTTGCTAAGGCGGGAGTGCGGGACTAAATGGCCGTAGGAAACCGACCTGGAACATGGGTGGTTGCAGGAGCATTTGAAGCTCGCCATCGTCGGCCACCTAGGGGTTTGGCCCCGTTATCGGCTGGACCTACGCGAGGCTTTAGATAATTTCCTGTTTAGGTCTAGAACCCTCTTGCCCCCGGGATTCCTGTTAAGGCGGGGGCGTGCTGGGGATTGACCATAGGAAACCGACCTGGAACATGGGTGGTTGCAGGGTCCTTTAGTGCCTGGGTTCGGAGCCCGAGGTCTTTTTAGTGCCTGGGTTCGGAGCCCGAGGTCTTTTTAATGCCTGGGTTCGGAGCCCGAGGTCTTTTTTGATGCCTGGGTTCGGAGCCCGAGGTCTTTTGTGCCTCGGGGTTAGGCCCGAGGTCTTTTTGTGCCTCGGGGTTAGGCCCGAAGTCTTTTATGCATTGCACAGTGTACTGACCGGAGTAAATTTTCGAAGTAGAACCATGTAACTTCATTTAAAAAAAAATAAGAAACTATATCGATTGTCCAATCAGAGTTACAAGAAAGAATTTTGCCTATAATGCTAAACTCCTATGGTCCGGTGTTACTGATAGTACTTGCGGATGTGTTGCAAGTTCCAAGGATGATTGAGATCGTGCCCGTCCATGTTCTATAGCCAGTAGGTTCCCGGTCGGTTGACCCGAGTCACTATATACGGTCCTTCCCAATTTGCTCCCAACTTCCCATGGCTTGGAACTCGGGTAGACTGGTTCACTGCCTTAAGGACGAGGTCCCCGACTTGAAAGCTACGATGCTTCACCTTACTATTATAATACCGCGAGACCCTTTGCTTGTAAGCTGCCACCTTGAGATAGGCCTGGTCTCTTTTTTCTTCCACCAGGTCTAGTTCTGTCCTGAGGGCTTCTCCATTGTCTGGGTCACTGAAGGTAGCCACCCGGTATGTGGGCAGCCCGAGCTCTGTGGGGCTACTGCCTCAAAACCATAAGTTAAGGAAAATGGGGTTTCGCCTGTAGTCGCCTGGGGTGTGGTGCGGTAGGCCCACAGGAGGGTCGGTAGCTCTTCAGCCCATAGGCATTTGGCACTTTCAAGCCTTGTCTTAATCGACTGCGAGATTGTGCGGTTGGTCACCTCGGCCTGACCATTAGCTTGTGGATGCTCGGGAGAAGAGTAATGATTTAATATCCCATAGCCCGAGCAGAACTGTCTAAAGATGGGTGTGTCAAATTGTCTTCCATTATCGCTGATCAGGACTCGTGGAATACCGAACCTGCTGAGGATATTTCTTTCCACAAAGTTTTCCATTTTCCGCTCGGTTATCGTTGCCAGGGGCTCGGCCTCCGCCCATTTGGTGAAGTAGTCAACAGCTATCACAGCAAACTTAACCTGCCCTTTTCCTGTCGGTAAGGGACCGACGATGTCAATTCCCCATTGGGCAAATGGCCAGGGACTGTGGACCGGTATTTGGAGTTCTCCCGGTCGGTTGATCATGGGAGAGTATCGCTGGCACTTATCACACCTTCGAACATATTCCTGTGAATCTCGGGCCATGGTTGGCCAATAGTAGCCTTGTAGGAGGGCCTTTCTGGAAAGTGCCCGACCTCCTACGTGGTTCCCGCACACACCTTCATGGATTTTGAACAGTATCACTTGAACTTGCGTAGGGTGAACGCAGCGGAGGTACGGGATAGTGAACCCCCTCTTGTAGAGGACACCGTCGAGAATATGGTATCGTGCCGCCCGGTACTTGACCCTCCTTGGTTCCTCTTTGTCGTCCGACAGCCTTCCTGTTGTCAAGAAGGTCACGATTGGATCCATCCAACTGGGTCCTGGAGTGACCGGGTCGACCTCCATGCCCTCTGAGTTGATCACACTTGGCTCGGGTAGGAATTGTATCCTTATCCCGGGCAAGTCTGACTCAGATGACGAGGCGAGGCGAGCCAGCCGGTCAGCTCGGGTGTTTTCTTCTCTAGGTATCCGAGTGATGGAGAATCCTCGGAGTTGATTGGAAATCGCCCGAACGAGGGCCAAGTAGGCTATCATGCTGTCTTCCCGCGCTTCGTATTCTTGGTTTACCTGATTGACCACAAGTTGGGAGTCACTGTAGCCCTGGATTTGTTGTGCACTCATTGAGATGGCTAACTGTAACCTGACCAAGAGGGCTTCATACTCGGCCTCGTTATTGGAGGCACGAAACCCAAACCTCAGAGCATATTCAAGCTGGATGCCATCGGGGGTAGTCAGGATGATCCCGGCCCCACTACCTTGCTGTTTAGAAGAGCCATCGACATGTAGCACCTAAGTTGGGATGCCGGAATGCAATCCGGGTGGTAAGGCCGGAGGCTCGGGTTCTTCAACCGGGTCTTCTGGATACGTAAACTCGACCAGAAAATCAACGACGGCTTGTCCCTTGATGGCCGTCCGGGGTCGGTAAGTTACTTCAAACTCTTCCAATTCCAAAGCCCACTTGACGAGCCTCCTGGATGTGTCTGGCCGAGAGAGAATTTTGCGGAGGGGCTGATCGGTCAGCACTACAATGGCATGGGCCTGGAAGTACGGGCGGAGCCTTCGGGCTGAGGTGATGAGGGCAAAGGCCAACTTCTCGATGCGGGAGTATCGGCTTTCCGCGCCTTGCAACGCCTGGCTGGTGCAGTACACTGGGAACTGTATCCCGTGCTCTTCCCGGATAAGTGCCGAGCTAACCGCCGACGGTGACACCGCCAGGTACAGGAACAGTTCCTCTCCGGATGCAGGTGTCGACAGTAGAGGAGGAGAGGCCAGATATTTCTTGAGTTCCTAAAATGCCTCCTCACACTCTTCTGACCACTGAAAAGCTTTGCGGAGGATTTTGAAAAACGGCAGGCACCGATCAGTTGCTCGGGACACGAATCTATTCAGTGCGGCCACCCGTCCGGCTAGGCTTTGAACTTCTTTTGTTGATTTGGGTGACCGCATGTTGATGATAGCTTGGATTTTATCGGGGTTTGCTTCGATTCCCCGCCTGCTAACTAGATGACCGAGGAACTTGCCGAACGAAACACCAAAGGTGCATTTGGCCGGGTTCAACCTCATCTTGAACTTTCTCAAAATGCTGAAGGCCCCGGCCAGATGCTCAAGGTGGTCGGGCTCATCCCGGCTCTTGACCAGGAGATCGTCCACGTATACTTCCATGGACTTTCCGATGAGGTCTTTGAACATGAAATTGACCAGGCGCTGGTAGGTAGCCCCGGCATTCTTAAGGCCGAAGGGCATGACTCTGTAACAGTATGTGCCTTGGTCGGTGATGAACGTTGTCTTCTCTTCGTCCCCAGGGTACATGCTGATCTGATTATACCCCGAGTAAGCGTCCATGAACGAGAGGAGTGAGTGGCCTGCCGTCGAGTCGACAAGGAGATCTATCCTAGGCAATGGGTACCAGTCCTTGGGGCAGGCCCTGTTGAGGTCGGTGAAGTCTACGCACATTCTCCACTTCCCATTGCTCTTCTTGACCAGGACAACATTAACCAACCAATCGGGATAGTGGACCTCCCGGATAGAGTTCGC
This sequence comes from Hydrangea macrophylla, assembly GCA_033977485.1. NCBI lineage: Eukaryota > Viridiplantae > Streptophyta > Magnoliopsida > Cornales > Hydrangeaceae > Hydrangea > Hydrangea macrophylla. The sequence goes on from CM066996.1 coordinate 56,865,685, forward strand.
CTTTAGGAGCTTCTCGACCTCCTCACTTACTGCCGTTTGTCTCTCGGGGGCCATGCCCCTTCACTTCTGCTTCACTGGGCGGCAGTCCGGGCTGACGTTGAGACAATGGGACATTATCCGGGGATCAATCCCGGGCATGTCCTCATGACTCCAAGCAAAAATGTCCTGGTTTTGCCTCAGGAACTGGGTCAACTTTTTCTTCAAGGCAGGCTCCAGCAGTGCGCCTATGTTGACCGTGCGGCCTGGGTGTTCTGGATCCAGTACAACTTGCTCCAACTCCTCCATTGGTCCCATCACGTCCCTCTGGTCCCGGGGGTCCATTTCTTGGACGTTTAGCGTTTCGGTGATTGCCCCCCGGCGCAACGAGCTAACATAACAACTTCGACCAGTGGTCTGGTCTCCTCGCAAACATCTGGGTCCCTGGGGAGTTGGGAATTTCACGGTTAAGCTGTATGTGGAGACAACTGCTCGGGCCCTGTTGAGGGTCGGCCTTCCGAGGATGACGTTGTAGGCCGATGGGGCCTCCACTATCACAAAATTAGTCAGCACGGAAACCTACTGCGGGTAGGTCCCCATGAGAACTGGGAGCTCGATCGTACCGAGCGGTTGAGTGCTGGAGCCGTTGAATCCAACCAGGGGAGTAGCAACCAGCCGGAGCCGATCCCGGGCGATCCCGAGTTGATCGAATGCCGCTGTGAACATTATGTCGGACGAGCTGCCTGTGTCGACCAGTACCCTCTGGACCATATAGTTAGCTATAGAAAGCGTCACTACTAGCGGGTCATCATGGCGGCAGTGGAGGCCCTGCATGTCGTCGGGCGAGAACGTCAGAACGTCAGTTGGTGAGGAGCCGGTGGATTGGACCTGCCATACACCCGCTCGGGATGCTCGGGCATGCCTCTTCCATGCCGACTGAGAATCACCTCCGCCTGATGTTCCTCCAGAAATCACGTTAATGTGGCCGAGCGGTGGTAGGGGCTGACCGGGAGCTTGGGCATCCTGCCGGGGCCGTCTGTCCGCTGTGACAAACTCAGCAAGATGTCCCTGCTCGATCAGCTTCTCGATCGCTATCTTCAATTTGAAGCAATCCTCCGTTTTGTGGCCGTGATCCCTGTGGTAACAGCAAAACTTATCCAGGTTCCTCTTACCGGGCGGGGCTCTGAGTTTGGCTGATTGTGGAAGCAGCCTCTGTGCCTCTGCGGCGGCCATCACCTCATGTATAGGTCGGGAAAGGGATGTGAAAGCCGTTGGGGGCTGGCCCCTAGCATCTCTCTGATCTTGCTTCGGCTTCTTTCTCGGACCCTTCTCGGATCCCTCGCGCTTGTGCTTGGCTTTTGGGGATTCATCTCCCGTCTGGCTGGCGCGTTTCGCCTTTAAAAACTCCTCAGTATCTATATACTTTCCAACTCTTTCCGAGAGCTCCACCAGGGTTGCCGGTCGGTTGCGATGAAACGACGTGGCCACCTTGGTGTGTTAAACTCCCGAACAGAAGGCCATGAATGCGGCCGTCTCGTTGAGGTTGCGGATCAGGAGCCTCTGCTGTTTGAAACGATCCACATACTCCCTTAAAGATTCCCCCCTCTGCTGCTTGACAGCTAGCAGCTGGGTGTCTGGTTGTGATCGGTTTAGCATCCCGACAAACTGGCTGATGAAGAGTTTGCCGAGGGTTTTGAAGTTGTCAACTGTCCGGGGCTTCAAGGCATGGAACCACTGTGCGGCTGATCCCTTTAGAGTATTGGGGAAGGCCAGGCACAGCAGCTCGTCTGTCGTAGTGACCAGTGCCATCTGCGCCTTATAGGTACGGATGTGGTCCACCGGACTCCCCGTGCCGTCGTATGAGCTAAGGTGCGGGGGTTTAAATTTCCGCGGAATGGGAAATTGTGTCACCCGGGCGGTGTAGGGCGACTCCGTTTCAGTGTTCGTGAGGTCATGACCGGACTTGCGGTTCAGCCTCTCGATCTGCTGCTGCAGCTCCTCGACCTAGGCCTTGACATCATTATGCCCGATTCTCCTGTCCGTATCTGAGCGATAAGTGGGGTCAGACGACGAGGCTTCCTCCTCAAAGCGTGTTGACCTTAAGGATAGTACCCGGCTATGGGTCCGGGAAAGCCTGTGTCTAAGATCTCCCTGGCTCAGAGCGGGAGGGTCTTCGTCCGATTTCTGTGCTTTCCGTCCGGACTCTTCTCCCCTTGCAGCTCGCCGCCGGTTGATGATGATTCTGGCGTCCTCCACTCGGCGCGCTCGGGGAGGAATGTACCGAGGTCCTTTTTGCGAGCGCTTAGTAGCCTGGCTATGTTCTCCCTCTGTGCGGTGTTCTCGATCTGGTGGGGACACTGGAGCAGACCGGGCGTGTCTGCGTGTCCGAACGGGCCCTCGGCCAAGAACGCTCTTTTCAGGCTGCTTCTCTGACGAAGGGCACTTCTCGTATTGGGCCATAAGCGCTTCTATCTGTTGTTGTGTTCGGAGCTGGCCCTCCAAGAGTTGTTCCAACGCCGCCGTGACCTGTTCAGTGGTCATAGAGGCAGCCCGTTGCTCGATCTATAGGTCTTCTTGACCGGTTGAATCGGCGGTTTTCTTACCCTTCTTCGGCGGCATGTTGATCAGTCAAAGATTTTTGTTGATGAGAAAACTGTGTCGAGTTCCCACAGACGGCGCCAAACTGATGATGCCGAAAATTGGTAAGAGTAATTTGTACAGAAAGTAAAGCCACAGAAGATTTGTATGTGGTTCGGTCCCGTTAATGAGGTGACCTACGTCCACGGTTGCGTCTGTGCGCTTCTCACTAGCAGATCACCGGTGGGCCTGGTGAGCTGACAAGATGGGCAGCACTCCCAGTAATACCGGCCGGGCGTATGCGTGTAGGTGGTGAGTTCTATAATACGTGCTTGTATGCTTAGAGAATTGATTTTCGGATCCCTCTAGGGAGGATAGGTGGGCTCTTTTATAGAAGTAAGAGTCCACCCTTACATTAAGTTCATTAGATTAGGAAGCCTAATCTAATCACAATAGATTCGCACAATATTAGGAGAGTTTCCTAAGTGGTTTAGGAAACCATTGATTCTTCCCTGATAGAGTCATGGCCGTATAAGGAAACGGTGGGAAACGTGATCCAAGCCGCGCCTCCTGGGGAGTCACTACGCCTCGTACCCGAGCTGCCGAGCATCCCGGACAGTAACAGCTGGACACCTCGGGAGTGTGAGCTCTATGCTCCCAGTCCGGACTATTCGGGCTATTTGCTGACCACGTGGCGGTTGGACTTTTACAGAATATTTCTGGACGTATCAACGTGTTTTACCCAGACTGTATTTAGAACCCGGATTGGGTTAACACGTAAACCCATAACAATACCTGTGTTTGCACGAAATTCTGTGCACGCGCGCTTAACGAGACATGTCGCGTCAGTCACATCAGTTACATCCCATGAATTTTGGGAAGCAACCAACCACTCCCTTACACCAACTATGCCTCCCTTACACCTCCCCCAACCACCTTAATCACTTACACACACTAACCCACTTCAACACTATACCCTCCATACCTCCCCAACCAACCCCCTTACACCCTAAGCATTTGTATTGTGTAGTACATGTATACATCATATGTATGAATGTGCTATGAGTGTGTGTATACTATGTGTGTGTGGCGTGGTAGTGGCAGATGAGTGGGTAGGGTGGAGTGTTGTGTGCTTATGTGTAGAGTGGTGTGTGGTGTGTTGCGTGAGTGTGTGTACATGTGAAATGTGTGTAGAGTGTGGTATGATGTTGTGTGTGGTAGTGTGTTGACTTGTGTGTAGTATGTATGTGTGTGTTGTATGTTGTGTCATGTGTGGTATGTATATATATAACGTGTGTATGTGTGTGTGCTGTGCATGTGTGGCAGTGGAGTGATGATGAGGTAGTGTGGAGTGTTTGGGTGTATATAATTATATGCATGTGTGTGTATATATATAATATATATGAATATAATCCCTCTATATACATATACATAGACCTTCCCTTCTCCTCACTTAGTTGTTCAACCCAAAAACAAGAGAAAAGAAAAGAGTGAGAAAGAGAGAGAGTCAGCCGAGAGAGTCAGAGAAGGAGGAAAGGAAGCCCACTCCCGAGCCACACTGCGACCCTGACCCTACGGTGAGTTTCTAACTCACTTGGTATACTAGAATAATGCCCTTGTTATTTTCCGTTTATTATTATTCTTGGAAAATCTCGTGCTTAACATGTGGTGTCCCTAACCTACGCCCGTATTATCAGTCCATTTTTATTATCATTATCTTATTATTTTCTGGTTGATACCATGCTTAAACCAGTTGTACCACGAACCTAATGTTCGTATTATGATGTCCGTCATTAATATTATTGTTGTTAATATTATTTATTATTATTAATATCTTGTTAAGTTAGCCGTTAAATCCCGTGCTTTAACATGTGGTATCCCTAACCTAAGTCCATATTATGATTTCTGTTTTATTATCAACATTATTATTATTATTATTATTTTTATTATTATTATTATTATTATTATTATTGTCATTATTATTATAATTATTTAGTCTTCCGATTAAACTCATGTTTAATATATTGTACCAAATTAATGTCCGTGTTATATCGTCACTACTATTACTATTATTATTATTATTATTATTATTATTATTATTATTATTATTATTATTATTATTTATTCCGAATAAACCTCTTGCTTTAATATGTTGTACCCCTAACATATTGATGTCCGTATTATTTTTTCGTTAATATTATTAAATTTATTATTTATTCCGGTTTTAGCCATTTGTAATATGTTGTCCACCGAGCATATTTTTCTGTTATTATTATTATTATTTCTGTTTATTATTCTTAGTCCGGTTAACACTATGCTTTAACGTGTAGTACTATGAGCTTAGAACCCGTACTATATTCCAAGAATAGCACCTGATTAATTAACTTGTACCCCGTACATATTACATGAAACACCTCACGTAGAAGTCAGCTTCGTAACGTCAAGTCGACGTGTTCGTGTACAGAGTCGAAGTCGCGGAGACCAAGTCCATATGCATTTGGAAATAAGTGTAGTCGACCGCAGAGGTCCGAAAGTAGATATGTAGTGAGTCGGTACTGTCAAATGGAATTACAGGATCGCATGCTGGCGATGATTGCTACTATGGCCACGAAGAGGCAAACACGCTAGCAAAGTAACCATGTTGATAAGCACAAAATCGAGAAATGAATAAAAACGGTTAGCCTGTAAGGCAAGATTACTACTGCTATCGCGAGGACCAACGATAGTAAATCAACCGTTTCACAAATCGGCGACGATATTCATAAGGCAAGGTCCCGGGGACCTAGAGTATTTAGTTAGCTTGTAAAGCGAGATTACTACTGTGGCCACAGAGAAGGCAAGCAACGATAGTAAAGTAACCATGCTCGACCCACTGGGCGAGAACTCTAAGCCAATGGCATTACACTGGTAATGTAACAAAGTCAAGTGAGTCAGATGTTAAGTCGAGTGGAGTCGAATGTATCAATGATGCATAGTTCATGCACGGTCTCATTTTAATTCATTCAATAGTCATAACTATTCGTTCTGTACTTTCAGATACGTATTTTATATTAGGAGTGTTCGGTTAGGACGCTCACTTAGCTTTTATTAAAGCTAACGGCATACTACGCCTTGGACATTCCTACGTCTAGACTTTACAGGATATGACTACCCGGATAAGGACTATCAAGAAGAAGCCTATGAAGAGTAAGCCTTTGAAGGGGGAGCCTACAATGACAAAGGCTATGCCTATGCCAGTTAGAGGCACGACTTCAAGAAAGAAGACATTGTCCATTCATACTAAGTTGTAAATTGGCGTCACACGCCTTACTTCAACGATCTCACACTCTCTTTTGTCCTTACATGTAAAGATGTAAACGGCGTCCACCGCCTTAATCTCTTTTGTTATTTCATATTTTGAAACTACAAACTCTGATGTAATAGCTAGTAATCCTTTGATGTATATATTCAGTTTGCACTTCCGTTTAACTTATTCTTTTATTATCAAGTGTGTTTGTGGACAATTAGTTAATGTGACTAGTCATGGCTTATGGAACCATAAAGGAAAATTTTATTTCCTCCTAATTTCTGCTACCCCGGGGTGTGACAAGATTTTTGGTATCAGAGCACTAGGTTTAGACGTGCTCGCTGATTCTCCTACATTTTAGGTTATAAACATTAGGATATCTCTGACTAAGATGGTTTCTGCTGAGCAGATTAACATGGATATCTTGTTAAATAGATGAGATGTGTTATAGTTACTACGTACACCTAGTCGACCATACTCGAGAATACAAAAAACAAAGAATTGATAAGGATGACCGATTAAAATAAGTTTTGTGGAAACTTAGGAAGCTGGAAGAGTGGATTATGTAGCAATCATAAATGGAGAAGTAGTAACCCTGGCGGTATATCCCCAGAGCTGTACACCAAAGCCTGATTTGTATGGGTAGATACGCCGAAGTCGTAGCACCCTAGAATCAGTAGCCGTGTTAGGATGCGCCAAACCTTGGAACCCTCGATTTGAACTCATGAATTAGAACTAATGTTAGGCCAAGTAATTCAAGTTAGTACGTATTGGCGAACCAAATATAGATTCTCTAGCACCCTTAGACAAATCCACTAGAAGCAGTAATGCCAGCAAAGACCCATAGTAGATGATAAGAAAGGTCTAGCTAAGGATTAGAGACAAACTTTACAGTTGCAATGGTAGACGAGTACCATAGTGAGCAATCATATCCCTTCTACTCATTCAACTCCCCGTGAGTAATTTTATGCCTTCTCTTCTAATGGCCATTTCTTCTGAAGAATGTATCTATGTATTTTGTAAAGTGGCCCCGACTACCGTCAATAATTATTGTGGTATACTCCTTGGTGAGTAATTCATGTTCCGTGAATTTTGGAAATTCCTCTAGTCATCAATTCTTGAGTACGTACCTTAACTATCCGATTATTGATAAATCCCTTTGTGAATGAGTTTGATTGCTAGTACTATAAAGTCATTATTTTTTACTTATTATTCTTTGAACTAATTCTTGCAAGTTCATTATCTGTGAAACAATCATAAATGAGTTCTCTATCTTTGTTCATGCTATGAACTCAAAAACGTTGTACTCTCTTTACATCTTGACCTCTTATTGATTTATCTTATTTGCTACCTTATTCTTTATCAGTAAGGTTTCATTTGGACTATTGTACTTATGAAATACCTAGTTCCTATTTTATACGTTGAAGGCCCTATGCTATCAGTTTCTTTCATCACTTGCTAATCTTGAGATGCTATGATTACTTCCAGAGTAATCAGTCAATCAATCATTATTAGATTTACATTCTATTCTTGAATGGATCACATCCTTTTTACTATTGTACTTTTATTTGTGGGAATTCATATGTCTTCTTGAATTCAACTTCATTTTGGATAAATCCGTTCAAACCGTTTCAATCATCGTATTCTAGTTACTATGATTACGTTGTAAACTATCGTGTGAAATGTAATAGGTTGTGATTGCTTTGCATAAAACGTGTTAGAAACCTTATAGATACGAACTCTTATCTAAGAATGCAAGAATCTCCTCAACCTCTACAATGACTCAATCGTCTTAAGCAACCGAGAACTAGTCACGAAGACTCAACAACATTATACCTAAGAAGGTCAATCCCACTGATGTATTTGGAAGACTAATACAAGACTCATGGAAGACCGGTGATAGTACCAGCGTAGGTAACTATAGAAATGAGCTATTTAGGCAACTCCATAACACCTATTCAGAATCACTCTTGAAATCAGTCAAGCCGCAACCAGCTGCACTGCCAAGGCCAAAGCTACCGTAAGGACAACTCAGAACAACGAACAATGATCGCGGTGTCTGTTCCAACTACGGAAACCCTAGACACCTGGCCAAGGATTGTTAAGTCCCCAGGACCCCAAACCAATCAAATGTTATCAATTACAACTATCGCAAGAGAGGCCATTTTAACAAGGTCTGCAAAGCATCTTGAGATGAATATTACATAGTACATATTGAAGGACAGCCCAGACAAGCCCAACTCAATACCATCATCCCCAATAAAGCTGGATTCGGCCAAGAGGAGCAATGGAAAGTAGAAGAACGCATGAAGAACAAGAAGAAGACCGACACAATCACATCGGTTCGACGCAAAACACGCCAACATTGTTTCAATTGCAGAAAGCGCGGACATCACTTTGACGAATGCCCAACACTGAGAAGAAATGAAAGACAAGAAGCACAATGCTACCACTATGGCAAGATGGGCCATACCTACAAGGATTGCGAGACATTGAGGAACATCAATCAAGTTCCACTAGAACTTGGAAGGAAAAGGGAAGGATAACCATCACAAATGCCTAGAGGACGAGATTGTGTCAGACGACAGATTCAACATATGACAAGATGAAGAACCATAGATTCGGAGAAGGCTTTCCCTTATGACTTAGACTTAGAAGACTTTTTGTACTAGATGTCTCAAGATCTAGTTTATCTTATATGTTTTACCGGATTAGTAGTTCCGTTTCTTTTATGTTTTATGTATGTTAGTAGAAGTTCATACAATTTAGGAAATTAACTATGTAATATTTTGACTTGTCAATGAAACTACTTTTGCGTATTATTATAATGATTATTGTCATGATATATGATATATATTATAGAAGATGTATGACCCATAGATAGATAGTACCTATATGTACACAACGAGCATCACATTCCACCTTTAGACCGACGGTCAAACCAGAAACACTAACCTAAGGATACCTTACAAGATTATGACATCAACTTATCATCAACAATAACGGAAGCACGTGGAAGAGTTTACACCATCAACTATGAAAACTCGTGGCATAGCAAAAATAAAAACACGAGGAAATCCACTTATCGCTGATCAATGTTCGCTAACTACGACAAAGTCAAGTATAGTCATGATGTCATTCGAGGCCTTATACGGAAGGCTATATCAATCGTCATCACGTCAAACAGATCAGAAATGAAGAGAGAATGCAAGCAACCCAGAGTTGACACAAAAACTATACAAATCAAAAGATGAAGATAAAGTAATATTGGATGTATCGACCACTAGAGGTAACGTGTGTTGGACCAAAGGATGGAAGTTATCACCACAACGCCTTAGACTTCCTACGATCAAATCACCCATCAACTCGCGTTACCACCAACGATTCTAGAAGATCATGACACTTTTTGAGTGGATACACTAATCCACAATGTTCTTCATGCCAACACGCTGAGAGATATGTTCACGACCCCTACGAGTTATGGATGACAATAACACACGAGTCAGTTAGAACTTCGTTAACAAGAACAATGCGAACCCGACAAACAACGACAACAAAAATGTCAACAAGACCATCATATGAAATGAGAGGCCAACGAGAATTCTCAACATCATGTTAAGAAGGCTAAAAGATAGAGAGATCACTCTAATAAAAATCCAGTGGAGACTCCACAACAAGGACGGAGCGTCGTTGAAGATGAGAGTAAACAATGACACACCGCCACGATTAGGGCAAGCCTAGAGCACTTGACCGATAGATTATCTTAGAGTTCATCATATGCGATTAGAACCTTTTACTTAAGAACTACCGGCTTCAGATTTCGGGGACGAAATCTTTGATAGTATGTGGATATTGTAATACCTGTAAATTTCTTTTTATTTCATTAATGTAATTTCTAATTTTTGTACTGTATTTATAAACTGTAGTTTCTAATTTTGGTGTCATTGACTTTATCATAGTTATAGTTTATACTCCCTCCGTCCCATAATAAGTGTCCACTTCCATTTTGCACATTGTTTAAGAAAGTTGTATTATAATAGTTTTTTTGGTTCATTAAATGGTCACTTTCCATTTTTACCCTTAGATGTGATGGTTGTTTGACTTTTTGGTTGTTTTGATACCACAAATAAATGCTACTTTGTCTTTATTATAAGGGTAGTTTTGGAAAGTAAATAAAAGTTATATGCCAATTTAGGAAGTGGACACTTATTGTGGGACATCCAAAAAAGGAAATGTGGACACTTATTATGGGACGGAGGGAGTATTATATTGTTAATATCAATGTGTGTTACCCAGACTGTATTTAGAACCCGAACTGGGTTAACACGCAAACCCATAACAACACCTGTGTTTGCACGAAATTCCATGCACGCACGCTTAATGAGACATGTCGCGTCAGTCACATCAGTTATATCCCATGAATTTTGGGAAGTAACCAACCACTCCCTTACACCAACCATGTCTCCCTTACACCTCCCCCAACCAACATAACCACTTACACACACTAACCTACTTTAACACTCTACCCTCTATACCTCCCCAACCAACCCCCTTACACCCTAATCATATATAGCGTGTAGTACATGTATATATCATATGTGTGAATGTGCTGTGAGTGTGTGTGTGTGTGTGGTGTGGTGTGGTAGTGGCAGTGGAGTGTTGTGTGCTTGTGTGTAGAGTGGTGTGTTGCGTGAGTGTGTGTACATGTGCAATGTGTGTAGTGTGTGGTATGATGTGTGTGTCGTATGTTGTGTCATGTGTGGTATGTATATGTATATATATAACGTGTGTATGTGTGTGTGTTGTGCATGTGTGGTAGTGGAGTGATGGTGAGGTAGTGTGGAGTGTTTGGGTGTATATAATTATATGCATGTGTGAGTATATATAATATATATATATATGAATATAATCCCTCTATATTTATATGTACATAGACCTCCCCCTCTCCTCACTTAGCTGTTCAACCCAAAAACAAGAGAAAAGAAAAGAGTGAGAAAGAGAGAGAGAGAGAGAGAGAGAGAGAGAGAGAGAGAGTCAGCCGAGAGAGTTAGAGAAGGAGGAAAGGAAGCCCACCCCCGAGCCACTCTGCAACCCTGACCCTACAGTGAGTTCCTAACTCGCTTGGTATACTAGAATAATGCCCGTATTATTTTTCATTTATTATTATTCTTGGAAAATCTTGTGCTTAACATGTGGTGTCCCTAACCTAGGCCCGTATTATTAGTCCGTTTTTTTATCAGTATCATGCTCTTATTTTCTGGTTGATACCATGCTTAAACCAGTTGCACCACGAATCTAATGTCCGTATTATGATGTCCGTCATTAGTATTATTGTTATTATTGTTATTATTTATTATTACTAATATCTTATTAAGTTAGCCGTTAAATCCCGTGCTTTCACATGTGGTATCCCTAGCCTAAGTCCATATTATGATTTCTGTTTTATTATTATTACTATTATTATTATTATTGTTATTATTATTATTATTATTGTTGTTGTTGTTGTTGTTGTTATTATAATTATTTAGTCTTTCGATTAAACTCATGTTTAAGTATTGTACCAAATTAATGTCCGTGTTTTATCGTCACTACTATTACTATTATTATTATTATTATTATTATTATTATTATTATTATTATTATTATTATTATTTATTTCGAATAAACCTCTTGCTTTAATTTGTTGTACCCCGAACATATTGATGTCCGTATTATTATTCCGTTACTGTTATTAATATTATCATTTATTCTGATTTTAGCCTTTTGTAATATGTTGTCCCCCGAGCATATTATTCTGTTATTATTATTATTATTATTATTATTATTATTATTATTATTGTTATTTCTATTAATTATTATTAGTCTAGTTAACACCATGCTTTAACGTGTAGTGCTACGAGCTTAGAGCCTGTACTGTATTTCAATAATAGCACTTGTTTATTTAATTGTACCCCGTACATATTACATGAAACACCTCACGTAGAAGTCGGTGTCGTAACGGCAAGTCGACATGTTCATGTACAGAGTCAAACGGTCGTGGAGATCAAGTCCATATGCATTTGGAAATCAGTGTAGTCGACCGGGGAGGTCCGGAAGTAGATATGTAGTGAGTTGGTACTATTAAATGGAATTACAAGATCGCATGTTGGCGATGATTGCTACTATGGCCACGGAGGGACAAAAACGATAGCAAAGTAACCATGTTGATAAGCACAAATTGAGAAATAAATAAAAATGGTTAGGCTATAAGGCGAGATTACTACTGCGGTCGCGACGACCAACGATAGTAAAGTAACCGTTTCGCAAATTGGCGACGATATTTATAACGCAAGGTCCCGGGAATCTAGAGTATTTGGTTAGCTTGTAAAGCGAGATTACTACTGTGGCCATAGAGAAGGTAAACAACGATAGTAAAGTAACCATAGCTCGACCCACTGGGCGAGAACTCTAAGCCAACGGCGTTACACTGGTAATATAATAAAGTCAAGTGAGTCGGATGTTAAGTCGAGTGGAGTCGAATATATCGATGATGCATAGTTCATGCACGGTCTCATTATAATTCATTCAACAGTCATAACTATTCGCTCTGTACTTTTTGATGCGTATTTTATATTAGGAGTGTTCGGTTAGGACGCTCACTTAGCTTTTATTAAAGCTAACGGCATAGTACGCCCTAGACATTCCCACGTCTAGACTTTATAGGATATGACTACCCGGATAAGGACTATCAAGAAGAAGCCTATGAAGAGTAAGCCTTTGAAGGGGAAGCCTACAATGACGAAGGCTACGGCTTTGCCAGTTAGAGGCATGGCTTCAAGCAAGAAGACTTAGTTGTCCTTTATAGATTTTTGTCCATTCATACTAAGTTGTAAATTGGCGTCACATGCCTTACTTCAACGATCTCACACTCTCTTTTGCCCTTATATGTGAAGATGTAAACGGCATCCAACGCCTTAATCTCTTTTGTTGTTTCATCTTTTGAAACTACAAACTCTGATATAATAGCTAGTAATCCTTTGATGTATATGTTCAGTTTACACTTCTGTTTAACTTATTCTTTTATTATCTAGTGTGTTTGTGGACAATCAGTTAATGTGACTAGTCATGGCTTACGGAACCAGAAAGGAAAATTTTATTTCCTCCTAATTTCTGCTACCTCGGGGCATGACACATGAAATTGCATTGGCCGCTGTCATTTGCATGAGCACGTACAATACGATACGATAGGCGCATTCATCCATATGACTACTTGTGTTTGTGTGTTTGGCCCTCGCCTGAACTACATCATGGCCTGATTTCTGAATGGATACCTAGGCAGTTCACTGTTGAGCACGACCAACATGAACCATTTGTGTGACTGTCTTTTTGCAACACATTTTGTTTTTACCTAAATTCGTCAGTTTGGTCAAAGGGTTGTCTTCACACACACTTCGACATTCTCTTGTGACACGCATTGCTCCACAAGCTCTGTTGAAGAGGGAAAAACTGTAGACACCCCGATTTTGACCAAACATTGAATTAAGGGGAGTATTACCTCCAAGTCCGATGATGACAATGTTTGACTAATTTAGGGCTCCCAAAGGTGATTTTATCTCTTCAAAAGGCCCTTCAATTTCAAAGAATATGAAAGAAAGTAAAGGAAAAGAAAGAACATGAGAAGGATGAGAAAACGGCACACAAAGAGGTCCGTGGCAGTCACGCGATGCTGGAGCGGCACTCACAGACTGCCGCACTGGTAGTCAGTGAGAACTGCAACAACAATCACTGAATGCCGTGGAAATCTTTAAATGCTGCGAAAATAAAAAGACGACAGTCCGCGGAGTTGTCCGCGGCATTCATTGAGTGCCGCATCGGCATTCAGTGAATGACGCACCGGCTATTGGTGAGTGCCGTTTCGGCACTTACTGTGTGCCGCGAACAACTCCACCAACTGCTGCGTTTTTTGAACAGTCTGCTTTGATATAGTACGCCTTGTACATTCAAAAATACATCCGGGATTAGGGTTTTACCCCTAAAATTAAAAAAATAACCCTTTAAAATTTGCCTATATAAAGAGGGAGTGAATATCCCATTACAAAGGATCTCAAAAATTTTAGACTTGAATCTAGAATCTTGAATCTCTTAATATTCTTTCAAGCAATTAGGGGAACCATATGAAAAATTAAGAAAGCTAGGAAGTTGCAAGAGTTGGAAGAAGAGCTTGAACAACCTTTGAAAGACCTAAAATCACAAAGAAGTTAAGGATAATTGTAGGTAAATTCTAGATTAATTTGTCTTTAATTTAAGTTCAATCACAATATATAGAATTCCTTAGGTTCTTTTACACATTTTCAAAAACTCTCTTCCCACCTCATTTCATCACATACCACTAATGTTGTGATTGAACTTTCATTTTGTTGATTTGGATCAAAGTAACCTAAGCTTTAAGATTAAATAAATCATAAAGTAAAAGTTAACTTGGATATTATGTGAACCTTGATTCCCTTTTTCTTTTGATTATTCTCATCTCTTGGGATTTATGAGATGCTCAATATCTCATTTGATTCCTTTGAGTTGGTTCTTTTAGATTCTCTATGAACTTGTGATTCGAATGAGAATACTCATATCCATATGTAATTAGTAGGTCCAAGTTCTGGTTTATGACTTAGGTCTTCTAATTTAGGGTCTTATGGAATCCTTCATATGTTCCATTGAGACTCATATAGATTAGTCTCCCCTTTTTATCTCGAACAACCATCAATGGGAAGGAGAAGCAGTCTTAGGATGAGTCGACCTCTAGGGTTTGACATGATAAGTTTAACCAAAATGAAACTCAACAAAGGTGCAGTGAGTGTATAAACCGCTTTTGATCAAGGATTTTTAATTAAATAATGGATCGTTGGAATTGAATGAGACCAATTGGAGAGTTTTAATAACACAAAGATTTACCACTGTAATTTTTGTTCTGGCGAGATTTCATGCTGAAGACAGTTTGGTCATGATTTTTGTGAGACAACCATAATCTGTCCAGAATTTCATAACAGTAGCACCTTCTTGAAATAAATAAATTAGAGCCTTAACCAAACACTCTTGACTTCAAATAATTTTTCTTATGAAGTCTAATGTGTTAATGAGACTCCCTAAGAAGATTAGAGTCATTCGGATTTATTTACTATTTTTAAAAAATCAAACAAAGTCTCTGGACAGAGAGTTGTAAATTTCTCAGTAATGTCTAGTTTTTGTCCAATTCCCAGAGATTGAGCCATTGATCTTTGATTTTTTCTTTTGGGGTTAGAAACTAGACTCACAGAGGCATCTTGTATTCAAAAATCATTGAAATAAAACCACGAGATCTATGCCTTTCCTATTTTCCAAAATCTGGTCTGCTCTTTGTAATTTTCAGAATTCTGTGACATAATTGGCAAGCTTTGCAAATAATGGCCCAAATGACTTTTCCAAGACCTAAGGGTTAAACCATGTCTTAATAGTGATTAGTTGAACTTAAATCCAGGAGCAAAATGATCCAAATTAATGAACAAGTCATAGCTCATTCATGGTTACATCCATGCATCTATCCATATATGTTTATGTTTATGGTTAGGTAGCTTAAGGTTGCATTTAAATTGAACCTAGTTTCACATAATCATGGGTTCCTTATGACTATGTTGGGATCATACCATCTCTATATGGACATTGCATTGGCTCCTAGTTGAGACTTGCATATCTATGGAGGTGTTGTATTTCCAACTACTTATAAGGAATTCATAGTTATGCCAACTCTTTCTATGCTTAGTAGATTTAAGTTAGAAAATTGAGTAAGCTATTTAGGATTCTATAGTATATTTTGTGCAAAGTATGTGGACTAACCCTTATTTTGTAGTGCTATCAAGGTACAATTTCTCAACTTTCTCTCTAATTTATTTTTCTTGTTGATTTTATTGATTTTTCGACTCCATGTGCGACACCTTAGACTAGTTCTTGCTTTATTTGTATAAATGAATTAAAGACCTTTTATTAGGTTTTATTTTTATTTGTATGCAATGCACATTTATTATTTCCAGCTGAATCCCGGGTAAGTTCCTTAGTTCCCTATTTGCACATCATCTTGCCTGCTACTTGAATTATATGGTTTTTGAATGATATTTTATCATTAGCAATCTTACACCCCCTTTAGACATACTTTTGTAATGTATGTATATATATGTATTAGTTGAGGGCATACTTAGATTTTTAAATTCGATTAAAAGGATGTTGAGTAGAGGCCTATCGCGAGATAGGATGAGAGGGGGTGCTTTAGTTTGCCAGGCTCCTTCCCCTCTCATTCCATAATTTTCGGACCTAGAATTTCTGGTTTCTAAAATGATCAGTTTACTTTCAAAATGGTTTCTTAATTTTTTTCTTTTAAAAGTTAAGTGACAACTCGTATTTGAATTTAAAAACAAATTTGAAAAGATGTGGGTATGAGAAATGAGATATCCACAAGGGTTGGCAGCCAAATGTGCCTCCTCGATCAGATTCCTATTCCTTCTTGGTCTCCAGCCATTCTATACATATCATAACGATAAGAGAGTTAGAATTACGAATAATTACAATAATATAAATCAGTTTAGGCAACAACATCAAAAATAGCATTTCCATATATATAACTTCTCGTCAAGTTGATACAAAAATATGATCAGTCCAATGCCTACCCTATTTGTATGGGTTAGGACGTACATCGCCCATCGTCCATGCATGAGTTTATGCCAAAAATGGAGTCATTGCCCTATACTCAGATGCATGTAATTACAGTTTGCAAAAAGAGATAGGGTTATGAGTCAATATTGCTAATATGTACAAAATCATGTCTAGATCATCAATCGCCTCCATAAGTGGTCATCAGCAAGTCCAGAGAGTCAACGAGACAAAACTGCTGGACCTGGAATGGCTCAACCACAAAGAAGCTACTGCTCTGAGAGGCTGGTGATGGAGCATGCTCCGAAACATCTATCTCGACCAACATCTCCTCGGGCAGACCGGCATAAGTGCATATTCCTCCGCAAGGTCGGCAGCAAAGTCATCCAAACGCATACCCTCCTCCTCCTCATTATCATCATCCATAACAAAAGGGGCCAACTTGGCGACTCCGCCATCGATACCCTCAGCAATGGGAATTACCAGATCCTCCGCTGGAACAACCGTTGGGGGTATATCTAGGTGTGCAAGGTGAGCATGCACAATGTGAATCTCTAAAGGAATATAGAAGGCATCACTGTTAACCAACTGCACCATCTCTAATAAAACCAATCGCTGAGCCTCTGCAAAATATAGAAGCTCAAGACGAACTCGAGACAAATCAACCAATCCCACTACATGGACCTGGTGCCACATATCCAACTCTACTGTCGCTGCTGCCTGCTGCTCTATCGCTGTGTGGTATAACCCAACAAATGTTGGAACTACTGCCCCTGGTGTAACCCAGTGTCCTCCGTACATGTTTGGTACAAATAATGGCAAAATTGGATCCATACCTGACAAAAAGGCACTAACTTATATCAGGTCTAATCTTAAAAGAGATAATCTTAAGCGTTTGGGCTGCAAGTTTGTCCTACTGTTGTATCATCGGGTGTGCAAAGCTTAAGCTGGCAGAATGTGGAATCGGGTCTGTACTTGTAAACCTAACCTGGCTAAACTGTTCTGATAATAACCTGGCTTTGATACCACTAAATCCTGTCACGCCCTAATGTAGCATAGATAGGGAAAGTATTTAATTTTCTTTATGGACCAATAGGTCGCAACAGTTTGAAAAATCAATTCTGTCCCAAACGTCAAACAATATAATAATATAAATCAGAGTAAGTGCAATCAAGACTTAAAAAATTTTTCAAACATAATAATTATTACAGCACGTAGGAATCTTAAGGCACAACCTGCTTTGCAACAATATTAATATCTATTACATCAATCTTTATTACAAGTTAAGTTTAGAAAAATAAGCAGTAATATCCAATTTCTCTTTACAGGTAGTTGTTCTCAATTAGCATAGTCGTATTGTTCATCTTGATCATAACCTGAAAAACCTAAACACGATTGTCCAATGCCATCAGCTTTAAGAAGCTGGTGAGTATTAAAAACATATGCTTGTAATGAAAAACATACTTTCTTACCATTTTCAATTCACAGGTTCATTAATCAACATGTTAGAAATACATGAATGAATTCGTATTTAAACCAATCAAAAGGACAACATAAAAATATTCAATTAATATAATATGTGACCGTGCATGAAACAATGCAGCCCACTCATCTCACTGACTCTTTTACCTCGACTACAAACCCAACACAAACGGTTCCCTTGAACTACCGGCCCACGGCCGTTAGGTTTCGAATGTCTATCGATATGCCTACCATATCCGAATCCGCCTGGGGGTACCTAGACATTCAAGGTCATAATAACCTAATCAGTCTACTGTATCCGAGTCGGTCTAGACACGATTGGACTGGCCTACCGTATCTGAATCGACCGGGGCTCAGTCCCTCTTAATTAACCTGCCATATCCGAATCCATCTGGGATAATTAAGGCTATAACACATCGCTGATTGGCCTGCCGTATTCGAATCGACCTGGGCTCAATCCTTCCCAATTAACCTACCGTATTCGAATCGACCTGGGATAACTGGGGTTGCAACTCACATAACACATTTTCTTGACTCATCTCAACTCACCAACACATACCATGCATGTCAACTCGACCCTAACATGTATGTCAGATGATTTATGCGGGCAATACATAATTACTAGAAAGTGACAATAAACGAGCGTACGCAAATTCAAGTCTTTTTAACTTAATCTTTTAAAACGGCATTCTGAAATAACCAATTTCCCAAACAGTGCTTTAAAAATCTTTAAAACTTCTTCCAAATAGTTTCTTATATGAAAATAGACAAAAACCATAAAACTACCTAGTCGCTCCCGTGAGAAGTCGCTCGCGCGGGCTGCGCGCGCGATACGCCAATTTTTCAATTTTCTTTTAAATTTCCAGAATTGTTAGAAGTACACAGGTCGCTCACGCGGGTCGCTCGAGCGATATGTCGCTCGTGCGATATGGCCATATTTGAATTTCCTTAAAAGTTTTTAGGATAATAAAAAATACATAAATCGCATGAGCGGGTCTCTCCCGCAAGTTGTCGCTCGCGCTATTGCGCGCGCGAATTATTGCAGAGACTTCATCTTCTTCATTTTTCTCCCCTGTTTCAGTTTTTAGACTGATTTTTGAGCCATTTTGATTCCCAGATGCAAACATGACTTATAGTATATGATTCTCTTCATTTTTCCGCAAGGATTATGAATATACGATCAGATTAACGCGAATCGAACCGTAGCTCTTGGATTTTACAAAAAACCGAGAGGTGACAAAACTTCAATCTTAATATACTTTCTTATATGAATGAATTAAGCTCTCCAACTTAAACATGACATCTACGAATTGTAATCTTTCATTATTATCTATCAAAATGGATTTTGGTTAAGTTTCGTAAAATCACATTTTCAAGTTATGAACTCCATGAATGAATTCATCAATGGCAACTCAAAATTTCAATCATATAAACAGTAAACAAAACACATATTACATTCAAAGTGAGTTTAAAATACTCACTGTGATTGTGGGTTGGAGAATTTGTTGAGAAAGAAATTAAAATAAGCAAACCCAATGAAGCTTGACTATGGAGATTGTGAAGATTTCCTTCTCTAAAATATTTTCTGCAAAGCTCTCTGTGCATCACTTTCTCTTACTCTCTGTGATTTGTTTTTCAAAATACTAATATAATCCTTTATACATACAATTAGCAGCACATATATACATACGTATAAGTTATAGAATGCAGATTGTAGAGCTTGCTAAGCTAGGGGTCAACTAGGGATTAATAGGGGTCACATTAGAGATATTTGGCAAATTAGCTTATGGCCACAAATTAATACACACACTAGTTGCATTCCCAAACGGGGCGTAGCATAATCATTGGGTAAATTTAAATGTGTGAAAAGCAAATGTCAAATTGGATTTGACGGATAATCTCACAATCTATAGGAGTTCAATGTGGTGCAGACAGTTTTCGTTAAACATTGGTATTTTCGCGGCGTAGTGATTACCATTAAAATACATAAAATTTAGATTAGCGTAGGGAATAATTTCCCGGTTGTATAAAAATACAGTTTTAATTGAAAGTAAATATTTTCACGTTCTTGAAAATACAGTTTCCAAAACCATCACAGGTATTTCTCAATTTATAAAAATTACGATTTGACCCCAAATAAGAATTTCTATTAAATAAAACAAGTAGTAGGAATAAAATTTGGAATTACATTAAGAAATTAATGAAAAAAAAAACAGGTTGCTACACTATTGCCAATGATCGATGATTTGTTTGACCAGTTGCACAGAGCCCAAGTATACTCGAAAAGTGACTCGAGGTCATGATCATCAGTTGAAAGTCAAAGAAAAAAACGTGGAAAAGACAGCTTTCAGAACTCGGTATGGTCATTATGAATTTTTGGTCATGCCTTTTGCGGTTACTAGTGCACCGGCGACATTCATGGATCTAATAAATAGGGTGTTCAAGGAATATTTGGATGAATTTGTGATTATCTTTATTGATGATATTTTAATATATTCCAAGAGTGTTGAAAATCACGAGAAGCATTTGCGACTAGTTTTGCAACGACTACGAGAAAAGATTTTATTTGGGAAGTTCAAGAAATGTGATTTTTGGTTGACAAGTAATGCTTTTCTCGAGGAAGTTCAAGAAATTATATACACCTTCAGCAGTGATGGAGGGACAATTTTGGCATTTAGACTAATAAGTTACTGACATCAGCACAAATCTGTTAGACTCACTAACGTCAGTTTAACGGAGGGGATGTGTGTGATACATATAGTATATGTGAAGGTGGTAGGTGTGATATGTCAAACATAAAGGGTGATGTGTGTGATCGTGGCAAACCTTAGGGGGTCTAGGTGATATTTACTCAAAAATAAATTGGCCTAAAATCGAGAATTCGTAATTTTATGTGTAGAATGTATTACTATAGTAAAAGTTCTGCAAAGAAGAAAATCATGGACTTTTGATACATCCATAATTTTGCTACATTTTGAGTGAATGAGTAACCGGTTTTTATTCAATGTAAATTAGAGGTGAATACATGCTTTACATTTTGAAATATAATTAAGCATGTGTTATGATTTAAAAATATTTATATGCATATAAAACTGTTTGACTCATGTTTATATCTCTCATTATTATTTTTAAGTGCTTTTGATAATGTCAAATCAACTTTTAGACTTGAGCTATTATTTTCTTAATCATCCTCAATTTTTAGAGATTTAACAATTGAATTTTAGCTCATTGTTTGTTTTAACGTCAAGAGCATTCTAAGTTTTTAACAATATTCCTATTTCATTTTTCCTTGTCCCAACCAAATACTGAATTCTAAATAGGATTCTACAGGTGAACCAAACACTTTGCAAGGATTTAGATTGTAATTACTAGTATAATAACTCTTAGTAATTAGAATCTACCTAAAATAATCCATGAACCAAACGGGCCGTAAAGATAATCAATAGGTACAATGGGGATTAGAGCCTATGCTCTTATCTCCTTGGGGCTCATCGTGTATTCCATTCTATGATGTACAAAAATTATGTCCACGGTTGAAAAGTCAATAATGCATATTTTTCAATACTTCTTTCAATTTTACCCTCACTACTTAGGCTTAGTTTGGCCTCCATGTGGCTTTTTAAAAGGAGCTTATGAAATTTATTACTAAGTTCTTTGATAATTTTATACAAGTGGCACACTACTCTTCAAAAAGACATCATGAAACCCAAAAGCCACCGTGGGCTTTTAAAAGCTCCATTTTAGAGCTTTTAAAAGCTCCTTCCAAAAAAGCCCTAAGTTCAATTTTTGCAAAACTCATAAACTAGTTACCAAATGAATTAACATTAAATTGTGCTTTAAAAAAGGAGAAGCACCACGTGGAGGCCAAACTAAGCCTTAAGGTGACAAGTCTCTCATAAGGAGCAAGTTTAGAAAGAAATACGTTATTATCTTTTTTTAGTAATGATAATATACCCTCAATAAGTTGAATTGCCTAAGATAGAATTTAAACATGAGACAGATGGAGTACCATTCTTTAGAGGTGGCAAAGCCAAAAAAACTAATTGCATATTGACGCTCATAATAACCACATAAAAAGTGAAACGAGGACCAACGCATTGCTTGCCTTGCACGCAGCAGCAAGACCAGTATAGATATATAAGTTTCTTATTTGTACCAATAATACTTGAAGTAGCAGAACAACAAATACTACTACTACTCTCTCTCTCTCTCTCTCTCTCGATCTCTCTCTCTCATGCAGCAGCGGGATCAGCAGCAACTTGCTTAGCTTCAAGTGTTTTCTCATAGTCCTCAATGGATTTGAAGAGCTCTGAGAAGTTGCCCTTTCCAAACCCTCCACATCCACCCTTCTGGTACACCTTTCCTTCCTCATCCTTCAGCATGCACCCTACTCTCTGAATTATCTCTATAAATATGGTTGGCCTGCCATTACAAAATAAAATATATACATACATATACATATAAAAAAAAAAAAAGATGAGAAAACAAGAAGAGTAAAGCAATTAATCAGACCGTAGAAACATGCTTGCCTATATGATGGAGTAAAACTGCTAGGATCGACAGTTTCTCTTGTAGAATCCCTTCATAATATATGGTTTTAGCCTTTAGGGACACTTATTATATACACCCCCTGTATATAGGGTTGCACCGTGCCTCTTTGTGCTTGTTTGGTTCGCCGATTCTGAGAGAGAGATTAAAAGAAAACTATATCCCTCTTCTTTTTGCTAAGGCTATTTCCTTTTTGTTTTACCCTAGTGCTTCCTCCATGTCTAAATGACATTGGAAATTAAAAGGTTAAAAAAAGAAAAAAAAAACACTTAATAGTACTGTGCATGTAATTTACCAATCAAAAGCATGTAACTGTTTCAGATAGAACAGTAACATATATTTGAAGACAGATATCTCATTAATATGCAATGACATAGTTATCAACAAGGGCGGAACCTTTGGTATAGCCCATGCCATTTTTTAGAAATAAAAAATTCTCTATGGTGAAAAAAAAAATTTATATGGGAAAAGTATATTTAGCCCCTCCCATATTTTGGAGAAAAAATAATAATTATGTATTGTATATTGGCCCAATTGTATATCAAGCAACCTTACAAATTTGTCCCATCACCTTTTCTTAGCACTTGCTAATTTAGTTTAACCCAATATGTTTTGACTATCGCCTATCGGTCAAACTGACAGATTCTCAGAAGCGATCACCCTTATTATTGTACAAAAAAAAAAGAGGAAAAAAAAAAAAAGATATATAGAAAATTCAACTCAAAATATGAATAAATAGACCAAAACAAATTCGTCGGTGGCACTGCCTCGAACCCCCGCATAGATCTGATACACAATATGCATGTCCATCCTAGCCCAACCTAGCTCCGCCCTTGGTTATCAACTTGGCAATGAGAGTCCGTTTTGCCCAAAAATGGTATATTATGTTCCTTACTGATCAAAAGAACATGGCAATCCTATCCCATTGGGGATTGACCCTGCATTAATATGGCCATTATTTCTCCTATGAACGTTGTGAATTCCACTTCTCCAAAAGTTTTTTAAAGAGCACCTAATTACGATTATGCTTTGATTTTTTCCTCGAAGATGGAGCATGCCATCCATGGATGCTCTCCATAGTAGAAAGAGAATTGGAGGATAAAAGAAAATGGCTTTTAATGTCCAATTACAAGAGAAATAGGAGCAGCTCCTCTCCTCCAAACTTCTTGGCAACATAAATGCAAAATTGCAAATAAAGAAGTCATAACCCAAGTCCTCAAAACAAAAAAGGACCAATATCATGACCTTTGTCCACAGTGAACCCTAGTTCTGCTCCAAACAATTGAACTAAATCATAGCCAAGTAGCATACTTCATAGCAACATTTTGGTCCAACTCAATGCCCTAACCATTACCATAAACAAAGAAAAGGGCGATATTTGTGAACACCTTTGCAATGAGAGTAATACTTTACAACCCCTTTCCATGACAAACATTTCACCCATTGAACCATTAGTTCCTTAACGTCAATTGTGCTATCAACAATAACACCTAAAGAAGTCCAATACACTAGATAAGTACACCACCCGCACCTCAACCAAGAGAGATTCCCCAACATTCTCAATATATATTAAACAATCCTCAATACTACCCACCAAAACTGAGCCCTAGCTCCCATCCATTTTCAAAACCAAAATTAACTCAAAATTTCAGAATAATCTATCCCTAGTTTCCCAACATTTTCTCCAGTACAAGCATGTAGTAAATTCGTAGATTAACCATTCATCTACAAGCATGATATGAATAGATTTAGTCCACTATAAGGATTGCGGAGCAGTTTTTTTTTTTTATATATCAAACGGACCTTATTATAAAACCACAATGATAAACCGTAACAATGTAGACTTTTTGTTCCATATTCATTAAACTAATATTATCTTCTTTTCTTCAGCGAAGCATGACGTATCTAGCCCTCTTTGAACACTTAATTAATCCTCCTAGACACATGCAATCCTCCTGCCCCACATGCACAGGGAACTTATACAGATAAAAATTCGAGGGGATTGTCCCAATTGAAATGACAATAGCATTGACAGCATTACACACTAGAAACTGAGTCGCCGGAAGAGTAGAAGCAGAACTAAACCTGAGACCTAAAACTGACACATACTTGACAACCATACAACTCAACTCAGCTCAACTCTTTTAAGCCTTTCTCCCAAATTATTCCATGTACGCTATCCCTGGACTCTTTTTCTCCATTGTGCTAAGTCAGAGACCATATCTGCATTCAACCTACAAATTATCAAGTAATTTCTTTATTATGCCTACCCGTGTCAAGTTCGGTATTCCCCCCTACTCCTAGTATTACCATTAACGAGCGCCGCCCTTATAATGCCAAAAACCTGACCCAATAACTTGAAGAAAGAGTCCAATAACATGGACCAAAACGATTAATAAGCCCAAGTTACAAGCAGCAAGCTTGTGGTGTTATTATAATATACCATACCACCACATTTTTGTTACCTAAAGAGATGTGAGATCTCCCAATCCCTCCCTTACTACAAATGCCATGATAAATCTAAATCGTCCATGCTTTTTATTTGTGCCTATACATAACTCTTCCAAAAGTTGGGACACTAAAACCCCTACAGTTGCTATTCTTGTAGGTGTATTTTCAGAGACACAATTAAAATTGGGTTATCGTTGAAACCATGAGAGATTTTAATTTCAAAAATAAGTTTGGATAACCACTTTTTTGGATGAATTAAATGAAAGCTATGTCTCCAACAGGTAGATAGATAGATAGATAGATAGATAGATACCTGTCTCCAACAGGTTTAGTGAAAATTTGAAGCAAGGTCCCCTGATCATCTCTATCCACCAAAATCCCCAACTCCTCACACTGAGTGATCTGCTGATGGGTAAGCACATCTGCGGCCCTGTTCTTCAAATTGAGGTAATAAGTAGGGGGCGGTGAGGGCATAAACTCGAACCCACCAAGGGGGCTACGCTGCCTCATCTCCCGTAAAGTCGTGAAGATATCTTGGCTGACCAAAGCCAAATGCTGCACACCAGGACCTTCATTGTGCTCCAAGTAAGTCTGTATCTGACTCTTCCTCTTGGTCCCAAACACAGGCTCGTTGATGGGCAGCAAAACAGATTCGTCATTGCTAGCCAAAACCAAAGAGTTCAAGCCGCTCTCGGCGGTGCCGACGTCGTCAGCGGTGAACTCGGCGAATTCGTGAAAACCAGTGAAACCTTTGACATAGTCAACCATGGAAGACAAATGGGGGACATTACCCACAGCGTGATCGAGCCTTGTGATGCCGAAATCAAGAAGAGGGTAGGAGGAGGTTGGGTCCATGGGTTCAAATCCTGGCAAGAACAACAAACCCGGAACGCCGCCCACCCCATTGTTGTTGTTGTTGTTGTTGTTGTTGTTGTTGTAACTGATGTAGCGCAAAACGACGTCGCCGTAGAGCTGAACTTCGGCAAGGACTGTACGATTGTCGAGGAGGAGGATTGGGGGTGAAGAGGGTTTTGCTCCGTGGGAGACGCTGGCGGAAAAGGCGAGGTAGGCGTCATCCACCTCGATTGCGATGGAGCGGACGGCTAGGCCATGGGAGGCAGAGAAGGAGTTGCAGGCGGAGTGGGAGAAGGTGGGGATGATCCTGTTGTTGGTGTTGTTGTGGGACCCAGCAATGGAAGGGGAGTATGGGGCTGTGAACAGGAAGTTGAGTTGGCCAGATCGTAGTAGGT
Source organism: Hydrangea macrophylla (assembly GCA_033977485.1). Taxonomy (NCBI): domain Eukaryota; kingdom Viridiplantae; phylum Streptophyta; class Magnoliopsida; order Cornales; family Hydrangeaceae; genus Hydrangea; species Hydrangea macrophylla. Next base: position 56,891,908 of record CM066996.1, read on the forward strand.
AGGAGGCGTGAATTAGATTACCTGTTGAGAGGTCTGACTTAGCCACGATTGGCATACCAAGTCCCCATGAGAATCTCCGAGCCACGTTGGTTGAGTCGCTGCACCAGAATTCTATGTGGTGGAACCCCTTCACTCCAAACCTGTCCGATTTAGGGTTGCTTCTCACGAACCCAGAGTAACCAACAAGCTTCCGATGCCTCCTCAACCCATCATCATCATCACCCGATGCTTCTTCCTCTTCCTTTTCCCTTTCCCCCCTTTCCCTTTCCCCTTCCCTGCCCATTTGTATTTTGTAGAGTAGTACTGTAATAATTAAGTAAAATCTTTTTTCTTTTCTATTTCTGTTATTGATTGTTTCGAATTGGGGTTGTGAACGAACTGACAATCTTTATATATAGAATTGGATTCAAATGGTGAGACTTGCGAGTGGGACACTACTTCCTTCCTTTGGTTTGTTAAATAAGGATAAGGATGACTACAATACATGATGTTTTTTAGTGTGACTGATGAGTGGGATAGAAGCCTTAACCTTGGCGTATTTAATCTTTTGGACTAAATCCTTTTGGCTACTATATCCGACGTGGCATTCACTCAAATCTCTATCCGCACCTACACATATATTTATCTACTAGTAACTAGATTAATCTATTATTATTATCCACAATACTACACTAATTCTTCCATCCACACCTCTAACCACATCCAGAGACTAATTTGCAAAAAAGATTCTTGTAGGGCCCATAACTTATAAATTGGCTGACTTATTTTGGAGGCAAATTAGAAATCCCCAAATTCAAGAATGCCCTAGCACAGCAGCCCCCGACCAGTGAAGACTCCACCTCCCCCCACAACAATCCGACGACGGCGCATACCTCCGGCCGGCGAACCAGTCCGGCGACGGCTCCGGCTCTGGCTCTCTCTCTCTCTATATATATATGTATATACATATATACAAAGGGCTTTTGGTAAGGACGTCTACAACTTATTAAGTTGCGGACTTCTGTTTTCAGCCACTGGATCCTACAAAATTACTACAATACCCTTAATGAAAACTGGATCCAACGGCTGAAACAGAAGTCTGCAACTTAAGTTGCGGACTTCCTTACTAAAAGCCCTCCATACACATATATACATCTACACCTCTTAGTCTATCTCTCTATATATAGTATATATACATCTGCAACTATATACAGTCAATATATACATCTGCAGCTGTATACAGTCAATGTGTGTTTGAGTTTTGATTTATGAAGGTAAATGTTGGAAGAAGAAGAAGAAAAAATTTGAAATACTATCTTTATTCTAATTTGTTGAACAAAAAAAAAAGACTTGGCAACAACCCAACATTTCATTTGGGTTAGGAAGAAGAAAAAAAAAGTGAATTGTTCATTTTATTTTTTTATTATGAATTGTTCATGTTAGTGTGATTGCTGCAGATTCAACATTTGTTAACTAAGATATGGCCCTTTTTAAGGGGTGTTGCAATTGTGAGTAGTGAGGCAATTGTGGGTGTTGGTATGTGACATTGTTGAGTTTTATACATCTTATGGTGTAATTGAAAGGTGGGTTGGTATATTGAGAGTGCTGATTGGGGGAGGTATGCCAGCTGTTTGTTTTTGTGTCTACGAGAGGTTTGTGTTTCATTCTTGAGTATAGGGGTGGTCTTCATGGATGTCCTTTGGATGTGATTTCGTCTGAGCGTTATCGATTTTGTGTAATTTCTTTATCAATAAAGATGACAATTAACTGTTCAAAAAAATAAATAAAACAATTCTCTAGTTTTTTTTTATTGGTTTTAACCACCCCCCCCCCCCCCCCCCCCCCCCCCTATTTATTATGTACTTTGGTTCCTTTTATTAGTACAATCTTCGTCGTCCCGTCGAGTTCCAAAATTGTAATTATTGTAGAGATAATCTACAAACGTTGTAAAGGTGTGATCATTTTGCATATATTAGGAGACTGCTTTGGGTTAGTTTACATGCTTAAACACTCAAGTTGCGACTCCAAATAATGATGTTTTGTATATAATCCAAATAAGTTTAAAGCTCATTGATAATCACAACTTGTTCATATTTTTTCAGGAAACAAATGGAGAGTGCAGGGTCAAGTCACTACTCGCTAATTTAAGTCAACAAGTTTTGTGCTATTGTGGCTCCAAATCTCCACTAAGGAGATCACAAGCACGAATTAATCCGGATCGACTCTTTTATGGGTGTAAAAATTATAGGTCCAACATGCATTGTGACTTCTTCGAATGGTATGATCCACCTACATTTCAAAGGGGAAACGAACTTGACATCGTAGAAAGAATGATGGAAATGCAATCAAGGAAAGACAACTTAGAAAGAATTGTAGATGATCTACACGAAAAAATGAAGAGCTAATAGCAAGAGAGAAGAAGTGGAAATTTGTCATTGTTGTTATTCTTGTTCTATGCTTTGCTATGCGACTAAATTGGGCAAAGGGCAAATGGTTGTTAAACATGCTATGAACTTGTACTCAAGTAATGTTTGATGGGAAATTAAATTCAACTGTTCTTGTATTGAAGAAATGTTTGTAAAGGTTGTAATGGTCCTTATTGAAGAAATGGAATTGAAATTAACATTAATGCCATGATTTCACTTGTATTTAAGAAATGTTTGTAATGTAATGGTCCTTAAAAACAATGCTATGCTTTCACTTGTATTAAGAAATAAAAAATTGACAAAGTCTCCTTCGTTATTTCAACAATAAACCCTGTGAATATGCAATTTAGTAGACTATCATGCTATGATAGTATAAGCTAACATGATAGTATAAGCAATAATTTAATCCATGAAAGGAAAAAACTAAATACGTACATTGCAGTACCATCCAAACATACATAGATTAAAACATACATAGTTCCATCATCCAAACATACATAGTTCCATCATCCAAATATGCATAGCTTAAATCACACATAGTTCCATCATCCAAACATACATAATTTTGCCAATGTTACTAATTTAACTAATCTAAATAACAAAGCATTTTCTGATACATTTAAACTCCTACTTAGTCTTCATTCTCTTCGATATCTAATCCTCTGTCTGAAGATGATGGATGCATATTTGTGAAATCATATTCTGCCCTCCAAAATGGATTATGGGAACCCTATACACAATAAAAATTAAACAATTTGAGAAGGAAATAAGCACAGTTTAGACACCATTTGAGTGATTCATATTGGTTGTACCCTTTCAGCTTTTCAGGCAACTTCTTCATGATATGCCATAAGCACCATCGGGGTCGTGCATTTGGGAAAACATACTTTACTACCTTTTGCATGGCTCTGTCTTGATCTGTAATTATTGCTTTGGGCGGACATTCATACATACATTTCAACCAGGGCTAAAATAACCAATAAAGGTAGCAGTGTCTTCACTTGATATCAGTCCACACCCAAGCAATATAGACTGCCCATGATGGTTCACTCCTATGAATTGCACAAATGGCATGTCGTATTTGTTAACTAAGTATGTTGTGTCAAATGTAACAACATCACCACATTCTTTGAACGTTGCTCTACTTCTTGCATCTGCCCAAAAAACATTCTTTAGGCGCGAAATTAGAATTATCAGACTGCATTTTTGAAAAATAGTTGTACATTGCATCAGCATCACCTTCCACAAGTTGTAAACGCCTAACTTTATTGATATAGTTTTGGACATTTTTTCTACAAATGACAGATTCTCATGCCCCCTGCCTTAACCACTAATGAATTAAAATTCTTATTCGTTCTAATTCCAGCTTTGTCATTCAATATAAGTCTTCTTTCACATGTGGTTCCAAGAACCTATTACATTTGAAATATCGGGATTTTTCTAGACTCATTTCATGGTTATGGGCAAGTTCAACATCCCTCACACACCACTTTTCATTACGGGAAAAAAAAAAAGCCTTAAGCTTAGCTGGGCATTGGATTTTGGAGTTTGGGCGCATGTTCAACGGGTTGCTTGATTTAATCATGGTGGTGCCAGCACGAGTACACTCTATATGAACGTGTGCCAAATGCCCTCCCACTTTTTTAGAGCTTCTTTTAGCCACGACGAAACCTTTTTCTTTGGCATAGCTTGTATAATACGACATTAGCTCATCCACAGAATCAAACTCCATCCCCTCCTTTGGCTCATCTATTTTATTTTCTATAGCTGTTACTTTATCATTCTCATTCTCATTTTCAACCTCAATTGTAGTATCAACCACACCTATATAACCACTTGATACTTTTTCTTCCATTTGCAACTCAATTAGGGATGGAAAAGCTGAAAAAGATAACATCAATTTTATTTATGATTTTTGTTTCCGAAAAAGATGCAAACTTCTATACTACAGAACCCAAATCTTCTAACCTCTTTTTTTTTTTTGTGTGTGTGTGTGACTAGCAATTCTAACTTGTTGATAGATGCCTTTTTTTTTTTGTTTGTCAAATTATCTAACATTTGAACTTCAATCCATAACATACTCTTAAAACATGTTCTTTATCAAAACAATACGAATCAAACAATACTAGTATTAAAAATAGAAATGATTTAAAATGATATGTAGGTATGCATTTGGGTTGCGAAAACAAAAATGCATTTGGGAAAACAGAAATGCTCATAAGAGGTTACTGCATCTGGCAAAAGACCGTGCAAATAGGCCTGCATTTGAAGTTCAACTTGTAAAGGTTGAATCATTGTTGGACTAGCTAGATTGTCTATATAATATACCCTTTTTTTCCCTTTTCGAATTCACTAATATCATCCACTATGATGTATATTAGACTAGATGTTCCAATTTTTAACCTAATATTGTCTATCAACCTTACTACATTAAGAAAAATGGTGGTTGAATCAGTAAGTTGGACTGGGCCAAACCCCTGGCATAGGACATATATATACACATTATGAAAAGAGAAGAGAGAGGGAGAAGGGGAGAGTGGATGGTGAGATGGGGGGGGGGGGGGGGGGGGGGGGACTTCGCAGATAAGAGAGAGAGAGAGAGAGAGAGAGAGAGAGAGAGAGCCAGAGCCGGACTGGTTCGCCGGCCGGAGGTGTGCACCGTAGTCCAATTGTCACGGGAGAGGTGGAGTCTTCACTGGTCGGGGGCTGATGTGCTAGGGCATTCTTGAATTTGGGGATTTATAATTTGCCTCCAAAATAAGCCAGCCAATTTGTAAGTTATGGGCCCCACAAGAATTTTTTTGCAAGTTAGTCCTTAGGTGTGGTTAGAGGTGTGGATGGAAGAGTGGGTTTAGCATTGTTGTACTATTATATGGAGAAAGGGCGGGGTAGGGGTGGCACACTTCAGGTCAATCCTAACTTTCGACTCAAAATCAAAATTTCAAACCATATTGAATTGATTTGAGCCCAAACCAAAATCAATTTGGTTTGAAACCGAATCAAACTTATAAGTTTGGTGCGAATTTCGATAGAGTATTGCTAGTTCGGGCCAACCCAAAGATCCGAAGTTCCTCCACATATAAAAAACCCCTTTGCAAAGTTTAGGGCTAAACTCAAATCTCAATCTCTCACCCTCAGACCTCACTCCTCAGTCCCTCAACGATTGCTCTGTCTGTGACCAGTCCGACGACTCTCTCTCTCTCTCTCTCTCTATTATACCACCAAATGAATTTTATTTTATTTTTTTGCTCTCAAACTCGATGGATTGGAGACTGGAGTTAAATCTGTGAAGGTTTGGTCCCAATCTGAAACAATTACTGCCTCCTCCATTTTTCATTGTGAGTTTTTTGTTTTTTCCTTTTTTTTTTTTTTTTTTCTGAGGATCAGTCATGGGGACAACCGAACAGGTTTGAACCAGTTAGTACTTCTAGGGCTAATTACATTCACATTTCAAAGATATATAATTTCTTGGTTATGCTAGTCACTAGATCTGTCAATATGTCATGATGTCAACACTGAATTTCTACTTTATTTTCTTTTAATATTTTCTTTACTGTTGGAAGCTCTTTTAGGCTTTTAGCTTGTACAAAGAAATCAATGAGTGGTAGAATAGAAAGTGAAGAAATCAATGAGTGAAGAAATCTGTGAAGCTCTCGCTCTGTTTTTTTTTTTTAGGCTTTTAACTTTACTGTTGGAAGCTCTCTCTCTATTTTATTTTATTTTTTTGGTAGAAGTTAGAATATGATTTCATGTTGAGGCTGTGAGGCATATAGAAATTGGTTGCAGATCTAGAGTTTTTGCCACGCCCCAGAATCGCACATACGATTTTAGGACACGTGGCACGCCACCAAGGCATGTCCCCATGTTATTATAGTCCCATAAAAATCATTAGTAAAGATTTTGACTCAAGAACTCAACATATTTAAACATTTTCAAAGAGATTTTATAAATTTATATCCAAACACACCCTAACAATGTCCTTTTTCAAAAGTAACACTTTTATAGTTCAAAGGGGTCCCAAAGGTACCCTCATGCTTAATCAGAAGTAAAACAAAACACCCAAAGTAGTAGAAATAAAAGAGATGCAGGGGATATTTCGACCGGTCGAATTGCCCCATTCGACTGGTCGAATGACCCCCTGGCAGAATCTTTCATTGTTGCAGAATTTTGCCTAGAGATCACTCAGCCACTTCAAAAGTTTACAACTCTAAAACATTTTGAAATATTAGGTTAACTTCCAAAACCTGTAAAAACACTAATAAATCAATCCCTTGGGTTCCAAGAGTTCATAACCAACATTAAGACGAGTTTAAGGAAGATCAACAAAAATCCAATTAATCTCAAACTCTTTGAGTATAACTTCCGAGTTTGTCGTAGCAACAAAACCAAACCAAACCAACACATGAATAGTCGCGACATCCCCAAAACTAACCAACAAGTCATAGTCCATATATTACATGATCAAAAATCCAAGTTAGGAAACCAACTACACAATTAGGACAAACAAAGCTTGAAGCCAAACTACTAATATACAAAATATGAACTAAGGATTAAACTAGTATCATAAGTTCCCAAGTTAAAACCAATTACAACCATATTACAAGTTTAAGCCCTAAAATACAAAGTTAACGACGTTAACTATAATCATTCCCAAGTCCCACATAGCCTTGCCAACTTCTATTTTCATTTTTTCGATGTCTCTCCTTTATCACATACAATGGTTATTCAATAACCACTACACTATATCAGTTGTATGTTGGTGAATGACAATAATTATAAACATGAATAACAAACATGCTCAATCTCATCTTTTACACATAACTATGATCTCCAAGAACGCGACACGTTAGTCCGCGATTACTCCATTAGTCCGCGCGACTAACCGAGACCCACGCCTCCCTCATTTAGACATACGACCTCACGGCCAAATTGACACCTAGTCATATTCTCGATGGCAAGCACAGGTTTCCCTTTTACCTATTTATACAACTCAACATACTCATATAATCATTAACATGTGAATTAAAGCTAAATAGACATGTTAGCATCACGAAGATTATCTCAAACATCCGATTATTCGTATTTCATAAGCATTGTCACTCACCTCAAGGATTACTGTAGTAACCCGTGTTTTTATGTTTAAATTGACGATTTAGACTTCGTGTGCGATTTTAGCGAAAATTAGTCACAGGGGTATTTTGGTCATTTTTTCAATTTTATAAGTCATGAACTAAAAATATATTTTTTTTGGGAAAAGTTGCGTGAGATTAAATGATTTGGTATTCGTGTTAGAAGTTAAGATTTTTCGAGTCATATTTAAAATTAAATCTAATATTTTTCTCTTTTAATTTTAAGATTGTTAGGCCATTATGTTTGTTTATTTATACACTAATATTAGTGGAGTTATAGGTGCATTAGTGTATGTTTACATCATCTTGCATATTCCTTATAAACTACCAATTAATTAGAAGTTAGTGGATTGTTAGGCCATTATGTTTGTTTATTTATACACTAATATTAGTGGAGTTATAGGTGCATTAGTGTATGTTTACATCATCTTGCATATTCCTTATAAACTACCAATTAATTAGAAGTTAGTGGTTAATAATTAGATTGTAGGCCATTATGTTTGGTTATTTATACACTAATATTAGTGGAGTTATAGGTGCATTAGTGTATGTTTACATCATCTTGCATATTCCTTATAAACTACCCATTAATTATAAGTTAGTGGTTAATAAGTGGATTGTTAGGCCATTGTCTCCAAGTGGAAGCTTGGCTATTTATACACTCACTTACTCTCTCAAACACACACATTCTACACTTCTAGCATAGAGAGCTTGAGAGAGTCACATAGAGAGAGATTTATATATATACACAATTATAGATATACATACACCTCGAGTTAGAAGAAGAAGAAGAAGAAGAAGAAGAGAAGTGTTTGGGAGTTGCTCAACATCATTTATAGGTACCGGGTTGTGTACAATATGCTTTCTAAATTCTCCGGAGTATTTCTTTGTTATCTCTACTTGTACTCTTTTTGCAGTTATGTTGTGTTTTCATTTGGAATCAATGAGTATGTGTTTATTGCTAAGTGCTATGGGACTAAAGGGTCATGAGCAAGGAGCACCTACCAATAGTCCAACAGGCCTCAGGGACCGACGTACTGGAGACGGGTGAGGTGAGGTGAGGTGTCTCTTGCTATGTGATCAAGAGGAACCTGGTATGATGCTATTGGTATGAGCGTTTGGGTAGTGTGAGCAGTTGGGTTGTGAGACTGGTCAATTGATTTGATGTCATTCTATGTATTTGATTGTCATTATCCTTTTGAGCCTTTATTATTCATGTCATATTGTATACTTCCCGGTATGGTTTTTAGATGCAGGCAGTGCCGGTAACTGAAGCCTAGAAGGGAGATAAGGTTAAGGATGATATAGGAGATCCGTGGAGAATATGGACCTGCTGGGAGTTTTAAAGAAATTTTGTATTTTTATTTTAAAGAATCAAGTGTGATTTATTTAATTTTTCAATGGAAATACGCTTATTTTTGCGGGGCGTCACAAATGGTATCAGAGCCTGTCCCCAGCCGGAAATGTAGGACTAAGTCAAGGTTAGATAGTCTACATCGCCTGGGAGGAGTCAGAGAAGGTTAAAAAAAAAAAAAATTTTGTTATTTTATAAAACAAAATATGCTATATTTGTTTTAAACATTATTTTAAGAAATTTATGAAGTTATTTACCAAATGCTTTTATCTCTAGATTTCGGGACGAAATCTCTATTAAGGAGGGTAGATTGTAGTAACCCGTGTTTTTATGTTTAAATTGACGATTTAGACTTCGTGTGCGATTTTAGCGAAAATTAGTCACAGGGGTATTTTGGTCATTTTTTCAATTTTATAAGTCATGAACTAAAAATATATTTTTTTTGGGAAAAGTTGCGTGAGATTAAATGATTTGGTATTCGTGTTAGAAGTTAAGATTTTTCGAGTCATATTTAAAATTAAATCTAATATTTTTCTCTTTTAATTTTAAGATTGTTAGGCTATTATGTTTGTTTATTTATACACTAATATTAGTGGAGTTATAGGTGCATTAGTGTATGTTTACATCATCTTGCATATTCCTTATAAACTACCAATTAATTAGAAGTTAGTGGATTGTTAGGCCATTATGTTTGTTTATTTATACACTAATATTAGTGGAGTTATAGGTGCATTAGTGTATGTTTACATCATCTTGCATATTCCTTATAAACTACCAATTAATTAGAAGTTAGTGGTTAATAATTAGATTGTAGGCCATTATGTTTGGTTATTTATACACTAATATTAGTGGAGTTATAGGTGCATTAGTGTATGTTTACATCATCTTGCATATTCCTTATAAACTACCCATTAATTATAAGTTAGTGGTTAATAAGTGGATTGTTAGGCCATTGTCTCCAAGTGGAAGCTTGGCTATTTATACACTCACTTACTCTCTCAAACACACACATTCTACACTTCTAGCATAGAGAGCTTGAGAGAGTCACATAGAGAGAGATTTATATATATACACAATTATAGATATACATACACCTCGAGTTAGAAGAAGAAGAAGAAGAAGAAGAAGAGAAGTGTTTGGGAGTTGCTCAACATCATTTATAGGTACCGGGTTGTGTACAATATGCTTTCTAAATTCTCCGGAGTATTTCTTTGTTATCTCTACTTGTACTCTTTTTGCAGTTATGTTGTGTTTTCATTTGGAATCAATGAGTATGTGTTTATTGCTAAGTGCTATGGGACTAAAGGGTCATGAGCAAGGAGCACCTACCAATAGTCCAACAGGCCTCAGGGACCGACGTACTGGAGACGGGTGAGGTGAGGTGAGGTATCTCTTGCTATGTGATCAAGAGGAACCTGGTATGATGCTATTGGTATGAGCGTTTGGGTAGTGTGAGCAGTTGGGTTGTGAGACTGGTCAATTGATTTGATGTCATTCTATGTATTTGATTGTCATTATCCTTTTGAGCCTTTATTATTCATGTCATATTGTATACTTCCCGGTATGGTTTTTAGATGCAGGCAGTGCCGGTAACCGAAGCCTAGAAGGGAGATAAGGTTAAGGATGATATAGGAGATCCGTGGAGAATATGGACCTGCTGGGAGTTTTAAAGAAATTTTGTATTTTTATTTTAAAGAATCAAGTGTGATTTATTTAATTTTTCAATGGAAATACGCTTATTTTTGCGGGGCGTCACAAATGGTATCAGAGCCTGTCCCCAGCCGGAAATGTAGGACTAAGTCAAGGTTAGATAGTCTACATCGCCTGGGAGGAGTCAGAGAAGGTTAAAAAAAAAAAAAAATTTTGTTATTTTATAAAACAAAATATGCTATATTTGTTTTAAACATTATTTTAAGAAATTTATGAAGTTATTTACCAAATGCTTTTATCTCTAGATTTCGGGACGAAATCTCTATTAAGGAGGGTAGATTGTAGTAACCCGTGTTTTTATGTTTAAATTGACGATTTAGACTTCGTGTGCGATTTTAGCGAAAATTAGTCACAGGGGTATTTTGGTCATTTTTTCAATTTTATAAGTCATGAACTAAAAATATATTTTTTTTGGAAAAAGTTGCGTGAGATTAAATGATTTGGTATTCGTGTTAGAAGTTAAGATTTTTCGAGTCATATTTAAAATTAAATCTAATATTTTTCTCTTTTAATTTTAAGATTGTTAGGCCATTATGTTTGTTTATTTATACACTAATATTAGTGGAGTTATAGGTGCATTAGTGTATGTTTACATCATCTTGCATATTCCTTATAAACTACCAATTAATTAGAAGTTAGTGGATTGTTAGGCCATTATGTTTGTTTATTTATACACTAATATTAGTGGAGTTATAGGTGCATTAGTGTATGTTTACATCATCTTGCATATTCCTTATAAACTACCAATTAATTAGAAGTTAGTGGTTAATAATTAGATTGTAGGCCATTATGTTTGGTTATTTATACACTAATATTAGTGGAGTTATAGGTGCATTAGTGTATGTTTACATCATCTTGCATATTCCTTATAAACTACCCATTAATTAGAAGTTAGTGGTTAATAAGTGGATTGTTAGGCCATTGTCTCCAAGTGGAAGCTTGGCTATTTACACACTCACTTACTCTCTCAAACACACACATTCTACACTTCTAGCATAGAGAGCTTGAGAGAGTCACATAGAGAGAGATTTATATATATACACAATTATAGATATACATACACCTCGAGTTAGAAGAAGAAGAAGAAGAAGAAGAAGAAGAAGAAGAGAAGTGTTTGGGAGTTGCTCAACATCATTTATAGGTACCGGGTTGTGTACAATATGCTTTCTAAATTCTCCGGAGTATTTCTTTGTTATCTCTACTTGTACTCTTTTTGCAGTTATGTTGTGTTTTCATTTGGAATCAATGAGTATGTGTTTATTGCTAAGTGCTATGGGACTAAAGGGTCATGAGCAAGGAGCACCTACCAATAGTCCAACAGGCCTCAGGGACCGACGTACTGGAGACGGGTGAGGTGAGGTGAGGTGTCTCTTGCTATGTGATCAAGAGGAACCTGGTATGATGCTATTGGTATGAGCGTTTGGGTAGTGTGAGCAGTTGGGTTGTGAGACTGGTCAATTGATTTGATGTCATTCTATGTATTTGATTGTCATTATCCTTTTGAGCCTTTATTATTCATGTCATATTGTATACTTCCCGGTATGGTTTTTAGATGCAGGCAGTGCCGGTAACCGAAGCCTAGAAGGGAGATAAGGTTAAGGATGATATAGGAGATCCGTGGAGAATATGGACCTGCTGGAAGTTTTAAAGAAATTTTGTATTTTTATTTTAAAGAATCAAGTGTGATTTATTTAATTTTTCAATGGAAATACGCTTATTTTTGCGGGGCGTCACAAATGGTATCAGAGCCTGTCCCCAGCCGGAAATGTAGGACTAAGTCAAGGTTAGATAGTCTACATCGCCTGGGAGGAGTCAGAGAAGGTTAAAAAAAAAAAAAAAAATTTTGTTATTTTATAAAACAAAATATGCTATATTTGTTTTAAACATTATTTTAAGAAATTTATGAAGTTATTTACCAAATGCTTTTATCTCTAGATTTCGGGACGAAATCTCTATTAAGGAGGGTAGATTGTAGTAACCCGTGTTTTTATGTTTAAATTGACGATTTAGACTTCGTGTGCGATTTTAGCGAAAATTAGTCACAGGGGTATTTTGGTCATTTTTTCAATTTTATAAGTCATGAACTAAAAATATATTTTTTTTGGGAAAAGTTGCGTGAGATTAAATGATTTGGTATTCGTGTTAGAAGTTAAGATTTTTCGAGTCATATTTAAAATTAAATCTAATATTTTTCTCTTTTAATTTTAAGATTGTTAGGCCATTATGTTTGTTTATTTATACACTAATATTAGTGGAGTTATAGGTGCATTAGTGTATGTTTACATCATCTTGCATATTCCTTATAAACTACCAATTAATTAGAAGTTAGTGGATTGTTAGGCCATTATGTTTGTTTATTTATACACTAATATTAGTGGAGTTATAGGTGCATTAGTGTATGTTTACATCATCTTGCATATTCCTTATAAACTACCAATTAATTAGAAGTTAGTGGTTAATAATTAGATTGTAGGCCATTATGTTTGGTTATTTATACACTAATATTAGTGGAGTTATAGGTGCATTAGTGTATGTTTACATCATCTTGCATATTCCTTATAAACTACCCATTAATTAGAAATTAGTGGTTAATAAGTGGATTGTTAGGCCATTGTCTCCAAGTGGAAGCTTGGCTATTTATACACTCACTTACTCTCTCAAACACACACATTCTACACTTCTAGCATAGAGAGCTTGAGAGAGTCACATAGAGAGAGATTTATATATATACACAATTATAGATATACATACACCTCGAGTTAGAAGAAGAAGAAGAAGAGAAGTGTTTGGGAGTTGCTCAACATCATTTATAGGTACCGGGTTGTGTACAATATGCTTTCTAAATTCTCCGGAGTATTTCTTTGTTATCTCTACTTGTACTCTTTTTGCAGTTATGTTGTGTTTTCATTTGGAATCAATGAGTATGTGTTTATTGCTAAGTGCTATGGGACTAAAGGGTCATGAGCAAGGAGCACCTACCAATAGTCCAACAGGCCTCAGGGACCGACGTACTGGAGACGGGTGAGGTGAGGTGAGGTGTCTCTTGCTATGTGATCAAGAGGAACCTGGTATGATGCTATTGGTATGAGCGTTTGGGTAGTGTGAGCAGTTGGGTTGTGAGACTGGTCAATTGATTTGATGTCATTCTATGTATTTGATTGTCATTATCCTTTTGAGCCTTTATTATTCATGTCATATTGTATACTTCCCGGTATGGTTTTTAGATGCAGGCAGTGCCGGTAACCGAAGCCTAGAAGGGAGATAAGGTTAAGGATGATATAGGAGATCCGTGGAGAATATGGATCTGCTGGGAGTTTTAAAGAAATTTTGTATTTTTATTTTAAAGAATCAAGTGTGATTTATTTAATTTTTCAATGGAAATACGCTTATTTTTGCGGGGCGTCACAAATGGTATCAGAGCCTATCCCTAGGCGGAAATGTAGGACTAAGTCAAGGTTAGATAGTCTACATCGCCTGGGAGGAGTCAGAGAAGGTTAAAAAAAAAAAAAAAAATTTTGTTATTTTATAAAACAAAATATGCTATATTTGTTTTAAACATTATTTTAAGAAATTTATGAAGTTATTTACCAAATGCTTTTATCTCTAGATTTCGGGACGAAATCTCTATTAAGGAGGGTAGATTGTAGTAACCCGTGTTTTTATGTTTAAATTGACGATTTAGACTTCGTGTGCGATTTTAGCGAAAATTAGTCACAGGGGTATTTTGGTCATTTTTTCAATTTTATAAGTCATGAACTAAAAATATATTTTTTTTGGGAAAAGTTGCGTGAGATTAAATGATTTGGTATTCGTGTTAGAAGTTAAGATTTTTCGAGTCATATTTAAAATTAAATCTAATATTTTTCTCTTTTAATTTTAAGATTGTTAGGCAATTATGTTTGTTTATTTATACACTAATATTAGTGGAGTTATAGGTGCATTAGTGTATGTTTACATCATCTTGCATATTCCTTATAAACTACCAATTAATTAGAAGTTAGTGGATTGTTAGGCCATTATGTTTGTTTATTTATACACTAATATTAGTGGAGTTATAGGTGCATTAGTGTATGTTTACATCATCTTGCATATTCCTTATAAACTACCAATTAATTAGAAGTTAGTGGTTAATAATTAGATTGTAGGCCATTATGTTTGGTTATTTATACACTAATATTAGTGGAGTTATAGGTGCATTAGTGTATGTTTACATCATCTTGCATATTCCTTATAAACTACCCATTAATTAGAAGTTAGTGGTTAATAAGTGGATTGTTAGGCCATTGTCTCCAAGTGGAAGCTTGGCTATTTATACACTCACTTACTCTCTCAAACATACACATTCTACACTTCTAGCATAGAGAGCTTGAGAGAGTCACATAGAGAGAGATTTATATATATACACAATTATAGATATACATACACCTCGAGTTAGAAGAAGAAGAAGAAGAAGAAGAAGAGAAGTGTTTGGGAGTTGCTCAACATCATTTATAGGTACCGAGTTGTGTACAATATGCTTTCTAAATTCTCCGGAGTATTTCTTTGTTATCTCTACTTGTACTCTTTTTGCAGTTATGTTGTGTTTTCATTTGGAATCAATGAGTATGTGTTTATTGCTAAGTGCTATGGGACTAAAGGGTCATGAGCAAGGAGCACCTACCAATAGTCCAACAGGCCTCAGGGACCGACGTACTGGAGACGGGTGAGGTGAGGTGAGGTGTCTCTTGCTATGTGATCAAGAGGAACCTGGTATGATGCTATTGGTATGAGCGTTTGGGTAGTGTGAGCAGTTGGGTTGTGAGACTGGTAAATTGATTTGATGTCATTCTATGTATTTGATTGTCATTATCCTTTTGAGCCTTTATTATTCATGTCATATTGTATACTTCCCGGTATGGTTTTTAGATGCAGGCAGTGCCGGTAACCGAAGCCTAGAAGGGAGATAAGGTTAAGGATGATATAGGAGATCCGTGGAGAATATGGACCTGCTGGGAGTTTTAAAGAAATTTTGTATTTTTATTTTAAAGAATCAAGTGTGATTTATTTAATTTTTCAATGGAAATACGCTTATTTTTGCGGGGCGTCACAAATGGTATCAGAGTCTGTCCCCAGCCGGAAATGTAGGACTAAGTCAAGGTTAGATAGTCTACATCGCCTGGGAGGAGTCAGAGAAGGTTAAAAAAAAAAAAAAAAATTTTGTTATTTTATAAAACAAAATATGCTATATTTGTTTTAAACATTATTTTAAGAAATTTATGAAGTTATTTACCAAATGCTTTTATCTCTAGATTTCGGGACGAAATCTCTATTAAGGAGGGTAGATTGTAGTAACCCGTGTTTTTATGTTTAAATTGACGATTTAGACTTCGTGTGCGATTTTAGCGAAAATTAGTCACAGGGGTATTTTGGTCATTTTTTCAATTTTATAAGTCATGAACTAAAAATATATTTTTTTTGGGAAAAGTTGCGTGAGATTAAATGATTTGGTATTCGTGTTAGAAGTTAAGATTTTTCGAGTCATATTTAAAATTAAATCTAATATTTTTCTCTTTTAATTTTAAGATTGTTAGGCCATTATGTTTGTTTATTTATACACTAATATTAGTGGAGTTATAGGTGCATTAGTGTATGTTTACATCATCTTGCATATTCCTTATAAACTACCAATTAATTAGAAGTTAGTGGATTGTTAGGCCATTATGTTTGTTTATTTATACACTAATATTAGTGGAGTTATAGGTGCATTAGTGTATGTTTACATCATCTTGCATATTCCTTATAAACTACCAATTAATTAGAAGTTAGTGGTTAATAATTAGATTGTAGGCCATTATGTTTGGTTATTTATACACTAATATTAGTGGAGTTATAGGTGCATTAGTGTATGTTTACATCATCTTGCATATTCCTTATAAACTACCCATTAATTAGAAGTTAGTGGTTAATAAGTGGATTGTTAGGCCATTGTCTCCAAGTGGAAGCTTGGCTATTTATACACTCACTTACTCTCTCAAACACACACATTCTACACTTCTAGCATAGAGAGCTTGAGAGAGTCACATAGAGAGAGATTTATATATATACACAATTATAGATATACATACACCTCGAGTTAGAAGAAGAAGAAGAAGAAGAAGAAGAGAAGTGTTTGGGAGTTGCTCAACATCATTTATAGGTACCGGGTTGTGTACAATATGCTTTCTAAATTCTCCGGAGTATTTCTTTGTTATCTCTACTTGTACTCTTTTTGCAGTTATGTTGTGTTTTCATTTGGAATCAATGAGTATGTGTTTATTGCTAAGTGCTATGGGACTAAAGGGTCATGAGCAAGGAGCACCTATCAATAGTCCAACAGGCCTCAGGGACCGACGTACTGGAGACGGGTGAGGTGAGGTGAGGTGTCTCTTGCTATGTGATCAAGAGGAACCTGGTATGATGCTATTGGTATGAGCGTTTGGGTAGTGTGAGCAGTTGGGTTGTGAGACTGGTCAATTGATTTGATGTCATTCTATGTATTTGATTGTCATTATCCTTTTGAGCCTTTATTATTCATGTCATATTGTATACTTCCCGGTATGGTTTTTAGATGTAGGCAGTGCCGGTAACCGAAGCCTAGAAGGGAGATAAGGTTAAGGATGATATAGGAGATCCGTGGAGAATATGGACCTGCTGGGAGTTTTAAAGAAATTTTGTATTTTTATTTTAAAGAATCAAGTGTGATTTATTTAATTTTTCAATGGAAATACGCTTATTTTTGCGGGGCGTCACAATTACGCTCCTACTTGTAGAATTAAGAGCCTAGTTCAAGTATAATTCCTATGCAAAAATTGTAAGAAGCTAAACCTCTGAATTGGGCCACGGAAACACTGTCTCAGAATTCAATAAGATTAGTACTAACGCGTTAGACTCACCTCCAGGAGTCCGAATATGTGGCATGTTTCAAAATTAAACGTCAAACAGCACGCCGTTTGTCGTCACGAGCGTCGCTGAGCTTTCTGTCGATATTTCTCTTGTTTTCTCTCTTCCTCTGTAAATTTGTCTAAGGAATGAGGAGGAAGAAGAAGAAGATTCATTTAATGAGTCATAAGCTAGGTGTCACTCCCATTTAAATCCACACTTAATGTTCTATTATTGCCTCCCCGTAGTTTCACTAGTTTCGTGATTATACCCCTGCTAGTTATAAAACTTATTAAAACTATCCCAACTTAAATGAGTGTTTGTCTATGTCATGTATAGGTCCCATAAGTGGTCCCACATAACATTATGAAGTTGCTAATTAACCTACTAATTATGCAACATGTCCAATTCGCTCTCACAAAGGTATCCCTAACGAACCACAGAAGTGATCTCTAACAATTAACATGTTATTAAACCACATAATTTCATATCCACATATGCGTTAATAAAACATTTAAGCACATAAGAACTGTTTCACATTTCTGTCCCATCACACGGGGACTTCTCATAACTGTCCCAGATTGGGACTGCCACTTGGCCTATCTCTGGGTTCCAAACTAGACACCCATAAATCATCTTAGTGAGTTAAACTCACTTAACACATATAATCACATCATTATTATAATGTTAATATGCATGTTAAATGCAATTAAATATAACCTGCGGGAGTGGGTGTTACATCTCTCCCCTTCTTAAAAAAAGAGTTTGTCCCCAAATTCGTTGTGCCTCAAGTCTCGAACAAGTATGGGTATTGCTCTCGCATTTCCTTCTCCGTTTCCCACGTGGCCTCCTCTACTGAGTGATTCCGCCACAATACCATGACTAATGGAATAGTCTTTGTTCTCAACACTTGCTCCTTTTTGTCAAGAATCTTAACTGGATACTCGATATGTGTCAAGTCTTCTATGATTTCCAACGGTTCTGATTTAATCACCTGACTTGAATCCGATACACATCTATGTAACATTGATACATGGAAAACGTTATGCACATATGCTAAGTCTTGCGGCAAATCTAGTTGGTAAGCCACCGATCCAACTCTCCCAATAATCTCGAATGGTTTGACATATCTCGGATTCAATTTTCCTCGCTTTCCAAATCTAACAACTCCTTTTAAAGGCGACACCTTCAAAAATACATAGTCTCCTACCTTGCACTCTATCGATCTCCTTTTTAAGTCCGTGTAACTTTTGTATCGATTTGAGCCGTTCTCAAACATTGTTGTATCTTTGATCTTTTCTGTAGTTTGTTGATCGATTTTAGGTCCTATCAATTTCCTTTTTCCTACCTCCGTCTAGCAAACTGGTGATCGACATTTCTGCCCGTACAAAGCTTCAAAAGGCGCCATTCCAATAATAGATTGGAAGCCATTGTTATAAGAAAATTCTGCTAGAGGCAAATGCTCCTCCCAATCACCCTTGAAGTCTAATACATATAATCATAACATATCCTCCAATATCTGGATTACCCGTTCTGACTGGTCATCGGCTTGCGGATGAAATGCCGTACTAAAACTCAGTTTAGTACCCATAGCTCGCTGTAGTCCTTGCCAAAATCGCGATGTGAATTTACTCTCTCTGTCAGAGACAATAGATACTGCAGCTACGTGTAATCTCACAATCTCTTGAACATACAACTCTACTAGTTTCATTGGGTCGTTAGTCTTAATTGGCAAGAAGTGTGCTGACTTGGTTAATCGACCAACAATTACCCAAACAGTGTTATTCGACTTTCTAGATCTCGGCAATCCCGACCTGAAGTCCATTGTAATATTCTCCCATTTCCATTCCAGTATAGATAACGACACTAACTGTCCCGCTGGTCTTTAATGTTCTATCTTGACTTGTTGACATAAGACACTCTTGGTTACATATTCCGCAACCTCCCGCTTCATTCCTGACCACCAATAAACTTCTCTTAAGTCACGGTACATCTTCGTGCTTCCCGGGTGAATCGAATACTTGGTATTATGTGCTTCTTCCAGAACTATTTCTTTAATTCCATTCACATTGGGTATACAAACCCGATTCCTTAACTTCAACACTCCATTCTCAAAGGTGAACTCCAACTGTTTACCCTTAGGTATACTTTCGTAAATCTTCTTTAGAGCTGGATCTTGGAGTTGCTTATTTCGAAATTCATCAAAAGGTTACTCGTTGACTTTCAACTTAATGTATCGGCCACCACATTGGCCTTTCCCAAATGCTAGCGAATAGTCACATCGTAGTCCTTCATCAATTCTAACCAACATCTCTGTCTCATATTCAAATTTCTCTGAGTGAAAAGGTACTTTAAACTTTTGTGTTCGGTGTAAATTTTGCACTTTTCCCCATATAGGTAATATCGCCAAATTTTCAAAGAAAATATTACAGCCGCTAGTTCCAAATCGTGTGTCGGGTAGTTAATCTCATGTGGTCTCAGTTGTCGTGAGGCATAGGCAATAACTTTGTCGTTTTGCATCAAGACACATCCCAATCCCCGATGTGAAGCATCACTATAAATATTAAACCCCTCTGTCCCCGATGGAATAGTCAAGATCGGTGCTGACGTAAGTCGGGTTTTCAACTCCATAAAGTTCTTGTCACACTTAGGACTCCACACGAATGGTACATTTCTCCTCATCAGTTAGATCATAGGTGTTGCAATTTTCGAGAAATTTTTCAGGAACCTCCGGTAGTAACCGGCTAACCCCAAAAAGCTTCGTACCTCTGACACATTTGTCGACGGATTCCAATTAGCTACTGCCTCGACTTTCTGTGGATCTACGAATACACCTTCTTTTGATATCACATGCCCCAAGAATGCAGTCTCAATCAGCCAGAACTCACATTTCTTCAACTTTCCAAACAGCTTCTTCTCACGTAGTCGTTGTAGAACCAATCGGAGATGCCTTTCATGGTCTTCTACACTCTTGGAATATATCAAAATTTCATCTATGAAAACGATCACAAACTCATCTAAGTAATCTTTAAACACTCAGTTCATCATGTTCCAAAATATGAAGATTATGATCTGTTATAATTCAAAATTGAATTGGCATTTGAGTATGCATTCATGAATTATGCTGTGATATCACCAAATGCTAGCCAATTATGGGCTAACGAGGATTCTTAGACAGATGAGCCTAGAAATCCAAACGTGGTATGTGATTGGTACAAAGAGAGCCCTGTAGTAAAGGCACTTATATTATCATTGAAAAACGAAGAGGGTTCTCATGAGCAAATATATACATCTATATCCTAGAGACTTGGATGCTATGATCAATATCGCTATTCGATGAATTGAAAGATCACATATGACTGGATGGTAGAATTCCCAAAATATGTGATACAATGAAAATTTTGTTGAAATTGTGCAAGTGGCCTGGTTAGAGACTATGAGGTAACCTGCATTTTTCATGTATGGACTTACATTGAGTATATTATGTTGAAAATGTAGGGAAATTTTTTTGTCAATATTGAAATGCCTTGTATAAGTGATGACTTGAAAATGCATACGCATATTCATATATGCTGCTACTGTTCTTATATCATAAATATTAGAAAATGATATACATGCTGTCAAATAATTGTGGATAGTATAATGAACACCAATGATTGGAATATTGAATGATAATTTTAGACCCGTGTAATAAGTTGACTACGTTGCTTAGAATGGAAGATATAGAAGTGATTCACCAGTTTTGCTGATGAACGTTGAATTCCTCTTTTTCAGGTGTAGCTGAGCAAGAATTTTAGAAAATAGGCTCAAACTTTTCTTCTTTTTTACTATTTTTTAATTTTATTTTGCTTGAAAATAGTAGAAAATAGGCCAAACTTAATCTCATTTTAGCTTAAAGTCCTACAAACTCATTTTTATGAAACCCAACTAACCACATTAAAAGATTAGCCCAAACCAATAGAAATTCAGCCCATGCCATTCTAACTAAAACCCACTGTTTTATTTTATAATACTCAACCCACAGTCATTAACCCAAGTGTTAGGCTCAAAGTACTTTAATACAAAATAGGTTCAAATGGAAACTCTACTTAGGATTATTAGGCCCACAGATTTCTTTAATGAAAAGCCTAGCACAACAAGCTACACCCAACCTAAAAACAAAACTAAACGCAATAGGCCCAAAAATGAGGTCCAATTCTGACTAAACAGTTACAACACTTAAGCCCAAGCTTAAGACTAACCCATGCGCACATTTATAACTTTGGCAATCGTTAACACAAGTGTTGGGCCCAAAACACTTCAATACACAAAAAAGGTTCAAATGGAAACTCAATCTACTTCAGATTATTAGGCCCACAGATTTCTTTAATGAAAAGCCTAGCCCAACAATCTACACCCAACCTAACTCAGCAAAATTAAACACAACAGGCCCAAAAATTAGGCCCAAAAATAACTAAACAATTACAACACTTAAAGCCCAAGCTTAAGACTAACCCATCCGCACAATTCTAACTTTGATGGACCTCATCGTTGAATTTGGAATGTCCAAAAACCCTAGGTTAGGTCTCCTCGTAACTAAATGACACTTTAATACTATGATATACTATTTAAAAGTGTAAGAGTATTTTTATCATCAACAATGTTAGGGGTACACTCTTACACACTCAAAAAGCATCCATATCCTGTGGTAGACTAATGAGAGGAGACTAACAGTGGACCCCGCAGTTTATCTCTCTTTTCATTGGTCCACCGCAGGGATCTCTTTTCATTGGTCCACCTTTGGATGTGCATGCTTTTTGAGTGTGTAAGAGTGTGCCCCAAACATTACTCTTTTATCATTTTAAAAATAGGGTAGTATGTCTTGGCAGTCTTACCCTTACTTGACTAATAAATATTAATTTAAGTAATTAGCACTTAATTAACTTTAACTAAACAACAAATAAACCCATTTGGGTTTGACCCCATACATAAATTAGAAGATGAACCCACACATCTCATCAGGAAAAATAGGTACAAACTTTTTGTTTTTGCTTGAAAGATTAGAAAATAGGCCCAAACTTAATGTCGTTTTAACTTAATGTACAACAAAACTCATTTTTATCAAACCAACTAACCACATTAAAATCTCAGCCCAAACCAAAAACCTTTAGAAATTCAATCCATGAACACACAACCAGTACCTCACGTCTTAGATCTCAGCCCAAACAAACCCTTTAGAAATTCAACCCATGAACCCACAACCAGTATCTCACGTCTAAGGCCCAAAAGATTTTAAAACAAAATTGGTCAAAAATGAAACTCAAACCTAATTCGGATTATTTGGCCCACATCTATACTAATCTATTCATAAAGGGAATAGGAGAGGCACCAATTGCATTTTTCCTATACATTATATTTACAATAAAATCAAGTGTGTTTTACTAAGAAAAAAATTAATAAAAGGGTACTAATTTGTCATAGAAATTATCAAACAAAACAAATTAAAAACTACTACACAAAAAAAAAAAAAAAAAACCCACTCTCCCAAATTTATATATTTTTCCATTTTTTCCTCCCCACTCAGAAAATGAGTGGCCCCCTACTAGTATAAGTAAAGGGAGAAGTAGGGTACCTATTCCCTTTTTACTACCATTCATTTTTACAATTAAACCAATAAACTTACTTATTCAAAATCTACACCATTATATAAAAGAGCCTTAAGACTCATAAACAGTGAATTTTTGATTGTCTTTATTTGGTATTTTTTTAATTTGTTTCTCCTTCAATGTAATTTTACTTCTTCTTTGATACTATTAGGGGAAATTGCAAATTACACCCTTGTAGTTTAAGGGTTGTGACAATTTGATCCCTATGGTTTTAATTTTGGCAATTTACACCCTATAGTTTGAAAATTGTGCAAAATCCACCAAATTACAAAATAAGCAAGGGCATAATGGGAATTTCATATTATTTCCAGCCCAAAATGACACTGTGTCCATAGACTTAGGAGTGTAGTTCAATGGGACTAGAAGCTTATATGGGGGTTTTGGAACAGCCCTCCCACTGGAATTTTTTTGGATAAAAATAGTATAATTTTATGTGATTTTTTTGTACAAACTAATTTATCTACACCATTATATAAAAGAGCCTTAAGGCTCTTGAACAGTAAAATTTCATTTAATTTTTCTTATTTGGTATTTCTCTAATTTGTTTCTCCTGTAGTGTAATTTTTATTCTTCTTTGATACTATTAGAGTAAATTGCAAATTACACCCCTGTAGTTTAACAGTGGTGACAATTTGGTCCCTATAATTTTAATTTTCACAATTTACACCCTATAGTTTGAAAATTGTGCAAAATCCACCCAATTACAAAAGAAGTAAGGATATAATGGGAATATCATATTTTTCCAGCCCAAAATGACACTATGTGTCCATAGACCCAGGAGTGTAGTTCAATGGAACCAGAAGCTTAAACGGGGGTTTTGGGACAGCCCCCCACTGGAATTTTTTTGGGTTAAAATAGTATAATTTTATGTGATTTTTTGTACAAACTAATTTATCCCATAAATAACTTATAATCTTTTAAACAATCCGATACACTTAAAGCTTATAATAATCTGGTAATATCTTATAATATTTTAAACCACCGTGCTAATATCTTATAATCTTTTAAACAATCTGATATACTGAAAGCTGGACACGCACTGCCACACAAATATCAAAGCGAAATTGATAAAAATAAACAAAAGATTAAGCTTATAATACAAAATTTCTGTGAAAAAATTATGGGATAGATTCGTTTGTACAAAAAAAAAAAAAAAAAAACCACGGAATTATACTATTTCTACCCCCAAAACAACAAAAATAAACATATTGAGGGTCGGGCGCAATTTCAATTTTGTCCTAATTTGTCAGTTTTTGATTTGTTTGAAATCACATTTTTACCCTTACTTTCCTTTCTTGTTCCATTTCCCTTTGATGATTACTTTCATATTTTTGTCATTTTGTGAGGGTAGGTTGGTCATTTCATCCACAAAACAACACTGATTACTATTAGGTCAACTTTTAAAATAAAATTATTCTAGAAATGATGATTCAATCAACTTTTCAAACAATAATTACAAATGTTTATAATTTCATTCAACTTTTAAAAATATTTAATCCACTAATAATGATTCAATCAACTTTTCAAACAATAATTACAAATATTTACAATTTAGTTCAACAAACCCGAAAGTCAACAATTGTAGGTTGTGGCTTGTTTGGCACAACCGGTTTTTTGGTTTTGTGGTTTGCATATTTTTTTGTTCTTCCCAAACAAGTCACTAGCTTGTGTGGTTTTGTTTTGTTTTATTTGGTGTTTAGTTTGTTTTTGTTTTGTTTTGTTTGTTTGTTTGTTTTTTTTTTTTTTTTTTTGCGTTTTCCCAAACAAACCACTAACACAAACAAGGCACAACACAACCCAAATTGGGCTATGCCTTGTTTGGTTTTGTATTGTTTTGTTTTGTTTTGTTTTTCTTATTTTGGGTTTTCCCAAACAAAGCACTAACATTTGTTTTATATACCCTATATAAATCTATATCTATATCTATATATACCCTATATAAAAGAGGCTAAATGTGATTTTTAATTTTAATTTTGTCCTTATTGCTAAATGTGATTTTCAATTTCAATTTTATCCTTATTTGTTATTTTTTGAATTGTTCATTTTTACTATATCCCTTTTGAAATCATATACAATTCCATACATCTCCACTCTCTTTTTTGGTCATTTATTCACAAACGATTTTGTTTTTGTTTTGTTTTATTTTTTTTATCTTGAAAAAGTGAGGTGTGCCTATAAGTTTATTTACATACATGCTTTGACATTTAATTTTATTACACACACATATGCCTTAAAAATTATTATTATTATTATTATTATTGAATATATTATATACCAAAATTCAATAAAAGTGTGTACAATTATAAATTGAATAGCCAAATTAATCTTATGCCTTATGCAAATTGCCATTTTGTTTCTATACCTTAAAGAAAAGAGCTTAAAGTTTAAAGTGTTTACAATTATAAATTTCCATTTGTTAAATTAAATTACCAAAAACTCTTTTATTATATTATGATATCTATATTAATATTAGAGAACGGTGTGGGTCCCATAAAAAACAGATCCAAAGGCCAATATTTGTCAATTTTTTCATCTTTGGATCTTAGCCATTATGACAAAACCATCTATTTACACCCTACTAAGCGCACACCAAATCACACATACCATATAACTCTCCTCCCTACCACTATTGCCTCAACTTCCCCCACATAACTCCCCCACGTTTTCTCTTTTTCAAATTTTTTTTGGGTTGCTTCCTGATGAACTCCCTAACTTCCTTACCTCTCACTTAACTTAATTTGTATTTTGAATTTTAAAAATTCCACCTTCTCCATATGAATATCAGTTCATCCTCTCTCTCTCTCTCTCTCTCTCTCTCTCTCTCTTCAATCTCCCTCTTTGTCGCAATCATCCTTGCCGGACCACCATTATACTACTACACCTGCAAATATGTAATTAAAGGCTACAATTTCTTTCTTTTTTTTTTCTTTCTTTCTTTTAGTTGCTATTTTCTATTCTATTCGTTCTTTTGTATCCCCCACTTTGTCAAGAACATGGTACATTTTTTATAGATACAATCTTTTTGTTATATATGTAATTTTTTTAAGAAAAGTTATTGTCATTGATTTTTGTTTTTAAAACTCTTAATCCAATGGTCAAAAGGTTTAAAAGAAAATGATTTTTGCTAAAATAAAAGTTAAAAAGGTTTGCTAACATGTCTAGGGAAAGAAAAATCAGTAAAAAAAAACATAACTTTAAAACTAAACCCTTCTACGATTTAAAACTTGAAAAAACAAAACAAAACAAAACAAAGGAATTCAGTTTTTTTTAACCAAAAACAATTGTTCATTTTTTAAAGGGTTTGGGAAAAAAAATGGTTTCATTTTTTAAGAGGATAATTTTTACATTCTCTTTTTTTGGTCAAGTAATTGAGTAATGGATAATTCTTTTGGATGTAATTGGTTTTTATGTAATTGAGTTATGATATGGTTTATAAATTTTTTTCCAAAAATTAAGAAATGTGGGATTAATATATCTAAAAATTGACAAGGACTAAAAAATTTTATTCAAATCTGAACAGTTTTTTTTTTTTTTTTTTTTTTTTGCGCTCATCAACAATGACTTATATGATACTACATAATGCAAAAACTCTGTGATAGCGGATACTTTGAAATGACGTAGAACAATTAGATTGTTTAATTATTAATTAACCTGTTTGATAAAAAGGATTTGGTTTTTCGGGTCTATTTCCACACTTAAAAAAGAGAGGTGCAACATGTACTATATATAAGATCTTTTTGTTACTAGATCATTTCTACTAAAAAAAATATTTTACTTCACAGTGAATACGAATTTTATTTTGTCAAAATTTATCTGATTTTCTTATAGTGGGCGAAGGCGTGGGATCCCAAAAAGAAGTGATCCAAGGGTCAAGAGTTACCCATTTGCTCAACTTTAGATCTTCACCCTTATTCACGCCACATTTATTTTCCCCTCTTGGATTAACGTCATCCAACGGTTCATAAAATACTAACCAACACACCTTCCATATCATATAACTCCCCTCTCTCTTATACTCTCTATCAACCGAAATTCCCTCTCTCTTACCAAAGAAATCAATTTGATTTTAAAATACATAGCATCTGCCTTATATATGAAGTGATATCATTTATAAACAATAAGTTATAAGAAATTTCTTGGCAAGTGATAAATTATAAACAGCAAGTGATATCACTTATAAACGATTAGGAAGTGTTTAAAAAAAAAAAAAAACTCCCACGTTTTACATTCATAGAAGATTAAATATAATACCTTTTTTACAGATCCTTTTTTCTTTTTTCTTTTTTCATATATACTTCATTAATCTTTTGTTATTTTTTTCTGCAGTGCCCGCGGGCACGGCTACGTACTAGTATATATATATATTGAATAATCTAATTTCCCTTATAACTTTTACAAATTACAATTTTGTTAAATCGAATTACCAAATTACCCTTTATATATAATATATACGAGTATGTGTGTGTGTGTATTTATATATCTATATTAATATTAGAGAACGGTGTGGGTCCCATAAAAAACAGATCCAAAGGCCAAATATTTGTCAATTTTTTCATCTTTGGATCTTAGCCCTTATGACAAAACCATCTATTTACACCCTTGGATCTATTCAATCCAATGGTCACAAAACAAGCGCACACCAAATCGCACATACCATATAACTCTCCTCCCTACCACTATTCCCTCAACTTCCCCCACATAACTCCCCCACGTTTTCTCTTTTTCAAATTTTTTTGGGTTGTTTCCTGATGAACTCCCTAACTTCCTTACCTCTCACTTAACTTAATTTGTATTTTGAATTTTAAAAATTCCACCTTCTCCATATGAATATCAGTTCATCCTCTCTCTCTCTCTCTCTCTCTCTCTTCAATCTCCCTCTTTGCCGCAATCATCCTTGCCGGACCACCATTATACTACTACACCTGCAAATATGTAATTAAAGGCTACAATTTCTTTCTTTTTTTGTTCTTTCTTTTAGTTGCTATTTTCTATTCTATTCGTTCTTTTGTATCCCCCACTTTGTCAAGAACATGGTATATTTTTTATAGATACAATCTTTTTGTTATATATGTAATTTTTTAAAGAAAAGTTATTGTCATTGATTTTTGTTTTTAAAACTCTTAATCCAATGGTCAAAAGGTTTAAAAGAAAATGATTTTTGCTAAAATAAAAGTTAAAAAGGTTTGCTAACATGTCTAGGGAAAGAAAAATCAGTAAAAAAAACATAACTTTAAAACTAAACCCTTCTACGATTTAAAACTTGAAAAAACAAAACAAAACAAAACAAAGGAATTCATTTTTAACCAAAAACAATTGTTCATTTTTTAAAGGGTTTGGGAAAAAAAATGGTTTCATTTTTTAAGAGGATAATTTTTACATTCTCTTTTTTTGGTCAAGTAATTGAGTAATGGATAATTCTTTTGGATGTAATTGGTTTTTATGTAATTGAGTTATGATATGGTTTATAAATTTTTTTCCAAAAATTAAGAAATGTGGGATTAATATATCTAAAAATTGACAAGGACTAAAAAATTTTATTCAAATCTGAACAGTTTTTTTTTTTTTTTTTTTTTTTTTTTTTTTGCGCTCATCAACAATGACTTATATGATACTACATAATGCAAAAACTCTGTGATATCGGATACTTTGAAATGACGTAGAACAATTAGATTGTTTAATTATTAATTAACCTGTTTGATAAAAAGGATTTGGTTTTTCGGGTCTATTTCCATACTTACAAAAGAGAGGTGCAACATGTACTATATATAATATCTTTTTGTTACTAGATCATTTCTACTCAAAAAAAAAATTTTACTTCACAGTGAACACGAATTTTATTTTGTCAAAATTTATCTGATTTTCTTATAGTGGGCGAAGGCGTGGGATCCCAAAAAGAAGTGATCCAAGGGTCAAGAGTTACCCATTTGCTCAACTTTAGATCTTCACCCTTATCCACACCACATTCATTTTCCCCTCTTGGATTAACGTCATCCAACGGTTCATAAAATACTAACCAACACACCTTCCATATCATGTAACTCCCCTCTCTCTTATACTCTCTATCAGCCAAAATTCCCTCTCTCTTACCAAAGAAATCAGTTTGATTTTAAAATACATAGCATCTGCCTTATATATGAAGTGATATCATTTATAAACAATAAGTTATAAGAAATTTCTTGGCAAGTGATAAATAATAAACAGCAAGTGATATCACTTATAAACGATTAGGAAGTGTTTATAAAAATAAAAAAAAAAAAAAAAAAAAACTCCCACGTTTTACATTCATAAAAGATTAAATATAATACCTTTTTTACAGATCCTTTTTTCTTTTTTCTTTTTTCATATATACTTCATTAATATTTTATTATTTTTTTCTGCAGTGCCCGCGGGCACGGGTACGTACTAGTATATATATATATATATATATCGTTTATATGTACTTTAAAGAAAAGAGTCTAAAAGTTTAAAGTATGTACAATTACAAATTGAATAATCAAATTACTCTTAATTTTTTGCAAATTGCTCTTTTATTAAATCGAGTTACTAAATTACCATTTTGCCTTTTTAATATTACCCTTTTTGTAAATATGTATGTATATATATATATATATATGTTCTCTATTCGATAAAGAAAAGAGCCTTAAATTGTAGGTTAACATCAATTAATATGGTTGTTAAATCATATTTTCAGAATTAATAAAACTTATTTCTCTTTCTTGTCTACGTTAAAAAAAATGTACATTGTATTTTTTTCTACGAAATCCAACGCTCGTGCAATGCACGGGCCGACTTCCTAGTATAAATAAACAAAGTCCTAAATGGTCAATTACAAACAAAACCACCCATCCCGCACCCAATATGAAACTTCCAAAAACTGCCAATTGTCAATTTCCCTTTCTCGCTGACATTGTTGGCAACTTTTTCCAAAGGACATATCGAAGGCTACATGAAGACAGAATCAGAGAAGCTTTGGACTCTAGTGTATGTATTCTCTATTTAAAACTTCTTTATGCTTTTAGAAGCATGATCATGTTGTAATTAATTGTGAAATGTGCAGTGAGACTGTTTGCACCTAAAAAATACATTTTTTAATTAAAATTTGTATAGGGCCGATTGGAATATTTTAATCGGACTCATGAGACCGATTGCAAAAAATTAACGGCTAAGGAACTGGTTTCTTGCCATCGGGCTGATCATTATTTGATCGGGCTTGCACCATTTCATCGGGCTAGCACTTTTGTTCACTCGGACTAATCGGACATCACTCAATCGGGCTTCCATGTATGTCATTGCAATTCCTTTAACGGGTTCAATGGGTTGTCCTTTATGGCCCAATCTGGTTGCAGAAGCCCGAAGCTAATTTAAGTGATAAAAAAGTGGTGGAGACCGATTGTATCAACCTACCCTAAGGTGTCATCGGGCTTCCTGGGCAATTTGGTACATCACTACTACCACTTTGGTTGTTCAAAGGAATGATGAGCCTCCTTAATCAATTGAGCCCAGGCCCATTAGATATGGAAAGATTGGCAACTAACCTGTGCAAGGACTATCCATGAGTTGTTTGGCCAATCTTTGACGTGGCGATTTAATACTGGCGGGACCCTTTACTGATTTGGTCATTGGGAAATTGAGCATTCGGGATGAAGCATCAATGCTAAGGTGTCATTGGGCTGTTTGTCAATCAGTCAGTATTCTAATCAATTTGAGAAGTTTATCATCCTACGAACTCTCAAAGTGATAATATTGTGATAGGGGGTCATATTTCCATATATCATCAAGAGATTATTTTCAAGATATGGGAAGTATTATCTGATATGGAAGGATAATATTTTGGAGATAATATCAACATATTTATGGGAGTTATCTTTTACTTGGTGGCAAAGCAAGACGTACAAGGCCAACATATGGACCACATTCAAGCTGCAATATATGTATACATATATTCTTACAAGATATGGCAGATTTTAGCAGATTTGGGCGACAAATCTGGTATTTTTACCAGATTATATTTCATCAGTTATTTCCTACCTTATCTAGGAGACCTCCATGGCCGCTACAAATACAGCAGGCTGGCCAAAGCTGCAACTCACTCCGCGTCTCCTCGACAAAAGCATCCCAATGCATTCTACAAAGCATTCTTAGTTTTTAGGCAAAATAAAAACATCCTTTTTATTTTCTTAGGCTTTCCTAGCTTTTAATTACATCTTTGTAATTTTTCTTTTCTTCTACAATTAAATAAAAATGCTATTTTTATTTAATTTCTTTATTGTTCATCACTTGCTAGACTTGTATGCTTCAATACTGTCTAGGGACTACAGGCCAAGGGTACTTTCCTACTTGGCCATCACAATCGCCTGATTAGAAGTCAGATTTCCAAACCTTGTGTATCACTCACACAAGTGACTTAGGAAATTTTGTTTTATTAGTTTGGGCCTACCTAACAAGGCTCTGGCACGCCCGAACCATAATTACAGCAAACAATTTGGCACGCCCGGTGGGACAGCCAAGTGATGAGCCATGCACACACTGAAGCATGGCTATACTTCTACAACAACCAGATTGGTTGGCGGAATGAGTCAATACGCCAACTTCGCGAAGAAATCTATCGTTTCTACAGCGATGGATATTGGAATGAAACTGGTCATCTTTACAATGAGATAGACCGTTTTGAGGCCGACATGCGATTTTTTAATCAAGAAATCGGCCTCCTCACAGCTTCAAGTGGAGCTGATGAACCGCCGCCCGAGGGAAATTTGTTCATGTCTCTAGACGATTTTCTATACGGTGACTGGCGAAAGAAGCAAGTTTGTGACAACATTCATCGAGCTCTTGAAGATCTGAAGGCGCATTCAAAAGAACAACAGGTAAGGCTTAGCCGGTTTGAAGAAGACACGAAAGCAAGCCTGGCAATACTGGAGGCTCAAGGGCAGAAGATCGAGCAATTTTTAAAGTCACGACAACGGCCCGAGAAGGCCGATGTTACCACTCCAAATTAAGAGACCGATGTCTCTGGTCATCTTGATTCCACGCTGTCCAAGCCGCTCGGAGGGCAAGACGGCGAAAAAATAAATAAAGAGCCGAGTGTATCGGCCATAGAGCCCCTCCTTGATGTTGAAGACGACGAAGCACTCGGGGGGCAAATTCAAGACGAGCCTCAAAATTCTGTTGAGGCTGAAGAAGAAGAGTGTGATAGGCCGAGTGATCCCGTAGCGGCCATAGAGCCTCCTAGTGATAAGGAGGACGATGATGAAGACCTCATTGTTGATGAAGAAATCGGCGATGAAGGGCTCGGGGGGCAAGCTTCGCAGAGACCGATTGACTACAAATCGGTCCATGAAGTTTTTGAAAATATATCTTTGAGGAAACTCAACCTCAAGGAATTGTTCAAATATTTCGGTCTCTTTGTTATGACCGATTAATATTTTTATTTTAAGCCAATTAATTATTTGGCTTGGGTTGATTTACATCCACGGTGGCTGAGTGGATGTCACCAAAAATTAAATATTATTTGGTGGCTCTTTTTACAACAGTGGTACTATCAAGAAGACTGAAAGGTGTTGAAGACCGGACTGAATTAATTCAGTCAATAGTGCTATTCGGACTCACGAGACCGAGAGCAATAATAATAATAAATAAAGTAATGCTAGAAGGACGCTAGGGATGCTGAATCGGACATAGAGGCCGATGGTGTAACTTATTTCAAGAGTGCAGTCAAGTGGTGGAGCCCGATTATATGATGATGTCTCAGTCATGCTACACAGTGAGATATTACACATGGAGGGCCCGATTCATTCAGAGGTGTTGCACAATAGTTGCTACAATTACAATCGGTCTTTTGGCCAAGCCCGATATTAGTTCAAAGATCATCGGTCTATATGATGAGCCCGATTGCGGTCGAAAGGTAATCGGTCTCTAGATAAAACTATTAAAACATGGCCATTCAAAATTTCACTTGATTTTATTTTAAACAGCCAGGGGGGCATTGTTTGCACCTAAAAAATACATTTTTTAATTAAAATTTGTATAGGGCCGATTGGAATATTTTAATCGGACTCATGAGACCGATTGCAAAAAATTAACGGCTAAGGAACTGGTTTCTTGCCATCGGGCTGATCATTATTTGATCGGGCTTGCACCATTTCATCGGGCTAGCACTTTTGTTCACTCGGACTAATCGGACATCACTCAATCGGGCTTCCATGTATGTCATTGCAATTCCTTTAACGGGTTCAATGGGTTGTCCTTTATGGCCCAATCTGGTTGCAGAAGCCCGAAGCTAATTTAAGTGATAAAAAAGTGGTGGAGACCGATTGTATCAACCTACCCTAAGGTGTCATCGGGCTTCCTGGGCAATTTGGTACATCACTACTACCACTTTGGTTGTTCAAAGGAATGATGAGCCTCCTTAATCAATTGAGCCCAGGCCCATTAGATATGGAAAGATTGGCAACTAACCTGTGCAAGGACTATCCATGAGTTGTTTGGCCAATCTTTGACGTGGCGATTTAATACTGGCGGGACCCTTTACTGATTTGGTCATTGGGAAATTGAGCATTCGGGATGAAGCATCAATGCTAAGGTGTCATCGGGCTGTTTGTCAATCAGTCAGTATTCTAATCAATTTGAGAAGTTTATCATCCTACGAACTCTCAAAGTGATAATATTGTGATAGGGGGTCATATTTCCATATATCATCAAGAGATTATTTTCAAGATATGGGAAGTATTATCTGATATGGAAGGATAATATTTTGGAGATAATATCAACATATTTATGGGAGTTATCTTTTACTTGGTGGCAAAGCAAGACGTACAAGGCCAACATATGGACCACATTCAAGCTGCAATATATGTATACATATATTCTTACAAGATATGGCAGATTTTAGCAGATTTGGGCGACAAATCTGGTATTTTTACCAGATTATATTTCATCAGTTATTTCCTACCTTATCTAGGAGACCTCCATGGCCGCTACAAATACAGCAGGCTGGCCAAAGCTGCAACTCACTCCGCGTCTCCTCGACAAAAGCATCCCAATGCATTCTACAAAGCATTCTTAGTTTTTAGGCAAAATAAAAACATCCTTTTTATTTTCTTAGGCTTTCCTAGCTTTTAATTACATCTTTGTAATTTTTCTTTTCTTCTACAATTAAATAAAAATGCTATTTTTATTTAATTTCTTTATTGTTCATCACTTGCTAGACTTGTATGCTTCAATACTGTCTAGGGACTACAGGCCAAGGGTACTTTCCTACTTGGCCATCACAATCGCCTGATTAGAAGTCAGATTTCCAAACCTTGTGTATCACTCACACAAGTGACTTAGGAAATTTTGTTTTATTAGTTTGGGCCTACCTAACAAGGCTCTGGCACGCCCGAACCATAATTACAGCAAACAGAGACAAAGTAGAACAAGGCTTGAAAGTCCCATATACATCCAACTGCCAAACCCACTGGCCAATGTGTTTTTAGAAGCAAGATCATGTAGTAATTTAACATATATGCACACAGTGCCAAGCACACCACCGGGTTTCAATTTACATTGGAAAGTTTGGTACAAAATGGTATGCTTCTCTCTCTCTCTCTCTCTCTCTCTCTCTCTCTCTCTCTCTCTCTCTCTCTCTCTCTCTCTCTCTCTCTATTCTTCTTTTGTTTGTGGCAAAGAATTTTCTTGCATTGATTTAGGTTTTGTAACAGATTTATCTCATTAATGTCCCCAAACAGAGGCCAAAAGACCATGTGTGTCCCAATTTAATACTTGAGTTTTTAAAATTAGGGTAATATAGATATTAGTCCTTTATTGTAGTAATTACTAAAAATTAGTCCTTTTCAAAACATATATTAGAAATTAGTCCTTTGATTATTTTAAGGACAAAACTGCCCCTCATTTGTTTTTAGTGCACATGACATGTACATCCCTATACTCAAGTAGTTTCCAAAAAATGGAGGTTGTGATTCCATCCCATTAATCACGTCCTTCTCATAATTACGTAATTGAAGGAATTAAATGCAGATATTCTCAAAAAAATGCAAAACCTCTAACAAAGCTTCCATTTTTGCAGTATTCCTCAAAAATAAATAAATAAATAAATAAAGTGAAACTCTTGATATAGCTTCGAGAATACTGGCAATTTGCAGATGATTTGGAGAAGACGACTACGGACAAAGCAACTAGAGAGGATCATCAACACTTGGTCTCGAATCATCTAAAAATTTGAGTATTTTGGTGCTAATTTCTTCGCTCATTCATCTAAACAATAGGGTTTTTGAATTTTTTTTTTTTTGCAGATATTCTAGCGATTCGTAGACGATTTTGACGATGCAACTACGGAAACAACTATTGGAGAAGATCATCAACATTGGGTGTCGAATCATCTGAAAGATTTGAGTATTTTGGTGCTAATTTCTCAAAACTTTCATCTAGCAAAAAAGTTTTGACAAAAATAATTGATTTTTTAGGGCTTGCACGAATAGTCAAGAAAAACTGATAAAGATGGCAAGAAAGGGTATTACATATAACTCGAAAATTGTTAAATAGTGCTCAAATTTGATAATAAAATTATTAATTGTTTCAGTCATTGATCACTTTTTGATCTTCAATTTCAGATTTTCTATCTCGTTCACTTTTTTTTTGGGTACATTGTTCCATAATTGATGTGTGAAATTGTCTTTAACAATTGTTTATCTAATCTGTCTAATCATTAATGTTTTTTGAATACATGCAATAAAAATGAGAAATTTCTCACATGTTTTATGATTCTTAGGATATGCCAAAGTGAGAAATTTCTCACACTTTAAAAGTCTGAACAAACAGTGAGAATTTTCTCACACAAACAAGTGAGAAATTTCTCACAGAAACTGGTAAGTTCATCAATTGTTTAGAAATTACTCACCTCTTGATGGAACTAAAAAAAAAATAAAAATAAACGCTCATAAATGCTTTTGTTATATGAAGAATCAAACAAATTTCTAGTTTAAAAATGAGAAATTTCTCACTTAATAAGGAAAATTTCTCACCTTCAATGACAGTTGAGTTAAAAAAAAAAAGGAGAAGACCAAAAATTTAGGGATCACAATCTCCTTATCCATTAATGCATACAATTCAATTACCAAATAAATATAAATTCCCTATATATATACACATGTAACAAAATAGTGAGAAATTACATAGAAAAACACGAAGTGAGAAAAAAATCCTTTAAAATAAGTGAGAAATTTCTCCTGAATTGGGATTACTAGTCTTAATAATCACTATCGTAAAATTTCTCACATGTCACAGAAAATTCCAATAACAGATTTCAAAACAACCTCTGTTATATCAATATGAAATGTATGAAATTTAGAATACAATTTTTTTTTAAAATATGATTAGCCTATTTCAACATATATTTCAATTTAAAACCACATTTAACCCATAATCAAATCAACCTCCACGATTTTAGGAACCTCAACCCCATCATAAATATGGTCTAAAAATAGAACAATTTCAAAATAACTTCTATTTAAATACAAAAAGGGTATAAAGGTAACGAAATTTATACAAATATTAGGGAAAAGGACTAATTCCTAAGCAACAACCCACATCAAGGATTAATTTCAAAACTACCAAATTTATCTGGACTAAACACACTATAAGTGCACTATGAGGGACTAAATCATATATTTCTATTAAAATTATGGATGCTAATCTAATCTTTCCATTGATTTGTGGGACCCTCCGTGTACATATTGGTTTTCTTTTCCTTGCTTTGGTGGTTTAAATATTCTGATTTTTTTTCTTAAATTTTTTTATTTTCATAAAAATGAACTATTTGTGAATATCTTCTTTTGATAAAAGATGGATGTAATGTGTCAAGTTTATTCTTAAAAAATTATCAACAATAAAAAAAATTAATTGATTAAGTTTAGTGGTACCTAACGAATACAACGTGTTGCACACGCAACACGTGTGCCTCAGTCGCTAGTATTACTTTAATTAAAAGCCTAGCCCAACAATCTAAACAACCTAACTAAATCAAATTAACACAGTAGGCCAAAATATTAGGCGAATCCTAGCTAAAGTACTACAACACTTAAGCCCAAACTTAAGACTAACCATGTGTACATTTCTAACTTCAATCGGCTCACCGGTGAATCTGGAATGTCAAAAAAATTAAGGGTAGGTCTACTTGTAATTAAATGACACTTTAATACTATGATATACTATTATCGAGTCTAAGGGTATTTGGTTTTTCATTTTACAATTTTGTTATCCGAAAAGGATCTTCTTGCCATTGGGTTAGAATGTCTTGGCAGTCTTGATTTATTTTATTTCTTCAACTATCAAATTAAGCCCAATATTTAACACTTAATTTAACTATAACCTAAAAAGTAAACTCACTAGCGTAAAACCTGAGCAATGCCCGGACATAATTTGTTAATTATGAAACATAAAATACACAACACTAACACAATGGCATGACAAATCCTTAAAAAGGTTGTACACGAACAAACTATCTTCTTGGACACTTCCTCTGCTTCAAAAGCTCCCCCCGATTAGAGGGATATGTCAGCACCTTCAAAATGCTTTCTGGCAATTATTCTAGAAGCCTCACTTGAACGTGATTTTTCTTCCACCAGGTTCATTGAATGAGCTTTTCATTAAGATTATCGAAATGTGGGTTCTAGAACTGACTTAGTATAAAATATCAATGAGATTACTCTGTCCAAGCCAAAAAAAAAAAAATGGAAAAAAAGAAAGAAAAAGAAAAAAGAATGAGCTTTCACCCACACTAATTAGTTTGGCCTCTATTTTGGTGCTTCTCCTTTTTTTTAAAGCACAATTTTATGTTAATTCATTTGGTAACTAGTTAATGAGTTTTGCAAAAAATTGAACTTAGGACTTTTTTGGAGGGAGCTTTTAAAAGCTCTAGAATGGAGCTTTTAAAAGTTCAAGGTTAATTTTTGGTTTCATTATATTTTTTTGAAGAGTAATGTGTCACTTATACAAAATGATCAAACAACTTAATAATAAATTTAATAAGATACTTTTAAAAAGCCACGTGGGGACCAAGCCACGTAGGGACCAAACTAAGCCTAAAACTTGAAATCCAGTTTTCTCACGGAAAAAATGCGCCATATCTGGAATAAATATGTAAGAAAATTTTAAACCATAAGAATATCAGCAATCTTGATCCTATAAATATTTCAGCTTCAAATAAGTAACTGAATAAGAGCTTTTTAAAAAAGAAAAAAAATTACGATCCTTAAATTTAGTTCTCAAATGCTTAACCAGTTATACTACATGATACGCCCAAACTTGGCTCTATCCTATAACCAAGCGGTTCCACTCAGTGGCCGACCCCTATCTCAACCAAATCATGCACAGTTCCTTGGATAAGCATCAATCTGAGCGGTTTGGTCTACCCGATGTCTCCTGAGCGGTTCATCCACGACTCGAACAACAGGTCGGGAAGACCGCGCAAGCACAGTCCGTACAGGTGCAGTCAGGCCAGGCCCGCGAGACACGCTCCAAAATATTCCAGGCTGTTTCCTAATCAAGTTAAAAGACTAATGGAAAGTGCACATCGTTTCCTAATCCAGTTAGGAAACCCCCACAATTAAAGCCAATCAATCTTAATTGGATTATATTACCTTATTCATGTAGTAGTGGTTCTCTTGCATCTATAAAAGAGATCACTCACCCCCATAGAAGGGGATCAACTTTTCAGTCTATACAACACCTCTATAGCAGTCATCATCACGCCCGATCGACCTATGGTAGCTCCAAACTATTGTTGGTTCACCACAGGTCCTCGGGTTTTTACAGTATAGTGAACGCGCCCAGACACATACGTGGACGTAGGTTCCTTCATTAACAAAGCCGAACCACATACAAAAAAACCAGTCTCTCTCTCTCTCTCTCCCCCTTAAACTGCTCCAGTTTATCTTGCCCAATTTTAGCATCATCAGCTTGGCGCCGTCTGTGGGAAATGACAAGTTTCTCATCAACAAATCTCTCGGCTAGTCGTCATGCCCCCGAAGAAGGGTAAGAAGGCTGCGCAGCAGGCTAACTGGGATGTTCCGCCGACCCCGACGCCAGCTGCGACAGTCTTGATATCTGAGCAGATCACCGGGACCCTCGCACAGCTCTTGAAGATCCAGCGTCAAACCCAGTAGCAGATCGAAGCCCTGCTGGCCCAACAAAGCAACTCTCCAGTGGCCGAAAAATAGCCCGGGAACGTTGCGTACGGTCGGGAACTGATCTTGACCAGACAACGTGACCGAGCCAACCTGTCCCGCGTGGAGGATGCCAGAGACATCAACAGTAGGCATGTTGCCCAAAAGGAGAGGCAAGAGCGTATGGCCCGGGAATCGGTCCAGGGTCACTCGGTCAAGAGCTAAGGTGGCCTTAGGCATACGATCAACCGGAGTCATAGCCGAGCCCTATCCCAGAGGACAGTATTCTGCCATGAAGAAGAAGCCCCTTCCACCAACTCGACCAACCCCCCGGATACCAGTCGGGACGGTGTAATGGCTTGTATCTAGAATTTAAAGAAACAGATCGACGGCATGGCCAAAGACCTGGGCCAGGATGTTACTCATATAAACACTGAGACAGAGTCACCATTCTCCCGCTGAATCACAAGTTTACCCTCCCGCGTAAATTTCAACAACTTAGTCTAGAATCTTACAACAGCTCGAAAAGTCCGGTCGATCACGTTCGAACCTATAAGGCTCAGATGGCCCTGGCCGCCAACACCGACGAACTATACTACCTGGCCTTCTCTAGCACTTTGAAAGGCCCGACCACTCATTGGTTCTATTCCTTGAAGCCCAGATCAATCAGCAGTTTCAAGCAACTCAGCAAGCAGTTCATCAACCAGTTCGTCGGTATGCATGAACGGCCAAAGCCTGACATGCAGCTACTGATAGTCAGGCAAAGAAATAATGAGACCCTCAAGGAATTCACCAACCTGTTTAATCAAGAGAAGCTCGGGATCTATGATCTTGATGAAACTGTCGCTATTACAGCCTTCTGCTCAAGAGTTTAGCACACCAAGTGCGCACGTCGTTCCACAGAAATCGACCGACAACCTTAGTTCGTAGAGAGGGTTGGAAAATAAAATGACACTGAAGAATTTATAAAGACCAAAAGCCCTGGGCAAGAAAGCAACGAGTCTACAAGAAGTAAGAAGAAACGGGATCACCCCGAGAAGAACAATGCAAAAAAGCCCGATGGTTCTTGTAGTTCCTCCAGTTCACAATGGTCTGAGTCCGGCAGCCCCGACCCGACCTCTAGTTCACAACGGTCCTGGTCCGACAGCCCCGACCCAACCTCCAGTTCGCATCGATCAGAGTCCGGCAGCCCCGACCCGACCTCCAGTTTTCAGTAGTCAGGATCCAGTAATCCTGACCTTGCCTCCAGCTTGGAGTAACCAGGAGCCCGGTCATCCAGACCTGACCTCCTATCTTCAACAGTCCATACGAGATCAACTATAATGGTACTTTTTCCCAATCATAAAGCAAAGCTCAGACTACAAAAGAACTCCTGCAAAGATTCGAATTGCCTATTAACTCATTGTCGATCCCTAGAGCACACCAAAAAGACCTTGGGTTCAACTCCCGAGGCGTTAAAAGGACCTCGGGCTCAACCTCGAGGCAACCAAAGACCACTATTACGTAGTTAGAAAAGACCTCGGGATCACACTCGAGACACCAAAAAGACCTCGAGATAGCACCCGAGGCGTCGGCTTCGCTTAGGATCATAACTTGCGATGGGGGCAAATCCCCCTAGGTGGATGATGATGGAAAGCTTCAAAAGACCCTGCAACCACCCACGTTCCAGGTCGGTTACCTATAGTCATAGCCTCTACAAACCCCCGTCTTAGCAAAAGCTTGGGCGGTAGGAAGGCATAATGAACTAAACAGGCAATCCCACCAGGTATTTACAGGCCTTGGGGTTAACTAAGTCAAACTCTTAGACAACCCGGGTGCCTACAATACTCAGAGGCAATAACTCCACTTAGGTCCAAACCGACGATAGAGGTGACTAAAACCTCTTAGGTTGGCTCACGATAGAGGAGTAAAGGACCCTAAAGCAGCACGCTTTAGGTCGGCTCCACCAACATGGTCAAACCCTTTTCCCAGTAGTCTTGATGAAGGCTTGCTGTGCAGAAGATAACCATCCTGGGGAGTTAGTACAAAAAGGACCCTAAAACGACACACTTTAGGTTGGCTTTTCCAACATGGTCAAATTCTTCTACCCACAGCCTTGACGAAGGCTTACGGGCAGAAGATAACCATCCTAGGAGCTAACTCAAGCAAAATACTCTGAATTAGGCTAAGTCTTAACTCTCGGCCAATTCCCGAGCACTTCAAAATTTCGAGCTAGCTAGGCTAAGTCTCAACTCTTAGCCAGTTCGCGAGAACTCACCAAACTCAGAAACTCCGAACCAGCTTTCCTTAGGACTCAGACAGTGGCAAGCAGCATCGAGCAGATTTTCCAAACTTGCCCTGATATGGCATCCGACCAACCTTGGAAATGGGGTGCAGCTGATACACCCAAAATTAGCTCTATCCTATGACCAAGCGGTTCCACTCAGTGGCCGACCCCTATCTCAACCAAATTATGCACGTTCCTTAGATAAGCATCAGTCCGAGCGGTTTGGTCTACCCGATGCCTCCTAAGCGGTTCATCCATGACCCGACCAATAGGTCGGGAAGACCGTGCAAGCACGGTCTGTACATGCGCAGTCAGGCCAGGCCCGCGAGACACGCTCCAGAATATTCTAGGCTGTTTCCTAATCAAGTTAAAAGACTAATGGAAAGTGCACATCGTTTCCTAATCTAGTTAGGAAACCCCCACAATTAATGCCAATCAATCTTAATTGGATTATATTTCCTTATTCATGTAGTAGTGGGTGTCTTGCATCTATAAAAGAGACCACACACCCCTATAGAAGGGGATTAACTTTTCAGTCTATACAGCACCTCTATAGCAGTCATCATCACGCCCGGTCGACCTACAACAGCTCCAAACTATTGTTGGTTCACCATAAGTCTCCGGGTTTTTATAGTATAGTGAATGTGCTCAGACACACACGTGGACGTAGGTTCCTTCATTAATAGGGCCGAACCATATACAAAAAACTAGTCTCTCTCTCTCTCTCTCTCTCTCTCTCCCCTTAAACTGCTCCAGTTTATCTTACCACATTTTAGCATCATCACTACATATAGTGGTATATGGTACTACTAACTACTGCCATAACGGATAGTACAACTGGATACCCATATCTCCTTTATCTAGAGTATGCTTTGGATTATAGTGGCTCCTCTTGTAGACACCCCAATTTTGACCGACCGTCGAATTTAGGAGAGCGTCACCTCCACGTCCGATGATGAAAAGGACCGAAAAGATTTGAAGTATTCCAAGCTCTTCAGAAAGTTTTCCAAACGCGATAAAATTTCACAGAAAGGAGAAAATACCAGGTATTTAGGAGAATTCAGGTATAAGACATGACTTTTGGAAAGGATCTTCAAAAATAATTTGCTTCAAAAAAGAAGAAGACCTAAAAAAGGGAATCTTAGCTAAAAACGGCACACGGCAGACTGCCGCGGCTCTCATTGACTGCCGCGCGGCAGTCAGAGAGTGCCGGTCCGGCATTCACCAAGTGCTGCCAACAATTTCTGACTGCCGTTCACTTTTAAAGTCCGTATTTTGCAGAGCAATACGTATGCGTATGCGAATAAGAACAAAAAATTGATAAAGTAAGACTGACAAAAACGCGGCAATCCATTAATTGCCGCGGCACTTGATGAATGCCGCGCGGCAGTCACGCAGCGCCGCGACGGTAGTCATGAACTGCCGCGGCGGCATTCACGGACTGCCGCGACAGAGTCTAAACTGCCGCGCTGGGCAGCAGTCTGCCTAATTTCAGAAAGTACGTATTGTACCATCAAATGAGAGAATTACACCTGTTTTTGCTTCGAAATTCACCAAAAATACCTGGTAATTTTACCTATAAAAGAGAAGGGATCTTCCTTGAAAGAGGGATACGAAAATAGAACAAGAGCTTCCACCAAGGGGGAGACTACCATTACACAAACATTTTTTGAGAGATAAAAAAGAAATTTGAGAAAACTAGAGAGAAGGGCTTGGAAAATCTTCAAAAGGAAAAGAAAACTTTGAGGATAATTTGGAGGTGATCCTCTAATCATAGATTGCTTATTTACTTTTTTTTTTTTTCTTTTGAATCTCTAATTCTAAAACCTTTTGTTATTCTCTTTTGTTTGTCAAGTAGACTTAGAAGTCTTTGTTTCTAATTCTTCCTTCTATTTCTTTGGTTTATGTTCTTCTCTTGAGATTCTTGGAGATCCTCAATATCTCTCTTGAAAACTATTGAGTTTGATCTTTTGAATCTCATGTAAGCTTATGCTTCACATGGGAGTCAAAATTTGATCATCACTTTAGTAAGAGCAAGTAGATGAATCCAAACCCCTACCATGGTTTGGGTCCTCTAAGCTTGAGTTTTCATGGAATCTCTTTATATTCTTTGAAAACTCATGAATGTTAGTCATGTCTTCATCTCCAATGACCATCAAGTGGTAGGAGAAAGTATTTTGGGTCTAAACTCATCCCTATGGTTTAGATTCATCATCTTGAGATTTCATGAAGTCTATTCATACTTCATTTGAAATCCACAAACATAAAAGTCCTTAGTCTCCAAATGACCATCAAATGGAAGGAGAGGTGGTTTGGTTTAAACCTAACTTCATGGTTAATAGTTGGGGTTAACAAATAAAAGTTGAACTTGACAGATGAAAACAGTGAGTTCATAAACTGTTTTTGATCAAGGATTTTTAGTTCGAAATCTAACCGTTGAAATCAAGTGAAACCAACGGGAAAGTGTCAATAACACAATATTCTACCACTGTAATTTTTGTGTTAAGGTGATTTCATGTTTAGAAGGGTTTGATCATGGGTTTTGCGAGTTAATCACAATCTGTCCAGAGCTTCAGAATAGTTTCAAACAGTAAGACGTTTTTGAAATTAGTAAATCAGAGCTTTAGTAAGGTGTTTGTGACCTGAAATAATTTTTTCCATGTAGTTTAATGTGTTAGGAAAGCCCCCTAAAAAGAATGAAGCATTTCAGATTATTTTACTATTTTTAAAAAATCAAACAAAATCTCTGGACAGAGAGTTGTACATCTCTGAGTGATGTCTGGTGTTTGTCCTTTTCCTAGAGATCCGACCGTTGAAACTTTGATTTTCTTTTTGATTTGGAAACTAGACTCACAGAGGCATCTTGTGTCCAAAATTCACTAGGATCAAACCATGAGAGACGTGCTTTTTATTTTCTTAGAGTTCTGGTCTGCTCTCTACAATTTTCTCAGAATTTTTATGACACATTTGACCAATTTTGTTAATAATGGGTCAAATGGCTTTTCTATG
Source organism: Hydrangea macrophylla (assembly GCA_033977485.1). NCBI lineage: Eukaryota > Viridiplantae > Streptophyta > Magnoliopsida > Cornales > Hydrangeaceae > Hydrangea > Hydrangea macrophylla. Next base: position 56,936,483 of record CM066996.1, read on the forward strand.
ACTTAGGGCTTAAACCATGTTTCAATAATGATTAGTTGAGCTTGAATTCAAAGCTTAAAAGTATTTCATAGTTTATTCTTGCCCATGTACATATTCATCCATATGGTTTGGCACTCGTAATTAGGACTTATTTGCTTTGGATTCAATTACATTTGATAGATTTAAGCTAAAAATTCAAGATTGTTATTTCTAAACTTCACCTCTTGTATATCATGTGCACTAATCTTTGTTTTGTAGCGCTATTAAGGTACAATTTCTCAACTCCTCTCTAGTTTATTGGATTCTTTGATTTTATTCGATTTTTCGACCTCATGTGCGATACCTTAGAATTAAGGTCTGCCTTATGTATATGTGATTCGAGACTTTTCTTTTAGGACTTTCTTTTGTGTGTGTGCATTTCACGTTTAATATCGCTGCTAGATCCCGGATAAGTTTTCTTGTTCTTTATTGCATATCATATTGCTTGCTACTTGACATATGTGGTTTATGAATGGTATTTTTGTCATTAGCAATTTTACACCCTTTGGACATGCTTTTGTGACGTATATGTATATATATGTATTAGTTGAGGGCAAGTTTAGATTAATAAATTTGATTAAAAGGATGTTGAGTAAAGCCCTATCGCAAGATAGGATGAGAGAGGGTGTTTTAGTCCGACGGGCTCCTTCCTCTCTCATTCCATAATCCCCGGACCTAGTTAATCTTTGGTTTCGCAGAAGATCAGTTTCCTTTAAAATGGTTTCTTAATTTTTCTTTTAAAATTAAGTGGTGACTCATTTGTTTTTGAAATTGAAATTTAGAAAAGATTTCTTTTTAAGAAAAGCTGTGGGTAAGAAGTCAACCTGCGATATCCACAATCTGGCGACTCTGTTGGGGATCGAACCCAGAATCTCTGGTTTCGCAGACCAGAATTCTGATTTTGGGTTCACTTGAGGATTAGACTTGAAAAAATCCTTTTAATCAAGTTAGTTAATCTTTGTATGCCTGTTGCATTTCACTTGCATGTCCAGCCAGTCGATTGCACGGAACTATGACCTTGGAGGCTCGGGGCAACCCGGTCGGCCAAGTCATCATGGGACTGTGTGATCACCCTTGATCTCGTACCATGATTTGGTATATTAAGCATCCTATCGGATGTGTGTCAAGGGTCCCTTATTTGACCAAAACCCAGCTTTTGCATAGTTGTTTCCATAGAACCTTTCAAAAATTAGGAAATCAATTCTTGATCAGGACTATGTGCTAGGGAGTTTTTATGCCCAAAGAGGATTATTTGAGATGATGATGAGGTTAGCTTGATGAGAAATGTATAACCTTTTAATCATCTTTTAGCAATTTCTCCTCATGTTCCACGACATTTGAGGAACATGCCAGACCATGATTATAAGGTTATACTTCATGTATTGTGTTAACCAAGCATCATTGACCTTGTATGTATCCAAACCCATGGAAAGTATGGTGATAATCCGATCATGTGACCCTTCCACCCAGAGAATCTTTAATCAAATTAAGATTTGCACGACCTTTAAAACCACTCTTTCAAAGAAGATTGGGAGTTCACTTTTGATCAAAATTTTAAAATGGTTATTCACCAGCTAAAACACTTTTCGAAACAGGAGTTTCAATCCAAAAGCATGATCCAAGATTCTTGAAAATTATTTCTAAAAAGATTTCATCAGAAATGCTTCCCCAAACGAATTTCAAAAAAAAAAAAACCCTAAAAGAAAATTTTCAAAACATAGAGGGTAAAAAAGGGGTCACAATGAAAGGAGAAATCATCATACTTAACATGGGTGAAGATTTTATATGCTTATGTGTTAGGACTAGGATTTTCCTTTTTCTTTGGCATATAGAATAGGCACACACGCACGCATGCATTGCATATAAAAGGAAAGTTGTTTTTCTTAAAAAATGCCTTTGTTTGATAAAATGAAAATAAAATTTCTAAAGAGAAAATTTCAAAATTTGTTATAGGAGCAAAAATAGCAAATCAAGCGTGGTTTAGGGATCCCGCGGCAAGACTGGTAAGAAGAGAATACACTGACATGGCCGAAGAAAGATACAACGAAGAGATGGCCGGATTAAGGGTACTAGTCGAACAGCAGGCAGAACAGATGAGAAGACAGGCCGAGAACATGAACCGCATGATGGGAATGATAGAAGAGCTGAATCGCAGACCACCACATATGAATCCACCTATTATGGACCCGCCTTTGGGAGGAAGGGATGGAGATTGGTTCGACGATCAGGAAGCACAATGGAATGACGCACTAAGGGCCAACAGGGATAGAGAGAAAGATGAGAAGGAGAAACTACTGACCGAGAAGATAGAAAAGTTGGAAAGGGTAATGCGCAAGGCTCAGGGAGTGGATACCTACCTGATGGAACTAGAAGGGTTATATGACGGGGTCCACGAGACGCTGCCCGCCGGATTCAAGATGCCAGTTTTTGATAAGTTTGATGGCACTTGTTGGGAATATGCCCTCAAACCAGTTAGTTGGACAATGGAATATCATAATGCATTTATGCATGTTAGTTCATGAGATGAATATTAGACTGGAATCCTTAAACAACATTGTATGTGGTTCATTTGTGTATGTGATTACACATGTGAGATATGAATCACAAATCCTTGTTGTTTCAAATAAGTCACAGTGGATGATAAGTCTGGATAACTTATCAGGTATACACTGTAGCATGATTAACGTCTACGGGGTAGAATGATGAATCTCATTCATAAGAGTCTTTGACTCTTGGTTAATATGCTAGTGCACTCGGTGCATTGACGGACCTGAGTTAAACCTATTGACACCTAAACGCTGTCACCGTCAATAGGAACTCAAAACTTGTATAGGGATACATGTCCTTAATCCTGAGACAGTTATGGACGCAAGTTGTATGCTTGGTTGCTTTGACTTACCAATCAGTGAGGTCTTGCAAGATCAACACCTGGGTATCTTGGGTAAATCAAGTATGCAACGTTGGGAACATATATTGTCAAGATGGAATTCTACCCTCTTCAATAAAACGAAGAGTAAGTATTCCCTCGAGAATGTCACTAGGAGTGATTACTGAGAGCTGGCCAGCCTTGTCAACAAAGTGTTGTTGTTGACATGTTTAGTAATCCAAGCGTAGTGAATGATACTTGAGGAATATAAGATGTACTATCTATTGGGTCGACAGTATCTTAAGACATACATCCCAATGATAGATATGAATACTGCCTGGTAGAGGGACATCCGTATCATATTATACAAGTCTAGCAATCACTTATGTATGTGTGATTATGTTCTTATGCACTGGAGTGCAATTATCATTTTATAGTGGCATTAATGATAATTGATTAATTATTGATTCCTTAGTCAAGAGTACTGACTAGATGGAATAATAATTAATCGGAGCCAGTAATTAAGAACCTAGGAGGTCCCACTCTTAGCTCCGCCAGAATGCTTGGAAAGGCAAATGAGAATGCTGTCAAGACTGGTTCGATCGATCGAAGTTGTTTCGATCGATTGAAGTCTAGACAGGTTCGATCGATCGAACGAGGTTCGATCGATCGACAGTTCGATCGATCGAAGTCACTTCGATCGATTGAAAGTAAGGTCGGTTCTGGGAATCTATAAATAGGGCAGCTACGTCCAGAAATATGGGTTCATCGTTTTTAACGTACCAGTTGCTGCAGAACCTGTTTAGAGTTCCCAAACCTTCCCTATTCTCACTATTAGGGTTCCCACCAACCCTAGCCACTCTGGGAGCATTCGAGGAGACATAAGGGTGAAGATTTCCTAGAGGTTGCTGCTGCACACACAAGGAGAAGGACAAAAATCAGAATTGGGTTCAAGACCTAAGGTATAGAATCTTCTCCATCTTGTTATGCGCATCTATAGAGTTAATAAGTAGTAGATCCAAGGCTACCAATAAAAGTTTTGAACTTTGTTTTCCGCTGCGCGTTTAGATTTAATTTTAAACCTGTTTTTCTCACAATTGGTATCAGAGCCTCGCTTGTTTGGATCTATAGATGCGTTTTGGAACACTAGTTTTGATTTGCATGTTGATTTTAGGACTGTTTTCAAAACTGCATCGTCACAGATCCGTTTCTGCAGTGTTTATGCAGCAGAATACAAATCTGTGATTGCATTGGATGCAAGGTGGGTTCGATCGATCGAAGTAGTCTCGATCGATCGAACATCATCCGTTCTCAAGCGATCTAACTAGTTTCGATCGATCGAACTTTGGTTCTGTTCGATCGATCGAGACTGCTTTTCTGTCCAGGTTTTCAGTTTACAGATTTAATGGTTTTAAAAAAATATTTACTTTAAAATTTTATTTATGCTGTAAGTTTTTCAAAACATTCTGTGAAACTGAAAGTTCAATCGATTGAACTATGTTCAATCGATCGAAGGTTCAATCGATCGAACTCGTTCGATCGATCGAAGTGTGACAGAGAACTGTGATGCTGTTTTAAGTTCTAATTCAGTATGTAAAGAGTTTATATACTGTGTGAATCAATTAGGGGTTCCAATGATACATTTATTTGTTATATATGCGTGGATATACATGCGACTAACCCTTTTGCAGCAAGTTTAGTCCGCTATCTCCCATGGCACCAAGACTTTTAAATTTTGTATTTAATTGTTTGAGATTGATGTATGTATTATTTTGGTTTGGTTTTTAAAGGCATATGTAAAGGGCGCTGCGACTTCAATCCTATGAAAAGGAAAGTCGCACCGGTTTCCCTAGCCTTTTATTTTATTATTGTTATTTCTATTTCTAGATAAATTTGAAGCTTCGAGAGAAGTATATATAGGACCAATGTAATAGAATTAGAAAATCCATGAAGATGGAGGAGCAAGCCGTTGTCCATGAAGATGGAGTCGGAGGCAATCAAACCAAAAAGGAGGTTCTATGGAGATAGAGCCATGGGAGATAGAGGCATTGTTGAATGTTTTTATTTCATTTTAGTTTTTGTTTTATGTGCTTAGTTGTGATTGGAATTTTATATATTGTTACTACTTGCATGCACGTAAAACAAGTTTTCTAAAATAAAAATTCAAAACCTTTTTCCAACACATTAGTAAACACTTAATGTTTATGGGCAATGTGAAGAAACTTTTTTTTTATTGAAAAATTCCTATTAGTTCATTGTAAGTATGAGAAATACTCTGTGTCACTCAGCCATGAGTGATCATTCCATACGGAGGGTATTTCTTATTGATTACTAGATATGAACTTCTTATAAAAATCTAGTGGGAGAGGGACTTATTTTATAACTTCCACGGTCTTCCATAAACGGTTCATTGTAAGGTGGGTAGTATATTCTGTGTCACCTAGCCATGGGTGATCATTCCATATGGAGGATAGACTATTCATTGGTTACTAGGTATGAACTTCCTTTGGATAGAATCAATGAGACGCATTAGAGGGTGACCACTACACTGAGGCACTACTTGAGGCGGTTGTCATTGGATTCTAGTTAATGGTAAACACTAGCTAAGCTATGGGTAAGGGATTCCACACGGAGCATTATCGAGAAACTTAGAGACCAAAAGTTCAGGAGTCATGAATTGTTTTGTAAGAGTTGCATGACATTCGTGATGGGTTTCCCAATCAGGCTATGAGGTTATGATCGCCACACGGAGACTTAATTTCATAGGCTTGACATCCTGAAGACAATTAATGAGTTGGTTAAGGGAATTCCAATGTATCATATAAATTGTCATATTCATGATTTCCATATTGTAATTCTGTTACATTATTTGTATTTCAGATTCATTATGTCTAGCCCACTTGCTATAACCATGATCCAGAATAAGCTAATTGGAAACAACTACGTTGAATGGAAACTGGAACTGGATGAATTGTTAACTGCTAATGGATGTAAATACGTTCTTGCCATTCCCTGTCCACCTATTCCATGCCATGACACCCCAACTAATCTTCGGATCAATATTGGCAGTGGATAAGATTTGATGGTATAGCTCGCTCTAGCATCTTAGACTCTTTGTCTGATGTGTTGAAGCAGCAACATCAACCTTTGAACACTGCCCGTGCTATAACATTGAACCTCGAAGAGATGTTTGGGGAGCTAAGTCGAACTGCAAGGCTTAGAGCCTTGGAGTTAGTCATGGACACCAGAATGTTGGAAGGAACTTCAATAAGAGAGCATGTTTTTAAAATGATTACTTATTTCAAAGTACTGGAAGTTTTGGGTTCCGACATTGATGGTGAGACTCAAGTTGACATAACCTTGCATTCGTTGCCTTCATCATTCACTCAATTTAAAAAGGTTTTTAAAATGAGTAAAACAGTTTTTTGAACAAGTGAGTTGATGAGCTCTCTTGAGGCAACGATGGATATAGTCAAAGAGGAGTCAAATGTTCAGAACATTGGAATGGCTTCATCTTCTGGAACTAAGCCTAAGAGCATAAGTTCAGAGAAGGAGAAGCAAGACTCAAGGATAGGTGAGCCTAAGCCAACTGTTGGGAAGAAGGCAAGACTTGGAAAGGGAAAGGCTGGTGCCGTGCCAAAAGGAAAGTGTTTCCATTGTGGCATGAGAGGGCATTGGAAAAGGAACTGTATGGAATACTTGACTTCCAAAAGGCAAGGTACGATCCTTTCACTAGTTTTTTGAAGTAAGTTGAAAAACTGATACTTCAACTACTATAGGCACTAATTCTATATTTTCTAAATTATATCTGTAATTGTTGCAGGGAATTGGAAAATAAGAATGTGCAGTGATTAGAAGATCTTGATTGCCTTTTGGGATCTGATGCAAGAGTTGCTATTAGATTAATAGTTTTATATTGTAATAAAACTTTGGAGTTATTAGATGGATTTCAGTTTTGAATTAATGAATAATATTTATTCTTTTGATTTTGGTACTGAAATTCTTGATTAAAAGAAAGCGTTCTTTTATGTGATCTAAATAACTTGTCAAGCAAGTATCTCACCAATTTACTCTTGTTTCTCATATATTATCTAATGTAGTATTTAAATGACTCATGGGTATTTTACCATCTAAAAGGATAGCACCCTCAACTAATTCTATGACTTTTTGGTTTTGAGGTTAGATCATATTTAATCTAAATAGGATAAATGGGGAGTAAAGGATAGGATCCTAAACTCTTTCGGTTGCTAAGACCATTGCCTATTTGTCAATCCTATTTAGAGAGTAAATGTGATCAGATCATATTAATCTAAATTAGGATAAATGGGGAGTAAAGGATTGGATCCTAAAACTCTTTTGGTTGTTGAAACCACTACCTGTTTGTCAATCCTATTTAGAGGCTAATATGATCAGGTGACTTTTCTTTTGAAAATCACACGACCAAGGACTTATTAGAATTAGGACATACTCATGTATGTAGGGCAATAAACATTAGAGTTGAAAAGTAGTTTCGGCTACTTTGGATACTGATATACATTTACTTATTGCATCTTCATCCTCAATTTTGAAGAAATTCAAAAGTTTTGGAATGAAGAGTAATTGGTAAAAGAATATCGTTGCCTTTTGATTTGATCAAAATGGTGAGTATCTATCTAATGTATTTATTGTCCAAAGGAGATAAGAATGAGATTCTTTCTCGACAGTCTACACCTAGTGCGCCTCCACGGGATGGTGTAGCAGGTAGAAGGAACTATCTTCTTTTAGATATGACTGGGTCATGGGATGAGTTATTTAGAGTTACTACTATTCCTTGTTTTTCTCGATGGAACTACAATGTATATACTGGATCTTATTCAAAAGCAAATCTTTTCGATAGACATCCCCAAAGTTGTGAAAAGAATGCGACTTCTTTCTCATGGTAACTTTGGATAAGGATGTCTAGCACTTTGGTGTAAAGAAATGATGAGCCTTTTGAATCTAGATTAGAAGTATAATACTTTTGTAGTGTTTCCAGAGAAAACAAAAGTTGGTTGGAGACCAAATTTTGCAAAGGAAAGATAATATAAAAGAGTAAAGTAATTTATATCTTAAAGCAATCTATAAATCATCTAGGACTAAAATCTACTACCTCTTCATCCGTTCTTACATCGGTACTTCATTCTAGTGGGAAAATTCTTAGCATTGCTAAAATCTCCCTGTGCATTGAAGTTTTGTGATAAGGAAGCTCCGGTATATGATTTGCATAAGTCTACGGACTCAAGCAATCATCCAGAGATAAGGACATCTGTTTTGACATTTTGGTCAAAATACTTTGGATTCATCTAAAGTGTGGATGTAGCTTAAGTGGATGAAAGGATCCTTGCGCAAAGGAAGTGTGGTGGTGATTATGGTTCCATATATTGATGACATCTTTATCATTACGATATGTTAAAGTAGTGTCATCAATGATTAAGGTTAAGTTTCTACAATATACTTGATATTTATGATCTCGGTGAGGGGAGCTATAATCTTATGATTTTTGCTCATTCAAGATCAGAAAGTTAAGATAATGAGATTGTCTCAAACTTCTATATCAGAAAGTTGCTGGCTAGATTTAACGTGGAACGTTCCGATAAAGGTTTTTCACCTTTGAACATAACCTATTGCTATTTCAAGATTTGTATCTTGGGATACAAGATGAAAGAGATCACATGAAAGGTATATCATAAGCCTTCGCTATTGATAAACTTTGTATGTGATGTTAGGTATGGATATCAGTTATACCGTTGAGGTTGTTCACAGATATCAGTCCAAATGAATGTTCAGTTTTTTGAACTATCATAAAGTATATATTCTCTAGGGCTTGAGAAAGAACTAGCGGATATATGCAGGGTGATGGTGTTTTGGACAATGTTCAAATTAGCTTTACTGGATACATGTCATGTGACGTCTATCGTGTTAACCAAGCATCATTGACCTTGTATGTATCCAAACCCATGGAAAGTATGGTGATAATCCGATCATGTGACCCTTCCACCCAGAGAATCTTTAATCAAATTAAGATTTCCACGACCTTTAAAACCACTCTTTCAAAGAAGATTGGGAGTTCACTTTTGATCAAAATTTCAAAACGGTTATTCACCAGCTAAAACACTTTTCGAAACAGGAGTTTCAATCCAAAAGCATGATCCAAGATTCTTGAAAATTATTTCTAAAAAGATTTCATCAGAAATGCTTCCCCAAACGAATTTCAAAAAAAAAAAAACCCTAAAAGAAAATTTTCAAAACATGGAGGGTAAAAAAGGGGTCACAATGAAAGGAGAAATCATCATACTTAACATGGGTGAAGATTTTATATGCTTATATGTTAGGACTAGGATTTTCCTTTTTCTTTGGCATATAGAATAGGCACACACGCACGCATGCATTGCATATAAAAGGAAAGTTGTTTTTCTTAAAAAATGCCTTTGTTTGATAAAATGAAAATAAAATTTCTAAAGAGAAAATTTCAAAATTTGTTATAGGAGCAAAAATAGCAAATCAAGCGTGGTTTATGGATCCCGCGGCAAGACTGGTAAGAAGAGAATACACTGACATGGCCGAAGAAAGATACAACGAAGAGATGGCCGGATTAAGGGTACTAGTCGAACAGCAGGCAGAACAGATGAGAAGACAGGCCGAGAACATGAACCGCATGATGGGAATGATAGAAGAGCTGAATCACAGACCACCACATATGAATCCACCTGTTATGGACCCGCCTTTGGGAGGAAGGGATGGAGATTGGTTCGACGATCAGGAAGCACAATGGAATGACGCACTAAGGGCCAACAGGGATAGAGAGAAAGATGAGAAGGAGAAACTGCTGACCGAGAAGATAGAAAAGTTGGAAAGGGTAATGCGCAAGGCTCAGGGAGTGGATACCTACCTGATGGAACTAGAAGGGTTATATGACGAGGTCCACGAGACGCTGCCCGCCGGATTCAAGATGCCAGTTTTTGATAAGTTTGATGGCACTTGTTGGGAATATGCCCTCAAACCAGTTAGTTGGACAATGGAATATCATAATGCATTTATGCATGTTAGTTCATGAGATGAATATTAGACTGGAATCCTTAAACAACATTGTATGTGGTTCATTTGTGTATGTGATTACACATGTGAGATATGAATCACAAATCCTTGTTGTTTCAAATAAGTCACAGTGGATGATAAGTCTGGATAACTTATCAGGTATACACTGTAGCATGATTAACGTCTACGGGGTAGAATGATGAATCTCATTCATAAGAGTCTTTGACTCTTGGTTAATATGCTAGTGCACTCGGTGCATTGACGGACCTGAGTTAAACCTATTGACACCTAAACGCTGTCACCGTCAATAGGAACTCAAAACTTGTATAGGGATACATGTCCTTAATCCTGAGACAGTTATGGACGCAAGTTGTATGCTTGGTTGCTTTGACTTACCAATCAGTGAGGTCTTGCAAGATCAACACCTGGGTATCTTGGGTAAATCAAGTATGCAACGTTGGGAACATATATTGTCAAGATGGAATTCTACCCTCTTCAATAAAACGAAGAGTAAGTATTCCCTCGAGAATGTCACTAGGAGTGATTACTGAGAGCTGGCCAGCCTTGTCAACAAAGTGTTGTTGTTGACATGTTTAGTAATCCAAGCGTAGTGAATGATACTTGAGGAATATAAGATGTACTATCTATTGGGTCGACAGTATCTTAAGACATACATCCCAATTATAGATACGAATACTGCCTGGTAGAGGGACATCCGTATCATATTATACAAGTCTAGCAATCACTTATGTATGTGTGATTATGTTCTTATGCACTGGAGTGCAATTATCATTTTATAGTGGCATTAATGATAATTGATTAATTATTGATTCCTTAGTCAAGAGTACTGACTAGATGGAATAATAATTAATCGGAGCCAGTAATTAAGAACCTAGGAGGTCCCACTCTTAGCTCCGCCAGAATGCTTGGAAAGGCAAATGAGAATGCTGTAAAGACTGGTTCGATCGATCGAAGTTGTTTCGATCGATTGAAGTCTAGACAGGTTCGATCGATCGAACGAGGTTCGATCGATCGACAGTTCGATCGATCGAAGTCACTTTGATCGATTGAAAGTAAGGTCGGTTCTGGGAATCTATAAATAGGGCAGCTACGTCCAGAAATATGGGTTCATCGTTTTTAACGTACCAGTTGCTGCAGAACCTGTTTAGAGTTCCCAAACCTTCCCTATTCTCACTATTAGGGTTCCCACCAACCCTAGCCACTCTGGGAGCATTCGAGGAGACATAAGGGTGAAGATTTCCTAGAGGTTGCTGCTGCACACACAAGGAGAAGGACAAAAATCAGAATTGGGTTCAAGACCTAAGGTATAGAATCTTCTCCATCTTGTTATGCGCATCTATAGAGTTAATAAGTAGTAGATCCAAGGCTACCAATAAAAGTTTTGAATTTTATTTTCCGCTGCCCGTTTAGATTTAATTTTAAACCTGTTTTTCTCACACAGGCAACCCCCGCAGTCACGTCCGAATGTGCATAGGAGCTTTTCAGTCTAGTGGGCTGAGCACTACCATGATGGCTGTCACGCCCCGGAACGGCATAAATAGAGAAAAATAAATTTCCTTTATGGGTCCATAGGGAATGACGGGTGAAGTCACATGATTGTCCACACCACGCAGTACTAAGCAACAAGAAGTAATAGTGTAACAAGAATGAAGTCTAGGTTCTGATCACAACGTAACATAAAGTCAACGGAAGTTACTAACTATTACATATCAGAGTCTCGAATCAAATATAACGCAGCGGAAGTACAAATGCCAAGGCAACATATGCCTGACTACAAAAAGGTTCTGAAACGGTAAAGATAATCAGTTACAATTCTAGTCTAGTCTTCAGTTGGCATAAGGGTAGTCCTCGGCGTAGTAGTCTTCTTCAGTCTGACCTCCGTCGGGGAAATTCTCCACAGGAACTCCGTCACCGGCATAGTAGTCTTCTTCTGCAGGCCTTTCACCTGTATAGTCATAACCAGGGTGCGCTGGAACGTAGAAATGTCCAGCGGCATAAACGCCGTCAGCTTAATGAAAGCCGAGTGAGTTAGATACTAACAGGGTATCGACTATTGAAGTTATTACAAGTTATAAGCCGTAACCAAATTAGAATTCAGTAAGGGTAACTCCTTTAATCAAACCAATTATCCGATTACTAATGTTCTACTCATTATAAGACCGATAACACGTCTAGATAAGGGAGACAGACTCGACAGTAGTTCAACTCTATAACATACCATTGCTCATCCACCGCTTTTAAGAACATATGCACAGTCCACCGCATGTCATGGATACCACGTTAGTCCATCCCCCGCTTTTAAGAACATATGCACAGTCCACCGCATGTCAGGGATATAACGCTTTAAACAACAGTACATCATTCTATGCCACGACTTAGCGACGTCTACCAGTGATCACGGTCCACCGCATGTCATAGACACCTTCGTCTGTCTACCGCTTTTAAGAACATATGATTAGATCATCTGGCTATCTTAGGGCAATTGGTCCGGTCCACCGCAAGTCATAGACACCTTCGTCTGTCTACCGCTTTTAAGAACATATGATCGACCAAGGCCCGCCCACGCAAGGTTCCCGAATCTTAGCAAACCTACTTAAGTTCAACTCTATAACCGATACATGACAATCCCAATGTGGCCCGACTACTCTGAATGAATGAATGTTAACTCCAAAGGATTCACAACTATTCCGTTATCTAACATCATAAACATTATCCGATAGTCTTGTTATTACTACGATCTTACGTCGCATTAACTCATTATCAGGTCTTGTATTACAGTAATAAAGCATACTGGGAAATACTGAGCAGTAAATAAACAACTAAACAGTTATTACATTATCTAAACAAGTAAAACAGTAAACTGTAACTTCCAATCGATTGATATAGATGTCAATCGATTGGTATAAAAGTAGTGTCAATCGATTGGAAGAAAGTTCAATCGATTGGATCACAATCCATGTCAATCGATTGATATAAAATGTCAATCGATTGAGACATGAAAGATGTCAATCGATTGATATAGTGTCAATCGATTGACACTTCGTCTTCTTCACAGAGAAGACTGCCCAGCAACATATAAACGGGAATACATGATTTCTTCTTCATTTCTTCATTCAAAACATGTCATAACATCAATGTAAGTTACCAAGTGAGTTTAAAACTCACCTTAAGTGTCTAGGGTGTGTTTGGGAATGTGTGTTTGAGCTTTGGAAGCTCTAATGGTGGTCCTCCTCTCTTCCTCTGCTCTCTGTCTTCTCCCTTCTCTTTCTCCTTCTTTCTGGTCTCCTTCTCTTCTCTCCTTTTCTTTTCTTTCAGTCCATCTGTGTGTGTGTGAATAAATATATGTATATATATATATGTGTATATATATATATGAGTGTATATATATATATGAACACACACAAAACACTCTCTCTCACTCTCTCTGATTTTTCTAAAGAGAAAAACGCAGAAAAATGGCTGGTATATATAAGGAGAGAGTGTTCACGTGGCTTCTCCCCAGCCAGAGCAAAAGAATCTGCCCAGCTGCCTCCAATCGATTGACATAAGTGTCAATCGATTGATACAATCAATCGATTGGTATAAAGTTCAATCGATTGGAACAATCAATCGATTGAGATAAGTTCAATCGATTGGTATGTAAAATATACCAAGGGTAAGGCCAAGCTCATACAAGTATTAAAAGAAACATACAATGTCTTAGTTATATAATATATTACAAAAAAAATACAGGGTATTACATCATCCACCACTCACAAAAGATTTCGTCCCCGAAATCCGAAATAAACTGGGTTAAAACAAAAATGAAAACTTCTCTCGCATCTCCGACTCCAGCTCCCATGAAGCTTCTCCTTCGTCGTGGTGCTTCCACTGAACCTTCACTAGCGGAATATCCTTGTTTCTGAGCTTCTTCACTCCTCGGTCTAGAATACGCACTGGTCCTTCGTTGTAGGTCACGTTCTTGTTCACCTCGATATCTTCAAAACTGATCTTGTGCGCTGGGTTGTGGGCACACGTTCTTAACATGCTGATGTGGAAAACGTTGTGTACTCCTGACATCTTTGGCGGCAACGCAAGTCGATAAGCAACCTTTCCAACACGTTCTAGGATCTCGAACGGTCCGATGAATCGCGGCGATAGCTTGCCTCTTTTCTGTCCGAATCTGACGATACCCCGAACTGGCGAGACTTTAAGTAGTACGTGATCTCCAACTGCAAACTCTAGATCTTTTCGTCGCTTGTCGGCATAGCTCTTGTGTCTGGATTGCGCTGTCTTCATCTTTTCTCGTACAATCTGGATCTTCTCACTGGTTTCTCGAATCATCTCGGGTCCAAGTAGTTGAGTATCTCCGACTTCGGCCCAACACAGCGGCGATCGGCAAGGTCTTCCATACAAGGCTTCAAACGGCGCCATCCCTATGCTCGTGTGGTAGCTGTTGTTGTAGGCAAACTCGATCAAAGGTAAATGCGTCTCCCATGAACTCTCGAATTCAATGACACAGGCTCGCAACATATCTTCCATCACTTGATTGACTCGTTCTGTCTGACCGTCTGTCTGTGGATGAAAGGCTGAACTCAAATTCAATGAAGTTCCCATTGCTGTCTGAAGGCTCTTCCAGAATTCTGCGGTAAAGCGTGAATCTCGATCTGAAACTATTGAGACAGGTACACCGTGCAGTCGCACTACTTGCTCTAGATACATCCGGCTCAATCTTTCAACAGGGTACGTCATGTTGTAGGCGACAAAATGTGCTGACTTGGTGAGTCGATCCACTATTACCCAAATAGCGTCGTGGTTTTGCTGAGACTTTGGCAATCCAACCACAAAATCCATGGTGATGTGCTCCCATTTCCATTGGGGAATCGGTAGCGGTTGTAGGAGTCCAGGTGGTTTCTGATGCTCTGCCTTCACTTGTTTGCAATTAAGACATTGCGATACATACTCGGCCACTTCTCGCTTCATTCCTTGCCACCAGAAGTTTCTCTTCAAGTCCTTATACATCTTGTTTCCTCCTGGGTGGATAGTCATCCTTGACTTGTGTGCTTCGTCCAGAATGTTCTTCCTGAGTCCATCGTCATTTGGCACACAGAGTCTGCCTTTGCATCTCAGTGCTCCGTCCGTACTAATACTCCATATCTCGGGTTCCTTTGCGGACATCTTAGCAAACCATAACTTTAAATCCTCGTTCGACTGTTGAGCTGCCAAGATGCGGCTGATGAGAGTCGGTTGTACAACAAGGCATCCAAGGTGTTGTCCTTCTCCTGATTCCACTGGTTGAAGATCGAATTCGGCTAACGTCTCCAATGCTCGCCATTCTCTAATCGAAATCGAAGCGACCAAAAGGCGCGGCCTCCGGCTCAGAGCGTCGGCTACAACATTTGCTTTACCCGGGTGGTATTGCAAAGAGAAGTCGTAGTCCTTGAGTAGCTCCATCCATCTCCGTTGTCGCATGTTCAACTCCTTCTGAGAGAACAGGTACCTTAAACTCTTATGATCTGAGAATAGGTCGAACTTTTCTCCATATAAATAGTGTCTCCAAATCTTCAAGGCGAACACGATTGCGGCTAGTTCTAAGTCGTGCGTCGGATAATTCTTCTCATGCGGCTTCAATTGTCTTGATCCGTATGCGATGACATTCCCCTCTTGCATTAGTACACAACCAAGTCCTTGGTGTGATGCATCACTATAAATTATGAATTGTTCACCACTCTTAGGTATCGCAAGTACGGGTGCTGAGGTTAGTCTCTCTTTCAATTCCCGGAATGCATCCTCATGTTTATCAGTCCATTCGTACTTCGTCTCCTTCTTAGTCAGGCTTGTCAACGGTCCTGCGATTCTAGAGAATCCTTTCACAAATTTCCGGTAATATCCAGCCAATCCAAGAAAACTCCTAACTTCGGTCACGTTGGTTGGCCTGTTCCAGCTCAAGACTGCATCGATCTTAGATGAGTCTACAGAAATCCCATCCTGTGATATCACATGTCCCAGGAATTTAACTTCCTGAAGCCAGAATTCACATTTGCTGAATTTCGCATACAGACTATTGTCTCTGAGAGTCTGTAGAGCAATTTGTAGATGCTTCTTATGTTCTTCTTCCGTCCTTGAATAAATTAAAATGTCGTCGATAAATACTATAATGAATTGATCCAGATAGGGTCTGAATACTCTATTCATTAGGTCCATGAATACTGCCGGGGCATTAGTCAATCCAAAAGACATCACTAGAAATTCGTAGTGTCCATATCTCGTCCTGAAGGCAGTTTTCGGTATATCCTTCGGTCGAACTAACAATTGATGGTATCCTGAACGCAAATCAATTTTTGAGAATATCCTTGATCCTTGTAGTTGATCGAACAGGTCGTCTATCCGGGGAAGTGGATACCTATTCTTGATCGTGACCTTATTCAGCTCCCTGTAGTCGATACAGAGTCGCAGCTCTCCGTCCTTCTTTTTCACAAATAAAACTGGTGCTCCCCAAGGCGATGTACTGGGGCGAACAAAACCCAAGTCTTCAAGTTCCTGAACTTGCTTCTTCAATTCCAACATTTCTGTTGGCGCCATCCGATACGGGGTCTTGGAAATCGGCAACGTTCCGGGTGCTAACTCAATGCAGAAGTCTATCTCTCTCTTCGGTGGAAGTCCTGAGATACTTCGGAACACATCTTCAAAGTCTTGAATGATGGGGATCTGGTTGATAGTAAGCTCCGTGCTTGAAGTCTTGATCGGGGCTAGGTAGCTCGTGATAAACATGTCGCTCAACGGTTGGCACTGAAATCTGATCTGCGGACAACCAGGCGTTGAGAAGACAATGGTCCGACTAACACAATCCAGGTTAGCGCCATACTTAGTAAGCCAATCCATTCCTAGGATCACGTCAAACTCAGACATTGACAGGACTATCAAGTCTGCTGGGAGATTCCTATCCTCTAGTGTCAAGGGACAATCCTTGCACACCTTACCTAACTTAACGGATACTCCCAAGGGCGAAACGGCATTAAGGGTCGGTTCAAGTGCTAGGGGTAACAAACCCAATTCACGTACCATCTTAATAGCTATGAAAGAACGGGCGGCACCGGTATCAAACAAAGCTCTAACTTGACAGTGAAATAAAATGAGTGTACCTTCCAAGTTCTGCTGTTCCTCAGCATTATACCCTGCATTGTCAGGAATGATGGCATTCACCCTAACCTGTCCTTGCTGCCCTTGAGCAGGCGCTCCATAGTAGCCTCCACGTGGTGCTCGACAATCCTTACTTATGTGGCCAGGCTTGTTACAGTTGCGGCAAACGAGGTCATTACGGCGGTTGGTCTTGGGGGCTGTGCAATACCTTGCAATATGTCCGGGCACTCCACAGTTGAAACATCCATCAGTGTTCTGTCGCTGGGCGGCGGGCTGTGCCTGAGGTGGTCCTCGCTGTTGATTCTGTTGTCGAGGAAAATTAGCTTGGGGCTTCCTTGTCCCATCCCAAGTGCGCTTAGTTCCCCGATAGTTGTTGGTCTGGGGTCTCCATCCTTGATTGTTCCTTGATGATTGCGCGGGAAAGTTCCTTGGTTGGAAGGTCCTGGGCGGAGGTCGATTCACTTGTGGTCCTTGCACAGGGTAAGCATCCTTCTCCAAACTTGAAGCAAGACGGACAATCCCTTCAAATGACTGGCTCAGATGGCCTATCATCATGTGCCGGAGGTGTGGGTTGAGTCCTTGGTGGAATCGCTTGACCTTCTTGACGGAGGTGTCTATCATATGTGGAGCGAAACGGGAAAGTCGCTCAAATTGTGTAGTATATTCTCTGACTGTCCAGTTTCCTTGGGTTAGACTCAGGAAATTCCTCTCTTGTTGGTCTCTTTCATCCTCAGGGAAGTACTTCTCGAGAAATCGAGTCTTGAATGCTTCCCAAGGCATTCTCCTTGCAGCGTCAATCCCAATCGTGGCTCTCTCGGCCTCCCACCAGTCTGCGGCAGAGTAAGTCAGTTGAAATGCGGCTAGACGTCTCTTGTCCAGCTCACTGCACTCTAGGGCTTCAAAGATTAGCTCCAACTCTCGTATCCATTGCTCTGCTTTCCAGGACTCTGCCATGCCGTCGAACTTCTCAGGTCGTAAGCCACGAAATCGTTCCAACAGTTTATCGCCTGTCTGCCTTGGAGGGACAAAGTGGTTGTTGCCATTGTCGTTGGTGGCATGATTGTAGGTATCGCCGATGTGTTCCATCCGTTGCATGAAAGCTTCGAAGACTCCAGTTGGGTCCATACCCTCGGGAATGGGTGCTCCCAGTCGTGCTTGGTTCCTTGTGGGTCCCACCATAGTGATCCGTGTGAGGTGTACCTATGAAGGATCTAACGATTAGCTGACAATCTTCTCGGGGAAATGATCATACTTAAATAACAGAAATCATAACATGAATCAACATCACAACCATAACATAACAATGAGATGATAACAGAAATAATCAAGAGAAACGATCCGCCATATATATATACCCAAAAGATGTACAGCGGAGTACACAATGGATCATCTGTGTACCGCGTAGTACATGATCCTATACAAGATCTAAACAAAAGAAAGATATATACAAAACCACTACTGGTGGCTACCTATACAAAAAGGCTACGGTCAATAGCTGTCTATGTAAGCGTCAAAAGTAAGTGGACAACATGTCCTAAAGTCAGACGAAAAAGTCTAAGTCCTAAAGGTACTGGACTCAAAAGTTGTCCACATCGGATCCATAGATGGAAGCCTCGTCCTCTGGGGCAACCTCAGACAAAACATCATCCTCATCCATGTCATCGTCATCCATCATGTCCTCATCCTCTATCACAACATCCTCGACCAGCTCGGGTCCATCATGCTCCACAACAGCTCCCAAATCTCCTGCATCAGCTGCCATGTCAGCCTGGGCTGCATCAAATGCGGCTGCAAGTGCCTCAGCCTGTACCATAGCCTGTGCCAACTCCGGTGCTCCAATCTCAAATCCATGGGGATGTGCAGCCATCTCTGCGGCCCACTCAGCTGCTAGCTGTGCTATAACTCCTCCTGGTAAGACTGGTACTACTGCATCATCGTCTGCGGCTACCTCTTCTTCCTCTATCGGATAACCCTCTGCAACCACAATATCTACGCCAACTGGCACATCCATACCGGCTGGGTCCACGGGGTCCTCCTCCTCTGGATCATACTCCGGCTCCTCGTCATCAGTATCCTCGTCCTCCTCATCCTCCATCTCCTCATCGTCATCCTCTGGCTCATCGTCGTTATCGGTCTCATCATCATCCTCCGGATCCTCATCTGCTGGGGGTGCATCAGCCATGTCTTCCTCCGGTGGGGGTGGAGGTGCTGCTCTAACCTGTGCAAGTAGAACCTGGTACGAAGAACGGTCTCGTAACATCAGTAGAGAATCCTCCTCGATGCGTTTGAAGGTCTCCTTGCGGTAGATCATCTCCTGACGTATCACTTCTGGGTCCTGGGTCCCAAATCTCTGCTGCTCGATCTGCATGTCTCGCTCTGTCTCTGTAATAGCTCTCTGTCTAACCTTCCAGGCATAGTACTCTGGATCGGCTGGCGCAATACTACTCTCATACACATAGTGTCCTCCGAACTCGTCTGGAACGAACAGCGGCGGTGCCATGCTACCTGAAAAGGGACTACCTTAAGTCAGAACTAATCTTAATACTCATCTATAGAATCTCAAGGTTCTAGGACCAGATGGTGTGGGACAATCTGTGAGCGAAAAAGGTATACAACCTAGGCTCTGATACCAAAAATCCTGTCACGCCCCGGAACGGCATAAATAGAGAAAAATAAATTTCCTTTATGGGTCCATAGGGAATGACGGGTGAAGTCACATGATTGTCCACACCACGCAGTACTAAGCAACAAGAAGTAATAGTGTAACAAGAATGAAGTCTAGGTTCTGATCACAACGTAACATAAAGTCAACGGAAGTTACTAACTATTACATATCAGAGTCTCGAATCAAATATAACGCAGCGGAAGTACAAATGCCAAGGCAACATATGCCTGACTACAAAAAGGTTCTGAAACGGTAAAGATAATCAGTTACAATTCTAGTCTAGTCTTCAGTTGGCATAAGGGTAGTCCTCGGCGTAGTAGTCTTCTTCAGTCTGACCTCCGTCGGGGAAATTCTCCACAGGAACTCCGTCACCGGCATAGTAGTCTTCTTCTGCAGGCCTTTCACCTGTATAGTCATAACCAGGGTGCGCTGGAACGTAGAAATGTCCAGCGGCATAAACGCCGTCAGCTTAATGAAAGCCGAGTGAGTTAGATACTAACAGGGTATCGACTATTGAAGTTATTACAAGTTATAAGCCGTAACCAAATTAGAATTCAGTAAGGGTAACTCCTTTAATCAAACCAATTATCCGATTACTAATGTTCTACTCATTATAAGACCGATAACACGTCTAGATAAGGGAGACAGACTCGACAGTAGTTCAACTCTATAACATACCATTGCTCATCCACCGCTTTTAAGAACATATGCACAGTCCACCGCATGTCATGGATACCACGTTAGTCCATCCCCCGCTTTTAAGAACATATGCACAGTCCACCGCATGTCAGGGATATAACGCTTTAAACAACAGTACATCATTCTATGCCACGACTTAGCGACGTCTACCAGTGATCACGGTCCACCGCATGTCATAGACACCTTCGTCTGTCTACCGCTTTTAAGAACATATGATTAGATCATCTGGCTATCTTAGGGCAATTGGTCCGGTCCACCGCAAGTCATAGACACCTTCGTCTGTCTACCGCTTTTAAGAACATATGATCGACCAAGGCCCGCCCACGCAAGGTTCCCGAATCTTAGCAAACCTACTTAAGTTCAACTCTATAACCGATACATGACAATCCCAATGTGGCCCGACTACTCTGAATGAATGAATGTTAACTCCAAAGGATTCACAACTATTCCGTTATCTAACATCATAAACATTATCCGATAGTCTTGTTATTACTACGATCTTACGTCGCATTAACTCATTATCAGGTCTTGTATTACAGTAATAAAGCATACTGGGAAATACTGAGCAGTAAATAAACAACTAAACAGTTATTACATTATCTAAACAAGTAAAACAGTAAACTGTAACTTCCAATCGATTGATATAGATGTCAATCGATTGGTATAAAAGTAGTGTCAATCGATTGGAAGAAAGTTCAATCGATTGGATCACAATCCATGTCAATCGATTGATATAAAATGTCAATCGATTGAGACATGAAAGATGTCAATCGATTGATATAGTGTCAATCGATTGACACTTCGTCTTCTTCACAGAGAAGACTGCCCAGCAACATATAAACGGGAATACATGATTTCTTCTTCATTTCTTCATTCAAAACATGTCATAACATCAATGTAAGTTACCAAGTGAGTTTAAAACTCACCTTAAGTGTCTAGGGTGTGTTTGGGAATGTGTGTTTGAGCTTTGGAAGCTCTAATGGTGGTCCTCCTCTCTTCCTCTGCTCTCTGTCTTCTCCCTTCTCTTTCTCCTTCTTTCTGGTCTCCTTCTCTTCTCTCCTTTTCTTTTCTTTCAGTCCATCTGTGTGTGTGTGAATAAATATATGTATATATATATATATGTGTATATATATATATGAGTGTATATATATATATGAACACACACAAAACACTCTCTCTCACTCTCTCTGATTTTTCTAAAGAGAAAAACGCAGAAAAATGGCTGGTATATATAAGGAGAGAGTGTTCACGTGGCTTCTCCCCAGCCAGAGCAAAAGAATCTGCCCAGCTGCCTCCAATCGATTGACATAAGTGTCAATCGATTGATACAATCAATCGATTGGTATAAAGTTCAATCGATTGGAACAATCAATCGATTGAGATAAGTTCAATCGATTGGTATGTAAAATATACCAAGGGTAAGGCCAAGCTCATACAAGTATTAAAAGAAACATACAATGTCTTAGTTATATAATATATTACAAAAAAAATACAGGGTATTACAATGGCTGTCTTGTTTCAGCAAACCTTAACGGGAGCTGCTCTATCGTGGTACCTTACGCTTGAGCCGAGCAAAACCAGAGTTTGGAAGAAGTGGTGAAGTCATTCGTGGCACATTACGAATACAATCAAGATTTGGATGTCACTGTCCGAGACTTGGAGACCACTAGACAAGGGAACAAAGAATCATTCGCCGAATACCTGAGCAGATGGAGGGGAAAAGCAACTAAAATGGTACAAAGACCACCTGAGAAAGATCAGGTCCGAATGCTAATGAAGAATTTGCAGCCAGTTTATCAGGAGAAGATGAGATTCCAGTCGATCAATACCTTTGCTGAGGTGTTCGATGTGGGGACAAGAATCGAGGATGCAATTCAAGAAGGAACAATCAAGAAGGAAGAACCACAGAATCGATATCGAAGGCCCAGTTATGGATCAAATGGAGGACATTCGGGGGGTCACCCTGGCCCTACTGATGTTAATGCACTTGGCGAGCCGGAGAGGAAATTCGATATCACCAGAAACCATCCAAGAGGGGGGGAGGATAAGCCGCTGAGGAAGTTTTCAGATTTGGGAGTATCATTATCAACCGCCCTCGATAGGCTGTTAGCAAAAGGGCATCTCCGTTAGTTGGAACCCCGACCCCCATCGAGTCCGCTCCCGCCGCATTTCAAGGGAGATCTCTACTGCAAATACCATCAACAGAAGGGCCACTCGACAGATCGATGCATGAGGTTAAGGCACGAAATCCAAGACCTCATTGATAACAAAGTGATATCTGAACCACCCGCCAAAGCCCCCAATGTCACCAAGAACCCTCTACCAAACCATCGTGCTGTGCCCCCACCACGAGGTCTTTATTTCTTAGGAGTGGAGGAAATAACATTCGATCCGTCCAAGCTAATCGCAAAATTTGGGGAACCAAGGAAGCTTTATCAGTTACCAGAAAATTCGGGGATCTGCATGCTCGGAAACCAGCCAGAGATATGGGAAAACGAAGTGACAGGGCAGTCAGATTGGTGGATTCAAGAAAGCAATGATCGGAACGTAGACCAAGTAGGGGGCGATGATTTGTGGTACCAAAGTGACGAAGAGGCAAAAGAAAACTCAGAGGCCGTTTCAGAAACTGACAACATTTGGGCAAAAGAGGAGATCGACCATTTGACTCGGTCTGGTAGACACTTCAAACCGCATGAACTAGAGGAAGATCACCCGGGGAGGGAGCTGGAGAAAGGGAAAGGGAAAATAAGCGAGGAAGAAGAAGAGGATAGGGTCTTGAAGCAGATGAGGAAAACACAAGCTAATATCACCATCTGGGGATTGCTGATTGCCTCCAAAAAGCACAGGCAGGTAGTCTTGGATGCTTTGAACCAATCGGATGTCTCTATCGATACAGCACCGGAAGACCTCGTGGGAATGATCGGCAAGATCCCGACTCGGGCCATTTCTTTCTCGTCCAATGATTTCCCCCCCGGAGGGCCCGTCCATAACAAGCCTTTGTATATCACTGTCGAATGTTTAGGGAACACCGTACCCGCTTGTCTCGTTGACAACGGGTCTGCTCTTAACGTATGTCCCTTCCGCACTGCTAAGCGCATGGGTCTGGATGAATCAACATTCATACCGTCTGAACAAAAGGTGAGAGCACATGACAACACTCAGAGAACTGTCATGGGTATAATTCTCCTTCACCTCGCTGTCGGTCCACTTGAGAAGGAAGGCGAATTTCAGGTCATCGACATTCCCGCTTCTTTCAACCTGCTGCTTGGGAGGCCATGGTTAGACAGTTTGGGCGCCATACCATCGACGATCCATCAAAAGGTTAAGTATATTTGGGAGAGCAAGGTCTGTGATATCCTCGGGGATAGTTGGGGTCGTTTGTCCGGAGCATCATCAAGTGCGCCAGTCCTAGAATTACAGCTACAAGAAGAAGAGGCAAAAATGGGAGGATTCGAGTTCATCAGCATGCTAGAAGAAGGGAAGCCGGGAGAGTCCCTACCGCCCTATTTTGATAAATATGCTAGTCCAGTGGTCGCAGGAATCATGAAGAAAATGCGCTTCTTTCTAGGATTGGGCTTGGGAAAAAACCTTCAGGGCCTGCCAGAGGCTCTAAGAATCCCTACTCAGACTTACACTCACGGTCTAGGGTACCAGCCAACGAAGAAGGAGCTGAGAGCAAAGAAGAAGGCCGTCAATGCGCCACTAGACCCTTACTTAAAGACTCTCAATGGGTATTTTGTGAAGGAAGGAGAAGATTTCCCCTTCTGTGGTTTCCCAGAACCATGGATGGACCAAAAGGACAAATGCATGAAGCCGGGGTTCGAGATCTTTTTCTCCCATGAATTTTCCGAGTGCAAATACCCGTTTTTGCGAATGTCTAAAAAGCATGTCGCTGCCAAAGACTGGATTGGTGCGCTAGACGGCTCTGATATGAAGAACCTGCTGAATGAAAGAAGCACGGTGGTTGTGAAAATAGAAAAAGTCAAGGGTGAATACGTTGAAGGTCTGGTGGAAGAAGAAGCCGAGAGTGAAGAAGACGAGGAAAATCAGAAGGGGACCAACAAGGGAAAGGCCGAAGAAGAAGAAATGGAAGAGATTACCAAGACAGGAGATCTGGAAGAGAGCTTCATCACCAATCTGGAGGGAGAGAACAAGAAAGAGTGGGTTTTTGAGTCTAGTGATAAGTTTCCCCCCTCACCCAGAGTCTGTAATGGCCCAAATAAGGCGTCTTTCAATTTCTATGTCTATTGTAATCACTCCAAAGAAGATCAATGAAAACATGACTGATTCCGCCTACTCGAACACGCTTAATGAATGTGATGAATGTGATGATCATGAAACACCCATTGAATTGCAAAAGTTAATTGAAAAGGAAAATGAATCTACATGCAAAATCATAGAGAACACCCTAACAATTAATCTAGGAAATGAAAGCAATCCTCAAAATGTCTTTATCGGCTCCACACTTAGCAATAAAGAAAGCAAAGAACTAATCAGTCTATTAAATGAATTCAAAGATGTTTTTGCATGGTCTTATAATGATATGCCAGGTATCGATCCAAAAATAGTCCAACATCACATCCCTCTCTTTCCCAATTCAAAACCCGTGAAACAAAAATTGAGGCGAATGAGACCAGAATGGGCATTTAAGGTAAAAGAGGAGGTTGAAAAGCAGTTAAGAGCTGGATTCTTGATGGTCACCGAGTGTCCCGAGTGGATTGCCAACATTGTACCTATCCCAAAGAAGGATGGCCGTGTTAGGGTTTGCGTTGATTTCCGAGATTTAAACAAGGCAAGCCCTAAAGACGATTTCCCGCTACCCCACATCGATGTGTTGATTGATAACACTGCAGGACACGAGCTCTTATCTTTCATGGATGGATTCTCCGGGTATAATCAAATCCTCATGGCACCCGAGGATAGGGAGAAAACCACTTTCATCACTCCATGGGGGACATATTGCTATAGGGTCATGCCGTTCGGACTTAAGATTGCAGGTGCAACCTATCAAAGGGCTGCCACCACCTTGTTGCACGACATGATCCACAAAGAGGTGGAGGTATATGTGGATGATATGATTGTGAAATCCAAAGAGAGGGGAGGACACCTAGAAGCCTTAAGAAAGTTCTTTGAGAGATTGAGGGAGTTCAAAATGAGGCTAAACCCGCAAAAATGCACATTCGGAGTCACCACCGGGAAATTATTAGGTTTCCTCATTACTCAGAGGGGAATAGAGGTAGACCACCAAAATAAAGGCTATAACCGAAATGAGCCCACCGAAAAATGATAAAGAGTTGAGAGGGTTCTTAGGTAGAATACAATTCATAAGCTGCTTCATCTTAAAACTCACCATGACCTGCGATCTGTTGTTTAAGTTACTCAGAAAAGGAGAAAGATTCGAGTGGGATACCTTATGCCAGCAAGCCTTCGACAAAATCAAAACCTACCTCCAGCACCCACCTGTCTTGTCACCACCTTCACCTGGGAGACCCTTGTTGCTTTATCTCTCCGTATCCGAAGATTCAATGGGATGTATGTTGGCCCAAGAAGGAGAAGGGGGGCACTCGGAGAAGGCCATTTACTATTTGAGCAAAAGGATGACTGGATACGAGTTAAAGTACTCACCATTAGAAAAAGCATGTTGGGCTTTAGTCTGGTGCACCCGTCGCCTTAGACATTATATGTTGGCCTTCCTCGTAATCCTGCTATCTCGAATGGACCCTTTGAAATACCTGTTCGAAAAACCTGCCTTGACCAGCAGGATTTCCCGATGGACCATGATGCTAGCCGAATTCGATGTCAGATATGTCACCTCCAAGTCCGTCAAAGGGAGGGCCATCGCCGAGTACCTAGCCGACTTCGCCGTAGAAACTGGGGAGAAAGGAGAATTCAAGTTCCCTGATGAAGAAGTGATGGAAATAAGGAAAGATCTGTGGAAGATGTACTTCGATGGAGCAGCCAATCAATTAGGATACGGAGTCGGGGTTATCCTCATAGCACCCGATGGGTCCCCTACCCCACTAGCCGTCAAGCTCAAGTATAACTCAACCAATAACACCGCAGAGTACGAAGCATGTATAATTGGGATGGAAGCCGCTTTGGCTTTGAAAGTCAGAAAGATTGATGTCTTCGGGGATTCCAACTTGATTATATCCCAAGTCCGAGGAGATTGGAGGGTAAAACATGAGAAATTGAGACCATACCATGATTATCTGGAAAGTCTGAAAGCGCAGTTCCAAAAGATTTCTTTTTACTATCTCCCTCGCGAAGAAAACCAGTTAGCCGACTCTCTGGCTACCTTAGCCTCGATGATCCAAATACCTTCCAAAATTGCCATGATCCCGCTATCCATAGAAGTGAGGAATCGACCGTCGTTTGAAATGATCGCGACCATGGAGAGTGAAGATGAAGTGCCTTGGTATGAAGATGTGTGGAAATTCGTTAAAGAAGGAGGGTACCCCGAAGGAGCCTCAGAAAAGGACAGAAAGGCAATTCGACGATTCGTCGCTCAGTTTGTGATTTACGCGGATAAGCTATGGAAGAAATCCTACACTGGATATAATCTGGAGTGCCTACATGGGAAAGAAGCCAAGAGAATGATGGAGGAAATACACGAGGGAGTGTGCGGGCCCCATATGAATGGGCACATGCTGGCAAAGAAGATCATCCGACAAGGGTACTATTGGACGACCTTGGACAAAGACTGTTGTGAATATGTTAGAAGGTGCCACAAGTGTCAAATTCATGCAAATCTGATGCACACCCCGCCGTCACAACTCTATAGCATGACCACCCCTTGGCCATTTTCCGTATGGGGGATTGATATCATTGGGGAGATAGTTCCAAAGGCTTCCAATGGGCACCAGTATATAATCGTGGCGATCGATTATTTCACGAAATGGGTAGAAGCAGCCTCATATACGAATTTGAAAGCCAAAGACGTGGTGAGTTTCATTGAGAAGAACATAATCTGCAGATACGGAGTCCCGAATGAATTTATCTCCGATCATGGCAGTCATTTTCAGGGGGAAGTTGTCCCGCTTTTGGAAAAGTATAAGATCACTCGTCATCAGTCATCCCCGTATAGGCCCCAGACGAATGGTGCGGTAGAGGCGGCGAATAAGAATGTTAAAGCAATCTTGGGGAAAACGACGGATACGTATAAAGATTGGCATGAGAAACTGCCGTTTGCCTTATAGGGATACCGAACCTCTATAAGGACTTCCACAGGAGCTACACCTTATTCACTGGTTTACGGCATAGAGGCTATCCTCCCAGTCGAGGTAGAAATACCCTCCCTTAGGGTTTTGGCGGAGTGTGAGATTACCAAATCAGAATGGATACAAGGAAGATACGAGGAGCTGATGTTACTCGATGAGAAGAGACTGGCCACAATAAACCATACTCGGGGGTACCAAAAGAGAATAGCTCGTGCTTTCAACAAAAAGGTTCGCCCAAGGAAGCTCGCTGAGGGTGACCTGGTCCTCAAAGAACTGAAAGTGCCCGTTTATGACCCCAAAGGAAAATTCAAACCCAACTGGGTCGGGCCATACATCATTAAGACCCTCCTTTCCGGAGGAGCGGCTTATCTCATGGACCTAGACGGGGTTGAATTTAAATAGCCGATTAACCTCGATCGCCTCAAGAAATATTTTGCTTAAAACCGTTTCTTTCAAAACCTCCTACCTTGATGAACTACGCTTGACCTGATTCCCGCTAGGGGATACGTAGGCAACCAACTTGGTTCGGTCATTTCAAAAAAGGGCTGTGCTAAACTAGGGGCAAACTGGCGTTTGCCCGGAACCACTTTTAAACCCTGAAAACCAGGGGCAAACTCCGTTTGCTAGCCGAAGAACCCAGATACAAGAACCTCCTTTGGATCACCTAGCTATCAAGATAAGTACTATAAAGAAACAAGTATGAATTCACGGTATAGAAGGATTAAGACTTAAGCAAAAAAAGCAAGGTATCGAGCCAAATAAAGACATTGAAAGGAGAACTCCTCATAAAAGATTAATCGAAGAGGTGAACATTTTGATTAAACATGTTAAAGCTTTCAACACTTCTCAAAAAAAAAAAAAAAAAAAAAATCATCATCATCGTCACATTCGGAAGCGTGAGCAAAAAGTAGTCAGGGTCTGTCAGAAAGTTCTATAGCAAGTTCGTCCCCCGTTCTTTTCTACTTTATTGTGCATGTGTCTTGTCAAGTTTGTCTCACAACCAAGGCCTGGATCTCTAAGAGATACTGGGCAGTGGGTACAGTCGAAGCAGGAACCCTCGGGCACGGAGCAGCCATCCTACTCGACCAAGCCTCAATGAAAGCCTTCACAATAGAAGGGCGCAAAGTGGACCCCCTGGTGAAATCAGTAGCCACAGACTCAATAGTATCCTGCAGAAGCCCGAATTGACGGACCACCCGATCGGGAATGTAGAAAGTAGTGGCACTCAAGCCTGGTAACCAAATGCCGGGTCGCCCAGGGAGGCGTACGGCAATGGAGCGATAAATCCACTGCGGACAGATCCAGCAAATATCATTGGAAGAAAGACCTTGGAGCCAACCGAGCCATGCATCGGCAGAACGGAATAGGCAATGGACCTCCATACGGTCATAAGGAAGTGGCCCACGAAGATGCAAAGGATGAATGAAAAGATCAAGGCGTTCCATGAGCCAAACCTGTAGGACGAAAGGTGCCCCTACGGATAACATGGTCCCAGCAGTATGGGCACGACCCAATCCAATCAGAGTTTCACCAAGGACCAGCATAACAGCACTCTTCATCTCCCTCAGACCACAGACGATGGGTATGAGAATGTCAGAAGATGTCTGAAAGAGGAAGTAAGAGAGCATGGCAATCGACAGGGCGCTACGCCGAATGATCTGATACTCACCATCATAAGGGTCTCCCATAGGAGCATAAACGGAAGCAAGGCGCTCAAAATCAATCTGCCTGTCACGAACAAAGGAGCCTGCCACATTTCGAGATGTGTGGAGAAGAATGGCTAAGTCCCGGACATACCCGGCCTGAACCGAGGGGACCTTCAATTCAGCAGAAGGGTCAGTGTAAAGAATGGCGCTAAATTCCTCGAACAAGGGGCAAATCTCCTGAAAGCCAAAGCGGAAGACGTTGGAAGCAGGATCCCAACACCGAATGGCAGCCCGAAGTAGGCCCTCGTTCAAATTCATCTGTCAGAAAGAGAAGAGATCGTTTAGTCTGAAGCATTCAAAGTTGAGCTTGTCAATGCCCGAGAGAGTATCCATCCATGGGTAGAGAATTTAGGAGCCAATGGGAGCCATTTAAGGATAAATGAAGGAGAAGAGATTGTTTTGCAGAATGTTGGAGGAAGGAGGGGTATAAATAGGGGAAAAGGCTGATCACTCAACCGCGGCACTCGATAAAGTGCAGCGGCATTCCATGAAGTGCCGTGCGGCAGTCCGTGAATGCCGTAGCGGCAGTCCGTGAATGCCGTAGCGGCATTCATCGACTGCCGTCGCGGCAGTCACTGAATGCCGCGGAAACCTAACCGAGTGCCGTTCCAAGTTTTTCATTAGCCAGGGTTTGTTTGTAACACGATCAACCCACCTGCAAACAGAAAACTAGATAGAAAAGCACTAAAACGTGCGCATCATGCAGCACGTGCAAATACATTCATTCATTTATTTCATTCATTTGTACATGTCAAATAGATAAAAGAAGTAGAAGCATTCAAAGATAAAAATAAAGACGGGACCAAGCCATGGTCCCACATACGGCAAGAGATGGACCAAGCTATGGTCACACATATGGTGAATGCTAATAAAGAAGCAACGATATAACAATAAAGGTATTCAAAGTGCCTATCCTACGTAGCCATCAAAATAAAGTGTGTGTATATATACAGTCATCCCAATAAAGTATGAATCCTCCCACAACTCTCAAAAATAAAAAATAACAAAAGCGGGGTCAACCCCGACCCCGACCCCGGCCGCGAGTCTGGCGAGTCGTACGTCTGAGAGGCTCCTCCTCTGACTCTGTTCCGCTGCCTCCACCAGTCCCACCATGTCTGCCACTACCGCCGCCTCAGCCTCTGCCATCGCTAGTACCCTCGCCGCCGCCTCCGCCACGCCCAACACCGCTACCTCCAGGGGTGTCGCTGAAAGGGATGCCGAACTGCTAAAGCCGCTGCTGGAGCTGTCCCACCTGCTGGGACAGGACTCTGTTCTCCTCCATCTGGTAGGAAGAGATTAAGTCCATGAAAGCGTCGAAAAAACGAATGGAATACTAAGGATATAAAAGATAAAAGATCATATCTGTGCCCGCAACTGAGTCGCAGCAGTCGCCCGAGCTCCCTCGGCCTGAAAAACAAAAACCCGAGAATAAAAGTTAGTAAAAGAAAAGAGGCAATCAAAGTCAAAATGAAGGAGAAGTCTTTTACCATCCACTCTCGCCCGAGGACCCACTGTCGCACACTGTGGGCGTATATCAAGCCCTCCTCCGCGTAAGCACGCGGGACGACGTAGTAATGAATGGGAATGATGGGGGCACCCTGTGGAAGTCGGGGGATCGTCGTCACGTAGGGCTCGCCAAATGAGACGGTCGACATAGTCCAATCCTAATCAGGCAAGGCGGGAGGACGAACCGCAGCAGGAACAGGCTGTAAACAAAAGTAATAAAACATGAATAAAGAATAAAAGAAGAACTCGCAGGAATAATGGAGGAATCATTTACTCACCCGAGTCACTTCCATCAGAGGGAAGTTCGGCATCAGCTTAGCAGCACGGAAAGCCGCGTATCCTATGGGGTCGTCCAAGAAACCGTGGATACCAAAGCCATCTCGAGCGGCTGAGAACTCGCTGCCCTGTAGTGTGTCCGTGGCCCTCATAGAGTCGGGAGGAGGGAATGGCACAAAGAATCTGGGGGCCGCTAGTGACTGCCTGGTCACCCTCTCTCTTAGATACCATGCCTGGCCCTCTGACCCACCATCAAAAAGTCGTCTCGTCAGGTCATACCCGGCCGACTCTCGAATCCCCGCACTAGCCTCGGGCAGCACCCTGAGCCACGGCTGCCAATGCACGTGCTCCTTCCTCAGGTTCGTCAGGAAATTTCTGAACGAAACAAAATCATGGGCCCCGATCTTGCGCCCGACCCTGTCCTTCGCCCACTTCAGCCCCTGGGGCATGACGAGGGCGTCAGCAGCACGTGTCTCAGGAGACATCATGCGGAGATACTCATGGGACCAAATCTGTAATAAAAAAGAGAGAGGAAAAAGGGGAGATTAATATCGTAATGTAAATAAATTTCCAAAAGTATAATAAGTAGTGGAATATAGAAAAAGAGATACCTCCCACGCTCTCCAGAAGCTGCTAGTAGAGGCCGGCTTATCCCGGGAAATGTCACCCATATGACAGTACAGGATAGCTAATCCTGTACCAGCCCAATCAAACTCCGTGACCCGATCTAGGCGCTCCAGCGATGCAACCAAGGACACAAAAATACGATCACCCTTGGTGCTCAACAGAGAGCACCCCAGCATGTACATCAGAAAGCCTCGGGCCATCTGCTCGTCGGTGAAGCCGGGTTTCCCCCGGAATGTGTCCATAAACCACCGGGTCGTGACCAAGGCCTCCTCCGAAACCACTCCTAATAAGGGCTCCACCTGGCCCCACTCCTGGTCTGTCAAGTGTCGCAGAGGCTCTCCGCCGAAAGGGATCCCGGTGATCATCGAGAAGTCTAGCGGGGTCATAGTCATCTCCCCAAAATCAAAATGGAAAGTGCTGGTAGTGTCCCACCACCGCTCGGCCAACACGTGAATCTGCCTCAAGTCGTTGGAGCTCTTCGTCAAAAGTTTGACGAAGTCTCCAAACCCAGCCGCGTCCACCAGGGCCCTCACGGTCTCGCTCAGCTCTGTATACCACTCGTGTCCGTGAGCAAGACTACCATGCCCTTTTAGCACCTTCGGCTGCAGCTGCAAGAAAGAATCACAAGTTTGACATCAGTGATTAGATAAAAGAAGAAAACATGTAATAATAATAATGAGGAAACGAGGAAAAGCAAAGAAAATAATAATAACAATAAAATAAAATAATAAAATAAAGGAAAGAAATGAAAAATCTGGAGATACTCGTAGAATCTCCACAAGCATGGCACCCGTTTGCATCCAAGAGGAAATGAATAAAAGAAGACACTCAATGTTCAAAGAAAGAGCAGTTCGAAATACATGCATATGTAAAGTTTTGGAGAAGGGTCGTTTCCAAGAGAGGTCTGTGGTCGCAAGTATTCAGGAATCAATTTTGAATAATAAAAGGGCGTTTGGAATACTCGAGAAATCTCGTAAGCATAATAAACGTAGAAGAAAATTCAGGATTTCACATTCGTGAGCATTAGATTCTTTATTCACAAGCAATGTTTGAAATTTTGATTAATTGGCTTTCAAAGGTCTTTGAGAAAAGTCAAATGAGAAAAATAAAGGATGGGTGTTCGGGAAATTCAAGCATAACATTCAGTTTCTGAAGTTCATAAGAAACGAAAACAAAAAATAAGATTTCTTTACGAGGGGCATGAAAAAGTGTTTGGGACGCTCAGGGGGCGCCACGAGCATGTCATTCGGAACAGGGTATCTAAAAGTTATGGCAACCCTACGTTACATCCACACAGGAAAGAAGATGCGAGAAAGAAATACGAGAAATAAGTAAGAGGGGAGTGTCTACCTCGCGCTTAAACGTGCGGGCCGACAAGTGCTCATCGGGGTCCCTCAGTAACAGTGTAGCATCGGGATGATGTGTGGCCGTATACTTGGCCTTCTTCTTCCTAGAACCGCTCGCCATAACCTGTCAAAGAAAAAGGGAGATTCACATGTTAAAATTTATGAAAATTAAAAAAAAAAACAATGAAATACAGGAGTTCGATCAAGTCTTAATCAAAAAGAACATACCTGTGAGTGTCGTGGATCAATACAGAAGCAAAGAGGGGATGGGAGAAAATTTCTCCAGAGAGATTTCGAGATGAAGAAAGTTGAGGGAATGAAAGAAATGTTTTGAACCCGGCGGTTTAAGCCACTACCGCTCAAACGCGGCACTCAATTTTCTGTGCACGACAGTCAGTCAACTGCCGGACGGCACTCGCTGAATGCCGCGACGGCACTCCGTGAGTGCCGCACGGCAGTCACGGACTGCCGCGGAAAACCGCGTGTGCCGCGAAAAAGGCGGTTTGAAGATACTCACTTTCCCCCCCAAAAATTCAAACCAAGTCCCGAAAATTGAATTTGAGGCCCCCAAAATTTTCCCCCGTTACAATTTTGGCCCTCGGGGTCATTTTTTAGGTGCACATTGACTACAAATTTCGAAATTTTAAAGTATATATAGCCTGTGGGCCCCGAATTTTTGAAAAATGAAGATATTTGAGCCCGTGGGCCCCCAACCTTGGAAAACTGATAATATCCGAGCCTGTGGGCTCCCGAATTTTGACAACTAATGATAATCGAGCCCGTGGGCTCTCGGATTTTGAAAATCAAATTTTTTTCGAGTCTGTGGGCTCCCAAATTTGAAAATTTGAGCCCATCGGCCCAAAATCTACAAATTTGATAGAAGATTCTGGGAATATAACGAATTTATATTCTCGACCCGCGTAACGGATTTGCGTCAACCCCCGTTTTGGGAATATAACGAATTTATGTTCTCGGTTTTCACAACGGATTTGCGTCAACACCCGTTTTGGGTATATAACGAATTTATGTTCTCGGTTTTTGCAACAGATTTGTGTCAACCCCCGTTTTGGGAATATAACGAATTTATGTTCTCGATTTTCGCAACGAATTTGCGTCAACTCCCGTTTTGGGAATATAACGAATTTATGTTCTCGGTTTTCGCAACGGATTTGCGCCAACCCCCGTTTTGGGAATATAACGAATTTATGTTCTCGGTTTTCGCAACGGATTTGCGTCAACCCCCGTTTTGGGAATATAACGAATTTATGTTCTCGATTTTCGCAACGGATTTGCCTCAACCCCCGTTTTGGGAATATAACGAATTTGTATTCTCGATTTTCGCAACGGATTTTCGTCAACCCCCGTTTTGGGAATATAACGAATTATGTTCTCGGTTTTTGCAACGGATTTGCGTCAACCCCCGTTTTGGGAATATAACGAATTTATATTCTCGGTTTTCGCAACGGATTTGCATCAACCCTTAAGATCAAATCAAGAGCATCTTCATAACAGATTTTTGCATAGATAATTTTCCTTGACTAACACGTCACGAAATGTGCATCGTACGTGTGGAAAACATGATAAGCATAACACTTACACAACCAGGTCAATCCAGAAAACACCATTGCATGGCACTTGCATCACGACAGGATAGGTGCAT
This sequence comes from Hydrangea macrophylla, assembly GCA_033977485.1. Classification (NCBI taxonomy): domain Eukaryota; kingdom Viridiplantae; phylum Streptophyta; class Magnoliopsida; order Cornales; family Hydrangeaceae; genus Hydrangea; species Hydrangea macrophylla. The sequence continues at coordinate 56,971,265 of CM066996.1, forward strand.
CCATCCATGTGATTACTTGCGTTTGTGAATGTTCGACCCATGCCTGAGCTACGCTTTGGTCTGATTCCTGATAGGATACGTAGGCAGCTCACCGTTGACCACGACTAACATGAACTGTGTGTGAAACCATTTTTGCAACGCATTTTCGTTTTACTTAAATTCGACAGTCCGGTCAAAAGGCCTGTCTTCACACAGGCTTCGACATTCACTTGTGGCACGCGTTGCTCTACAAGCTCTGCCGAAGAGGGGCAAACTGTAGACACCCCAATTTTGACCGACCGTCGAATTTAGGAGAGCGTCACCTCCATGTCCGATGATGAAAAGGACCGAAAAGATTTGAAGTATTCCAAGCTCTTCAGAAAGTTTTCCAAACGCGATAAAATTTCACAGAAAGGAGAAAATACCAGGTATTTAGGAGAATTCAGGTATAAGACATGACTTTTGGAAAGGATCTTCAAAAATAATTTGCTTCAAAAAAGAAGAAGACCTAAAAAAGGGAATCTTAGCTAAAAACGGCACACGGCAGACTGCCGCGGCTCTCACTGACTTCCGCGCGGCAGTCAGAGAGTGCCGGTCCGGCATTCACCAAGTGCCGCCAACAATTTCTGACTGCCGTTCGCTTTTAAAGTCCGTATTTTGCAGAGCAATACGTATGCGTATGCGAATAAGAACAAAAAACTGATAAAGTAAGACTGACAAAAATGCGGCAATCCATTAATTGCCGCGACACTTGATGAATGCCGCGCGGCAGTCACGCAGTGCCGCGACGGTAGTCATGAACTGCCGCGGCGGCATTCACGAACTGCCGCGACAGAGTCTGAACTGCCGCGCTGGGCAGCAGTCTGCCTAATTTCAGAAAGTACGTATTGTACCACCAAATGAGAGAATTACACTTGTTTTTGCTTCGAAATTCACCAAAAATACCTGGTAATTTTGCCTATAAAAGAGAAGGGATCTTCCTTGAAAGAGGGATAGGAAAATAGAACAAGAGCTTCCACCAAGGGGGTGACTACCATTACACCAACATTTTTTGAGAGAAAAAAAAGAAATTTGAGAAAACTAGAGAGAAGGGCTTGGAAAATCTTCAAAAGGAAAAGAAAACTTTGAGGATAATTTGGAGGTGATCCTCTAATCATAGATTGCATATTTACTTTTTTTTTTTCTTTTGAATCTCTAATTCTAAAACCTTTTGTTATTCTCTTTTGTTTGTCAAGTAGACTTAGAAGTCTTTGTTTCTAATTCTTCCTTCTATTTCTTTGGTTTATGTTCTTCTCTTGAGATTCTTGGAGATCCTCAATATCTCTCTTGAAAACTCTTGAGTTTGATCTTTTGAATCTCATGTAAGCTAATGCTTCACATGGGAGTCAAAATTTGATCATCACTTTAGTAAGAGCAAGTAGATGAATCCAAACCCCTACCATGGTTTGGGTCCTCTAAGCTTGAGTTTTCATGGAATCTCTTTATATTCTTTGAAAACTCATGAATGTTAGTCATGTCTTCATCTCCAATGACCATCAAGTGGTAGGAGAAAGTATTTTGGGTCTAAACTCATCCCTATGGTTTAGATTCATCATCTTGAGATTTCATGAAGTCTATTCATACTTCATTTGAAATCCACAAACATAAAAGTCCTTAGTCTCCAAATGACCATCAAATGGAAGGAGAGGTGGTTTGGTTTAAACCCAACTTCATGGTTAATAGTTGGGGTTAACAAATAAAAGTTGAACTTGACAAATGAAAACAGTGAGTTCATAAACTGTTTTTGATCAAGGATTTTTAGTTCGAAATCTAACCGTTGAAATCAAGTGAAACCAACGGGAAAGTGTCAATAACACAATATTCTACCACTGTAATTTTTGTGTTAAGGTGATTTCATGTTTAGAAGGGTTTGATCATGGGTTTTGCGAGTTAATCACAATCTGTCCAGAGCTTCAGAATAGTTTCAGAACAGTACGACGTTTTTGAAAATTTTAAATCAGAGCTTTAGTAAGGTGTTTGTGACCTGAAATAATTTTTTCCATGTAGTTTAATGTGTTAGGAAAGCCCCCTAAAAAGAATGAAGCATTTAGGATTATTTTACTATTTTTAAAAAATCAAACAAAATCTCTGGACAGAGAGTTGTAAATCTCTGAGTGATGTCTGGTGTTTGTCCTTTTCCCAGAGATCCGACCGTTGAAACTTTGATTTTCTTTTTGATTTGGAAACTAGACTCACAGAGGCATCTTGTGTCCAAAATTCACCAGGATCAAACCATGAGAGACGTGCTTTTTATTTTCTTAGAGTTCTGGTCTTCTCTCTACAATTTTCTCAGAATTTTTATGACACATTTGACCAATTTTGTTAATAATGGGTCAAATGGCTTTTCTATGACTTAGGGCTTAAACCATGTTTCAATAATGATTAGTTGAGCTTGAATTCAAAGCTTAAAAGTATTTCATAGTTTATTCTTGCCCATGTACATATTCATCCATATGGTTTGGCACTCGTAATTAGGACTTATTTGCTTTGGATTCAATTACATTTGATAGATTTAAGCTAGAAATTCAAGATTGTTATTTCTAAACTTCACCTCTTGTATATCATGTGCACTAATCTTTGTTTTGTAGCGCTATTAAGGTACGATTTCTCAACTCCTCTCTAGTTTATTGGATTCTTTGATTTTATTCGATTTTTCGACCTCATGTGCGACACCTTAGAATTAAGGTCTGCCTTATGTATATGTGATTAGAGACTTTTCTTTTAGGACTTTCTTTTGTGTGTGTGCATTGCACGTTTAATATCGCTGCTGGATCCCGGATAAGTTTTCTTGTTCTTTATTGCATATCATATTGCTTGCTACTTGACATATGTGGTTTATGAATGATATTTTTGTCATTAGCAATTTTACACCCTTTGGACATGCTTTTGTGACGTATATGTATATATATGTATTAGTTGAGGGCACGTTTAGATTAATAAATTTGATTAAAAGGATGTTGAGTAAAGGCCTATCGCAAGATAGGATGAGAGAGGGTGTTTTAGTCCGACGGGCTCCTTCCTCTCTCATTCCATAATCCCCGGACCTAGTTAATCTTTGGTTTCGCAAAAGATCAGTTTCCTTTAAAATGGTTTCTTAATTTTCCTTTTAAAATTAAGTGGCGACTCATTTGTTTTTGAAATTGAAATTTAGAAAAGATTTCTTTTTAAGAAAAGCTGTGGGTAAGAAGTCAACCTGCGATATCCACACCTCTCTACTGGCAGCTCTTATTAGAAAATGATGTCACACCTTGGAGTAACAAAAATTAGAAAATTTTAAAAGTTTTCTTTTTAAGTCCGTAGACACGTGATAAGTTGGGATCACCTGATTGTCCAAAAACATTCTATAATAGTAATGATAAACTGAAATGATAACATTATTGGAAACTAAGCATAATATTTAAACATTCATGGTCATAGACTACATTATCACATCATTTCTCAAAAGAAACGTAAAGGATTAATGTAGTCTTTGGCAACAATGCCATAACAAAATATTGTCTGGACCCTACGTGTCCCAAATACATAAGTAAAACAATTGAGCAGAAAACTAGCTAGATCATCATCTCCGCTATCAATCACCTCAACTTGTAAAGCCATAGCATTCCTCTGCAAATTCCTCTTCGGGGTACTCTGCCTTTGTTAAATCTGAACGTTTGATTGTTTTAGCCTTGAATATCCTTAAGGCTTTATTTATGTTTGTTTTGATGATGACAAATCTAGTGATAATTGCATGTTCTTAATGATTCTATTCCAATCAATTATCAAGTCATTTTCTTTGTGCTAATCTCTTGAAATATGCACTTAAATGTTCTAACTTTGTTTGAGTTCTTGAGATAGCATATGCTGAAGCCCGAGAGTGTTGAAGATCAACAAGGATCAAGCTTGAAGACTTGAAGAATTTTCATCCTTGTTTGAAGTCTAAGATTTACATGTAAAGCATTTTGATCATCACTCACAAGGGCTCAAAGGTTTAAAGTTTTTCTAAAATCCTTCAAAATAGAAAAATAGTTTTTCACTGGAAAAACTGTTGATTGGATCATTTTCTCAGTCGACTAGGTGCTTCAAAGTTCAGTCGACTGATGGTGAAAACAGTTGACTAGTTTGTGTTTTGAAAACATATGTTCTGTTTCAAGGTTTCAGTCAACCAAACCCTTCATTCAGTCGACTGGGTTTATGAAGCATTTCAAAACTGTTTGAAAAGCAATTGTCTGGATCGCGACCTTAGTCAAATGGATTGCGTAGAACATCCAAACGGCTAGTTTTCTGAAAGGCTTTTTATTTACCACTTTTGCCACTAATAGCTATAATCTTTCTAGGCCTATCAATACATGTTTCCCCAAACCATTTATGAGAGATCAATCTATTCGAAAACATCCACTACAACAAAAAATGTTTTTTGCAAGGAAAAAATTCCTTGCTAAATGTCACAATTTCGTGGCTAAAGCCTTTAGCAAGGAAAATCTTTCGTTGCCAGATTCCTTGCTAAAGGTTCGTCTCTAAAACCTCTAGCAAGGAAAAACATTTTCCTTGTCAATTCTTAACGTTTAGCAAGGAATTTTTTCCTTGCTAATGCTCAACTTTTTCGTTGCTAAATGGCTAATTTCCTTGCCAAAAGTCTATCTTTGTGTTGTAACAAGGACAATTGGCAAGAAAAAATTTTTGTTGCTAAATATCCAAGTCTAAGATTAACATAAGGCAACGAAATAATTTCCTCGCTAAAAGAGGCTTTCAGCAAGGAAAAATTAGTTCCTTGCCAATTATATACATCTAAGGCAAGGAAATAATTTCCTTGCTAAAGGTTGTTTTTAACAATGAAAATATGATTCATTACCCCATTTTGTTCTCTTAAAATTAACCCCAGCAATACCTGTCCAATCCAATATTTATTTTTAATCCTGTAATATTTCAAACATGTTCAATTTGCGAATATCGAATGATAAAACATGTCCAACATACCATAATATTAAATATCACATCTAACATTACATAAGTTTCATATATTCGAAAAGTATATAATAGGTCACAAAAAAAAAAGCCAACTTAACAATAAGTTTTCATCTATCTAACATCCTACTAAATAAATCCCACAATACAGGTTTAGCAAAAAAAGTCCCGCAACATAAAATCAACAATGAATTGCTAACACTCTAACGAGCAATCCACCAACCCAGCCTCCCATCTGCATCAAAAATAAAAGAATAACATTAATATCTTATAAATTAAGAAAATAAGAAGAAAAAACTACACGGAAGTGCGAATTGCCACTTAAAACCTCAATCTTCGCTTATATTGATTGTTTACAAAGTTGTGACCGTTTGAAATTAGCTTTTTACAAAGCCATACGAATGATTTAGTAAATAGCTATATACCTACATTAGAATTGCATAAAAAAATTCAAGTATTACAGAGCAATAGTCACCTTAGAGAGAAAGGGATGAATGATCATACTTTCAGCAAACATGATGATAAATTCTAAACAAGAACCAAGTAGTAGATGGAGATAAATTATTTTGTCTTCTTTATCTAGTTTCATTTCACAAATTCAGATGGAGATAAATAAAAACGTTTCTTGCTATTGTGGAGGAATAGGGAAGAGACGTTTCATTTCACAAGTCAAATTTATTGAAACAATGGAAACTTATTAGTTGGTGATACCACACCATCACAATAATGAACATTTTCTCCGTTACAACTAGTTATAATTGAAACAACTATTATTGCACATCATAGTAATTACTAATTACAAGAAGAGTCTCCTTTGTTTAATATAATGTGACAAAAGCAGGATACTCGATTCGGTTGTATTTAAGTCCGTAACACTGAAACAAAAACCAAAATCAAGGTATTAAATTCTATATAACAACTACTCCTAAATAATTCAAGTGGCGTAATTACCAAACCAAACCACCATCACATGTAGACATATCTCACTAGTACTTATTAGTTTCATGCTTTCAGCACAATCAATGTAAAGCAGACATCTCAACATCACATATAGTATTACTAATTTGACTTAAGTACCTTGTTGTAAATGCAACAAGTGAAAGAGAGGGACTGTCAATGCAGCATTAAACTCTGCAGCCCATCTGTTGGTGGAAACCATTTTCTAAATTGCAGCAATAAATAAATTAAAAAAAAAAAGCTCTCACACAGTAACCATGAAAATTAAGGTGGGTCTTAGGCCCTTAGTCCACTACCTGCAAGGGAAAAGACTTGCAATCTTCTGCGTAAAATAGTTGTGTTCCAGACTTCCGCGGCATCACTGCAAAAGATACTGACGATGGAAGGACATGTATCAGTTGATGTTCCCATGGAGGTAAGAGCTTTACTGCACATTCTAACTATGACCTGCCCACCAAAAATTGTTTATATGCACTCGGTTAGCAGCGTAGCCCAGAATCTTTTTTGGTTCATGGACTTAGTGAGGGAAGAAGGGATAAGAAAACACCGAGGAAACACTTCTCTTTCTTAGGTTAACAAGGAAAACAGTGTGTAAAATATGAAGGAAAGAAAACAAGATGAAAACAAAACTTAAAGATTTTGAATTTTCTGAGTCAATTTTTTTAAATCTTCTTGTATTTCCTTTTTTAACCCTCTCCTTTATTTATTTTTTGTTTATTTTATAATTTTTTTTTTACTTTCTAATATCATTAAAGAACGGAGGAAAACACCAAGGAAACAGCTTTCCTTCTGGTTTTTCCTTTTCGTTCTTTAAACCCGCAAACCAAATGGAGGCATAATTACTTGTATCTGCAAGATGTATCATTGTCAAATAGCCTGTTCCTCTATTCTGGACCCCCAGAGCTGATAATCCTTGAGAATCGTATGACTCTTATGTGGTGATGGTAGTAACCTTAATGAGGGGAACCAGTGAGTGGTTTAATAAGTTACATTGTGGAACCTTATTTGGTTTACGAAGTTGCTTCATATGTAGAACATGTATACTATTTGTTGATGGTATTGAAATTGATTAGATTTCAGTTTTAAAAATGTTAATCTCATCACTCTGTATTCCCACTCTTTTAGAATGTTATCATCCAGCTTTGTAAGTATTTTAACTTAAAGAATCAATTGCAGGTTACTAGAGATGTTCTTAGGATTCGACAAATACTTACTAACTTGATCAGTTAATATTTCCTCTTGGCCAATAAGCCTCTTTGTGGTTTATTATATACTGCTCTTAGTTCCATATAAATCTAGAAAGTGAATTATTTGCTCATGTTGTATGTTTATAGTAAGATTTTTAGGGCTTCTTGGAAATTGAATTGCATCAAGGCGTTGTTCTTTAATTGTTTTGGTAAAAGAATACTAATCACACCATGATTGTGCCATTTCAGAAAGTGGCGTCAAAGTTTTGGTAAATGCTGCTCTGAAGTAAAAAGTCGTCCAGTAATTGTAGTAACATTATTGATGCCCAATTCTGGCTGATCTATATGACCTTCAATTGCTAATGAATTACAACGGAGCAAGTCAACATGCATTTGCGAAATTAATGTGTCCTCAATTAACTAATTCTCTTCCTACGAAGGTCCCGTTTGATATAACTGAAAATTAACTACTAAACTTTTGATTATGAAAATTTTAAGCCATTGAATTTACAATGAAAAATTGTGTTTTACTTGAATTTTTCAGTCGGAGCTTTCTAATTAAAGCTTTATACATTATCAAACACATTAAAAAAAACAAAGGACTGAAAATGAAATTAATTGGGCTATCAAACACACGCTAAGTGTATCCAAGTCTTTCTTTGCTTTTTCTCTCTTTAAAAAGATTTTAACAATTTGCTTCATACGCTTGGAATTCCTTTCAAATGCCCGAATATGATGATGATTATATAGTATCCTTGAGTATTTTATATTGGTATCTATCTGTTTTGGTGTGGTCCTGCAAATTAGCAATGCAATCAAGTTCACCCATAAAGGGAAGGTTGGGATAAAGTTTTATGTTGTATCATAGCCAAATTTTGGGGATATTGGAAATGGATGCCATAAACACTTGGTCCCAACTTAAGGAAAAACCCACTCAGTAAAAAACGCAAGCACTTAGAGTGCATCACTCACAATCAAGCACCGACAACTCTAACCCCCAAAAAACTCACCAAAAGATAGTCTATCATGATTAAAATACAACCCATTGTGGTCTAACAAAAAATCCTCAACATTTGAAATATTTGTCTCAATTGAATCAGCACATCAATTGAACATTGCACAAACACTCAGTTCTTTCCTAAATCCAACAAAATCCTTCAAATTAAATGAAAGTGAAATCAACGAGATTGATTCAGAGCAAATATATATATATATATATATACACATACACACACACATACACACACACACCGAGAGAGAGAGAGAGAGGGAGAGAGAAACCTGGAGCGAGCAGATGTGTGGAGCGGCGACGGGAGCGGCAGCGACGCAAACGGCAGCGACTATGTGAGTCGGTTTGTGAGTGGGAGGTCTATGCGAGAGAGAGAGAGAGAGAGAGAGAGAGAGAGAGGGGGGGGGGGGGGGGGGGGGGGGGGGGGGGGAGGGAGGAGGGTTTCCCCCATCCAGAGAGAGAGGGAGGACTGCGGTCTGACAGAGAGGAGGAGGTTTATAAAACTTAACTTTTCAATTTCGCTGGGTTTTCAAAACTTTAATATTGGTTTTTTTAAAAGTGACATAAAAAAATCTAATAAAAACTTTAATATTGATTTTTGAGTAGTGTTTATTTTGGGAGAGGGTATTATGTGGATGGATTTTTGTTTTAGTAAGGGTTTTTAAATTTTGTTGCCTAAATCAAAGTTTAGCAAGGAAACTCTTTCCTTGCAAAAATATACTTTTAGCATGGAAATGAATTTTCCTTGCCAAAACAATTCTTTTAGCAAGGAATTTGATATTTCGTTGCCAAAGAATTCATTATAGGCAAGGAAATGCTATTTCGTTGCAAAAGACTTCACTTTTAGCAAGGAAACATGACTTTTGTTGCCAAATGTGTATGTCTTTCAAGCCTTTGGCAACAAAATACAATTTCCTTGCTAATGCTATACTTTTAGCAAGGAAATTTATCATTCCTTGCCAAGCTTCGTTGCTAAAACTCATTTTTGTTGTAGTGATCATTTGAATCACACAACTTGTTGATCTTTAATCATTCATATTTAAACCCTAGTTGTGTGAGTTAATCAATTTGTTCTAGTCTTTCATTTATATATCTTTGAGATAGCAATTTATAGTGAGCTTTTAATTGTATCATCCACTCTAGACAGAGAGTTATCATTTGTACCCAAATCAATCATTTGTAAAGAGTGAGGGTTAATAACCCTTAATTGCAAAGAAGGGATGTTTTTCTTTGGGAGAGATTGAAGGCTCTTATAATGGTTTGGTGCACACCCGTGAAGTGTACCAAGACGGTTTGATCTACACCCATAAGTAGTGAGGGGTGGATGTAGACCGCGGTGTGCGGATTGCCGAACCACTTGAAAACTCGATTTATAAGTGTCTCTTCCCTTCTCTCTTTACTTTATTGTTTGTTATTGTGTTTAATTTTGTATGAAGTTTTCAAAAGGTAATTTTTTTGCTAAAACCTTATTCACCCCCTCTAAGATTTCCATTTTGGGCCAATAGATTGTCCGAGGCATAAAACACCGTCAGTTACTGAAAGCTGAGTGATTATCTTAACTGCATTTAGTCAGGCTTATAAAACATTTGTAAAATCATTTGGGAAAGTTAAACAACATTAACTTTTAAAAACATTATCTTTAAAACACATTCTGGTTAACCACTTTCGGTACAACTTCCTTATCTCTTGGGAACTTGTAGTCAAATTACTCAATTAATGCAAAACTTGTTATCACCTAACCAAGATATAACTCGAACTTACTTGATTGATTTTGAAAACACTTTGGACTTTCGGTCCAATCTGTCAACCCAAACCACTTTTGAACTCAATCTGATGAGAACGTCTTGGCCTTGAATATCGTCACCTTACTGTCTGTAGGTTAACTTTGCCATCTTTGCCTTATGGCCGAAAATGACATCATCGCCTTACAGCCAAGTAACCCTTTCTTATTCGTGTCAACCTTGGTTAATTTATCATCGTCGCTTTGCGGGCAAAAATTGACAGCATCGTCCCAATGGCCGATTAACCATCTCCATGACTTATAACAATGGTACCGACAAGGTACTACACTTGCCATCATCTCCCTAATGGCCACAACGGCATCTTTTTTTTTGAAACAGCAAGCATATTTTATTAAGGGCCAAAAAAGGCCAAAGAGCATACACCAAAATCAGTTAACCCAAACCCTCTAACAACTTTGAGCCCCTAAAAAAACTGTGTCAATCAGAACCCAGCAGAGAAGAACCCAAAAAGCAGCCCAAAATCACAAAGTGAGAAAAGTAACAACTCAAAACAACAGCCCAAATCACAGAGTGGGATCATTACAAGAAGAAGCAAAATAATAAGGATCCGAGATCCTTTAGGCATCAAATCCTCCACCAAGGGGTAGCATCGTGCCGAGAACCGAGTCATAAGCAACAAGCATACATGATTGATCCCACACCGAAACCTCCAAAGACTTTTCCTCAACAAAAAGCCAAACAATAACTTATCTTTTGCAGCAGACCCCAAATGTAGATGGAACCAAGGCAAACAGAACAACCTCAAACAAGCCAAGCAAAATCTCAAAATCCGCAGCAAGCCCCAAATGTAGCAGCAACCCAAACCACAAAATTCAGCAGAAAAACTCTTCCAAATCTCCTTTGAATCACCCATTAAAACTAACTTCTCTGCACATGAGCTTTTAACAATCCAAAACCCAAAGTGAGGACACTAGTTAAGCAAGATTAAAAAGCAGCATCCGGATAACTTGATTTAGCATAACCGCATCTGATGAACTGAACTCAAAATCGCATACGAAGCTAACCATACTGATTCATACATGTAAACTAAACCCGTGAATATTAACATTTTGACTGCTGAGCCTTATTATGAATCTTTCCTTATTTACAAACGGAACTAATACTCCAGGTACAAGGCGTCGAAACACATATGTCTTTTCAAAGTATCACCTTTACATGCATTCTAGTAATGTACACAGAATCTTAATTTGGCAAACTCATAAGAAATGTAGCTTATTCGTAGACAGTTAAGAAGAATGTGTATCAGTCTTTCAAAGTCTGACACATGCGAACCCTCGTAGTTCGCGATTGCTCGCATGCACGTGATAGTTTTCTCCTTGCGAGCGCTCACCTTTGGCAGTTTCAGGATCCCTTTGTAATATTTCATAAAATCATTCTTTCATTTACAAAATCATGCATTATCTAGTTAAAGGTACAACTTGTGAAGTAGAAAAACACACATGCAAGCAAGGGCGGACCCAGGATGGTCATTTAGGGTGGGCTGTGATTGAATGGATGTGTATATTGTGTCGTAAAAATACAGGGGTTCGAAGACAGCACCCTCGATTTTTTTTTTTTTTTTTTGTCTATTTGGTCCACGAATACTCTAATTTTTTTTTGGGGGGGATCTATTACTTACAAAAGTAAACAAGCATGGAGTGAAAGAAAAAAAGTGTTGGAACAAAATATTTAAAGAAAAATAAGTGTTAATTGAGTCTAATATTTAGAATGAACTTTATTACAATTTGGCTAAATAGTATGTATATATAAAGTATATCATTTAGTAATAAAGTAACACATGATTGGGACACAAGGTTTAGTTTGGTTAGGTTAATAATGCAGTAACATATGATACTATTACTATTATAATTCATTTAGAAATATGTGTAACAAATAAATAATGTTTGTAAGGAATTCTAACATATCAGTTTCTAGATCGGTGGTAAGACAATGGTTATTCTTGCCATGGGTCTTGGGTTCGATTCCTTTTGGGCCCTATAGAAATGAGTTTTTTTCTAGCGAGGGTGGGCTGTGGTGGGCTGAATCAGGATGGGCTGGGCTTAATAAAATTTGTCCCACAAAACCTGCACTGGGCTACAGCCCAGCTGAGCCCAGTGCTAGGTCCGCCCTTGCATGCAAGCATCTAAACATTCCCACCGTTGTATAAGTACAACTTTCACGGCATAAAGTTTCTGTTGAAATATATTTTAATAAAATTTCGTTTTATAAATTTGTATTATAAAATAGTGGGAGATTGTTATACTTTAAGATACAAATTACTAGCTTTTATTATTTTGCTATGATTGATGCTAGTATTATAGTAATTAAGAGTAAATTATTGTAATAGTGAGTTATTGTTTAAACCGTTGGTTGGACTGATTTACAAATAGTGGGAAAAAAAAACGTGGGGGAGACTTTGTCAATTACTATTTTCTATCATATATTATATTAATATGTTTATATATATATATATATATATTGTATATGTTACCTTTTGTTGAGGAGGAAGACTTGGTCTTCTACCTAAGTCTATCTCTATAACTGTTGGAGTAAGTTTAGGGTAGCAACGGCACTGTTGGTCAAGGCTTTTTCTTCCCTATTTATTGGCTTAGCCATAAGTCATAATGTTTTACTAACTTACTGTTTTTCTTCAATTAGAAAAATTCCCCATTGCAAAGAAATGAGTTTCTAATTCTAGTGAGTTTCAAGCTTTTGGTAGAGAAAAATATTTGAGCTCCTATTTTCAAAGTGAAAAAGTTTTCTAGTTGTACTTACCGAGCAAAAAGTCCGAAGGGTGTTAAGTATACCAGTTTCTCGATGTGCAAGGGAAACTGAGACAGAGGTGATTCTGGGCTGTTTTATCCTGGGGACGGCGTGGCAAGTACGAACTGCTTGCACACTTTGGGCAGAGCCGCGAAACGTCTTAAAGAGAGCGAGATCCGCGACTCGGCCCACGATTCGTTAAAGAGGCTACTTATCCGGTAATTCTATTCCATTTTTATTTTCATGTTCCAACATTTTTTAAGACGTGTTCTTCTGCCATAAAACTGGATCATCCTCTTAGTCTCTGGATATCAACTAGCCTATTTTAAATATTAGTATCTTCACTTCAAGAATAAAAGGAAAAAATGTTATTTTTCTAAACTACAAAGAAATTGGTTTTCTTATGTATTTTTTGGAAAATCTATTGAACCCAAAGTTTTTATGTTGGTCTCAATAAATCCACAGAGTTTTGGGTCGAAAATATTTTTATGCAAATATAAATATTTTAATAGGATTGAGTTTAGCCTCATGAAGGCTAATTAGAATATCTCTTGAATGTATGTGTAGATATATAAGTAATTTGTTTGCACATGATTTGTATTCTGTTTTCTTTGCCTACATAATTGCAATTCGCAAATATTCGTGGGTCTGTATGTATATATATATATATGTAATATGCATGCATAATTGTTAAGAAAAAAGTTTGAACCGTGTAAATGTATATATATGGATTTTGAAAACTTCGTTTTAAATTGTTTCCCAATCAATTTACAGAAGCTCTTTGGTGTTATGTTTAGCCTTGTTTGTCAATTTGATTGAGATCCTTTAAATAGGACAAAATGAAGAAAACGCTCCATTGAGTTCTTTGGCTGGTACTTTTGTAGTAGTAAAATAATGATACATCCTTATTTGACCATTCTCATGTGAATTTATTATACCAAATAGTATGGTATATTTTATATACATATAGGAGCGGACCAGTCACTGATTGTGGTGAGTGCAGCTGATACATATATACTCAGAGTGAGATTGTATTTGGTGTGTGTGTTCCCGTGAACTTGTATATCATTCAAATAGCATTGACTCGTGATGTTTTATTTTTTAGAGGTCCAATTGATCGGATGATCACTAAAATAATTTTGGATAAGCTTTACTAATATGTAAGTTTGTTTTAAAAGAGTACTCACTCTAAAACAAAAATTACTCTTTTTAAGTGTTGAAAAAATAGAAAATCCAATTTTTAATATTTTCGAATATTGGATTATTTGGCTTTATGTTACGATTTTAGTCTTAAGAAATTTGCTAGTAATCCATGAAACTTGCCCTTTTGGGACATGCATGTGACAGTATGCTTGTCATTATTAGATATAAAAATTGATGAGACTTTTTAGTCCATTGGTAGTTAATTTTTATGAGTATGTTTATCTTTATAAATTGAGGAATAGTGGGGGCTCTCAACCTCCTATTTTCATCCCATCTAGTCTAGATATATTGAATGTTAAATGGACGATAAATATCATGACATAGAAATCTAGACCACGAAAGAGTTTAAAAGCTAAGTACTAAAAATAGACTTTTGAAAGTAATTTTTATACATTTACTTTATTGTGAGTGTAATACCCCGTATTTTATTTTCGCTTTTTAATAATAAAAAAATATACCATATTTAAAATTTGAGCAGTATATTTTACCTGTGTGTGTGTATCATAGCGTGAGCTCAACTCACCCAAGAACCACCCTTGTTAAAGTTGGTGTCCACTCAAGTTAGTGCACAGTGGGTGCATGTGTACCTATATGCACTATGTGTTTAGTGCTCAAGCTTTTTGATTATATAAACACACCAACACCTCATACCAACTCACCTAAAGCTCTCATCAGTCTCTCATTCTCTCCACTACCTCTCTATCTCGGGGACACACACACACTCATGCAACTACTTATATACATACATAAGTTCTCACTCATTCCAGTGAGTAATTGAACAATCAAGGCTTGGTTCATTTGTTTTGATTTCTTTGTCTCTCTCTCTCTCTCTTGCAGCCTTTCATCACACACACACATATATTGATCCACACCCATATAGTTATATATATTCACACATATACATATATATTCAGAGAGTGGAGAAAGTGATCAACATTATTTTTAAGGTACCGGGTTGTGTACAATATGCTTTCTAAATTCTCCGGAGTATTTCTTTGTTATCTCTACTTGTACTCTTTTTGCAGTTATGTTGTGTTTTCATTTGGAATCAATGAGTATGTGTTTATTGCTAAGTGCTATGGGACTAAAGGGTCATGAGCAAGGAGCACCTACCAACAGTCCAACAGGCCTCAGGGACCGACGTACTGGAGACGGGTGAGGTGAGGTGAGGTGTCTCTTGCTATGTGATCAAGAGGAACCTGGTATGATGCTATTGGTATGAGCGTTTGGGTAGTGTGAGCAGTTGGGTTGTGAGACTGGTCAATTGATTTGATGTCGTTCTATGTATTTGATTGTCATTATCCTTTTGAGCCTTTATTATTCATGTCATATTGTATACTTCCCGGTATGGTTTTTAGATGCAGGCAGTGCCGGTAACCGAAGCCTAGAAGGGAGATAAGGTTAAGGATGATATAGGAGATCCGTGGAGAATATGGACCTGCTGGGAGTTTTAAAGAAATTTTGTATTTTTATTTTAAAGAATCAAGTGTGATTTATTTAATTTTTCAATGGAAATACGCTTATTTTTGCGGGGCGTCACAGTGAGCTCCTACTTATTTAGAGGATTCTCTTACTTCTTTAAGGCTTATTCTTGAAAAGAAGCCATTCATGTTGAGATGAATTTTATAATGTCCAACGGGACTTGTGGACTTGCTACCTGGAAATGAAATGATAGAAAGTCAATGGAATTTTTTAAAGATTTTTAAACCCGAGAGTTTTATTGAAAAATGTGTGAAGCTACCTTAGTGGCCAAGGGTTTTAATTAAGTTAAAAGAAAGTATTGATTTGGATACCTATTCTCCTATTTTACATCCATTAAGTTTTATTAAATGTTGTTGATATTTATGATTTATTTTTAAATGGATGTTATAATTTTTTAAATGGAGATTTAGAGGAGGATATTGTTTAGATAAACTGGAGGGTTTATAGATATGAATAAAGTGTGCATACGTGTATACTCTTGATATGGTTTTAAAACTGGCACTCAGCTAATAGCATGAAATTTTTGATCAAACTATTATTTTAAAATAGTTTTAAGGTTTTAAAATCAATGAAAGTGACAAATTTATTTATCATAAACACAATGATAAAGTATGTGTTATGGCATTTATGATTTATTAATTGTTTGTTTCTATTTTAGAGATGGCAAAATAGACAAAAATTTATTGTCACTTAATTTTATATGAAAGGATTTGGATGAAACAAGTGTAATATAGAGATTAAAATTACAAGAGCTTGTGATGTCATTTTGAAAAAGATTTTGAGAAATTACTATTATTTTCATATGAATGCCTCTAGGCATATGAGTAACAATCATAATTGTTACTAGAGATTCTCTCCAACGGAGAATGAAAATATTTTACCTGGTGGTTTACTCGATACCAAGGTTCTAATATTGGCAAAGTGAAATTGAATTTCATCTCAGGAAGAAATTAAATTTTGAAAAATGTATTGTAGACCCCGGAGATAGGAATAAATTATTTTTATAAAAAAAAAAATGTATTGCTTACTTCCAAATCTGAAAGAATTTAATTTTTGATTTTTTCAAGGCTGGTTTTAACCAAATTGGTTTTGGGAAAATAAGTATGCAATTTTGAAGTCAGGAATGCAATTGGAAAAATTATGATGTTTTAATGGAAGGCTCTAGAGCCACAAGTAGCTATATTTTCAGTATTGGTAATTGTTGACAAAATCATGTATTGCTTGAAAGGACCATGAACTTCTCATTACATTGGGTTTTCCGCTATCCTTATAGGACATAGCGATGCTGATTGGAATATCCTTTCAGATGACTCCAAGGCCACAATAAATACACTTTTTGGTATTACTGGGGGTATAATTTTATGGAAGTCTATGAAATAGACTATGTTGGCTTAGTCCACTATGGAATCAGAGATGATACCATTAGCTATCGCTAGTGAGGAAGAGCTTGGCTGAAAAGCCTGCTATAAGATACCCCTTTACGGGAGAGATCGATACCAGCTGTTTTGATCCACTACGATAGTACCGCGGCTATTGCAAAAGTAGAGAACCGGTTTTATAACAGTTAGAGGCGACAAATACGTCGTAAGCACACCGCAGTTAGAGAATTTCTCTCTACCGGGGATGTAAGAGTGGATCACATACAGTCTGAGGATAATATAGTTAATCCTTTGACGAAAGGGTTAGCTCGTGAGAAGGTTTGGAAAACCTAAAAGGGATGGGGCTAAAGCCCATTGGTAGTTGAGTCACTTGTGATGGTAACCCAACCTATAGACTGGAGATCCTAAGAAATAGGTTCAAAGGGTAATAACAAGTCACAAAGTGAGATGAGTTGATCATGCTATTGTATATAAACGGGGTTTACTCTCCGAGTCCATCCCTTAAGAAGCATGATATCCTGAAGCGATACACGGATGAGTTATTTGTAACTCTTAATGAGATCTAAACTCTATATTGAGTGGGATACCTAGCTACAGGAGTATCCTTGTTAGACTCACCTATGCGAATGTGGAAGTGGGGCCGCTTCCTATGGAATTTGGGCAAATTCTCTAGAGCTTTCGCTATACTGGGATATAAGCATATGGCCATAAAAGTGCTGGCTTTTGAACTTCACCCTAGTAGGATTGTGTGTGTGGTGTTGTCTGAGATAGAGTTCAAAACTACGGTTACTCTAGTATAATCGGGAGCACTATCACTACGTAAAGGTTCAAGTTGAAAAACACCTTTGCTTATGCACAGTCTTATGATCAATTGCTCGATGAAAAATTATTATTTTAAAATTTTATTAAAATAAGTGGGGGATTGTTGGAATATTTTTTAATAAAATTTCGTTTTATAAATTTGTATTATAAAATAGTGGGAGATTGTTATACTTTAAGATACAAATTACTAGCTTTTATTATTTTGCTATGATTGATGCTAGTATTATAGTAATTAAGAGTAAATTATTGTAATAGTGAGTTATTGTTTAAACCGTTGGTTGGACTGATTTACAAATAGTGGGAAAAAAAAACGTGGGGGAGACTTTGTCAATTACTATTTTCTATCATATATTATATTAATATGTTTATATATATATATATTGTATATGTTACCTTTTGTTGAGGAGGAAGACTTGGTCTTCTACCTAAGTCTATCACTATAACTATTGGAGTAAGTTTAGGGTAGCAACGGCACTGTTGGTCAAGGCTTTTTCTTCCCTATTTATTGGCTTAGCCATAAGTCATAATGTTTTACTAACTTACTGTTTTTCTTCAATTAGAAAAATTCCCCATTGCAAAGAAATGAGTTTCTAATTCTAGTGAGTTTCAAGCTTTTGGTAGAGAAAAATATTTGAGCTCCTATTTTCAAAGTGAAAAAGTTTTCTAGTTGTACTTACCGAGCAAAAAGTCCGAAGGGTGTTAAGTATACCAGTTTCTCGATGTGCAAGGGAAACTGAGACAGAGGTGATTCTGGGCTGTTTTATCCTGGGGACGGCGTGGCAAGTACGAACTGCTTGCACACTTTGGGCAGAGCCGCGAAACGTCTTAAAGAGAGCGAGATCCGCGACTCGGCCCACGATTCGTTAAAGAGGCTACTTATCCGGTAATTCTATTCCATTTTTATTTTCATGTTCCAACAGTTTCGTTACCATAGCATCGATGTCCACAGATTATGAAAATCAACACATGTGAGCGCTCATGCAATACGATCACTCGGGTTAGCCTGATAAACCCATACGATCGCTCGCAAAAGCTCGAGTGCTTGCAAGGTACGGATTCTTGATAGTTAACATATAAATAGATTTTCAGTTTAGTTTTACTATAGTTCTTGCATGTTACTAAGATCACTTGAAACCTTATTTTTACTACTTTATAAGTGAGGTGAGAAACTCACAGTATTCTAGATGATGTAAGATGATGATGGATGATTTTGTGTATGTAGGTGATCTTGTTCTTGAGCTCTAAGAAGCTTCAATGTTGATTTCTTCTCCTTATATCTTCCTTCTTCTTTGATCCTCTTATTTCTCAACTTTGATCTTCCATGTGAATGTATAAAGTGATGAGAAAGTAGAAAGGTATATGTGTGTGTTTATAAAGCCATGCAACACAAGAAGAAAGATGATCTCTCAAAATTTCTCTATGTACCCTCTACTCTCTCTTTCTCTCTCTCTCACTCTCTATAAGCTCTTTTCTATCTAAAAAAAATGAACTAAATGGCTGGTGGTGGTAGTGGTGGTGGTGGTGAGTGGTCATCAATGATCGGCGATGGCGGTGAGGGTAATGTTGGTAGTGGGTGGCCATCACTAACCGACAATGGTGGCGGGAACGGTAGTGCACGGTGAATAATTGGTGGAGGTGGTGGTGGTTGTAGTAGTGGTGGAGCTCTATAATTAGTACATAGTAGTGGGATAATATGATAATTAATGACTGCAACAACTAATGTTTGCAGCCACAATCTCAACAATACGAAGTGGTGTCCACCAAGTCCCCCTCTCATATGAGTTGAGATGGATATGGGTGATGTTCCACTATTGAGCCACCATTTCCTATCTTCTAAAAGAAAGACACATGTAAAATATTAGAAAAAACTTATGATATTGATATACATTTATCTATGTATCGCACATAAAGATGAACATTGTCCTATGTATCATTCGCTTCCTACGTAACTTTCAGATAGCCATTTGTTATAGATGGTATGAAAACTGGTGTAAGAAATAATATAGAGTGCTAACCTATTGATAATTCTCATGACCTATAGAAGAACAATAATGAGTGATACATCCTTGAAAATGCTGAATTCGTTGTGCATCGCCAAATGCTAAGTGCTTATGCATTGTTTGATTGAAAAATCTTGTTGTAATTTTTCTATGACACCATTTTTATGCCAGAGAGAGAGAGAGAGAGAGAGAGAGTTTTCATTGTTTGATTGAAATCTCACTCTCTCACAATGTAGCTTGAGTGACACCTCGCTTGAGCACCTAGCTCGGGTGAGCTGACGGTCTTGCAAAGCCGAGCCATACTCAATAGTATAAAATATATTGAAAACTCTCAATAAGTATGCTATGCTAATATGGTATCTTTTCGTTCCACTTCCTTATAGTCTTATAGAAATAAACAAATGAAAGAGTTGTCTTTTGTCCTCATGAAAGAAATTCCTAATGCAGAAATGTTCGCTTCAAAGTTTAACCAACGTGAAAGAAATTAAGGAAAAAAGAAGATCAAATAAGTTTTAGAAAGGCACTAGAGTAATTACTTTCTTGTAGAGTTATGGGTTTTGTTTAGTTTTTTCTGTGCCTTGTCCTAAAAGTATTACAACATCTATCCACTAACCCATATATTTATATAATTCCACAATACATATATGGTACTATATATGCATGTCTACAAGACTACATGTATCTTCACCATTAACTAGTTGAAAGCAGCAACCCGAACTGAATTTACCCAACCCAAAAAACCAAATAGTTCAAAATAGAGAGAGAGAGAGAGAGAGAGAGAGAGAGAGAGAGAGAGCTTTCTTTTTGTTTGAAACCCCTATATATATATATATATCTTCATGACAATTTGATCCCTTTTCTTTTTGTTGGAGCCTGTAGAGTTTGGCTTAAGTATAGATACTAGTTATAACTCGTGCCTGTGGGCACGAAGTGCTGAAAAAAAATTCAATATTTTAAAAGATCAAATCTATTACGGAAAATTGTCCATGTCATTCAAATCCATGTGATGTTTAAGTGAAATACATTGGTTCCACGAGCACAACAATATATTTTCAATTCATTGATTTTGATTTTGAAATTAATCAGAGATATGGTTGGAATTTTTACAAAAGATTCATAGATATCACAACAAAGACAAAAAAGAGAATGTACAAAATTGGCCACTTCAAAAATGAAACCTTTTTGTCCCAAACCCTTTAAAAAAATGAACAATTTTTTTTGGTTAAAAAAAACTGAATTCTTTGGTTTTTTTTTTTGTTCAATTTTTAAATCGTAGAAGGCTTTAGGTTTAAAAGATTAATTTTTTTTTACTGATTTTTCTTTCCCTAGACATGTTAACAAACCCTTTTAAATTTCATTTAGCAAAGCCCTTTTTATTCTTTAAACCTTTTGAGCATTGGATTAACAAAAATCAATGACAATAACCTTTTCTTAAAAAATAACATACCATGTTCTTGACAAAGTGGGGGATACAAAAGAAAGAAAAATAACAACTAAAAGAAATCATCCAAACACTTCAATAATTCTACCACCTCAAAAAGAAAACAAAAAAAAATGGTGGATCAAAATTAGTTTCCATAACCAGACCACATAGTAGAAAAAAAGAATGTAAAAAACAAAACCAATTACTGGACCATAAAAAGATTAGATTCCATAATCAAACTACATAGAAGACAATTAAATATAATACATATATGTAAATATCAACCATTTTTTCTCACCTAAAAAGAATCATTGATCCAGAGAACCAAAACCAAGCAAGCTGTTGTTCAACTCTTTGATGAGAGAAATTGAAGCCTTTACGTATTTGCAAGTATATAGTAGTATTAATGCTGGTTCGGCAAGGATGGAAGCAAAGAGGGAGATTGGAGAGGGAGAGAGAGAGAGAGAGAGAGAGAGAGAGAGGGAGAGAGAGAGAGAGAGAGAGAGAGAGAGAGAGAGAGAGAGAGAGAGAGAGAGAGAGAGAGAACTCATATGGAACTTTTTAAAATTCAAAATACAAATGAAGTTAAGTGAGAGGTAAGTGAAGTTAGGGAGTTCATCAAGAAAAAAAAAGAAAAAGAATTGAAAAGGAGAAAACGTGGGGGAGTTAGGTGAGGAAGTTGAGGGAGTAGTGATATGGAGGAGAGTGATATGGAGGAGAGTTATATGGTAAAGAGAGAGGGAGTGAACGGGAAAAAAAAAAAAGAAAAACTCAGTAGGTGTGGGCTTGGTATGATTGATCATGATCATGATTTAAGGGATAGGATTTGTACATTGGTATACCATTTTGAATTTTAAAATGGACTTCGAAAAGCATTTACACTGGTATCAATTTGAAAAGTTCACAATCAAAATATATTTCGACAAACAATCCAACGGTCTGAAATATCTAAATATGTCTCAATGGTCAAGATTAACAATTGTTAAATTGGGAGGGCCCCACACCGCTCTTCCTTATTATATAGATGTGTGTGTGCGTGTGCGCGCGCGCATAAGCTTAAAATAGAAGGCCAAAATTTTAGAAAGATTTTTGAATGAGTGTGTGTGAGCAAAAAATCATTTGTATGAGCGTGTGTGCTCGCGTGTTTAGATTTTTGGTGAGAAAGGTGGATGCTTTCATTAGAGTAGAAGACCACCTTAATTGTGTACAACAGAACTAAAATGTTACTTATTTTTTGTTATTATTGTTGATTTTATAACAAAACACACTATATACGTTCATCAGAAGACTCCTTGGCTACTTGTTGTATATGGTTATGTCACGTTGTATCTCATTTGTTTAAAATATTGTATACAAAGATATGATATTAAAATATTGTGTACATGGATATGATATTACAAAATTACACGGGTATATACTTTTTTTCCTACGAAATTATTAGAAGTTATGGTAAGTGGTTCTAATGTCAAAACATTTGAGAATCAAATATGATTTAAATTTGGAAACTATAGTATTATTTTTAATTTTAACACAGTTTTCCAAATTGTACATGCTTTTTACTTGCTAGCATAACCTAGTATTATATAAATAAATGGGTTTTCCATTCATTCATTTTGCTTATCGCACTTCTTTCTTTTTTTCACGCACCCAGTGTTGTATTTACGAACACAAGACTAGGGGTGTAAGAAAAAACCGCGGACCGCAAACTGACGGCAAACCGACCAAACCGAAAACCGATTGGTCGGTTTTCAAAATACATGTTCAAGCTAAAACCGACCGCAAAATCGACCGAACCCCTAAAAACCGACCGACCGACCGCTTTACACCTCTATTGGTCGGTTTTTATACACCACAAAAACCGAAAAAAACCGACCGACTGATCGATTTACACCCGTACACAAGACCGTTGGTTTTTTTGCTTTCCAGTGGGGTTAAACCTAGGGTAACCTAAAGTGAACAGAAGAAACTTCAAACATGCCCTATTGTACTCGTGTGTCTCTGGTGTTGGCAGCAGTGGTAGGTGGTGATCAGTGATCGTCAATGGTGGTGGTGGATGGCGAGGGGGGAGGGCTCATCAATGATTGGCGATGGTAGTGGTAGGATGTGAATACATGGCAATGGGGTCGATGAGGGTGGTGGAGATCTGAGAGCATCGCACTGATGCCGAAAGGAATAGTAAATATTGGATGTGACAGTGAATGTTGCAAACCCTATTGCTATGATTCGCACTGGATCAGTCCCGCAAGTCCTCCTCTCAAAATTGAGAGGATGCAAATGGGTGATATTCCACTGTTATACCATGTCCTATAAGGAATATGTAAATATAGGAATAACACATGAGAAAAAGAAAGAATTAAAAGATCATAGAAAATGTGGCTTTCTTGCATTATTATCAACCGTTAATGCCTTGCTATCAGATACACTTTATTGTTCGGTGCAGATTTGCTACATAAATACATATACATACTACATACATACATACATACATACATACATACATACAAAAAGATAACAAATTAAAAACTATGAGATAATAAGGGTTGAAAGTAGTCCACCCAAGATCATATATGAAAGAGTGGTGCTAGATGCACCAAAAGTTTTCACCTAACTTTTCAGTGTCTGTCATAGTGAATAATGTGGCATGTCCACATGGATTACAATTCTAACAACAGCAAGATGTAATAACTTAAAGATCTATTCTAACTATGATTGAAATGAAAAACATTGCAATATCAAATTGCATGTGGCAATTGTCGTTTGGGTATAGAGGCTTGTGGCTGTTCTAAAAATTGTAAATCTGGCTTAAGTCAATGAAGGACTTTGAGCCATAAAAAGGAGAGATTGATGAGGGTGAAGCCAAAATTTTTTTTTGACCTAATTGGGGAGGTGGTGCTGGAACCAAAAGCGTATCTTCGTCACGAGTGAATTTTATATAGAATTTGGTATACTTGCTGAGATTTGTTGGATAAGTTTTTAGAAAGGTATTACAATTCATAATAGAATGAACATAAATTTTTTTTATTAGAATTGAATTGAGAAAAATTACAGAGAGGACTTGGTATATATAAATATACAAGCTCCTTTAACTAATTTTAACAAACCTACTGCTATAACTAACTATCTTAACTAACTATTTTATTATTTACAGAAAAGTCCTTATTGTATATTCTAATATCTTAACACTCCCTCTCAAGTTGAGCTGTGTATGTTTAATACGCCCAACTTGCTTTTAAGAATGTGGAATTGTGTAGCATGTAGGGCTTTGTTAATATATCAGCCAACTGGTGTCTTGAACCAATATGTAAAGCCTTGATGACTCCTTCTTGAACTTTATCTCTCACAATGTGACACTTTATCTCTATATGCTTGGTTCTTTCATGGAAGACTGGATTTTGAGCTATATGATTGGCTGATTGATTATCACAAAACAATAGAGCTGTCTTGTTGTGTTCTGTCTGTAAATCTCTCAGTAAACCTTTTAACCATATAATTTCGCAAGTTGCTCCTGCCATGCTCCTGTATTCTGCCTCTGTAGAAGATCTTGAGACTGTTTGTTGCTTCTTAGACTTCCATGAAATTAATGATTCTCCCAAGAATACACAAAAACCTGTGGTTGATCTTCTAGTGTCTTGACAAACTGCCCAATCTGCATCTGCAAAGGCCTTTAGTTGCAAATCAGATTTTGATGAGAAGAAAATGCCCTGTCCTGGTGAACCTTTCAGATACTGTAAAATTCTATTTGCTGCTTGTAAGTGTGGTATTCTTGGTTGTGAGAGAAATTGACTCAATTTGTGTACTGCAAAAGAGATATCAGGTCTAGTAAGAGTTAGATAAAGTAATTTTTCTATTAGAGTTCTGTAGGTGCTGGAATTTGGGATAAGTTCTCCTTCTGTTAGACTAAGTTTTGCACCTGGTTCCATAGGAGTTTTAGAAGGTTTTGATTCTATGAAACCAGTGGATTCAAGAAGCTGTAAAGTGTAGTGTCTTTGAGAAACAAAGATGCATGTGTTGTTTCTAGCAACCTCTAAACCAAGGAAGTTTTTTAACTTCCCTAAGTCTTTAAGTTTGAATTGTTTATTGAGTAATTCTTTTAACTCATTTGCAGCTTGTAGATTATTGCTAGCTACAATAATATCATCTATATATACTAGTAATGCTATAAAAATAGAGCCTTTAACTTTGGTAAAAAGGGTATACTCATATTTACTCTGTGCAAATCCATGAGCTATTAAAGCAGAGGAGAATTTAGCATACCATTGCCTGCTTGCTTGTCTGAGTCCATAGAGACTTTTGTTTAGTTTACATACCTGTGAGTCCCCCTTGCTATGGAATCCAGGTGGTAATGTCATGTATACTTCTTCTGATAGTTCTCTATGTAAAAATGCATTATTGACATCCAATTGTAATAAATGCCAGCCCTTAATAGTAGCAAGAGCTAAAACTACTTTAAGTGTTGCTAGCTTAGTAATTGGTGAGAAAGTTTTAGTAAAGTTAACTCCCATTTGTTGTGTGTAGCCTTTTGCTACTAATCTAGCTTTATATCTCTCTACTGAACCATCTGAGTTTAATTTTACCTTATACACCCATTTACAACCTATTGGTTGCTTTCCTGTAGGTAAATTAGTGAGGGTCCATGTATTATTTTCTTCTAGAGCTCTTATTTTAGCTGCCATAGCTTCTTTCCAATGTGAAAATTTTATAGATTGATGATAAAATTCAGGTTCATATTGAGAAGATATAGATGTGACAAAAGCTTTGTAACTTGGTGACAATTTGTCATATGATATCACAGAAGATAAACAATATGGAGTGCCTGATTTATGAGGAAAAGAATCAAACTGTTGAGTGACCATATGACAATGATAATTTTGAAGATATGATGGAATTTTATGAGTTCTGGAAGATTTTGCTGACCTGAATAGGTTCTGTTACACTTTCATAACTAGAATTTTGAGGTTCAATGATGGTTTGTGAGTCATCTGTAATGTTGTAATAAAAAACCTGTGGTTCACTTGTAGTGTTTAAATCTTTTTGAACATTTTCATTCAAAATAGGTGTAGGAAGAGAAATATTTAAGAAATGGTCTTCATTCAATTTTGATTGGTGAAGAGGGAAATTAGATTCATAAAAGACCACATTCCTAGAAATGAATGTTGTTTTTATTTCAAGATCTAATAGCTTATAACCTTTGACACCAAAGGGATATCCAATGAAAATGCATTTTTTGGCCCTCTTGTCAAATTTATGTCTATGAAAAGGTAAAGTAGATGCATATGCCAAACATCCAAACACTTTTAAATGAGTATAAGAAGGTTTTGTTTTGAATACCAATTCAAAAGGAGTTTTGTTTTTCAATAAAGGAGATGACAATCTATTTATCAAATATGTTGCAGTAAGAACACAATCTCCTCAAAGATGTAATGGGACATTAGACTGAAATCTGATAGCTCTAGCCACATTAAGTAAGTGCTGATGCTTCCTTTCTACTATAGAATTCTGTTGTGGAGTGTCCACACAACTTAATTGATGAATTATGCCTTTATTTTTATAGAAATCAAATAAGTTGAATTCAGGACCATTATCTGATCTGAGAACTTTGATAGATATATTAAATTGATTGAAAATTAGATTATAAAATGCAGGAATAAGACTAAGCACTTCAGACTTAGCTTTCATCAAATATATCTAAGTGGCTCTACTATAATCATCAACAATACTTAAGAAATATCTATGTTTATTAACAGTTTGAACATGAAAGGGCCCCCATATATCACAATGAATCAAATCAAAGATAGAACTAGATTGGTGAGTACTAGGCAAAAAAGGTAATCTTTTTTGTTCTGCAAGAGGACATATATGACAAGGTTCTGAACTTTTATTTGTATAACCAGATGAATCACATTCTTGAATGAAATGCAACCTAGAATTGGAAGGATGTCCTAGCCTACAATGCCACAAATTGTTCTAAACAAAGCTAGAATCATACAAGGATGAATTAACAGAAGAGAAATTATGAGAGTTCAATTGTTCATGATGTGAATTGTTGTCCAAAATGTAGAGATCTCCAGCTTTCCTACCCAGTCCAATCATTGTCCATTGGGTGTGATCCTGGAGGAAGCAATGATCATATGTGAGGATGCAAGTATAATTATGTGTGTGCAATAGTTTACTAATAGAAATTAAATTGAATTTAAATTCAGGAATGCACAGAACATCTTCTAAAACTAGAGAACTATTAATCCTAACCTTTCCTATATGTGTGATAGCTATACTAACACCATTAGGAAGTTGGACAGAAGAATTAAGCATGACAGAAACACTTTCAAATGCAGATAAATTATTACACATATGATTAGTGGCACCTGAATCTGTTATCCATGAATTTATATTCATAGTTATGTTAAATGCACATATTGAGGAACCTTGCATAACAGCAGATAAAACTGATGGAGAGACAAAATTTTTACCTGACAAAGCAAGAGAAGCATTAGAAGATTGAGGATTTGAGCATTGGGGCTGATTATGAGAAATACCCATGTGATTATACAAATATGTCAATAGTTGACACATTGCAGGAGTTATCTGATTTATGGATGAATCTGCAGCATTAGAACCTCCTTGACCCTCAAACTGATGAGCCATAGGACCATTTGATGAACCATAGGAATGTGCAATTTGACCTTTTGTTTGAACTTGTACCCTAGAGGATAACCATGCAGCTTGAAGCATTTGTCAACAACATGTCCTCACATTCCACAGTGAGTGCACAATGGTCTGTCTTTCTTGATAACCTTGTTAACAGGATTAACCATATTCCTATTATCACCATACCTTGTAAACATAGCCATTGATTCAATCGGATTTTCAGTCTTGGACTCAAAAACAGTAATTTCTCTCTGTCTTTCTTGTTGGGTTACGTTTGCAAATACAACATTCATTGAGGGAAGAGGATCCATTAAAAGAACTTGATCTCTAACAGGAGTGAAGGAATTGTTTAAACCGATCAAGAAATACATGATATGCTCATGTTCTTGGGCTTCAAAAAGATTTTTAACAATGTTACAAACACATGACTTCAAAATCCCACAGTTACATATTGGAATTGGACTGTAATTAGAAAGTTCATCCCATAAACCTTTCATTTTTGCAAAGTATACAGTAACCGAAAGCTGTTCTTGCTTCAAGTTGGAGATGGCCTTTTTTAACTGAAAAATCCTAGGACCATTCTTCTGAGAATATCTTTCTTTAATGTCCACCTAAACTTCTCTTGAGTTATTCCCATATATGATACTAGATGCAATTTCTTTGGAGACTGAATTGATAATCCAAGAAAGAATCATGTTATCACATCTCATCCATTTATCATGAGATATATCAGTGTAACTTGTTTCTTGAATTGAACCATCCACAAAAGGTAACTTGTTCTTAGCCCTTAAAGCAACTACCATCGATCTATACCAGGTATTGAAGTTCTCAGCTCCAAGAAGAGAGTACTGAGAAACCAAGATATTACCTGGATTATCTCCACTTGTGAGAAAGAATGGAGAAGAAGAATCATCCTGATGATGATGCCTAGAATTTCCAGAGGTTGTATATTGATGCCCAGCATTTCCAGAAGCTGCATCAATTGGAGTTTCAATCGCCATTGTTGAAGCTTAATCAGAATTCAGTTGAATGATATTGGAGAGGGCTTGATTTGATCTCTTTCTTGAAGAATCGAGATGAAACAATCAAGGAAATCTCTTGAAGAAATGAAATATAGAAAATAGAAAATAGAAACAGAATCTTCTCTTCTTAAGGAAGAAGATGAAGATCAAAAGAAAATTAATTACGGACGGAAGAGTATTGCTTTGATACCATATTACAATTCATAATAGAATGAACATCAGAAAATTTTATTAGAACTGAATTGAGAAAAATTACAGAGAGGACTTGGTAT
The DNA here is from genome assembly GCA_033977485.1 of Hydrangea macrophylla. Lineage (NCBI taxonomy): Eukaryota > Viridiplantae > Streptophyta > Magnoliopsida > Cornales > Hydrangeaceae > Hydrangea > Hydrangea macrophylla. Next base: position 57,000,172 of record CM066996.1, read on the forward strand.
ATATATATATATACAAGCTCCTTTAACTAATTTTAACAAACCTACTGCTATAACTAACTATCTTAACTAACTATTTTATTATTTACAGAAAAGTCTTTATTGTATATTCTAATATCTTAACAAAAGGAAGAGGAAGAAGCAGAAGGTTTCTTTTAGTCGTTTTGATTCCTATGTATGGCGTTTCAATTAGGGAGGTCTTCTTTGGGTCTTTTTCTAGTTTTTGTGTTTTACTTATGGGACGATTGTTGTTCTAGGTGTGCAAGCTATGGTTCAATAGATGTTCTTGCCCAAATGGGTGTTTATTTTTTTTTGTTGTAATTGGTCTAATTAATGACCTATTTGGCTTTAATGAAATTACATGTTAAAACATCTTGAAAACCTTCTGGGCCAAAAGATCAGATGGTGTGGATCACTCGTAATTTTTAAAAGAGTAGTAGTAGTGTTTTTATGTGACTTAACAATAATTAGAACAAAATCAAATAATTTGAGAACCAAATCTGTGATTCTAATTTCGGGAAATGTAGTATTATTTAAAATTTAACACAGTTTCAAATTTGCACGTGCTTTGCACGTGCTTGCCATCATCACCTAGTATTATATAAGCTAAAGGGTGAAATATATTTTATCTCATTGTGATTTGGACTGTTTCACTTTACTCATGTGCTTTCGCTACACCAAAAGTCCAATTTTCTAACGTACATATTTTACTATTTCTAATGGGTGTTTAACCGTTACGATTTTGTAACAGTTAAAAACCATTTAAAATAGCAAAATTTGTTATAATTGTATAATTATATGTATTTATAGCTACACATATACATGTGCATCTCCTGTAGCATTTCTTGTATTGTGCACAGACTAAAAATGATTACAACAGAAAGATTAAAATATTTGGGAAATCTCTATTTGCCGCACTTGTATAACAAGGAATTCCTGAATACGAATTAAAGTCAGTTCACTTTCTCACTCTAAAGCTTTGTTTATCTTCCAGTAACTTATACACACTGACAAATATTTATTCTTTTCATATGATATAAGTGTTTCGGTTAAAGAAGGCACTAGTGGGCAAATTTATTGCGTATCGGTTATGCAGATTTGATAGGCTTATGGCAAGGGTGGCCGGGCTGTTGTATCCCGGAGACAGCGTGCCAGTTTTCCTACTGCACCGGGTATTACCCGTAGACTACGCGTATCGTCTCAAGAGAGTGTTTCGCGCCTCATTCCAGTCATCTTCTTATTGATTATATATTTTTGGTGGAAATTGACGGTGATCCTGTTATCAGTGGAATATTATTTTGAAGGCCATATTTATATTATTCTCCAACATGAACGGCCATCCAAAACAGGTCTGCTAATGTCACAAACTTCTACGCTCTACCTATTTCATTTTCCAGTTTCTAGCTAGGCTTGGCAAATATTGGAATTTGGTTCGTACATTTTTTTGGTGAACTCATGCTTAATTTAATAAAAAATTCTCCGACAAATACAGATGTGAAAGAGAGAAATAGAAAAAAATGAAAAAACAGATGAAAAGATAAGAACATATTGCAGAGTTAGTGTACGGTATATGAATCTTGCAAATGTGTTTGCTATCAGCTATTTGAGAATGTTATATCAATTGATACTGTTTGAGACATAAATCCTAGCAGTAACCCACTTAGATGTTTCTGTCATTCTGATACTACTCTTTACGTTCCAAAATATGGTATCTTGTATAAAATTTTGTACAGGACATTCTAAGCATGAAAGGTGGTGTTGTACAAAATTGACCCCCTGAGAAATCTGAACATCAACCAAGTCCATGGTCTCCGGTAAGGACTTACTATCTAAATTCTCAAAATGTCAAACACATGTAATGTACGCTTCAAGTGTAATCTGCAGTTTTTCTCATCACCAACACACTAATTTTATTCAAACATGAGCTAGAGGGTAGCTCTGAATTAAAAAATTTCTATACCATTACCACCATATTCTAAGTAGATGACAAGATCATTAAAAGGTTTTGTTCTGGGTAATATTCAATTCAGGCTCAGCTTTTAAAAGAACTTATCATTGAGTGTTTAGTACTGTCTAAGTTTCCCACTGAATTTGTTCTTCTCACCTCCTTCCACGTTTTTCTTTGGTATGATAATTGATGGCTTTCTAAATGCTGTTGGTTAGCATATGTGTTTAATGTATAAAGCCAATTTGTGTTTATCAACTATCACAATATGTTTCTAATTCCCACGTTGCATTACGGATTGGGCTTGCCAATTATGGCATAATCTGTTAATTGTGCCTAACACAAGCAAATCATCCCAAAATGTAGACTTATAGCTTTTGAATGCATGACCTCCATGACATGAAGTCAAACATTTCCTATTCCCAAAAATCCCATTTAAACTCACATGTTCTCTCCGACGGGCACGTGCCTTGCACGTGCACCCTCACTAGTATATGTATAAAAGAAGCAGCTACAAACTCAGAGACCCTATAATGCTCGGAGCCTCTTATACATTGCTCAGAGAATCTTGAAGACAGAAAACACCAAAGAGCGAAATCAGGAATGCCAAACAAAACAACTATAAGAATCCAACAAGCAGAAGTGCCAAAGCATGCCCCAAAACCCAGAAAATCAAACGTCAAACGAGCACCATGAATCACAGTCACAGACATTGATATGGGCAAATTGATAAATCTTTTATAGCCGTTAACGGTGTTAGTCTCCTTTTTAGTTTAGATAGATGAGGAGTTAGTTTGGTCCCTTTTTTTTGTTGTAGGGGTATTAGTGAACTCATATCATACTTGAGGGGGTGGTGTTGTAATTTATCCAAAAAAAAAATTGTATACGAATTACTAGTCTTACAATTTGATTTACAACCTTTGCTCAATAAATAGAAAGCGAAATTTTGAAATCGGAAGGAAAAAAAGAAGAAGAAGACATTAGTTTATTAGTTCTACCTTCAATAATAATAATTAAAAAAAAAAAAAGGTTACTATTTAGTTCCACCGTGTACTTTCAGAAAGATGAGTTCTAATCTGACTGTTTCAAAATTGCCAAATTATTTCCTGAAATATTTTTCCTTCCAAGTCCAACACCAATATATCATTTTGCATGTGACCTTAGGTTAGATATGTAGTCGCACAAAAATACTCAAATCCCACCTCACCAAATCCAAAAAGATCCAACGTGTCTATCTCTTCCCTTTGGCTAAGAAATTATTCAGTGAACTTGTCACACAATATCATCATACTAATGTAGTGTGACACTCCAATTATATGACGACATGTGACCTTTCAAAGAAGGTGTTCGCGCTTACATATTTAAAAAAAAAAAAGCAATACCCTTATTTTCAGGGGTAAAATGTCCCTACATATCATCTCCACTTTTTTATTTTAAAAAAGGCCATATATCTCAGTATAAATGGGGAGCCACACAGTCTCGCACTATGTTAGCAGGGGTGTACAAAATACCCATGATCCGAAGACCCGACCTGTCCCGAACCGAACCAGTAGGCTCAGGTTTGTCGTGCGGAGATGATTTTTGGCAATTTTTAATTGGTTTAGAGAATATGACAATGAGTGGGCTGAGTTTGATATTGGGCTTGTTTTTCTTTTATCTAAACTAATATATAAAGCAAAAGGTAGGGATACCAAAAAGTTTTGGTCTATCACTCATATATACAAGTTAACCTTAAAAGCAAAAGGTAGGGGTACCAAACAATTTTGGTCTATCAATCAAATTTACAAGTTAACCTTAAAAATTCTCTTACTGAAATATCATTAAAAGAATAGATAAAAGTAATTTGTCCTTAATATACTCAACACAAGCAATCAACACTCAAAAAACTGTCGACAAAAACTCTTTAAAACTGCCTCCTAGATATAAAACTACCTCTCACGTTCAAAATGGAAGTTTCGGTTGCTAAGGATTCAAAATCGACGTTACAATACCCAAATCATGCCTCCAATTTTTCACTCCTGATACAAAAATGGAAGTTGGTAGAACCTTCACGTCTCTACAGAGAGCTTTAATGAGTAAAAGATCACATTTCCCAATTGTGGGTATACTAATTATGATGCTCGGTTTCCAATAAATAGGTGACATATATAAGTATTGATAATGTGGTTCACATATATACGTATTGATTTCATTTTTTGATTTCCTTCTGACAAAACTGCAATCGGTTGTTAAATCATAAATTGGTTAAAATTTGTCTATTCGGCTATCATGTTGTTAACAATATTATGTCTATGCGGTTAGTAATTGTAAATATCGATTCAGTTCAATGATTGTGAATATATATTTTTTAAGAATGTATCTAATATGTTACTTTGTGAACACGATAAATGTAATGTGTGCTGTAAATTCTGTGTTCTCTTTTAATCGAATGTTAACAGTATTCTTCTCAATATGTTTTTAATTATTAAGTTTGAAGTAAATAATTAAACAACGCATTGCACTTGCAAAGCGTGTGCCCGACGGCTAGTTTTGTTTCAATGAGAGAGGATTGGGTTACTAAGTTTGGGCTTATTTTAATTTGAAGTATGAGTGGGTTTTTAAGTATTTCGAGCTGAAGTTAAATGAAGTTGGGTTTTGGATTAGGCCCGATTTAATGTGTTTTGGTTTGGACTGAAAGTTTTTTATGATGGGGTTTAATATTTAAGTAATAAGATGGTTTAAAATTTTTTTAAACTTATTGGGCCGATCGCTGTATCATCTAGCAGAATAAGTCTCGGCTTGTTTTTCTTTTATTAAACCCCATCATAAATAAGTCTCGGCTTGTTTTTCTTTAGTGGGCTGGGCAGATTGGGCGAACTCAATTTGGTTTTAATTTGGGGTTTGCCTCATTTTAGTAACTAAATTGTTTGGGATCAAATGGATAAAATAAGTCTCGGCTTGTTTTTCTTTTATTTTGTTTAAATGACTGTGGGTTGGGTTATTATGTTTAAACCAGTTTAGACTTATTTTAATTTAGGGTAGATTACAGCTACCTACTTTGAGGTTTAGCTTAACAACACTCACCCCCTAACCTTCAGAAATAACAGTGACCTCCTTCGCAGTGTTCGGCTGCTAACAAAAATGCTACACTCACACTAAACTTCACACTCAATACATCCCGACCTTTGATTCCTGTGGGTTCCGTGTAGGACTCATGTGGGACTCACATGAAGTCCACTGGAATCAAGGACCAGAATTGTTAGGTGTGGAATTTGGTGTGGGTGTAACACTGCTAAGAGAGTTAACAAAACAATAATGAAACACACACATTATTCTACACAATTTTTCACACCCAACAATCTAGGCCTTGATTCCAGTGGATCCATGTGCTCCCGTGTGGTATGCATGTGGGATCTAGATGGGATCCACTGGAATCAAGGGCCAGGATTGTTAGGTGTGAAAAAATGTGTTGAATTGTGTGTGTGTTACAGTGTGTATCATCTCCAACAAGGTTTAGGTCACTATATTAAAATTGGTCTCAACAAACACATCTATAAATATATAGATAGCAATGTATTTGCTATCCCATGTGGCAATCCTTATACACTTTAGATGCCACATAGCATCTCATTGGCCTACTGAATATCTATACATATTGTTGTAAATATATATATCTATCTTATATTTGGCAAAGGTATGGGACCCCAAAAGAAGTGATCCAAGGGCCAATAATTACTCATTTGCTCAATTTTAAATCTTGACCCTTATCCACACAGCACCTTTCTTTCACCCTTGGATCAACTTCATCCAACGGTCCAAATAAACCTCAAAAACAGAATTGACCCACAATACAATTTCCTCAAGTAACTTGCGTATCTCTCCTTGGTCAGTGCCGCAAATCTTTCATCACGTCTCTGTCCAGTCTCTACCATCTCTCTGTCCCAAATCCCTCTCTCTCTCTTCCTCATCTCTCTCTCTCTCTCTCTCTCTCTCTCTCTCTCTCTCTCTCTCTCTCACTCTACCTCCCTCTGTCTCCCAGCCACCACCCACAACCGCGCTGCTTCTGGCCACAATCACCATAGCCACAGCCCCTTCTCTCTCCATCTTTCTCTCTCACTCTCCAAACCCCTACAGCCCCTGCTCAGCCTCTTAGATATTCAAATCCTAACCTTCCCAAAGCCCTTTTGTCAACTCCCCAAAGGGCCCAAACCCTAACCATCTCCCCAAAACCTATATTAGTCTCTTCTCTTTGATCAGCATGGAATGAACTTCTTTGAAAGCCTGTGCGTTTTGTCCCATAAAAAGTGCTGCAAAAAATTGATTCACTCCCTTTACAAACTCAAGACAAGAAATCAAGTGTTTAATTTAAGTGCCCCTAATCAAATGTTAGTTATATTTTTTTGGCTTCACTCTCTGAATTTTTTTTTTCCAGTAGTTTCATTGCTCAGACCCAATTTCAACTGCGTTGAGATCACCTCCTGCTGGCGATTCAATAGGTCCATTTATCGTCAATCAATTTTTTTTTATTTCCATTTCCCTTAATTTCGATTTCAAATTTTTATTTCCATTCCCTTAATTTTGATTTAGAATTGTTGGCATTTGTTTGACCATTGTTGGTTTTTTAATTTTGGATTGGCTAGATCTTTATATCCAACCTGCTATTTGAACATCATACTTTCTTCCATTTTATCAGCAACCAAACATAGCCTAAGTTTCAAATCATTTGGTTCTTTTTGATTTTTTTATTTTTTTTTATGCAGGTAGTTGATTAGGGATGGGGAGACGGTTAAGTTAAAATGGAAGAAAGTTCAAAGTATTTTGTTCCTTTTTGTTCCATTCAAGAAAGGCTAGAAAGATTAGGTGCTTAAGTAATTTGTAATGTAAACGTGCCATTTCATGTGTATCTGTGTCGGCATGCCCATGTCCGTGCTCCATAGTTTGTAGACCAGGATAATGGCTAAACTTTTGGGCATGCTAATCTTTCAATTGAGCCTTATTAATGAAACCTTCCTATCTCATTTGGGGCTGCAATTTTATATGATTAAGGCTTGGAATTTGATCTGTGATTGAGGCTTGGAAACTGATCCTTGCATGTTTTGGAATGAAGAGGAAGTTCCACAAAAGTGCAATAGTTTAAAAAGTTAATTTTTAAAAAAAGTGTTAAACATTATCCTTAAGCATTATCTACTTTTTAGTAGTTTAAACATTATGGAATGTCTCTTTCTTCTTTTATGCTACCAAATTTGGGAATCAAACTTTGAAACCATAGCATGAATTGCAGATTTTTGTGTCTCATTTTTTATGGTTGTATGTTCTCTTGGCTTCCATTTGGCTTCATTGCTCACATAATTCTATTCCATTTTTTTTCCTTTATCATTTATAGTTTTAGTGAAGAAAAAATAAAATTTTCCCTTATAGGCAATTTGGAGATGGTGAATTGAGGAAACGGGATGTCTTAAGTTGGGGGTTTTTTGGTAATGAGTGCTTGATTCTTGATGTGAATGACTACTTTTACATGTATGATTCTATGCTTTTCTGAGTATTTGAGGAAATGGGATGTCTTAGTATTGAGTTTATGTGCTGGCCTCTTTTTTCCCTGCATAAAGGTTTGTGATCTACACTGATTGTCCATGGAACTTGATACTTGATGTAAATGATTATAGGATATGTTTCTCTCAACACTTATTATCATTTGCTACATTTCGTTGGAAAAGTACGTGTTTAACTATTAAACGACATTAACAAACGACGGTTTGCTCTCCCGCATTTACATCAAAATCAAATGAGATGTCAATTAAGGTTGTAATTTCTTTATGATTATATTTTTCTCAAATAGCTTAACGGATGCATTACATGATGTGCAGTAGCTGTTACCACGTGCCATTGCATGTAGTACACTTAGCAAAGCATTTGAAAATAAGGGTTTGATTTTTTAATTTGGGAATCAAAGCATTACGTATTAAACAACTAATAGTACAATTCCCCTCTTTGACAAATAAATGTGTCCTATGGATTTGAATTTCTTACTGAGGACTTTTTTTTCTTTTCTTTTCTTTTTTTTTTGGGTTCTAAACTAAGGGATTATTTCCAACTCCAAATTTGAGTTCTTAAATGACATGGACAACTAAGTTCGATTTTTTTTTTTTTGGCCATTTGAAAGTCGGGGATTACTTTATGCAAATGATTATATAACTTCATTGATCAATTTTTTTTCTTTTATTTTTTTACATCGTGCCCCCGGGCACGGGTATGTACTAGTATATATATATACACGAAAAGAATGTGATTTAAATACACATTTTGTTTCATCACATCACAAATCTCATAACTGCATACCCACTATTGAGATTTTCAAAACCCACCAATAAAAACTGCCCTTCTTTATTCACCCAATAAAAACTGCCCTTCTCCCTCACACGATTTCATAAAAAAAAAAAAAAAAAAAAAAAAAAACTGCATTCACATCTCTCCCATCTTTCTGTTTCCCAAATTCTTAAAACTGTTCCATCTCCAACTCTCTGTTCCTTGCGGCTGTCCACCCCCATTCTAAACTCAAGCCTCGGTGCAAAGGTAAGTTTGTATATATATTTAATATCTACCTCTGTCCCTCCAGGCCTCCATCACTTTTCGATTTTCATGAAGATCAACTTACTAGCAACATCATGCTGTTGGAAGGACAAACCTTCTTTACCTTCATCTTCTTTTTTTTTTTCCTATATTTTTTTTTTCCTTTTTTTCCAATCTTTCCTTATTCCCCTTGAGATAGTCAAATGAAGCTTATGATGTGTATGTGTAATTTATTGCTCTGATATGTACTTCATGTGAATGATAAATTATTTTTTTTTTTAACTCTCTTTCATATTGGCAGTAATGCTATTTTTTTTTTTTTTTCTGGTCATTTGAGTAATGCTATGCTTCTTAAATTTGTATCCTAAAATATGGTTCTCAACTCATCTGTAAGTGAGCCCACTTGATTTTCATTAGAAGATGTTCAAATAGCCTTATTATTATAGAAGGTGATCCTACTGGTACATGTATTGAGAATCATATTTGGGATAGGATAACCATCTTTGTTTACTCATCTAAAAATGTTACAGAGTACAATGTAGGCTTATTAGTGATATCTTAATTTATTTTTATCATACCCGTGCATAGCACGGGTCAACGCTAGTCGATATATAAGTCGATGTAGCTAAAGAGTAAAATAAGATGCCTAGATACTTCAAATTTGGGCTGGTTAAAATTCTACTATTATAAATAGGAAAGCAAAAAACGAAACAAAGAAAGGTGAACTCAGGTAAGAAACTGCATACAGTTACCGAAATAAAGAACAAAATGTAGAAAGAAAAAGAAAAGATGCGTTTCTATACCTGGTAGTACTAGAAGGCGAAGGCCACCACCACCCAGATATACACAAGGAAGAAGAAGATGCGTAAAAATGTACTCTTTTTTTTTTTTTTTTTTTTTTCTTTACTTGGTTTCAATTTCATTAACCACAGACCTGCCAAATAAAATCTCAGTGACAATGCTAGAAAGCATATATTAAAGGGCATATTCATTGCAACTATAATGAAATCCGCAACTTTACCAACACTACACCAAAAGGCCACTTTTCGAACGGTAATTTACCGTTACGAAAATTAGTTAGAAGTAAGGTGTGGGAAATATTTCTAACACATTTTCTAACGGTAAATTACCGTTAGAAAAATATATTTACTAACGGTAAATTACCGTTAGGAATTTCCTTGCTAACGGAAAAATGCAGTTAGTAATCCACAAATTTTGTAACACTTTCGTTAAATTTACTAACGGTAATTTGCCGTTAGGAATAACATTTCTAACGGATTAAAATATACTAACCATTTAACAATTTTGTAATACTTTTGTAAAAATACTAACGGAAAATATCCGTTAGCAGCAAAGAATTTCTAACTGTAATTATCAATTCGAAACAAAAATACTAACGGTTACAATCCGTTAAACATATCATTTCTAACGAAAAAAATCTGTTAGTAATCTAATCACAATGACATCTCTCCCCAGTTTTTATTTGCACCTATTAAACACAACCACATCGAATGATCTCCAATAACATCACAACCACATCAAATTTACAAGAATAATTAATCTTTGTTGATTTGAATACATAATCTTTAATCAACAATAAACAAATACAATATTGAGCGAAATTTTAAAATGTCATCAAAGGAGCCAAATTCAAATTTTGCATAGTGGAAAGCAATTAAAAATGAAACTGAATCCATTGTGTTAAATATTTTAAGACTCTTTTTGATTTGCACATTATAAAAAGTAAAGTCATGAAAAGGGAAAAGGAGAAGGAAGACCATTTTCTTATAGTTATTCCTAGAATTTTACTCTACATTTTAGTATACTGTTACTGCACCAAAAATTAGGCAAAAATTGAGACATCATTTTCCCACCAGCCATACAAAGTACAATATTAACAACCCCAACTTCATATAGTCAAGCCAACAATGACTAGATTCAGGGAAAGTGAAACATTACCCGGATAATGAAATTGAAGAAACTTTAAGAAAAACCAACTTATACCAAAAGCAACTGTTCTGTTCGGTATTCAGGAAAACATATGAGAAAATAATGAAAAAAAAAGGTACCTGCAAATGAGGTGCCAGCAGTCAGATCTGTGGGAGCTTCCTCTTCGATTTTTTGCCTCAAGTTTGTTTCTCTATCTACACAAACAACAAGGAATATGAGAAGTTGGGACCACTCTAATTGGGACCTAGAGAGAGAGAGAGAGATCAGATCTTGCCAAGAATAGTCTCAAAAAGCTTTAAAATACAGCAATTAGAATTAAATATATACACAAAAAGAAACCCTCATAAACTCAAAACCCTAAATACACAAAGAAAAAGATCAATCATTACAGAGCAAGGGGTAAGGGAAGAAGAAGAAGAAGAAGAAGAAGAAGAAGAAGGAGTCGAAGTTGCTTACTGATGGTGTCGACGGCATGTTGTCGGCGATCGCAGTGGTGGGCTGGTACAGAGCAGGAGGGTATGGGGTGTGGGTGAGTGCCGTGAGGGTGAGATCTTAGGGTGAGGGGAAGGAACAGGAGGCGGAGATGAGAGAGAGAGAGATAGAAAGTCTTTGGTTTTCTAGGGTATATGAGAGTCTGTGAAGTGGAAGAGAGAGAGTTAAATGTTTAGAGGGAAATATTTGTGGGAAAATTTGGGGCAAAATTTTTGTGCTATTTATTTACAAAATTGCCACCGCCATTTTCACCCCTTTTTTATTTACGAAACTGCCACCGTTTTTTCATTTTGTTTGAAAACTTTTTACTTTCAAGGTTATTTCTAACGGATTTTGATATTTCTAACGGAGATTTACCGTTACAAATATATAACGGTAAATTACCGTTAGTAAACCAAAAACCATTGTGTTAGAAAATTGGCTGAATGGTGTAGTGCAACGAAGTTCAAGAGAAATATAAAATATGAGTTATATTTGGGGCACTAACAATATCCACTAACACTTACTAACACACTCTATCTCTCTCCTAGTGGCATTGTGGGGTCCGCAGTGGACCCCGCAGTACCACTAGGAGAGAGATAGAGTGTGTTAGTAAGTGTTAGTGGATTTTGTTAGTGCCCCTAGCATTGCCCATAAAATATTTACCAACCAACAAAGAAAAATCAAAACTAAACTTGTTTTTCTTTACCAACGAAGCCCCAACTTACAAATACCAGAAGTTCAATTAAACCAGTCAAAAATTTAGGGCAAAACTTAATTAAAATGAAGTTTCAAACTCTAGAAAAGGAACCATGACAGACTAGAGAAACAAAACAAACCTCAACGTCGGTTCATCGGCTGCCTTCTACATCACCGTTCTCACTCCGGTCAAATCGACTTCCCTTTCGTCGATAAAGAAGGGCGTAAGGCAGACCATGAGAGAGAGAGAGAGAGAGTTGGGTACAGTTAGGCCTGGCAATCTAAGTCCGGAACCTTGAACCTGCCTAGTTAAACCCGTAAAAAATTGAATTTGGTTTTAAAAGTTTTTATCAGTGGGTTGTATATGGTCCATGAGTTGCCAGTTTCCTTTATAATGGTTTTTAGTGGGTTGTTACATTAACCATTTTCGACCCATTTTGAGTGTGGAGAGATAACCCAATACTAAAAAAGTAAAATCCCACTTGAATCTAGCTTCTTCACACCTCTCTCTCTCTCTCTCTCTCTCTCTCTCTCCCCGAATCTCTTAGTTTTCTCGTATACGTTTTATCTGAATTTTTCCATAAATGGAGCTTGAGTCCAAGCTCAAGATCAATCAATTGTATCGTGCGGGTCATTATTTAAGTTATTTTTAAGCCCCATTTCAATTAATAATTTGTTTCTATATTATTTTTTCTTCATCTGCTTTCTGTTTCGATGATGAGAAACTTGCAAGAAAGAAAAAATGAGATGTAATTTCTGAATCTACTCTGTTTTCTCAGCCAAACACTCAACAGGATTTTGTGCTTTTTTTATGACCTATTAGTTCGGACGAAATTTCTTTGGAAACGTCAGAATTTACAAAGAGTAATATTTGAGGCACTAACAACTTCCACTAACACTTATTAACACACTCTATCTCTCTCCTAGTGGCACTGTAGGGGCCCCACAGTGCCACTAGGAGAGAGATAGAGTGTGTTAATAAGTGTTAGTGGAAGTTATTTGTGACCCTAGTAAGACCATTTACAAATTACTACAAAATAAGCCATATGAGAGAGAGAGAGAGAGAGAGAGAGAGAGAGAGAGAGAGAGAGAGAATTAGGTACAGTCTTCTGCGTCTCAATGAATCAGAGAGATGGACATTCAAGTTTTTGCCGAGTGATGGAATTGGAGGCGGTGTGTCAGCAGAGAATTAAAATGTCCACATTTTCTCATTTGGACCAAACTACCCTGAGCTAAAGCCACATTACAAAATAAACTAAAAGGGTGTAATGGTCTCTCAATAAATAACCGGATTATTTATATACGATCTGGATCTTAAGCGGACTCAAATGGACGGATTTGGGACTGATTGACTTTTAGCGACGAAAATGTCACTTTTAGATTTTCGTCGCTAAAACAATGCATATAGTCAGTATGCTTAAAGTCCATCATTTGAGTCCACTTAAGATCTGAACCAATATATATCTATACTTATTATATAAAAGAGGTTTAGAGTGATTTCCAATTTCAATTGTCCTTATTTAATATTCTTTCAATTGTTTGCTCCTTATACATAATTTTGCATTTACTAATACATTGAGATGCTATGCCTTGTTTGGCAAACCAAATTTTGCCTTTATTTGTGTTTGTGTTTTTTGTTAACCCAAACAAGACACTCAAAAAATAATAGGGTTTGTTTGGCAAACCAGTTGTGGCTTTTGTTTGTCTTGTTTATTCCCACTTTTTCCCAAACAAGACACTAAACCCATTGATGAAAAGTCAATAATTTCAGCTATCTTGTTTGGCAAACTGATTTTGTGCTTTGTTTTTGTTTTTTTGTTTTCGTTTTTCCCAAACAAGGCTTTACACACAGATATTGGATCAAAAGTCAACAATTTTGGTGCCTTGTTTGGCAAATCGATTTTTGTGCTTTGGTTTTTATTTTTTTGTTTTGGTTTTTCCCAAACAAGGTTTACACATGCACATATAATTTACACATAATAAATTTAATTCATTTGTTTCATAAATTTATAATTTCATACAATTTCATATCATTTCATACTCATAATAAAAATACAATAATAATCATAATACATGTATAAGAAATGTTTTGCAAAGTTAAAAGACAAATTGTAATTTACAATTACTAATATATCTAAAATCATATTTTATCATACACACATACCTACAAATTTAATTCACACACATTCATTCGTTTTTTTTTTTAAATTTCATTTCATGTAATTTCATATCATTTCATACTCATTATAAATATATAATAATAATAATAATGGATTTAATAAATTTAATTCATCATCATAAATAATAATAATAATAATAATAATAATAATAATAATAATAATAATAATAATAATAATAATAATAATAATAATGCATCTATAAGAAATACTTTGCAACAATTTCATATCATTTCATACTCATAATAAATATATAATAACAATAATACATATATAATAAAGTTAAAAGACAAATTATAATTTACAATGACTGATTTGTACAAAAATATCACGTCAAAGTCAAGCCTCGCCACCTCAGCAAAGAGAAGCCAAGTCACCTTGAATCTGGGCTGACTACTCAACCATCTCAGGCCGTAATACAAGACCGCCCGGTTCGGTCCACATCTCGGGCGTTCGCTCCAGACTGGCCCCACGTCAGCGTTCCTCCAGAAAGCGTGGTTGCTTGCCCAGCAAGCCTCCGGACAGTTTCCTATCCCAACTAGAAGACCAAATGGAAGGAGCAAGTAGGTTCCTAAACCATTTAGGAAACTCTCCTAAATTCGTGTAAATCGATTGTAGTAAGATTAAGCTTCCTAATCTGCAGACTTACCTAGTGCGGGTGGTCTCTTGCACCTATAAAAGAGGCCACTCACCCCCATTGAAGGGGATCGCATACTTAGCATAGAGAATAACAAATCATATCACTATTACGCATATACCCAGTCGGTTTTTGGTAGTGCCGCCCACTCTGTTGACTTACCAGTCCCCGCCGGTGATCTGTTAGTGAAAGCGCACCGACGCACCTGTGGACGTAGGTTGCCTAATTAACGGGGCCGAACAACATCCAAACTCCATTGCATCCATCTCTCTCACATAATTACTCTTACCCAGATTTTGGCATCATCAGTTTGGCGCCGTATGTGGGAAACGACTACTTTCTCCAAATATAAATCTTCGACTGATCGACATGCCTCCAAAGAAAGGTAAGAATACCACTACTCCAACGGGACCGGCGAACTCACAAGCCGGACGATCGGCCGCCTTTATGACCTCTGAGCAGGTCACCGCGGCTCTCGCACAACTCCTAGAGGGCCAGCGGCGAACCCAGCAGCAGATTGAAGAGCTACTGGCCCGACAGGATGAGTTCCCCCAAATCGATGAGCAGCCCAGGAAAGGCGCGCCCAACCGAAAGCCTCCACGGGTCAAACAACATACCCACACTGCACCTGTATCCCCGCCGGGTTGGAGACGACGTGGAGAGGACGAACGTAGCCAGACACCCAAGAGAACCCGACAACTTGCCCAGGCTAACCCGCGCCGTGCGGGAGACGCCAGAGACATCATCAATAGTAGGCATGCTGCCCGAAAGGAGAGGCCAGGACATATGGCCCGGGAATCAACCGAGGACCCCCCGGCCACGAGTCGAGGAGATCTCCGGCATACAATCACCCGTAGCCGGAGCCGGGTCCTATCCCCAAGGGCAACACACTTCGAAGGATAGGCCTCGTCATCTGATCCAACCTACCGCTCGGACATAAAAATGAAGACCGAACGGTAAGGCATGAAGGCTCAAATCCAGGACCTGCAGAAATAGATCGAGAAACTGAGCCGCAAGCAGCGCCATGATCATACCAACACAGAGACCGAATCATCCTACACCATTCGGGTCACTGGATTCCCAATCCCGCGGAAGTTTAAGCCACCGCATCTCAACTCCTACGACGGGACAGGGAGCCCAGTGGATCATGTTCGTACCTACAAGGCCCAGATGGCGTTAGTCACCACTATCGATGAGTTACTGTGCCTAGCCTTTCCCAGCACTGTCAAGGGGCCAGCCGCGCAATGGTTCCACGCTCTTAAACCCCGAACGGTTGATAATTTCAAGACACTGAGTAAGCTTTTCATTAGCCAATTCGTAGGCTGCTTGACCAGTCACAGCCGGACACCCAATTGCTGACCGTCAAGCAACGTAAGGGAGAATCCCTAAAGGACTATGTAGACCATTTCAATCAACAGAGGCTATAAATTCACCACTTGAACAAAACTGCCGCTATCATGGCCTTCTGCTCGGGAGTTCAACACACCACAGTTGCCACGTCGTTTCATCGTGACCGACCGGCAACCCTAGTAGAACTCTCAGAAAGGGTCAGAAAGTACATTGACACAGAGGAATTTCTAAAATCCAAGCATGCTGGCTTCGCTGAAGACGAGTCCCCAAAAGATAAACGAAAATGTGAGAGCTCTGAGAAGGGTTCGGGAAAGAAGCCCAGACAAGATTAGCAGAGAGGCGGTCGGGATCAGGCCCCGGTTACCTTCACCCCACTTTCCCGGCCTATCCACGAGGTCATGGCCGCCGCAGAGACCCAGAGGCTACTCCAGCAGCCAGCCAGCCAAGCTGAAAAGCCCGCCCGGTAAGAGGAACCGGGATAAGTTTTTCCGCTTCCACAAAGACCTCGGACATGACACAGAGGATTGATTTAAGCTTAAGATCGCCATTGAGAAGCTGATTGAGTAGGGCCACCTAGACAAGTTTGTGGCGGCAGACAGACGACCTCGGCAAGATGCCTAGGCTCCCGAGCAGCCACGACCCCTCGGGCAAATGAATGTAATCTACAGAGGCACTTCGGGCAGAGAGGATTCACAGTCGGCCAAGAAGAGGCATGCTCGGGCATCTCGATCAGATGTCTAGTATGTCCACTCCACCAGCTCCCCTCCGACCGACGTGTTAATGTTCTCATCCGAGGAAAGAATCATGTTATCACATCTCATCCATTTATCATGAGATATATCAGTATAACTTGTTTCTTGAATTGAACCATCCACAAAAGGTAACTTGTTCTTAGCCCTCAAAGCAACTACCATCGATCTATACCAGGTATTGAAGTTCTCAGCTCCAAGAAGAGAGTACTGAGAAACCAAGATATTACCTGGATTATCTCCACTTGTGAGAAAGAATGGAGAAGAAGAATCATCCTGATGATGATGCCTAGAATTTCCAGAGGTTGTATATTGATGCCCAGCATTTCCAGAAGCTGCATCAATTGGAGTTTCAATCGCCATTGTTGAAGCTTAATCATAATTCAGTTGAATGATATTGGAGAGGGCTTGATTTGATCTCTTTCTTGAAGAATCGAGATGAAACAATCAAGGAAATCTCTTGAAGAAATGAAATATAGAAAATAGAAAATAGAAACAGAATCTTCTCTTCTTAAGGAAGAAGATGAAGATCAAAAGAAAATTAATTGCGGATGGAAGAGTATTGCTTTGATACCATATTACAAATCATAATAGAATGAACATCAGAAAATTTTATTAGAACTGAATTGAGAAAAATTACAGAGAGGACTTGGTATATATATATACAAGCTCCTTTAACTAATTTTAACAAACCTACTGCTATAACTAACTATCTTAACTAACTATTTTATTATTTACAGAAAAGTCTTTATTGTATATTCTAATATCTTAACAAAAGGAAGAGGAAGAAGCAGAAGGTTTCTTTTAGTCGTTTTGATTCCTATGTATGGCGTTTCAATTAGGGAGGTCTTCTTTGGGTCTTTTTCTAGTTTTTGTGTTTTACTTATGGGACGATTGTTGTTCTAGGTGTGCAAGCTATGGTTCAATAGATGTTCTTGCCCAAATGGGTGTTTATTTTTTTTTTGTTGTAATTGGTCTAATTAATGACCTATTTGGCTTTAATGAAATTACATGTTAAAACATCTTGAAAACCTTCTGGGCCAAAAGATCAGATGGTGTGGATCACTCGTAATTTTTAAAAGAGTAGTAGTAGTGTTTTTATGTGATTTAACAATAATTAGAACAAAATCAAATAATTTGAGAACCAAATCTGTGATTCTAATTTCGGGAAATGTAGTATTATTTAAAATTTAACACAGTTTCAAATTTGCACGTGCTTTGCACGTGCTTGCCATCATCACCTAGTATTATATAAGCTAAAGGGTGAAATATATTTTATCTCATTGTGGTTTGGACTGTTTCACTTTACTCATGTGCTTTCGCTACACCAAAAGTCCAATTTTCTAACGTACATATTTTACTATTTCTAATGGGTGTTTAACCGTTACGATTTTGTAACAGTTAAAAACCATTTAAAATAGCAAAATCTGTTATAATTGTATAATTATATGTATTTATAGCTACACATATACATGTGCATCTCCTGTAGCATTTCTTGTATTGTGCACAGACTAAAAATGATTACAACAGAAAGATTAAAATATTTGGGAAAGCTCTATTTGCCGCACTTGTATAACAAGGAATTCCTGAATACGAATTAAAGTCAGTTCACTTTCTCACTCTAAAGCTTTGTTTCTCTTCCAGTAACTTATACACACTGACAAATATTTATTCTTTTCATATGATATAAGTGTTTCGGTTAAAGAAGGCACTAGTGGGCAAATTTATTGCGTATCGGTTATGCAGATTTGATAGGCTTATGGCAAGGGTGGCCGGGCTGTTGTATCCCGGAGACAGCGTGCCAGTTTTCCTACTGCACCGGGTATTACCCGTAGACTACGCGTATCGTCTCAAGAGAGTGTTTCGCGCCTCATTCCAGTCATCTTCTTATTGATTCTATATTTTTGGTGGAAATTGACGGTGATCCTGTTATCAGTGGAATATTATTTTGAAGGCCATATTTATATTATTCTCCAACATGAACGGCCATCCAAAACAGGTCTGCTAATGTCACAAACTTCTACGCTCTACCTATTTCATTTTCCAGTTTCTAGCTAGGCTTGGCAAATATTGGAATTTGGTTCGTACATTTTTTTGGTGAACTCATGCTTAATTTAATAAAAAATTCTCCGACAAATACAGATGTGAAAGAGAGAAATAGAAAAAAACGAAAAAACAGATGAAAAGATAAGAACATATTGCAGAGTTAGTGTACGGTATATGAATCTTGCAAATGTGTTTGCTATCAGCTATTTGAGAATGTTATATCAATTGATACTGTTTGAGACATAAATCCTAGCAGTAACCCACTTAGATGTTTCTGTCATTCTGATACTACTCTTTAAGTTCCAAAATATGGTATCTTGTATAAAATTTTGTGCAGGACATTCTAAGCATGAAAGGTGGTGTTGTACAAAATTGACCCCCTGAGAAATCTGAACATCAACCAAGTCCATGGTCTCCGGTAAGGACTTACTATCTAAATTCTCAAAATGTCAAACACATGTAATGTACGCTTCAAGTGTAATCTGCAGTTTTTCTCATCACCAACACACTAATTTTATTCAAACATGAGCTAGAGGGTAGCTCTGAATTAAAAAATTTCTATACCATTACCACCATATTCTAAGTAGATGACAAGATCATTAAAAGGTTTTGTTCTGGGTAATATTCAATTCAGGCTCAGCTTTTAAAAGAACTTATCATTGAGTGTTTAGTACTGTCTAAGTTTCCCACTGAATTTGTTCTTCTCACCTCCTTCCACGTTTTTCTTTGGTATGATAATTGATAGCTTTCTAAATGCTGTTGGTTAGCATATGTGTTTAATGTATAAAGCCAATTTGTGTTTATCAACTATCACAATATGTTTCTAATTCCCACGTTGCATTACGGATTGGGCTTGCCAATTATGGCATAATCTGTTAATTGTGCCTAACACAAGCAAATCATCCCAAAATGTAGACTTATAGCTTTTGAATGCATGACCTCCATGACATGAAGTCAAACATTTCCTATTCCCAAAAATCCCATTTAAACTCACATGTTCTCTCCGACGGGCACGTGCCTTGCACGTGCACCCTCACTAGTATATGTATAAAAGAAGCAGCTACAAACTCAGAGACCCTATAATGCTCGGAGCCTCTTATACATTGCTCAGAGAATCTTGAAGACAGAAAACACCAAAGAGCGAAATCAGGAATGCCAAACAAAACAACTATAAGAATCCAACAAGCAGAAGTGCCAAAGCATGCCCCAAAACCCAGAAAATCAAACGTCAAACGAGCACCATGAATCACAGTCACAGACATTGATATGGGCAAATTGATAAATCTTTTATAGCCGTTAACGGTGTTAGTCTCCTTTTTAGTTTAGATAGATGAGGAGTTAGTTTGGTCCCTTTTTTTTTGTTGTAGGGGTATTAGTGAACTCATATCATACTTGAGGGGGTGGTGTTGTAATTTATCCAAAAAAAAAATTGTATACGAATTACTAGTCTTACAATTTGATTTACAACCTTGGCTCAATAAATAGAAAGCGAAATTTTGAAATCGGAAGGAAAAAAAGAAGAAGAAGACATTAGTTTATTAGTTCTACCTTCAATAATAATAATTAAAAAAAAAAAAAGGTTACTATTTAGTTCCACCGTGTACTTTCAGAAAGATGAGTTCTAATCTGACTGTTTCAAAATTGCCAAATTATTTCCTGAAATATTTTTCCTTCCAAGTCCAACACCAATATATCATTTTGCATGTGACCTTAGGTTAGATATGTAGTCGCACAAAAATACTCAAATCCCACCTCACCAAATCCAAAAGGATCCAACGTGTCTATCTCTTCCCTTTGGCTAAGAAATTATTCAGTGAACTTGTCACACAATATCATCATACTAATGTAGTGTGACACTCCAATTATATGACGACATGTGACCTTTCAAAGAAGGTGTTCGCGCTTACATATTTTAAAAAAAAAGCAATACCCTTATTTTCAGGGGTAAAATGTCCCTACATGTCATCTCCACTTTTTTTTTTAAAAAAAGGCCATATATCTCAGTATAAATGGGGAGCCACACAGTCTCGCACTATGTTAGCAGGGGTGTACAAAATACCCATGATCCGAAGACCCGACCTGTCCCGAACCGAACCAGTAGGCTCAGGTTTGTCGTGCGGAGATGATTTTTGGCAATTTTTAATTGGTTTAGAGAATATGACAATGAGTGGGCTGAGTTTGATATTGGGCTTGTTTTTCTTTTATCTAAACTAATATATAAAGCAAAAGGTAGGGATACCAAAAAGTTTTGGTCTATCACTCATATATACAAGTTAACCTTAAAAGCAAAAGGTAGGGGTACCAAACAATTTTGGTCTATCAATCAAATTTACAAGTTAACCTTAAAAATTCTCTTACTGAAATATCATTAAAAGAATAGATAAAAGTAATTTGTCCTTAATATACTCAACACAAGCAATCAACACTCAAAAAACTGTCGACAAAAACTCTTTAAAACTGCCTCCTAGATATAAAACTACCTCTCACGTTCAAAATGGAAGTTTCGGTTGCTAAGGATTCAAAATCGACATTACAATACCCAAATCATGCCTCCAATTTTTCACTCCTGATACAAAAATGGAAGTTGGTAGAACCATCACGTCTCTACAGAGAGCTTTAATGAGTAAAAGATCACATTTCCCAATTGTGGGTATACTAATTATGATGTTCGGTTTCCAATAAATAGGTGACATATATAAGTATTGATAATGTGGCTCACATATATACGTATTGATTTCATTTTTTGATTTCCTTCTGACAAAACTGCAATCGGTTGTTAAATCATAAATTGGTTAAAATTTGTCTATTCGGCTATCATGTTGTTAACAATATTATGTCTATGTGGTTAGTAATTGTAAATATCGATTCAGTTCAATGATTGTGAATATATTTTTTTTAAGAATGTATCTAATATGTTACTTTGTGAACACGATAAATGTAATGTGTGCTGTAAATTCTGTGTTCTCTTTTAATCGAATGTTAACAGTATTCTTCACAATATGTTTTTAATTATTAAGTTTGAAGTAAATAATTAAACAACGCATTGCACTTGCAAAGCGTATGCCCGACGGCTAGTTTTGTTTCAATGAGAGAGGATTGGGTTACTAAGTTTGGGCTTATTTTAATTTGAAGTATGAGAGGGTTTTTAAGTATTTCGAGCTGAAGTTAAATGAAGTTGGGTTTTGGATTAGGCCCGATTTAATGTGTTTTGGTTTGGACTGAAAGTTTTTTATGATGGGGTTTAATATTTAAGTAATAAGATGGTTTAAAATTTTTTTAAACTTATTGGGCCGATCGCTGTATCATCTAGCAGAATAAGTCTCGGCTTTTGTTTTTCTTTTATTAAACCCCATCATAAATAAGTCTCGGCTTGTTTTTCTTTAGTGGGCTGGGCAGATTGGGCGAACTCAATTTGGTTTTAATTTGGGGTTTGCCTCATTTTAGTAACTAAATTGTTTGGGATCAAATGGATAAAATAAGTCTCGGCTTGTTTTTCTTTTATTTTGTTTAAATGACTGTGGGTTGGGTTATTATGTTTAAACCAGTTTAGACTTATTTTAATTTAGGGTAGATTACAGCTACCTACTTTGAGGTTTAGCTTAACAACACTCACCCCCTAACCTTCAGAAATAACAGTGACCTCCTTCGCAGTGTTCGGCTGCTAACAAAAATGCTACACTCACACTAAACTTCACACTCAATACATCCCGACCTTTGATTCCTGTGGGTTTCGTGTAGGACCCACATGAAGTCCACTGGAATCAAGGACCAGAATTGTTAGGTGTGGAATTTGGTGTGGGTGTAACAGTACTCGCCTGCTAAGAGAGTTAACAAAACAATAATGAAACACACACATTATTCTACACAATTTTTCACACCCAACAATCTAGGCCTTGATTCCAGTGGATCCATGTGCTCCCGCGTGGTACGCATGTGGGATCTAGATGAGATCCACTGGAATCAAGGGCCAGAATTATTAGGTGTGAAAAAATGTGTTGAATTTTGTGTTTTACAGTGTGTATAATCTCCAACAAGGTTTAGCTCACTATATTAAAATTGGTCTCAACAAACACATTGATATAAAAGTCGATGTAGCTAAAGAGTAAAATAAGATGCCTAGATACTTAAAATTTGGGCTGGTTAAAATTCTACTATTATAAATAGGAAAGCAAAAAACGAAACAAAGAAAGGTGAACTCAGGTAAGAAACTGCATACAATTACCAAAATAAAACCCAGGCCCTTGTGGCCTAGTGGTGTGACCCCACTTCTCCAAGTGGAAGGGGGGGGGGGGGGGGGGGGGGGGGGGTTTCAACTCTCCCTAAGGGGAGAGTGGAGGGTGTTGCCACTTGGTGGCCTTGTCATACCCCTCTCTTTGCCCCTTGATCTTAAGTTTGCATTGTAATCTTGTTGGGCTTGTATTTGGATTGGGTAGTGTAGTGTGTGTGTCCATAGAGAGATCAAAAAAAAAAAAAAAAAATTTACCAAAATAAAGAACAAAATGTAGAAAGAAAAAGAAAAGATGCGTTTCTATACCTGGTAGTACTAGAAGGCGAAGGCCACCACCACCAGATATACACAAGGAAGAAGAAGATGCGTAAAAATGTACTCTTTTTTCTTTTTTTTTTTTCTTTACTTGGTTTCAATTTCATTAACCACAGACCTGCCAAATAAAATCTCAGTGACAATGCTAGAAAGCATATATTAAAGGGCATATTCATTGCAACTATAATGAAATCCGCAACTTTACCAACGAAGTTCAAGAGAAATATAAAATATTTACCAACCAACAAAGAAAAATCAAAACTAAACTTGTTTTTCTTTACCAACGAAGCCCCAACTTACAAATACCAGAAGTTCAATTAAACCAGTCAAAAATTTAGGGCAAAACTTAATTAAAATGAAGTTTCAAACTCTAGAAAAGGAACCAGAATTTGCTTGTACTGACTGAAGAACGTAAATTGAGAAACAAAACAAACCTCAACGTCGGTTCCTTGGATGCCTTCTACATCACCGTTCTCACTCCGGTCAAATCGACTTCCCTTTCGTCGATAAAGAAGGGCGTAAGGCAGACCATGAGAGACTAGAGAGAGAGAGAGTTGGGTACAGTTAGGCCTGGCAATCTAAGTCCGGAACCATGAACCTGCCTAGTTAAACCCGTAAAAAATTGAATTTGGTTTTAAAAGTTTTTATCAGTGGGTTGTATATGGTCCATGAGTTGCCAGTTTCTTTTATAATGGTTTTTAGTGGGTTGTTACATTAACCATTTTCGACCCATTTTGAGTGTGGAGAGATAACCGAATACTAAAAAAGTAAAATCCCACTTGAATCTAGCTTCTTCACACCTCTCTCTCTCTCTCTCTCTCTCTCTCTCTCTCCCCGAATCTCTTAGTTTTCTTGTATACGTTTTATCTGAATTTTTCCATAAATGGAGCTTGAGTCCAAGCTCAAGATCAATCAATTGTATCGTGCAGATCATTATTTAAGTTATTTTTAAGCCCCATTTCTATTATTAATTTGTTTCTATATTATTTTTTCTTCATCTGCTTTCTGTTTCGATGATGAGAAACTTGCAAGAAAGAAAAAATGAAATGTAATTTCTGAATCTACTCTGTTTTCTCAGCCAAACACTCAACAGGATTTTGTGCTTTTTTTATGACCTATTAGTTCGGACGAAATTTCTTTGGAAACGTCAGAATTTACAAAGAGTAATATTTGAGGCACTAACAACTTCCACTAACACTTATTAACACACTCTATCTCTCTCCTAGTGGCATTGTGGGGTCTGCTCCACAGTGCCACTAGGAGAGAGATTGAGTGTGTTAGTAAGTGTTAGTGGAAGTTATTTGTGACCCTAGTAAGACCATTTACAAATTACTACAAAATAAGCCATATGAGAGAGAGAGAGAGAGAGAGAGAGAGAGAATTGGGTACAGTCTTCTGCGTCTCAATGAATCAGAGAGATGGACATTCAAGTTTTTGCCGAGTGATGGAATTGGAGGCGGTGTGTCAGCAGAGAATTAAAATGTCCACATTTTCTCATTTGGACCAAACTACCCTCAGATAAAGCCACATTACAAAATAAACTAAAAGGGTGTAATGGTCTCTCAATAAATAACCGGATCTTAAGCCGACTCAAATGGACGGATTTGGGACTGATTGACTTTTAGCGACGAAAATGTCACTTTTAGATTTTCGTCGCTAAAACAATGCATATAGTCGGTATGCTTAAAATCCATCATTTGAGTCCGCTTAAGATCTGAACCAATATATATCTATACTTATTATATAAAAGAGGTTTAGAGTGATTTCCAATTTCAATTGTCCTTATTTAATATTCTTTCAATTGTTTGCTCCTTATACATAATTTGCATTTACTAATACATTGAGATGCTATGCCTTGTTTGGCAAACCAAATTTTGCCTTTATTTGTGTTTGTTCTTTTTTGTTAACCCAAACAAGACACTCAAAAAATAATAGGGTTTGTTTGGCAAACCAGTTGTGGCTTTTGTTTGTCTTGTTTATTCCCACTTTTTCCCAAACAAGACACTAAACCCATTGATGAAAAGTCAATAATTTCAGCTATCTTGTTTGGCAAACTGATTTTGTGCTTTGTTTTTGTTTTTTTGTTTTCGTTTTTCCCAAACAAGGCTTTACACACAGATATTGGATCAAAAGTCAACAATTTCGGTGCGGCAAATCTATTTTTGTGCTTTGGTTTTTATTTTTTTGTTTTTTGATTTTTCCCAAACAAGGTTTACACATGCGCATATAATTTACACATAATAAATTTAATTCATTTGTTTCATAAATTTATAATTTCATACAATTTCATATCATTTCATACTCATAATAAAAATACAATAATAATCATAATACATGTATAAGAAATGTTTTGCAAAGTTAAAAGACAAATTGTAATTTACAATTACTAATATATCTAAAATCATATTTTATCATACACACATACCTACAAATTTAATTCACACACATTCATTCATTTTTTTTAAAATTTCATTTCATGTAATTTCATATCATTTCATACTCATTATAAATATATAATAATAATAATAATAATGGATTTAATAAATTTAATTCATCATCATAAATAATAATAATAATAATAATATTACTATTATTCCTGATACAGGAGATATTCTTAATACAGATAATATTCATACACCTATAGATATGGCAGGGGATCAATACCTACATATCCTTAATAAAATTACTTTTCAAAAATGGTATATCAAGATAAATCTTGTTATACAGGAAGAGTATCCTATAAGTGCTATAGCACTTGTTGACAGTGGAGCAGATTTAAACTGCATTCAGGAAGGCATAGTCCCTACTAAATATTTTGAAAAAACTATGCAATCCTTAACATCAGCAAGTGGAAGCAGGATGAAAATCCAGTTTAAACTCTCTGATGTTTTTGTCTGTAATGAAGGAGTTTGTATTTCTTCTACCTTTCTACTTGTTAAAGATTTACAGCAACAAGTAATTCTGGGAACTTCTTTTTTAAAGCTTATTATGCCAATCCAGGTTGATCAAACTGGCATATTTGCAAAATTTAAGGATTTTGATCTGGTTTTTCCCTTTTTAAGAGAACCAGAAACAAGAATTGTCAACGAATTAAATCTTTTAGATTTAAAAGAGAGACATCTTGATTTCTTATTAGACGATGTTAGAATCATGAATATCGAGCATCAACTCAAGATGCCAAAGATTTCTAACAAGATTATTAAATTAAAAGAGGAATTTCAAAATAAAGTATGCAGTGAAATTCCTAATGCTTTTTGGACAAGAAAGAGACATATAATCTCTCTTCCTTACAGACAAGGTTTTGATGAAAAATCACAGATTCATACCAAGGCTAGACCTAGTCAAATGAATTCTGATTTACTAGAACTCTGTAAAAAAGAAATACAGGGACTTTTAGATAAAAAACTCATAAGAAAAAGTTATTCACCTTGGAGTTGTACAGCTTTTTATGTTAATAAAAATGCTGAGAAAGAAAGAGGCAGACCTAGATTAGTGGTTAATTATAAACCATTAAATGATGCCCTTCAATGGATTAGATACCCTATTCCAAATAAAAAAGATCTTCTGGATAGACTTTATAATGCTACTATCTTCTCTAAATTTGATTTAAAATCTGGATACTGGCAAATTCAGATTAAAGAAGAAGATAGATATAAGACAGCATTCACAGTTCCTTTTGGCCACTTTGAATGGAATGTCATGCCTTTTGGATTAAAAAATGCTCCATCAGAATTCCAAAATATTATGAATGAAATTTTTATTCCTTTTTCTGAATTCTGTTTGGTTTACATAGATGATATTTTAGTATTTTCATCATCTATTGATCAGCATTTCAAACATCTTAAAACTCTACAAGATATTATTATCCATAATGGTCTTGTGCTTTCAGCCCAAAAAATGGAACTCTTCAAAACAAATATCAGATTCCTTGGTTTTAATATTAATAAAGGGAAAGTTATTCCCATTGATAGAAGTATTGAATTTGCTTCTAAATTCCCTGATGAATTAAAAGAGAAAACCCAATTACAGAGATTTTTGGGCAGCCTTAATTATATTGGGGATCATTATAATAAATTGGCTCATGATTGTGCTCTTTTACATCAAAGACTCAAAAAGAATCCTGTGCCATGGACTTTGGAACACACTAAAGCTGTTCAAAGAATTAAACTTAGAGTAAAACAGCTTCCATGTCTCGGATTAGCAAATCCTAAATGGGACAAAATTGTTGAAACTGATGCTTCAAATATAGGTTATGGGGGAATTCTCAAACAAAAGAATCCCACAACCAATAAAGAAGAACTTTTGAGATTCACTTCTGGAATTTGGAAAGATTCTTCATTAAATTATTCTACAATTAAAAAAGAAATGTTTTCTATTGTTAAATGTGTCACTAAATTTCAAGATGACTTACTTAACCAAACATTTCTTCTTCGCATAAATTGTAGTGCTGCCAAACATATCTTAAAGCAAGATGTTAAGAACTTAGTCTCCAAGCAAATTTTTGCTAGATGGCAGTCTGATTTATCTGCTTTTGATTTCCAGATAGAGTATATTAAAGGAGATCAAAATTCTTTACCAGATTTTCTAACTAGAGAATTTTTGCAGGAAAAACAAGATGCAACCTCCGGATAAAGGAGGATTTCAATTTCCTCAAAGGCGTCCCAACAAAGAGAAAGGCCAGCAACAAAACCCACAAAAGGGTTCATTCCCAAATAAAGGATCGAATCAGCCAAATAAGGCTAATCCTCAGCAGAAACCCTCTGCCAAGGATATCCTAATTCAAGATGTTGTTTTCCATCAAAAACAAATTTTGGAAACTTTTCTTGTTTTAGAAGATATTTCAAATGAAGAAATAGAAATTCCAGATCCCTGGGGTCTTAAAGAAAGGTTTTTAAATATGCACAATTGGATGACCCAGGAATCAAAACCTAGATTTGCGTTTGAAGCAATTCTTTTGGAGACAGGTTCTGTTCAAATAGAACATTTCCATTTGGTTCCAAATGATAAAAAGTCTCCTATCACACATTCTAGGTGTTATATCATAAAGGTTCTTTTTGCTCATCAATGGGGTCTCAACCCTGCTCAGGCAAGAACTTTGAAGATAAATGGTACAACTTATAATTATTGGGATTATGTTGAAGCTTGGCATAAAGCATTCTTATACAAAAATCCCACCAAGAGTCATACTTGGCTCTTTGTTATTAATGATCAAATTCTTAAAGCTGGCCTTAAAACTTTTCCCAACTGGTTTTATCACTGGTGTGAAAAAATGGGTCCAGAAATTGGTATAGTCCCTCAAGATATTTTGGATTATTTCCAAGTTTGGTATTTAAACCATCCTGTTCTTAGGGGAAAATCGCTTAATAACATTCCTTTTGGAAGAAATACATTATTTTTCTTTTCTGAATTCAGACTTGTTTGGATTTGGAAATGGGATATAATTCTTTCTGAAGATTCTCTTAAACTTCCCATTCTCCAGAGAACTTTCTGGGTAAAATGGTGGCCTGGATTCAATATTGAAAATGCCCTTTCAAAAATCCAGCCAGCTGTAAAAGAATATATTAGAAATTTTGAGGCAGCAGAAAAGAAAAAGGCAGATGAATTTATGGCAAAAGCCTCTTCTGTGGCCACACATCTTAACATGTTCGAGCTCTTATTTGCTTCCATTAGGGGGAATAATCCACTCCTTTCTCATGAAGAAGTTTATGTTAAAGTAATGGAAACTCTGAAAGAGCAGTTTTTAGCATCTCAGGTCCAAAGAATTAGTCAGCATACACAGAGCCAGACTAAAGAAGACCTAGGCCAATCTTCCCAAGCAACTCAGGATAATTCTTTTAGTTGCTTAGCAGGAGAAGCACAAGATCCGTACAATGAAGAAGATATGGATACTACATCCATATCTAGCCAGACTCCATTAATGGAGGATTTGTTTGATGCTATGATTGCAAAGGCATCCCAGACTTATTCCAGCAAGTCTAATGATAAACAGGAATAAGGTGACGCATGCAATGACATATTTCCTATGCTAACGTATGCAGTGACATTTTCCTACCCACAGGTTTGCACCCACCGATTTGGAAAAACCAGTGGATTTGTTACAGTGTTAAGATAAGGGCAATCGGTTCGACTCCACCATCTTAGGACACGTGCATTGCTTTTTATCTTTTTACTATTCATCTACAGTAACCTGTTTCCAGAACTGTAGACTTTTTAGTTTTATTTAAGATGACCTTCAGATTTGTTGAATGGCATCTCGTTCTTCTCTCTCTCTCTCTCTCTCTCTCTCTCTCTCTCTCTCGCTCTTACCTACTCTGATATTCTCCCTCCTTCTCTGTAATTGTGGTTTCCAAGTAAGTAATAAAATTCCTCTCTCTTTTGTATTAATATATCCTGGTTATTTGGTATCAGAGCCATGTGTGGCTAATTCTCTGAGGCTACCATGGTATATACTATGCTTATTATGATAATATAATATAAATTGTTATAATATTCCTTTGATAAGTTGGATACTCCGTTAGTCGCAGACTGAATGGCCTGTGAAATGCCAAAAGGAATGGCTGTCTTGGTCGATGTCCTGTTGACTGGAGTAGATTTTATAAGGAAAATTATAAGAATTTATTGATATGTTTCATAATAAGATTATACTGTATATACCAAGGTTGCCTCATCTTGGTCATGTTCAAAAGAACAACCAAGTCTGAGACTGGATCTACATCAAGATCCAGATCTAATATAATTAATACAGAACTTGTTGCGTTTGACCAAACGGAACAACTCAATCAATGGACAATCCCCTCCATTTCTAAAAAACAAATTTATAAAAGTGGTAATTTCACTTTTTACTCTCAAGATCATATCAAAACTGTTGAACAGGATATTGTTCTTGAAAATAACGAGCAGACTCTTAGACTTTTATGTCTTAAAGACATTGAAAAAAGTTTAGAAAAATATAATTACATTCACATAGGATGTATTCAAGTTGCATTTAAACCACTTACTCTTTTGGGTCTTAATGCATCTATATTAGCTTATTTAAGAGATGCTAGATGTACAGACTTTGTACCATCCCTTATGGGTATTATACAGACAAGTTTGTGTCATGGTCCGGTATACTTTGATGTTTATCCAAATCTGACACTTTCTTTAAAAGATAAAAACCTGTTTGAAGCCTCTACTCTAAAGATTCAAACAGATGGATACAATTATCTTCCAGGTACTAGTACTGTTAATACTACATACAGGATATACTACAAAGTTATGAATACTTTATGTCCTAATGCTATATTAAAAAGTATTCCAGGGAAAACAGTTGCAATAGATAGTAATTGTCTTACTACTAATATTGCTACTCCCAGATTAATTAAATGGGATGAAATAAATTTCCCAACTGATTGGAACTTACCTAACGCTGTTCCACCAGCACCTGTTCCACCATCCCAATTAGATCAGATCACCCAATCTAAAGATGGTGATATTGAGGTTTCTTTTTCTTCTCAAAGATTTAGTAGACTTTCTCTTTCAAGGAGTAATTCTGTAAGAAGTTTCAATACTGCACCCTCAAAACTTCCTTATACAGTGTCTTATCCTTCTTCTTCTAGACAATCCATGTCTGATCAACCTAGACCAAACATGGATCTGGAACATCTTAAAAATCTAGAAAAAGAAAACATATTAAAAGGTTTTGTCCATTCTGAACAAAACATTCCTCAGGCAGTTTATGGTCCTGAAGAACAACAAGAAAATAGAGAGAAAAGAGATCCTTTTGATCCTTCTTATTCTCATGATGATTCTGCTTCGATATATGTTTAAATGGATTTTACACCAGATTCATTTTTAAGACATATTATTAATAGAGATTTCATGCTGGAGAAAAATAAAGAATTTCGGCAAGAATATTTTATAACTTTTAATAAAAAAGAGTTAGATCTCATAAAAGATTTATATTATAAAGATCTAGATCAAAGACAAACTATTATTTGGTTTGTTGACTGGTTTAACAAATGGTTTCCTTCTCAAAAGATTTTAAATACCATTAGTTCAACCAAATGGAGACTACATGGGGATAAAGGTTTCTTTGAAAGTCTACATCCTCCTCCTATTCACATAGACTTCAGATCAAATGATAGAGATCTTGAAGCAGTTGCTTATATAAGTAAATCTGGAACTGGTGGAGCGGCTGACACAATTTTCAATAGTCATTTAGCTCATCAGAATAATTGGACAAATAGATCCATAGAATCTATAGAGGCCCAATTATCCAGAATTGAAAATAAAATTGAAGAACAGGAAAAAACTATAAAAGGTTTGAGTATTCCTGAAAAAGCAGAAAGTGGCAAACGTATTTCAAAATTTGAAGCAGCTACTTTTAAACCTGCTCTTCAACCGGAAAAATTCCGTACTTCTACTAGAAAAGAAGAAGAAGAGTTTATTGATCTTCTAACAAAGAAAATACAAGGTATTTCTTTAAATGGTTTTGATGAAAAATCACAGATTCATACCAAGGCTAGACCTAGTCAAATGAATTCTGATTTACTAGAACTCTGTAAAAAAGAAATACAGGGACTTTTAGATAAAAAAACTCATAAGAAAAAGTTATTCACCTTGGAGTTGTACAGCTTTTTATGTTAATAAAAATGCTGAGAAAGAAAGAGGCAGACCTAGATTAGTGGTTAATTATAAACCATTAAATGATGCCCTTCAATGGATTAGATACCCTATTCCAAATAAAAAAGATCTTCTGGATAGACTTGGTGACAGCTGTGGGATCTTTGGCATTAATAAATATATAATAATAATAATAATGGATTTAATAAATTTAATTCATCATCATAAATAATAATAATAATAATAATAATAAAAATAATAATAATGCATCTATAAGAAATACTTTGCAACAATTTCATATCATTTCATACTCATAATAAATATGTAATAACAATAATACATATATAATAAAGTTAAAAGACAAATTTTAATTTACAATGACTGATTTGTACAAAAATATCACGTCAAAGTCAAGCCTCGCCACCTCAGCAAAGAGAAGCCAAGTCACCTTGAATCTGGGCTGACTACTCAACCATCTCAGGCCGTAATACAAGACCGCCCGGTTCGGTCCACATCCCGGACGTTCGCTCCAGACTGGCCCCACGTCAGCGTTCCTCCAGAAAGCGTGGTTGCTTGCCCAGCAAGCCTCCGGACAGTTTCCTATCCCAACTAGAAGACCAAATGGAAGGAGCAAGTAGGTTCCTAAACCATTTAGGAAACTCTCCTAAATTCGTGTAAATCGATTGTAGTAAGATTAAGCTTCCTAATCTGCAGACTTACCTAGTGCGGGTGGTGTCTTGCACCTATAAAAGAGGCCACTCACCCCCATTGAAGGGGATCACATACTTAGCATAGAGAATAACAAATCATATCACTATTACGCATATACCCAGTCGGTTTTTGGTAGTGCCGCCCACTCTGTTGACTTACCAGTCCCCGCCGGTGATCTGTTAGTGAAAGCGCACTGACGCACCTGTGGACGTAGGTTGCCTAATTAACGGGGCCGAACAACATCCAAACTCCATTGCATCCATCTCTCTCACATAATTACTCTTACCCAGATTTTGGCATCATCAGTTTGGCGCCGTATGTGGGAAACGACTACTTTCTCCAAATAAAAATCTTCGACTGATCGACATGCCTCCAAAGAAAGGTAAGAATACCACTACTCCAACGGGACCGACGAACTCACAAGCCGGACGATCGGCCGCCTTTATGACCTCTGAGCAGGTCACCGCGGCTCTCGCACAACTCCTAGAGGGCCAGCGGCGAACCCAGCAGCAGATTGAAGAGCTACTGGCCCGACAGGATGAGTTCCCCCAAATCGATGAGCAGCCCAGGAAAGGCGCGCCCAACCGAAAGCCTCCACGGGTCAAACAACATACCCACACTGCACCTGTATCCCCGCCGGGTTGGAGACGACGTGGAGATGACGAACGTAGCCAGACACCCAAGCGAACCCGACAACTTGCCCAGGCTAACCCGCGCCGTGCGGGAGACGCCAGAGACATCATCAATAGTAGGCATGCTGCCCGAAAGGAGAGGCCAGGACATATGGCCCAAGAATCAACCGAGGACCCCCCAGCCACGAGTCGAGGAGATCTCCGGCATACAATCACCCGTACCCGGAGCCGGGTCCTATCCCCAAGGGCAACACACTTCGAAGGATAGGCCTCGTCATCTGATCCAACCTACCGCTCGGACATAAAAATGAAGACCGAACGGTAAGGCATGAAGGCTCAAATCCAGGACCTGCAGAAATAGATCGAGAAACTGAGCCGCAAGCAGCGCCATGATCATACCAACACAGAGACCGAATCATCCTACACCGTTCGGGTCACTGGATTCCCCATCCCGCGGAAGTTTAAGCCACCGCATCTCAACTCCTACGACGGGACAGGGAGCCCAATGGATCACGTTCGTACCTACAAGGCCCAGATGGCGTTAGTCACCACTATCGATGAGTTACTGTGCCTAGCCTTTCCCAGCACTATCAAGGGGCCAGCCGCGCAATGGTTCCACGCTCTTAAACCCCGAACGGTTGATAATTTCAAGACACTGAGTAAGCTTTTCATTAGCCAATTCGTAGGCTGCTTGACCAGTCACAGCCGGACACCTAATTGCTGACCGTCAAGCAACGTAAGGGAGAATCCCTAAAGGACTATGTAGACCATTTCAATCAACAGAGGCTATAAATTCACCACTTGAACAAAACTGCTGCTATCATGGCCTTCTGCTTGGGAGTTCAACACACCACAGTTGCCACGTCATTTCATCGTGACCGACCGGCAACCCTGGTGGAACTCTCAGAAAGGGTCAGAAAGTACATTGACACAGAGGAATTTTTAAAATCCAAGCATGCCGGCTTCGCTGAAGACGAGTCCCCAAAAGATAAACGAAAACGTGAGAGCTCTGAGAAGGGTCCGGGAAAGAAGCCCAGACAAGATCAGTAGAGAGGCGGTCGGGATCAGGCCCCGGTTACCTTCACCCCACTTTCCCGGCCTATCCACGAGGTCATGGCCGCCGCAGAGATCCAGAGGCTACTCCAGCAGCCAGCCAGCCAAGCTGAAAAGCCCGCCCGGTAAGAGGAACCGAGATAAGTTTTTCCGCTTCCACAAAGACCACGGACATGACACAGAGGATTGATTTAAGCTTAAGATCGCCATTGAGAAGCTGATTGAATAAGGCCACCTAGACGAGTTTATGGCGGCAGACAGACAACCTCGGCAAGATGCCTAGGCTCCCGATCAGCCACGACCCCTCGGGCAAATCAATGTAATCTACAGAGGCACTTCGGGCAGAGAGGATTCACAGTCGGCCAAGAAGAGGCATGCTCGGGCATCTCGATCAGATGTCTGGTATGTCCACTCCACCAGCTCCCTTCCGACCGACGTGTTAATGTTCTCATCCGAGGATATGCTAGACCTGCACTGCCCTCATGATGATCCGCTGGTGGTGATGCTCTCCATAGCAAACTATGTGGTTAAAAGGGTGTTGGTGGACATGGTCAGCTCCTCTGATATCATGTTCATCTCAACATTCGATCAGCTCGGGATATCCAGGGATCGACTCCGACCAGTGGCCACTCCCCTGGTAGCTTTCAACAGATCTAGCACATAACCTCTTGGTACCATCGAGCTTCCGGTCCTTATCGGGGCCTACCCCCAACAGACATCTGCACTGGCAAGCTTTGTGGTTGTGGAAGCTCCATCTGCATACAATGTCATTCTTGGGAAGCCAACTCTCAACAAGGCCAAGGAGGTCGTGTCAACGTACAGCTTGGTGGTTAAATTCCTGACCCCTCAGGGACCCGGGAGCCTACGTGGAGACCAAGCGGTCGCCCGGAGTTGCTATGTTAGTTCTTTGCATTGGGAAGCCATTACTGAAACACTAAATATTTAGGAGATGGGCCCTAGAGACAA
Source organism: Hydrangea macrophylla (assembly GCA_033977485.1). NCBI lineage: Eukaryota > Viridiplantae > Streptophyta > Magnoliopsida > Cornales > Hydrangeaceae > Hydrangea > Hydrangea macrophylla. Next base: position 57,035,248 of record CM066996.1, read on the forward strand.
AAGTAACAAAGTGGGCCCAGTGGAGGGGCTGGAACAGGTTGTGCTAGATTCTCGGTTTCCCGACTGGTCCATCAGCATTGGCACTCTCTTAGACCCAGGCCTAAAGGATTGGTCCAATTCCTGCGGCAAAGCCAGGACGTCTTCGCCTGGAGCCATGAAGACAGGCCTGGGATAGATCCCTGGGTTATGTCTCACCGTCGCAACATCAACCCCGACTGCCGGCCGGTCAAGCAAAAAAGGCGCGGTATGGCACCCGAAAGGCAGATGGCGGTATGTGAAGAAGTCGAGAAGCTCCTGAAAGAAAATTCCATCCGAGAGATCCACTCCCGACTGGTTAGCAAATGTGGTACTAGTCAAGAAAAGTAACAGAAAGTGGGGAATGTGCGTGGATTTCACTGACCTGAACAAGGCCTGCCCCAAGGACTGCTACCCACTACCCAGGATAGACCTCCTTGTGGACTCAACAGCCGGTCATGCACTCCTCTCGTTCATGGATACCTACTCGGGGTACAATCAGATCAGTATGTATCCCGGGGATGAAGAGAAGACTTCCTTCATCACAGATCAAGGAATGTACTGCTACAAAATGATGCCCTTCAGCCTTAAAAATGCCGGGGCAACCTATCAACACCTAGTTAATCACATGTTCAAGGATTTGATCGGGAAGTCCATGGAGGTCTACATTGACGATCTTTTGGTTAAAAGCCGAGACGAGTTCGACCATCTCGAGCATCTGGCCGGGGCCATCAGCATTTTGAGGAAGTTCAGGATGAGGTTGAACCCAGCCAAGTGCACATTTGGCGTCTCGTCTGGAAAATTTTTGGGACACCTGGTGAGCAGACGGGGAATTGAAGCCAACCCCGAGAAAATCCAAGCCATCATAAACATGTGGTTACCCAGGTCAACCAAAGATGTTCAGAGCTTGGCCGGGTGGGTCGCCGCATTGAACAGGTTTGTCTCCTGAGCTACCGACCGGTGTCTGCCATTTTTCAAAATCCTCCACAAGGCCTTTTAGTGGTCGGAGGAGTGCGAGGTGGCGTTTCAGGAACTCAAGAAGTACTAGGCATCACCTCCTTTACTCTCAATGCCCGTGCCAAATGAGGAATTGTTCTTATATTTTGTAGTGTCACCCTCAGCGGTCAGCTCGGCTCTCATCTGAGAAGAACACTGGATACAATTCCCGGTCTACTAAACTAGTCGGGCACTTCAAGGCGTAGAAAGCGGATATTCCCGCATAGAAAAGCTTGCCTTTTCCCTTATCACTTCAGGCCCACACAATTGTGGTCCTCACAGATCAGCCTCTTCGTCGGATCTTGAGCAGGCCAGAAACATCCGGAAGGCTTGTCAAGTGGGCCTTGGAGTTAGAGGAATTTAAAGTAACCTACAGACCCTGCACGGCGATCAAAGGATAGGCTGTGGCGAACTTTCTTGTGGAGTTCACGTACCCGGAAGACCCAGTTGAAGAGCTCAACCCTCTCGACCTACCGGCCGACCTACAGTCAAATATCTCGACCTGGGTACTTTACGTGGACGGGTTTTCCAACAAACAAGGAAGCGGGGAAGGGATCATCCTGACTACTCCTGACAGAATCCAGCTTGAGTATGCACTGAGGTTCGGGTGCTGTGCCTCTAACAACGAGACCGAGTATGAAGCCCTATTGGTAGGATTACAGCTAGTTACTTCAATGGGTGCGCAACAAGTTCAGAGGTATAACGACTCCCAGCTCGTGGTCAACCAGTTTAATCAGGAGTACGAAGCCCGGAAAGAGAATATGGTAGCTTACCTAGCCCTCGTCCGAACGGTCTTGATGAAGCTTAAAGCTTTCTCGATCACACAAATCCAGAGGGAAGAGAACACCAGGGCCGATCAGTTAGCCCACCTTGCCTCGTTCTCCGAGTCAGACTTGCCCGGGATAAGGATAGAATACTTACCCGAGCCAACTATGATCAGCTCGGAAGGCATGGAGGTCGAACCGGTCGCCTTAGGCCCCAGCTGGATGGATCCGATCGCGACATTCCTCACAACTTGCGTGCTGCCGGACGATAGGGAAGAAGCCCGCCGGGTCAAGTACCAAACTGCTAGATATCACGTTATCGACGAAATCCTCTACAAGAGGGGGTTCTCCCTCCCCTATCTCCGTTGCATCCACCCTACACAGGTCCAGGCGGTATTGCACGAAATCCATGAGGGAGTTTGTAGAAACCATGTTGGAGGCCGGACACTTTCGCAAAAAGCCTTGCAGCAAGGTTATTACTGGCCGACGATGGCCCGGGATTCCCAGGAGTATGTAAAGAGGTGTGGCAAGTGCCAATGATACTCCCCTATGATCAACCGACCGGAAGAACACCAAACACCCCTCCTTAACCCATGTCCATCGTTCAATGGGGAATCGACATTGTCAGCCCCCTCCCAATGGGAAAAGGACAAGTTAAGTTCGGTGTCATTGCCGTGGACTACTTCACCAAGTGGGCGGAGGCCGAGACTTTAGCAACAATCACCGAGAAGAAGATGGAGAGCTTTATTGAGAAAACATCCTCAATAGGTTCCGTACTCCCCGGGTTCTAGTTAGCGACAATGGCAGGTAGTTCGACACCCTGGTGTTCAGACAGTTCTGCTCGAGCTACGGAATATCCAATCACTACTCTTCTCCCGACCCTCCTGTGGGCCTACCGCACTACCCCCCGAGCGGCAAAAGGCGAGACACCATTCTCACTAACCTATGGCTTTGAGGCCGTGGTCCCCACAGAGCTCGGGTTGCCTATATATCGGGTGGAAAATTTTAGCGCGCAGGGCAATGAGGAAGCTCTCAGAGGAGAACTCGACCTAATAGAAGAGAAAAGAGATCGGGCATATCTAAACGTGGCAGCTTACAAACAGAGGGTCTTTCGGTACTTCAATAGCACAGCCAAGCACCGGAGCTTCCAGGTCGAGGATCTCGTTCTAAAGGCGGTAAGCTAGTCTACCAAAGTCCCGAGCCATGGGAAGTTGGGGCCAAACTGGGAAGGACCATACCAAGTTACACGGGTCAACCGTTCGGGCACCTATTGGTTACAAACTCTAGATGGGCATGATCTTTCTCACCCTTGGAATGTTCAACACCTTCGAAAGTATTTTCAGTAATGCTCAGACGCAAGCGGGTTAGCATTGGTTAGGAAGTTTTGTAGCTCTACTTGAGCAGTTATTATAAATTTTCGAAAGAAATAAAGGTTTTCTGTTCCTCTTATAAGCAATGATCCCTACCAGTGTTCCATAAAAAGACCTAAGGGTCGCACCCGAGGCACAAAAAGACCTCGGGGTCGCACCCGAGGCACTAAAAGATCTCGGGGACACACCCGAGGCAAAAAAAGACCTCGGGATCACACCCGAGGCACAAAAGACCTCGGGTAAACCCCCGAGGCAGCGGCTTCGCTTAGGCCCAACCAGCGATGGGGGCCAATCCCCCTAGGTGGCTGATGATAGCAAGCCTTAAAGGACCCTGCAACCATCCACATTCCAGGTCGGTTTCCTAGGGTCACTCCCTCCATACGCCTGCCTTATCAAACGCTTGGGGGGCAGGGAAATACCAGGCTAAACAAGAAATCACACCGGGCACTAACAAGACTTGGAATCCTAGAACGTTCAACGTTCCTAAGTACCTACAGTACCCAGAGTAACCGCTCGGATAGTTAACAGGTCACAAGCCTACACTATACCCGAGCGGGACCTACATTGTCACGCCCCGACGTAGCATAATTCAGGAAAGCATTTAATTTCCTATATGGACTCGTAGGTCGTGACAAGTGAGTATGACCAATTGTCCCTGCAAAACAAATAACTTTAAGCAACATTCTAAAGGAAAGGATACTAATAAACATAAGCTCCGAAATAAAACTTACTAACTATTACATAGGTCGAGGTTTTAGGCACAAAACGCCCTTATTCAAATTCTAACAAGGTTTATTACAATTCTGAAAGGAAAGACATAAGGAATATAAAACAGCTCTTCTGGAACACCTCCGGTCATCTAACTAGCATAGTCAACGAACTCTGGCTGCTCCTGGCCTGGAAAATCTGGACATAGAGTCCAGGACGCATCGACGCCGTCAGCTTATGAAAGCTGGTGAGTAAAATAAACATGTGCTTGCAATATATATATATAAGCATATAGAACATAGGTACAAATTAACATTAACAGTAATATATCCAAGGTTCCAATTTCAACATAAATCACGGGGGAATATAGGTAAGAAATAAATACGTAATTGTACATGAATTGTGTAATATCTTATCTTACCAATTCTTTTCTTTAAAACAACCCAATTCAACCAACACATCATCTCAGATACCAGGAGTAATAACTACTCAGTCATCTAATTCACACGCTACACTATCGCCTCCAATACCAGGAATACTATCCGATCGGTATCGAAGTCACACACCACACTACTGCCTCAGATACCAGGAATACTATCCGATCGATATCTAGGCCGATCACAAACAACCATCGCTCCGGTTATCAGGAATACTATCCGATCAATATCCGAAACGCTCGCCTTAGATACCAGGAATACTATCTGATCGATATCTAAGTCGTAACTCAATACCATCATTTCGGATACCAGGAATAATATCCGATCGATATCCGAAACAAGCGCCCTAGATACCAGGAATAATATCTGATCGATATCTAAGCCGTAACTCAACACTGTCGCCTCCAATACCAGGAATAATATCCGATCGATATTGAGGTCGCACACCAGACCGCCACTCTTTACTCTTTTCACGCTTTCTCACACACATGCATGTTGACACAACCTCGACACTAATATGTACGTCAATGTTCACAGTTTGTAGCAACAATTATTAATCTTAAAGCTGAATATTCGTTTTAACATAAATCTCGATCTCAATCTTTCTTACAAGTCCAATTTCTAATAGTGAGCCTTTAAAACAGTATATTTGTGAAAACAGTTCTTTAAAATCTTTCAAAACCTTTTCCAAACAGTCCCTTATATAAAAATACAGAAACTGCTCAAACTGCCAGGTCGCGCGAGCGGGTCGCGCGCGCGAAGGGGGAAAACAAATTGCGCGAGCGGGTCGCGCGCGCGAAGGGGGAGAACAGGTCGCGCGAGCGAAGGGAGGGGGAAAGGGTTCGTGCGAGCGGGCCGCGCGAGCGAGCCTCGCGCGAGCGGGTCGCGCGCGCGAGTTATTGCTGTTTCATCATCTTCCTCGTTTTTTTCCCCTATTTCTGGTTTTTAAACTGAAATTATACCCATTTCTGTTTTCTGTTTCAATTATGTCGTGCAATATATGGATCTCTTTGGTTTTTCACGTAGATTAAGAATATGCAATCGATTTAAACAAATACGGATTATATCTCTAGATATTCGCGATTAAAGTAAGGGTGTCAAAACTTTAAATCAACGGTACGTCGCGATACAGACGAATTAAGGCGTAGGATTCAAAACATAGCCTATAGGGACTAAGATCTTTCAATTACAATTCACGGATTTCATTTTAGTTGAGTTTTACAAAACTCCAATTTTAAAGCTTCAATGGTGTATTTATATATATGCACATATACACACAAATACTCACTGAAATAAACATATATAAACATTGTGAGTGAGTTTAAATTACTCACTGAGGTGATTAGACAGATAAATTTGAGACCGATAATATCCGCCGTTAGAAATTTCTTCCCGTCTTCCTCTCTTGAATGTGATATATAAATATGACTATGTATGTGTTTGTGTTTGTATGTGTCATATATAACCAGTGTGTGTTTTTGTTGAGGGAGTAATAGAGAAATTGAGACGGATAGAGAGTGAATGGAGAGACTGTGAGAGTTCTCTAGAGAATGAGAGATATACACACATACATACTGTTAAAATTATTTGGAGCCCAAGCAATGACCGGATTTCATCCGGTGAGGTTGAGCTCATGTGCTCCCTCACCCAATGGCGATGTAGACACAGATTGAAATAAAACTGGTATTTTACGGTTGAAATAAAGATACAAAAAATTATATTAGTGTAGGAAATAAATTCATGTTTTATACAAAAATATAGATATTAATTTTGAAACCATAGAAAAATATTTTCTATATTTATGGAAATTACAGTTTGACCCCAGATATATATATCAAAAAGAAATTAAAACAAATACTCATGGAAATGAAATGCAGTGTTTTTGAAAATAAAATACAGGGTGTAACATACATAACAGGTCACTAAAGGACCAAGTATTCTCTACCTGTTACAGTCCTAAATCATTTGCTATGGTAGGGTTTCAGAGTAACTAACAACCGGCCGGACATTGGCAATCACAAACAGGCATACAAGTGCTGAATAATAAACAGTTAATGCAAAAGATGGCCTCCATGGACCTTTTCATTAATTAAAAAGTTTTTGTACAGAGACTGGGTGACAATCATAGTAGCCTACCAAAAAAAAATTGAAAAAAATAATAATAAAGAGGAAGAACAACAACAAAAACACACAAACAGCTGCTACTGGTCGTCTACAACGGCCACCTCTTCACCTGTAGCTGCAGTGCCGACCAGTTCAACTTCAGCGGCGGCATCTCACCGGCTTGATCCTCCTTCCAATAGTCGGACTCCTCCCATGAATAGCCTGAGAGGTCCCAGTCCGGGTGGTCCAAGGCAGCCAAGGCAGTCAGATCGGCGTAGCCTTTGAGGAAGCCTGCCTCAAATTCCTTGTCCTCATCCTTGGCCTCGGCCTCCCGAGCAGTGGTGACCTCGGAGAGAGTCGCTGACAGGACCTTCGCCTCCTTCTCTGCAGCCACCCTCCCGGCCTCTACAGCCACCAATCTTAGCCTTTATAGACTTTCGAGCAGCCCGCTCGATTGAAACAATGTCCCTGGCCTCCTCCAGCTCCAGGGCCAATGCCCTGGACTTCTCCTCTGCCACGGAGAGGGCAAAGCCTGTAGCCTCCTGGGTGGATTTTTCTACAGACAGAGCCTCCTTAGCAATGGCGAGCTTTTCAGCCACCCCAGGAAGGGTAGCCTCAGCCCCGGCTGCCAAGCAGCAGATCTACAAAAAAGACAGAATCTGTTAGTATATTCGACGGATTACCATATGACTGATGCTGTATAGCCAATTGACTAAGGCCTCGGGCCCTAGCAGAGAACACTTGTCCACTTAGCTCTACAGAAGCCTGGGCCGAACCCTCCCCCGAACCTCGTCCATCGTCTCCGCTACTAGCATTGCGGGAGGCCTCCCGCACAGCGTCGAGGGAGTGGGCTCGCCCAGACATGGGAATGACACCCCGACCGGTGCAGTAGCCGGCAGTAGCTTGGGCGCCGTGGCCACGGTGACCCCAGGAGTCGAGGTCCCTATTGCCTCCTTCCCGGTTCAAATCCCTCAAGAGATCCGCTTCAGTTGATGACCCTCAACGGGGTCCGACTTCTTTCTCTTCTGGTCCACCCGGGCCAATAACGCAACCTCTTTCTCCTTTAAGGTAGTCGCGTCCTTAGGAGCCATACTAAAATAATCCAAGAGTTCTCTAGGAACTATGCTAAAATCTGGACGCATTTTCTCCCACCAGTGAAAAAACCAAGCTGGAACACTTTTGGAGTGGTATTTTTTTCACAATTTCATCATTTAAAATGAAAAGCCATGTATGCTTTCGTACAGGATTTTGGTAATAAAAAAAGCACAATGTCATGCTTTTATATAATCCCAATAATTGTAAGTAACTCCATTAATCCTGAGAGTTTTTGCCTGGATTGGGTTTAATCCCCATTCATTTGCATGAAAAATCTTAACCACTTAGCATTTCGAATGAGTAATTATACTTTTAACATCCTTAGAGTTAAGACAAAAATCTTCAATTTGAACAGATCCTATTTCAATTAACATTGCCTCATAGGCATATCTTGGTTTGACTTCATGGTTCATAAAATTATGATATCCCAAATAACGCTCTTTGAGACCCCAAGCACTGAGTTCTAGTCTGAAATCTTCTTTTTCTAAGATTAGCAAAATTTTCAAAAATTGCTTTTGATGAAAGCTTGCTTCTTAAACCAAAATGTACTTAGTAGATGGCTTAGGAGGACCAGCCTTTGATGGCTATTCAGAATCCTTATTCGATTGAGAACCCTTATTGGGTTGCTGTTGCTGGCCTTATCCTTTGTTGGGATGCCTCTGAGGAAATTGAAATCCTCCTTTATTAGGAGGCGCTGCATCCTATTTTTCCTACAAAAATTCTTTGGTTAGAAAATCTGGTAATGAATTTTGACTTCCTTTAATATATTCAATTTGAAAATCAAAAGCAGATAATTCAGACTGCCATCTAGCAAAAATTTGTTTAGAAACAATAATTTTGATATCTTGTTGAAGAATATGTTTGGCAGCACTGCAATCTATTCGTAAGAGAAATGCTTGATTGAAAAGATCATCCTGAAGTTTAGTGATACATTTGACTATGGCTAGCTTTCCTTTTTAATTGTGGAATAATTCTTTGTTGAACCTTTTCATATTCCTGAAGTAAATCTAAGGAGTTCTTCCTTATTGGTGGTGGGGTTTCTTTGTTTAAGAATACATCCATAACCAATATTAGAAGCATCAGTTTCCACAATTTTATACTAGTGTGGATTTGCTAGACATAAGCAGGGTAGCTATTTGACTCTGAGTTTAATTTGTTGAACTGCTTTAGTATGTTCTGGAGTCCATGGTAACGGATTTTTCGGTAGCCTTTGATGCAGTAATGCATAATCATGGGCTAGATATTTATAATAATTTTCAATGTAATTGAGACTACCCAAAAAATTTTGTAAATGATTTTTGTCTTTCAATTTATCAGGAAATTTAGAAGCAAACTCTATGCTCCTATCAATAGGTAATGCTTGTCCTTTGTGAATATTAGAGCCCAAAAATCTAACTGTTGTTTGGAATATTTTCATTTTTTGGGCTGAACGAACAAGTCCATTGTGTTTAATAACATCTTTTAGAATTTTATGTTTTAAATGTTGATCAATAGATGATGAGAAAACAAGAATATCATCTATATAAATTAAGCAGAATTCATAATAAGGAGTAAAAATATCATTCATAATATTCTGGAATTCTGATGGAGCACTTTTTTTGTCCGAATGGCATAACATTCCATTGAAAGTGACCAAAAGGATTGTTTTGTATCTATCCTCTTCTTTGATCTGGATTTGCCAGTAGCCTGATTTTAGATCAAATTTTGAGAAGAGAGATGCTTTATGTAAATGATCTAATAAGTCTTTTTTTTATTAGGAATTGGATATCTAATCCATTGTAATGCATCGTTAAGAGGTTTATAATTTACAACAAGTCCGGGTTTGCCTCCTTCTTTTTCAGCATTTTTATTAACATATAAAGGTGTACAACTCCAAGGAGAGTAGCCTTTTCTAATTAAATGTTTTTCCAACAAATTCTAAATTTCTTTTTTACAAATTCTAAGTATTCAGAGTTCATTTGGTTGGGACGAGCCTTTGTTGGAATTTGAGTCATTTCATCAAACTCAACTTTACAAGGTAGAGACACTATGTGTTTCTTTCTTGTCCTAAAAGCATTAGGAATTTCACTACAAACACTTGTTTGAAAATCCTTTTCCTATTTCTCTTATTTTTTGAGAAATAGATGGTACTTTTAGTTGCTATTCAATATGCATGAGATATACTTCTTCTTGAAGATATCCCAAATGCTTTTCTTTATAATGAATTAGTGAATTTAGTTCATTCACTATTCTTGTCTCTGGTTCTTTAATAAAAGTAAAAACCAGATCATTCTTATTACAATTACAATAAATGCCTATATGGTCAATTTTAGTCAGAGGCATTAACATATTTAAAAAAGGAGTACCTAAAATTACTTGTTACTGTAAATTTTTAACAAGTGAAAAGGTTGAAGGTATACAAATTCCTTCATTGCAAATAAGACATTAGACAATTTGTATTGGATTGCCATTCTACTTCCACTAGCTGATTGACAAGCAGGGGTATTTGTAAAATACAACTACGCTAAAAGAAGAAAATACACTGATTTCGTCTACAATTCCCTTGTATATCTGCAATTTGAATTATAATGCTAGTTTTTACACAATATGATTAATCTATGATAAGTGGTATTGTTTTAGTGGATATTTGTGCAGATTACTGATGCTGTGTGAGGAACTGAATGAGCAAGATAAAAGGAAGTGCTTGGTTTTAATGAAGACAATTCAAACATGAAAAGGAAGCTTCGAGCGATCGAAGAGGTCTCGAGCGAACGAGGTTTTGATCGATGGAAGTACGTTCGAGCGCTCGAAGATCCCAGAAGTTCAATTGATCGAGAGATGTTCGATCGATCGAACATGGCTTTTATTAGATTTTACGCACGCAGCAGAAACAGAGTTCTTAACCCTAGCATTAGGTTTTTTTTGTATATATAGTCGTATTGTATACGTCCTAACAGACGCCCACTTCACTTTTATCAGTTTTAAGAGAGAGAGATAGAGAGTTTACATTTTTTTGTAGGTCTTGAAGATTGAGTAGTGCTTTTGGATTGTTTTTCTTAGTTTAATACAAGTTCTTCTAATCCAGGTTTTGTTATCGCAGTTTATTCACATTCTTGTCACTTAATATTGTAGTTTAATTTGTTAGTATTGGTAGTAAGCATGGTAGTAGCTTTAAATCACCATTAGTTTTTGGTGATGCCAGAAATTGGTAAGAGTAAAGTAGAGCAATTTTAGGAGAGAGAGAGATTGAGAGACGATTTTTTGTATGTGGTTCGGCCCTGTTAATGAAGGTACCTACGTCCACGGGTGTGTCTGAGCACGTTCACTAGCAGATCACCGGCGGGCCTGGTGAGCCAACAAAGAGGGGCAGCACTACCAGTAATACCGGCCGGGTGTATGCGTACAATGGTGAATTTTATAGAGGTGCTGTGTAGACTAAAGAGTTGGCCCCTTCAATGGGAAGTGAGAGGTCTCTTTTATTGATGCAAGAGACCTACTCTTACATGGATAAGGAAATATAATCCAATTGATATAGATTGGCATTAATTGTGGGGGTTTCCTAATTGGATTAGGAAATAGTGGGCACTTTCCATTAGTCTTCTAGCTTAAGTACAAAATTGCCCGTAATGCTCGGGATTATGCTTGTGGGCCCGGATGAGCTGTTCCCACAGTGGGATGTGCCTGTGCGATTTTCCCGACCTGTTGGCCGGGTCGTGGATAAACTGCTCGGGATGATGAGTTCCATGTAGACTAGACCGCTCGGGATGATGTTTATCTGAGGAATTGTACATGATTTGACCGGGGCATGGACCGGCTGCTGATTAGAACCGCTTGGTCATAGGATGGAGCCAATTTTGGGTGTATCAGCTGCCCCCCATTTCCAAGGTTGGCCAGATGCTATATCGGGGCAAGTTTGGAAATCAGTTTGATGCTACTTGCCACTGTCTGAGTGCTTAGAGAAGCTGCCTCGGGGCTTCTGAGCCTGGTGAGTCCTCAGGAACTGACTGAGAGTTGAGACCCAGCCTAGCTCGGGACCTTTAGGTGCTCGCGAACTAACCGGGAGTTGAGACCTGGCCTAATTCGGAGTCTTTGAATGCTCGGGAAGTGACCGAGAGTCGAGACTCGGCCTAATTCGGAGTCTTTTTACTTGAGTTAGCTCCCAGAATGGTTATCTTTTGCCCGTAAACCTTCGTCAAGTTTGTGGGTAGAAGAGTTTGGCCATGTTGGAAAAGCCAACCTAAAGCGTATTGCTTTAGGGTCCTTGTATGTTAACTCCCCAGGATGGTTGTCTTCCGCCCAGTTAGCCTTCGTCAAGACTGTTGGGAGAAGAGCTTGACCATGTTGGTGGAGCCGCCCTAAATCACGTTGCTTTAGGGTCTTTTGCTCCTCTATCGTCGGCCAACCTAAGAGATTTAGTCACCTCCATCGTCGGTCTGGACCTAAGTGGATTTAATGCCTCTGAGTACTGTAGGTGCTCGGGTTGTCCAAGATTTTGACTTGGTTATCTGCGAGGCTTGTAGATACCCGGTGTGATTGCCTGTTTAGTTCACTGCGCCATCTTGCCCCCAAGCTTTCGCTAAGACGAGGGTCTTACAGAGGCTATGAACTGTAGGTAACCGACCTAGAACATGGTGGTTGCAGGGTCTTTTGAAGCTTGCCATCATCAGCCACCTAGGAGGTTTGCCTCCATCGTCGGTTGGACCTAAGCGAAGCCGGTGCCTCGGGCTTGACCCCGAGGTCTTTGGTGCCTGGGTTCGGAGCCCGAGGTCTTTTTAGTGCCTCAGGGTTAGGCCTGAGGTCTTTTTATGCCTCGGGGTTAGGCCCGAGGTCTTTGTATGAGTTCTCTGACAATCGGTGGAGCCTTATGTGGTGATCAAGCAAGTACCACAGTAGTCGGGCTCTTCTAGACCGATGGAGACAGGAGGTCGGATCAGGATCATCGGGCTTCTGACTTCTTTGTACTGGAGGCAAAGTCGGAACTGCTTGATCCTGACCGATGTGAACTGAAGATCGGGCTGGGGCTGCCGGAATCAGACCGCTGCGAATTAGAGGTCGGGTCGGGACTGCCGGACCCTGCCTGCTGTGAGCTGAAGGAACTGTCAGAACTCCCGGGCTGATCTTGCTTTTGCTTACTTCTGGAAGACTCGCTGCTTTCTTGCTCGGTGTCTTTGGTCTTCAGAAACTCTTCAGTGTCAATGTATTTTCCAACTCTCTTAGAGAGCTCAACCAAAGTTTTCGGTCGGTTTCTGTGGAACAACGCGACGCACTTGGTGTGTTGAACTCTCGAGCAGAAGGCTATGATAGCGGTGGTTTCATCAAAATCGTAGATGCTGAGCTTCTCTTGATTAAACCGGCCGGTGAACTCCTTGAGGGTCTCATTATCCTTTGTATAACCGTCAGTAGATGTATGTCAGGCTTTGGCCATTCGTGCATACCGATGAATTGATTGATGAACTGCTTGCTGAGTTGTGTGCAACTACGGACCAATCGGGGCTCCAACGAGTAGAACCATTGGGCGGCCGGGCCTTTCAAAGTGCTGGGGAAGGCTATGCAGTGTAGTTCATCGGAGTGGGTGGCTAGTCCATCTGAGCCTTATAGGTCCGGACGTGGTCGACCGGGCTTCCCGAGCCGTTATAGAGATCTAGGCGAGGTTGTTTGAATTTGTGCGGGATGGCAAACCCCGTGATCTGGCTGGAGAACAGTGACTCTGTCTCGGTATTGGCCTGATTCTGAGCGCGGATTTGACCAAGCTTCTTGGCCACTCCGTCGATCTGCTTCTGCAAGTCTTTGATTCGGGCTTCCACTCCTTCCCGACCGGTATCGGTAGAAGAGGCTTCTTCTTTATGATGGTGTGCTGTCCTCTGGGATCGGGCTCGGCTATGGCTTCGGGTAACCGTTCGCCTAGGGATAACTCAACTCTTGACCGAGTGACCCTTGACTGATTCCCGGGCCATATGCTCCTGCATTTCCTTTCGGGCAGCACGCCCACTGTTGATGTCTCTGGCATCCTCAACACGGGACGGGTTGGCTCGGGCACGTTGTCTGGTCAAGATCGATTCCTGACTGCACGCAACAGTCCCGGGTCCTTTCCCGGTCCCTGGAGGACTACTTTGCTGAGCTAGCAGGGCTTTGATCTATTGCTGGATTTGACGCTGGCCCTCCAAGAGTTGTGTGAGGGTCGCGGTGATCTGCTCAGATGTCATGACTGCCGCAGCCGGTGCCGGGGCTAGAGGAACATCCCGGTTGGACTGCTGACCAACCTTCTTACCCTTCTTCGGTGGCATGACGATCCGTCAAGAGATTTGTTGATGAGAAGACTTGTCATTTCCCACAGAGGGCGCCAAACTAGTGATGCCAGAAATTGGTAAGAGTAAAGTGGAGCAATTTTAGGAGAGAGAGAGAGTGAGAGACTATTTTTTGTATGTGGTTCGACCCTGTTAATGAAGGTACCTACGTCCGCGGGTGTGTCTGAGCACGCTCACTAGCAGATCATCGGCGGGACTGGTGAGCCAACAAAGAGGGGCGGCACTACTAGTAATACCGGCCGGGTGTATGCGTACAATGGTGAATTTTATAGAGATACTGTGTAGACTAAAGAGTTGGCCCCTTCAATGGGGGGTGAGAGGTCTCTTTTATAGATGCAAGAGACCTACTCTTACATGGATAAGGAAATATAATCCAATTGATATAGATTGGCATTAATTGTGGGGGTTTCCTAATTGGATTAGGAAATATTGGGCACTTTCCATTAGTCTTCTAGCTTGAGTAGGAAACTGCCCGCAATGCTCGGGATCATGCCTGTGGGCCCGGATGTGCTCTTCCCGCGGTGGGATGTGCCTGCGCGGTTTTCCCAACCTGTTGGCCGGGTCATGGATAAACCGCTCGGGATGATGAGTTCCATGTAGACTAGACTGCTCGGGATGATACTTGTCTGAGGAGTTGTACATGATTTGACCGGGGCATGGACCGGCTGTTGATTAGAACCGCTCGGTCATAGGATGGAGCCAATTTTGGGTGCATCAGTTTTCATAGTTTCATGCTTAAAACACAACCAAACAAGACCTTAATGAACCTTTACGTTAAAAATGAATCTAAGACACTCCAGACTATGTCTGAGTAGTCTCCAGGTTGGGAGATCACGATGAAACCGTTATCTCAGGCCTCTGCCATGCAGCAGAATAATTCCTGTGTTCGATCGATCGAAGTTAGTTCGATCGAAGACATTTCGATCGATCGAGAGATGAAGACATTTGATCGATCGAAAGTGCGTCGATAGATCGAACCCTCTGATTCTTGAGAACATTTTATGCAGTATCCCTAGACTTTCTACTGTAGAGATTCGTTATCAAAACTGTCCCCAAATGCTCAGTTTGTCAAAACAGTCTCTGAACTTAAGGCCTTAAGGCATTTTTCTTCAATATCTTTTGCAAACCACCTTCAATGCTAACACCATTGTAGGTGCGAGTCTTAACTATTATTTTAAACCGCTTTCATGTGTTTCAAATTAACTGTGATGATATAATCCCGGTTATGAAAGGGCTATGGATTCTTTATTCTAAGAAAAATACGGAATACTGTAGAAAATGTGCTCCATTGAGCTTCAATGTAATTGCATGGTAGATGGCTAGGTCGCGGTGGATTCGTGTAATCCCAACATTCCCCTTTATTAAGAAAAACACTTTTAAAATATCGCTTTAGTTAATTAGTTAATCGTTAGTTTAATTTACTATAGTTATTTTACTTTTAGTAGTTACTTCGTGGAACTTCGTGTTCTACAATCCTGCATTTATTGATTTTTATTCTTCTTTTAGAGTTTAATCTAAGTATTTAGTTTAACACCTTCCCCGTGGGATCGACCTGGTCTTAACCAGTTTACTACTTGTACGATTACCTACACTTGGGTATAGCACACAAGCGCACGCACATTCTTAGCCGTGTCACTGATGTTAGTGATTGCATAGTCTTTTCAAAATATTTTGTTGGTTTTATGCCCTCTTGAATGTAGTTTAAATCAGCACCACTATCAACTAGTGCTATTGCATCTATAATGGTATATTAATTTTGGATAACCAAAGTAATTTTAATATACCATTTTTGATAAGTTATACATTAATGAAGATGAAGATATTGATCTTCAGAATCCAATTTTCTTCTTCATTGTCTACTTGTGGAACTTCCTGTTCCTTGGTAAAAGATTATTGTTGCTGTGAAACAATGACTTGGTTTCCCATATTTTGGAAGGATACCTGTAAATCTTTTACCTTTGTTTTTATAATACTAATTTTATGTTTTAAATCTTGAATGGTTATTGGTTTTTCAACCTTTTCCATTTTGTTGAAAACTTCCTAAATACTGTACTGCGGAACATTGAATTTTGTCTTCTCAGAAGTACTAGGAGTTTCATTAGTCTTCTAACACATAATTGAATTACTTTAATCCTTAATTCTGGATCTGTAATTTTATCAATAAGAGTTAGCATATCATTTTGTTCTGCAGTGAGAACATTTAAGAAAAGACCATTCATGGTGGCAATGGCTTTCCAATAATCAACCTCTTGAGAACATTGTTTAGAGCATGAAGATGGACCAATATGTTCTTCTCTATTTACCGAAAAATCACAATGATCATCATAATCATCATTTTCTTCTTCATAATGTTCTTCATCTGAATTTTCAGGAGAAGTATTCAACATAATCTTAGAAAGTTGAAGTTTTAGACCTTTATATATGTTTAATTCTGCTAATTTCTTCTTTATAGTCCATTTAGAAGCCAAATGTCCTACTTTACCACGCTTCCACAAACACGTGTTTCACGTGTAATAGAGCTGTAAGAAATTTGTGGGTCTGTTAGTTGCACCCACATATATTGGACCGAGTCCAATGGGTTTGGCTTTGGAAACCTAAGTTGTGTGCCTATATTTATGTATATTACACATGCTAGGGTTTTCTTGGATGAGATACACACATTCAGCAGCCTTCTTTCTCTCCCTCTCTCTCTCCCTCACGACTTTCTCTCTCTATAGCACATCACCAATGGGGCTTGGGATTTAGCGCGTGATATGTACGAGGACCGCTCTAGTAGTGATCTTCATGACCTATACGGAGCATAAAAGAGTACACGGAGGCTACATGGAGTAGCAGTTCATGGGTGAAGACGTCGGGCTCGTAACAACACCGTTCGACGATCCGTTGGGTTATTCCGCTAGGTAAGTGACCTAAACCCGACTAGTATGCTTGTGTGCATATTTATCTACATTGGTATCAGAACCTATTGGTTGTTGATTTGCCCGTTTATTTGCCCAAAACGAATCTACCATTAAAGCTTTTGAAGCTTTTACCAAAAACTTGATAAAATCGATTTTCAAGTGCGTCTAATACTAAACTCCAATAAGGGTCTGAATGTTTTACATGGTTGTGTTCCTTATGGTCCCTAGAGTCCCCCTGTGAAGTTTCATGGACTGATTATCTCCGACGAATGAGAAATCGCAAACCCTAATTTCTGGATTGATAAAAAAATCGGGGTTTTTTTTTTTCTTTTTTTAGGCAGAGACTTTGCACCATTTTTTGATTTTTTTTTTTTATATGACCAAAGATTCTGTTCTTTTAGCATACATCTCATCCACTGCATGTGAGCTTTCCAACCATGTATTAAACATGTGTATTGGATCAATATTGTGCAAGACCTAGGTCTGCATAATTGGCATCGCGCATTGTTGGTGTGCTGCGTTTTAGGGTAGAGATGGAGAAGATGAACTATCTTTTGTTGCGGCCCACTCACGTGCTATATGATAGGTCCAATATATGTATTGTTTACAAGTAGGGGTGAAATCGGTTCGGTTCGGTCGGTTTTGGGAGGGTTTTTCCACCGACCGAACGGTTCGGTTCGGTTCGGTTTGGTTCGGTTTTTTCGATTTTAGGCTTAATTTTCGGTTCGGTTCGGTTCGGTTCGGTACACTGCACCACACCTATGAAAACCGACCGAACCGATCGGTTCGGTTCGGTGGTTCGGTTTATTTCGGTTTTCTTTCACCCCTATTTACAAGTCTTTAAATCCAAAGAAAAAGAAAAATGTGCCATATATAGTAGCCAAACAAGGGCTTAATGGTCACATGATCAACTGACCTCTGTTCACGGCATTTTTTTTTTATATTCTGGAATGTGCTATAAGTTTTGATTTTTACAAAACAGCCCCTGGTTTTTTAATAGTTTATTTAAAGGGGCAATTAGCAATTAATCCAAATTAAGGAAAGTATAGTGGTTTAGGTATAACTAGTAAAAATATTTGGGAGAAGGTACACTCCTTGGTATTTTGACAAATCTACCCTAACATTGGTTTACACCAAGAAAGTTTCACCCCCTACATCTCCGGCGACCTCGCCTGACCTCCGACGACCACTACCATCACCTCGCCTGAGCTTCGACGACCTCGCCTGAGCTCCGGCGACCTCGCCTGAGGTCCGACGACCAGCATCATGACCTTAAAGCCTCCACCAACCACCACCACCTCACCTTACTTTCAACAACCACCATCATGACCTTAAGCCTCCACCAACCACCACCACCTCACCTAATTGACCTCATTCACAACCAAAACACCAAATCAACATACAATGATCAGAAAATAACTTTCTGAAAGTTCATTTCTTATACCATCGAAAAAACTTGTGAAATTATAAAAAAAAAGTTGTGAAATTTATCAACAAAAAGTTGTGAAATTTCACAGAGTTCGTGAAATTTCATGAAACCACCACAGCCACACCAAACCTTTGCTGATCACCACCACGACCTCACCTGACGATCTCTTCACAACCAAACTACCACATCAATATGAAATGATCACAAAACAAGTTTTTGAAATTTAATTTCTCATACCAGCACCGAAAAAGTTGTGAAAATTTCAAAAGAAAAAAAAGTTGTGAAATTTCAGAAAGATTGTGAAATTTCACAAAAAAGTGTTTTGCCAAACATTGAAAAAACTTTTTACAAATTTGAGCATTCATATCAATCTGTAACTTGTTTTTTTGCATAAAATCTATATATTTACAGCCTACTCAACGAGATCTATCAAACAACTATTACTGTTTATATCAAACTTCTGGGAAAAAATGTTGAGAAAGCTACTGATTTTTTTTTTGATAAATTTCACAAAAAAATGTGTTAAAAAAAAAAAAAAAAAAAAAAGGAAGAAGAAGAAGAAGATGATGGTGGATCAGTGCACTGGTGGCCGGATCTGCTCGTGAAAATGCTCGCTTTGGTGGTGGTGACCAATGGTGCCGCTGGCTCGGAGATGGTGGTGGTTGGCTCGCGAGATGGTGGTGGTTGGTTCTGAGATGGTGGTTGACTCGGAGATGGTGGTTGGCTCGGCGATGGTGGTGGTTGGCTCGCGAGATGGCGGTGTTTGGCTCGCGATGGCAGTGGTCTTGGTTGGTGGTGGTGCCGACGACGAAGGTCCCCGGCGATGGCGATGGTCTTGGTTGGTGGAGGTTGGTGATGTTGCTGAGAGAGAGAGAGAGAGAGAGAGAGAGAGAGAGAGAGAGAGAGAAAGAGAAATGAAAATGAAAAATACAAATAAGGGTAAACATGTCTTAAAAATATGTGGTCAACTGGTCAAATGACCTATTCCAAATTAACTTATTGAATAATGTCCTTATTACCAAAAAGATTTCCTTTGTGTCTTTAAACCAAATAATTCTCCTAATTGGGTATTTAATACCAAATTTCTATTATTTAAACCCCAAAGTTTATTAAGAACAAGGTTTTAATTAGTTTAAAATCCATAAAATTTATATTATTGAAACTTTATTATTTAAGTGTTTACTACACTGGAAGAGACTCTAAGATAATTTTTGTGTAAATTATCATGTATTTTTTGTATTTTAGAGCATATAGTTTATGCTTTTGAGCATTTATTTAATCGCTTAAACTAGCCAAAATACATTATTAATTTTTGTAATTAACATGGGACATAAGGGACACTGTTTAGAGACAATGAAAAAGTTTTTGGTACCCATATATAATTGTTGGTAAATATCTGAATCATATTAATATTTTAGAGCATAGAATCATGTGTTTTTCTACACGTATTAAATTGCTTTTAAAATATTTTTATTAATTATTAGTTCAAAGAATTAACACAATGTGTTTAGAACACTAGTGGCAGCTTGAAAAATTTTTAGTGAATTTTCTCGCTCTTTGGGATATATTTTAGAGCATATATTATGTTTGAGTACGCAATATTAATTGCTTAAAATATAACAATTAAGTTGTTAATTCTTGAACTTAATGAATGGTGTTTTCGTACACTGTTTGGAGACTTGAGAAAATTTTGTGAATTATCTCATTTTTTGTTTTGGTATTTTAGAGCATAAAATTTATGCTAATGGGCATTTATTTAATTGCTTAAAATAGCCAAAATAGACTATTAATTTTTGAAATTAATATGGGGTATTTAGAACACCATATTAGACCACTGAAAATCCTTGGAGAACAAATTCCTTAAAAAATTTGTATTTTTTTGGAAATTTAGTTGCTCATAGTTAATTTTGTTTAACTAGATCAATTTATTTTGTTAAATTGATTCAAAATATTTTTGGGCCTTGATAAAATTTTAGAAATTCCTTATTTTTAATGAAAGTCAGTTTTTCAGTTATTTAAATTTAGGGTAAATATCATTGACCTCCCCTGAGGTATGACATAATATCAGAGACCTCCCCTGGGTTTTGAATAATATCATTAACCTCCCTTATTTTCAAAATCTTGTATCACTGACCTCCCCTCCATTAACTTCCGTTAACTTCCGTTAATGTTTTGGTTTTAATTGTTTCAAAAATAATTTTTGATATATATTTAATTGTTTGAAATTCTGTAAAATAGCAAAATAATATGTCCATTTTCCAGTATTACTCCTCGATTTATTTAAGTGTCGTAATAAGTATTTTAATTAAATTAGTAAAACTAATTGATTAAAAATAACCACCTTCAATATTGATGGAACCACTTCAACATCCTCCAATCAAAAAAATCTAGTAAACCCATTGCAACATGTATTTGTGAAGTATTTGGAATTCAAAATTTGGGAAATACTTTGAAAGCATTTGAGACTTAGGGTGTGTTTGATAAAACTGAAAATTAAGTACTGAAAATTAAGTGCTGAATTTAAGTATAGAAAATTTTAAGTGATTTGTATTTGCAATACTGAAAACATTGTTTCAAGAACTAAAACAAATTGCATTCAGTGAATATTTTCATTAGTGAACGTTTTCAGTGGGTTTTTGGCTGCTTTTTCAATTAAGTGGTACATTATCAAATGCACTGAAAAAAATTAAGTGCTGAAAATTTTCATTTTCACCGCTTAATTGGGTTATCAAACACACCCTTAGTTGTTAAGTAATGTGCGTACATTTTTAGTCAATTTGTTTTACTTATTTAATTAAAATGCTTATTGGCATTTAAATAAATCTAGGATTAATACTGGAATATGGACATAATATTTTACAGAATTTCAAACAATTATATGTATATCAAAAATTATTTTGGGATGCACTTTTGGGAAATGACCCCACTGCCACATCATTTTGGGAAAAAAAATTTGGGAAGCATAGCATTACTCTATTTATTAAACTAAATAAAACAAAAGTAAGGACCATGTTTGTTTGTGACATAGCAATAGAACGCCAAACGCACAAGCAGAAGCTTGTTTGCCAAACAACACTCAGATTTAGCAACGAAAGTTAACGGAAGTTAATGGAGGGGAGGTCAGTGATACAAGGTTTTGAAAATAAGGGAGGTTAATGATATTATTCAAAACCCAGGGGAGGTCTCTGATATTATGTCATACCTCAGGGGAGGTCAATGATATTTACCCTTAAATTTAAGCATTCTTGGCTCCAAATAATTTTTTGTATGAAGTATAATGTGTTAATAAGATCACCTAAAAAGATTAGAGTTTTTCTGATTTTTTTTACTATTTTTAAAAAATCGAACAAAATCTCTGTACAGAGATTTGTAAATCTATGAGTGATGTCTGATTTTTGTCCGTTTCCCAGAGATCTAGCCGTTGAAACTTTGATTTTCTTTTTGGGATGGAAACTAGACACACAGAGGCATCCTGTGTCCAAAATTCACCGACATCAAACCATGGGAAGCATGCTTTTTCTTTCCTTTAATTTCTGGCCTGCTCTCTGTAATTTTTAGAATTTTATGACAAATTTGACCAACTCTATAAATAATGGTCCAAATGACTTTTCCATGACCTAGGGCTCAAACCATGCTTTAATAATGATCAATTAAACTTAAATACAGAGGTTAAGTGATCCAAATCAGTGAATAATTCAAACTTGTAATTAGGATTCATTTTTTAGATTAAATTGTATTTGATTAAACCCAATTATGAGTTCCTTGTGATCATGTTGGGACTATGCCACCTCTATATGGACATTACATTGGCTCCCATTTGAGACTTGTGTATCTATAGAGATGTTGTGTTTTCAACTAATTGGAAGGAATCAATAATTATGTCAATTCTTTCATACTTGATAGATTTAAGCTAGAAGTTTAGGATTAATTATTTGATATCTAGTTTGAAGCATGTGGACTAATCTTTGTTTTGTAGCGCTTTTAAGGTACGATTCCTCGATCCCTCTCAATTTTTGCTTTACTCTTTGATTTTATTGATTTTCGACTCCATTAGCGACACCTTAGAATTAAGATTTGCCTTAAGTGTATATATGTGATTAGAGAACCTTTTATTAGGATTTATTCTTTTGTATGCATTACACGTTTAAACATTCGCGGCTGGATCCAGGGTAAGTTTCCTAGTTCCCTATTTGCACATCATCTTACTTGCTACTTGAATTATGTGATTTTTGAATGATATTTTATCGTTAGCAATCTTACACTCTTTTAGACATGCTTTTGTAATGTATATATACATATGTATTAGTTAAGGGCATGCTTAGATTTTTAATTTGATTAACAGAATGTTGAGTAGAGGCCTATCGCGAGATAGGATGAGAGAGGGTGCTTTAATCCGTCGGACTTCTTCCTCTTTCATTCCATAATCCCCGAACCTAGTTAATCTTTGGTTTCGCAAAAGATTAGTTAGTCTTAAAATGGTTTCTTAATTTTCCTTTTAAAAATTAAGTGACGACTCGTTTGAATTTGAATTTGGAAATTTTTTTAAATAAAAGCTATGGGTAAGAGAAAAATTACGATATCCACAGACCCCGGGTAAGTTTTCTTGTTCCCTATTGCATCTCATTTTGCTTGTTATTTGAATTACGTGGTTTTGAATTATATTTTATCGTTAGCAATATTACACCTTTTTGACATGCTTTTGTAATGTACATGTATATTTATGTATTAGCTAAGGGAATGCTTAGATTGTTAATTTGATTAAAAGGATGTCAAGTAGAGGCCTATCATGAGATAGGATGAGAGGGGGTGCTTCAGTCTGTCGGGCTCCTTCCCCTCTCATTCCATAATCCCCGGAGCTAGAGTTTCTGGTTTCCAAAAGATTAGTTTTGCCTTTAAATGTTTCTTAAAATTTCTTTTAAAAATTAAGTGGCGACTCTTTGTATTTGAAATTTGAAAAAATGTTTTAAACTAAAGTGGGCCCAAATGCCGGTATCCATAATCTGGTAACTCCACTGGGGATCGAACCCAGAATCTCTGGTTTCTTTTAAAACTTCTTCAAATTTCAAAGACGAGTCACCACTTAATTTTTAAAGGAAAATTAAGAAACTATTTTAAAAGCAAACCAATCTTTTGCGAAAGCAAAGATAAACTGGGTCCGGGGATTATGGAATGAGAGGGGAAGGAGCTCGACGGACTAAACCCGCCTCTCATCCTATCTCGTGATAGGCCTCTACTGGACATCCTTTTAATTGAATTATTAATCTAGGTATGCCCTAAACTAATACATAGATATAAATATACATTACAAAAGCATGTCTAAAAGGGTGTAAGATTGCTAACGATAAGATATCATTCATAAACCACATAATTCAAGTAGCAAGCAAGATGATGTGCAAAAATAGGGAACTAGAGAACTTACTTGAGATCCAGCCGCAAATATTGAAATGTGTGATGCATGCAAGAAAAAAAAACTTAAGAAAAGGTCTTTAATCACATACACACATAAAGCAAGACCTAATCTAAGGTGTCGCACATGGAGTCGAAAATCAATTAAAATCAAAGAGTAAAATAAACTAGGGAGGGGTTGAGAAATCATACCTCAATAGCGCTACAAAACAAAGATTAGTCCACATGCTTCAAACAAGATATAAAATAATCAATCCTAAACTTCTAGCTTAAATCTATCAAGTAGATGAGGAATTGGCATAACTTTGAATTCCTTTAAACTAGTTGGAACCATAGCACCTCTATAGATATACAAGTCTCAACTATGAGCCATTGTAATATCCATATAGAGATGCCATAGCCCCAATATGATCATAAGGAACCCCTAGCATGTTCAATTAGGTTCAATCAAGTGCAACTCAAAACCTAAAATGAGTTCTTACTTATGAGTATCAATATGTATGAATGAATGCATGAGCATGAGCTATGAGATATTCGTTAGTTTGGATCATCTAGCCTCTGGATTTAAACTTAACTGACTTTATTTAGAACATGATTTAGATCTTAGGGCATTAGGAGTTCATTAGATTAGAGTTATTAAAGGTTTATCAAAACTGTGACAAAATTATAGAAATTATAGAGAGCAGACCAGACTTTCAAAAATAGAAAAATCATACTTCCATCGGATGGATCTTAATGATTTTTGAGTATGTTATGCCTCTAGGAGTCTAGTTTTTAACCCAAAAAGAAAATCAAAGATCTAACAGTTCAATCTCTGGAGAATGGGGAAAAAACTAGAAATCACTTAGAAACTGTTAACTCTCTGTCCAGAGTTTTTGTATGATTCTCTAAAAATAGTAAATAAATAAGAATAACTTTGGTCTTTTTAGGGGACCTTGTTAACACATTTAACTTCTTAAAAAATTTTATTTGAAGCCAAGAAAGGTTGGTTAAGGCTCTGATTTACTTATTTTAAAACGAACTTACTATTCTGAAATTTTGGACAGAGAGCAACCTAATCAGAAATCATAAGGTCTAACCATCCTAATTATAAAGTTTCACCAAAACAAAAATCTTAATGATACATATATGAGTTATGAACATTCTCCAATTCGTCTCACCCAATTCTCATGGACAATGATTTAATTAAAAATCTTTGATCTCAGTGAGTTCATGAGCTCAATGCACCATTGTTGGAATAGTGTTCATAGTTTGAATCAAACTTGATCCATGATTCTAGAGAGAATTAAGATCAAGTATGATTATGATTATTGAAATAAGTATTGAAATACAAATTGATTCATGGATTTAGCCTAAATGGATCTCCATCATAGATCTCATATTTGAAGATCTAGCAAGAGAATCCTAAGGTCTTACTCAATCCTATGAACTTTGAACATTTGGGTTCTCTTGAATCTAACAATTAAACTATGAAAATGTACATCTAACTCTTCTCTCAAACATATGATCCTTGAGGAATATGTATTCATTTTACTAAGTTCTCCTCCCAAATTCATGATCCTTGAGACTAGATATAATCAAGTCCACATGAATTTCAATGGAATATGAGGAGGATTCCATGAAGTTTCAAACTAGAGGACCCAAATCATAGGTTTGGGATTGGATCCAATAACTTATGTGATGATATGACATGATCAACCTTAGTTCCCATATATATCATAAGATCATAGGGAATAAGGTATCAATCTCAAGGGAATCCAATGAGATATTGGGGATCTCATAGACCCCAAGAGAAAATATGAACAAAAAGAAACAAAATCAAAATGGGAATCCCAAACTTAATTTGTCTTAAATGAAAACTTATTTTGTCTTAAACCCAAGGCTATAATTAGATCCAAATCAATAAAGGAAACAAAATGAAATTCAATCACAATTCTAGTGGTGTGTGATGAAATGAGGTAGGAATAGACTTTTTAAAAATATGTAAAATCCTAAATCTATGAATTGTGATTGAATTAGGTATAATAAGTATAGGAATAAGGATTTAACCTTTAGATCTTCTCAGGATTTAATTGATTTGGAGAGATACAAGCCTTACAAGCATTGCCCTTTTTCTTCTTCCTTGAATCTTCAAGGTTCTTCAATGGAGGTTTGAGGAATTGGGTGAATTGTGTAAGATTTCTATGGGGTTTTTGAGTTTCTCTCTCTATATTTCTCTAAGAACCAACTCAATCTTCAAAAATCAGCTTCTCTCTTTAAGATTCAATGTGACGCCCCGCAAAAATAAGCGTATTTCCATTGAAAAATTAAATAAATCACACTTGATTCTTTAAAATAAAAAAAAACAAAATTTCTTTAAAACTCCCTGCAGGTCCATATTCTCCACGGATCTCCTATATCATCCTTAACCTTATCTCCCTTCTAGGCTTCGGTTACCGGCACTGCCTGCATCTAAAAACCATACCGGGAAGTATACAATATGACATGAATAATAAAGGCTCAAAAGGATAATGACAATCAAATACATAGAACGACATCAAATCAATTGACCAGTCTCACAACCCAACTGCTCACACTACCCAAACGCTCATACCAATAGCATCATACCAGGTTCCTCTTGATCACATAGCAAGAGACACCTCACCTCACCTCACCCGTCTCCAGTACGTCGGTCCCTGAGGCCTGTTGGACTGTTGGTAGGTGCTCCTTGCTCATGACCCTTTAGTTCCATAGCACTTAGCAATAAACACATACTCATTGATTCCAAATGAAAACACAACATAACTGCAAAAAGAGTACAAGTAGAGATAACAAAGAAATACTCCGGAGAATTTAGAAAGCATATTGTACACAACCCGGTACCTATAAATGATGTTGAGCAACTCCCAAACACTTCTCTTCTTCTTCTTCTTCTTCTTCTAACTCGAGGTGTATGTATATCTATAATTGTGTATATATATAAATCTCTCTCTATGTGACTCTCTCAAGCTCTCTATGCTAGAAGTGTAGAATGTGTGTATTTGAGAGAGTATGTGAGTGTATAAATAGCCAAGCTTTCACTTGGAGACAATGACCTAACAATCCACTTATTAACCACTAACTTCTAATTAATGGGTAGTTTATAAGGAATATTCAAGATGATGTAAACATACACTAATGTACCTATAACTCCACTAATATTTAGTGTATTAATAACCAAACATAATGGCTTAACAATCTAATTATTAACCATTAACTTCTAATTAATTGGTAGTTTATAAGGAATATGCAAGATGATGTAAACATACACTAATGCACCTATAACTCCACTAATATTAGTATATAAATAACCAAGCATAATGGCCTAACAACCCACTAACTTCTAATTAATTGGTAGTTTATAAGGAATATGCAAGATGATGTAAACATACACTAATGCACATATAACTCCACTAATATTATAAATAACCAAACATAATGGCCTAACAATCTAATTATTAAAAGAGAAAATATTAGATTTAATTTCTAATATACTTTCTCATAAAAACTGCTACTGTAATCCTCGTTTTCTGCCCAAACGGTGCAGAATCTGAGAAAATTGCATTAGACAAAAAGTGTGCAGAATCGAGTTTTGCTTGGGACAACGCGGGCAGAACCTTAAATTTCCTTCGTTTTCCTAACAAAAATCTGAAAACAAAATTCTGCTACTGTTAAAATTAAAAGAGAAAATATTAGATTTAATATGACTCGAAAAAATCTTAACTTCCCACACGAATACCAAATCATTTAATCTCACGCAACTTTTCCCAAAAAATATATTTTTAGTTCATGACTTATAAAATTGAAAAAATGACCAAAATACCCCTGTGACCAATTTTCGCTAAAATCGCACACGAAGTCTAAATCGTCAATTTAAACATGAAAACACGGGTTACTACAATCTACCCTCCTTAATAGAGATTTCGTCCCGAAATCTAGAGATAAAAGCATTTGGTAAAAAAAAAACTTCGTAAATTTCTTAAAATAATGTTTAAAACAAATATAGCATATTTTGTTTTATAAAATAACAAATTTTTTTTTTTTTTTTTTTTCAACCTTCTCTGACTCCTCCCAGGCGATGTAGACTATCTAACCTTGACTTAGTCCTACATTTCCGGCTGGGGACAGGCTCTGATACCATTTGTGACGCCCCGCAAAAATAAGCGTATTTCCATTGAAAAATTAAATAAATCACACTTGATTCTTTAAAATAAAAATACAAAATTTCTTTAAAACTCCCAGCAGGTCCATATTCTCCACGGATCTCCTATATCATCCTTAACCTTATCTCCCTTCTAGGCTTCGGTTACCGGCACTGCCTGCATCTAAAAACCATACCGGGAAGTATACAATATGACATGAATAATAAAGGCTCAAAAGGATAATGACAATCAAATGCATAGAACGACATCAAATCAATTGACCAGTCTCACAACCCAACTGCTCACACTACCCAAACGCTCATACCAATAGCATCATACCAGGTTCCTCTTGATCACATAGCAAGAGACACCTCACCTCACCTCACCCGTCTCCAGTACGTCGGTCCCTGAGGCCTGTTGGACTGTTGGTAGGTGCTCCTTGCTCATGACCCTTTAGTTCCATAGCACTTAGCAATAAACACATACTCATTGATTCCAAATGAAAACACAACATAACTGCAAAAAGAGTACAAGTAGAGATAACAAAGAAATACTCCGGAGAATTTAGAAAGCATATTGTACACAACCCGGTACCTATAAATGATGTTGAGCAACTCCCAAACACTTCTCTTCTTCTTCTTCTTCTTCTTCTAACTCGAGGTGTATGTATATCTATAATTGTGTATATATATAAATCTCTCTCTATGTGACTCTCTCAAGCTCTCTATGCTAGAAGTGTAGAATGTGTGTATTTGAGAGAGTATGTGAGTGTATAAATAGCCAAGCTTTCACTTGGAGACAATGACCTAACAATCCACTTATTAACCACTAACTTCTAATTAATGGGTAGTTTATAAGGAATATTCAAGATGATGTAAACATACACTAATGTACCTATAACTCCACTAATATTTAGTGTATTAATAACCAAACATAATGGCTTAACAATCTAATTATTAACCATTAACTTCTAATTAATTGGTAGTTTATAAGGAATATGCAAGATGATGTAAACATACACTAATGCACCTATAACTCCACTAATATTAGTATATAAATAACCAAGCATAATGGCCTAACAACCCACTAACTTCTAATTAATTGGTAGTTTATAAGGAATATGCAAGATGATGTAAACATACACTAATGCACATATAACTCCACTAATATTATAAATAACCAAACATAATGGCCTAACAATCTAATTATTAAAAGAGAAAAT
Source organism: Hydrangea macrophylla (assembly GCA_033977485.1). NCBI lineage: Eukaryota > Viridiplantae > Streptophyta > Magnoliopsida > Cornales > Hydrangeaceae > Hydrangea > Hydrangea macrophylla. The sequence goes on from CM066996.1 coordinate 57,064,137, forward strand.
ATTAGATTTAATTTCTAATATACTTTCTCATAAAAACTGCTACTGTAATCCTCGTTTTCTGCCCAAACGGTGTAGAATCTGAGAAAATTGCATTAGACAAAAAGTGTGCAGAATCGAGTTTTGCTTGGGACAACGCGGGCAGAACCTTAAATTTCCTTCGTTTTCCTAACAAAAATCTGAAAACAAAATTCTGCTACTGTTAAAATTAAAAGAGAAAATATTAGATTTAATATGACTCGAAAAAATCTTAACTTCCCACACGAATACCAAATCATTTAATCTCACGCAACTTTTCCCAAAAAATATATTTTTAGTTCATGACTTATAAAATTGAAAAAATGACCAAAATACCCCTGTGACCAATTTTCGCTAAAATCGCACACGAAGTCTAAATCGTCAATTTAAACATGAAAACACGGGTTACTACAATCTACCCTCCTTAATAGAGATTTCGTCCCGAAATCTAGAGATAAAAGCATTTGGTAAAAAAAAAACTTCGTAAATTTCTTAAAATAATGTTTAAAACAAATATAGCATATTTTGTTTTATAAAATAACAAATTTTTTTTTTTTTTTTTTTTTCAACCTTCTCTGACTCCTCCCAGGCGATGTAGACTATCTAACCTTGACTTAGTCCTACATTTCCGGCTAGGGACAGGCTCTGATACCATTTGTGACGCCCCGCAAAAATAAGCGTATTTCCATTGAAAAATTAAATAAATCACACTTGATTCTTTAAAATAAAAATACAAAATTTCTTTAAAACTCCCAGCAGGTCCATATTCTCCACGGATCTCCTATATCATCCTTAACCTTATCTCCCTTCTAGGCTTCTGTTACCGGCACTGCCTGCATCTAAAAACCATACCGGAAAGTATACAATATGACATGAATAATAAAGGCTCAAAAGGATAATGACAATCAAATGCATAGAACGACATCAAATCAATTGACCAGTCTCACAACCCAACTGCTCACACTACCCAAACGCTCATACCAATAGCATCATACCAGGTTCCTCTTGATCACATAGCAAGAGACACCTCACCTCACCTCACCCGTCTCCAGTACGTCGGTCCCTGAGGCCTGTTGGACTGTTGGTAGGTGCTCCTTGCTCATGACCCTTTAGTTCCATAGCACTTAGCAATAAACACATACTCATTGATTCCAAATGAAAACACAACATAACTGCAAAAAGAGTACAAGTAGAGATAACAAAGAAATACTCCGGAGAATTTAGAAAGCATATTGTACACAACCCGGTACCTATAAATGATGTTGAGCAACTCCCAAACACTTCTCTTCTTCTTCTTCTTCTTCTTCTAACTCGAGGTGTATGTATATCTATAATTGTGTATATATATAAATCTCTCTCTATGTGACTCTCTCAAGCTCTCTATGCTAGAAGTGTAGAATGTGTGTATTTGAGAGAGTATGTGAGTGTATAAATAGCCAAGCTTTCACTTGGAGACAATGACCTAACAATCCACTTATTAACCACTAACTTCTAATTAATGGGTAGTTTATAAGGAATATTCAAGATGATGTAAACATACACTAATGTACCTATAACTCCACTAATATTTAGTGTATTAATAACCAAACATAATGACTTAACAATCTAATTATTAACCATTAACTTCTAATTAATTGGTAGTTTATAAGGAATATGCAAGATGATGTAAACATACACTAATGCACCTATAACTCCACTAATATTAGTATATAAATAACCAAGCATAATGGCCTAACAACCCACTAACTTCTAATTAATTGGTAGTTTATAAGGAATATGCAAGATGATGTAAACATACACTAATGCACATATAACTCCACTAATATTATAAATAACCAAACATAATGGCCTAACAATCTAATTATTAAAAGAGAAAATATTAGATTTAATTTCTAATATACTTTCTCATAAAAACTGCTACTGTAATCCTCGTTTTCTGCCCAAACGGTGCAGAATCTGAGAAAATTGCATTAGACAAAAAGTGTGCAGAATCGAGTTTTGCTTGGGACAACGCGGGCAGAACCTTAAATTTCCTTCGTTTTCCTAACAAAAATCTGAAAACAAAATTCTGCTACTGTTAAAATTAAAAGAGAAAATATTAGATTTAATATGACTCGAAAAAATCTTAACTTCCCACACGAATACCAAATCATTTAATCTCACGCAACTTTTCCCAAAAAATATATTTTTAGTTCATGACTTATAAAATTGAAAAAATGACCAAAATACCCCTGTGACCAATTTTCGCTAAAATCGCACACGAAGTCTAAATCGTCAATTTAAACATGAAAACACGGGTTACTACATTCAAGGCTCCTCCCCTAGATTCAAGTCTCACCTCCAGTTTCAAGTCTCTAACCCTATAAAATGAGAGAAAATGGGTTTTTTTATAGACTTTCATTATCTTAGGGTCTAAGACAAGGGTAGATAGGTCAATTAGGGATGGTGGGAGCATGGTTTGCATGACCTAAGAGTAGTAAACACGTACATAAAAAACGACATCGTTTGGTTTATTCATTTGATCAAAGATTGAAAATGAATTTTGACTTAAAAAATGCAAATTAGTCCAGGCCGGTACTCAATGAAGATGAAACGACACTTGCTGAGTGTCGCAGCGGCATTCACTGACTGTCCTTCGGGCACTCTGAGTGCCGCTGCATAGCAGTTCAGCACTATTCACAGCAATTCAGCACCTTAAATTTTATTTCATGTTATTTAAGTAAATGTCGTTTAATTTATGTATTTACTTAAGACATTAAATGGAATAAAGAAAATACCCCCTATTTGGATTCAATAAAAATATCTAAAAAATCAAAATTCTTAAGGAAAAAAGTCAACCCTCCCTCCGAAGGCAAAATTTCATATTTCCTGTGCAATTCTTCTTATAGACCTTTCGATTTCTCAATGTTCATTTCACTTAAAAATTCTTAAAAATCATTTCTAGCATAAGGGATACCCAATGAACAATTACCGGGACTTTTCATCTTGAAATTTGAAAATTTTACGATTGATCCCCTTTTGACCCGTTGATTTTTTACTGGGTCAACTGTTGACTTTTTTTGGGGGGTTCATACTGATTTTCTCTCCTTTTGAAAATGGTTTTAAGATGCTTTGAGAACAATGCCGTGTTTTTACACGTGTTCAAAACTCATGGTCTACAAGGTGACGGGTAGATGAGAATTATTGTCTTTTTGGCTAAAAAGGGTGATTTCGGACAAAAAATCTTCTTGGAAGAGAATCAGATTGTTTGTAAGAGTCTTGATTTCAACAAGACATATTCATCATTGATCTCTAGAGGTAAATCCCTCTAAGTTTAATAGTTCGGTCAAAATTGGCATATCTACAAGTAGTGTACTCACGGACCGTCAGATTTCCTTCTGTTAATTCCATGAACTACAAGAAAAATGTGCTTTGGCGAATAACAGATTTCGTCGCTAAAAGTTCATTTTTCGTCGCTAAAGGCTTTAGCGACGAAAAAAATACGTCGCCAATTTTGTCGCCTTTGCCTTGTCCCCAAAGGCCCCTGGCGACAAAATTTATGTTTCGTCGCAAAAGACAAAAAATGGCGATGAAATAATTCGTCGCTATTGATCACAATTTTCGTCGCCATTAATTCACATTTTATCGCCAAAAGAGTCATTTTCTTGTAGTAATTTTGCATTAGCGACAAAAAAATTTCGTCGCCAATTTATCATATGCAATGGCGACGAATTATTTTCGTCGCCAATCCATTTTCAGCATATGCAATGGCGACAAAAAAATTTTGTCGCCAAAATATAAAATGGCTACTTGTATTAGCGACAAAAATATTCCGTCGCCAATTCATCATATGCAATGGCGACGAATTATCTTCGTCGCCAGTTCATTTTTAGGATATGCAATGGCGACGAAATAATTTTGTCGCCAAATATATAAAATGCTTGCTTGTAAAAAAATTTCGTCGCCAATTCATTTTCATCATACGCAATAGCAACGAAATAATTTTGTCACTAAAATTTTATATTCTAGTAAATAGAATTATTTTAATATACTATAATCCTGTTCATTCCTATTTATCACAATAAGTTTCAAAACCAAAAGACAATCATATTAAACATAAAAGTCTCAATGTTTCTGAGTAACTTCATTAAGCAACAAGAACAAAAATCGTTAATTGTTCACATACCTAACAAAAAAACAAAAGATTAACAAAAGTTCATTATTCACTACATAACAAATTGTTCGACTACATAACAAAAATAACAATATATGGCCGACTTTCTACCGTCCACCATATTCACACCCAATCTGCATGAAAATAATGGAAAGCATTAGTATCTTTTAAGTTAATGAACGAACATAAAATATGCGATATATAAAGTAACTAGGTATAACCCGTGCCTAAAGGCATTACTAAATAATTCTAATTATATGTGCCTTTGGCAGTGACTAAGTCCACATGCTTTCGACACTCAATAACAATATGAGCTTTCAACACTCAATTCCTAAGACAGAAAGCCAAAACTCAAACAACCCATGAACCAAAAATGCCATATGCTAAGACAACATCCAAATTTCGCCATAATAACAGAAAACAAAGTACCAATGGGCATACAACATCCAAATTAATTTTTATATATACAAAAAAAAAAAAAAAAAGAAAAAAGAAACCAATATGGGAACACAAAAAGAAACAACAAAAGGACTTGACGCTCAATTCCTGTAGTTCCACAGTTCCACTTCTTTCTTATTGCTAGGAATAGGCCTCTTGAGATTATAAATTAAATGTTGCACTGAGTCTTGATAACAATGAATCACAATTTTAAAATGGAAAACTTGTAGATATGAATAAGTTTTCAAATCACCATCCATAGTTTTTTTGGCTGCTTGTAGCCTCAGTTCTTCAACTTGTTTAAAATACAACTCAAATATAGTTCAAATCAGAGTGTTTATTCATTAAAAAAAATAAAGTTGTTTGTTAAGATGAAATACAATATGGCGTAACTAAATCGAGCAAGTTTCTAAGTGGTCCAATTAAAGTCATAGATTGCACCTAGCTATGTGACAAACTGATATTATAGAGCAAACTAATAGAAAAGAGAACTAAAAAATACAATTCAAGATTGCACCACATATGTGTTAGTAATGGGTGTCCACAGTGACAAACCACTAACTGTTTATATTAATACTAACTATTCAAACGCAAAATTGTAGACTAAAGAATATTGGTCAAATTCAAGATTGAAATAAACACATCAATTACATAAAATCAATGGGCAAGTAGACAAAATCGTATGCCATGTGAGGGGCTGATTTGAGGAAAACAAAATGAAATGATTTAATCATGCGTCATAAGTATTTCTCCTTGTAATCAATATGGACTCCATTTACTGCACTGGGTGACTTTTGGATTCGGCTTTATAGTCAATCAATTAGAAAGATCATTTGAACTCTTCTTTGGGTGCTCTTGAATTACTATAACTTTAATCATTGACTAAGAAATTAATATAGCACCGTTGTAAAGCTCATTGAATAGAACTAATGTGTTATAGGAACGTTTTCCTGATACAAATGTTCGCTAAATGTGTAAAACTAAGAAACAAATGTTCGCTTAAGTTTCAAAGTTGGAAGATTTTAGAACCCACTTGCAGGCTTGCAGCTTTGACAAATGATTAGAAAGCAAGAAAAGAGAAGGAATGACAAAAACAAAATACAAACCGTCCGGTTCCAGGCTTATGACTTTTTCTTTTTCTATTTTTTTTTGGTTCACCTTCATCTTTAGTAACTCCAACTACTTCATCAAACATGCTCGAAGAACCAACAATGGCAGCCAAAGCAACTTTGAAATAGCAAAATTGAGTGAAAAGATATATTCTATACCAGCAGCAAACCCGCATACTAATACAGCTTCAGAGAGTAAATCACCCACTATAAATGTCTAGGTTTTACAATGAAAGGATGCAAAAGGAAAAACTCCATTCACCCACTATAGCATAACAGAAAAGTACATAATTTATGAAGAAAAACAAATCATGGAAAAGAAGTGCTTAGTAAATATTAGATTCATGAGTCCTAACACATTTTTTACTACCTTCCAATAATCTGCAAAAGAATGTTATATTCATTTTCTATGCTGATGTTGTCAGAATCAAGATAAAAAAGTATTCTTTACTTTCAAAATATTTATAGTGTGGAAGTAAAGGTCGAACCCACAGAGATTGAATTACTATAGCTTTTAGTTTTAAAATCTAAATCTAATTAATTAAGAAAACAGATTTTGATTTGAATTATAATTAAACTAATGAAACAAATTAAAATAAATCTAAATTATGAAAGCAATTAAAAAGTTGTTTTTATAATATGTTTAGGGAACCTAGAATTGCAAATTCACCACTAGCTTCATAATAGGGGTATTTATGAATTAAATTAGCTTATTAAGTTGGATGATAATGGGGAATTGTAGCTACAAGCCCAATCCCTCTGTCAAGAAGATAACTATGGTTCAAGCACCAACATAATCCATCTTCGGGTAGCACGAATTATCCCACACTAAACTAGAGTTGTGGCATAATACGTCTAACCTAAGCATGGACTATTCGGATACTTGATAGCACAATTCACTAAAGCACCATTACATGTAAATAACCCATACAAGGACAACAAATCTAGATCATTGAGCACATCACATTCAAATTAGATCTAAGACAAGAATAGATTTTGAAAGCAATGATTTAATCACTAGAAATACGATTTTATTATAAAAATCTTCTACATGTAATCATCATCCATACATAATAAAACTAAAAGAAAAACATAAATAACACCCTATTACTTGGCTAGGATTTCATTGAAACCCTAGATCTACGTTTAGTTGGCCATGGAAGTGATGAACGACAAGAGGTTGATGGAGAAGGCCATGGAAATCCTTGGTCTTCTTCTTCTTCTCCTTGTTTTCCTCTCTTCAATGGTTGAAGTTTTAGTTGTATATTGTTGTGTATAATAATGTTTAACCCTATAATTGATTTACAATAGGATATATATAGATTTGGAGCAAGTTTTGGAAGCTTTCCTAAATCTAGTCACACTTAAACTGCTATATTTTACAGTCTGGACGTAATTAGGCAGTTTCGTTCGCGTGGGGATCCTCAGTGTACTGAAATACACAACTTTGGTTTTTACACAGGTCACACGAGCAGGCCACACGATGCGATTTCTGGAGGTCGCCCGCGCTGGTCGCGCGAGCGAGGTTTTTGTTTGTCGCGCAAGCAGGCCGCGCACGCGAGGTGCCTTTTCCTGCTCCTTTTCTTCTACTTTTTCACCCCATTTAGCCTGGAATCCTTACATTTCTCCAAATCTTGACAAAAAATGGAAAACGAAATAAAAATACAATAAAACAGGATAAAAAGTACTAACAAATGTGGATTAAAGCGTGTAATTAGGATTTGTTCACTCCCAATCACACCCCCAAACCTACATTTTGATAGTCCTCGAGCAAAAAGAACATAGAAATTAAACTACTATTTAAAAACACTACTCCATTTTTGCATGGATTGCGATTACATTTAGCGTATGCAACAAGCCTTTTAAACCCCTAGGTATCCCTAGTTGGACGAGCGAAGTCTCGTGAGGGTTCTCGTCAACAAGTCACCCACAACCATCTTTATTAACTTGTAAATTTAAAAAGTTTATTAAAACGAAACACATAACAAGACAGTCAATACTCCTTATCATAAAATGATGATTTGAAATAGAATAACGAACAAGAAAAACGGAATCAAACATCCACCTTCATCATGAAAAATAATCTCAAGTACATGCATCGTATAAATCAATAGAGTTTCTCATAAAATTCCACGTGTATGACGTGGTAGTCAAATGAACACGCGCATGTCATGAACTTGCAATATAACTTAGATAACCATCCAACTATGCTTCGATTACGAATCTCACAATGTTATTACACTCTAAAATGAAACACTCAGAAACATGTGTAATTTGTCGGGTATATGCGAGCAAAGGAAATATGTTTTCAAAACGAGAAATGCTCACTTATGACTCGTAAAAGACGCATGACACGAAAGAACAGTATTATCATGGATAGGATGCCAACAGTCAAGAAAAATTAATCGTTACGATATTTTAATCCCCCTTCCATCGTTTACATATCCAAACCATGTTTTCTAGGATCAAGTAGGACTTTTCAAAGGTTGTAACGTGGCTCAGGCAATGAAAAAGGATAGAAATGATTTGTTAGGTAGTTTTAGAATGGCATTGTAAGGCATGTTCGATTTCCTTCATTCGTCTCTTCTACCAACTTCCATCTTCTCATTCTCTTCTTTCATTTTTCTTTTTATTTCTTTCCTCTTCTTTTTTTTCTTTCTTCTTTTTTTTCTTCCGACCTTATTCTTTTCTTTTTTTTTTTCTTTTCTTTTGAAATGAACATTCATTGAATACCAAGGCAACTCCCCAAACATCATCTTATTTTCTTCTTCTTCTTAATCAACACATCGCCTTAATACCACTAAAAGTTGATCAATCTTTCAATGGTAAACTCCAAGTTGGCCAAGTTGGAGCAAAAAAAAGGATAATGATGATTAAAGAAAAAGAGGCATTTTACGGCTCAAAGGGGCGAACTAAGGAAGTTTTTATCATTTTTCGGTCAATGGTAAACAAAGAGGGCCTACCATCATTTCCTATTGTCATATGGTTCTTCAATGTGTATGATGGAAGATTATTTAGTATGGTAGCAAATATTTTAATTTGACTATCGACCAAAACAAGAATAATGAGACTAAACAACGAGTAGATGCGCTATTTCAATGAAATTCAACAAACACAAAGTATTTATAACCATCTAAAAAGAAAAGATAGGCTCAAAAGCTCACCGGGTTTAGTCTCCACCATGTGTTATATAGAAATCCGAATCATATTATAGTTCACATCAAACATGTATTTAAGCTACTACGTGCAGTTCATAGATTTGTGTGCAAATCTATGATTTAAAACTATGATTCAAACGATATATAACCTAGAATGTTTCATCATGACTTTAGAAAATATTTAATCACATCTTCTCTTGTTTATAATTCTATAACAATCCAAGTTACATAAAAAGAAGTATCGACTCGCGATTGCAAACATGTCGATAATATCGTTTATTTAAGCACAAGAATAATTTTTTTTTGAAAATTTGGTGCATAATAACGTGCATGTGAGTGCATACCCCCAAACCTAAACCTTTTATTATCCCCAATGAAACAATAAAATGAAAGAAAGGAGAGTGCATAAGGAAGGAACGATATTACCTCGATCTCGGCAATCACAAACATATGAATATAAAGATTATGGCGATAAAGTTCAATTGCTCCAAAAGGAGCCAAGAATCACCTGTTAATACTTGACAATAGAAAATGAACAACAAAATAACAATAATAAAGAAAAGAAATGGATATGTAGAATACAATCTATTTTTTTTAATGAAATAAAAACTATAATCAAAAGACTCAATGAAAATAAAAGCAATAACAAACAGAACTACCTAAACAAAGAAAAGCTTAATCTAAAATAAACTTAAGAGAATGAATAGAAAATCTTAAAACAACTGACCAGCTTGGGAGAAAGGAGATAAGAGAACAAAAGAGAAAAATCCAAACTTCCTACCTCACGCGAGCGGGCCGCGCGAGCGAGCCCCTCCGCGAGGTAATACTCAGGCAAGTGTTAAAACATAAAAGAAAAATCTCCAAGGCCCAAGATCGTGCCAGCGAACCCCTCGTGCGCGTGATTTCTAGGCAAGAGATGATACTGAGGCTATATATAAAACTTTTAAAAAATTTTATCTAAGGGCCAAACTCGCGCATGCCCGCAACATGGTCTTTTGCTCTTTTTTCACCTTTTTTAATGGAAATAACTTTAAAATAACTTAACCTTGACCCCCAAACCTATCCAAAAAACTCAAAACTGACCAAAAGATTCAAAAATAAGAGAAACAGACGAAATAGAGCTTGGGTTGCCTCCCAAGAAGCACTGTCTTTTACGTCTTCATCTAGACCATTCTAGCTCAAGACTCAAGGAGGCCGTAAATCAGAGTTTGTACCCCTTAGGGTATTAGGGAGGTTCCAATGAAAAGCAGAAAGAATGTCGCTATGAGTTAATTCCTTCGACGGTTTACCTTGATCATGTTCAAATCGATTTCTAACCTTACGAGTGAATTTGTCATTAGGGTCCGTGTTAGTCAAATTCCTCCACTCATTTTCCACTATATTATTTTCCTTACTCACATTTATTTCTGGAGTAAGTTTAATTGTTCGTCTCACCTCACTCTCCGCCTCACATAGATAAGCATCATCGTTAGGAGGTTGATCATCAGCGTTAAAAACGTTCAGTTTTAAATTCATGTTCCCAAACAACACCTTTATTACCCCCGTTCGACAGTTGACACGAGCATTGGTCGTGGCTAAGAACGGACGACCTAGGATGATAGGAGTGTATTTCCTAGCATCTAGTACGGGTTTGGTGTCAAGGACCATGAAATCAACCAGATAATAGCATTTATCAACATTAACCAGAACATCCTCAACGATTCCTCTAGGAATTTTAATAGAACGATCCGCTAATTGTACGGTAATGGTCGTGGGTTTCAGTTCACCAAGACCTAGTCGTTTATAGACGAAGTAAGGTAAAAGATTCACAATCATCCCTAAGTCAAGGAGAGCCCGATGAATGACCGTGTCACCTATGACACATGAGATTGTAGGTGTTCTGGGATCCTTATACTTTGGAGGAGCGTGCTGGAAAATTGAACTTACTTTTTTCGTGAGGAAGACCTTTTTTGGAGTATGACTGCGCAGCTTGCGCTTTTGAGTGCATAGGTCTTTTAGACATTTAGCGTAAGCGGGAATTTATTTTATTGCATCGAGGAATGGGATATTAATTTTAACTTGTTTAAAAACCTCTAATATATCCTCGATCTTCGACCCTTTCTTAGAAAAATGTGAAGGTCCATCGACGTTTGGTGGAAAAGGCATTTTCAGAGTATAGTTAGTTGGGGTTGGTTCATTTTCTTTCTGAATTTTACTCGTGTTCTCACCTATCTCTCTATTCAAGTTAATATTTACATTTTTCCCATTTGTATCCAGAATTTCAACAACTTCCTCTTCTCTAGTAGTCATCCTAGTCGAGATTACGTTTACTTGCTCATTCCAACCCCCACCCTCGTACTATCCCTTAGGGTTTTGCATAGTTTGGCTAGGTAACTTACCCTTATTTCTACGACTCATTGTATTAACTATCTGTCCCATTTGGGACTCAAGCTTTGCAATGGATTGTGTGTGAGAGTGCACAATTTATGCTTGTGCCTGCACTTGAGTTTCAATATTTTTAAGGGACGCCAACACCTTTGCCTCAAAAGCATTAACCCTTAGAGGGTTAGGATTAGGAGGGGGGTGTTGGTATTGAATTTGTTGAAATTGGGGTCGATAAGTATTAGGAAAATTATTCGACATGGGACTATAGTTATTCTGTGGGAATTGTTGGATAGAGTTTATGTGTTGCTCCACAAATTCTGAAAATTGAGAAGCGGAAGGACATGCAAAGATATTATGAGAAGGTTCAGAACATAATGCACATACTTCGTAAGAAGGTGCGCTTGTCGTTTGGTTCATTGTCATAAGTCGGTCAATTTTTTAGATAGTTCTTGTATTTTAATTGACTAACTCGACTCGAAACACTCCTCTCACTCAGGTTTAGGTGGAAGACACCCATTAGGACGTACCGACATAGCTTGGTACATCAAATTCTCGCTTAACATTTCAAAAAATTTCCATGCCTCATCGGCACTTTTGCGTAGGAAGGTACCCGCACAAATAGCATCGATGGTATTACATAATGAGGGAACAAGTCCCTCGTAGATGACCTGAACCAATTGCCACTTGGGAACCTCATGATGTGGGCAAGAGCGCTACAATTCTTTAAATTGTTCCCAAGTGTCATAGAGTGTTTCCCCATCTTGAATCACAAAGTTTGTTATCGATTTTCTTATCTGAATAGTTCTTGTGATGAGGAAAAACTTTTGTAAAAATGCAGTGTGTAAGGCTTTCCATGCTTTAATTGTGTTTGGCTCTAGAGACTGGAGCCAGTATTTAGCTTTGTCTTTTAAAGAGAATGGGAAGAGCCACAATTTTAACTCATCATCAGTTAGATTTTGGATTTTTAAAGTAGAGCATATATCTTGGAAATCACTGAAGTGCTGATAAGGGTCTTCTTTAATACGGCCATGGAATGAAGGAAGTAGCGAGATGATAGATGACTTTATCTCAAAGTGAGATGCCGTCACCTCTGGTAATTCTATGCCTGCATGTGGCGTGTAGGCCGTAGGAATGAAATAATCTTTAAGCGGAGGTGGTAGAGGTATATATTAGGGTTATTTCCATTATTTTTGTTATTTGGATTGTTCACGTTGTTTCCATTGTTTCCTAAGTCGGCCATTGGAATCGATTCAATGGTATTCAAGCGTGGTTTCTTTAGTCATTTTAAGGCACTCTGTATTTCAGACTCAAACAACGACGGCAGTTTCGGTGTCGAATCGTCGTCTAACATCAACCGAGCTCTAGAAGCATGAGTTGAGGACCTAAGGACTCTAAGGGTACGTTCATGTTCAGGGTTGAAAGAATGTAAAGCGGGTTTACTTGAATGCGTACCAAACATAAACTAAACAAAAGAAACTAAAACAACGACTGACTCAACAAAAATGAAAATAACTATGCAAGTAATCAAGCATGCAAGCACACGTCACTTCTATGATGCATGAATTATCCTTGTGCAGTGATTCGCGTCAAAGCCTAGCGCCCCGGGTTTCCTAGCTAATGCAGTGCTCACTCCACACCTAATCTAATGCAAGTAATTGTGTCTCAGCACCCTGACTTACAGTGATTTGATAGGAAATTTAAAAGAAGTGATTTATAAAATTTTTATTTCATTAATTTTTTTTTTCGCGTAAGCTCCTTTGATGTGCTAAGCTCTTCCACTCCAAAACGCTTGAATTTGAATCACTTGAGAACTACAAAACAAAGAGAAAAGTTAGTGACACAAAACAAAAACATAAAATAAGAAAAATAAAACCTAATCTAATATTTACGAATTAACTAAACTAAGCTCTAAAACTAAAGGTAGTAATTTGCAATCCCTAGCAACGACGCCAAAAATTGATGTTGTCAGAATCAAGATAAAAAAGTATTCTTTGCTTTCGAAGGATTTGTATGTGGAAGTAAAGGTCGAACTCACAGAGATTGAATTACTACAACTTTTGGTTTTAAAATCTAAATCTAATTAATTAAGAAAATAGATTTTGATTTAAATTATAATTAAACTAATGAAACTAATTAAAATAAATCTAAATTATGAAAGCAATTAAAAAGTTGTTTTTATAATATGTTTAGGGAACCTAGGATTGCAAATTCACCACAAGCTTCATAATAGGGGGTATTTATGAATTAAATTAGCTTATTAAGTTGGATGATAATGGGGAATTGTAGCTACAAGCCCAATCCCTCCGTCAAGAAGATAACTATGGTTCAAGCACCAACATAATCGATCTTCGGGTAGCACGAATTATCCTACACTATACTAGGGTTGTGGCATAATACGTCTAACCTAAGCATGGACTATTCAGATAATTGATAGCACAATTCACTAAAGCACCATAACATGTAAATAACTCATACAAGCAAAACAAATATAGATCATTGAGCACATCACATTCAAAATAGATCTAAGACAAGAATCAATTTTGAAAGCAATGATTTAATCACTAGAAGTACGATTTTATTATAAAAATCCTCTAAACATGTAATCATCATCCATACATAATAAGACTAAAAGAAAAACATAAATAACACCCTATTACTTGGCTAGGGTTTCATTGAAACCCTAGATCTAGGTTTAGTTGGCCATAGAAGTGATGAATGGCAAGAGGTTGATGGAGGAGGCCATGGAAATTTTTGGCCTTCTTCTTCTTCTTCTTCTTCTTCTTCTTCTCCTTGCTTTCTTCTCTTCAATGGCTGAAGTTTTAGTTGTATATTGTTGTGTATAATAATGTCTAACCCTACAATTGATTTACAATAGGATATATATAGAATTGGAGCAAGTTTTGGAAGCTTTCCTAAACCTAGTCGCACTGAAATTGCTATATTTTACAGTTTGGATGTAATTAGGCTGTTTCGTTCATGTGGGGATCCTCAGTATACTGATATACGCAACTTTAGTTTTTACACAGGTCGCGCGAGCGAGGTTTTTGTCTGTCGCGCAAGCGGGTCGCACGCGCGAGGTGCCTTTTTCTGCTCCTTTTCTTCTGCTTTTTCACCCCATTTAGCCTGGAATCCTTACTTTTCTCCAAATCCTGGCAGAAAATGGAAAACGGAAAACGAAATAAAAATACAATCAAACAGGATAAAAAGTACTAACAAATGTGAATTAAAGCGTATAATTAGGATTGTTCACTTTCGATCATATGCTAATACTAAAAGAATGGTAGATTCATGAGTCCTAAACACATGGGCAATTACTAATTCTGATACAGGGTTGGAACATGTTTGTACAGAGGAAGGCATTTTGGTAAAAGGACCTTGAAATACATTTGTAATTCAAAGCCATAAGAAGCTCCCATGAAGATGAGAAAAATAAGGGGTTTGATCAAAGTATAACCAGAAAAGATTAAAGAATATTGTAACATAGTACACAAACCAGTTTCTATTACAGCTGCTATGTTTATCGGACGGCTGCATTTCTTTCATCTTTAAGGGGCTGCAGGGCTTGATTTTACATACAAGAAACCAAAAAGAAGAACTGTCACAAATAGAACACGACATTAACCATCTTCATTTGCCTAGGTATGTGACAAAGAACGATAGAGATCCAGGACCAGTTTCCATTAATTTTCTAGGAGTAATGCTATGCAATATAAATGATGGGGTTTACATTATCGCATGCATCCAAAGGTGACCATTCTATGTGGCAAAAGCTGCATGATCATATGCTTCAAGGGGAGACCAAAAAAAGAAGAAGAAGAAGAATATGCTTCAATAAGCATTTTGATTGACTCCACTTGATAGTGAATGAAGACAATATAAGAGCTTCCTACGATTGTCAAATTGCAAACATACAACTATAATTTGAATTGATTTATGGATAAATTCAGTAAGTATAGCAAGCATACAACTATAATAAATCATAATTTATTTTTTATCAAAAAATTTGTATTCAAAGTATGTTAGTGCAGCATTAGCTTGTCAAAATAGTTGCTGAGGTTCAAATCGTCTAAGAATTGAATTTTGTACTAATTTTTTAGACAACTAATAGAATTAGTTTACTGATTGGACTACTGGTTTTTTTTATTTTATGATTCAGTCAAAATTTGACTATTTAGTTGGTTCATATTAAACTACCTACTGGTTCAGGTTTCATCCTGCCGATTATGTACGATTCTGATAGCTAATGAACACTAGATACATAGACAAGTAGTAGCACTTTAAAAGAAACCACAATTTAGGGAAAACAAGTACTTTGTACACTATTTTTCTTAAAAAAATTATTTTTACCTAACAGCAGCATTGAAACTCAGAGTAATCATCAAAGTGCAAAGTTCCAAGTCCATGCTACAATAGAGATCTCATTAGTACCAATAATATGAACATGTGTTTTGCTGTGTGTGTGCGCATGCGCGTGTGCTGCCTGTGCGCATGCTGTGTGTTGCAATACGTGTGTGCAGTACACATGTGTTGTGGTCGTGCCATGCACGTGTGTTGTGTTGTGCTGGGCAGTGGGCTACCCTCCTTCTTTTCCTTCACTTACTTTTTTTTTCTTCTTTTTTGTTGCTTCATTTTTATGTAACCATCCAGTACTATCAATTTAAAAGGTTAGTTTAACTTAGCAACTTAATTAGTAGTACAAATTCCTCACATGCTGTCAAGAAGGCACAAACTACCAAACCAATATAGGAAGAAATTAATTGGGGGTGATGGGAAAATCTTATTCATAGTTACTTGTGTAAAGATCATCAATTATTGAAAAGCATCTTATAAGCAAATATGCTAAGAGACAAAATCCTAGTGACCTTCTCGAAGGTCACAATGGATAATAGGACACAGTAAATGATTATTCAGACCTCAATCAATTCTAAATTTGAGCATTAGCATGTTATCAGGTACACTTTTTGCATCAAAAATCATCAGCATCTTTCATAAATGTCATAGTAGACAAGTATACGATTCTTTTATCTTCTGTCCAAACCTAGATTGAAGAAAGAATTGTGCAAATAACAGTAATGTTGCAGCTTTCAATCATTCGAAGCTATAAAAAAATGTAAAAATAATTGTAAATGATGATCATGAGGAAGTTCAAAGTAGATCAAATTAGTTTAACAGAATGGAAACGCGAAGTGGTTAAACAATCCAGCATATATTTGTACCCCAAAATAAACTAAGGAGTTCAATATTACCCTAACTTGGCAATTCAATTGAAATGTTATGTACTATGCAAATGGGTTTAGTATCAAAACGAGATTGGGGGGAAAAATTAACAAAATAAATGATCTACCTCAAGTAAACTACTAAAAGCCTGCCCATCTTACTTGACTACTGTGAGAATAAAAAATGTACAGAGAGATATTGCTAGGGAATAAAGATACGCGCCATTTTGATTGTCAAGTCTAGATAAATGTATTTCTATTTATCACAAAATCAAACTTTCCATCTACCCTAAACCTAATATCTATCAAATTGCGGTCAGATTTTGAACAATACGAAATTGGAAAATTAAAGCTAGGGCTTTGAAATACCTTGAACTATCCAAAAGGACTGAGACGAGGAAGACCGGAGATGACAGACGACTGGTGACGACGTCATTTTGAGAGGGGGTTTGGTCCGTGGCTGAGAGGAGGAGCAGGGGGTTGTGGCCTGGTGGTGGCCGGTGGAGTGGCCCAAGGCAGCAGCGGCAGCGGCGGGCAGGGGCTGCCCCCCCTTTTTCCTTCTCTCTCTTGTTCTTTCTCATCTCTCTAATCTGATAGTTCTCTCTTCTTATCTCTCTATCTCTATCTATATATAGTAGCCCTAGTTTTACTTTTTCTTTTCCATTTCTTTTTCTACTTCTTTTGTTTTCTTTTATTTTTCTAATTTTTTTGTTTTCAAGTAAATGCAGAAATAACAATAAATGAAAACTTTTTTTTTTCCTTTTTTTTTTCAAGTAAATGAGTAATTATTTTGGATTTGGTCCCATGGTGTATAATTTTCATTTTTTACATTTATATAATTACTTTTATACTCCTATATATATTGCAATTTAGGATAGATAAGTGAATGCCAACTTTCTAAAGTTAATTAAGTGATTTAATTTTGAATACATTTTTCTCACCCCATAATTACTCATCTATTACTCACCCAATTCTACCATTGGTTAATGTAGTGAGATCCAGGATAAAATAATAATTAATTAACCAATGGCTTTTCTTCAATTTTTTTTGAATATTTAATAAAAGAGTAATGTTATGCTTTCTAAATTTTTATCCCAAAAGTGATTCCTAAATGATGTGACAGTGGGGTAAAGTCTAGTACAATAGGACCAGTTGAATTTTTATTGGAATTAACACAACTTCCAATAAAAATTTAGCTGGTCCTATTGTACTAGACTTTACCCCACTGTCACATCATTTGGGAAATATTTTTGGAATAGAAAGTTGGGAAACATAGCATTACTCCTCATAAAAATGGGCGTGTTGGATGCACTAGTCATTTAGGAGTAATGCTATGTTTCTCAAATTTCTATCCCAAAAGTGCTTCCTAAATGATGTGGTAGTGGGGTCAGGTAAACAACTTCCAATCAAAATTTACTAGGTCCCACTTTATTCGAGGATATTAAAGTGATCCCAATGTCACATGTGCTGAGAAATTTGGAAAGCATAGTATTGTTCAAAGTACCTATTAAAAAATAACCATAAAAACAAATTATTCAATTCAAAATTTGGTTCCCAAATATTTTAACAGCAGTATCACATGGATAGAGTAATGCTATGATTCTCAAATTTGTATCCCAAATTGAAATATAGCTGAATCTTAAATTCATCAATATCCCCTTTGAATTTTAAATATATTAAAATAGAGTCAAATTACTCGCTTAAATTAAATTGAAAAAAAAATAGTACTCACTTTCATCGCCATAGACATCACTTTGAAAATGGAATTTTTTATCACTCACTCTAGGCGACGAAAAAATATTTCGTTGCCAGAGACCACTCTGAAAATTAAATTTTATCACTCACTTTAGGCGATGAAATAATATTTCGTCGCCATAGACATCACTTTGAAAATGGAATTTTTTATCACTCACTTTAGGCGACGAAATAATATTTCGTTGCCATAGATCACTTTAGGCGACGAAATTAATTTTTTGTCACCATAGACATCACTTTGAAAATGGAGTTTTTTATTACTCACTTTAGGCCATAGATCACTTTAGGCAACGAAAACATCACTTTAAAACTCACTTTAGGTGACGAATTAATATTTCGTCGCCATAGATCACTTTAGGCGAGATTATTTCGTCACCATAGACATCACTTGGAAAGTGGAATTTTTTATTACTCACTTTAGGCGATGAAATATAGATCAATTTAGGAGATGAAATATTATTTCGTCGCCATAGACATCACTTTAGAACTCACTTTAGGCGACGAATTAATATTTCGTCGCCATAGATCACTTTAAGTGACGAAATAATTTTTCATCGCCATAGACATCACTTTGAAAATGGAATTTTTTATCACTCACTTTTGGCGACGAAATAATATTTCGTCGCCATAGATCACTTTAGGCGATGAAATAATTTTTCGTCGCCATACACATCACTTTGAAAGTAGAATTTTTTATCACTAACTTTAGGCGACGAAATAATATTTCGTCGCCATCGATCACTTTAGGCGACGAAATAATTTTTCGTCGCCATGGACATGACTTTAAAACTCACTTTAGGTGACGAATTAATATTTCGTCGCCATAGGCATCACTTTTGGCGACGAAATGTTATTTCGTCGCCATAGACATAACATTATAATTCACTTTAGGCGACGAATTAATATTTCGTCGCCATACGCTTCACTTTAGGTGACGAAATAATATTTCGTCGCCATAGACATCACTTTAGGCGACGAAATTATTTTTTGTCGCCAAAATTGACACTTTAGGCGACGAAACAAATTTTTCGTCACCAAATTTATGTTTTTTTTAGCCTCTTAGGCCACGAAATTTAATTTTGTCGCTAAAACTATACTTTTGGCGACGAAATTTAAATTTCGTCGCCATGTTTCATCGCTAAAGCCCATTTTTGTTGTAGTTCACTTTTTCTCTCTCTTGTCCTTCTCTTCCTCGGGGAAATTTTTTTCGAGAAATCTTTTCTTGAAACCACCCACGACATTCCCCTTGTGGCTTCTTTCCTAATAGTCGCCTTTTCGGCATCCTACCAATCAGCTGCTGTATATGATAACTGAAAGATAGCCAGATGCTTCTTTTCCAAGTCTGTGCACTCTATGGTTTTGAAGATAAGTTCCATCTAGCATAGCCACTATTCTGCTTGCCAGGGTTCATCGGTCCCATCAAAATATTCAGGGCACTGAGCATGAAATTCCTTGAGAAGCTTATACCCAGTCTGGTGGGCTCGCCTCTCATTCCCATTATGATTCCCATTCCGATTATTGTTCCCTGTGTTCAAATCGTTGACCCTCTCCAACCTTCTTACAAAAGCCTTAAACATCCCGGTTGGATCCGCTGCCGGGGGTGCAGCTTCAATGGCAGCGGGACAAAGCTTGAGATTCCTTCTATCAGCCAATCGTTCAAGAGAAAGGTACCTATTCATCGATCGACAGAATTCGGTCAACCTCCAGATAAGAAAGTTCTCAACAAAAGAAAGCGATGAAATGCATAATGAAGTCGAGCTATCTTATCATAACGCTATCTTAACGGAAGATCCTATATATCTTGGACAATTAGTCGAGCCATAACCTAGCTCTGATACCAAAAAACCTGTCATGCCCTGACGTAACATAATTCAGGAAAGCATTTAATTTCCTTTATAGACTCGTAGGTCGTGACAAATGAGAGTGACCAATTGTCCCTGCAATAAATAACTTATAAAAACATTTCTAAAGAAACGGAATGCTAATAACATAAGCTCCAAAATTAAAACTTACTGAACTACTACATTAGTCATAAACTTAGGCACAAACCATCTTATTCAAATTCTAACATAGAGTCTATTACATCTTTGAAAAGTAGAACATAAGAAATATAAAATCGCCTCGTGGAAAGCTTCCTGACTCTAACTAGCATAGTCAAAATACCCTGATTGCCCCTGACTTGGAAAATCTAGACATCGAGTCCAGGACGCATCAACGCCGTTAGCTTATGCAAGCTAGTGAGCAAAATAAACATATGCTCGCAAAGTATATATAAGCATATAACAACGTCATAAAATCGATGACTCAAGGTAACAACTTCAATATGAATCACATGGGGATGTAGTAAGCAATAAATATAAGACCATGCATGAACAATGTTTCATCTTATCTTTTCGACTCTTTTCTCTCGACATCCTCAATTCAACCATCCCATTACCTCAGATACCAGGAATAATATCCGCTCAGTACCTAGGTCGCACAACACATCGTCGCCTTCGATACCAGGAATAATATCTGAGCTATATCCAAGTCACAGACCATATCATCGCTTTGGATACCAGGAGTAATATTCGATCAGCATCTGAGTCATACGACACACCTTTGCCTTGGATACCAGGAATAATATTCGATCGATATCCAAGTCGTATACTACATAGTTCCCTCAGATAGCAGGAATAGTATCCGATCGATATCTGGTCGTATAACATACCATCGCTTCAGATACCAAGAATAATATCCGCTCAGTATTCGAAACGCGCGCCTCAGATACCAAGAATAATATTCGATCAATATCTGAGTCATACACAACACTATCCCCTCTAGTACCAAGAATAATATCCGCTCGGTATTGGAGTCGTACACCAGGTTGCTACTCTTTACTCTTTTTACGCTTTCTCACACACCATGCACGTAAATGCTCATGAATCATAATATCATTCATTAATCTCAAAGCTGGATAATCGTTCAATATGAATCTTAGTCTTAATCATTCTGATTAACTCAATTTTTTAATATAAGCCTTTAAAATAGTATATCTTTCAAAGCAGTTACTTAAAACTTCCAAAACCTTTTCCAAACAGTCCCTTACTAAAAAAGGAACAAAATGTCTAAAATACCATATCGCACAAGTGGGCTGTGCAAGCGATCAGGCCATTTTTTGTAAAATCTGTTAAAAATCCTTTCTACCCAAAATTACACAGGTCACGCGAGTAGGTCGCACGAGCAGGCCGCGCGAATAAGCCTCGCGCGAGTTGAAGCAGAAGCTTCATCTTTTTCGTTTTTCCCCTGTTTTCGATTTTGAAAACTGAAATATAGCCATTTTCAGATTCTGTTTCAATCAAGACATGTAATATATGGATTTATTTGATTTTCCATATATATTAAGAATACGCAATCAGATTAAAACGATACGAATTATATCTCTCAAAAATTGTGATTAAAGCAAGAGTGACAAAACTTTAAATCAACAATATGTCATGATACCGATGAATTAAGTTGTAATATTCGAACCACGGCTTATTGGGATAAAGATCTTTCATTTTCAATTAACGGAATTGATTTTTGTTGAGTTTCATAATACTCCAATTTCAAAGCTTCAATGGTAATTTCATGTATATACATATATACAGACACATATATACTAAAATACATGTATACATATATATGTTGGGAGTGAGTTTGGATTACTCACAGAGGCTAATTGGACAAAAATTAGAGGCCAAGAATTTTTGCCGAATAATCTGTCATTCTAAGAATTTTCTTTTCGTCTTCCTCTGATTTATATATATATATATAACTATGTATGTATATGTATATATATTATCTATGTGAGTGTTTATCTTGAGAGAGTAAGAGAGAATTTGAGAGAGTTTGGGAGAATTTGAGAGTTCGTCGAGAGAGATGAGAGAACTGTTGAGAGAAATGAACATATATATAACTATGTTTGTTTTGGGCTCCAAGAAATAAGTGGATTTCATCCAGTGTGGTGAGCTCACGTGCTCCCACACCCAAATACATGGTATAGTCGTAACTTTAAAACATAACTGGTATATTATGGTCGCGAAAAAAATACAGAAAATACTATTATCGCATGAATTAAATTCTGGTTTGTACAAAAAGCATAGATACAATTTTCAAATCCATAGAAAGTAATTTTCTATATTTATGGAAATTATAGTTTGGCCCCAAACAAATATTTATAAAAAGAAATAAAATCAAATGTTCATATATTAAAGAAAATAAAATGCAGGGTGTTACAGATGGCCATCAATCCTGTAGGAGATAATGTGGTTGGGCCATACGGGCACCCATATAATATTGGACCGGGTCCAAAGAGGCTTCACTTAGGCACCAAGCAATGGGATTTTGGACTCCTCAGTGAGTAGGGTTTGTGTATGTCTATATATACACAAATATATCTGCAAAGCGGGGGTATTTGTAAAATACAACCGCGCTAAAAGGAAGAATTGTAGTAGTTTTGATCACAACTTCCCGTATTATCTGCAAATTGCGTTGCAAGGCTAATTTTTATACAGTATGATTAATCTATGATAAGTTGTATTGTTTTAGCTGTTGTTTATGCAGATCACTGCTGTGCGGACTGAATAGAGGAACATCAGAATAAATGGAATGCTGGAATGCAAACAAAAGAAGTCAAAGCTGAAAAGTGAAGTTCGATCGATCGTAGAAGGTTCGATCGATCGAGGGTTCGATCGCTCGAACAGAGTCGAAGCGCTTGAAGATCAAGGGTTCGATCGATCGAAAGAAGTTCGATCGATCGAACGGGGTATTTCCAGAAACATTTGCGTGCGCAGCAGAATGCGGGTTTTAACCCTAGTGCTTTAGGTTTTTCTTTATATATGTGTTTTGTTCACGTCCTTAGGGACGCCACTTTTTGTTTTCAGCAGTTTAGAAGGAGAGATAGAGAGTTTGTTTGGTTTTTGTAGGTTTTTCATTGATTTCTCACATTGTGGATTGGATTCTTCTAAGTTTACACAAGTATCTTCTATTCCAGGTTATCTATATACTGTTTATTCATACTCTGCACGTATTAGAAGTAGTTTAATCAATCATCTCGTGATATTGTATGCTAAACATTGGTAAAACCATAGATTTCATAGTTTTAATGAATAACTCACAACCAAACATGGTATTAAAGTTTTCTTACGTTAAAAATCAATCCTCGACACTCCAGACGATGTCTGAGTAGTCCCAGGTTGGGAGATCACGATGAAACAGTGATCTCCAGCCTCTGCCATGCAGCAGAATAATCGCTGTGTTCGATCGATCGAAGTCAGATCGATCGATCGAACCAGAGACAGTCAAGCGATCGAAGTTAGTTCGATCGATTGAGGGATGAAGGTCTTCGATCGATCGAAGGCGCGTCGATCGATCGAACTCTCGGATTCTTGAGAATGTTACCTGCAGTATTCCAGGACTTTTTGTTTTAGGACTTGTTATCATTCTGTCCCAAATAAATGCTCAGTCTGTCAAAACAGTTTTAAAACTAAGGGCCTAAGGCATTTTCTTTCAATACATTTTGCAAACCATCTTCAATGCTAACACCATTGAGGATGCGAGTCTTAACTATTGAATTAAACCGCTTTTGTGTATTTTAATTTAACTGTGATGATATGGTCCCGGTCATGAAAGGGCCATAGAATCTTTATTTCTTTTGAGGAATACGGAAAACTGTAGGTAATATACTCCATTGTGCTTTAAGGTAAATGCATGGTAGATGGCTAGGTTACTGTGGATTCGTGTAATCCCAACACTTTCTTTTTAAAGTTAAACTCCTTAATTCTAAATACTGTTTTAATTAGCTAGTTAGATTGTTTAGTTAATTTTAATCACTTTCATTAGTAATCTTAGTTTGTGGAACTTCGTGTTCTACACCTTCATTCAAACTTAGTTATTTTATTTTGTTTTCTTTAGAGGTTAGTCTAATTCATTAGGTCAACACCTTCCCTGTGGGATCGACCTGGTCTTACCAGATATTACTTGCACGTCTACCTACACTTGGGTACTGCACAAGAGCGCACAAGAAAATTCTCGTGTCAAGTTTTTGGCGCCGTTGCCGGGGAAGGCGACGATCAATTCTTTAGATTACCTCAGTCTCTCTTCATCTCTTTCTATTTTTCCTTTCTATTCTTTTCGGTTCTTTTGGGTAAGTTTTCACCCTAGGGACTCTCCTAGTTCATGTCCGAGAATTCTATCGAAGGATTCTTTGGAAACCCATTCTACTGCTCTGACTCGGATAGTTCCATCAACCCGATTATCACTCCAACTGCATCAATGGATGATCATCAGAGTGAAAACGGTGACAATGTTGTGGTGCCAATCGATGAGGCACTCCGTCCTCTTTGCGATCTTATGCAACCAGAACATGCACCTACGCCCTCTTGCATTCAAATCCCACCACACAATGGCGAATTTCAGTTTCGCAATGGGATGATTCAATTGCTTCCCACTTTTCATGGGATGGACAGCGAGAAGGCGTATTTACATGTCACCGATTTCGAGGATGTTTGCAAAACATTCTCGCAAAATTGTCCTAGGGAGGTGACGCATTTAATGCTATTCCCCTTCACTTTGAAAGATAAAGCGAAGGCGTGGCTCCACTCTCTAAAGCCTAATTCCATTTTCACCTGGCATGCGATGAGCACCGCATTTCTGAAGAAATTCTATCCTACTCGCATGACCACAGATCTTCAGCGTCAAATTAATTCCTATAAACAAAAGAGCAATGAAACCTTCACACAAGCGTGGGAGCGTTTCAAAGATTTGCTTCTCTCATGCCCACACCATGGGTTTGAGAAATGGCGAACGATCAGCTTCTTTTATCAGGGATTAAATGGTGAAACAAAGAAGTTGGTGGAAACAATGAGCTCTGGACCATTTCTGCGAAAAAATACTGAAGAGGCCGAAGCCCATTTCGAATGGTTAGCTGAATACGCTCATGAATGGTCAAATTCTGACAATATCTCACGATCACAGATATCCTGTGTAGAAGAGAAAAGCTTATATCAGCTAACCAATGAAGATCGCCTCATGACTAAGTATGCAGAGCTAGCAAAGAAGGTGGAAGAGTTAAGCATGAAAGGAGAGAGTTCTAGGCAAGTCATGCCTGAAGAACCATGTGGCACATGCAACATGTTGGGACATACAACTCAGTATTGTCCTAATGTGCCATATTTTCAAGAGCAAGCCCCTGTAGAAATGAATGCCATGCAAGGTTTTCGAGGGGCGGGGAATTCCAATAATAATTTTCAAAATAACAATAGATGGAATCACCCCGGTTTTGATTGGAGAAATAATGCTGGGGCCCAAAATCAATATCAACAGCAGCCCTACAACAATAATCAATATCAAGGGCAAAACAATAGGCAGCCCCAGCATTACAATCAAAACAGAACTAATAATTACAATCAAGCTCAACCCTCCAATGCACCACAAACCAATGCCTATGTGCCCCCGCACAAGAAGGTACAAGAGGAGGAGCCACTTGCTAATGCCAATCTAACGCAACAACTCATCCAAATGATGAGTAAAATGTCTGCCACGTTAGAGAGGATAGATGCACGGCAAGAGAGCTCAGGAGGAACATTCCCTGCCCAACCACTTCAGAACCCCAAGGGACATAACAATGGTCCTAACAATCAAGAGCATGCTAAAGCTGTGACTACACTGAGAAGTGGAAAAGTCATAGAGAAAGGCTTGCCTCTGTCCACTCCCGAAGTGTACAAGGAGGGGGAAGTGTTGGATGAAGAAGTTGAGCTACCATCTACTCGAGAGGAGGAGCCGTCTACTAATGACGAACCAATAAAGGCAAACATTGCAGCTCCTAGAGTAGATGAAGAAGTTGAGCGAAGGCCGGGAAAGGAATCTGTTAAGGAGGAACCACCAAAATGCCCCTTTCCTGCACCTTATCCTCAACGGTTGAAGAAACCCAAGAATGAGACGAAGAATCAGGAGTTTTTGGAATTGTTTAAGCAAGTTAAGATTAACCTTCCACTCCTAGATGCTATCAAGCAGGTGCCGGCCTATGCAAAGTATCTCAAAGATCTATGCACGGTCAAGAGGAGGCAAAGCGTGAAGAAACAGGCTTATGTCGCGTGCCAAGCTAGCGCGATCATTCAAAACGAGTTGCCTCCAAAACTCAAAGATCCCGGTACACCTACTGTCTCATGCAGAATTGGGAATCAAAAGATAGACAATGCACTCCTTGATTTAGGAGCAAGCGTTAATCTGCTGCCATATTCAGTCTATAAACAGCTAGGGTTGGGTGAACTCAAACCCACTCGAGTTGCTTTGCAGTTGGCAGACAGATCCGTGAAGTACCCTAGAGGGGTATTAGAGGACGTCCTGGTCCAAATAGACACTTTCGTATTTCCGGTTGATTTCGTGATATTGGACACAGAACCTGTGTCTAATCCTGGTGCACATATCCCGGTTATTTTTGGACGTCCATTCCTCAACACCATTGATGCCACAATCAAGATTAGAACTGGTATCATGACTATCGTATTCGGGAACATGACGTTGAATATCAAGATCTTCTCTAATCCCCGACCTGAAGAATACGATGATGAGGAAGAAATCCATTATATAGACACGGTCATTGAAGATGAAGTTGACTTGGTCGACTATAAAGATCCTTTGGAAGTTGTGATGACTCAATTTGGCGATATTTATCAGCCTGAAGAGTCAACTCCATTGGATGCTGACCTAAACCAGACGTGTCTTATGATGGATACGATAGAGGAGGATAGAGCCGATTGCATGTGGGTAATGCCATATGAACAACTGCCTCCTAAAACCAAATTGGTAATGCCCTCTAGTTTCCAGTTCCCAGAGTTAGAATTGAAGGAGCTCCCAAAAGAGCTGAAATATGCATTCCTAGGAACTGGAAAAACTTATCCTGTAATCATTTCATCTGCTTTAACTCATGAACAGGAAAGTAAGCTAGTGGACATGCTGAAAAAACATAAAGATGCTATGGGATGGACAATTGCTGACCTCAAAGGCATAAGCCCATCCATATGCACGCATAAGATATATCTGGAGGAAGACGCTAAACCCTCAAGGCAAATGCAAAGGCGTCTGAATCCCAACATGCAAGAAGTGGTTAAGAAGGAAGTGCTTAAACTGCTTGATGTTGGGATGATATATCCAATATCTGACAGCCCTTGGGTTAGTCCTACCCAAGTAGTTCCAAAGAAAGCTGGCATAACGGTCATTCCGAACAAAGAGGGTGAATTAGTACCGACACGAGTCCCCACTGGATGGAGAATGTGTATCGACTACAGGAAGCTAAATACTGTGACCCGAAAGGATCATTTTCCTTTGCCATTCATGGATCAAATGCTAGAACGGGTGGCGGGTCATAAGTATTACTGCTTCTTGGATGGATACAGTGGGTATAATCAAATTGAGATTGCTCCTGAAGATCAGGAGAAAACCACGTTCACGTGTCCATTCGGTACTTTCGCCTACCGACGAATGCCATTTGGCTTATGTAATGCACCGGCTACCTTTCAGCGGTGCATGTTAAGCATTTTTAGTGACATGGTCGAAAACATCCTTGAAGTCTTCATGGATGACTTTTCAGTTTTCGGCCATAGCTTCGAGGATTGCCTCAGCAATCTCGAACAGGTTTTAATGAGGTGTGAGGACAAACACCTAGTCTTGAATTGGGAGAAGTGTCACTTTATGGTGACCAAGGGTATAGTTTTAGGCCACATAATATCCGATGAAGGAATCCAAGTGGATAAGGCTAAGATCGACATAATCTCAAATCTACCTGTCCCCCGTACAGTGCGAGACATTCGTTCATTTTTGGGGCATGCGGGTTTTTATCGTCGATTTATCCAGAATTTCAGTGCAATCTCTAGACCCCTTTGTCAACTTCTTGTCAAAGATGCACCTTTCGAGTGGTCAGAGAGTCGCCAGAAGTCCTTCGAGGATTTAAAAGATCTCCTCACCTCCGCACCTATAATACAGGCACCCGACTGGAGTTTGCCTTTTGAATTAATGTGCGATGCTAGTGATTACGCCATTGGCGCAGTCCTAGGCCAGAGGAAGGACAATAAGCCGCATGTGATATACTATGCCAGCCGAACCTTAAATGAAGCTCAAATGAATTACACTACTACTGAAAAGGAGCTGCTGGCCGTAGTATTCGCTCTGGACAAGTTTAGGTCTTACCTGATAGGGTCACCAATCGTCTGTTTTACAGATCATTCGGCCCTCAAGTATCTTTTGTCAAAGAAAGACGCTAAACAACGGCTTATCCGCTGGATACTCTTACTCCAAGAGTTTGATTTAACAATCAAGGACAAGAAAGGAGTAGAGAATGTGGTTGCGGATCATTTATCCCGGTTGACTTTTACCGATAACACTGAATCCCAATCCATCAAAGATGAGTTCCCAGATGAACAGCTACTGGCAGTAAGTAGTTTGCCTTGGTATGCTGATGTGGTAAACTACCTGGTCACGGGTGAGACACCGACTCATTGGTCAAATCAAGATAGGAAACGGTTCCTCTCGTTTGCACGCCATTTTTTCTTTGATGACCCATACCTTTTCAAATACTGTGCTGATCAGGTCATCAGGCGTTGCGTACCCAACGAGGATATAACCGTTATCTTAGCGTCATGCCATTCTGAGGCATGCGGTGGCCATTTTGCGTCACAGAAGACCGCACAAAAAGTGTTGCAAAGCGGTTTTTACTGGCCCACAGTCTTCAAAGATGCTTATTCCTTTTGTAAGACATGCCAACGCTGTCAAAAGCTTGGAACCATTTCTAAAAGGAATTCTATGCCTCTAACCCCTATCATCACAATTGAGATATTTGATTGTTGGGGCATAGATTTTATGGGCCCATTTCCCAAGTCGAATAACTGTGAGTACATACTCCTTGCTGTGGAGTATGTATCGAAATGGGTAGAAGCGATACCGACGAGACGAAATGATCACAGAACAGTCATGTCATTTCTCAGAGAGCATATTCTGTCTCGCTTTGGTACTCCGAAAGCTTTACTAAGTGATCAAGGCAAGCATTTCTGCAATAAGCCTTTGGAGTCACTTCTCAAGAAATACGGAGTCCATCATAAAATCGCTCTTGCTTATCATCCACAGTCAAATGGGCAAGCAGAATTGGCTAACCGAGAAATCAAGCATATTCTCGAGAAAACGGTTAGTTCCAATCGAAAAGACTGGGCATACAAATTAACTGACGCGTTATGGGCATACCGTACTGCCTATAAGACGAATCTTGGTATGTCCCCGTATAGACTAGTTTACGGGAAAGCTTGCCACCTTCCTGTTGAAATTGAACATAAAGCTTATTGGGCGACACGCTCATTGAACTTTGATATTCAAGAGGGAGGTCAGCTACGCAAGCTCCAACTTGCAGAGCTAGAGGAAATACGACGAGATGCGTATGACTCTGCAAAGTTGCATAAGGAAAAGTTGAAGGCTCGTCACGATCGTACGATTTTTCGTAAATCATTTGAGCCGGGGCAGAAAGTGTTGCTATATGATTCTCGCCTCCATCTTTTCCCAGGTAAACTCCGTTCCCGGTGGACAGGCCCGTTCATCGTTAAAACTGTTTTTCCACATGGGGCGGTCGAGATTGTCAATCCAAAGAACGACGATTGTTTCAAGGTCAATGGCCAAAGATTGAAGCCGTTCTTGGAGAATTTCCACTCTGAAGTTGAGCACATCCAGCTGGATGAGCCCAGCTATTCCACCACTTAAAAAAATCTCAGGTGGAATTTCAACTTGTTGTTGTATTTCTTTTCTTTCCCTGCATTTTAGTTTCTTTCTTTCTTTTGTGTTTAGTTTTTGTTTGTTCTTTCGTGTTTGTGATTTAGTTCTAATCCATTATTCCTTAAACCACTCTATTGCAGGTGAATATGCGAGGTGATGATGTCCATTCAATTGGTTCATGGACTGATTCCGAGTGTTGTTGTGGCACTTGGACTGAGGGTGAACCCACGCCCTGCCCCTTGCATCCTTATGATCCTGAAGTTCACACTCGAATCGATGCTTCCATCGGTTATATCCCATTCGACCCTGCTCTCCTGGACATCAATCCGTATGAAAATATGGACTTTCCTAATGAGGAGGAGTTGGATGAGGAAGAAGACCTGTATATGGGACGCATGGTGGATGATGCCCTCATGGCCCAATGGGAAAACGATGATATGTGGGAGCCATGGGAGGATCATGTCCTGCAGGATGTCGTCCCAGAACGCCACAATGCTGTATTTGTTTTCGTGGACGATTTCCTCATACTTGAGTTGGTCCCATACCACTACGTGCACCTGAGCTACTTGCTATTCAGGCTCCAATGCCCCTTACCAGCTAGTGCACTTTGGGAACCAATGCCAATAGTGAGGTTGGAACGTGTCACATTTCTTTGTAATTCTTGTTTTTTTTCTTTGATCTTCTTTTTGTGATAATTTGTGTTTCTTGTGTTCTGCTGTTTTAATTTCAGTGTGTTGTCTTTTGTCCAGGATTGTCACTATGTTCCTAAATGGCATCCCGGTATTCCTTCCACATCAACTGATTCATGGTCTTGGGCCATACATAAGGCCCCCGCTCACTCCGCCGCGAGAGGACAGTCCGTTGCGCATTCACACTCCGTTATCCTTGTCTCCATCCGGATCACCTCTTGCGTGGGCTTTTAATTCCTTGGAGACTCCAGACTTGTTTGATGATGTCCTTGCTGCTTTTTGATTGTTCTGGGAAAGGGAATCATCGAGTTTGGACTTCACTTCTGAAGATTCGGAGGATTATGAAGAGATCGTGGAAGAGGAAATTTTTATACTCGAAGACTGGTGCTACATTTCAGTTGTTTCTCTTCAATTTCAATTCTTGTTTAGCAACTGGAATGTAATCCTTGACAATTTGTTTTCAGTTTTAGTTTTAGTTTTATTTTTGGTTTTCTAGTCCAATAAGGTTTTAACCACAGTTGGGGATGATAATGGTGCAATTTGGATGCAATAATAAAGTTTTATTTTGATATAAATTGCAATCTTCTATTCTGGGGATACATTTCTGCACTACATGCTTGTTCTTCAACTGTTCTTTCAGTCTATCTGCATGTCCAGATTTGTTTGTGATAGTTGGGAGTGATGTGGTTCATATCCCAATGAATTCTGGAATTTTTGTGTTCGATCGATCGAGCTCAGTTCGATCGATCGAAACCTGCATGTTCAAGCGCTTGTAGTTTACGTTCAATCGATTGAAGGATTTGTGTTCGATCGATCGAACATTCTTCGATCGATCGAACGAAGCATTTAAACGAGGCGTCTTCAGGACATTTCTTCATTTCCCTCACTCTCACCCTCAATCGCTCGAAGACAGGGAGAAGGCGACTCGGAAAATTTCAATTTCTGGCATCCAAAAGGACGCCCTGAACAATCCTCTGATCCCCCTCATCTTCATCTCATCATCTCTCCGTCCCCACTGCAGGTTCTGACCTGAGGTAGGCCCCGTTCGTTGTGTTTTCTTTTTCCTTCTTGTTTGTGTTAGAAAATCCCAAGGGGGTGTCCCCTTGGTCTTAGGATCGTCTGTTGGTAGCGTAACTTAGGTTTTCTTTTTGTTTCTGCGATTTCTGAACACCGCTGTGTTCGATCGCTCGAACTGGTTTCGAGCGATCGAAGGGGTGATGTTCGATCGATCGAACAATGTTCAAGCGATCGAAGTCTACTCCAGTTCGATCGATCGAACTCAGTTCAATCGATCGAACTCCAGCAGTGTTTGTTTTGTTTCTTTTTCTTCCTATTCTGATCCGTATCCTGTGTGGTCTTATTTTCAGGACTGCAAGATGAATCCAGTGACGGGCTATCATAAGTCCAAGCCCCTCGATCGTACTATACCAGATCCAGTACCCGCTCACGGGTTCCGAAATAACGAGGATAGGGTTTGGTTCGAGCGGTACTTCCAGACTCGGATGGTTATGATTGAGCGCCTCATTGAGCATATCTGGACTGAGAGCCCGTGGTTCCTCACACGGATCCGCGCGATGCCGCACTGGTTCGATCTCCTGTCGTTGGCCAAGAGGGTCAACCTATCCTGGATCAGAGGTGCGTGTGCGACTATGATCAGCGACCCGTTTGTACCATTCACTTATCATGCCTTCTTCCGGAGTCGTTCATTCATCATCAGTCCCGCGACCGTTTCCGCCGCGTTGGGGGTACCAGAGGTACCTGATTATGTTTGCCCCCACCGGCCTGATGCACCCGTGACCCCACCATCCGCTATTATCAGGGAGCTCACTGGAGGCGCCGTTCCGTCTTGGGATGGCGATGCTTTGATTGAGGACCACTCTCTCACCGATGACTACCACATGCTTCATTTGGTCCTCAGTAACTGCCTCCTAGTGACGTCCTATCGAGAGAAGATCGCGGCTTGGTATGCGCGAGTCTTATATGCTGTGGGGACGGGTCAGCCAGTTTGTATACCACGCCTATACATCGATTTTATGGTCCACCCCACCCGTTATATCTCGTCCAGGAAGCACCTGAAGGGTGCTTGGGCTATTCAGAGGATCATGGCCGATGCCGGGTTCCTCGAGCTCCCTGGAGATGATATCCGCCCTTCTCCCCGCCGATTTAGTGAGGCGGCTGCTCGCCGCTCCGACGCTCAGAAGAGGAAGCGCAAGGGGAAAGGGACAGCGAGGGTGCGGGGGAGGAAGAAGAGGCGTGGCGGTACAGACACGGAGGCCGGAGCTTCAGGGACACCCACCGAGGTGGAGGAGCTTGACTCGGATGAGGAGGATGATCCAGTTGCTGCGGTTCAGCAGTTTGAGCTGCGACAGCGGTCGCAGTCTCGTGCCCAGGGAGAGTCTTCTTCTTCTGTGCCTCTCCCGACAGTTCGCGAGTTATTATTGGAGGAGAGAGAGGCCAGGATTAGACTCGAGGGCCGGATGGATCAGATCCAGACTTTACTGGAGTCCATTTTGATTCAGATAGGGGTTGATCAGGCTGTTCACTCTGCTCACCATCCCACGGCCACCCCATCTGCTCCGCCTGCTGCTGATCCGTCACATGTTGCTACTCCTACGGATCCACCACTTCCTGATCCACCATCTGCTACCCCAGCTGCTGCGGCTACTGATCCGGTTTCGACCGCTACTTCCGAGCCATCTACTACTCCTACTACTACTGTATTGCCGCCTGCTCCTATCGACATCCCTTCTGAGATAGCCGATGATACGCCATCTGGGGTCGATTAGTTTTAGTCGGGGAGGTGGCATTTATTTATTTTTGGTTGGTTGTATATGCTGGTAGTTTTTGGGTGTTTTATTTGGTTAGTTGGTATTGTATGGACAGTATTTATCACTGCTTGTATTTTATTTTATTTTGTTCATATTCCAGTGGTTTCGATTGATTGGATCATGGTTTTATTGTCTTATTGTTATCTTTTGATCCTGTCCGTTTTGGAGATTGTGTTCTATTTTTTCTGCTAGGTTGCTTTGCTTGCGATCATCATTTGCGCTATACAGGTGATACCCATCTCTTTTATTTATTGAAAATCAACTTCTGAGGACTTTGTTGTTTTCAGTTGGGGGTAGGAGACAATAGATAGGTATACACCCGTAATAATCAGGTTTTGCACTTAGATATGTTTTAAATTTAATGAGAACACAGTCTGTTAAAATTTGAAAAATTTTTATTGAATAGTATTGATAGAATAACTCTGAATAACCTCTTCTGCTTGTTAATTAGACAATGATACATTTGTAGTATTCTTATCTTTTTATGGATTAAATCCATGCGGTTTTTCTGTATCATTGAAATGAATTGCCTCTGTAAAGCTGTTATGTACCCAACACTTTTGTGCACTAATTGGCAGCTATGTAGAAAACTTGAAAATGGAGTTAAAATGAATATTGTGCGGAAAAGAACAAGTAGGGGAAGCTAATAACCCTTTGTGAGCTTTTGAGCCAATCATCATTTCTGAGGGGATTCTCATACATTGTCGAATGTTTTTTTTTTCTTGCATATACCCGTGAATTCGTTGTTAAGTCTCAGTTTTCTTTAAAAGTTTTGACCGCTTGTTAGAGGAGAATGTTCAGGATTTACCAATTAAACTCAATGAACACTTAAGTGCTAAAAATTGAAAATTGAGAAAATGATTCAAGCCATCGTATTACCCATTCCTTTACCTAACATAGCCCACCTACATTCATTGAATTCATTCCTGATCCCACCTCAAATAAATATTTCCAATAAAAATCACAAGAATCCAAATCCTTGATTTATACCTTGACCTCATCGAACTGTTTGATAAATTTATTGAGAATGAGTCATCAAAGTATGTGAAATGGAAGGAAGTTGTTGTGGGATATTCCAGGTTAAAAAAAAAAAAAAAAAAAAAAAAAAAAAAAAAAAAAAAAATGTGATGATGAATGAAGGAGTTCTATAATAAAAAAAAAAAATAAAAAAAAAAAAAAAAAAAAAAAAATGAATGGGAGATTGGGTGGAGAAAAGAATAAAGAATAAAAAGAGAAGTGGAAATTCCATCACATACTAAAAAGCACATTCTTCTCTACAACACCCCCACCTACTAAATAAAAGCCATAATTCAAAGTCTTGAAGATTCTCAACAATTGATTTGAACATGAAAGTGTGAGTTGAGTTATCCACGGTATTTCGCTCCTCTAGTAAGTAGTATTCCATTCATGAGACTTTACACTCTTAAATGTCCGTTTTTCATAGAGTAAAGTATGAAAGCATTAGTACTTAGAATATCATTCTTCTCAAAGCTTTCATACTATGTGCGATCATTGTAAAGCAAGTTTCTGAGAGACGTTCGTTTTGAGTGTGAACAATGTGAGAATTGAGCTAAAACTGCAAGTTTCCAAAGTACAATAATCTAGATAACTCCTAATAAGGGTTGGACGCATGGTTGTTAATTCCACACACACACGGGTGCATGATGGTAATACATTTGTATATTTTACTTGGTGATATAGGAGAGCATGTGGATCTCTTCCATGGGTTGATAGAGGATATTATATTCTTGTAGAGTTGAATTAACAGTTTAATGAAAGGGGGAATTCTACAAAGTTATTCTAATTCTTTTTGAGCTAAAAATTGGAATTTTGTGGGTATATTCACTGCAAACCCTCACGAGACAACACTCGTCCACTAGGGGGAACCTAGGGGTTTAACGGCTTGTTGCATTCGCTAAATGCAACCGCGATTCCTGCGAAAGTGAGTTAGGATTTTTCTCTCTATCTTAGTTTAGGTTGTTTTTTTTTAGTTTTTCTTTGTTACTTAGTCGTGGTAGTATTAGTTTAGGAGTTTTTAGTTTATTTTTATTTTCGCTTTATCGCTAGGGACTAGCAATAAGCTAGTTGGGGGTTGTGCAAAGCGGGGGTATTTGTAAAATACAACCGCGCTAAAAGGAAGAATTGTAGTAGTTTTGATCACAACTTCCCGTATTATCTGCAAATTGCGTTGCAAGGCTAATTTTTATACAGTATGATTAATCTATGATAAGTTGTATTGTTTTAGCTGTTGTTTATGCAGATCACTGCTGTGCGGACTGAATAGAGGAACATCAGAATAAATGGAATGCTGGAATGCAAACAAAAGAAGTCAAAGCTGAAAAGTGAAGTTCGATCGATCGTAGAAGGTTCGATCGATCGAGGGTTCGATCGCTCGAACAGAGTCGAAGCGCTTGAAGATCAAGGGTTCGATCGATCGAAAGAAGTTCGATCGATCGAACGGGGTATTTCCAGAAACATTTGCGTGCGCAGCAGAATGCGGGTTTTAACCCTAGTGCTTTAGGTTTTTCTTTATATATGTGTTTTGTTCACGTCCTTAAGGACGCCACTTTTTGTTTTCAGCAGTTTAGAAGGAGAGATAGAGAGTTTGTTTGGTTTTTGTAGGTTTTTCATTGATTTCTCACATTGTGGATTGGATTCTTCTAAGTTTACACAAGTATCTTCTATTCCAGGTTATCTATATACTGTTTATTCATACTCTGCACGTATTAGAAGTAGTTTAATCAATCATCTCGTGATATTGTATGCTAAACATTGGTAAAACCATAGATTTCATAGTTTTAATGAATAACTCACAACCAAACATGGTATTAAAGTTTTCTTACGTTAAAAATCAATCCTCGACACTCCAGACGATGTCTGAGTAGTCCCAGGTTGGGAGATCACGATGAAACAGTGATCTCCAGCCTCTGCCATGCAGCAGAATAATCGCTGTGTTCGATCGATCGAAGTCAGATCGATCGATCGAACCAGAGACAGTCAAGCGATCGAAGTTAGTTCGATCGATTGAGGGATGAAGGTCTTCGATCGATCGAAGGCGCGTCGATCGATCGAACTCTCGGATTCTTGAGAATGTTACCTGCAGTATTCCAGGACTTTTTGTTTTAGGACTTGTTATCATTCTGTCCCAAATAAATGCTCAGTCTGTCAAAACAGTTTTAAAACTAAGGGCCTAAGGCATTTTCTTTCAATACATTTTGCAAACCATCTTCAATGCTAACACCATTGAGGATGCGAGTCTTAACTATTGAATTAAACCGCTTTTGTGTATTTTAATTTAACTGTGATGATATGGTCCCGGTCATGAAAGGGCCATAGAATCTTTATTTCTTTTGAGGAATACGGAAAACTGTAGGTAATATACTCCATTGTGCTTTAAGGTAAATGCATGGTAGATGGCTAGGTTACTGTGGATTCGTGTAATCCCAACACTTTCTTTTTAAAGTTAAACTCCTTAATTCTAAATACTGTTTTAATTAGCTAGTTAGATTGTTTAGTTAATTTTAATCACTTTCATTAGTAATCTTAGTTTGTGGAACTTCGTGTTCTACACCTTCATTCAAACTTAGTTATTTTATTTTGTTTTCTTTAGAGGTTAGTCTAATTCATTAGGTCAACACCTTCCCTGTGGGATCGACCTGGTCTTACCAGATATTACTTGCACGTCTACCTACACTTGGGTACTGCACAAGAGCGCACAAGAAAATTCTCGTGTCAATATCATACAAACCCTAAGAGATACATACACTCAAGAGAGCCTCCCTTTCTCTCTCTCTCTATACGGTTTCTCTCTCTAGCTTATCACCACATAGAGCTTGCGATTTAGATCGTGGCATCATCGAAGATTGCCCTTACAGTCTTCTTCGCGACTGATACGAGGTTCAAGAAGGTACACGGAGGTAGCAAGTCGTGGTTCTTGTTTGGGGTTCGTAACAATGTCGTCTCGCCAATCCCGTTGAGTTATTCCGCTAGGTAACGCACCTAAACACAACATGTATGCATGTGTAAGTTTATTTCACATTGGTTTCAAAGCCCATAAGTTGTTTGTTCGACCAAATGTATAGCCAAAATAGATCTACCATTGATGGACCTTGTTTTGTGTATAAAACTTCAAAAAGACGATTTCTATGTGGGTCTACGCAAAAACTCAAATATTTTTCAAAATTTTTGATTAGGATGTGTTCTTATATGTTCATAGAGTCTACCCATGAAATATCATGTCCCAATTATCTCCATCGGTGGAGAAAAGTGAAACCCTAATTTTTGGACAATGTTAAAACTAAAAATTTTCATCAACTTTGATCAAACTTTCTAGATGATTTTCACGTCCAATTGTAGACACCCCAATTTTGACCAAACGTCGAATTAAGGGGAGTGTTACCTCCAAGTCCGATGATGACAATGTCCGAACAAAACTAAAGCTTCTAAGGTGATTCAAGCTCTTCAAAAGCTCTTCAATTCAAACAAAAAAGAAAGAAAAGAAAAAGAAAAAAAAAAGAATAGAACGGCACATGGTGTGGACTGCGGCAGTCACGCAGTGCCGCATTGGCACTCTGTGTTTGCCGGACTGGCAGTCCGTAACTGCCGCAAAAATGCATCAAATGCCGCGAAAATCAGAGTTTCCAAAAAGACGGCAGTCCATGGAGTTGTCCGCGACATTCATTGAGTGCCACATCGGCATTCAGTGAATGCCGCGCCGGCACTCAGTGGGTGCTGCTTCCATCTCCATTGAGTGCCGCATTTTTGGCAGCCAGCTGTAATACAACACATTTTGTACCCTCAAAAGTACGTCTGAAGTTAGGGTTTTTGGCTTGAAAATACAAAAATAACCCTATAAGATTTGCCTATAAATAGAGGGTGAATACTCCATTACAAGGGATCCTTTTTTAGGGGACTACTACTACACATTTTTGGGAGAGGGGAATTTCAAGGAGAAAACAAAAAGAATTTTGGGAAAAGAGAGTTTTTGAGAGTTTGAAGAAGAACTTGGAAGATCTTAAAACTGTATAAATTTGAGGATAGTTGGAGGTGATACTCTACTCTTGTTAGTTTTCTTTTATGGATTTAGAGCACTTGCTCTCTTAGTTTTCTTTATTTCATTCCTTCTTGTTGTTTTTGCTTTCTCTTGAGGTTCTTGGAGAACTTCAATATCTCTCTTGAAAGCTCTTGAGTTTGATCTTTTGATTCCATATAAGCTTATGCTTCATATGGAAGCCAAAGTTTGATCATCATTTATAAACAAATAGATGGATCCAAGTCCATACTCATGACTTGGATTTTCTAACTTGGAATTTCATGGGATCTTCTCTATATCCTCTTGAAGTTCATGAGCTAGTTCTTTGATTCTTCATTTCTTTTTTTTTTTTTCTTGTTTATGCTCTTCTCTTGAGACTCTTGGGGATCTTCCATATCTCACTTGAATCTCATGAGTTTGATCTTTTAGTCTCATGTAAGCTTATGATTCACATGAGATTTAAAGTTGATCATCATTTTATTAAGAACAAGTAGATGAATCCAAACCCCTACCATGGTTTGGGTTCTCTAACTTGGAGTTTTCATAGAATCTCTTTTATATTCCTTGAAAACTCATGAGTACTAGTCATGTCTCTAGTCTCCAATGACCATCAAATGGTAGGAGAAATAGTTTGGTTCAAGCCTAACTATATGGCTTAGTAGTTAGAGTTAACAAATAAAAGTTGAACTTAACAATGAAAGAGTGGGTTCATAAACTATTTTTGATCAAAGATTTTTAGTTAAACATCAAACCGTTGGAACTGAATGAAACTAACGAGAAAGTCTCTATAACTCAAAGTTCTACCACTGTAATTTTTGTTTTAGTAGGATCTCATGGATAACATGGTTTGGTCATAGGTTTTGTTAGACAACCATATTATGTCCAGAGTTTCAAAACAGAAAATCAGTTTCAAAATGAGTAAATCAGAACCTTAATCAAGCATTCTTGGCTCCAAAAAATTTTTTATATGCAGTTTAATGTGTTAATAAGATCGCCTAAAAGATATTAGAGTCTTTTTGATTTTTTTACTATTTTTAAAAAATTACACAAAATCTCTGGATAGAGATTTGTAAATCTATGAGTGATGTCTGGTTTTTGTCCGTTTCCTAGAGATCTAACCGTTGAAACTTTGATTTTCTTTTTGGGATGGAAACTAGACACACAGAGGCATCTTGTGTCCAAAATTCACCGACATCAAACCATGGGAAGCATGATTTTTCTTTCCTTTAATTTCTGGTCTCCTCTCTGTAATTTTCAGAATTTTATGACAGATTTGACCAACTTTGTAAATTATGGTCCAAATGACTTTTCCATGACCTAGGGCTCAAACCATGCTTTAATAATGATCAATTAAACTTAAATACAGAGGTTAAGTGTTCCATATCAATGATATATTCAAACTTGTAATTAGGATTCATTTTTGTAGATTAAATTGTATTTGATTAAACCCAATTATGTGTTCCTTGTGATCATGTTGGGACTATGCCACCTCTATATGGACATTACATTGGCTCCCATTTGAGACTTGTGTATCTATAGACATGTTGTGTTTCCAACTAATTGGAAGGAATCCATAATTATGTCAATTCTTTCATACTTGATAGATTTAAGCTAGAAGTTTAGGATTAATTATTTGATATCTAGTTTGAAGCATGTGGACTAATCTTTGTTTTGTAGCGCTTTTAAGGTACGATTCATTGTTCCCTCTCAATTTTTGTTTTACTCTTTGATTTTATTGATTTTCGACTCCATTAGCGACACCTTAGAATTAAGATTTGCCTTAAGTGTATATATGTGATTAGAGACCCTTTTATTAGGATTTATTCTTTTGTATGCATTACACGTTTAAACATTCGCGGCTGGATCCTGGGTAAGTTTCCTAGTTCCCTATTTGCACATCATCTGGCTTGCTACTTGAATTATGTGATTTTTGAATGATATTTCATTGTTAGCAATCTTACACCCTTTTAGACATGCTTTTATAATGTATATATACATATGTATTAGTTGAGGGCATGCTTAGATTTTTAATTTGATTAAAAGGATGTTGAGTAGAGGCCTATCGCGAGATAGGATGAGAGAGGGTGTTTTAGTCCGCCAGACTCCTTCCTCTCTCATTCCATAATCCCCGGACCTACTTAATCTTTGGTTTCGCAAAAGTTCAGTTAGTCTTAAAATGGTTTCTTAATTTTCCTTTTAAAAATTAAGTGGCGACTCGTTTTGAATTTGAATTTGAATTTGAATTTGAAAAAGGTTTTAAATAAAGTAAGAGAAAAATTGTGTATCCATATCAATCATTATGTTTTTTGGCTTGATCTTGATCTAATCTGTGAGATCTTTCCAACCATATATAATACACTCCTATTGGATCAAAAACGAGGGAGAGATAGGCGTGGAAAGTAGGGGGGTCGCGCAGCTTTGAGCTGCACTTTTCTAGGGTTTTTCATGGAGAAGAAGACCCCACAGCCCACTCCCACGCGCGCCGGCGGCACGGTTGGCGTGTGCGGCGGCGCCAGTGGCTAGCTGGTTGTCGCTCTGGCGCATGTGGGTTCCACACAGGCCATATTATTTTAATATATGTTTTATAAAAATGTTCCAGAATATTTTTTAATTATTTTGTATTTAAAACAATTTTTGATAATTAAAAACTTAGTTTTTAATGTTTAAGCTGGTTTTAATTGCTTTAAAAATTCTGGAAAATTATCAAATATATAAATATATTTCTTAACTTATGGACATAGAGTGGGACACAAAATAATTTCTTAGGAAGTTATTTCATTGTTTTTTGGTATTTTAGAGCATAAAAAGTGTGTTTTTGTACGCATTTTTGATTGCTTAAAATATCCAAAACAAAATGATGATGCCAAAAATTGGTAAGAGAGACTAAGAAGAGAGATATGGTGACACAACCAATTGTATGTGGTTCGGCCCCATTAATGAGGTGACCTATGTCCACGGGTGTGTCAGTGCACTTTATTAGCAGATCACCGGCGGGCCTGGTGAGCCAACAGTTGGGTGGCACTACCAGTAATACTGGCCGGGTGTATGCGTATAAAATCTGCGTGTATGGCTATTCTCTAAGTAAAGAATGCGATCCCATTGAAGGGGGTGAGTGGCCCCTTTTATAGGTGCGGGAGGCCACCCGTATAAGGCAACTAATTAGATAAGGAAGCCCTATCTAGTTACGATTTGATGAGTGATCGGGAGAGAACAAATCCTATTTATACGCCTTAACGAGCATTTGTTAGTACCTTTTTATCCTGTTTTTGTATATTTTTACTTCATTTTCTATTTTCTGACAGGTTTTGGAAGAAATCAAGTATATCAGGCTAAACAGGGTGAAAAAGCAGAAGAAAAGAAGCTGAAAAAGCCAAGTCGCGCACGCGAGCCGTGTGCGCGAAAATCCGAGAATCGCTCGCGCGATCCGCTCGTGCGAAAACCTAGAAATCGCTCGCGCGATCCGCGCGCGCGAAGTCCCAAATGTTGCGCTCGCGCGATATGTGTAAAAACCAAACTTGCGTATTTCAGTATACTGAAGACTCTTGTGCAAACGAGATGTCCTAACTGCGTCCAGATTGTAAATTATATCAGTTTCAGTTCGTCTCGAGTTAGAAGGGCTTCCAAAAACTTGTTGTAATTCTATATATATCCTATTTTACTTCAATTAAAGGGGTAGACATTATTAACAATTATTATACACACAAAATATATACATACTTTCAGCCATTGAAGAGAGGGAAGCAAGGAGAAGAAGAAGAAGACCAAGGATTTCCATGGCCTCCTCCATCAACTACTTGCCATCCATCACTTCCATGGACGGCTAGATCATAGATCTAGGGTTTCAATGAAACCCTAGTCGAGTAATAGGGAGTATTTTATGTTTTTATTTTAGGTTTATTATGTATGGATGACAGTCACATGTTTAGAGGATTTTTATAAATAAATCGTACTTCTAGTGATTAAATCATTACTTTCAGAATTTATTCTTGTCTTAGATCTATTTTGACTGTGATGTGCTCAACGATCTATGCTTGCTGTGCTTGTTTAGATTGTTT
Source organism: Hydrangea macrophylla (assembly GCA_033977485.1). NCBI lineage: Eukaryota > Viridiplantae > Streptophyta > Magnoliopsida > Cornales > Hydrangeaceae > Hydrangea > Hydrangea macrophylla. Next base: position 57,106,721 of record CM066996.1, read on the forward strand.
ACATGTGATGGTGCTTTATTGATTTGTGCTATCAAGTATCCGAATAGTCCATGCCTAGGTTAGACGGATTAGATCACAACCCTAGTTTAGTGTGGGATAATTCGTGCTAACCGAAGATGGATTATGTTGGTGCTTGAACCATGATTATCTTCTTGTCCGAGGAATTGGGCTTGTAGCTACAATTCCCCATTATCATCCAACGTAATAAGCTAAAGTAATTCATAAATATTCCTATTATGAAGCTAGTGGTGGATTTGCAATCCTAGGTTCCCTTAAACATTATTTAAAAACAACTATTTAAATTGCTTTCATAGTTTAAATTTATTTTTATGTTCTTAGTTTAATTCAAATTAAAATCAAATCCGTTTTCTTAATTAACTAAATTTAGGTTTTAAAATTAAGTCGCTGTAGTAAATCAATCTCTGTGGGTTCGACCTTTACCTTCACACTACAAATCTTTAGAAAAGTAAAGTATACTTTTATATCTTGATATTGACAACATCAGTTTTTGGCGCCGTTGCCGGGGATTGCAAATTACTAGCTTTAGTTTTATAATCTTAGTTTAGTTAATTTGTAAATACTAGATTAGTTTTCTTTTTCTTATTTTTCATTTTATTTTAAGTTACTAACTTTGTATTTTATTTTGTAGTTTCTCGAGTCGTCAAAATTCTAACGTTCCGAGTGGAGCAGCTAATTACATCCAAGGAGCTTACGCGAAAAAAATATAAATGAAGTAAAATAAATTGCTTCTTTTGAAACTCGCTTTAAACCACTGTAAGTCAGGGCGCTGAGACGCAATTACTTGCATTAGTTTAGGGTGAATTGCACTACATTAGCTAGGAAACCCGGGGCGCTGAGCTTGACGCGGTCATTGCATTACAGGATAATATTCATGCATCATAGTAGTTGAGTGCTTGTTATCTTAGTTGCGTGATTGCTATTTGTTTTTTTTTTTTCTAGAGTTAGTTTTGTTTTAGTTTAGTTTCTTTTTAAGTTTATGTTTGGTACACGTTCAAATAAACCGGAATTAAAACCTTTTGACTCTGAACTTGAACGTACTCTAAGACTTAACAAGTCTTCAAACTTAACTTCTAGAACAAGGTTTTTAATAGACGACGATTTGACACCGAAACCAACGTCATTATTTGAGTCCGAAATACGTAGTACTCTTACAAGACTAAAAAACCACGCTTTCATAACATAGAACCAATTAAAATGGCAGACATTGGAAATAATAACGAAAACAACCAAAATAACGACGGAGCTAATATGAATAATCTTAATATACCGCCACCTCCTCCACTTATAAACTATTTTATTTCTACGACGTACACGCCACAAGCTGGTATCGAATTACCGGAGGCGACAACATCTCACTTTGAGATAAAGTCGTCTACCATCTCGCTACTTCCATCGTTCCATGGCCGTCTAAATGAAGATCCATATCAACACTTAGGGGATTTTCAGGGTATATGCTCTACTTTGAAAATACAAAACCTAAATAATGATGAATTAAAATTGCGGCTCTTCCCATTCTCCTTAAGAGACAAAGCGAAGTATTGGCTTCAATCACTTGAGCCAAACACAATAAAAACATGGGAAGCCTTACACACCGCCTTTTTACAAAAGTTTTTCCCTATTATGCGTACAAATAAGATAAGAAAAGATATAACTAATTTTGTGATGCAAGATGGGGAGACTCTTTATGACACTTGGGAAAAATTTAAAGAATTATTACGCTCGTGTCCACACCATCAGGTTCCCAAGTGGCAATTGGTTCAAGTCTTCTACGAGGGGCTTATTCCCTCTGTGAGGAATACCGTCGATGCCGTTTGTGCGGGAACTTTCCTACACAAAAGCGCCGACGAGGCCTGGAAAATTTTCGAAACTTTGAGCGAGAATTCGATGCACCAAGCGGTGTCTGTCCGTTCTGAGGGATATCTTCAACCTAAACGAGAGGTGACAGTTGAGTCAAGTCAGTCAATTGAAATAAAAGAACTATCTAAAAAACTTGACCGACTTTTAACAATGAATCAAATGACAGCCCCACCCGCTCATGAAATCTGTGCATTATGTTCAGATCCGTCACATTCGATACTTGCATGTCCATCGGCGAGTCAATTTCCAGAATTCGTGGAGCAACACATTAATTCTATTCAACAATACCCACGAAATAATTATAACTCAACTACTAATAATCCGGATGCGCCATGGAGAGACCATCCTAACTTCTCGTGGAAAAATAACAATAATAATCTTAATGAGGCAACTAATTTTCCAAATGCGTATCGACCTCAGTTTAAACCTAATCAATACCAACAACCGCCTCCTAATTCGAATCCTTCAAGGGGTAATATTTTTGAGGAAAAGGTGTTGGCATCCCTTAAGACTATTGAAACGCAAGTACAGGCACAAGCACAAATAGTGCACTCTCACACACAATCCATTGCGAAGCTTGAATCCCAAATGGGACAACTAGCTACTGTAGTGAGTCGTAGAAACGAGGGGACGTTGCCTAGTCAAACAATTCAAAACCCTAAGGGACAATATGAGGTTAAGGGGTCGAGTGAACAAGTAAACGCCGTCTCAACTAGGATGACGACACGAGAGGAGGTGATAGAAACCTCTAATAAGAATGAGAATGTGATAGATATGAACATCAACTCTAATAAAGAGAGGGGTGAGGATGTGAATCAAAGTAGAAAAGAAAATGAACCGGTCCCAACAAATTATATTCCGAGAATGCCATATCCACCTAATATTGAGGAACCGTCTCATCTTTCAAAGAAAAAGTCAAAAGTCGAAGATATACTCGAGGTATTTAAACAAGTTAAAATTAATATTCCTTTCCTCGACGCTATAAAACAAATTCCCGCTTATGCTAAATGTTTAAAAGACCTATGTACGCAAAAGCGCAAAATACGCAGTCACACTCCGAAAAAGGTCTTCCTCACGGAAAAAGTAAGTTCAATTTTCCAACACGCTCCTCCGAAGTATAAGGATCCTGGTACGCCAACGATATCATGTGTCATAGGTGACACTATTATTCATCGGGCTCTCCTTGACTTAGGAGCTAGTGTTAACCTCTTACCTTATCATGTCTATAAACAATTAGGACTAGGTGAACTTAAACCTACGGCCGCTACTATTCAATTAGCGGATCGTTCTGTCAAAGTACCTAGGGGAATCGTCGAAGACGTCCTAGTAAAAGTTGATCAATGTTTCTATCCCGTTGATTTTATGGTCCTTGACACCGAACCGATGCTAGATTCTAAGAAACACACTCCTGTTATTCTTGGTCGTCCATTTTTAGCCACGGCCAACGCACGTGTCAATTGTAGAACAGGGGTGATGAAAGTGTCGTTCGGGAATATAAAATTAAAATTAAATGTTTTTAATGCTGTTGATCAACCTCCCAAAGACGATGATTATCTAGGTGTGGAGGGTAGTGAGGTTAAACGGAATATTGAACTTACTAACGTAATAAATATGAGTGCGGGGAATGATATAGTGGATGATGAGTGGATGAATCCTAATACCTCGGCCACTAACGAAGATTTTACTCGAAAGGTAAAGAATCGATGTAATAACGATAATGGTAAGCTGTCAAATGAATTAGCACATAGTGACCTTGTTTCGATGTTTCACCGAAATCTCCCTAATGCCCTAAAGGGTACAAACTCCGATTTACGACCTCCGTGAGTCTTGAGCTAGAACGGTCTAGCTGAAGACGTAAAAGTTAGCGCTTCTTGGGAGAAAACCCAAGCTTTAATTCTATTATTTTATTGATTTTTGGTCATTTTTGGGTCTTTTTGAGTCAGTTGTGGTTTCTTTGAATAGGTTTGGGGGTTGGAGTGGAGTTATTTTTAAATTATATACATAAAACAAGTGCTACAAGAGAAAATACCATTCTCGCGCGAGCGATCCAGCGAGACGTCGCTCGCGCGGTTCGCTGGAGCGAGAATGTGCCTTAGTGCAATTTCTTGTTTTCTTTTGGTTTGATGCCTCGGGTTCTCTTCGCGCCTCATTTCGCGGGCGCGAGGGGTCCCGCTGCCGCGAGATTAAATCATTAAAAAAAAAAAATTTTTGAATTCGCGCGCGCGACGGCCGCTCGCGCGAATCCCCATTTTCCTGTTTTTTCCCTTTTGTTTTCTATATCCTTCCCCCTACCTATTTTATTTGTGTTTCTTTTCTGTTTATTTCGTGTTCGTTGTTTTATTTGTTACATTTATACTTTTTCGTTTATTTCTTTTCCATTTGCTAGTTTAGTTTAGTTTAGCTTAGTTTTTTTGAGTTATATTTTATATTTCGGTTTCATTTACTTTTAATATTCTTTTGTTTAGTTTCTTTTCTCTAGTATTAACAGGTACATTGAACTTTATTGCCATATTCCTTTGTGTTAACCTATTCTGTCATTGTTGAAACCAAGGTACTATCGTTCCTTCCTTACGTACTCACCTTTCTTTTATTTTATTGTTTCATTGGGGACAATGAATGGTTTAGGTTTGGGGGTATGCTCACATTATTTTATGCAAAATTTTAAAATATTTTTCAATACGTGTGCTTAAATAAACGATGATTGCCGACGTTTTTGCAATTTCAATTTGATACTTCTTGTTATGTAACTATGATTGTTATAGAATGGGAAACAAGAGAAGATGTAATTAAATATTTGCTAAAGTCATGTTGTAACGTTTTAAGTTATGTATCGTTCAAATCGTAGTTTTATATCATAGATTTGCACATAAACTTATGCACTGCACGTAGTCGCTTGAATACATGTTTGATGTGAACTATAATATGATTCGGATTTCTAGATAACACATAGTGGAGACTAAGCCCAGTGAGCTTTTGAGCCTATCTTTTCTTTTTAGAGGGTTATAAATACATTTTGTGTTTGTCGAATTTCATTGGGATAGCGCATTAACTTGTGGTTTAGTCTCATTATTCTTGTTTTGGTTGATAGTCAAGTTAAAATATTTGTTACCATGCTAAATAATCTTCCATTGTAAACGTTGAAGAACCATATAACCATAGGACATGATTTTAGGCCTTCTTTGTTTTCTACTGGCTGATAAAAGATAAAATTTCCTTAGTTCGCCCCTTGAGCCATTAAAATGCCATTTTTCTTTAATTACCATTATCCTGTTTTTGCTCTAACTTGATCAACTTGGAGTTTACCATTGAAAGAATGATCAACTTTTAGTGGTAGTAAGGCGATGTGTTGTTTAAGAAGAAGAAGAAAATAAGATGCTATTGGGATAGTTGCTTTGTATTTTGATGATTACTTATGCGAAAAGTAACGAAAAGGGAAGGAAAAGGTTGAAAAAAAATAAAGAAGAAGAAGGTTGATAAAAAAATATATATATATGAAAAAAAAAAAGAGAATGAAAAAATGAAGTTGGTAGAAGAGATGAATGAAAAAAATCGAACATGCCTTACAATGCCATTCTAGAACTACCTAATGAATCTTTTCTATCCTTTTTCATAGCCTAAGCCACATTACAACCTTTAAAAAGTCCTATTTGATCTTAGGAAACATGGTTTGGATATGAAAACGATGTAAGGGGGATTAAAACATGGTAATGATTAATTTTTCTTGATTATTGGCATCCTATCCATGAGACTACTGTTCTTTCGTGTCATGCGTCTTTTTCGTGTCATATGTGAGCATTTTTCGTTTTGAAAACATATTTCCTTTACTCACATATTTTAGAAAAATTACACCTGTTTCTGAGTGTTTCATTTGAGAGTGTAATTCATTGTGAGATTCGTAGTTGAAGCATAGTTGGATAGTTATCCGAGTTATATTCCAAGTTCATGACATACACGTGTTCATTTGACTACCATATCACACACGTGCAATTTTATGAGAAACTCTATTGATTTATATGATGCATATGCTTGGGATTGCTTTTCATGATGTAGGTAGACGTTTGATTCTGTTTTTCTATGTTCGTTATTCTATTTCAGATCTTTGTTTTATGATAAGAAGTATTGATTGTTATATTTTTCATTTTTAAATAAAATTCTTTGAATTTAAAAGTTAATAAAGATGGTTGTGGGCGACTTGTTGATGAGAACCCTCACGAGACTTCTCTCGTCCGACTAGGGACACCTAGAGGTTTAAAAGGCTTGTTGCATAAGCTAAATGCAATCGTGATCCATGCGAAAATGGAGTAGTATTTTATTAGTAGTTAGTTTTTATCTTAGTTTTGCTCGAGGACTAGCAAAATGTAGGTTTGGGGGTGTGATCGGGAGAGAACAAATCCTATTTATACGCCTTAACGAGCATTTGTTAGTACCTTTTTATCATGTTTTTGTATATTTTTACTTCATTTTCTATTTTCTGACAGGTTTTGGAAGAAATCAAGTATATCAGGCTAAACAGGGTGAAAAAGCAGAAGAAAAGAAGCTGAAAAAGCCAAGTCGCGCGCGCGAGCCGCGGGCGCGAAAATCCGAGAATCGCTCGCGCGATCCGCTCGCGCGAAAACCTAGAAATCGCTCGCGCGATCCGCGCGCGCGAAGTCCCAAATGTCGCGCTCGCGCGACCCGCTCGCGCGATATGTGTAAAAACCAAACTTGCGTATTTCAGTATACTGAAGACTCCTGTGCAAACGAGATGTCCTAACTGCGTCCAGATTGTAAATTATATCAGTTTCAGTTCGTCTCGAGGTAGAAGGGCTTCCAAAAACTTGTTGTAATTCTATATATATATATCCTATTTTACTTCAATTAAAGGGGTAGACATTATTAACAATTATTATACACACAAAATATATACATACTTTCAGCCATTGAAGAGAGGGAAGCAAAGAGAAGAAGAAGAAGACCAAGGATTTCCACGGCCTCCTCCATCAACTACTTGCCATCCATCAATTCCATGGACGGCTAGATCATAGATCTAGGATTTTAATGAAACCCTAGTCGAGTAATAGGGAGTATTTTATGTTTTTATTTTAGGTTTATTATGTATGGATGACAGTCACATGTTTAGAGGATTTTTATAAATAAATCGTACTTCTAGTGATTAAATCATTACTTTCAGAATTTATTCTTGTCTTAGATCTATTTTGACTGTGATGTGCTCAACGATCTATGCTTGCTATGCTTGTTTAGATTGTTTACATGTGATGGTGCTTTATTGATTTGTGCTATCAAGTATCTGAATAGTCCATGCCTAGGTTAGACGGATTAGATCACAACCCTAGTTTAGTGTGGGATAATTCGTGCTAACCGAAGATGGATTATGTTGGTGCTTGAACCATGATTATCTTCTTGTCCGAGGAATTGGGCTTGTAGCTACAATTCCCCATTATCATCCAACGTAATAAGCTAAAGTAATTCATAAATATTCCTATTATGAAGCTAGTGGTGGATTTGCAATCCTAGGTTCCCTTAAACATTATTTAAAAACAACTATTTAAATTGCTTTCATAGTTTAAATTTATTTTTATGTTCTTAGTTTAATTCAAATTAAAATCAAATCCGTTTTCTTAATTAACTAAATTTAGGTTTTAAAATTAAGTCGCTGTAGTAAATCAATCTCTGTGGGTTCAACCTTTACTTTCACACTACAAATCTTTAGAAAAGTAAAGTATACTTTTATATCTTGATATTGACAACATCAATGAGCATAAATCATGGGAGGTTTCCTAAGTGGCTTAGGAAATTATTTACTCTTTCCATTACTCTACTACGTGACTTAGGAAACTGCTGTGTGGCTTGGTTATCAAACTAAGTCTTGTAAAGAGCTGCTACGTCGCATGCCCGGGCTGTGCGGGCATCCCGAGCAGTTACAGTAGAAAGACCTCGGGACTAGTGGGCCGCAAGCTCCCATTTCGGATAGTCCGGGTCCTGCGCTGCTAACGTGGAGGTTTGACTGTAGCATAATATTTCTGGGCGTATCAACTGCCCCCCATTTTCGAAGTTGATGTGATGTCCCATCAGATGGAGTTTGAAAATTAAGACTGCTTCTGAGGAACCGTCTGGTAGTAGGTCGGGACTCTACCCGGGGCGGGACCGGTCGTTGTGGTCAGCCAGGGTATGGACCGAGCGGTGGCACCGTGGGCCCGGGTCCTACTTCTGCCATGTGTCAGCTTGTTATTGGCCTGGTCAGGATCGAACGATGCCAGCATGGAAGTAACCAAACCGTTTACGTGATAACCGAACCGTCTCATCATACATTTAATGTGCGCGCCTTTTAAGGCGATGCTTTGCGAGCCCGAGGTGACAACTATCAGCCACTTTGGGCGGGAAAGCATATGAGCCGTTGGATCTATTTTGATCTAAGCCGTCCGCGGTTCCTATATAAAGGATACTTGCCCATTTCTTCAACTCTTTCCTGCAAAGACATATTTTCCCGAGCGGTTTGAGAGCGAGCAAGATCCTGAGCAAGATTCCCGATCCCTTTTCTGCACTAAAACTTGTAAGTCTTTCCTTTCCAGTTTCAGTTCATCACTCTTTTCCATCTCTTTTACCTTTTTCTCTTCTTTTCTAAGCGAGGCTGGAGAGAGCGAACCCTCTAAGGTTAGAATCGGAGTGGGATTTTTTCTTCCTTAGGTTCTGTTCCTTCTTCAAGTCAGGAGGTTCATTAGGTAGGCTGAACTGAGCGGGTGTTCATGGGGTAGTCTTGAGAGAGTGTCACCTTACTTAAGTACCATTCACTCTTTGCCTTTTAGGTTAGTGACCTTGCCCCCTTTGTATACCAGGCTCGGGGTTCCTGACCCTTACTTAGGCCGTAACCTGCTTCCCCATCCTACCATAAGAGTACCAGAAATGGAACATTCCTGCTTCGATTCTACTTCCCGGTCAGAGGATGAGATGTACCGATCAGTAAGTCCTGATACTTGCCTAGATCCACCGTCCGCTTCCCCATCTGACCACCAGAGTGAAGGCAGGATCCCGATCCATCTCTCCGACGATGAGTCAGACCAGGAAGCTCCCGTTGCTTCCGTGTCCCGGGGTTCAGGTGATGAGACACCAGGGGAACCTGACCCCGAGGTAGCCTTCTCCAGCGAATTCATCCCATCCACCTTGTACACTAAAGATCTCAGGCGCATTAGGGATAGGTACGGCCTTCCCGATCACTGCTACTTGGGCGTGAACATTGGGAGAGTCCAAATCTACCAGCGGGGTTTCACCACCCTATATGAGGACATCCTCATGGCTGGGTTTCGCATCCCCCTCCATCCGATCGCTCGGGACGTCCTGATATATATGGGGATTGCCCCAGGCCAGTTGGCCCCGAACGGTTAGAGATTCCTTATGGGGTCCATCTCTCTATGGCCCAAGTTTTTGGGTACGAGCTCTCCGTCCAGGAGTTCCTCTGGACGCACCAACCGTTCCCTGTACATGGAAAGACTGGGTTCTTTTCTCTCGAGGCTCGTCATGGGAGGAAGATCTTAGTCAACTGCCTGAGCAACAACAAAGGGTCGAAGAATAGGTTCTTCCAAGTGTCCACCCTCGGGCTCTGCGAACCGGCCCCGAAGATCCAGATAAGGACTTCCTGGGTGGGAGAGTTGAGGGGTAAGCCCGTTCGGTTTCACTTTTTTGCTTTCTTCTTTATTCTACTCTAGTTTCTGAGACTAACCACTTTATACTTGGCTTTGGAGCGGGATCAACCAATCCGCCGAGTATTCTGACGAGTGCCAAGCCAGGATCAGGAGTTTGGCTGACCGGTCGATAAACATCTGGAACGTGTTGACTCTGACCGACGACTTTCGAGTTACTGACGACCCGACTCAGCCCACTAAAGCTCTGGTATTCCCCCCAATTCTTCCTGGTAAGTGCTCGGACTCTGTCGTCTCCAGTGGTACTCCTTCCCCATCTTCTACATTGGTTGTTTAACTGTTCAATTTTTTTCTTTTTCAAAGATGGCTCCAAAGAGAACTATGGAGCAATTGAGGGAGAGGTAGGTCGCTGTCGCTACTACTGCTGCCGCCTGGATGGTGGTGGCACAAGGGAAAAGGCCCGCCCCGGGTTGCGAGGGCCCTATGAGGCAGCTCCGGCACAGAGTTGCAAACCGTCCAGAACCCGTGGGGACCTCAATGCCCTACATGGTGGTGGTTGAAGAGACTGTACCCCGGGTGGGGTTGCCGATAGTGGCATCGATGGCCGCCTCGGTCGGGATCAGGAGCGAGTGAAGCCTAGCTTGCTCCCCAGTCAAGTGGAGGCGTATGGAAACATGTCTCCCGAGGTCTTACAGAGCTAGCTGTACAGCCCCTCTCACATGGTGAGTTTTCCTGCCTCTATTTCTTTCTCTTCAATTATTTTATCAGCAGTGCCTGTTTATTGATCGCTCGGTTTTCACTTCTTCGCAGGTCAGATGTATGGCCGCCGGGGCTGAGTCCTTCCTACCTTCATTGGCCAAGAGGGCCGCTGCTGTTGAAGCAAATTTGTCTGTGGAGAGGGCGATCTCAGAGGCTAGGGGAACCCTCTGGATATGGAGAAGGACAAGGTTAAAGGTTTGGCCTTGAGCCTTGGCACTGCTCAAGCAGAGTTGGCTACTACCCAGGCTGACCTAGAGGCTACTCGGGCCAACGCAGCGGCGGCGGAGGCACGGGAGAAGGAGCTGGTAGAGGTGGCCGCAGCTGGGGCCCAGGAGGAAGCTTTCAACGACGACTTCTTCCAGGGCTATGAAGATCTGAAGTGCAGGCTATCCTGGGACCACCCCGAGTTGGACATCTCGTCCTACGAGGGGATTGATTCAGACTTCTAGGATGTAGGTCCTGATGCGGGCGAGGGCCCAGCTACTGACTCTGGCCTTGCTGAGGAGGCTGCCCCCGGCAGGGGCTCTATACCGGGAGGAGGAGCTGACCCCGAAGAGGAGGCTGGGGAGACCGAAGACGTGGTCGAGGTGGACGACTAAGGTACCTGACCTATTTTTTTTGTGTTGTAGTTTTTTTTTGGGAGGCTATTATAATTGCCCCCCAGGCCTTGTACAAATAGTTTTTAATTAATGACAAGGTCCTTAAGACTAACTTTCCATCAATTGTTTACTATGTTTGTACTTGTGTGCCTGTTTTCCAATTCCCAACCGGGTTTTACCGATCTAACGCCCTGCCTTAGCAAATGGTTTAGGACCATAATCGGTAGAACAGCTGGTCTTACCGAACTATTTTAAAGGTAATTTCCCGATGTATCTTAGGAACTTGTCCTATTTTACCGTCCGGGATGGCCCAATGTATTATAGGAAAATCCGGTTTTACCGTCCGGGATGGCCCGGTGTATTATAGGAAAAATCCTATTTTACCGTCCGGGATATTTTATCTCTGATCATTGTAAGTACTTATTAGTGTTAGGATTCCAAGTCTTTTTAATGACCGGTGTGATTTCTGTTTTGGCCCAGTCCCTGCCCCCCAAGCATTTTGCTAAGGCGGGTGTGTGGTAGTCAGTAGCCGTAGGAAACTGACCTGGAACATGGGTGGTTGCAGGGTCATTTGAGGCTTGCCATCATCAGCCACCTAGGGGGTTTACCCCCGTCGCTGGTTGGGCCTAAGCGAAGCCGTTGCCTTGGGGTTAGGCCCGAGGTCTTTATGCCTTGCTTTTGAGCCAAGGTCTTTTGCCTCGGGTGTTAGCCCGAGGTCTTTGGAGGCGCCTCAAGGTTTTGCCCGCGGTCTTTCAATATTGGACGGGACACTGATAGGAGAAATTTTGCAAAGTAAAGTCTTTTATTTTATTCAAAAATTTATAATGAATGCTCAAATGGAGCTACAAAAATTTTCTAAACTGTCCATGTCTCAAGGTTACTGATAGTACTTGCGGAGGTATTGCACATTCCAAGGGTGAGACAAATCACGTCCGTCCAGGCTCCGAAGCCAGTAAGTTCCCGATCGGTTGACTCGGGTAACTATATATGGACATTCCCAGTTTGGCCCCAACTTTCCATGGCTCGAGATTCGGGTAGACTGGTTCACCGCCTTAAGGACGAGGTATCCTACTTGAAAACTGCGATGCTTTAGCTTACTGTTGTAATATTGTGAGACCCGCTGCTTATAGGCTGCCACCTTTAAATAGGATCGGTCTCTTTTTTCCTCCACCAAGCCCAGTTCTGTTCTGAGTATGTCTTCGTTGTCCGGTACATTGTAATTCGCAACCCGATAAGTAGGAAACCTGAGCTCTGTAGGGACCACCGCCTCAAACCCGTAGGTTAAGGAGAACGACGTCTCACCTGTTGTCGTTCGGGGTGTAGTTCGGTAGGCCCACAGGAGGGTTGGAAGTTCTTCAGCCCACAGTCCTTTGGCGCTTTCAGTCTTGTTTTGATCGACTGTAGGATCGTCCGGTTTGTCACCTTGGCTTGACCATTGGCTTGAGGGTGCTCGGGGGAGGAGTAGTGATTAAGTATCCCATAGCCCGAGCAGAACTGTTTGAAGAATGGGGTGTCGAATTGCCTACCATTGTCGCTGACCAGAACCCGGGGAATGCCGAACCTACTGAGGATATTCTTTTCCATGAAGCTTTCCACTTTTCACTCGGTTATTGTTGCCAAGGGCTCGGCCTCCGCCCACTTGGTAAAGTAGTCAACGGCAATGACTGCGAACTTGACCTGTCCTTTTCCCATCGCTAGGGGTCTGACAATATTGATACCCCACTGGGCAAAGGGCCAGGGGCTTTAGATTGGTGTATGAAGCTCTCCCGGTCGGTTGATCATGGGAGAGTATCTATGACATTTATCGCATCTTTTGACGTACTCCTGAGAATCCCGGGCCATTATCGTCTAGTAATATCCTTACAGTAAGGCCTTTCTAGAGAGTGCCTAGCCTCCGATGTGATTCGCGCACACTCCTTCATGGATTTCATATAACACTGTTTGGACCTGTTCGGGGTGGACGCAACGGAGGTACGATATAGAGAATCCCCTTTTGTAGAGGATGCCGTATACAAGATGATATCGGGCCACCCGGTACCTGACCCGGCGGGCCTCCTCTTTCTCGTTTAGTAACATGCCCGTTGTCAGGAATGCCACAATTGGGTCCATCCAGCTGGGTCCTAAGGCGTCTGGTTCTACCTCCATGCATTCTGAGTTGATCACACTTGGCTCGGGTAGGTATTCTATCCGTATCCCGGGCAAGTCTGACTCAGAACACGAAGTGAGGCGGGCTAATCGGTCGGCCCTAGTATTTTCTTCTCTAGGTATCTGCGTGATGGAAAGACCCTGAAGCTTCTTTAAAACTGCTCGGACAAGGGCTAGAGAGGCTACTATGGTGTCTCCCCTGGCTTCGTACTCTTGGTTGACTTGATTGACCACGAGCTGAGAGTCACTATAACCTTAGACCTGTTGCGCACCCATAGAAGTGGCAACTACTATTCGACCAACAGGGCTTCATACTCAGCCTCGTTATTGGAGGCACGAAACCCAAACCTTAGGGCATACTCGAGCTGGATGCCATCAGGAGTAGTTAGGATGATTCCTGTCCCACGGCCTTGCTGGTTTGAGGAACCATCCACATATAGCACCCAGGTGGGGATGTCAGCCTGTAACCTTGCGGTAGGACCGGTGGGTCGAGCTCTTCAACCAGGTCTTCTGGATATGTGAATTCAAACCAAAAGTCTGCTACTGCTTGTCCTTTGATTGCCGTCCGGGGGTGGTTGGCCACTTCAAATTTTTCCAACTCCATGGCCCACTTGATGAGCCTCCCGGACGTGTCAGGCCTGCTTAAGATCATGCGGAGAGGTTGGTCAGTAAGGACCACAATGACATGGGCCTGAAAATACGGATGGAGTCTCCGGGCGAAGGTGATAAGAGTGAATGTGAGTTTTTTGATGCGGGAGTATCTACTCTCCGCGCCTTGGAGTGCCCGGCTGGTATAGTACACTGGGAACTGTATCCCGTGCTCTTCCCTAACGAGTGCCGAGTTGACCGCTAGGGTGACACTGCCAGGTATAGGAACAATTCTTCCCCTAGTACGGGTGTTGAGAGTAGAGGGGGAGATGCCAAGTACTTCTTGAGTTCCTGGAACACCTCCTCACACTCCTCAGACCACTGAAATGCCTTACGAAGGATCTTGAAGAACTGTAGGCACCGATCGGTCGCTCGGGACACGAACCTATGTAACACGGCAACCCGTCCGGCCAGACTCTGTACCTCTTTAGATGACCTGGGCGACTGCATATTGACGACGGCCTGGATTTTCTCGGGGTTCTCTTCGATTCCCCACCTGCTGAAGCCCCAAGAATTTTTCGAATGAGATGCCAAATATGCACTTGGCCGGGTTCAACCTCATCACGAACTTCATCAAAATGCTGAAGGCCCCGACCAAATGTTCCAGATGGTCAGACTCGTCCTGGCTTTTGACCAGTCGATCGTCGACATATACCTTCATTGATTTCCTGATCAGGTCTTTGAACATGTGATTGACCAGGAGTTGATAAGTTGCTCCGACATTTTTGAGGCCGAAGGGCATGATCTTGTAGCAGTAGGTCCCCTGATCTAAGATGAACGAGGTCTTTTCTTCGTCCCCGGGGTACATGCTAATCTGATTGTAGCCGGAGTAGGCGTCCATAAACGAGAGGAGCGAATGGCCGACTGTGGAATCCACAAGGAGGTCTATCCTGGGCAGCGGATAGCAGTCCTTAGAGCAGGCTTTGTTCAGGTCGGTAAAGTCCACGCACATCCTCCACTTCCCATTGCTTTTCTTGACAAGTACTACATTGGCTAGCCAGTTGGAATAGTGGACCTCTCGTATGGATTGGGCTTTGAGGAACTTCTCGACCTCCTCACACATTACTTTTTGTCTCTCGGGAGCCATGCCCCGTCTCTTCTGCTTCACCGGCTGGGAATCTGGGTCAACGTTGAGCCGATGAGACCTTACCCGGGGATCGATCCCGGGCATATCTTTGTGGCACCACGCGAACACATCTTGACGCTATTACAGGAATTGAATCTGTTGCTCCCTAAGGCGGGGCTCCAGTAGGGTGCCGATGCTGACCGTTCGGTCTGGAAGTTGTGGGTCCAACGTCACTTGTTCTAATTCTTTGATCGGGCCCACTCTATCACTCTAGTCCCTTTGGTCCATCTCCTGGACGTTTAATGTCTCTGTGATGACTCCCCGGCGAAGGGAACTGACATAACAACTTCGGGCGGTTGCCTGATCTCCTAGTAGGCTCCCGGGTCCATAAGGGGTCGGGAACTTAACTGTCAGGCAATGAGTAGAGACGACGGCCCTGACTTTGTTGATTGTAGGCCTCCCGAGGATGACATTGTAGGCGAATGGGGCCTCCACGATCACAAAATTTGCCAGCAGGGAGGTCTACTGAGGGTAAGTCCCCATAAGAATAGGGAGCTCCACGGTTCCGAGCAGCTATGTGCTGGATCCATTGAAACCCACCAAAGGAGTGGCTATCGGACGGAGGCGATCCCTGGCTATCCTGAGCTGATCGAACACTGACACAAACATAATATCGGTCGAGCTCTTGTGTCCACCAACACCCTTTTGACCACATAATTAGCTATGGAGAGCGTCACAACTAACGGGTCGTCATGGGCGCATTGGATGCCCTACAAATCGTCGGAGGTGAACGTCAATACATCAGTTGGTGGGGAGCCGGTGGATTGGACCTCCCAGACATTCGCCCGAGATACCCGAGCATGCCTCTTCCTTGCCGATTGTGAGTCCCCTCCGCCCGACGCTCCTCCAGAGAGCACGTTGATTTGACTGAGAGGCTATATTTGACCGGGAGCTCGGGCTCCTTGCGTAGGTCGTCCATCTATCGCGACGTATTCTGCAAGATGACCCTGCTCGATCAGTTTTTTGATGGCTATCTTTATCTTGAAGCAATCCTCTATGTCATGACCGTGGTCTCTATGGAAGCGGCAAAACTTATCCTGATTCCTCTTCCCGGGCGGGGCTTTTAGCTTTGCAGGTTGTTGAAGTAACCTCTACACCTCAGCGGCGGCTATGACTTCACGGATTGGTCGAGATAGAGGCGTGAAAGCGATCTAGGGCTGATCCCGACCTCCTTTCTGCTGGTCTTGCCTGGGCTTTTTTACTGCGCCCTTCTCAGAGCCCTCATGCCATCTCTTGGCTTTCGGGGACTCATCTCTCGCGAAGCCAGCGCGTTTGGACTTCGGAAATTCTTCCGTGTCTATATACTTTTCGACCCTCTCCGAGAGCTCCACCAGGGTTGTCGGTCGGTCTCGATGGAACGACGTAGCAACCTTGGTGTGTTGAACTCCCGAGCAGAAGGCCATGATGGCTTCCATTTCATTCAAATTACAAATCTGGAGCCTCTGCTGATTGAAGCGATCTATATACTCCCTTAGGGATTCGCCCTTGTGCTGTTTTACAGTCAACAGCTGAGTATCCGGTTGTGACCGATCGAGCATCACTACGAATTGGTTAATAAACAGCTTGCTTAGCATCTTGAAGTCATGAACCGTTCGGGGATGGAGGGAGTGGAACCCTTACACGGCTAGTCTCTTGAGAGAGCTGGGGAAGGCCAGGCACAGTAATTCGTCGACAATGGTAACCAACACCATCTGAGCCCTGTAGGTACGAATGTGATCCACTGGGCTCCCTATCCTGTCATAAGAACTGAGATGCGGTGGCTTAAACTTCCGCGGGATGGGGAATCCAGTGATCCGAGCGGTATAGGATGACTCAGTCTCCGTGTTGGTATGGTCAGGACGCTGCTTGCGGCTTAATTGCTCAATCTGTTTCTGCAAGCCCTGGATTTGAGCATTTACGTCTTCCCGCTCGGTCTTCCTTTCAATGTCCGAGCGGTACGTTGGATCAGACGACGAGGTGTGTTGACCTCGGGGATAGAATCCGGCTACAGCTCTAGGTAATCGTATGCCTAAGATCTCCCCGGCTCCGGGCCGGAGGGTCTTTGGCTGATTCCCAGGGCTTTGGCCCTGATCCCTCCCCCCTGGTGGCGCGTCGCCAGTTGATGATGTCTCTGGCATCTTCCACCCGACGAGGATTGGTCTAAGCTTGCCTCCTGGTGCACCTGGGCGCTTGGCTATGGTCACCATCCCCGGCATGTTCCCAATCTGACGGGGATACCATCGCAGAGTGGGTATGGTTCCGGACACTTCTAGGCTCCCGGTCGGGGGCGCTCTTCCCGGTCTGGTTATCGGATTGAAGGCGCTTCTCCTGCAAGGCCAACAACGCTTCGATTTGCTGCTAGGTTTGCCGTTGGCCTTCTAGAAGTTGCGCGAGCGCCGCTATCACCTGCTCAGAGGTCATGGAGGCGGCCTGCTGCTCGAGCTGCAAGTTCTCTTGACTGACCGGAGCGGTGTTTTTCTTACCCATCTTTGGCGGCATGTTGATCAGTTAAGAATTTGTTGGTGAAAAACTTTGTCGTTTCCCACTGACGGCGCCAAACTGATGATGCCAAAAATTGATAAGAGAGACTAAGAAGAGAGATATGGTGACACAACCAATTGTATGTGGTTCGGCCCCGTTAATGAAGTGACCCACATCCACGGGTGCGTCAGTGCGCTTTACTAGCAGATCACCGGCAGACCTGGTGAGCCAACAGTTGGGCGGAACTACCAGTAATACAGGCCGGGTGTGTGCGTATGAAATCTGTGTGTATAGCTATTCTCTAAGTAAAGAATTTGATCCCCTTGATGGGGGTGAGTGGCCCCTTTGATAGGTGCAAGAGGCCACCCGTACAAGGCAACTGACTAGATAAGGAAGCCCTATCTAGTTACGATTTGATGAGCATAAATCATGGGAGGTTTCCTAAGTGGCTTAGGAAACTATTTACTCTTTCCATTAGTCTTCTGGTTGACTTAGGAAATTGCTGTATGGCTTGGTTATCAAACTGAGCCTCGTGAAGAGCTGCTATGTCGCATGCCTGGGCTGTGCGGGCATCCCGAGCGGTTACAGTAGAAAGACCTCGGGACTGGTGGGCCGCAAGCTCGCATTCCGGATAGTCCGGGTCCTGCGCTGCTGACGTGGAGGTTTGACTGTAGCATTATATTTCTGGGCATATCACAAAGTATTAATTCTTGGAATTAAAATGCAATGTCCTTTACAATACTGGGGGTGTTGAGGAAAAGTTTCATGTATATCTCCAATGGTTGTGATATTTTAGAGCATTAAATCGTGTTTTTGGGCATTTTTTTTAACTACTTAAAATATCCAAGAATGTTTATTAATGTTGAAATTAATATTATATGGTTGGGACACTGCTTTGGGTCATGTGAGATTGTTGGGAAAGATTCATTCCTTTAAACATTGTATTTTTGGGAATTTAACACATCATTGTTAAATAGATTAACAAAATCAATAAGTCTATGCTCCCATAAATTTGGGAAATCTTTATTAATAATGATAAATAAGTTTTTCAGATATTCAAAATTTCCATGTGGATTTTAAATTATTTTATTAATTTTAAGATCCTTAAAGAGTTTTTTAATTGGTTGTAAAACCTAAAATTGCTTTTAAAGTTGATGAAAAATCTAGGTTTTGTCCTAGCTTTTTTTTAGCTTATGGGAGATATCCAAGCTATACAAGTTTGTTAATTGCAACTTTTAGAGGCTCATTGCATTATTGGTCACGTCTAATTACTGCTGTTTGTGATTGGTTGACCCCGAGACCTCTAATTCCTCCTCCTTAAGTGGAGTGATAGATGAGTGCATTCATTTTATAAATTGGCCACATGAGTGCTCTTGATGTATGTGAGTAGTATATTTTAATCTGGCTTAAATGAGTGGACAATAATTGACAATTTACAGAGCCTGTGTTCTTACGATGTATGTTTAAGGTTGTTCTTGTATGTGTCTATGAACAAAGCATCCCTATTTTATAATTTTTTTTGGCTATAATGTAATGTGAGGACGAGTGTTTTATTTCTTGTATTGGAAAAGCCTACTTGTACTTGGATGGTTTTCTTTGTTCATATGTCATAAACTTGAGTTACCTTAGCCTGAGTTTTAAGTTGTCAATTTAGACCCACGTGGGGTCCATGCGTGATTTTGTTACATTATATGACCACATTCATTCTCTCCTAGATGCCCTAGGAGTCTCCTGTTTTTATGGAAAGAAACTTAGTTTTAACAGAAAAAAAGGAAACCCAACTGCAATAGAACTCACTCAAGTGACCTCAACCCTCGCTTGACTGACTTGAAAATCTTTTTCTCACACTTTCTATAATCGCGCGACCAACTAGTTGTCAACCTCGCTCAAGCATGCCTTTACCTTGCTCAAGCGAGATTTTAGGATTGAGAATTAGAGCCACGATTGAATAAAATAATCAATTTCAAAATCTTTTATGCAATTTAAATTATCTCATGTAATATGATTGCTTATTGTGCACCATACACGTGCGACGTACGTGCTATAAACTAGTTTATATGTATTCCATCACAAAATGTATATATCATGCCTTTATTGTTGTTGCGTAAATTGGTAACTAGCTAGCATTTACGACATTTGACTAAGTGTAGGATTTTAAGAATCCCAAAATATAATCAAAAGAACGTTGAGATTTACAATATTCAGATTGCTGAAATTAAACAAAAGGAAACTTAATGATGCAAATATTCAATGCTCATCAATGATATTTATATTGTCTTACCTATATATTTCCCTCATGTACATTGAGAATCCACAAGCAATAACTTTTCTATCAAAAGCAGTGTACTACTAGAGTCATGAGTGATTTTGGTATCACCTTTTTGGTTGCCTTGTTTATTTGTTTGGCATTGCGTGGTTATGGAGGGGAAGATAGTGTGATATCTGAAGAACAAGATTTGGAACTAGAAAGGCAGTGGAAGATTATTAACAAACCTGCACTTCAAACCATTAAGGTATTTTCTATTTGTTCGTTTTGAGTTAAATGTACATGCATGATATACATTGTTTTCTACATCTATTGGGGCGTGATTCCATTAGCAACTATGCTAGCACAAAATTCTTTGATACCAACATACTT
This sequence comes from Hydrangea macrophylla, assembly GCA_033977485.1. Classification (NCBI taxonomy): domain Eukaryota; kingdom Viridiplantae; phylum Streptophyta; class Magnoliopsida; order Cornales; family Hydrangeaceae; genus Hydrangea; species Hydrangea macrophylla. Next base: position 57,126,608 of record CM066996.1, read on the forward strand.
ACACAAGAAAACTTGGTGCCAAAGTTGGCAACTTTGCTGTCAAAAATGGTAAATTTTGAAAATAACGACTGATTAAACCATCAACCGATACTGGTATTCAAAAGCATTTTGTCTAATGGTTGCATGCCTGAGAACAGCGATGTCACGACTGTTATAGTTTGGACCTTTGGACCTACGCCCTTAGTCCAAGCCCTATATTTGTTTTGGCTGGATTACTAGCTGGGCAGGATAATGGGCCAACTTTTCTTCCCTTTCCTCCCGGCTAGCGTTGTGATGGTTAGGTTCTGATGCAATCTCGCTATTGCACAACTAAAGCAGATGTTAATTAACATAGTCTTGCTTTTATATTTCCTCTTTTCACTTTGTGTCTAACCAACACTTTCTTGTTGCCATAAACGTTGTAGACAGAGTACGGGGATATTGTGGACTGTGTTGACATCCACAAGCAACCCGCATTTGATCACCCTCGGTTGAAAAATCATAAGCTTCAGGTATTACTAACTCATATAATATGAACATATATTCCATATGTGTATGTTGTAATGGAAAGCGGGATTGTGGTACACCCCATATACCACAATCCGCATTTTGTGATCCCGCCTGTGGTTCCTAAGGGATTCAGATCCTCAATTTCGTGAACAAAACGAGAAGAAGAAGACAATCAATAATATATATATATATATATATATTCATTTGACGCTTTATTTTCATTGAAGTAATTGATCAATAACTATTTTCATTCAAGAGCAGCTAAAATATTGGCATTTGAGACTTCATTTTATCCTCTTCCTTTTTCTGTGTTTGAAGTTTCATTACGTGAAGCCATGGAACGATTTAGTAGTATATATCTATATAGAATTTTCCACATAAGTGCTACTCGAACCAAAATTTCGAACCTACGCGAACCACGAACTAAAATAGTGAACCAACGAAAACAACCCATGTATCGTGAACTGAGCTAAGTGTTGTACTGTGTACCCGAACTGTACCACCTACCGGGATAAACCACGTTCCAAGTCACATTGTACGTACCTTGATGTTGTCTCAGCATTGGTGTGTTATAATGGTTGCAAGATACATATTGCAAAGTTGCATAGTATGTTACCTCTAGAATGCAGTTGTTTTTGAGATGTAATTGTAAACTTAAGCCACCATATCAACTTTCCCTAGGTTGTTTACACTAGTACTAATGATCTATACTATTGTGTTGAAGTTAACTCCGTTGCCTTCTTGCTCAACTATTATTTTTTAATTCGGTGTTTTATACTTGCTTCAAATTTTGTTAGAAAGATTGACTTTAATTTATCCACAAATTCAATTCTATTGTCCAAAAGTATGACATTTACTAGAGTTCAGAAATGAAATCTTTGTTATAACACAAATGTTTTAACGCTATATAGTTAATTGTCGATATGAGACAACACTCAGTAGGAAATAAGACGGAAAAAAGAAAGCTCACTAATTACCAGTAGGAAAAGAGACGAAAAAAAAATCATTACAAAAGACTCGTAGACTTTTTATAAAGAAATGTAAAGGAGAGATTTTATAAAGAAAGCCACTTCAATGAAGTTGGCTTGGTACAGGTAATCTTGTTCCTCAGTCTTATCCCTCCACGTGTACATTACAAAGTCAAGCTTTAACACTGTTAGTTTTAGCTTTTAACACTGTTTGCCTTTAATTGTACCGTCAAAATAAAAGGACAATTAAAAGCCTCATCTTTTTTGCCCCAAATTAGTAACTTTTGATCTACATATTTTTCCTCTTTTTTTGTCTCAGAAAGACCATGCACTAGTAAATAAAGGGGGGGACACCATTACCCCATTGATGGATATCCTTAGGAGCAAAAACAAAAGAAGGAATATCATCAATAGGGATAGGCCCCGACCGATTACAATTGTGAGCCCATTAGGCAAGATTGTGAGCTACAAAATTCATAGATCTATGAGTTTTCCTAACATTCCAAAAGCCATCAAGAAGACAAAGAGACGACCTACAGTCTCTGATAATGGAGTTAATCACCCAGAGTGGGGAGGAGTTCCACACACAGGGGAGAGTAGACGAGGAGAGAGTCCCCTTCCATGATCAGGTTTTTAAAACCTTTTGAAATAACTTCGTTGATGGCACAAGCAGCCGCCCTAGCTTCGACAACCGTGGGATCGAGAGCTTCCATTTTCCACACTCGGGCAAAGCAGGGTGTAGATACCTCATTCATCATGATCACAGCAAGGGAAGAAGCGTCATTGCGAATAGCCACATCGAAGTTTACCTTGATCAATTCAGAGGCGGAGGAATCCAAATAGTAGGGTCCGGACGAGGAGGTGCGAGAAGAGACAACTGAGCATCCCAATGCTCTGCCGCCAAGGACTTCATGCGGTCAATCCAGAAGGAAGGGACAAAATCCAACTTCACATGAAACATCTTGTTACGAAGAACCCACACTTGCTCCAACATGATGGTAGAAAAAATAGTGAACTTTAGAGATTCTATAGTGGGGATGCCAAGGCTAGTAACCGGATTAAGGATTTTTTTTAATCCAATTCTCAGTACCCGTGTGGGTGAAAATTGCAGAATTAAGGGGCCATAAATATGTCCGCCAAAGGATACGGACCGCTCGGTACTCCAGGAATAAGTGCTCTCTATTTTCAGCGACTGCCCTATAGATGATACACTCTTGGGTCTCGACCTGGAAACGGGGTTGCTAAAATATCCATTGTGGGAAAAGCTTTAGAGACAAGCTTCCAGAGGAAGATTTTAAGGCGGTTTTGGAGCTTAGCATTCCACAACTGATTCTAGAAAGCAGGTGCGAGGGCATTAGCAGAAGTGAATCTCGCCTTTTGGTCTACAATATAAGCTGACTTCACCGAGAATGTACCTTTTGCTTCTAGGACCCAAATCCATTTATCAATGGATCTATCATAAGGCATCTCAATACGGTGGATTGCCTCAACAGAAGCAGTAGTGAAAAGGTCCTGGATAAGGCTAATGTTCTAGTCCCCTGAAGTCAGATTCGTTAGCTCTACCAATCTGTGGACATTTGGTCGGACCACACTATTACAAGAAGGAGTGAAGTTGATAGCAGTGGGGAACCACGGATCAATCCATATATTGGTGTCCTCACCTAAGCCAATAAGCTTACAAGAACCTTTTTTTAGGAGTAGAATATTCGAGAGAATTCCTTGCTAGAGCCAGGAACTGTTGGCTGATTTTCTGACATTGAGAATATTTATTCCTGATTTATATTTCCTTTTCAAAAGTTGGATCCAAAGTTTTCCATCCTAGGTTAAGATTTGCCACCCGAGTTTGGACAAGAGGGCCAAGTTGTAATCCTTCATTCTTTGAAAACCCAAACCTCCCACAGACTTTGGATGGCACAAGCTATCCCAAGCTTTAAGATAGAGATGTTTTTTTTTCCGTCTTGCAAGTGAACCCCCCCCCCCCCCCCCCCCCCCCCCCAGAATTTTTGGAAGGCTTTGTCAAGCTTCGAGCAAATAGAGACAGGGAGGAGGGCTGTAGACATGGTATACACGGGTAAGGCTTGTGCAGCAGTCTTAATAAGGGTACCTCGACTAGATTGGGATAGGAACAATGTCTTCCAGCCTTAAAGCCTAGTTTGGACTTTAGAGAGAACATCCGTAAACACCGAAGCCTCAGTGCCCTTAAGGCATAAATTCAACCCCAGGTATTTTGAATCAGAGAAGGCTCTCTTGATCCCAGATTCTGAGCAGATTGCGCGGGCAACATCAGGGCAAGTGTTGCGGCTAAAAAGAATTTTAGATTTTATGTGGTTTATTCTTTGACCGGACCAATTACCAAATTTGGACAAACGTTGCATGATATTGTTTGCATCATCTGGACAAGCTTAGCTGAAAACAATCAGATCATCATCAAAAAGGAGATGGTTGATGGTTGGGCATCCTCTCTTGGCATTGATACCTTTCAAAACACCCATGGCTTGCATCCCTTTCAATCAATCTTGAAAGCACATCAGTACACACAATAAAAAGGAACGGGGATAGCGGGTCACCCTGACGGAGAACTTTCTCAGGATTAAGGAACCCAGTAGGATTACCATTAATAAGAATTGAGAAGGAGATAGTAGAAATGCACTAAAAAATCTAATTGTACCAAATATCATTAAAGCTAAGGCATTTAAGGACCTGGATGAGGAAGGGCCACTCGATTCGGTCATACACCTTCTCCATATCGAACTTGATTGCCATCAGACCACTCTTACCTTTCCTGTGCTTCAGTGTGTGGATTAATTCATGTGCAATAATACTATTGTCATGGATAGATCTTCACAGTACAAAGGCCCCTTGCGTTGAAGAGATAAACTTGTCAAGAAGTGGTTACAACCGATTGGTAAGGATTTTTTAGATGGTCTTATAGATGACATTACAGAGGCTAATCGGCCTGAAGTGATGGACCGTAGAAGTGCTGTTCATTTTCGGGATGAGCGCAATGTTTGTATAATTCAGCTTCTTCAAACAAAGGCCTCCAGAGAAAAAGCTGCCCACAGTAGCAACGAAGTCATGTTGGACAATGTTACAAAAAGTTTTGAAGAAGATTGTAGATAGGCCATCAGGGCCTGGGGATTTGGTGGAGCTAATATAAAACAAGGCAGCCCTGATATCTTCCTACTCAGGGGGACGAGTGAGGTTTCATTATCTTCATGGGTGATACACTTGTGAACCAAACCTTCGAGATCATTGGGAAACCAAGGATTATCTATCTTGGAAATGGAATAAAAATGGGAGATGAAGGCCTCATTAATATTGTTGGGGTCATCCGTCCAGCTACCATTATTTCTTTTAATAAAAACAATTGATTCCTCCTTCAAGGAATAATGGTAGACAGATGGAAGAAATGAGAATTGTTATCACCTTCTTTAAGCCAACTGATCCTAGACGTTTGTTTCCACATAATCTCTTCCCGCTTAAGTGTCTCAGTCAGAACCTCTTTGAGATTAGAGATTCTCCTCATGCTAGTAAGGGAGGGATTAAGAGCTTGAAGACCTTCAATATGCCTCCTAGTCTTTTTGATAATATCTTGAACTTCTCCAAAGTGGCTTTTATTCGAAGTTCGAAGAGCAATTCTCATAGCTTTGAGTTTTTGGCAGAGCCTAGTCGAGGCTGAACCCCAAGTAGGAGTAGACTTCCAAACATTATCCACAAGAAGGGCGCCAGAGTTATCACGAATCCACATAGGCTCAAATTTAAAATGTCTAGGAATACTAAAGTGTTCACCACATGAGTTTATGACAACCGGTGCATGATTAGAGGAGGTAATAGGAAGGTTACGAATAGTGGCTCTTTGAAAAACATCTCTCCAACCCAGATTGGATATTCCTCTGACAAGTCTTTGGCAGATGTGTGCCTGAGAGTTCCTACCATTGTCCCATGTAAACGGGTTCCCCGAGTAGCTCAAATCAACCAAGTTTTGGGATTCTATAAAACCTTTCAGACCTCTAGAAGAAGAGGATAAAAATGGTCTCCCTCCTATTTTTCTGATTGGTTCGCAATACAATTAAAGTCCACTAAAGCAAGCCAAGGTCCATTGGCCGATCCAGCAATATGATCCATCTCAATCCAGAACCTAGATTTATCTTACTAGTATGGAGGGCCATAAACTGCTGTAAGGACCCACGGAAGGTGGGGGGTCCGAGAAAATAGTAGCCGAGATCAAATTATTTGAAATGGTAGAGGGAATCAAGTCAACAACATTGCACCAAGCAAAACACCTTGAATTATTTGTAGCAGGAACAAGGGAGAAATTGGGAAAACCCAGTTAATTCATAATCAAAGCCATACTAGTTGAACAAATTTTAGTTTCAGATAAGAAAATGTAGTCCAGACGGTATTCTCTTACCAGACCCCGAAGAGTTCCAATTACCGTGGCTCGGGCCAAACCATAATAGTTCCAAGTGATGATAATCATTAGCCGTGAGGAGGCGATCTGCCCTCCTCATTGGCAAGAAAATGAGCTGTATTGATTTTGATTGAAGTTGAGATGGAGTTGCTATCATCTTCATCAATAAGAGATAAGCTCTACCCCTAGTTATTCCGATTGACTTTAGTTCTTGCAAGCTGCTTGAAATTGTATCTTCGCATGGAGGCAATCGACTCTAGATTGGTAGCAAGGCTTTGGATTTGGTTTTTAGGAGGGAAATTGGATGTGGAGATGGTTATGAGAAGGGGCAGATTATGAATTAGGTTTTGTAGGTTTGGTCTTTGGATGGCTGCTTCTCTTTTGGTTTTTTTACTGGTCAATTAGGTGCAAGGGTCATGGATGGGCCTTTTCTGATTAGGTCTTAGGTTCTTAGTGAGTAGGCCCTGCTGGTCTTGTGGTGGGTTGCTCTCTTAGAGTGGAGTAAATGTTGGGGATGTGTTAAAAGAAGTGGGCTCTAAGCAAAGAGGGGTGTTGGGGCCTTAAGTTGGTAAGGGATTGAAAAGAACATTTGACTGGTTTTGGTAGTACCAGTTGGGCCACAAATGAGGGATGATGTAGGGGCCTGGTATAATAATGATGGGCTGGTTTTGGTTTTGGTTTTGGTTTGTGGGCTGGGGGGTTATAGTGCTGACAGTAAAATTGGTGCTAATGGAATTGGCTTGGTTGGCTTGTATTGGTTGGCTCAACAAGTTATCTGGGTTTAGATGGGTAATGACGTCATATGGATGGGATGTTAGTATGTTACCTTCTTTTTCGAGTTACAATCCAGTTGTAGATCAGGGCCTTGGATAGTATGGTTGACCTCTTTTCTGACCAGAGGGGATGAGACGCTGCGACTAGTTGTCCGGTTAGCCGGGGTATCCTCTTCTCTGACCATGCTCTTCCCAGTCGCCCGATCAGAGTGGTCTGAAGAGTCGTAGCAGGAGCCCCCACTCTTTGACCAAGGTCTGGTTGAAATTTCTACACTTAACCAAGGACCATAGGCATTGGGGCCTTGTCTAGGATTAGAGGGATTAGGAAGATGAGGGGGCGTGGTATAGGAGCAGGCCATGATTCTATGGCTTAATCGACCACATGAGAAGCAAAACTCAGATAGTCTTTCATATATTAATTGAATCCAAGCATCAGGGAGATTATCCCTTATCCAGAAAAAGCCAATTTTGAGAGGAGAACTGATATCAATAAATACTTTGAGACGCATAGCAGTGGCCCACCCAGAGGAAGCCAACCCATTTCCTCCTAGGTCAAAGGACTTGACTGCACCCAGTGACATGGCTATGTGCCTAGCATTTCTCTCAGTGATCTGTTTTGGTGGAAGTCCGTGCACTTGGAACCAGAAGCATGAAACATGAAGATTTAGTTTGCCCAATATCAGATTTGGCTCCCATGGTTTGAGGACCAAGTGGTGGCCCATAACGAACCAAGGAGCTTGAATAAGCACTCACTGACAGTCTCTGGCAGTACCAAAGACAAACTGAAGGGTGTTGACTTCGAGCTCTATTATGTTTAGGGTTCCAAGTGGGTTCCATGCCTTGGTGATAGTGGTTTTGCCTGCTTGTAAATTGATTGCTTTTTCAGAGACAATTTTCCCCACTAGAGGGAGATTCCCAGTTTGAATACTCGGATCAAGCTCATTTGAAAGGGAGATGGAGTCATTCGATTGAAGTGTATTTAAACATAAGAAAGAAAGAGAGAAAAAAAAACCATCACTTTTGATTTGGTACAAACATTTTTTTTAAGGGTTCAATATTTTGTTACCTTGGGACAAACGTTTCTTGTAAGAGTGTAACATTTTTTTATCAGGTACAAACATTTCTTAAAAGGGTACAATATTATTTTTTTTACATTGGTACAAACATGTGTTATAAACCACAGTCATCCAGTTGAATCATCGTAGACTCTGTATCCTTATCGTTCATTAGGGAAGTGAAGTATCATTACAACAAAATAAGTTTATCGTCATAAAATCCTTCATCAAAACTAACCATTTTATAAGAGTAATGTTATATTTTCAAAATTTTATAACCCAAATAGTTCCCAAACGGGCCAAACACATGTGGAAGTTGGACCACCTTCAATAATGGTGGGACAACTATAATATCCTCTACTAAAAATTAAGTTGGTCCACTGCGACATGTGTTTGGGAACCATTTAGAGTACAAAATTCGGTAACCATAGCCACTCTTTTTATAAGTATTGAAGAGTACAATTGAATACACACATATATTTTGATACACCCAAAATCAGCCCATGCCCGAGCGGTTCTATTCTGCAACTACTAACAAGCATCATCCCGAGCGGTTTGGCCACCTGATGCCTCCCGAGCGGTTCATCCACGACCTGGCCAACAGGTCAAGAAGACCGCACAGGCACATCCCACCGCGAAAACAGCTCACCCGGGCCCACAGGCATGATCCCAAGCATTCCGAGCAGTTTCCTACTCAAGCTAGAAGACTAATGGAAAGTGCAAACTATTTCCTAATTCAATTAGGAAACCCCTACAATTAATGCCAATCTATGTCAATTGGATTATGTTTTCTTTTCCTTGTACGAGTAGGTCTCTTACGTCTATAAAAGAGACCTCTCACCCCCCATTGAAGGGGCCGACTTTTCAGTCTACACAACACCTCTATAGCATTCATCTACATGTCCGGCCGGCCGACCTACTGTAGCTCCAGACTTCTTGGTTCACCACAGGTTCCCGGCTCTTTTATAGTATAGTGAACATGCTCAGACACAGCCGTTGACGTAGGTTCCTTCATTAACAGGGCCAAACCACATACAAAAAAACAGTCTCTCACTCTCTCTCTCCTTAATCTGCTCTACTTTACTCTTACCAATTTTTAGCATCATCAGCTTGGCGCTGTCTGTGGGAAGCGACCAGTCTTCTCATTAACAAATCTCTTGACTGATCATCATGCCACCGAAGAAGGGTAAGAGGCTGATCAGCAGTCCAACCGGGATGTTCCTCCTGCCCCGGCACCGGCTGCGGTAGTCATGATATCTGAGCTGACCACCTCGACTCTCACACAACTCTTGGAGGGCCAGCGTCAAATCCAACAAAAGATCGAAGCCCTGCTGGCCCAGCAAAGCCGTCCTCCAGTGACTGGGAAATGACTCGGGAAAGTTGCGCATGGTCGGGAACTGATCTTGACCAGACGACGTGCCCGAGCCAACCCGCCCCGCATTAAGGATGCCAGAGACATCAGCGGTAGGCATGCTGCCCGAGAGGAGAGGCAAGAGCATACGGCCCAGGAATCAGTCCAGGGTTACTCGGTCAAGAGCCGAGTTGTCCCTAGGCACACGATTACCCGGAGTCATAGCCGAGCCTGATCCCAGAGGACAGCACACCACCATGAAGCAGAAGCCTCTTCCACCGACCCGACCAACCCCTCGGATACCGGTCAGGATGGAGTGGAAGCCCGAATCAAGGACTTGCAGAAGCAGATTGACGGAGTGGCCAAGAAGCTTTCTCAAAACCGTGCTCAGAATCAAGCCAATACCGAAATAGAGTCACCATTCTCCAGCCAGATCATGAGGTTTGCCATCCCGCGCAAATTTAAGCAGCCTCGCCTAGATCCGTACAACGGCTCGGGGAGCCCGGTCGACCACGCCCGAATCTACAAGGCTCAGATGGCCTTAGCCACCAACTCCGATGAACTACACTGCCTAACCTTCCCCAGCACTTTGAAAGGCCTGGTCGTGCAATGGTTCTACTCCTTGGAGCCCTGATCGGTTCGCAGTTTCAAGCAACTCAGCAAGCAGTATATCAACCAGTTCATCGGTATGCATGAACGGCCAAAGCCTAACATGCAGCTACTGACAGTCATACAAAGGAATAATGAGAGCCTCAAGGAATTTACCGACCAATTTAATTAAGAGAAGCTCAGCATCTATGATCTTGATGAAACTGCTGCTATTATAGCCTTCTGCTCAGGAGTTCAACACACCAAATGCGCCACGTCGTTTCACAGAAATCGATCGGTAACCTTGGTTGAACTCGCAGAGAGGGTTGGAAAATACATTGACACTGATGAATTTCTAAAGACCAAAGACACCGAGCAAGAGAGCAACGAGTCTTCCAGAAGTAAGCGAAAGTGAGATCAGCCCGGGAGTTCTGACAGTTCTTTCAGTTCACAGCAGAACGGATCAGGCAGCCCTGTCCCAACCTCCATTTCACAGCGGTCTGAGTCCGGCAGCCCCGACCCGACCTCCAGTTCACAGTGGTCTGAGTCCGACAGCCCTGACCCGACCTGCAGTTCACATCGGTCAGGATCAAGCAGTTCCAACTTTGTCTTCAACACGGAGAAATCAGGAGATTGACGATCCTAATTCGACCTCCTATCTCCATCAGTCTAGATGACCCCGACTACAGTGGTACTTGCCTGATCACCACATGAGGCTCCACCGATTGTCAGATAGCCCTTATAAAGACCTCGGGTCTAACCCCGAGGCATACAAAGACCACGGGCCTAACCCTGAGGCATATAAAGACCTCGGGCTTAACCCCGAGGTATACAAAGACCTCGGGCCTAACCCTGAGGCATCCAAAGTCCTCGGGCCAAACCCCGGGGCACAAGCTTTGCTTAGGTCCAACCGACGATGGGGGCAAACCCCCTAGGTGGCTGATGATGACAAGCTTCAAAAGACCCTGCAACCACCATGTTCCAGGTCTACAATCATAGCCTCTATAAGACCCTCGTCTTAGTGAAAGCTTGGGGGGCAAGACGGAGCAATGAACTAAACAGGCAATCACACCGGGTATCTATAGGCCTCGTGGATAACCAAGTCAAAATCTTAGACAACCCGAGCACCTACAGTATTTAGAGGCATTAACTCCACTTAGGTCCAAACTGACGATATAGGTGACTAAAATCTCTTGCGTTGGCCCACGATAGAGGAACAAAAAGGACCCTACAGCGACACACTATAGGTCGGCTCCACCAACATGGTCAAGCTCTTCTCCCAACAGTCTTGACGAAGGCTGGCTGGGCGGAAGACAACCATCCTGGGGAGTTAACATAAAAGGATCCTAAAGCAATACGCATTATGTCGGCTTTTTCAACATGGTCAAATTCTTCTACCCACAACCTTGACGAAGGTTCACGGGCAGAAGATAACCATCCTAGAGGCTAACTCAAGCAAAAAGACTCCGAATTAAGCTGGGTCTCAACTCCTGGTCAATTCCCGAGCACTTAAATACTCCGCGCCAGTTCCCGAGCATTCACAAGACTCAGAAGCTTCAAGGCAGCTTCCCTGAGCACTCAGACAGTGGCAGGTGGCATCAAGCAAATTTCCAAACTTGCCCCGATATAGCATCCAGCCAACCTTGGATATGGGGGCAACTGAACACCCAAAATCAACATATGTCCGAGCGGTTCTATTCTGCAACTACTAACAAGCATCATCTCAAGCAGTTTAGTCCACCTGATGCCTCCCGAGCAGTTCATCCACTACCTGGCCAGCAGGTCGGGAAGACCACACAGGCACATCCTACCACGAGAACAGCTCACCCGGGCCCACAGGCATGATCCCGACCATTTCGGGCAGTTTCCTACTCAAGCTAGAAGACTAATGGAAAGTGCAAACTATTTTCTAGTCCAATTAGGAAACCCTTACAATTAATGCCAATCCATGTCAATTGGATTATGTTTCCTTTTCCTTGTACGAGTAGGTCTCTTACGTCTATAAAAGAGACCTCTCACCCCCCATTGAAGGGGCCGACTTTTCAGTCTACACAGCACCTCTATAGCATTGATCTACATGCACGGCCGACCTACAGTAGCCCCAGACTTGTTGGTTCACCACAGGCCCCCGACTCTTTTATATTATAGTGAACGTGCTCAGACACAGCCGTGGACGTAGGTTCCTTCATTAACAGGGCCGAACCACATACAAAAAATCAGTCTCTCACTCTCTCTCTCCTTAATCTGCTCTACTTTACTCTTACCAATTTTTAGCATCATCACATTTTAGCAAAAAAAAATAAAAAAAAACAGAAAATACGTGGACCATTTGCTAAAGAATGCATTTTTGCATACTCTAAAATTGCTAGTTCACTCCAAAATTACTCACCCATTGCTCATCCAACTCTTCCATTGGTTAATGTAGTGGGACCCATGATTAAATAATGATTAATAACTGGTAAAAATTCATGAGTAACACTGCATTAGCCAATGAGAGTTGAGTGAATAATGGATAAGCAATTTTGGAATGAGCAAAACTGCACTCTTTGCTAAAATGTTAAAACACACACATTTCTTCTAGGAAAATACGTACAGTTAAAAACAAATAGAGTTAAAAGTTAAAACTAACAGTGTTAAAATTAAGTTTGTGATACACACGTAGAGGGATGGGATCATGGGAGTGAGTAACAGGACCACCTGCACCAAGCCAACTTTATTGAAGTGACTTCCTTTTATAAACGTTATATTTCTGGGCATAATTGTGGGAACCATACTACAATTAATGGTTTTATTTTGTAATTAATAGCCTTGTTCCATTCTCTTCTACATTGTGTATGCGTGTGTTCTTTGTTCTGCAAAACAAAGTAGTTAGGAGAATTTATGTTCGCCTCTAAATATTTTCAACAATATAAATTATATATAGATTTGATTTGACAATAAGACTTTAGAGGTCAAAGTGCTTCTCACATTGAAATGATTTTGATAGGGCTGACGATAAAGGTACCTTTATTTTTTAATTAGGGCATCTAAATTTAAGTTAAAAATAAGTTTTTTTACCTTTTACTTTAATTAGTAAGGGCACCTCACTTATTTTACTATATATTATAGGCTTAACTGTATTTTACATCCTCTAGTTTGCCCTTTTTGTCAATTTGGTCCTTGTAGTTTAGAAAGTGTAATTCGAATCTTTGTAGTTTCATAAGTTTGTCATTTTAGTCACGTAAACACTTTTTGTGACTACTTTTTTACTTTCAGTGACAAAACTATTCATCACTAAGAGACTTATTGAACTTATTTGACACACCTATAAACCTACAGTAGCTAATTAGTTTGCCATTTCTTTTTTTAAGTACAATTGATTTCAATAGGTAATTAGTTTCGGGTTACATGGCATTTATGTTTGACATCAAATATATATATATTTTTTTATTTTATTGTCTCATTAGTGAAAGGAAAATTTCAAGTTTTATATGGCTTCTTGTTTCCAACTTGATAATTGTTGTACAGAAAGAGTGTTAAATAATACTAATAGAAGATATATAAAAACATTATTTTATTGTGTTCTCAGATTTTATAGTGCCTGTTTGGCTACCACGTTTGGGGCAACCAAATGTGGTTTTGACTCCCAAAAGATAAGTGCACGTAGAACGTTTGGCAGCAATTGCAATTTACCGCTTTACAGATTTTCACGATCCTGCAGTCAAATCACCTCGTGGGGTGCTCAAGGGTCCTAATTTTTGGGATAATTTTTTATACACCCCTTTAAACTAAAAAAAAAACCTCAACAAAGAGACCACCCTCAATGATAACTTTTTTTCACTAACACTCATTTCCTCAAGATATTGTCCAAATTTGTATCATGTGACTAACAGATCAGTCCAAGTTTTAGGGAATGCAACTTCTTGATATATGGTAAATTAATGCTTAGTTTGGTCCCATTGTGGTGCTTCTACTTTTATAAAGTACAATTTTATATTAATTCATTTAGTAACTAGTTTATGAGCTTTGCAAAAATTGAACTTAGGGCTTTTCTGGAGGAGTTTTTAAAAGCCCTAGAATGGAGCTTTTAAAAGCTCAAGGTTGCTTTTTGATTTCATGATATCTTTTTGAAGAGTAGTGTGTCGTTTTTCCTTTTGTATAATCTAATGGTCTTATGATATTCGGATATCAAGTGACGAAGTTATAGAAATTGCTAAGCGTTTTGCACTGAAAGAAGGATTACTAGTAAGTTCAGCTGCTATAATACTCTATAATTGCAAGTAACACTATTGCAAGTACCAAATTTATTATTATTATTATTATTATTATTATTATTATTATTATTATTATTTGAATTTATTTGAATTTATAATATTTATGAAAATATATAATACCTAATTATGTGTGTTGTGCTTGTCCCTATAGTTTGATATCTGTAATTTAGAAAGTGTCACTTTAGTCCATGTAGGTTGATAAGTGTGTCAAAAAGGTCTAATAAGTCTCTTAGTGATGAATAATTTTGTTACTAAAAGTAAAAAAAGCAGTCACAAAAAGTGTTTAAGGGACTAAAATGACACACTTATTAAACTACAGGGATTAGAATGACACTTTCTAAATTATAAAGACCAAATTGACATAAAGGGCAAACTAAGAGGGTGTAAAATATAGTTAAGCTTATAATATATATATATATAAAATAAGTGAGGTGCCCTTACTAATTAAAGTAAAAGATAAAAAAACTAATTTTTAACTTAAATTTAAGTGCCCTAATTAAAAAATGAAGGTACCTTTATCGCCAGCCTTTTGACAGCGATGGAGGCTTCAAGAGCCATGTATTAACAAAAATAGTGTCTATGATCCATGGACCTCTATGAAAGGCAAGTTCTAAATATTTTTTTATGTGATGGAAGTCTATCCCATGAAGTCAGTTAGAGGTATATATGGTTATAAATATTCTCTATGAGAGTTCGGAAATCTCTCTCTTTTCATTCTAGAATAATTTTCCTTTTATCCTTGAAATGTAGATGTTTTACATAGAGAAGCTCTTGTTACTAGATATCAGTGAGATTGGTTATAAGCATGTTTTTGTTATGTTATACGTTTTTTGGTCATAGTAGATAGAGCTACCTACTAATTGTGTATGAGAGAATAAATTTCTGCTAGGGCTCTCTTTCAAGAAAAAAATGTGGATTGAACTGATCGATCGAACGAATCAAATTGAATTTATTTGGTCGGTTTTCAAAAGTATAGTCACATAAGAAAACCGAACCGACCGATCGAAATACCCAAAAAATTGACCAAATCGAGCTATTCAATTGGTTTTAAAAATGGAAAAGCCTGAAAAAAAATAAAAATATAAGAAATAGTCCCTCTCCAGCCATTTAATTAGAAGTTAATCCATCGAAAGGGCTAGATTAGAAATAAACCATTAATTAGGCATGTTAGTTAGAAATAAGTCATTTCTCCCAATTTAATAAAATTTTAATGTCTAAACTACCCTTAATCACATGGCCAGTTATATACATATATTTATATGTTCGTGTATCTATATAGACATATATAGATTTGAAGTTAATGTCATTAACTGATATTGGATTATGTTCCCTTAATTCAAGGGATATCCTTATCTACTCACCATGATTTTTTGGTTGAAATTCAAATTAATTATTAAGTGTTTCAAAGAGTGAGAATTTCTCTGTCTTCTGTGAGAATTTCTCAGTCTTTACACAGTCCATATTTTAGGTCCCTTTTTTATGGTCCGCTTAATATCCGTACTGTATATTCGTGTATCTATATGTAGACATGTAGATATAGATTTGAAGTTAATGTCATTAACCTATAATGGGATTATGTTTCCCTAATTGAATGGATCTCCTTAATCTGGTCACCGTGATATTTTGGTTGAAAATCAAATTATTTAATATGTTTTACAGACTTGATTCATCCAGTTTGGCTGTTATTATAATACAGATCTAAATCATATATGCGTCTGTGTGTTTTCGTGTTTGTATTGTTTGAGCTTTTGGAAAAAAAATTGTACTTCTTTGAAAATGTGATGATTAAACGTTTACTAAGAAATTCTCGTAATAAACTGAGAATTTCTAACCGAATATGATAGAGCTTTCTTTCTGATTTTATTGATGTTTTGCTGATTAGTGGTTTTCATTAACTGATAATGGGATTATGTTCCCATAATGCAAGGGATCTCCTTAATTTACTCACCATGATCTTTTGGTTGAAATTCAAATTATTTCATACGTTTTGCAGACTTAAAAAATTGAGAAATTCTCACTCTTTTGTGAAATCCCTAATTAAAATACTAAAAAATTCCTGAATCCTGAGAAATTTCTCATTAAAATATTGAGAAATTCCCTATTTCTCATTAAAAAAAAAACAGAGAAATTCCCACTTTTTTTTTGTGAAATCCCTGATTAAAATACTGAGAAATTCCCATTCCTTTGTGAAATTTCTGATCCAATAAACTGAAAAATTATGCATAAATAATAGTAAGGAATTACACAAATAGATAACAGGTCTACCCAACAAGATATGAGAAATAGATACTTTACTAAGTAAAATTGCAAAACAATTGTGAAATATCAATGTTATCATGTTTTTTCGCTAATTTTTTCTGAGTAATTTCCAGTAATGGGTTTTCTATTGACATGAACTTTCTTAGTTAACTGAATAACGATGAACAATTCCTCAATCAAAAATAAGATATAAAACACTAAGATATTATAAGAAATTTCAAATATGATCAGTATTTTGCAAAATTTCTCATTAAACTACTGAGAAATTCACACTCTTTTGTGAAAATTTTGAGAACTTGTACTCCATTAAAACTACTTAGTTTACAAGCCATTAAACTACTAAGTATACAAGCCTGCAAACTATCGCATCCAAAAGCAACAGGGAGGTTATGCTCCATTTCCAAAACCTTCAAAACATTTTTTATCCCCGAAACGCTTAGTTTCGGATCGGATAGCATTATTCCCAATTTTTTCACAGCTACCAGACGGACTAGTCTCTATTTGATTCTCTTCGACATTGATACACAAGTCAAGCAAGACAAACCAGCCTCAATTGCGTTCAGGTCTGAATCAGAATCTGAACAATTCTGAGAGTACATCGCTGTGCTCGACGATGAACTGCTTCGACTCTGCATCGATCACAATCGACTCCAGGACCCTAGCCGTCGCAATTATGGATCCCAAACTTCCTTGCTTCAATAAAAATAGCATCGATTTTATACATTCTACATGGATCATTGATTTTGATAAATGTTCTCGATCTCTATATATCTCTCTTCTTTCTCCCTCTCTCTCTTCCTCTTTCTCTTTCTAGTAGAAATCTCTATCCATATATAGTTGCAGATTCTCTATTGGATTTTGAATTTTGAAAATAAGATATTTGATATATATATATATATAGAGAGAGAGAGAGAGAGAGAGAGGATAATATAAGCATATTTATGTCTTTAGCAACACAAAGGACTAATTTCTAGATTCAGATATAGGAAGGACCTACTCTAGAAAAGGCTAGGATTAGGGGCTAAATCCTACTTTACACCCCCCCCCCCCCCCCCCCCCCCCCCCAACCCAAAAAAAAATAATAATAAATCGACCGATGCACACCCCTAATTTCCGCTTTACATTTATATTTCATTTTGTATTTTTTTTTTTTTTAGCTTTTTATTTTCTCCTTAAATCTTATTCATCCAGAGGAGACCTAGTTATGCCCTCCCAGTTATAAAAAAGGAAGCCCCATCATTTGCTAAGCAAGTGAATGTGTCCATGAGTAATGGATGTCCGTCAGGAACGACACCTATTCGTAGAACAACAAAAGCGAGCCTGATTCAATCCAAACTTTCAAAACCTGGTAATTTGAATGATCCACCATCTCACAGATCTGGTGCTCATGTAAGTGTTGGCTTTTGAATTACTACATTTTGTTTTACATAGCATTAAATAAATGGATTATTTGCTAAATAGGCGGACATAGAGTTAACCGCCAAATTTCAGGTGATGAGATCACTAAAGCTCTATTTGGTTCATGGATTTCGTGAGGGACAAAATTAGTGAAGGGAAAACTAGAATTTCCCTTTTGTTTTTTTCATACATAATTTCTAGAATATGATTGTAATGTATGAATAACGGAAGGGAAACGACCATAACGTTCAAACTATTTTATTTCTATACTTAATTCTCTTTTCTTTCCTATTTTCCTCATCATTTTCCTTCTTAACCAAACAAAGGCAATATTTTTTGTCTATATTTTTCTTTCTTTTCCCTCTCCAAATCAAAGAACCAAACAAAGCCTAAATGAGTTTTTATACTCTGCGCCTTTTCCCTCTCCAAATCTAAGAACCAAACAAAGCCAAAATGAGTTTTTATACTCTGCGCTATGGATATATGTGACTATTGGTTTCTCTAACTTATTTGCTTCACAGTTTTCTTTTTTCAATATATACGGGCATAGTGAACTTTTTTATGGAGCTAGAGCATATATTGATATTTATAATCCAAAAGTTGAAGATGGTCAAAGTAGTACAGCCCAATTATGGATTCAAGGCGGGCCTCCTGGGCAAGTCAACTCTATTGAAGTAGGATGGATGGTAAGCGCGTATATGTTAATTACAAATTGCTTTTCTCCACTACCTCATTGTTATTTTGACTTGTAAAACATAATATGCAATGTTTTTTTTTTAACATGATGTTAGTGTCATGTAACAATGTGAAGCCTTGCTAGATTTATGTTAGAATTGTTGGGATAGTACATATATATCACATATATCTTGCATGGATAATTATGACAAAGTCGTGACTCATTTAGTAATTGAAACAAAATAGGAGTGTTGAATTGTGTAGCCTTAGAACTTCTTGAAGTTGTGGTTGACAATAATTGATTGGTTTAAAAAATCAATGGTGTTCAAATTGAAGTGAACTTCTTCACTTGTTCACATGGCTGGGACTTGCTAGGTGGTGATACATATGTGTATAAATATCCCATACATCGTAGAAGACTTTGAATCACTCAGCCAAAGAGTGGTGACGAGAGAGAGTGCCTCTTTGGGGCATGGGACATTAATCATTGAGATTGTTTGTGAGGGTTGTTCACAGTATTATAGGGATGTGAGGTAGAGAGAATATTTCCTTGTTTCTGTGATTTCTCTCTATGTATTGTAGTGATTATGTCAGGTTCTTTGGGGGTATTGAGGGAGGAATATGCAGGGGTCTTGTATTTGAATTATAGGATTTAATCCATATAACTTGTACCATGTTTTACTCAATAGAGAAAGAATGGATCTCTCGGGTGTGGACGTAGGTAGGTGTTTGCCGAACAACGTAGAAATCTGTGTGCCTTTTCTTTGGTGTACATTAATGTTCATGTGTGTGTATTTATTTGGGGGAATTTGGTTCCGCGTTTTTAAATTTCTAACAACTGGTATCAGAGATATGGTGGTTAGATCATGGTGACAGAGGCGCACGGTGACAGTGGAGATTAGCAGCACGGTGGTTAAAAAGATAACACAGGACAAAGAAAAATAAAATGAATAGGTGAACATGTTAGTAACATGGTGATGGTGGTCATGGTCATGGTCCCGTGGATGATAGGCTTCGGATTTGTTTTTTGAAGTTTGTCATGGTAAATTATTCCATGCGGTATGGTGTAGCGAAATTTGAATCATGATTGGTTGGAATTTCAAGGAGCTTGTAGGGATAAGCTATGTTGCTTGGAATTTGGGTCAGAGATGGTTCTTAAGGTTTTTGGGTGCTGTATATTTATCTGTTGGTGCGGATTTATGAAATCCTGCACAGATTGGAATTTATTTTTTTTTGGTGATAGATCCTATATATATAGCAGCAGGTTGGGATTTAGGGCCGAAAAATAATCTTGGTGCTACTGTGATTGTAGTAGGTTGCGTATGGTGGAGAGGTTCTCAAATTCCACACATACAGACATTTCTTGGGTTGTTAGATTTCGGGTATGGTAAGTATGTGCTTCTGGAGAAAATAATTGGATAGGTTCCTAGAAGATAGGGGCAGACACAGGCGCAATTATCTTATAGAGGTAATTGTTAGGATACTGCACGTAGGAACGTTGATCAAATATTTTTAGAACAGGTTCGCTATTTGGGTGGAGTGATATTGATCCCAAAGTTGCGGAGGAATCTAATATTATTAGTGAAATCACACACAGTAGTTGAGAGAAGTGTGGATGGTTTATGTTGTCTGGTTGGTAGAGTTGTACTCCCAAGTCCTCGATGAAAAATTCTTACATAAGTGAGTGCGTTGATGGTTTGTTCACGGTTCAGACGATGGTGAGAGAAAATCCTGTTGGGGAAAAAGAGTGATCGATGCTCTTCTCTCTGATGGAGTTAATGGGTATATTTAACTTTGGGTAGTTGCACATGGCTGTGTTGTTTGAATCGGGGTGTCAAGACCGTATTGGTTTGAGGGTTGTGCAAGCTAGTATTGGTGATGGCCAATGGTGATGTGTTTGCGGTTTGGCAAACGGATGATGCCAAGCAATGGGCATTGTTGGCACTCAGTTGAGGGGGTGCGAGCACACCGGTTAGGGGGTGCTAGTGATGTGTGGCAGAGTAATTACCCCATATGTGATATATGGGGTGATTGTTGGGATAATACATATATATATCACATATATCTTGCATGGATAATCGTGACAAAGCCGTGACCCATTTATTAGTTGAAACAAAATGGGAGTGTTAAATTGTGTAGCCTTAGAACTTCTAGAAGTTATGGTTGGCAAGAATTGATTGGTCTAACAAATCAACAGTGTTCAAATTGAAGTGAACTTCTTCACTTGTTCACACGGCTGAGACTTGCTAGGTGGTGATATGTATGTGTATAAAAATGCCATACTTATATTGTAGAAGAGTTTGAATCACTCGGCCAAAGAGTGGTGACACGAGAGAGTGCCCCTTTGGGGCATGAGACATTAATCATTGTGATTTTTTGTGAGGGTTGTTCACAGTGTTATAGGGATATGAGGTAGAGATGATATTTCTTTCTCTCTGTGATTTCTCTATGTATTACTGTAATTATGTCAGGTTCTTTGAGGTATTGAGTGGGGAGTGTACAAGGGTTTTGTATTTGATTATGGGATTTATTCCATGTAACTTGTACCATATTTTACTCAATAATAAAAGAATGGATCTCTCGAGTGTGGACATAGGCAATTGTTTGCCGATCCACGTAGAAATCTGTGTGTCTTTTCTTTTGTGTATATGTTTAATTACTATTTATGTGTGTGTATTTATTTGAGGAAATTTGGTTCCGCATTTTTAAATTCACAACAAGAATGACTTAATTGCGACCTTTAGCAGATAAACCAAGTGCCCACAAATTCTTGCTGTATTTGAGATTGCTGTTATTTCCTTTCATAGATTACATTAGTTGTAGATTGGGTTCCTACTCCTTATGCCTTGCTATGAGAAATTCCCACTTCAATAACCTGGGGCAAGGATTTACTATGATGACTTCCAAAATATTCATGATTGGATAGTCAAATTTATTGAGCTTGTATGTGAGTCCTATAAATAACGTAATGAGATTGAGCTCTAAAGTTTGACTGGACTGGGACATGGTAGGATGGCATTGATTTGTGGACTGGGGCGCCAGGCTCAAGCCCCTCTAGTTTTTAGTAAAATTTCATAACTAACCAAAAACAAAATTAGCACTTATGCCCCCCTTTTCCTTAAAAAAAAAAAATTAAATAAATAAAGAAAAAGAAAACGAAGAAGAAAAAAAAAACTCTTGTTTTGTTACTCGCAAGTACTTTTAGTTGTATGGTACGTTCAATTTCTCCATCTCAATTTATAGTAATAATTAAGGCGTCCTTTTTTTTTCTTTTTTTTTTTGTGGTTTTAGTCTGTACCCATTAGAAAGCTATTTGAGAATAACAATACATCGTTAGATATTAATTTTTATGTACCATTTATAAGTAATAATTTAATATTTGGTAATAGCCACATCTAAAGTGTCCGTAACAACTATAGAAACTTTATCATTATGGTCTTACTCAGTTGCATTTATATCCTATGCTTCATTCCACATCGGCTAGGATTTCTTTATTCAAACCACAGAAAGCCCCAAGATCTAATGATTCGGAGTTTGCTTACCTTCTAATTGTAAGAGCAACTCACGAGCCAAATGGGTATTCAAAATCAAGAGATGCCAAAATGACTACTCTCATTCAAAAAACTAAATTGTATTCCAATGAGGGATCCAAAAGGAATGTCATTTTGATTACGCATGGTTTGAGGATCCAAACTTATAGTTTTTGGAGAGAGAAAGTGAAGGGAGCCAAAAAATTAAGAATATCCTAGCCCTTAATTTACCATTAAAATAATAGTTAAAGTGAATCAATTGTTGAAGTATATCAAATTACATAATAAAATAAAATAAAATAAAATTTTAAAATATTTCTCCTTTTGACTACTATAGTTGAAGTGTATGGGAGCCATTTGAGTGGCTAAACACTATTCAGGGATCCAAATTGGCATTTGGCAATAAAAAAATGGATTGCCCCATTTGAGATGCTGTAAGGGGGAGGATTCAAATTTGAAGCTGCAGCCTTTGGTGAATTGTAATTGTAAGCTTTCAATTGTCAAAGAGCCTATTTGGGATAGCTTATGCAACTATGCTTTTACGATTGCAATAGCTTTGCAATTAGGGGAGAAAACGGTTCAGTTCTGTGGGATTTTCATGGAAACCGATCGGTTTCGGTTCAGTTTGATAATTTTGGTTCGGTATAGTGTATTTTTTCGGTTCGATTTAGTTTTTACGCTAGAGAGATTTTCTAAAAATCGACCGAACCAATCAGTTCGGTCAGTATAGTCAGTTCTCTTTCACCCCTATTTGCAATTGCTTTTGTCAGAATAGATTATGGTTAGAATGGATTTTGAGAGTTGTGGTGTTTGAGTAATTGATTCTAAAAGTGGTTGTGGTGGCATAATATTATGTAAGTGTTTGATCACATAGATACAAAAGTAACTTGAATATCCAAAAGACAAATGTGTCCTTGTGGTATATTGTTATTATAATAGTATTGCATACATAGATTATCTTGTTAACTCATTATTAATTGGAAATTAAAATTAACTAATTAATTTATCTATTTTATATTATCTAATATTAGTATCGTAGTTACTTATTGTTGAGAAAGAGATTTAGAAGAAAGTGAAGGCTTAACCTAGAATGATTAGAGATAACAAACCTATATGTATATCAATATATGATAAATAGAAAACTACAAGACAACCCTTATATGCTAACACTCTTCTTTAAGCTAGAGCATAGATGTCTATCATGCCCAGCTTGTTACAAAGATCATTGAAAGGACCCTTGTTTAAAGCCTTAGTAAGAATATCTTCAAATTGAGCATTTGACCTAACAAAAGAAGTAACAATTTGATTGTCACAATACATCTTGTTTCATGAAAGGCCGCTTGATTGTCACAATACATCTTGATTGTCACAATACATCTTTTATCAATTGAAGGCCGCTTGATTGTCACAATACATCTTGATAGGTTTATCAATTGAAGAACCATCAAAATAGATTTCACCCACAACAACTCATATGTAGTATGAGCCATAGCTCAATATTCAGCCTCTACACGAGATCTGGCAACTACATTTTGCTTTTGCTCTTCCAGCTGACAAAATTTCTACTAATTAAAACACAAAAGCCTCACACTGAACACCTATCCAGGCTAGATGATCTTCAACCTAACTGGCATTTGAGAACCCAACTATCTCAAAGTTATTTGATGGTTTCAACACAAAACCCTTACCAGGAGCACCTTTCAAATACCTAAATATATGACATATTGTTTCCCAATGTTATTGCTTGGGACTCTGCATAAGTTTTCTAACAACTCTGATAGAAAAAGTCGTGTCTGGTCAAGTCACGGTCAAATCCTTAGTTGTAGGAATCATTCATCTTGTGAACGATCGCGATTTTACGATTCTTATAGAGGATCGTTTATGAATGGTGATTCTCTCTCTAGAGATTCGCAATTTCCAACGGATAAGAGTCGTTTGAAGTAGTGACATACCAAAAAAATGGTAGATCTAAAACAAAAAAAGGGAAGAAGATGAAGAAGGGACAAAAAAACCCTAACCTCGCAAGCATACCTCTACCTACGTATGTGACAGTGTCGGCATCGGCATCGACATCTTCTTCTTCTTCTCTCTCTGCATAGTCGTCGCAGCACAATAGCCTATCACCATAATTTGGCTACGTCTTCGTCTTCCTTCTCTCTCTCTCTCTCTCTCTCTCTCTCTCTCTCTCTCTCTCTCTCTCTCTCTCTCTCTTGCGGCGGCTACTAATAAGAATGGAACCCTAAATCCTATGGTATCATAGTTTGTGTGCATATATATACACAATATGCAATTAAATAAAAACACTTACCCTTTTTATTTATTAATATTATGAATAGACCCCTTAAGTTTTTACAACTATTAAAATACGATGATAACGTTTTTAGAGTAAGAAGGATCTTATGTGTTTGAACAGATGAGAGAGAGGGAGAGTTTGTATGTGGTTCGGCCCTGTTAATGAAGGAACCTACGTCCACGTGTATGTCTGAGCACTCCACTATATGAAGCTACTGCAGGGATCTTGGTGATCCAACAATGGTGACTAGAACTACAAGGGTTGGCCGTGCAGGGTAGGTGTTAGGGTTTCTTGGGAAAAGCTAGCCAATGTGATATGCTTTTGTTAGGATGAATTCCGATTCCCCTAAGGGGGATGGGAGGACTCTTTTAAAGAAGGAAGAGTTCTCCCATACAAGGTGTTTTAGTTTAATTAGGTAACTATTGACAGCCTGTGATGATCGCTCTATATTCGGACACTTTCCTAATCTGATTAGGAAACTATTGCTGCGAATCTGGGGGGTTTCCTAACTAGTTGAGGAAACTGCTAGATTCCGAGAAGTGTGGGGCATGCCTCTGGTTCTGAGCTATATTGTGACTAGACGATGTTATCGAGTCAAACGTTTCCATTGATAGGGCCCCGTGTAACTGGACTTGGAAGCCCTGGACTGCTCGGGATTGCACTCATTCAGACAGTTGTGCATATCTTGGCCCGGATAGATGTTGGTCACTGAATATAACCACTCCGTTAAGTATAATAGAGCCAGTTTTGGGTGTATCAAAACCTTATTTATGTTCTTATATAACTTAATATATTTTTATGCAAATTAATACCATAACTAATATGTATCTGTTGTTTTAACAACAATCTATGATTATTTCTAAAATATCCACAAAAAATCATGATTTTTTAAAATATGACATAAATACTGCAATTTTTTCCCTCTCATTGTTAAAAAGAATGTACATGTATGTAACTAATATAGACTCTTCCTAAACACTCCAAACCTCACTCTTCCATGTTCTCATGCTTCCACGCTCCCGTTCCCGTCCCTGCTCCCGCATCGGGCAACTTAGGTCAAATCAATCAACTTTCCCACAAGTCTTCTATACCATTCACCATCAACAAAACCTTCTCCATCATCTTTCCTAAACTTAATATTCAAATCCAGTGTCAACCGGCTTTGAACCCATCATACATGTATCATCCAGTAGGTCAAGCACATACTTCCTTTGAGATAATGTGATAATAGTATTCCTTCCTTAGATCTAGCTACCTCAATTCCCAAGAAATAACGTAGTAGCCCCAAATCTTTTATATGAAAGTGCTTGCTTAAGTGAGACTTTAACAACTGCATACCTTTACTTGTATACCTTCACTATCATTTCCAGTCATCCAGATGCACTTCTAGTAGAACAATAGTACCTTTTCACTGTGTCATACAAAAGCTGAATGATAAGAATTGTTTTTTTTCAACCCATGCGAACTAGCTACTTGACTAAACTTGCGAAACCAGGCCCTGGGATATTGTTTATGACCATAAATGGCTTTCTTCAACTTATACACTTTATGGGACTCCCACCAAGCAACATACCCAGGAGGTTACCCCATGTTTACCTCCTCTTGAAGATCACCAGGAAGAAAGGAATTTTTTATGTCCAGTTGATAAAGAGGCCATTTCTGATTGACAGCAATAGACAACAAAACATGAACAGAATTGAGAGGAGCCACAGGAGAGAACGTCTCAAAGTAATCAACACCAAAGGTTTTAGTGTAGCATTTAGCCACCAGGCGGGCTTTTAACCGTTCAACGGTACCATCCAAATGATATTTGACCACATAGATACAACGGTAACACACAATTTGTTTTCCACATGGAAGATCGATTAACTCTCACGTACTATTTTTGTATAAAGTAGACATATCATCATCCATAGCACTCTTCCAACCCCGGAGAAACCAATGCCTGAGTATGAGACTGAGGAGCAGAACAAAAGCCAAAGCAGTAACAAAGGAACAAATGTGAGGAGATAAATGAGAATAGGAAACAACTTGATCAGTAGAATGTTGAGTGCAACAAGGAGTTTGAGGAGAAAGTGAAGGCTTACCCTAGAATGGTTAAAGCCAACATATATATATATATATATCAGTATGTGAGTAACAAAAAATTACAAGACTGCCCTTATACACAAACACTGATTTAATATACTGATTAAGCAATATTACTAATGAAAAGTGAAGGTTGATTTTCTCGTTATGTTCAATATACCTATACATAATTATATACAAAATGCATGGCTGATTTCGTGTTTCAATTAAAAATAAAATGCCTCCCCTCCCCCTCCCCCTCCCCCTCCCCCTCCCCCAAGAAAAAAAATAAAAAATTAATAATTAAATAAAAAAACCAGCTATATCAGAGGACAAAACAGTGGACTGTCCTTAAAAAGAGGTGATGTAGTTTGTGCGTTGGACATGCTTCTAAAACACAGAAAAGGGAAGGGGCACATTTGTCATTTTGGCGAGCAAACCTATTGGTCAAACCTGTGTTTAACCAAAAGTTGGCCACTTCCAGCTTTCAAAAACGCGTGCAAAAAGTTTCAATTCCTAATAGCTTTCTTGTTTGTGTTTTAGTTTGAGAGCCCAAACACCCTAGCCATCACATTTGGCAGCTGAAAAGCTAATTTGGGCATTTAATCGTGTTGCCCAAATGGGCCCAAAGAGGTGTTTTCTTCCTAAAATGTTAAATACTTAAGGTTAAATTTCTTTTAGCTAACTGTTTATCCAATTTTATGGGGGTTAACTATATTTTACACCCTTCTAATTTGCCCTTTGTGTGAATTTGATCCTTATAGTTTAGAAAGTGTCATTTTAGTCCTTGTAATTTCATAAGTGTGCCATTTTAGTCCCTCAAACACTTTTTGTTTCAAATTTTTTACTTCCAGTGACAAAATTGTTTATGCATGTCAAGATCTATCCATAGTGTGTGTGTCTTGGGGTGTGATGCCGGTTCAATGTGTATTTCTGAGTTGGTTTCATTTTGCTTCTTCGTTTATTGATTTATTTCAATTTTAACACTATTTTGGTTGTGTAGTGCTAATAAGGTTACTTGGGTTTTAAAGGAAAAATAATAATAATACTCAAATCAATTATGAGGGAATAATATTCTTTTTATTTTATAAAAAAAACTATTCCAAGAACTATCCACATGATTTACATAAATCCATGACAAGGAACTTACCTCACAATATTTCAAGTGCAAGTCCTCTTCAAGTTTCCAAAGCTTGTTCTTCTTTTTATCTCCAAACAAACTCACTAGATTTCACAAGTGCAAAATCCTCCTAAGTCTCAAATGCTTATGTTTCTTTTTTTCTTCCACTAGCCAGCAAGAGGAGAGTATAGAAAATAAGTTTCAAGTGATTGATTTGTAACACTTGTTTGTACCTATTTATAGGACTTCATTAAACCCTCTAGGATTCTTTACTAGGCTAGGGAGGAAGCATGGTGCATTGGATCCATTAGGGATTCTCATTCATTGGTAAGTCAAGATGTACTAAGTTCCTTTGTATGTTCATTGTAAACTATTCTCTAATAAGTACATACATGGAACTTATTCCATTATAAATCCATTGAACATACATGATACATAGTACATGGATCTAATTCCATCATCTTTTCATATTATAAATATGTCCCTCTTGACTTGATAATTGCAATCATGTCTATAAGACAAATCGCAACTTTTACCCAAAGAATAGAGAATTAATACGTGAGTATACCCTCTTAACAATTTTTCATATTAGTCCCTCCATCAACTAACATTCCATGTAAACCTAGGATTGGACAACCAAAGGTACTGTTACCGATTTAGTTTACATGTATGTCTCTTCACAAATATTGAATACATTATAACAATTTAGAAAACCAGTTTTCTAAATTGCACCGGCTGGTTTAATTCAATATGCAAGAAACATAATCTTGAATATTCTCTCTAACACTAAGAGTGATGGATCCCTTATTGCACAACTACAAATCTTTATACATTATTAATGTAGCCCAACAAGTCTGTATATAGTCTTTAATTAGACATCACCGGTTGACAATGTTAAAGCTACACTAACAAATATATAAGACTTAGTAATATCCTCAGGTCAATAAGGACTTTCTGTAATTGTTAGAAGAACAACTCTTCTAATAACAGTGACTGGTCCAAGAGTGTTCTTTAATGATCCTGTTCAGCATTTGTCATCTTATAAATACCCACAATGTCTACTAAGGGTCTCTACCCTGATGGCTTAAGCACGCCATCCTATCACATATAGAAGTGCCATAAGTTACAACCATCTACAAGCATATTGTCCTAGCATGCTTATTGATTACGAACATAATTTAGATTACAAGAAAATTAGAGTAAACATTTCTAATCAATGATCAATATCATTTTTCGAATAATGTAATCTTAGGACAAAATGTACCAACTATAATGGTATTATAATACAACCCATGAAATGCATGTAATAAATTATTATTATTATTATTGGCTTTGTAGGGCATATAATTCTTTCAGTCTCCCACTTGCACTCAAAACCAGTTGGATACAAGTCTCAAACCCATTTTATCAATATGTTTCTCAAAAACCTTTGGAGTCAAAGGTTTTGTAAATGGATCTGCAACATTGTCAGCGGAAGCAACCTTAGAAAGGTTAATATCTCCTCTTTGAATGATCTCTCTTATCAAGTGAAACTTTCTTTCAATGTGCTTTGTTCTTTGGTGAGCTCTAGGTGCCTTGGCTTGTGCAATTTCTCCATTATTATCACAAAATAAACTTATAGGAGAATCGGTTGTTGCTATAACTCCTAAATCACTGATAAACTTCTTTATCCAAAAGGTATCTTTTGTTGCTTCACAAGCTGCAATATATTCAGCCTCGGTTGTGGAATCGGCGGTTGTATCTTGTTTGCAACTTCTCCAACTAAACGCTCCATTTTTTTAACATAAAAACAAATCCAGATGTAGACTTTCTATCATCTGGATCAGATTGGAAATCAGAATCGGTGTATCCTTCAATCCTTAATGGACCACCACCAAAAACCAAACAATAATGTTTTGTTCTAAGTATTTGAAGATGTGTTTTACAGCTGTCCAATGTTCCTCTCCAAGATTAGACTGGTATCTACTTATCATACTCACTGCTTGAGCAATATCTGGCTGAGTACATAACATAGCATACAGCAAACTTCCCACCGCCGAAGTGTAAGGACAATTTTGCATTCTTTCAATAGCTGTATCAGATTGAGGAGACATTCTTTTAGAAAGAACAATTCCGTGCCTAAAAGGTATCGAACCCTTTTTGGAATCCTGTATGTTAAACTTGGTCAATATCTTGTCAATGTAAGTAGATTGGGACAATCCCAATAGTCTATTACCTCTATCTCTATAGAGTTTTAGACCAAGGATATACGATGCCTCACCCAAATCTTTCATAGAGAATTGGTTAGACAACCATAGCATTACTGTTGATAGCATGCCTACATCATTCCCAATTAGAAGAATATCATCAACATATAAAGCTAAAAATGTGATCGCATTACCTTGTATTTTATTGTAAACACAAAACTCATCAGGGCTTTGAGTGAAGCCAAAACTTTTGATGACTTCATCAAAACGAGTATTCCAAGTTCTAGAGGCTTGTTTTAAACCATAAATAGATCTCCTAAGTTTGCATACCATGTTTTCTTGCCCTCTAGATATAAATCCTTCAGGCTGGTCCATATAGATATCTTCCTCGATATATCCATTTAAGAAGGCTGTCTTAATATCCATCTGCCAAATCTCATAGTCATGATATGCAGCAATTGCCAATAAGATTCTGATGGACTTAAGCATTACTATTGGTGAAAAAGTCTCTTTATAATCAATTCCTTCCTTTTAATTATAACCTTTTGCAACCAATCTTGCTTTATAGGTTTCAACCTTACCATCTGGACCTCTTTTTCTCTTGTAAATCCATTTTGCAACCAATTATTTTAACCTCGAGAGGTCGGTTTACAAGAGTCCAAACATTGTTGGAATACATAGAGTTCATCTCAGATCTCATGGCATCAATCCATTTATCTTTATCAAGATCAAATATAGCCTCTTTATAAGTATAAGGATCATTTTCACTCCCTTTTGAAATCATTACATGAATTTCATTCAGAAGAGTAAGTTTGACAGGAGGTCGAATGATCCTAGTACTCTTACGAATTGGAACTATCGGAACATCAGTCACACTGGGATTTTCATCTTCTACTTTCTTAGTATCATTACTTTTAACTAAAGGCTCATTTATTTCCTCAAGGATAATCTTTTTACCCTTAGTATAACTTATTGCAAAGTCTTCTTCTAGAAAGATGGCATTTCTACTCACAAATACCTTTTGTTCGATGGGGTTATAAAAATAATACCCAATCGTTTCCTTGGGGTAACCTACAAATAGGCACCTTTCTGTTCTTGATTCCAACATGTCCACCTTTTGTTTCTTAACATGAGCTGGACAACCCCATATTTTTTTGTGTTTTACACTTGGTCTCTTTTCAGTCCACAGTCCGTATGGGGTTTTGGAAACTGATTTAGTTGGAACTCTATTTAACTGATAAATTGCAGTCTCCAATGCATAATCTCAAAAGGATAAAGGTAGATCTGTCACACTCATCATAGATCGTACCATATCTAACAAAGTGTGATTTCTTCTTTCTGAAACACCATTGTGTTGTGGTGTTCCTGGAGGGGTAAGTTGAGACAAAATTCTATTATTCCTTAAGTAGTCCTTAAACTCATCTGAGAGGTATTCTCCTCCTCTATCAGAGCGAAGAGATTTGATACTTCTACCCTTTTGTTTTTTAACTTCATTTCGGAATTCCTTGAACTTGTCAAAAGATTCCGATTTATGTCTCATTGGGTAGACGTACCCATAGCGAGAAAAATCATCAGTGAAAGTTATAAAATAACAAAAACCACCTCTTGCGGTATGACTTATAGGACCACATACATCTGTATGTATCAAATCTAAGGTACCTTCAGCTCTTGCACCTTTTCCTTTAAAAGGTAGTTTGGTCATCTTTCCTTGCAGACAAAACTCACAAATTGGATAAGATTCCACTTTTAGGAAATCAAAAGGACCATCCTTAACCAATCTACTTATTCTATCAACATTGATATAACCTAATCGCATAGGAATAACAGATTCTCTTTTTCTCTTTATTGAACTAACATCTATAGATGTATTAATTTCAACACTTGCAACTCTATTACAAGGACGATCAAGAATATAAAGACCATTTTCTTTAAAACCAAAAGCAGTGTATTTATTGTGAAGCTTAATTGTAGCTTTTACACCAAACAAAATAGAATATCCAGATTTAATTAATTTTGAAACAGAAATTAAATTTCTTCTGATCTGCGGTACATAAAGGCAATCTTTTAAAGACAAAACATTTCCTCCTTGTAAACCAATGTTAAAAGTTCCTATATAAACAGCTACAACTCTTGCTTCTGTTCCCATAAGCAATATAACTTCCCCTTCATTTAGCCTTTTGCTTTCCTGAAACCCCTGTAATGTGTTACAAACATGAGAGGTTGCCCCGGAGTTAATACACCAAGACCCAGTAGAATTAACCAACAAATTGGTTTCAATTATGAGTATAGTAGACATACCTTTTGAAGGTTTATCTTTCTTAAGTGAAGCAAGGTATTGGAAACAATTCCTTTTCCAATGTCCTGGTTTTCCACAATAATGACAAGCATCCCCTGATTTATCAGTCATCACTCTTTTACCATTGCTAGCCTGGCCTTTCTTTGCACCCTTTTTATTTTCGAATTTTCTTTTCTTATTCTTGAAATTTGATTTAGAAGACTTTCCTACTTCAGACATTAAGACAACTGGTTTGTCTTTCTGGATCAATTCCTCAGCTCTTTGCAACATATTGCGAAGCTCCGAAAGTGTCACTACCATTTTATTCATATTGAAACTCAATGTAAATTGATTGAATGATTCTGGTAGAGACGATAGAATTGCATCCACTTTTGTCTCATTATCCATCTCAGACCCAAGAGACTCCAATTGCCAACTCTTCTAATAACAGTGACTGGTCTAAGAGTGTTCTTTAATGATCCTGTTCAGCATTTGTCATCTTACAAATACCCACAATGTCTACTAAGGGTCTCTACCCTGATGGCTTAAGCACGCCATCCTATCACATATAGTAGTACCACAAGTGACAACCATCTACAAGCATATTGTCCTAGCATGCTTATTGATTGCGAACATAATTTAGATTACAAGAAAATTAGAGTAAACATTTCTAATCAATGATCAATATCATTTTCCGAATAATGTAATCTTAGGAAAAAATGTACCAACTCTAATGGTATTATAATACAACCCATGAAATGCATGTAATAAATTATTATTTTTATTATTATTATTGGCTTTGTAGGGCATACAATTCTTTCAGGTTTCTGGCTTGCTAAATGGGCACCGGTTGCTTTGCTTTTGTAAGGGTTCCCCATGATGATCAGCTCAAGTGCAGAGCAAGAAATTTTCTTTGGGGGCTAAGGAAGCTATGCGGGGTGCATATATATATACATATATATATATATATTTGGTGTCTATTTATACATATTTGATAATAAGATATGGTGTTAAATTGTGTTTATTTAAAAATAATATTATCTTTTGGGCTAATATCTATACATTTTGGGGTCTATTTGTCAATAAGGTATGGTGTCAATATGAGTTTGCAACACTTAATTAGGGTGGAGTAGACTACATTTGAGCTAAAATATCACATGTACTAAAAAAATTCTCAAACTTTGAGGAGGACTAGATTACATTTGGGTTAAAATATCACGTGCATTTTTTTTTTCAAATTTAGGGGAGCCTAAAGTATAATTGAGCTAGAATATCAAGTACGAACAAAATTTATGAGATTTTGGGGATTGCAGCCCAAGGGAGCCCAACTTTACATCCGCCCTTGGATCAGCTGAAGATTAGCAAAGGGAGTTTGTTGTATATTGTGGATTTGTTTTTGGCTAGCTTTGGGGTAGTTTTCCTATTTAGTTATTCTTTGCACTCCAGGTGCTCATCCTTTTGCCTTACAATTGAGTTGCAGGGTTTTTTATCAGTGGGCTCTTGCTAGGGTGTTGTCTCTTTCTTAGTGGGTATTTTTGTCTAGAGGTGGTCTTAGCAAGAAGTTGGTGTATTGCTTGTTATTATTGTATCTTTGGAATCTCTTCTTTTAATTGACGAGGTTCATTTTTTGTCTTTGTTCAAAAAAAAGATCTTTCCATTTAAACTTGTTCATGTTCATATTTTTATGTCGACTTGGTGGATTTATCAGGTTGATCCAGGGCTATATGGGGATAATCGCACACGCCTTTTTACCTACTGGACTGTAAGTTCAGAATCCCATCTATTGGTTACTTGATTTGGTCTTGAAATGAATGGTTTCCTAGTTTTTATATTTCATGTGAACTGTAGTTTGGATTGAAGGTCATATGTAATAGAATTGTATCAATTGACAAACATATCATATGGGATAGTTACTGATTTGCAATTGCAACAATCAGATGTGATAGAATACCTCTTCACTTCAACAATTTTACGTATGTCGAAGAAACCACTCTTTTAAACACATAATAGTGGTATAAAACCAAAAAGAATATAGCTTGCTATGGATTTTTTTGTTGCACTTATCGTTCATCAACCTTCAAAATGATTCAATAATTTAAAAATAAATGCACTATCAGTTACCGACCAACCATTTGAAGGTTGGGGTGCATTGGTGTTTCCCTTGATCTGTAAAGGATCTATTAAAATGATGGAGGGGAAGTTCTTTCTATAGAAGACCCAAGACTTCATGGAATACGGCTACTTGTCGTCTATTTGGGGTATTATGAAAGGAGAACAATAGGGAATCGTTGAGGTGACAGATGAATTTTACTCTTAGTCTAAGCATCACTTTCTGAGGCAACTCTTCATTTGGGTCGAATATGTTTGTTTCTTTCCTAGAATTTTTGGCAGCTTAAATCTTTTGTATCTGTGTTGTGTAAACCTAGAATGTGCATTTGAGTTAGATGCCTTGACAGCAGTTGAGGCCATTAATGGAGTTTCTAGTCCCAGTAAAAAAGTGGAGGTCCTTTTCTCTAATATGTTGCATAATCTTTCTTTCCTAGGTAGTTGTATGGCCGACGATATAACCAAATTTTCATTAAGCTTAAAGTCTGATGTGGTTTGGCTGAATTCTTTCCCTCGGATTGTTATTATGGCCTCTAATGATAGAAATCATGTGGATTATTGAGTTGATCAAAAACATATTTTCTTCATTTACTTTTTTTAAAAGAGTGCATGAATTGCATGCGCCCTTATTGCTCATTTTTTAATCATAATATTCCTTCTCAAAATTGCCAATTAAAGGTAAAACCCAATATTCTATGTATGTTCATGTGGGCTACATCATCCTTTGTTTATTGAAAGAATTTTGGAATCCAAGCTCTGAGTACTGGTAGTTTCTATGATGAATAGAATCCAACGTTTAAACATGGTCAATATATGGTCATTTTTTAGAGTACGGAAGCTAGTTATTTATATGGGATTGTTGAGCTTGATTAGGATTGTACTGGGTGATATTGGTAAAGTTGATGAAAAACTAGAATGTAATTCTTTAGGTTTAGCCCCCAAAGTTTATGGAAAACTAGAGTACATGGTCAATAATGCTTTTTTTGTTTCCTTCTTCTTATGTTGTTATCCTTATATTATCCTGCTAATCATTAACAAGTTTACAGGGAGATGGATACAAAACGACAGGGTGTTATAATATCCTTTGTCCAGGTTTTGTTCAAATTGCCAAGGATATTGATCTGGGTCTCGCTTTACCCAGTATCTCAACTATTGGAGGAAATCAATATGTTATGAGGGTTTACGTGTATCAAGTAAGGTCCCGATCCCTTGATCCTAGCTAGCTTTTAAATTTAAATACTTATTGTTGCTCAGTAGTATCAAATAGAGTTTTTTATACCAAGCTTGATCCTGTCATCTTAGTCACTGTGTATTTTACCAAATAACACATTTTGATTGTAAACTATACTATGGCTCTTTACTGTTATCAAGGTAGTTTGAGAATGTTATATCAAAGTAAAGAACTTTCTAGAACCGCTTGAAATTGTGAATAGTTCCATTCTTCAAGTTACCACTTTGCATGGGGCGATGGCCGAGTCCATTTGTTAATTCCTGGGGGAACAAAATGGGTGATAATTCTAGGGGACAAAATGCTATTAAATAGGGTTAGGGGCTTAAGGTGAGGTATACTAAAGTGTAGAACTATAGTGGAATTTTCCGAACAAAGGGGGGTGTAACCATGAGATCCTCTTTGGGTCCGCCCCTGGGACTAGAGGAGAAGTAACAAAAAAAGCCCAAGTAATTAATAATGACTTTTGTTTTTCTATTTTCCTCTTTTTCTTAATACTGAAAACATTACATTGGAAATTACTCTTACTCAAGAAAACTAGCTTCCGAATTCTTCGTAAAATCCAAAATATTCTAACATTTTTCCCATGGCTTGAGATAGATTTGGACTTCCAATGTTGAGTTTACTATACCATGTAGTTTTCGCTTAATGAATACACATAAACCTGCGTAATAATGAGAAATAACTTTGTGGTTTGGTTGAACTTTGGGTGTAAGAATAGATTGTTCCTTCCTCACTGAGAACAATTATAGAGATTCGCCTTTTGACAATTCACCCATTGTACTAAAAGGTCCTCTTATTTATCATGCATGGCAAGTTCATCTAGTAGGAATGAGCTACCTCATCGACATCTTGTTTTAGATTAGAGCTAGTTACGTTCTAAGTTTGCTACAAAAACATGAATCAAGTTCATAGTTCCACATTTGTTTCTATATGATTAGCTATGCATAGCAAACACAGTATAAGTGTATAATCCAATAGTTGGGTTGGCAAAGATGGGCCTCTATGGAAAGTTACTAAAGGCCATAAGTTATTTAGCATGGATACGCACACGAGACATATAGGATGGACATGGATGTGACACGAGACATCTGGAAAATGTAGGATAGGCACATGGTGAATAACGATTGCATTTTTTTTAATAAATCATACAATCGATGTGTCATAACCACTCCCACTTCCTAAATCTTTAACCCATTACTTATCATTGGTTTTTCATACAATAACTATATATATCATTACATATGTTTTTGAGTTTGTCTACGTATGTGTTTGTATGGTAGTTTTAAGTTATGGAGTGTTGGCAGGATAAAAAAACTACAAATTGGTGGCTCGTGCTTACAGATGACAATACACATGTGGGTTATTGGCCAAAAGAGCTATTTGCTTACTTAGATGGAGGTGCATCTATTGTTTCTTTTGGAGGCAGAACACAAGGCATTTTCAATCAGCTTAGTCCTCCGATGGGAAGTGGCTTAAAACCTGATAATGATTATGATAAATTCTATCGCTATTGTTTCTTTGCAGAAGTTCAAGTTCAAAATTCTCAAAATGACCTTCAGGACCCTTTCTATACAAAAGCATTCAATGATAAGTCTGGATGCTATGGTTTAGAAGATCCTGTTGAGAAGGGAAATACAGGATATTCATTATTATTCGGGGGACCAGGTGGACCTTGTGGCAACTAGCGCTACTTTTCCTCAAGCAATAAGAGGCATGATATGTATCTCATCGCCTATTTAAATTGCAAGTGTTTTCTTTCCCGCTCTTTCAACTTTTTCTGTTGTTCTCTTTGTTTTGGGGTTGGTGTTTGTGATGGTGTTGGTGTTGGTGGTGGTGTTGGTGTTGGTGTTGGTGTTGGTTAGGGCAACTGAAATGCTGGTCTTGGATTCTATTGGAAAGATTAATGGTGGTGTTACTAGTATGCTAAATGATTGTGCTATTTGGTCATGCCAAACCTATATTTGACATTGTCGCAGTGTCCAATTTTTATATTTTGACATTGATTTCAAAATTTTCATTCATTTTCATACTTCATTTTTTTCTTTTGAAGTTCCACTCATTGGTAATTTGGTATTGTTTAGAAAGTTGAACATAAGGAGGACATGATAGAAAATTAGGTATGTTCACACTAGAGACTACAAGGTATACAAAAAACACAATAGGCATGCTGTCAAATATTTTTAGCAACCACACTCGAGTGAAGTAGTAAAATCTTCATTATCATGATCACACAGTGTTATTTTAGTGGATACCGAAATTTTAATGCAACACATGTAAGATGAAATGGAATGAAAGTTAGACTGTATTATTGTAGGAAATGAAAGTTAGACTGTATGAATTGAAAGTTAGACTGTATTCTTGTTAATAATTACATAGATTGATTTGATATTATTGTAGGAAATGAAAGTTAGACTGTATTCTTTCCACATAATTTAGAACTCGTGGGATATGATAAGTCTTGGTATACATATTTACCTTGACAATTGTAATAATAAATTCTAGTGATGAGTAGGGTATCAAATCATAGAGAATGCGATTAGATATGTTGTGCTTTGGCACCCCTCTTGCACTTTGTATACATTCGCTTTGGAGGCTTTGAGCTATTATTGAAAACTATTGTTTGTCATTTACTCTCTATTTTTGTGTATCATTCTATCTTTTGAAAGGTTCCAAAAGTTTAGGGTGTTTTTGTTGTGCAAATCTTGCAAATACTAACAAGTTAATGTGGGTCCATCCTATTGTTGGTCTACCACGAGAGAGGCCTTGGCCCTCTTGTTTGCTAGTGTCTCTCTATAGGAGGGATTTGTCTCTATAGGGTTTTTAGTTTTTTTTTGTTTGGTACAGGTTTCCTATAACACCAGCTCTCGCGAGTTATATTTAATTGCTATTAGCATGCATCATTAGTAATATAATAATGATATGATCATTTGTGTGAAATGAGTTTTAACTCTCTGAGTTGATTAGGGGTGTCCAATTGGGAACCCATATATTGGTCAATGTGGCAGTCCCAGTTTGGGATAGTTATGAGAGCTCCTGTGTGACGGGACAGTAATGTGGAATAAATCTTATGTGCTTAAATATGTGTTAAGGCATATGTGATTATTATATTATGTTGTTTTAATAACACATAAATTGTTAGAGACCACTCCTGTTGCCCATTAGGGGTACCCTTGTGAGAGCGAATTGGACACATTGCATAATTAGTAGGTAAATTAGCAACTTCACAATATTATGTGGGACCACTTACGGAACCCATACGTGACATAGACAAACAATCATTTAAGTTTGGGATAGTTTTAATAAGTTTCGTTAATAGTAGGGGTATAATTGTAAAACTGATAAAACGTTAGAGAGGCAAATATTAAAACGAAACCTGAGACTCACATGCCATAAGACACATGTCTCATGACACAACACCTCAACCTTCTTCCTCCTTATACCGAAAACAATTATAGAGAAAAGAGATTTCGTACGAAAATCTCGAAGTAAATTCGACGACGCTCACGATATCAAACGATGGGCTGATTGACGTTCAATTTCGAAACAGGCTACATATTTGGACTCCTAGAGGTGAGTCTAACGTGGTGGTACTATTCTTATTAATTTCTGAGATAGTTTTTCTACGACCCAATTCGGGGGTTTAGCTCAGAACTTTTACTTTTTGTATAGGAATCGTACTTGGGCATTACTATGCTCTTAATTTTGCATATAGGAGCAAAATCCAAGAGGTGAGTGACAATAATTATAAAATTTGGATAATTGGATGTTTGAAATGATCTTTACGATGAAAAGCTTGTTTAGTTAGTTTGAACTTCACATGTTTAGAGTAGTTTCGATAACTCATGTATAGCTTGTGAAATTGCACAGTAAAATGACTATATGAGCAAGTTGAGTTGTTAATGTGGGTCAAAGGGGGACTTGTACTTGCCATCGAAGTGAGATCAAGTACCGAATTGGCCATGAGGTTGTACGCCTAAAAGAAAGAGGTGTGGGTCTCGGCTAGTCACGTGGACTAATGGAGTAGTCGCAGACTAGCGTGAAAGGGTGGCCAGTACTTGCGTTCCCGGAGACTATAGTTATGTATAAAAGATGAGATTGAACATGTTTGTTATTCATATTTATAATTGTTGGCATTCACAAGCATATAACTTATATAGTGTAGTGGTTATTGAATAACCATTGGGAATGACAAGGGTAGTTGCTACTAATGTTATACTTTGAAATTGGAACTTGTAATAGGTTAGCTCAGATTATACTTGGAGAATTCTAGTTAACTATTAACTTATGTTATGTATATGGCTCAAGAATATGTAAATTTGGTTGCTTGGATCA
The DNA here is from genome assembly GCA_033977485.1 of Hydrangea macrophylla. Classification (NCBI taxonomy): domain Eukaryota; kingdom Viridiplantae; phylum Streptophyta; class Magnoliopsida; order Cornales; family Hydrangeaceae; genus Hydrangea; species Hydrangea macrophylla. The sequence continues at coordinate 57,165,968 of CM066996.1, forward strand.
TGTAATAGTTTGTTAGTAGGTAGATGGTTGTAATATAAGGGTATCATCATGTTAGTTATGTTGGGTTTGATCACTATTATCAGGTGTTGTGAGAGTTTGGTTGGTTTTGTTTGAAATTGCAGTTGTTGTAGAATGGGCCCCGCTATCCAAATGCAGTCAACTGGGGTGCTATTCCAGTCGACCGGATTCGATTCCAAAATGGGATGTTCTGCAATAGCATCGTACAGTCAGCCGGCCAGGTACTAGTCGACCGGACTTTGGCATTCATAGTTGATTGGACATGGTCCAGTCGACTGGACTGGGACTTTGAGAATTTTTACTCTTTGTAGTTTCCAATCTAGTCAATCGGGTTCCCAATCAGAAGACTGGAATTCACTATTTCAACATAAATTGTTTTTATCAATGTTTAAACGGGGAAAACTTTTATGACTCTGTACTTTATGGTTATTAATGGACCTTTAGGAGTATAGTGAGTGCCTTGGTGGCATGCCGCGTATTCTAGAATCGTATGTGCAGTTCAGGGGCGTGACAATTAGTGGTATCAGAGCAATAGGCTTAGAACTTTGGGTACAAGAGATGAAGACTTGAGTGAACATGATTATGGCTAGTAATTAGATGCATTGCATGAATGCATATGGATATGAAATATGATTGTTGCATGTCATATCAGCATAGCATGCATAGTATTTATGTGAGCTGATTGATAGATAAGAAATGGACCCAAGCCGGGGCGTTCACCTCACTAGAGGATGGACCATTTAGACGACGTAGTGTAACCTTGTGAGATCGGTAAATGACCGGTTATTCGTGCAAGGTGAAAAACCAGAAAACCCACAACCTCGACATGAGTAAGGGATAGCGAAAGCCACTTTAGTTTGAGGGAGGTCTCGACACGTCATTGGTCGATCATTGACTAATGGATATGAATAGCATTTTTTGAGTCGTGGACTACACTAACGGTGAAAAGATTATGTGTGCCACTGATACCCTAAAAGGGGGAGCTCAGAACTGGTGGACTAATTAGATTGCTCAAGGACCACTTGAGACGTGGAAAAGGTTTGAGAAAGAATTTAACAAATGGTATTTTCCAGCGTCTGCAAAGACACAATTGAGTCAAGAATTTGCAATCTTCCAATAAGGGGAGATGTCTGTCAATGAGTATGCTACAAGGTATAGTGATTTGCTCCATTTTGCATATCGGTTCGTGCCAAGAGAAGTGGACAAATCTTATAAGTTTGAGGAGGGATAGAGGGATAATATTCAAAGTCATGTTGATACCGTCCAACACCAGACTGTAGCTGATGTTGAAGATGTGGCTTCGATTGTGGAAAGGGATATTGAGAAGTTCAGGCAAGGGGAATAAGGTAAGCAAGCAAATGAAGACAAAGAAAAGGGGCAAGGGTTCTATAAGAAAACATTTTCACGGGGTTTAGGTTTGGGTACAAGGAGTCAAGGGGGAAGTGCTTACTTTAGAGAAACGGCTCTATTGTGCTCAACATGCAACCGATGGCACGTGGGAGTTTGCCACCTAACCTTGGTGTGCAACATTTATAAGAAGCTGGGACATATTGCTCGATTTTGTCAGCAAGTCAAAGCCTAGAGTACAGGAGGCTCTAATCCAGATATGAGGTTAGATGCTATACTTGTGGTAGTGTGCCAGGACATCATTCCAAAGATTGCAAGGAAACAACAAGGTTCAAGCTCAATGGCTATAACCAGAGCAAGGTCCGGAACCAATGTGGATAAGGGGAAAGGAGTGGAGCCAAGTCAAGAGAGGTTATTTCAGTTGGCACTAGGAGATGTTTCAGCTACCGATCGCGTTATTTCAGGTATATTACTGATTTGTTCGCATCTAGCTCATGTTTGAATAACTTCAGGGTCAACAAATTCACTTGTTGCACGTGAATTTGTTAAACATCTAGATAGTATGTCCGAACCCTTAGGGTATGACTTGTTGGTATCCTTCCCTCTAAGTAGGCCCATGATGACTTCATTAGTATACAAAGCATGTGCTATACGGATAGATGATAGGGAACTGGCTGTTGATCTAATACTATTGTAATACCCGTACCCGAAAAAAGGTAGTAATATTTATTTTGCATACATTAATTAGTGTGATTAATTGCATGTGATGATTTGGGTGAGTTTCAGTCACCCCGATGTGATAAGTGCTTGATAAAGGGCACAATTTGATAGATATGAAGTGGAACCCACAGGAGGTCCAGATTAAATAAATTACATTTAGTTGCATTTATATGATTAAATGAATATTTGTTAAACTGTTTTTAATATTTTATTGTTAGTTGGGGTTTTTTTATAGTACCAGTTTGGGTACTCATGTGAGAGCGAATAGGGACATGATTCATAACTAGTAGGTTAACTAGCAACTCTATAAAATATTTGGGACCACTTTTAGAACCCATACGTGACATAGACTCATACTCGCTTAGATATTTGGATAGTTAATATTAATATTGGGGGGTGTAAACCGGGATAAGCCAAAGTTGGCTTGGAAGCCATGAGGTTGACACCTCATATGGTGTATCATAATTTTTGTTTAAAATAAAAAATAAAAAAAGAAAAGACAATCAAAGAAACGTGTGTGTGTGTGTTTGTGACTTAGTAGCGGCGGCGGCGGCGGATTTTATATATTTATATATATGTTTGATAATCCATAAAAACAAAGGAAAGAAAAAAAAAAGAATAAGAACAAAGAGTTGCGCGAGAAGAGAGAAAAAAAGTTACCGATCGTCGTTTCGTCGCCGTTACTCCGTCATCGGACCTCCATTTCACGAACCGAAGTCATTTTCAGACTCGTGGAGGTGAGAGGATCAGTTCTCTGTCTTTCTTTTTCAATTTTTGTAATATTTTTCCGCGACCCATTTTATGGGGTGATACCTATATGTGATATATATATATATATGTAGGGATATCATTGGAATCATTAGGAGCTAATTTTTGCAAAGGAATTTGGGAATTCTAGGCTTATTTTGGACCGATTTGTAAGGTGAGTGTCCTAATCCCAAAATTGGATATTTAATGTTTTTTTATTGTGATTGAATGCTTTTAAATGTTTAATTGTGATTAAGTAGAAAAACATGTGATTAATCATTATTTAACATGTCCAAAAATGCTGAAATTGCTATGTTGACATGTTGAGTTGCATATGTGCTTCTTTTGGTCAAAGGGTGTCAATTGATAATCACCATTCTTTAGCCCATATATAAGGGACGCCCATTCCTCAGAGAAAAGGGGGATGATGATGAAGTCTTCGGAGAAAAGGGGACGGTGGTGACGACCACAGCGAATTGACTACGGTCACGAGAGAATGAGTGATTTCGCTCTATGCGACGGAAAAAGTGAGAATGGCCCAGAATCAGGGGTCCAGAACGGTGGTGATTGATTACTTGACACGCCTGCGACCATTTATTGTTATAAATGTTTAATTGGTGTTTTGAATCATTAAATACTCCAATTGCATGATTAGCACCACGTACTCACTGAGCGAAAACTTATTCGATTTTGTGGCTAATGACCACGCAGGTTCAGATGAGCATCACAGTCAGAAGCATTGGACCACGGGGTTCTGGACAACTTGGGAGTATGTTTCTTTTGTTGTAAATGTTAATACGTTGTTTGTGGGCGTACTCATTTGGGTTGGGAGTTGGTGTAGAAATTTGACCTGGAAAATCCGCAGGTCTATTTTTGGTCTGTCGACTTTTACGGAAACGGACATAATTCTTCCTAGAAAATTCATATTTGCGCGCTGTTTTTTTACGTTGGAACCAAGACTCAAAGGACTATCTTTTGATATAAAATTTGGCTATAAAATGTTAAATGACCTTTCTATCCCTGGGGTTTATTTCAAGCATTTGTTTTAAAAAGGGTTTTATAATGAGTTTTAACTTGTTTAGACACTTAAATCACTGCTATTCTTCCTTGTTACATGTCCTAATCCGTGTGGGGGACGGGTTGAGGTTTGACAAGTTTTGGTATCAGAGCAATAGGCTAGAGCCTTGGGGACGAGCAATGGCGTGTGAGTGTGCACACAACGACACGTAGTTACACGGTCATGCATACACGTTTATTTTAGCATGCTTTAGAAATATTGTTTACATAACATGGTATGCATGGTGACCATTAAGGTTATTGGCTGCCAGTCTTAATTGTCTAGTAGCAATGGATTCGAAGAAAGGACAAATATCACCGACAATGGTGGATCAAATGGAAAGGGGTTGTAGGAATAGTAATGAGAAATTAATACATCAGCAGAGGAGGAGGCACACGAAAATTTGAACTCAGAGTTAAGAACAATACCATTGACCACATAAGAGTTGCTAAGAAAGTTCAGTCAATATCAAAAAGGTAAGAGGTCGAGAGAAAAGTCTAAAGAAAAGTCAAGGTGAAATGAGAAGAGTAAATGAGGGTAGACAAGTGGCATTTCTAGAGAAAAGAAATTTTGTTGTCCCGTCTGTCATAAATTATATTGGGATGTATGCCATGGGTCTTCTGTAATTTGCTATGTTTATCGGCAATCCGGGTATATCGCGGGAAATTGTTGAACCAAGGGTTTGGGGTTCAGGGGTAATTGTTTTAGATGTGGTCAGTAGGGTCATCGAATGCAAGATTGTCCTACTAAACGACAAAGGAATCCAAGTTCTTTGACACGTGGAACCACTTCAAAATTTGCTCAACTTCCAAAAAGGGAAAGAACTACAATAATTTATGTTTGGGATACTACAGACATCAGATAAGGGTAAAACTATTTCTTTATTTATTTATTCATATATTTTCTTAATTATGATCTCACAAGTATTTCTGATTCTGAGAAGGGTTGTGTATTTATTGCATCATAGAAGCTGTTAAATGATCAGATATATCAATGGGGGATCTTAGTTGGTAACAACTTATCTGGGGTTATCATATTTGATTCTGGTATATCAATAGCATGTGATGTGAGGGTAGTACAAGAATACTAATAGATAGTACGGCATTTCTATTCTGATATATTATAAGGTATGAGCGGGCTGCTGGTTGGGAATATTTTGGTTGATTGTATGACGGTCAGATATCGAGTCAAATGGGGTTTATTTTCAAGGCAGTTAACGAGGTATTATCAGTCAGCATAGTGACAGTAGAGAAGTTCCCCGGTTAATGAAAAAGAATTGTCAAGAATTGGGTTTATTTAAATTATGAGAAGACATCAAATTGACGTTTGGAAATGTTTGGATAGTAAACAAATTCTGATATGTCATTTGAAGACTGGTTGAATAATTTGATTGGAAGAAGAAAATTGAAATGCTATCAGCAAAACATTATAGATATAACCGATATTCGGGGTACCGTATCTAATGGAGTTGTAGAGTTAAGAACGAAGAAGATGCAGAACGTGAATTTTATTTGGTAAGGGGCCTGTTCATCCAAGTATAATACTGTGGAGATTATATGTATTATTACAAGAATAAAGACAGAGGAATTAGAATCAGCTGGCATTGATTGAAATTATAGTTAAGAAGCAGTATATGAGCAATGAGTAAATGAATTATCTGTTAGTCTCATTAGTACGTACATGTGTCTCCTGATGTAAACTTGAGATTTGGGTACATGTAATAGAATAGCAGAGTGAAGACATTGTTAAGATTTGTTGAAGGCCCAGTACTGAAAATGTGAATATTTGTGAAGATAATTGGGGCAACCACAACACTAGTTGAATTTAATAAACTTATGATATGCGACGACATTAGTGATGATATTATTATTCAACATTGGTGTATATATAGTTTCGAAGGACACATGATGTGAAGAAAATTTGTGAGAACTATGCTGAAGACCCAAATTGTAATGATGCTGATATATGAATTGTTTTGCTAGTATTGAGAATCTGTTATGGATAGATAAAAAAAAAAGAGAGAAATGTTGAAGATTTGAGTTTTGATTGGAGAAGAATGAAGAAATTTTCTACAACAGTTGAAACCCTAAGGTAAAATATTAGCTAATAGAAGACCAGAGAGTGATAACCATTATAACTGTACCATAGATTTGGTTATTTATATAGGAACACTTGTGGATTTATATTGATCACATGAAAAAGTTCTGAGTAACTAAATAATTGATTCATGAAGACATGGATTTGATTGTTTGTTTTACACCTGAACATTTGTTGATTCAGATGAAACTTTGAATTCAGATTGAGTTGAATGTTGATATGATAACTGCTTGTACTTCACGGGAAAATGGGAACTTTACGAGGCAAATCATCAGAGACAAGATTTGAAATCTAAGAGATTACTTCTGTATTGAATATTTGGTAGTGTTAGTTTGCTGGCATAAAGCTTATATGAATCGCAGAGATTTGAAATATTTGATTATATGACAGGAATTGAGTATATTGTTAAGAAGTCAGTTGAAACTCATGGTGAGCTACAGTTTGACAATCAACGTTATTCAGGTAAAGCCAAAATGATTAGTAGCGTTTTGAATTAGAAATTAGCATAGGAATTTTGTATGTGTGTTGAATACCCGAAAATGATTGCATTGAAATAGAGACTTGATAGAATTTGAAATTTTCTGAGACAACTAGACAAAGAATGATAATAGCAGAAATATGGGTACATGTGACACTATTACATCATATTATAGGGAATTGACTCAGGGATTCTTTTGTTTTTGTGCTTTTTGGAAGAAGAAATTTATGATGAAATTACTGAAAAGGGGAATGATCAGATTTCTACTTTATAGTTAATTAAGTAGGTATTTCGAACGAAATAGATCCAGGGAAGAGATTGTGATTGTAATCTGTTGTATATATTCCTTTGATAATCAGCTGCAGGGATATAAGTTGTTGATATTTAGTTGGAAGTCTGGATATTACTGGTAGAAGTTATAGTTGAATTATTGAAAAGATTATCTATAGATGAGAAATTGTTCATTATATGCTTAAATGTTGGGTTAGTCAAGTATAGAGACAGAATATCAAGGAATCGCAGAGCGGGTGCAACTATTATCAGTATTTTGACAAGTATGAATAAATAAGCTGTAATTTGAGTTAACCGATACTATTGTATCAGAGGGAAGAAGTTGACTGAAAGATATGGTTGGGTTCCTGTTTTATTTAAAAGATGAAGAGAAATTACTGATAGAATACTGAATAGGAAGCGACTGGGTATCACTCTACAGTAAGATTTCTTGAATCTAAAAGCCGATAATATGTTTTGAATACAGATAGCTAAAGGAATGGATTTTAGAAGATATAATGAAGCTCATAACGGGATTGTGGAATACTATGTTAAAAGGCAGATATGAGACCGTGCTACGTGTATTTTGTTATACGAGATGACTTGCTAATCGATTACAGGGGATAAAAGCTTTCGATGATAGATTTGAAATTTGGGTATCATCAATTAGCAGTTAAAGCTAAGATGTTATGAAGATCACCCTCAGATAAGAATTGTAAAGCATACTAGAGATGTGTGTTGGGTTTGTGCCCTCAAACCATTACTTTATGTATGAGACATTGACATTTTAATATTTAGATATCAGTTTTACATTTCATTATGTATGTTTCTTTCATGAGATGATTGTTTAATCCTTAAGTATCATAGTAAGTAATTCGTGTGTGTATGTGATACATACAAGTGAGATACGAATTACTATTCTTTGATACTTAGAACTTGTCACAGTGGATGATGAGACTGGATATCTCATCAGGTATACACTGTAGCATGATTGACTACCATTGGATGGAGTGATGAATCTCAATCACTAAAGTGTACTCTTCGTTAATATGCAAGTGCTTATAGTGCATTGACGGACCTGAGCATTCCTATTGACACTCAAGGTTGTCCAACAGTCAATAGGAACTCATAACTTGTATAAGGTACGTGTTCTCAATCTTGAGACGATTATGAACACAGACCGTGGATATGACTACTTTGACTTACCAATCAGTGAGGTCTATAAAAGATCAACACCTGGGTATCTTGGGTATGTCATGTTCATAGGGTTGTGAAGATATATTATCAAGATAGAATCTACCCACTGATTCAGAGTAAGCATTCCCTTGAGTATGTCACCAAGTTGATTACTGAGTACTGCAGTCTTGTTGATAAGAGTTATCAACATGTTTGGTAATCATGAAAGGTGAATGGGACTCAAGGAATTCAAGAAGTAATCATGATTCAGGTTGACAGTGACCGTTTATCAGACTACCTGAATATGATTGCGAATTCTGATGGTAGAGGGACATTGGTACAACATACAAGTCTAGTTATCGCTTCGGATATGTTCTTTTGCATTGGAGTTCAATTATCGTTTTATAGTAGAGTAAACGTTAACTGATCAGTCAATCAATTTGCTGATCAAAGAGTTTTATCATGGGAATTAATCAACTGATCTGAGCCGACAATAAAGAACCTAGGAGGTCCCACTCTTAGCTCTACCAGGAAACTTGGAAAGACACTTGAGGAAGCTGTCAAGACAGGTTCGATCGATTGAAGTCATGGCAGGTTCGATCGATCGAGAATGGTTCGATCGATCGAAATCCTTCGATCGATTGAAGGTTAGGTTGGTGCTGGGAATCTATAAATAGGGCAGCAGTGTTCTGGAAAAAGAGTTCGTCGTTTTGAACGTCTGAAGCTGCAGAAACTGTTTTAGAGTACCAAACCTTCTCCTTCCTCTCTATTAGAGATCCCACCATCTCTAGTCTTTCCATGAAGCATCCGCAGGAGACATAAGGGTGAAGACAACCTAGTGGAGGCTGCTGCATCACCAAGGAGGAAGAAAATCAGAATTGGGTTCAAGACACTAAGGTATAACTCTTGTCCCCTCTTGTATGCATCTATGGAATTGAGGAGTAGTAGATTTTGGGCTACAACTTAAGTTTTATTAACTCAATCTTTCCGCTGCACGTTTAAAAATTATTTTAAACCTAATTTTTCCAACAATTGGTATCAGAACCACGCTCGTTTCGATCTATAGATGTGTTTTGGAACACTAGTTTTGATTTGCATTTTCTTTTGAACTGTTTTCAAAACTGCATCGTCACAGATCTGTTTCTGCAGTGTTATCGTAGTAGTATACAAATCTGTGATTGCATTGGATGGAAGATGGATTCCATCGATTGACGTAGTCTCGATCGATCGAACATCTGCTGTTCTCAAGCGATCGAATGAGTTTCGATCGATCGAACTTTGGTTTGTTCGATCGATTGAATTGGGTTCGATCGATCGAGATTAATTCTCTGTCCAGCTGTTCTTTTCACAGTTTTGAATGTTTTTAAAAATTATTTACTTTACTTTCAAATTATTCTATGAAATTTTTAAACTTTTCTGTGAAATTAAAAGTTCAATCGATCGAAGGTTCGATCGATCGAACCTTTGTCGATCGATCGAAGTGTGACAGAGAAGTGAGGTGCTGTTTTGAGTTCTAATACAGTGCATAAAGAGTTTACGCACTATGTGAATCAATTAGGGGTTCCAATAGATATATATATTTGTTATATATGCGTGGATATGCGTACGACTAACCCTTTTTGCACTAAGTTAGTCGCTATCTCCCATGGCACCAAGACTTTTAAATTTTGTATTTAATGGTTTGAGATTGGTGCATATTATGTTTTTATTATTGGTTTGGTTTTAAGGCATATGTAAAGAGCGCTGCGGCTTCAATCCTATGAAAAGGAAAGTCGCACCGGTTTCCCTAGCCTTTTTTATTTTACTGTTGCTATTTCTATTTCTAGTAAATTGTAAGCTTCGAAAGAAGCATAGGACCAATGTAATAGAATTAGAAATTCCATGAAGATGGAGCAAGGAGCCTATATCCATGAAGATGGAGGTGGAGGCGACCAAACCAAGAGCAGTTTCTATGGAATAGAGCCATGGGAGATAGAGGCATCTTTTGGATGTCTTTATTTTCAATTTTTGTTTTTTGTTTTATGTGCATGGTTTGTGATTGATATTTAATTATATCGTTACTACTTGCATGCATGTAAAACAAGTTTTCTAAAATAAAGTTCAAAAACCGTTTCAATGCATTAGTAAACATTGGATGTTTATAGGTAATGTATGGAAACAAATTTTTCAAAAGCAAAATCCTTAATTACTAAATCCAGTGGGAGAGGGTCTTATGAATAACACCCACAATCTTCCATTAACGGTTCATTGTAAGATGAGTAGTGCATTCTGTGTCACCTCGCCAGGGGTGATCATTCCATACGGAGGGTACACTACTCATTGGTTACTAGATGTGAACTTCCTAAGGATAGGATCAATCAGATGTGTTAGAGGGTGACCACCATACGGAGGCGCTACTTGAGGCGGTTGTGATTGGATCCTAGTTAATGGTATACACTAGCTAAACTATGGATAAGGGATCCCACATTGGGCATTATAGAGATCAAATAGGTTCAGGAGTCATAACTTGTTTTGCAAGAGTTGCATAGCGGACAAGTTATGATAAATCAAAAGATCGAGCAGTGACCACCACACGGAGGCTTTACTTTTTCGTTTTGATATTTCGGCGACTTTGTTTTTTTAAAATAAGAGTTTTAAGGATTCTTTTATTTCAAACTGTCAAATTCTAATATCCACATTTATTTTATCTTTTGATTTTTTCAGTAAATCATATTGTCGGGATCTGCATTTAGTCCTCTTGCCATTATACTTACACAAAACAAGTTAACTGGAAATAACTACACTGAATGGAAATGTAACCTTGATATCGTGTTAACTGCGGAGGATCACATATATGTCCTCACCACCCCAAGCCCCGAAGAACCCGCGGCAAATACTTCGGCAGCTGCCAAACGCGAGTTCGACAAATGGAAGAAGTCGAATGGAATGGCTCGTTGCTACATTCTGGCCTCAATGGCTGGTGTGTTGCAACACCAATTCCAATCGAATAATTCTGCCAGTGACATTATCACATCCCTGAAAAAGATGTTTGGGGAGCATGGAAGGCCTGCCAGACAGGTAGCCATGCAGAAGATAATGAGTGCAAAGATGTCGGAAGGGACTCCAGTCAAGGAACATATTTTAAAAATGAATGGTTATTTAAACGAGCTAGAGACCCTAGGTGCCAACATCGATGCACACACCCAAGTTGATATGATCCTCAATTCGCTGTCGCCTTCATTCGGTCAATTTAAACTTAACTATAATCTGAATCAAATGAATTTTTCAATGAGCGAATTGATGAGTTCTCTTTTGGCAGCGGAAGGGGTGATCAAACCTGGGGTAAACGTTTTGAATGTTTAGAAAAGCGCTTCCTCTTCCCGATCTACAAAGAAAGGAAAGAAAGGGAAGAAGAAGGCTGGCACTGGTGGTTCAAGTGTTGGTTCTATCCCTAAGATTGCAAAATCTAAGGGAAAAGGTAAGGGCAAAGGGAAGGTGGGTGGCCAAGGCAAAGGAAAGTGTTTCCAATGCGGCGACAAGGGCCACTGGAAGAGGAACTGTCCAGAATTCTTAGCTATAAGAGTTCAAGGTATGATTGAATCACATGTGATTGAAGTAAGTTTTATAACGGATACTTCAAACACTTGGTGCATTGATTTTGGATCGACTAACCATTTCTGTAATTCATTGCAGGGGTTCAGATCAACCTGGAGGTGCAGTGATGGGGAAATCGTACTTACTCTAGGTTCTAGAGAAACTGTTTTTGCGGTTGCTATAGGAGTTGTAGTTTTAGAATTTCTAGACAATAAAGTTTTGATTTTATCAAATGTACTTTACGTCCCTTCAATGAGACGTAATTTAATTTCAGTTTCTAATTTATCGAATAATGGTTATTCTTTTCATTTTGGAACTGAAGTTATGATTAAACGAAATAGTTCTTTTATATGTTTTGGTGTTAAATCAAATGGTTTGTATGTAATTACTCCTAATATTTCTAAAAACTCTTGCATGGAACTTAATAACTCAGTGGTTACTATACCATCAAAAAGAAAGGAACCTTTCACTAATCCAACAAGGCTTTGGCATATGAGACTTGGGCATATCAATCTGAACAGGATTGGCGGACTAGTCAAAGAAGGGATCTTAGGCGATTTGGTTCTTGAACCAATGGAAGTCTGTGAGTCTTGTTTAGAGGGTAAGATGACCATATGGCCCTTTCCCATAAAGGGCAATAGGTCCAATGCATTGTTGGAATTAGTTCATACTGATGTGTGTGGACCAATAAATATTATAGCACGGGGTGGTTTTGAGTATTTCATAACATTTACCGATGACCACTCAAGGTATGGATATGTGTACCTAATGCAGCACAAGTCTGAAGCCTTTGAAAAGTTCAAAGAGTTAGGGCTGAAGTGGAGAAGCAATTGGGCACACATATCAAGGTCATTCGATCTAATCGAGGTGGCGAGTACCTCTCTAATGAGTTTATTGATCACCTCGTACAGAATGGAATTCTGTCATAGTTGACTGCACCTGGTACACCTCAGCAGAATGGTGTAGCGGAGAGAAGGAACCGGACTCTTTTAGACATGACTAGGTCAATGATGAGTTATTCTGAGTTACCTTTATTCCTTTGGGGTTATGCTTTGGAAACTACTGCTTACATACTAAATCTAGTACCAAGCAAATTTGTTCCCATGACACCACGAGAGATGTGGATTGGGCGCAAGCCTTCTTTGTAACATCTCCGGATATGGGGCTGTTCGGCACATGTGCTAAAAGGAAAGATGAGCAAGTTGGATTCTAGATCGGAAGTATGTTACTTCGTGGGATATCCAAAGGGTACTTATGGATGGTATTTTTATGATCCAAGAGATCAGAAGGTGTTCGTTAGTACGAATGCTATTTTCTTGGAGGATGATTATATCATAAACCATAAACCTAAGGGAAGGATAGATCTGAGAGAGATAAAAGGAGAGCCCTCAGTCCAACCCATAGTTAATAACGATGTAAATCAAGAAAATACCACTTCTTCACCCAATTTTGCATCGGTACCTCATCATAGTGGGAGGATTATTAGCCAGCCTGATAGATATATGTTCTTAGGAGAAGTTTTTGAAGCTGTCTCCATAGAATCTGAATCTGATCCTGCCATATACGAAGAGGCAATGGCTGATGTTGATTTAGCTCATTGGGTTAAAGCTATAAAGGCTGAATTGGAATCTATGGATTCCAATCAGGTCTGGGATCTTGTAGAACTTCTAGCCAATATTAAACCCATTGGCTGTAAGTGGGTTTACAAGAAGAAAAGAGGATCTGATGGAAAGGTTGAGACCTTTAAGGCTAGGCTTGTAGCGAAAGGTTATACTCAGAGGGAGGGCATTGACTATGAGGAAACCTTCTCACCTGTAGCCATGCTCAAGTCCATCAGAATACTCTTATCCATTGCTGCATGCCTAGATTATGAGATCTGGCAGATGGACGTCAAGACTGTATTCTTGAATGGCAATCTTGAGGAGGACATCTATATGCAACAACCAGAAGGGTTCATAGCTGGTCGGAAAGGTAACTTGGTATGCAAGTTGCAAAAGTCCATTTATGGGCTTAAGCAAGCATCCAGAAGTTGGAACATTCGTTTTGACCAAGCGGTCAAGTCGTTTGGTTTCATACAGAATCTGGATGAACCTTGTGTATACAAGAAGTATGAAGGAAAAGTGGTGGCTTTTCTTGTGCTTTACGTTGACGACATTCTACTCATTGGGAATAATGTAGCGGCGTTATCAATGATTAAGGTTTGGCTAGCTAGTACTTTCGATATGAAGGATCTAGGAGAGGCGAGCTATATTCTTGGGATAAAGCTCTTTCGGGATCGTAAGCGAAAGATAATGAGACTATCTCAAGCTGGTTATATCGATAAAGTGATAACTATGTTTTCAATGGATAATTCGAATAAAGGTTTGTTACCTTTCAAGCATGGTGTAGCAATCTCCAAGGACCAGTGTCCAAAGACACAGGAGGAGAGAAATCGCATGACAGGAATTCCCTATGCTTCGGCAGTGGGAAGTCTCATGTATGCGATGTTATGCACTAGGCCAGATATATGCTTTGCCGTTGGCATGGTTAGTAGATATCATTCGAATCCAGGTCCAGAGCACTGAACAGTAGTCAAGCACATTCTTAAGTACTTGAGAAGAACTAAAGATTATATGCTTATATACAGTGGTAGTGAGTTAAGTCCAATGGGATACACTGACTCGTATTTTATGTCAGATAAAGATTCGAGGAAGTCGACATCCGGTCATCTCTTTACCTTGGGAGGTGGTGCTGTTAGTTTGAGGAGCATTAAGCAGAAATGCATTGCAGACTCAACTACAGAAGCTGAGTATGTGGCTGCTTGCGAAGCCGCAAATGAAGTTGTTTGGCTCAAGAAGTTCCTTATGGAGCTTGAGGTGGTACCAGCGTCGCTGTCACCTATTATGCTTTATTTTGACAATAGTCGGGCAGTGGCTCAGTCCAAGGAGCCAAGGAACCACGAAAAAGGGAAGCACGTAGAGCAGAAATATCATCTTATTCGAGATATTGTTCAACGTGGAGATGTGACTGTCACCAAGATTGCCACCGCTGACAATCTTGTTGATCCGTTTACAAAGGCCTTGCCTCAGAAGGTCTTTGATCGTCATCTAGATAGTCTAGGTCTCAGATGTAATACTGTATGGTTGTGAGTGCAAGTGGGAGTTTGTTGGCTTTGTGCCCTCAAACCATTACTTTATGTATGAGACATTGACATTTTAATATATGGATATCAGTTTTACATTTTATTATGTATGTTTCTTTCATGAGATGATTGTTTAATCCTTAAGTATCATAGTAAGTAATTCGAGTGTGTATGTGATACATACAAGTGAGATACGAATTACTAGTCTTTGATAGTTAGAACTTATCCCAGTGGATGATGAGACTGGATATCTCATCAGGTATACACTGTAGCATGATTGACTACCATTGGATGGAGTGATGAATCTCAATCACTAGAGTGTACTCTTAGTTAATATGCTAGTGCTTATAGTGCATTGACGGACCTGAGCTTTCCTATTGACACTCAAGGCTGTCAAGCAGTCAATAGGAACTCATAACTTGTATAAGGTATGTGTTCTCAATCTTAAGACGATTATGAACACAGGCCGTGGATATGACTACTTTGACTTACCAATCAGTGAGGTCTATAAAAGATTAACACCTGGGTATCTTGGGTATGTCATGTTCATAGGGTTGTGAACATATATTGTCAAGATAGAATCTACCCTATGATTCAGAGTAAGCATTCCCTTGAGTATGTCACCAAGTTGATTACTGAGTACTACAGTCTTGTTAATAAGAGTTATCAACATGTTTGGTAATCATGAAAGGTGAATGGGACTCAAGGAATTCAAGAAGTAATCATGATTCAGGTTGACAGTGACCGTTTATCCGACTACCTGAATATGATTGCGAATGCTGATGGTAGAGGGACATTGGTCCAACATACAAGTCTAGTTATCACTTCGGATATGTTCTTTTGCATTGGAGTTCAGTTATCGTTTTATAGTGGAGTAAAAGTTAACTGATCAGTTGATCAATTTGCTGATCAAAGAGTTTGATCATGGGAATTAATCAACTGATCTGAGCCGACAATAAAGAACCTAGGAGGTCCCACTCTTAGCTCCGCCAGGGTACTTAGAAAGACACTTGAGGAAGCTGTCAAGACAGGTTCGATCAATTGAAGCTAGTTCGATCGATTGAAGTCATGGCAGGTTCGATCGATCGAGAATGATTCGATCAATCGAATGTTCGATCGATAGAAATCCTTCGATCGATTGAAGGTTAGGTCAGTGCTGGGAACCTATAAATAGGGCAGCAGCGTTTTGGAAAAAGAGTTCATCATTTTGAACGTTTGAAGTTGCAGAAACTATTTTAGAGTACCAAGCCTTCTCCTTCCTCTCTATTAAAGATTCCACCATCTCTAGTCTCTCCGGGAATCATCCGCAGGAGACATAAGGGTGAAGACAACCTAGTTGAGGCTTCTGCATCACCAAGGAGGAAGAAAATCAAAATTGGGTTCAAGACACTAAGGTATAACTCTTGTACCCTCTTGTACGCATCTATGGAATTGACGAGTAGTAGATTTTGAGCTACAGCTTAAGTTTTATTAATTCAATCTTTCCGCTGCGCGTTTAAAAATTATTTAAACCTAATTTTTTCAACAGTGTGGTTTGACAGAAATAAAGACATAAATATCGGAGAGTCGTAGGGTTATTTCAATGGTGTTAATGACTGAGTCGAAATAAATATCTATCGTGATAAACTTCGTGATTGGTTATTAAAGTCAATTGTGATTGATTATTGACGGGTGGATGATTGTAGACAGTTAGCCGAATTTGATTATATTAAAGATTGGAAATACGAATTTGCTGGGGTTAATCGATATGTATGTGGAAAGGAATTGTGAAATTCTATACTTACTGTCTATCATCATAAAGTGAAATATTTGACTTGTATTGATGCTTTGGGAGTTCGCAAGAGGTAAGGGGAAAGAAACTGAATTATGGAAGAGTGCCTTTCATAAGTTGATAATTTTTGACAAGTCAGCGATTGGTTGAAAGTACATCATAAGTAAGTGAGTCTTGTTTTCAAAATTTTGATAGAAATGTCTACTATGAGGACAGAGATATTCTAAGTGTGTTATCATCAGAGAATGATATGATTTAAAGAATTGAGTGATTCAGTGGGATCATTTGAAATATCAAAGAGAATGGGAATCATTAGACTATCAACTGAGATTTTAGTCGGTATTAACCAATGGGTGTAATGCATTCTATATTATATGTTACAGTGTTAAAAGTTAGATTTGAACCGTGAATTGAGTATGGACCATTGAAGGCTTGAAAGAAAGTATTTACATGTAATCGGTACTTGAGACAAGAAAAGTTTGGGGACAAATTTCCTAAAAGGGAGGGAGAGATGTAATACCCGTACCCGAAAAAAGGTAGTAATATTTATTTTGCATGCATTAATTAGTGTGATTAATTGCATGTGATGATTTGGGTGAGTTTCAGTCACCCTGATGTGATAAGTGCTTGATAAAGGGCACAGTTTGATAGATATGAAGTGGAACCCACAGGAGGTCCAAATTAAATAAATTACATTTAGTTGCATTTATATGATTAAATGAATATTTGTTAAACTGTTTTTAATATTTTATTGTTAGTTGTGGTTTTTTTATAGTACCAGTTTGGGTACTCATGTGAGAGCGAATGGGGACATGATTCATAACTAGTAGGTTAACTAGCAATTTTATAAAATATTTGGGACCACTTTTAGAACCCCTACGTGACATAGACTCATACTCGCTTAGATATTTGGATGGTTAATATTAATATTGGGGGTGTAAACCGGAATAAACCAAAGTTGGCTTGGAAGCCATGAGGTTGACACCTCATATGGTGTATCATCATTTTTGTTTAAAAAAAAAAGAAAAAAAGAAAAGACAATCAAAGAAACGTGTGTGTGTGTTTGTGACTTAGTAGCGGCGGCGGCGGATTTTATATATTTATATATATGTTTGATAATCCATAAAAACAAAGGAAAGAAAAAAAAAAAAAAAAAAAAAAAAAAAAAAGAATAAGAACAAAGAGTTGCGCGAGAAGAGAGAAAAAAAGTTACCGATTGCCGTTTCGTCGCCGTTACTCCGTCATCGGAATTCTATTTCACGAACCGAAGTCATTTTCAGACTCGTGGAGGTGAGAGTATTATTCCTCTGTCTTTCTTTTTCAATTTTTGTAATATTTTTCCGCGACCCATTTTAAGGGATGATACCTATATGTGATATATATGTAGGGATATCATTGGAATTATTAGGAGCTAATTTTTTCAAAGGAATTTGGGAATTCTAGGCTTATTTTGGACCTTTTTGTGAGGTGAGTGTCCTAATCTCAAAATTGGATATTTAATGTTATTTATTGTGAATAAATGCTTTTAAATGTTTAATTGTGATTAAGCAGAAAAACATGTGATTAATCATTATTTAACATGTCCAAAAATGCTAAAATTGCCATGTTGACATGTTGAGTTGCTTATGTGCTTATTTGGGTCAAAGGGTGTCAATTGATAATCACTATTCTTTAGCCCATATATAAGGGACGCCCATTCCTCAGAGAAAAGGGGGATGATGATGAAGTCATCGGAGAAAAGGGGACGGTGGTGACGACCACAGCGAATTGACTACGGTCACGAGAGAATGAGTGATTTCGCTACATGCGACGAAAAAAGTGAGAATGACCTAGAATCAAGGGTCCAGAATGATGGTGATTGATTACTTGACACGCCTGCGACCATGTACTGCTATGAATGTTTAATTGGTGTTATGAATCATTAAATACTCCAATTGCATGATTAACACCACGTACTCATTGAGAGAAAGCTTATTCGATTTTGTGGTTAATGACCACGCAGATTCAGATGAGCATCACAGTGAGAAGCATTGGACCACGGGATTCTGGACAACTTGGGAGTATGTTTCTTTTGTTGTATATGTTAATACGTTGTTTGTGGGCGTACTCATTTGGGTTGGGAGTTGGTGTATTTGACCTGGAAAATCCGCAGGTCTATTTTTAGTCTGTCGACTTTTACGGAAACGGACATAACTCTTCCTAGAAATTTTGGATTTGCGCGCCATTTTTTTTTTGCATTAGAACCGAGACTCAGAGGACTATCTTTTGATATAAAATTTGGCCATAAAATGTTAAATGACCTTTCTACCCTTGGGATTTATTTCAAGCATTTGTTTTAAAAAGGGTTTCATAATGAGTTTTAAATTTTTTAGACATTATTTTTCCTTGTCACATGTCCTAATCTGTGTGGGGGCGGGTTGGGGTGTGACAACTATTGACTGTCAACTACTTTGACATAATTTTGTGTATGGATTGGTTATCTGTAAACCAAGCCTCTATTGATTGTGAGCAAAAGAGAGTTATTTTTCGGCCACTGGGATAGGGAGAGTTTATCTTGTAGAGAATTGATGTCATAGAACCACCGTTCTTAGTGTCAGCAATTCGGGCGGGCAAGTTGTTAAAACAAGGACGTAAAGGGTACTTATGCTCTATAATTGATACGGTGCCCAAATACAGTCGACTGGGGTGCTATACCAGTCGATCAGTTTCGGTTCCAAAATGGGACGCTCTGTAATAGCATTGTACAGTCGACTGGCCAGGTACCAGTAGACCGGAATTTGGCATTCATAGTTTACCGAACATGGTCCAGTCGACTAGACTGGGACTTTGAGAATTTTGACTCTCGGTAGTTTCCAATCCAGTCAACCGGGTTCCCGATCAGTCGACTAAAATGCACTATTTCAAAATAAATTGTTTTTATAAATGTTTAAACAGGAAAAACTTTTATGACTCTGTAGTTTATGGTTATTAATGGACCTTGAGGAGTATAGTGAGTGCCTTGGCGTGGCACGTATCATAGAATCATATGTGTGATTCCATGGCATGACATTCCCACTCTCGTTCTCCTTACTCTCCTTGTTCAGTAGTTAGATCTGACTACTCCTCTTTTGGGATGGAAAACATCCCCGATCTGTCAACACTCCACCCGCCGCACCCTGCCCCTAATGGAATGGGTTTGAAGAAGGAATCATAGGACTAGGAGTGGGTTTGATAAGTGAAAATGGAAACCCTATAGGAGTTGGGGAAAAGGTGGTAATTGAAAATACCCCGATTAAAACCCACCACTCCCTAATTAAAGTGTCAAATGTAATAATATACCCTTACATTTACTCTTTATTTGTTAAAATACCATGACTTATATATATACCTTATACCATAACATATAAAAAAGAAATAAATATACTACATAGAGCAAAAAATTGAAAAGTTAAACTCATGAAATAAGAGAAACCTACCCTGGCGGGTAACATTTGAATAGGAGTAGGAGTTGGAAAAGGCTACTCCATACCAAACCCACCCCATTGCCATCTCAACTCCTCTTTGCAGATACAATAATGTCCTTTTAGATCTGGCGGCTTACTCATCCAAATCTGGTGTTGTCTCATCAGATCCAACATTCTTTTGTCAGATATGGCATTTTGGTGGGATCTTGTTGCAGTTTCAGTGAGTTTTTTTTACCAAAAGTTGGAAATTGGGCAAAATTTCTCAAATCTGGAATGCCGCCCGAGCGAGGGTTCTCTCGTTTTTTCTCTTCGTTTTTCTTTTGCTAAATTTTGATTCGGGTTCAGTTCGGGTTGGTGACATTATCTTATGCCGATATTCGAAACTGAAATAAAATTTTCTATTTGGCTGTTTGGGTGATGTTTTGGTCTAAGCAAGCTCTCGGGAGAAAGTTGAAGATGGATTGGAAACTGAAATGTTGCTCACACAGTGATATGCGTGAGCGGGAATGGGAAATATGTGTGAGAGGCAGCTTTCCTTAGAGGATTAGGAGACCACTTTTGGGTTAGTTTCCAAAGTTGATTGGTCTTCTAATGGAGAAATGTTTCCTAATTATATAGAATTACTTCAGGGAAGTTTCTTAGTGGGCAAGTATTACCATATGTACGGGTAACCTTATCTAAACTAGGAAATGGAAAGGTAATTTATATAAATATGGGATCATGATGATGAAGAAGACTATCTTGAGAACCCAAGTAAGAGAACGTGTGTGCCGGTGGCACCAACCGGGTGGATGGTGAAGATGGGTGTGTCCTAGTGGGTGCTCATCGTTGTTGGGTGCATTAGAGTTGTGGAGACGGCCACTGGGGTGCTGCAAGACTGCAATGGTGATGGTGAAGATATGGCTACGATGCCATATGATGATGATGATGATGATGATGATGATGATATGGATATGATGCATGATGATGAGAGAAAGAGAGAGGAATGTAATCAATGTTATATCAATAAAAGAAGCCGTGAGGACCTAGGCATGTTGGTTGGGCTGAACTACAAAGAAATCTTTGTTTCTTCTCTTGTGAGAGGTATTGTTTTTCTTGTGTGGTGATCTATCTTGCTCTTACTATTCATATGTGTGAATTACCTTCTCTATGTGGATGTGAATTGTTTTTTTTGGGAATTGGGGCTTTGGTGAAGATCCTTGGAAGAGGAAAGTCGGCGGTTTTGATGATATATGGAAGTAGATAGTTCTTGGGATGTACGAGAGGTAATAGAAGAGGTTGGTGGTACAAGAATTTCAACAAGGGTGTGAAGACATTAGAGATGGTGAAGCAATGGATTGCAGCTCAAGACTATGAAGATTTGAGAAATTGAGCCCAATGTGAAGGTTGTTAGCAATTGGGCAAAATTTCTCAAAGTTGGAATGGCGCCCGAGCAGACCCCTCGAGCGATGCCTCACCCGAGTGGGCTCTCCAGAGAAGTTGAAGATGGATAGGAAACTGAAATATCGCTCGCACAGTGATTAGTGCGAACGGACAACTTTTTGATTTCTAACGGATATACCCGTTACTAACTAGTAACAGTAAATTTCTATTACAAATCGTATATATCTGTTAATAATGAATGTCATATATATTTATAATTTTTCTACCAGTCTTTTTAAAAAATACTAACGGGTACAACCGTTACACCTTTGGACCTGAGTTAAAAATCAATATAGTTAAAAATTAAAGTTAATTACATTTTATTCCGTGTAGTTAGATTCATTTTCACTTTACCCTTGTACTTTAAAATCCTAGCTATTATATGTGGTTTTGGATTAGAGAGAAAATATAAAAAGAGAGAAAAGAGGCTACACCACCGTCGCCCACCTTAAGAACAGAGGCTACACCACCGTCGCCCACCTTGTCTGTCAACAGGTCTCCATCGCCGCCTTCGTCGTCCACGACCTCAGATCTGTCGTCCATCAGCCATCGCCGTCCCCCACTAGGGTTCAAAACGAGACTCCACCGCCATCCACAACTCTCTCTCGCGCTCTCTCTCTCTCTCTCTCTCTCTCTCTCTCTCTCTCTGTCTCGCGCTCTCTTTCTCTCTCTCTCTCTCTTTGCTTTCTTAACGTTGTATTTGGTTCTCAATGTCCAGATTTGTGCCGATCTGTGCCCTAGAAATCAATCCTTACCTAAGGGATTTCGAACCAGTTCGGACACATCAAATCAAGATTCACTGCCTCGTAAGGTCTTTTTGTAAGAATCCATCTAAATTATATTAAGAAAATGAAAGGAAATTAAGCAAAAAGAAAAGGAACAAATAAGAGAAATATCAATTCATTCATATCCATCAAAACAGAGACTGAAAGTCTCATTATATCGGGTGAGAGAGAAGCAAGGCTTTTCACATGCTCCTCACTACCCAGCTGGAAATTAGAAAAAGAAAAGAAAATTAAAAGATGAAATAACCGAATCTAAGTCAGTGTTGGGCACATGGGTGCTATTGTGCTGATCATAACATTCCAACCCGCTTGAAATTCAGCTTGACCTCAAGCTTCAAACGTCTAGAAATTGATTCTTGAACTCTCAATCCAGCAACCAGCAAAATCATCTCTACCTTCCCATTCTTGTTCGTCAAAAGAGTACATATTAGGATCACATCATTGTCAAATCACCCCAATTTTCACCTCCAATCAAGAGACCCAATAACAATTGACTAATCTACACTTGTAAAGCATTGAGAGTTTGTCCATTTCAAAAACTTATTCTTTGGTTCACATTCAAAATACGAGATCCATCCCAATCCTATCACCCATATCCCACAAACACACTCTAATGTTATATGCACCCCAAAATATTGATCCAGAATTGTCCATTTGTGATCCTTTGCTATTAGTTTCAATGTCTCTCACGGTAATGTACCTTGCATCTTTCTCAAAATTTCCCATCTATGACAATCTGCCCAAATTCAAAATCAAATTGGTGGGGCCCCATTGTTTGTAGCTTTACTTCAGTCATTAGACTAGTGAGGAGAAAATTAGTTTATACCCTTATAAGAAGAGCATCATTAATAAAATTCCTAGGAGCCAAATCCTCGTTAAAGATTGATTCCAACAAGGCCCAAGCAACCTTAAACCCGTGTTCTGATTTTGCATACCCTCTAATCCCCAAGTCCCAAGAAATCAATTTATTCGACTCCTCGGACACATAATCAATCAACTCATGTGCAAAAGTTAAAATTATACAAGTTACATACTTATCGATTGTTGATTTAAATGAGATTGAGTCTCCCTTTATCGCCTTACCGCACACTTGACTGGCCCTATCCACCATTTCCCATTCTTCCTTGTAATCTTTCAAAACCCATATATCCATAAAAGCCTCTGAAATTTGTAACAGTGATGAATACCCATCTACCTCCAACAAGTAAACTTGATTCCCAGTATCATCAATGCCCTCATTTAGCAATTGAATTTTCCTCCAAATGTCAATACTTAAATCAAGCACAAGAACATAAGAACTAGTCTCTGTCAACCAATGCAAAGATCCGTTCGAAAGGCAAATTCGAGACCCGCATCGTACGTACATGAAAATCAGTTGGTAAATGCAAATACACATTGAGAAATGCAAGTAAATGTCAATGCAAATCTTAAAGTTCATCATTAACCAATCAAACTGTGTTCTTCCCTTAATCAAACCTAATACTAAACAAGCTTTTACACCCAAAGGAAGTGAAAACTTACCGGCACTGTCATGAACTATAAAATCTTGTTCTAGCTTGGAGAGGGCTACATATAACTTATATAAGTCCACTCCACCTTTTTTCCCAGAATTTTAAATGAAGGCTTCCACAAATTGTGGCCAAGTGCTTGTTGGATACTTGCAATCAACCATAGCATGAGCAATTTCTACCTTCTTACATCTTAATAAGCCATCATATATCAAATTCCATGGAACTAAATCTCCCCCGGACATTTTCTCAAACACTCCCAAGCAACTTTAAATCCATGTTTTGATTTTGAGTACCCACCACTAATAAATGTGTTCCAACCATTTAAATTCACCTTCTATAACCAAACATCTCATGTGCCATATTTAGCATTTCGGACTTTACAAACCCATCAAAATTTAACCCATTCTCTGCCTTGATCAACTTGTTCTGATTATCCGTGGTCCTAATAATATTTGAGTCCTTCGTTCCAGAGCCCAAGTACTCTAGATTAGAATTAGAATTACAACTCCACCCACTAAAGTCGCATGTCAAACCATTTATATTTAGATTAAGCTTCATCCCATTTACACCCAAATTGGATTCATTAGATTCAAAACTAAACCCATTTGTAACATCTTTAATCACAAGAGTAGCCAAATTGCTCGATTTCGAATTACCATCAATCGTTGAATTGTCCATACCAGATTGCTCCTCGTCATCCTCCGAATCGCCGCATAAAAACAATGGAATTGCCCCTTTTGGTTTCACCCACTGAATATCCTCCAGTTCGACCCGGCTTGAGTCGAATTCAACATGACCCAAGGGTTTCGTGACTTTCATCGAGTGATGTGAAAGAGGGTTGGCGTTTGTAGTAGTTGTGGACTGATACCTTGCAAAAGTTCTGTCAAATGCTTTTGTTGAAGTCTTGTCTGAAGATCTTATGCGAAACCTTGAATCTGCGATTTGTAACAATGAGTATGAAACTCAGGTTGTGTCTCATACCCTTGAAGATGAGTGGGTAAAGGCTGGTATGGTTCCTTCATGGTGATCGGAAGAGTTCTGGTTGACCGGAATTGATTTCCCCAATCATGGTCATAAGCTGGTGGTTGTCCTCCCACTGACTAGTCGATGACAAGAGTTAGCTTCCCCAACCATGGCCCCAAACTTGCGGTTGCTCTCCCATGAAGTCCAAAACATATCCATAAACTGGTGGTCCTCCCAACATAGCCGTAAGGGTATGGTGGTCTTCCCATTGTGATTAGAGCATGGTTGTAAGGTTATGGTGATCCTCACATGGTGATCGGAGCATGGCTTTGATACCAATTGTAAGGATCCATCAAAATTATATTAAGAAAATGAAAGGAAATTAAGCAAAAAGAAAAGGAACAAATAAGAGAAATATCAATTCATTCATATCCATCAAAACAGAGACTGAAAGTTTCATCATATGTGAGAGAGAAGCAAGGCTTCTCACGTACTCCTAACTACCCAACTGGAAATTAGAAAAAGAAAAGAAGAAATAACCGAATCTAAGTTGGTGTTTGGGCACATGGGTGCTATTGTACTGATCCTAACACTTTTCTGATCATTTTTCTCTCATGTTTTCAGACTTTGATTCCTCCTAGTTTGGGGTTTTATTGGATTTCTTTGATGTGTTTGTTTTTAAAGAACTGTTGATTATTTTATGTTGTTTTGGTAGTTAATCAATTTGATGTATTTGTTTAATTTTAACTTTATATTTATCACATTTTATGGGTTTCTTTGTGCTTTTGTGAACACTTTTGTTCTTTTTTTTTTTTTTTTGGTCAAACCCAGATTTAGAATAATAAGGAATGGGTTTATTTTGATGTATATGCATTGGAATGTATGTGACAAGTGCAGGGCATTGGTTCTAATTAGTAATAACTAATTAGGATGTAGATGAGGATACTCATGTATACCTAGGTACATGTGCATGTGCATAGATATAGAGTTTTAAGTAAAGGTTGGAAGAAATATACACTGATGCCCCTATAGAATGTTCATAGTGCGCTTGGTTAGTAGGAAACTCTTTTCACTTTTTGGCTAATGACCTTTTTTTTTTTTTTTTAAACATCATGTAGTTGTAAATTACAGCAAAAGGGTTGAAGTTAATTATGAGCCACATTCATTGGTGTCAGCGTTGGGACAGCTTTCATAGCATTACTTGTAGAGGAATGTTGTAAAATTTTTAAGTATACAATTGTCCTGTTAATTTGCAATAGCAGCAGATTATTCATTTCTTTCGATAACATAGCCGGGGCTAGATCAACTTCAGACCAATTTAAATTATTCAAGGTTAACCAATGGCTTGAAGTTTCTTAATTATATAGTAGCAGGACATAATTACAATAACAATTATCCCCTTTTATTTTTGTAATTCTTCTTACATACGTTCTGCTCCATGTTGCCATCTAGGAAATGTTCTCGCCTTATATATCCTCTCCAAATGAGTTAGTCGAAGTAATCGCACCATCTTGTTATAGGTAACTTCTTTTTCTTTCTTTCCCCCCCAATCATCGAGCTTTCTCAAAATACTTAATCAGAGTTCAATTCTCTTGATAGCCATATGACCATTCTTTATGCTTTTTTTTCTTTTTTCACCGAAGTTTATTTAATGTCAAATAATATTTTTTTTCTTCCTACAGCTGTTTCGACTACACAAATGGATTACCGGTTAGTTCGTGTTCTGCTTTATCTCAACTAAAATGCCAATCTTTTGTATCCCAATAAATGCATTTTGGATGATATTTTTAAGAAACCGCAAGTGTCTGAGAAAACCTCCGAGGCGAAATCAACAAATATTCCCTCTGTCCTAAATTAAGTGTCATTTATTCTAATTTGAGATGCTCCATTTTAAGGGCCCTCTTTGAAAAAGTCATTGTAATTTAATTACACATTTTCGAAGTTTTCCGTTTATTGTATTAAACTCTCCCACTTTTCATTGGATGTGGCATTATAATTTTTAACTTGGAAGTTAAAAATTTCACAACATTCAAAAATGCTTGCTTAAATAGGTGGTATTCCCAAAAAGAGACTCTTAATTTGGGACAGAGGGAGTATGAAGTATAAAAGACTAGGCATTCTTATACAAGCTTGAAATTATAGGACTTGGTGGTGGGGTACATGGGTGTTCCAAAATATTCTGGCCCTCGATATGTTACTGTCAGGTAAATCAGTGCCGCTTGATATTTTGTTCCGGTATGTCATTGTGATTCTTGGGATCTTACCTATACTCTTATTAAATTCTTCTATGAACCTAATCACATCCATGTTCTACTCTTGGCTCCTTTGCCTTATAATATTTGTATGTTTAGGCATAGCCTGACATGATTTATGTAATTGCTTAAAGATCTACCTAGAAGCATTTATTCTGCTAATCTTCAAAGTTTGGCAATGATGGACATGGCCACTTTTTCTTCTTTTACCATTGGGGTAAAGAGACTTGATAGATGAAAATTTCAAAAATACAATTTTTTATTGAATTTGATATGATATTTACTTACTCATGGAAATGCAGGTGGAGGGAAAATTTGGTGGCAGCTTTAAAATCTGATTCGGTTTTCTGAATCCCTTTCTCAATCTGATTTTTTAGTATCTGAAACACAATAAACAATGGATGGAATTTCTTTCAATCATTCTTTGTTACATTGGAATTGTTTCTAAGTGTATTCTGATATTACAACAGCAAGGTATCACCCATTTGCTAAAGCAGTAAGGTATCACCCACTTTCTAAATACTGAACTTTGTTTTTTTGGATTGTTAGTTAATTTGTATATGTGCTTGGAAGAATATTGAAGGAGACAACCGCAGTCTAGACTCCAGACCTCTGTCTTACCGACCAGCCTGTCTCGGTAATCTTTGTCTCTTCGATCTTCTTTATCACTTACCTTCATATGATTAGCATTTTGATATTACCACGCCCTGCAAAAAAAAACAAAAAAACAAAAAAAACAAAACAAAAACAAATACAAAAACAAAAACAAAAACAAAAACAATTATGTTAGATCACACCAAGTTCAACTGATCTTTTTTTTCCAGCAATACATGAAAGAGTGTAATACCATGGTTTAGAACAGCAATTTTGAAAGAGTGAAAGATTGTTATACCAAGGTTTAGCAGAAAATGACACAGAAAAGGGTGAAATAAAATAGTGTAATACCAAGGTTTATAATAGCAATTTTGAAAGAACAATACCCATTTCACTTACATTATTGGAGAAAACACTAAGCTTGGTAAACAATTAAGCATGCTTTCAAACACTTGTGCCTTGGGCCCTTTTTTTGCAGTGAAGGTTTTTATATGTTCTAACTTCTAACCAATTTTGATACTTCTCTAGGTTGAAGTGATTTTGCAAGCTTTGGAATATGATACAACCAAGGATCAAAATTTTCATTTCAGTCTAGTGGTTCGATCAGCCTAAAAAAACACGTGGAAACTGGAAAAAATTGGAAAGATTGAGAAACATGTGGAAACATTACTTCAAGTTTAACTGTATGCACATATATATGAAGCTAATAATTGATTAAATGAACCTTTGAGAAGTCTATGTACTTTACAGTTAAAATTGAAAATACATGATAATTTAGTTGCCAATTTACTGTTAAGTTGTTTAAAGAATACATAAAACAGTTCATACAAAATGGAAAAGTATACTAATTAACACTATTAATTAGTCTTATAATTATGTACTTAATATATATTTTTTTGATAACCTATATACTTAAGCAGTCAGGCTCTAAAGAGGGCGCCCTCTCTTTATTACAGAGAGTGCCTCTGTTTTGGCCGTCGGATCGTGTTTAAAAACTGTGAAATGACAACACTACCCATAATGAAAACACGATCCGACCTCTTTAGAGAATTTTCGATATGTAAGATACTAAATTTGTTAAAACTCTCAATGATTAATATAAGAAAAATTATAATGTCTATATAAAAAAAAAAGTTATATCGATATATTTTTATTTTATTTTTTTGAGAAAAAATTTTCGAATTATTTCCAATTGCAATTAGTATACCACTATTTCTTTTATTATAAGATAAGATAAGACTAATTATTTATTATATTATCAGAATATAAGACTAATGTTTTTTTTTTATGTGAGATATAAGACTACTACAAGGTATTATATAACACTAAGTAGTAGTTTAGCACAAATAATACTTATATAAGACCAGTTGGTCCAGTTATATTATTTATACTTATCTACACACTATACAGAGAGAGACTGTCGAGAGGGAGAGAGAGCGAGAGAGAACAGACCAGCGAAAGAGAGAGAGAGAGAGAACAGACTAGCGAAAGAAGAAGAAGAAGAAGAAGAAGAAAAAGAAGTAACTACCGAAGGGAAAGTGGGAAACCCTAGGTCCAACGAAGAAGAAATCAGGGAAAAGAAATCAAGTATGTCCAATTTCTCTGGGAATCTCTGTCATTTTTCCCACAATTTCTTTCAATGATTATGAGTCCAATTTCTTCAATCTCTGCTTCTCTGCTTTCCTTTTCAGTTTTTTTTTTTCTTCAGATAGGTATTGTTTCGAAGAATATCTTTGTTTCATTGGAAACAAAGATGTTTATGCCGAAACATACAGAACATCATTGTTTCGATCGAATCACAGGAATGTGATTCATAGTGGGTTTCGTTTTGGTGGCTGGCGAAACCGAAATGTTTCGGCTGTTTCATGCGAAACGAAACGAAACGAAACGAAATGAAGCAAAATTTTGATCTTGGATACAGCTAACTTTTAGGTTCCATAATGTACTTATGTCCATTATTTCTTTTTCTTCAATGCTACAATGTAATATGACTTGATATTTATAGCTTATCCTTTCGAATTTGGATTCAATGTACTCTTGGAATTTGGAATTGGTGTAAGGAATTTGTAATTTGTTATAGATTAAGCTTGTTCTATTTTTTTTTTATAGATTAATTACGTTTGTAAATTAGGTGTGGGTGTAAAATATAAATTAAATCAGGTGCAAATAAAATTTGGGAGTATGGATGAACTTTTTTTTTGTGTTGAGGTTGTTTTTGTTTTTGATATGAATTATTATGCTTGTGAATTAAGTGCAAATAAAAAATGGTAATCATATAAATTAAATACTTTAATTTTTATTTTATTAAAATTACTAACAGATATACCCGTTAGTAAATCCGTTAGTATTTTTTTTACATTTGGATTTCCTAGCGGAGATATCCGTTAGTAAACCTTCTCAAAACCATTAGTATCAAATTTTGAAACTCTCAAAATGTGTTGATAAAAAAACCGTTAGAAATAAATTACTAACAGATATACCCGCTACAGAAAACAATTTTACTAACAGTTATATGCGTTAGTAAATCTGTGAGGAATATTCCTCACGCCCAATTTCTAATGTTTTTTTCCCGTTAGTAATCTTTTTCCTAACGGGCATTCCCGTTAGAAATTGGCCCATATAGTGTAGTGACAACTGTTGCCTTTTGTCCATGGGACAATAGTGCATTGTTTGGGGAAAAGGGAAAAAAAGAGAAGAAAAACAAAGGCCAAAATAGGGTTGCCAACAAGGAGCCAAAATTGTCTGAATTTTGTTCATGGCACAATAGTGCCTTGTTTGGGAAAAGAGAAAAAAAGAGAAAAACAAAGGCCTAAATGGGGTTTCCAAACAACTTTTGTAATTTATTTTTAAAAGTGAAGCAAGTTGTAAATATTATTGCAAAAGTTAACTAAAACATGATTTCTAGAATTATTTAAATTTAAAAGTTGACCTAATGATAATTAGTAATGTTTTATGGGTGAAATGATTAACCTACCCTCACAAAATGACAAAAACCATAGAAATGAAGCTAGGAAATGGGAAAAAAAAAAAAAAAAGAAGAAGAAAAGGATGGGCAAAATGATCACAACACTGCTGGATGAATAGATATGAATAGTAACTAAAAGAGTAACTAAAACCTCTTCTTTTATATATGAGTAACTCTTTGGGCACATAAGAGTTACACAAAAAGAGTATACATAAACTTTTTTGTGTCTATCTCTCTTTTGGTGGAGTCTACTAATACTGTGGGGTCCACTGACACAGTGGGATTTATAGAAGAGAGAGAGAGACACATTGTGGTTTATATAGACTCTTTTTGTATAACTCTTATGTGCCCAAAGAGTTACACTTTATATATGGTTGGATAGTGACCATATCGTATCCAGAATTGGCTATATGCGTCTCTATCTCTCCATACCTTACCTTTCATCTACTTTGCTTTCACAGCTTCAATAGGTTAGTTTAATCTACAGTAATTATACTAATTTCCAGCACACTAGTCTTTTATCTTCCATGTAATTAACTCCATTTTAGTTCATCTCCAATGCCCACTTTCATTTTCCAATGAGCATTGCTTAGCTGTAGCACACACTTTAAAATTCATATGTACTTTATTTCTAGCAAAGTGATATTTCTAGTTTCATAATTTGCCACACATATAGGGCAATAAAACACTTTTCGATTCATGTTAACGTGTCAATTAATATGGCCCCTCAAATACATGAAAGGGTTAGTTTGTTCACATGGGTGTTAGTGAAACGGACTCTAGTTGAGGGGTTGTTTGCATTAATTTACCCAAAACATAACCAATAATTCCAAATAAGCATATATATATATATATATACATATGGATTTATGACTCCTAAATTGTCATCATAAAACTCAAAACAAAACCTCAACCAGCTTTCTACATTTCTTCAAACTCACCACTTCGCCTTAGCCGTTTTCTCTCTCAACTTGGTATAAATATTGAATACAACTGTTGCATAATCTCATGTGGTATCACAAACCAATAAGGAATATGTATTAATCCATTTGGCCCTCTATTTCTAGGGGAGTCCTTCTCCAACTCAGCAAAAAACTCACCCAACTCAACAAATTTTTGAAACATGTGAAGGAGTATATAATACTACCTGGTATCCCCGTTATACCCACTACTTACTCCTCATCCTGGCTCTCCATCTCCCTCGCTCAAGCCCAAGCTTTCTGCATATATTACCATCGGACCAGAGATTTGGACAGGTTTGGGCGAGCTTTTGGCAGTTGGGATGGGATGGATATGGCATTTCAATGGCTTCCATTATAGTAGATCAATTGACAAATTTGTTATTTGCTAAGAGGAATGCTAAATCATCAGTAAAAATACTAAGAGCCCTAGTTTAGTTAGATCAATTCAATCCTTTGATATATTAAAGCAATAATTAATCTAATATTGCCTTTTTCTACAAAACTAGGTAGTACATGGCACGGCGAGGCACGTGCAGTTGAAAATGTGTTATTGCATGTGCCATGGAGAGAGATAGACACATTGTAGTATTTGTGGGTTGTGTTTGTGGCCAAAGACTTACTCGATAATTTATCTAATAGAAGTTTAGTATTAAATCCCTTTTTACCAAATGTATTTGGTTATAGGACACAAAGAAAACTTTTATAGTGATAGTCTCTAGATGCTAAAACATTATAGCCTACGTGTGGACATGTGCCTCGGGTCCATCGGGAGAAGGAATTTCTTCTCTTCTTGTTTGTTTTGAAATAGATTTTTTCAAATCCTTGAAAGGTCTATGAAAACAGATACAGAGTCACCACTTGGTCTTTAGGGAACTAAGAAATCCAATTTGACTCACCCAAACGGATAAAGGGCACGGACCCTTCATAACCAAAAAATTCGGCTTGGGGTTTTGGTACGAGAGAGGAAGGATCATTCGCAAAGACTAAAACACCCTCAACTCACCCTGTCTTTCAATGGGCCTTAATTAACATCTAGTACTAAGTTTGGTTCGACAACTAATACTATGATAGGTATATTACATCTCATAAGAATCTTGAAATGGAAGATTAAAAGATAAGATAACATTCATAAGATCTAAGCCGAGTATCACACAATGCAAAGTGTAAGATCACACATAATAAGCCTAGGAAAAAATCGTCTAATCACATATCAAGTAATCGAGTTTTCTTAATCTATAGGGGACATGGATTGTTCTTGAACAAATAATCAAAGGAAATAAGATATGCTTAGCAAACTAGCATGTATGCATGTTGATTCTTGAGAAAAACGACCTCTTAATCCCTGGGACTGATAAGAAATGAAGATTTGATCTTAGGGGAAGCATGAACATGTGATTAATTTCATTCCTTATAATCCTCTTAGATTAAGAGTCACAAAGACTCCAAATCTTGCATGAATGCAAAGTGTGAACCAAGCATGTGCAAGGCTGTGGTGTGCTTGTGTTCATGGATTTCTCTGAAGTGATTTAGAAGTATTGAATGTGAATGAATGTATATGAAGAATGTTGTTGGAGGATATGTAAAAAAGTAGTATGAACAAATTCCTAAGATATGAGCTAATTTAGAATGTATGTGAACATCTAATCAAGAATAAAAGTCAAAACAGGCTTGCTGTGAATAGTGGACAGAACGTTTGAGTCATCTTAAAAAAATGGGAAAGTGAGGCTAGCATGTCAAATTCATGAAATTTTATGGAGATCATCCCTACTGAGTCTAGAACACATAGGAAAAGCCAAACTAATATTGAAGTTATCGATTGAGAGAAATCATATAAACAAGAGAGGTTACTCAGAAACATAATCTGTATAGTCGACTGAAATGTGGAAATATCTCTGAAAATGAAAACAAAACATTTAGGGGCTCATAATATACAGAGAGTTCCTTAATACATTGAAGTTTAAGAAAAAAATAAGTTGGGACTACTCTTAGTGGAAATGTTGTCTGGAAAACAAGTTGAAAGTCAACCAAAGCTGCTGTGGCAGAAAAATAAAATGTTTGGAAGGAATGTTTGGGTCAAAAAGGGACCTTTCCCAATGTTTTAAAATCAAACAAAAAATCATGGGCGTTCTATAATTTAAGAAGACTTTCCAAGTGGTATCACAACCATTCATTAAGTTTTGACCTCAGAATGACATTTTCAAGTTGAATAACTCAATGCTTTTGAGGTTTTTTTTTGTTTTTTAGAAAACAAGCATTTATTTTTTAGGGAAAAATACATTTTACCCCCCTGTGGTTACACTCATTTTCTCATAACCCCATGTGGTTCATTTTGTAACACTTAACCCCCCTGTACTACGGACTGAAGTGAGACTGTTAACTTTTCTAACGGTAGTCCCACTTCAGTCATTAGTACAGGGGGGTTAAGTGTTACAAAAATGAACCAAATGGGGGTTATGAGAACATGGGTGTAACCATACGGGGGTAAAAGGTATTTTTCCCTAAAGAGTATGTATAGGGGCTTGGGGGTATTAACGTCATTTCCTTTTTTTCCGTTAGAAAAGTTAACAATCTCACTTTAGTCCGTAGTACAGGGGGAGTTAAGTGTTACAAAATGAACCACAGGGGGTTATGAGAAAATTAGTGTAACCACAGGGGGTAAAAGATATTTTCCCCTATTTTTTAAATCAAAAGACAATAAAATTTCATTTCACGGCATGGATCGGATAAACTTAGAGGCGACTAGAAATAATTAACAGTTTGTATTTAGAAATCATTATGAAGGTTTCCAAATTCGGATAATTATAATCGTCCAAAGGTGTGATGAAGAAAAATGAATATGAAAGATTTGTTACTTAGATTTTTAAGATTAGAGAGTGCTTAAAGACATTCAAATTGAAAGGTGTTGCTATGAAGTGCCTAGAAAAATCTAGCATCTATGACCTTGAGCCAAGCTAAAGTTCATCTATATGAGACATATAAAGAAGGGTACCATCCTTTTGAAGAATTGATCAAGACACCAACAAATGGGATTGTCAACTTACAGACCAGTAGGTAAATAGATGTGTGCGTTTATCACCGTATAGCCCTGGATCAACCTGATCAGTCGATGTATTTATGGTAAATTTAACTATGAAGCAAGTATACATAATAGACAAGACCTATATACATAAAATATAGAAAAGGGACAAACATGCAAATTTAGTAAAATTAAAACTTCTGTGACAAACATTTGAATAAACATTTTGGTAAACACAGTATATTAGCTCAAAATATTTGATATTGTACCAAAAAGACAAATCTTCGATAATTGAAAGCTTACAATTAAAGGTTACAATCTACCAAGGTTGTACCTTTACGATATGCAGCCAAGTGGTAAGCACAGTCTGAATGATACATTAATCCTAGGGCTTACAATGAAAAAGGATATTTCTCTTGTGAGTTAACTTTTGAGGCTTTTCTTTTAATTATAACTTCCACTTTATTCAGCTTAACTTGGCAGAAGAGCAACCAACTCAAAACACATCCACAGGTATTAGGTTTGCTGATGTCATGTGTTCGAGTGTTGGCATCATACGATTATTTCCATACTTTTTCACACGTTTAAGCCAATTGATGGACAAGTTATTCAGTTATCCGTCACACCACGTCATCATGTTAACATGATGTGACCTCTCAATCATACGAAGACGCATAACTGCTTTTCAAAAAGTGGAGATGAATTGTAGGGAGGTTGTCATGTTTTTTTTTAAAATCTCTAAGCAAACATGCATGTCACTTTCACGAGAAGTTATTCAGTAAGCCCGACATGCCACGTCAGCATGCTGACGTGGTGTAACCATTTAATTCTAACCACCCACTTGTTCCTTCCTTCTAAGGAGATCATGATAAGTGGTTAGTGAAATTTCAAATTTCAAATCTGATAACCACTTGTCATAATCCCCCTAGAAGGAGGGGGCAAGTGGGTGACTGAGATTAAATGGTCACACCACGTCAGCATGCTGACGTGACGTGACGGGCTCACTGAATAATTTCTCTTCACTTTCACCCTCTTTCAAGCCACATGTCATCATATTGCTGGAGAGTCACATTGCGTCAGCATAATGACGTAGTATGACATGCTCACTGAATAATTTCTCCAATTGATGGCATCACAGCTATAACCATAGCTCATGGGTTAGCCATCAAATGAAATGAGAGGAGTGTGCTATGAAGTTTTGACACTACGAAATCATAAATACACAACCAGTGACTAGCCAACACTCTGTTTAGCAACTCGAGCAATTTCTGTCTTTTTCATGGATGAGATTCATTTGAAAACGAACCCATTTTGGCTCGAATCGATGAAATGCAATTACCCAAATCCAACCAAAAACTGGTTAAGTCTGACAGGTATATGGATTTTGGCTAGCATTTGCAAACAAGTCAAAATGTCAATGTGTTACTACTTACTAGAGAAAAATAGATCATTACATAGAAACACTTACCACCCATCCTACTTGTATGCTGTCGACTTGATCAAAAGGACCGACTGCAATCCAAATTTGAGCTGCAATACTTTGACCATATTCAACTTTTGGATTATACAGAGAAATACATGCTCTAGCTCCATAAAACATTGCACTAGGAGGATATCGTACTATGCCGACAATTTCAAACTATAAAGTAGAAATGCTAAAAGGATCATCAATCAAAGTATTTCTACCCATCAGAATATATAATGTAGCTTCTCGAGTTGCAGTATAAGAAAACCTCCTAAATGTTCTATATCACCTAATTCTCTCGCCCTTCTCAGTTCTTTCAAACACCTATGCTAATGATAACAAATACTTCATACTTTTCACATTTTTCATTCACTTTGTTCCAACTGTGAATCACACTTATGACCCATCAGGATCAAGGATTCATTTGGAAGGGATTATCTGTAAGCATCTTGTGATTTGAAGATGTACTCAAATGAATAAATTTTTCCTTAATTGATGCAGTACTGAGATAAGCAAATTGGTCAAAACCCCATTTTTGAACCCCACTTGTGCTTCCACATCATCTGTAGTATGGTGATTACAACATTGTCCACAAATTAAATGAATTGCGGAGTAGTTCATATTCAAATGATACCTACAACAAGATGAGTTTATTTAAGATTCATAACTTACATGGGAATCGGGGCTTGGAGCTGATGAAGCATAAGTACCAGTAGGTTTGAATAACTTGGATCTGACAATATCTGCTTTGGTTGTTCTACGAATAGGTATACTCCCAGACGGACATCCATCACTCGCCAACAAGTTCATTGGTATACCTAGCAAGGGGAATTGCTTTTGGTCAACTGATGGTGTGTAACTAGGTCTCCTCTGCAAAAATAGATTTTGACAACAAAAAATAGACATTTTAGGAAGCTATTCTTTTGTCAGCAACAATAATATAATCATATAGGCAAAAATGATGACAAAAAGCATCCCGAATACCTCAACCGCCAAATTCAATAAGCTACCAATGAAACAAACTAAATGGACCCAACCCTCTAGAATCATAAGTAGGTGCATTAAGGTTTTTTTTCCTAACACATAATGACACAAACGTTCTAATGACTAATCTCACAAATAATTAACAAAATGTTTTATAGAAGGAAAAGTCCAAAAACTTCGAGAGTAAGAATAACTTTCCCCTACCTGCAATCCTAAAAGGTACCAGCACGAACCCACAACATGGCCAGCTAACACAAAAGTGAGAAGATTCATAACAAAATTTGCCCATGCTAACTCAAATACGAAGCCACTTGGAGACCGACCAATAAGCAAAGGTAGAAACCTTTACAATTTGGGAACATATTGAACAAGAACTAGAGCCCGCAAAAGATTCTTCGCATAATTTGCTCCAGATGATCTCATTAACTTTGGAAGGACCAACATAGGAGTTTGAAATGGTGCGTATATATACAACAACAGACAGATGGATAATTGTTTCAATCCCAAAATAGTTTGTATGCGGATAAATAACTTAGAGATACACATAACATGCAGATGCTCTTCATATTTTTTTCT
The DNA here is from genome assembly GCA_033977485.1 of Hydrangea macrophylla. NCBI lineage: Eukaryota > Viridiplantae > Streptophyta > Magnoliopsida > Cornales > Hydrangeaceae > Hydrangea > Hydrangea macrophylla. The sequence goes on from CM066996.1 coordinate 57,203,281, forward strand.
TAACAAGCCATGAAGATGAGGAAATCTCATCCATGCTAAGCTGAACGGAGCTCGTCAACTAATAAAAACAAATGTTGCTCAAAAATTCCTTCTAGTCCACTCCATCAATTAACAATGTACAAATACCCAATATATAAGAGAGAAAACTTACTTGAGGAAGTGGAAGTACAACAAAGAAATCAAGAAAAAAGTATCCAGAAAGATAGTTGAGAGCAGTCTTCTTTGGATGGTGAACTAACTCTCCAGCACCAACAACTCTAGATTCAGGAGCAACAAAGGCTAGTCTAAACTGCAAAATACAAAAAGGATAGACATTCTTCATTATTACAATACATGTCATGATGTGAACTTAGAGGATCCACCTACAGCAAAAAATACAACAATGATAATGATTAGCGATACTTAGCGACTGAAGGCATTTGGTTTCACTAAGTCGTAAACACACACTATATATGGTATTGATCAGTAATATGGTCCACTTTTCTAATCCCAAAAATTTTCATTTTATCCTATAATTGTGGCCTTCCAAAGTCTAGCAATAAATTGAATTTAAAATTTAAGACCTAACGTAGAAGATATAGAGTATAGACAAAAAATACACAATATATCTAACAATAAATAAAATTGAAATAACCCTAATATTCATTTTCTTGCCTTAATAAGATTTTTTAGTCAAACCACATCACTTGATGAAAACTCTAAGTATGTATATTCTAGAATCTACTAAAAACTATCAATAAAAACAGGTGCAATTTTAACTACATGGGTAAAAACCAGACCTGTATCTTTGACCCCTGGTAATTTGAGATCTCTGAATACATTCTCAAAATGAATGTTTTATGGCTATGGCGTAAAATGCTTCAGTAATTGTATTGAGGTTGAAAGCCCTTCCACATGACTTGTAATCACTAAAGAAAACCGCACGTAGCAAGGGGAACTGTTGGGGCATTCTGAATTATATTTCACTTCAGCCCTCAGGTGGAAATTAGTTGTTTTATGTGCTATAACCACAACGAATTGCAAAAGCATATGAGAACCTTACCTATAGATGCAAAGAAGAACAAGTAGTTGAGTCCCTAATTTGATATATTCTAGTCCCTTCTTAGTACCTAGGTAAGTGGGCATATAACCGTAAGTTAGTCTAATTTTCCTCATTCATGCATTAACATGCGCTCCAAGAAAGTGGGGAGTCGATTCATGTCAATTACCATCTTGCAACAAAATCAATGAAAGCAACCTTAAAGCAAAGAAGTAAATCTACTTTGTGTTCAAGTCCCTAACTACTACAGATCCACAACAACATATAGAGAAAAGAAAAGGCGAGTATCTTGAAAGGTAAGTAAAAAGAGTCATGTACTTGAAGAAGCATGTGGATTAAGTAAATGCAATCTGTCAAGCTTCTAAACACCACGACTGTTGTTGTCATTGGCCAATTAAGCACAATGCAGCAATTTTCCTGTTTCCAAGGTAGAAAACTTATTAAAATAAAATAAAATAAAATAAAATAAAAAGAATTGCCCAAGTTAATTAGAGAATTCATGTCATTTAGAGCTCAAGAGAATAACTGCGTAAGATACATACACACACACATATATATATAAGTATATGTTTATATATATTTATAAACATGTGAATCATAACAACTTGAGAGTTCCAAAAGAATAGAAAAACTGTACCTACTGCACCGAAAGCAAGAAGAAAAAGAGTGGGTCTAAAAAAATTGCTACTAAACAAGAAATGACAAATAACTTGTTCCACCGCTGAACAAAAATTGCATGAGGATTCATGACTCCAGGAATATATGGGTGCAGGAAAGAGAAAAATCTCCTCACCCAACCCTTTGCATCTCCGTGGAGAACATTATGAAACTGCAGAAAGGCACAATAAAAATGCAAATTGCATGAATACATCAAGTATCTCAAGACATCAATATATAAGACAAAACAAACAAATCAAATGAGATTATAAATAAAGACAAGACAAAGAAAAACACTATACTTCTGAATAAAAGGAAAGAAAAAAATGAACTGTTGGCTCAAGGAAAGAACAACACCTTGGGTTGCTCCTTGAAATTGTAAGTTGGACAGGTTGTACAGTAAGGATCATTGCATATTCCTTTGCCTCGCCAACCATTCATTCCATTAAATGAAGGATACTTTTCAGTTGTAGGCTTGGCCGTTTTGCGCTCTTTTGTACCTTGTGGAGGCTGAAAGAGATTTTCATGTTTACGGCCAGGATATGAAGGACCACTCATCTGAATCAACGGGGTTCTTCTCTGGTTCCGCAAGGGACCAGTATGACCCATTAAGTTATTTGGATTGTTGTATGACTCCTCGGAGTTTGTAGGAATGGAAAGGGATGCACTCCAAGTTCTGGATACAAACCCACATGCTCGAGAATCATCATGTTCACCCACTTGCGGATGCATGTCTGATAGCGCTGGTACGTCATCTTTCTCAATGTGAGGCGTTTCTCACTAAGTATACTTACACGAGGAAACAAAAAACTAGAGTATAAATGTGCGTTCATATAATAGAATGATGATAAACACTGAAAATCCGACACCATAAAGTAATGAAACAAACACAAAGCACAAGGGTACACCCAAAAGCAAAAAAGGGAAGGTAAAACTCAAAAATCAGAAACATACCGAAAATTTGTAAGTTTTAGCTGAATTCCCCTCTTATCACTTCTCTAACTCAATCGAACCCACCAATTGATACTTACTACCTTCAAATGCAGAGAGCTAGGGAGAGAGAGAGAGAGAGAGAGAGAGAGAGAGAGGAGAATATTTATGAAGTTTAGCGGTGATGACAGAAACCTTTGTTTTTTTGCCTTTACTACTGCGGGAGGGGCGGTGACTAAAAGCGCTGACTGAGAGAGAGAGAGAGAGAGAGAGAGAGAGAGAGAGAGATAGAGGGAGAAGGGGAGGAAGGAACCCACTTTGTACGTTTTGGTTCCGAATGGTCCGATTGGCGAGAGCAATAGCAGGTTTTGACAGAGAAAGTGCAGCATCAAATGGTTGTACTAAATGGTTTCATAGTTGTACACTACTCTCACAAAAGCTGTAATAACCTCAACTTGAAAGAGCTGAAATTCCTACTGGTTCACGCACACAATTGAGTTCACAAAAGAAATAAGAGGAATTGAGAGAGAAAACAAAGGAATTAAGAAGAGAGATGAAGAAGATGAAGATTGAGAGAGAGAGAGAGAAATAGATTTTGTATTATCAAATTGCTTGCTCAAAACAGAACAAGTGTTCAGCTAAATACACTTGCAAAATTGACATATTATTCAGTAAACCTGTCACGTCATGTCAATATGATGACATTGTGTGACCTCTCAATCTCAACCACACATATACCCCTAATTCGAGGGGATTATGTCATGTGGTTATCAAAATTAAAAATTAAAAATAAAAAAAAAAAAATTATCCACCATATGTCAGAACCTCCTAGTGTTAGTGGGCATATGACTCTTTTTTATTAGAAAGACGTCATCAATGTAATGTGGCTTGAAGGGTTCACTGAATAACTGTTCTGCAAAACCGATCAACTAATCAACAAACTTAGTATTAATCAACCAATACCAAGGAGACGCGTGGCTGATCTGTTATACTTTTTAGAACAAAAACGACATTGTCCCACTTACTATTAATTCAAAAGACCTCAAAGTAAGCTCATCCAACGGTACACATTTAATTTGCTTCTTCAGCAGATCCAATGGTCACAATAAGACCCCAACAGTCATCTTCTTCCTTGAGCTCTTGGCAGCTCCATTGCAGGTCCAGAAGCTCTGCTCCTTCAGTCCAATTTCTACCTTTTACCTTCAATTCATGACAAAAGACAACTCATAGTTCTAGCAGAAAGGGGCACCCCATTGGATCTGTAGATAATATGCACGCAAGCATACGAGTCGGGTTTAGGTCACTTACCTAGCGGAATAACCCGACGGATCGCCAAACGGTGTTGTTACGAGCCCGGCGTCTTCACCCACGAACTGCTGCTCCATGTTGCCTCCGTGTATTCTCTTATGCATCGCCTAGGTCGTAGAGGATGCTTCTTGAGCCATCCCCATGACAGTCTCGTTCTAAATCCCAAGCTCCTTGGTGATTAGCTAGAGAGAGAAACCGTGTGTATAGAGAGAGAGAGAGAGGGGCTGCTGAAAGTATTAGTCTCATTAGGTTTTCCATGTAGTATATATGCATATATATAGGCACATAAAAACCTATAAGGCTTGGGACTCCAAAGCCCATTATTTGGCGTCCAAGCTAGCCCTCTCTGGACCCAGTCCAATATAATGTGGGTGCCCGTATGGCCCAACCACAATATTTGTTACATCTCCCACTCACCCACATAGGGTTGGTACTAAAAACCAATCTCTCAACACAACGGAACTTCTCAACTCTTCATACAGGGAAATAGAACGTGCGACCTTACGAAAAGAAAGTACAGCGACAGGAGTGTAATGCCAAATCATCACCATAACCAACAAGACACATCACTCGGAAGCTTCTCGTGTATGCCTTAGACGATTCAACCACACCGGACACAGCATTCTCAATCCCTCGGTTAAAAGAATTGCTGCACCACCTCAATGTAATGTACTCATGACATATCAGTAACAAATTACGATTGTCGCAGGCCTGCTAATGAGTCACAAAAACATGGTGTGTTATTGAATGGTCTTCCCTGAGCCCACATGTTAATCCGACTAACTTGACCGCTTGCCCAGACACACCCCATAGAACGGAATAATCTCATCGTCCTAGGATAGCATGCTAAAGTAACTGTCATCAAGCGTCCTCTTCATGACATAGTCTCAAGTCGTGAAGGGAACCAGTTTGTAGGATAACCAATGTCTTGGATATGCTACATGGCTCACACAGCAATGAAGAGGAATCCATTCACTGCTCCACAGTCGATCGCGAAAGCACATACAGTACGATATGCATGCTATGGCGTTCTTCCATCAAAATGGGCATGTCACTCTGTGTATGAAAAAACAAGTAACGCCATACGAATCTTAGTCTAGACGTTACACAAAATGTCTAACCTGAGTCTCCCAGCACAGTCGCTCCTCTTAGCGCCCGTCTGAAAACTCACATTCGGCTGTAAACAGGCTACATAGAGTCGTGGGATATCTCTATGTTCGACCAAGTATAAGGTCTCATCTTAGATCCATCTAAGGCGACATATAGAAATAATAGGGTTTATATCTAGCTCGTTGTTCTTATACTGCGTAGATATAAGTGTTCAAGCTCGCTTTCTAAGCGCTATGGACACACATATCCTAGCTAGCTATCTAAGCGCCATGAACACAAATGTCTCATCTTGCTCGCCATCTAAGCGCCATGGACACGCATGTCCTAGTTCGCTATCTCGGCGCCAAGGTGAATCACCCGTGTGAGCAGGTCGATTCAAGCCCGGTGACATATAAGAAATGTGCATTCATTCCATTCATATAACAAATATATATGTATGGAAACCAATTAGTTTATAAAAACTTGAATAATAATGTCAATACCACAATAAAATGTCTAAGCACATCAAATCCCCCGATTGGAGATATGCCTCAAGACAACTTCCCTTTGCGCAAACTACATCTCAAAATGTGACAAAAACGAATGTCTACGTGCTAGAATGGCTTTGAGATCTTTTGCATATGCTCAGACTTATGTGCTATGATCGTAGATAAACACCACCTCATCACTATGAGATAAAGAGCCTAGCCACTGCAAAAACTCTTAAACCAAAACAACTTCTCTAACAGCTGCAGAGCACACCACATATTATGCTTCCATCGCGGACAGCATAAGGCAAGGTCCACAGTTCTCCTGCGAACATATCGCAAGATACTCTTCACTACTCTCTAGTGACAGGACCATGGTTGCTACGGCAACGACTAATTAAACCAACCGCATAGCAGACATCTGACCGAGTACACACATTAGCATACTTCAGATTCCCTATTGCGGACGGATATATCAAAGTGGACATTTGTTTCCTCTTCTCATTATTCTTAAGACATTGATCTAAGGTCAAGGTGAGTCCCCCAAAAATGGGATGTCTATGGGTTTTCAGTTTTTCATGTGAAAACGTTCAAGAATCTACATCTTGTAAGTCCCTCGAGACAAACAGAGGAGCTTCTGAGAACAATATCTCACAATCTAAACTTCCAACACATAGTTGGAATCACCCATGTCCTCAATCTCAAACTGAGAGGACAACCACTCTCAAGTGGCGACAATGGAACTCATCTCATTCCCAGCTAAAACGACGTCATCAACATATAAAGAATTAAAACACTTTCCTTGGACTATTTAATGTACACACATTGTACCACTGCCTAGACGATTTGAGATAATAAATAGATCGTTTGAGACAGCACACTTTTGCGGTCATTCCCTTTGGTCACAACACCAATGGGATGATCCATATTTATCTCGTCGTCTTGTTCTCCATTGAGAAAAGAACAGTTTAAACATCCAACTAAAAAGGTTCAAAAACTAAATATGCGACAATTGCTAGGATAAGGCGAATGGAGTCAGGTCTCACCCTTTGGGAGAACATGTTTCCATGGTCTATACCCTCTCTGGGTACAAACTATCGTCACAAGGCGCGCCTAATGCTTGTCAATTGAACCATCTGCCTTGCGTTAGACTTTGAAAACACACTTGTCTCCAATAGCCTTACGCACAGGCGAAATGTCAACTAACTCCTAGACCTTATTTACATCCATAGGGCTCATCTTGTCTGGCATAGTAACTATCCACTCAGCTTCAGCAGACGAAGAAAAACGCTTCAACAAAAGAAGCAGGCTCACCCTCATCCACTTGTGCACACATTTGCACACATATGAAAATGTCTTCCTCAATTTCAAAACAGCGACTCAATTTCAAAACAGCGATAGGGAATGTTTTCCTCATCAACCATACAGTGTACTACCTGAGAATCTTGAATGCCTAGTGGTGTACTCCCACTATCTGGTACACTCCCACTAGCGTCTAGCAGTGTACTCCCACTCGGCTGGAGACTAGTACCATTTTATAGCGATTACTGGATGTGGAATCTCAATCTCCCCACCCTCGCTTAAAGATGGTATGTTGTCTTCAACATCCTCCAACTCATAGAGGTCAATATATCTCTTAGTAATACAAATCTGAGAAAGTCATTCTCAATATCATGTGACACCATTTCTGTCATTCCTATACCCTTTTGTTCATTATACATAACATAGCCTGTCGAGCTGTTAGAATACCTTATAAATGTATAGTTTCCAGCTCTTGAGCATAGTTTTTCGTACTTATACGAGGTATAGTGAACATGACCTCCTGAGCTCCACGGGCGCAAATGCTCCAAAATGAGCTTTTCGCCTTTCCATAGCTCATAAGGGGGTAGAGGGAAACGGCTGAGGAGAGGCACTCTCGTATGTAGGCAGCAATCAAAAGTACATCCCCCCAAAACAACATTGGGAGGTTGACTTGCGCCATCATAATCCTAGCCATATCTAGGAATGTCCTATTCCTTCTTTCTGCAACACCATATTGTTGTAGAGTTTTCGGAACAGAAAGTTGTCTGCGTTTCCCCTTTTTCCTCACATAGTTCCCAGAACTGATTAGATAAATACTCGCGATCCTCACATCGCGCGAAATCATCTATAAAAGTGAGAAAATAAGAGGCGCCATGACGTGCCTTTACAACCATAGGTCCACAGATATCTGAGTGAAATAGCTCTATTGCTTAAGTAGCTCTAATAGCCTCTCTAAAAGGCTTTCGACATGCTTTGCCAACTAAGCAAGACTCACACATAGGCAGGTCAACCTCAGCGAGTAGGCCCAAAAGGGCTTCTCAAGCTAATCAAGTCATCCTATTACATCCTATGCGTTCAAGTTCAGCATGTCATGTCTCAGAATAAATGAATGATAGAGTAATCCGAAATTTATGAAAACAATTCTTAAGCAGTTATCCCTAGATAACCATGTCCTAGTAACACTACCACCCAAAAATGTCCATCCTATTACCACCGAACTGGAAAACGCCCTCGATTGCGCTCTTCCACTTATTAGCCTTGGGCGCAAACTTGCTAGCCCCACCCTGCCTTTAGGCGGGTTTACCCTTATCATTGCGTTTAGGCCCACTAGCCTTGCGCTTACTTCCACTTATGGAAGTAGTGGTCAAGAGTATAGCTATACGGTTCGCCTCACCTTTTTGGCGCTCCGTATTCAGCTCAACTTGTCAGAAATGTCAAAACCAAAAATTTAACATTTCCATTGTGGATCTTGATTTGTTTTCTATGGACCCACGAATCAGGCAAAGAACTGATCATAGCCTGAAACTGCAGTTCTCCAGTAAAGATGTTCCGAGTATTCTGAAATCACGAATCATACCTGTCATCAACCTTAGATGTCCAGTCATCGTGTACTTGGAACGTTTTCTTTACTTTCCCGAAGTTCATAACTAGATGCTCAATCTAGTAGTGAATGTGCCATCGAAAACAAATTTGAGCTGATCTCATAATACTTTGGCTATTGGGTAGTACATATACTTCCCAACAAGATCATGGTGCATGCTGCTTATCACAAAGCGCGTGCTTTGATCCTTCTCGAGCCAAGTATTATAGGCTATTAAGGTTATAATGATATTGGGCCGGAGGCCCATTATTCGGTTTAATGGGTTGGACCATAGAATAAGCATAAAGCCCATAAGCTCTTACTCACATATTACAAAAAATTAGTCCCTTTTAAACTTGTTACTTTTATAAAGATCGACAAAGTGTGGTTTGGAAAACATTTGTTTTTGTGAATCCAAAAAATTTGAAGAATATTATTTGAGAACATGCGCAAGGGGTTGACATTATTATTTGCACATTTCATAAGGTTTGTTTTAAAATCCAATTACAAATAAGTTTTCCCCTTTCTACAATTTAAGACCAAAAAAATTCGCTATTGCTCATTAATCAAATCTTAACTTTGTAAATCAAGAAAAACTTTTTATAATTGATTTTTCTAAACAAACATCAATTAGATGGTACAATTACCTATCTAAGATCATCCACAGTAATATTAAGTGCGCCATACAACAAAAATGCGCATGGATCCCCACATGGGTCCGAATTGACAACTTAGAGCTTATGTTAAGGTAATTCAAGTGTATGATGTATGAACAAAGAAAACCATCCCTTTACAAGTAGGCTTTTCCAAATACAAGAAATTCAACCCTCGTCCTCACATTACATTTATAGCCCATAAAAAATAGAGATGCTTTGTTCATAAACATATACAAGAACAGCCTTAAACATACATCGTGAGGACACAAGCTCTTTAAATTGTCAATTAATTGTCCATTCATTAATCCAGATTAATGCATTAATCACATACACCAAGCACTCATGCGGTCTATTATAAAATGAATGGACTCATCCGTCACTCCATTTAAGGAGGAGGAATTAGAGGTCATAGGGTCAACCAATCACAAACAGCAGTAATTAAACGTGACCAATAATGCAATGAGCCTCTATAATAATAAAATGTGCAATAAAATGATTATTGCACAGCCTGAATAGCTCCCATAAGCTAGGTAAAATCAATGAAAAAATCCTGAATTTTCATTAATTTTAACCCAATTTTAGGTCTTAAAACATAATTTAAAACCAATTTATTAAGGGCCCTTTAAATTAACAATTAATTTAAACCTTATGGAAAGTTTAATTAATTGAAAAACAAATTTTTCATTATAAATAAAAATTTCCGAAATTTCACCAAGGAACAAAAAACATTTGGAATCAATTTAACGAAATAAATTGATTTAGTTAAACAAAATTAACTATGAGCAACAAAATTCCCAAAAATGCAAAAATTTTCAAGAATTTGTGCTCCAAAGATTTTCAGTGGTCTAATATGGTGTTCTAAACACCCATATTAATTTCAAAAATTAATAATCTATTTTGGCTATTTTCAGCAATTAAATAAATGCCCATATGCATAAATTTTATGCTCTAAAATACCAAAAAATTGAGATAATTCATAAAATTTTCTCAAGTCTCCAATTAGTGTATAAAAAACACTAGACATTAAATTCAAGAATTAACAACTTTAATTGGTTATATTTTAAGCAATTAATATTGCATACTCAACACAACATATATGCTCTAAAATACGTCCCAAAGAGCGAGAAAATACACTAAAATAATTTTCTCAAGCTACAAATAGTGTTCTAAACACATTGTGTTAATTCCCTGAATTAATAATCGATAAAAATATTTTAAGCAATTTAATATGTGTACAAAAACACACAATTATATGCTCTAAAATATTAATATGATTGAGATAATTTACCAAAAAATTATCTATGGGTCCCACAAAATTTTACATGGTCTTAAAACAGTGTCCCTTATGTCCCATATTAATTACAAAAATTAATAATGTATTATGGCTATTTTAAGCAATTAAATCAACGTCCATAAACATTAATTATATGCTCTAAAATACCATAAATACATGATAATTTACACAAAAATTATCTTAGAGTCCCTTACAGTGTACTAGACACTATATATTAATTTCAAAAATTAACATGTACTTTTTGGATATTTTAAGCAATTAAAAAAATATATATAACACACATTTTATGCTCTAAAATACCAAAAATAATGAAATAATTTACCATAAAATTATTTCAGGTCCCACACAGTGCCCTTAATATAGGAAAAAAAAATAATTTTCCACATTTTTTCCAGAATTTTAAAGCATTTAAAACAATTTAAACTATTAAAAAACACAATTTTTAATAACCAGAAACTGTTTTAATTAGAAAATGATTATTTTTTATTCTGGAATATTTTAATAAAAAATATATTAATGACCGGGACCCTGAGGGGGACCCACACTCGCCGGAATCATGGTCGCCGGACCACCGGAGGCCGGAGAGTGGAGCCCACTCTCCCCGGCGCGAGTGGGAAAAGCCTTTCTGGGTCTTCTTCTTCACCAAAAATGCCCTAAAAATTCAGCAACCATGGCTGCGCGCGGCAGCCACTTTGCGAGGCCATAGCGGCTTCGTTTCTCATCCAAAAACATCGTGTAATATACCGTTGGAAAGCCTACATGGCGTAGATGAAGATCAAGCCAAAAAACATAGTGATTGGACGAGTGTATTGTCCAGAAAAGAGGCTGAAAGTTGCTAAAAAAACTCATTTTTAAAAAATACCCAGAAATTAGGTTTTCAGATTTCTTCTCCGTATGAGGTAATCAAGCCATGGGACTTATAGGGGGGACTCTAGGGACCATATGGGACACAACCATGCCAAAAAATTGGACCCCTATTGGAGTTTTGTATTAGACCCACTTCAAAATCAAAATTTCAAAGTTTTGATAAAAGCTTGGTTAAGCTTTAATGGCAGATTCAATTCGGGTGATCTACGGGCGAATCAAACACCTATAGGCTCTGATACCAATGTAGATAATATGCACGCAAGCATATGAGTTGGGTTGTAATCACTAAAGAAAACCGCACGTAGCGAGGGGAACTGTTGGGGCATTCTGAATTATATTTCACTTCAGCCCTCAGGTGGAAATTAGTTGTTTTATGTGCTATAACCACAACGAATTGCAAAAGCATATGAGAACCTTACCTATAGATGCAAAGAAGAACAAGTAGTTGAGTCCCTAATTTGATATATTCTAGTCCCTTCTTAGTACCTAGGTAAGTGGGCATATAACCGTAAGTTAGTCTAATTTTCCTCATTCATGCATTAACATGCGCTCCAAGAAAGTGGGGAGTCGATTCATGTCAATTACCATCTTGCAACAAAATCAATGAAAGCAACCTTAAAGCAAAGAAGTAAATCTACTTTGTGTTCAAGTCCCTAACTACTACAGATCCACAACAACATATAGAGAAAAGAAAAGGCGAGTATCTTGAAAGGTAAGTAAAAAGAGTCATGTACTTGAAGAAGCATGTGGATTAAGTAAATGCAATCTGTCAAGCTTCTAAACACCACGACTGTTGTTGTCATTGGCCAATTAAGCACAATGCAGCAATTTTCCTGTTTCCAAGGTAGAAAACTTATTAAAATAAAATAAAATAAAATAAAATAAAAAGAATTGCCCAAGTTAATTAGAGAATTCATGTCATTTAGAGCTCAAGAGAATAACTGCGTAAGATACATACACACACACATATATATATATAAGTATATGTTTATATATATTTATAAACATGTGAATCATAACAACTTGAGAGTTCCAAAAGAATAGAAAAACTGTACCTACTGCACCGAAAGCAAGAAGAAAAATAGTGGGTCTAAAAAAATTGCTACTAAACAAGAAATGACAAATAACTTGTTCCACCGCTGAACAAAAATTGCATGAGGATTCATGACTCCAGGAATATATGGGTGCAGGAAAGAGAAAAATCTCCTCACCCAACCCTTTGCATCTCCGTGGAGAACATTATGAAACTGCAGAAAGGCACAATAAAAATGCAAATTGCATGAATACATCAAGTATCTCAAGACATCAATATATAAGACAAAACAAACAAATCAAATGAGATTATAAATAAAGACAAGACAAAGAAAAACACTATACTTCTGAATAAAAGGAAAGAAAAAAATGAACTGTTGGCTCAAGGAAAGAACAACACCTTGGGTTGCTCCTTGAAATTGTAAGTTGGACAGGTTGTACAGTAAGGATCATTGCATATTCCTTTGCCTCGCCAACCATTCATTCCATTAAATGAAGGATACTTTTCAGCTGTAGGCTTGGCCGTTTTGCGCTCTTTTGTACCTTGTGGAGGCTGAAAGAAATTTTCATGTTTACGGCCAGGATATGAAGGACCACTCATCTGAATCAACGGGGTTCTTCTCTGGTTCCGCAAGGGACCAGTATGACCCATTAAGTTATTTGGATTGTTGTATGACTCCTCGGAGTTTGTAGGAATGGATAGGGATGCACTCCAAGTTCTGGATACAAACCCACATGCTCGAGAATCATCATGTTCACCCACTTGCGGATGCATGTCTGATAGCGCTGGTACGTCATCTTTCTCAATGTGAGGCGTTTCTCACTAAGTATACTTACACGAGGAAACAAAAAACTAGAGTATAAATGTGCGTTCATATAATAGAATGATGATAAACACTGAAAATCCGACACCATAAAGTAATGAAACAAACACAAAGCACAAGGGTACACCCAAAAGCAAAAAAGGGAAGGTAAAACTCAAAAATCAGAAACATACCGAAAATTTGTATGTTTTAGCTGAATTCCCCTCTTATCACTTCTCTAACTCAATCGAACCCACCAATTGATACTTACTACCTTCAAATGGAGAGAGCTAGGGAGAGAGAGAGAGAGAGAGGACAATATTTATGAAGTTTAGCGGTGATGACAGAAACCTTTGTTTTTTTGCCTTTACTACTGCGGGAGGGGCGGTGACTAAAAGCGCTGACTGAGAGAGAGAGAGAGAGAGAGAGAGAGAGAGAGAGAGAGAGAGAGAGAGAGATAGAGGGAGAAGGGGAGGAAGGAACCCACTTTGTACGTTTTGGTTCCGAATGGTCCGATTGGCGAGAGCAATAGCAGGTTTTGACAGAGAAAGTGCAGCATCAAATGGTTGTACTAAATGGTTTCATAGTTGTACACTACTCTCACAAAAGCTATAAGAACCTCAACTTGAAAGAGCTGAAATTCCTACTGGTTCACGCACACAATTGAGTTCACAAAAGAAATAAGAGGAATTGAGAGAGAAAACAAAGGAATTAAGAAGAGAGATGAAGAAGATGAAGATTGAGAGAGAGAGAGAGAGAGAAATAGATTTTGTATTATCAAATTGCTTACTCAAAACAGAACAAGTGTTCAGCTAAATACACTTGCAAAATCGACATATTATTCAGTAAACCTGTCACGTCATGTCAATATGATGACATTGTGTGACCTCTCAATCTCAACCACACATATACCCCTAATTCGAGGGGATTATGTCATGTGGTTATCAAAATTAAAAATTAAAAAAAAATATATATATATATTATCCACCATATGTCAGAACCTCCTAGTGTTAGTGGGCATATGACTCTTTTTTATTAGAAAGACGTCATCAATGTAATGTGGCTTGAAGGGTTCACTGAATAACTTTTCTGCAAAACCGGTCAACTAATCAACAAACTTAGTATTAATCAACCAATACCAAGGAGACGCGTGGCTGATCTGTTATACTTTTTAGAACAAAAACGACACTGTCCCACTTACTACTAATTCAAAAGACCCCAAAGTAAGCTCATCCAACGGTCCACATTTAATTTGCTTCTTCAGCAGATCCAATGGTCACAATAAGACCCCAACAGTCATCTTCTTCCTTGAGCTCTTGGCAGCTCCATTGCAGGTCCAGAAGCTCTGCTCCTTCAGTCCAATTTCTACCTTTTACCTTCAATTCATGACAAAAGACAACTCATAGTTCTAGCAGAAAGGGGCACCCCATTGGATCTGTAGATAATATGCACGCAAGCATACGAGTCGGGTTTAGGTCACTTACCTAGCGGAATAACCCGACGGATCGCCAAACGGTGTTGTTACGAGCCCGGCGTCTTCACCCACGAACTGCTGCTCCATGTTGCCTCCGTGTACTCTCTTATGCATCGCCTAGGTCGTAGAGGATGCTTCTTGAGCCATCCCCATGACAGTCACGTTCTAAATCCCAAGCTCCTTGGTGATTAGCTAGAGAGAGAAACCGTGTGTATATAGAGAGAGAGAGAGAGAGAGACTAACGTGAGAGAGAGAGAGAGGGGCTGCTGAAAGTATTAGTCTCATTAGGTTTTCCATGTAGTATATATGCATATATATATAGGCACATAAAAACCTATAAGGCTTGGGACTCCAAAGCCCATTATTTGGCGTCCAAGCTAGCCCTCTCTGGACCCAGTCCAATATAATGTGGGTGCCCGTATGGCCCAACCACAATATTTGTTACAGGATCTTTATTACTTGTGTCATGTGAACAAATATATAACCACTCACTAGACAGCTCATATGCAAGGCGGGCGATACAGACACAGATTTTTTTTTTTGCTCAGCAAGGATAATTTTATTTAAAGGACAAAGTCCAAAAGCCAGTACAAACTAAGACAAAGATCTCACCATGGGCTAAACCCAACACCAAAACAAAGAGCCAAAACAGCCAAACTAAAAGTATAAAAAGGCAACAGCCATAACAAAAACCCCAATACAAGAGCCCTTAAGAAAACCAGGAGTCAATTGTTGGAAATATAGGAAGGATACAGCTATGAATTCTGATTGAGGCGTGCAACAGTTTGCACTGTCCTTAAGAACAAGCCCCTCGGAGTCAATGACTCGATGCACAAGGTCTCAGCGCTATGCTTTCCAGGATTCAGCAATCAGTATCTTCCAAACGTGCACTTGAATTGGAAGAAATATTGAGTGCTCAGAATTGCTCCAAACCAAAGAAGAGAATTTCAAAAGTATTTTGAAAAACCAGAAAGCAAAGTATATAATATGTGTATCTTTGGAATGAGAAGAGAAGATAATTTTATATACAAGAATGATGTAAATGAAAACAAAGCTTTTAGAAAAGAATGATCTTCCAATATTAGTTCATATGCAGTGACAAAGGAGTTGATTATATAGGGACCTTAATTGATAGCCATCCAACGAGTACATTATTCAACACATTTACCACCCATCCTACTTGTATGCTGTCGACTTGATCAAAAGGACCGACTGCAATCCAAATTTGAGCTGCACTACTTTGACCATATTCAACTTTTGGATTACACAGAGAAATATATGCTCTAACTCCATAAAACATTGCACCAGGAGGATATCGTACTATGTTGACAATTTCAAACTATAAAGTAGAAATGCTAAAAGGATCATCAATCAAAGTATTTCTACCCATCAGAATCTATAATGTAACTTCTCGAGTTGCAGTATAAGAAAACCTCCTAAATGTTCTATGTCACCTAATTCTCTCGCCCTTCTCAGTTCTTTCAGACACCTATGCTAATGATGACGAATACACTTCATACTTTTTCACATTTTTCATTCAGTTTATTCCAACTGTGAATCACACTTATGACCCATCAGGATCAAGGATTCATTTAGAAGGGATTATCTGTGAGCACTTTGTGATTTGAAGATGTACTCAAATGAATAAATTTTTCCTTAATTGATGCAGTACTGAGATAAGCGAATTGGTCAAAACCCCATTTTTGAACCCCACTTGTGCTTCCACATCATCTGTTATATGGTGATTACAACATTGTCCACAAATTAAATGAATTACGGAGTAGTTCATATTCAAATGATACCTACAACAAGATGAGTTTATTTAAGATTGATAACTTACATGGGAATCGGGGCTTGAAGCTGGTGAAGCATAAATACCAGTAGGTTTGAATAACTTGGATCCGACAATATCTGCTTTGGTTCTACGAATAGGTATACTCCCAGACGGACATCCATCACTCTCCAACAAGTTCCTTGGTATACCTAGCGAGAGGAATTGCTTTTGGTCAACTGATGGTGTGTAACTAGGTCTCCTCTGCAAAAATAGATTTTGACAACAACAAAAAATAGACATTCTTGGAAGCGATTCGTTTGTCAGCAACAATAATATAATCAGATAGGCAAAAATGATGACAAAAGGCATCCCGAATACCTCAACCGCCAAATTCAATAAGCTGCCAATGAAACAAACTAAATGGACCCAACCCCTCTAGAATCATAAGTGGGTACATTAAGGTTTTTTTTTCTAACACATAATGACACAAACATTCTAATGACTAATCTCACAAATAATTAACAAAAAGAGATCTTGAAGAATGCTGGATAAACAAATAAACAATCCAATAAAGGTCAAGAGAAATTGTGCTCTTGACACGTAACAGAGATGTGAATCAACCACTCTCTCTGGAATTCCATTGATGATAAAAACTTATATATAGAAATTAAAAGATAAAAGAAACTCAAACATCATATTTTGTTTTCCCATAATACATCAGATAACAAAAACAGTTAAACTCATAAATATCCTTCCTTATTACCAATAAAAGAAACCTCTCATATGCGAATTGTCCAAATTTATTGTACAACTTAGAATTCCAACATCCTCCCTTAAGCTAGACAACTACCATGCCAAGCTTCTTCTTCATCTTGTTGAAAGTATCACACTTTAAAGCCTTAGTAAAAATATCTTCAAGTTGATCTTGAGTCTTACAAAACTTCACATCAATATCTTCATCTTTAACCAAATCACGAATGTAATGAAACTTGATCCTTATGTGCTTGCTTTTGCCATGAAACATTGGGTTCTTTGTGAGTGAAATAGCTGAACTATTGTCACAAAAAAGTGTTGTACCTTTCACTTGAAAATGCTTGAGTTCTTTTAAGACCCATCTTATCCAAAGTGCTTGACAAGATGCTAAGGCAAGCGAAATGTACTCAGATTCTGTTGTAGAAAGAGCCACAACTGGTTGTTTCTTTGATTCCCAAGAAATTGCACCTGAACCAATGTTGAAAACATAGCCACAAGTGCTTTAGCAGTCATCAACACTTCCACCCCAATCACTATCACAATAACCAACCAAACTTGAATCTTCAACCTTTCTATAAAGTATACCGTCATCGATGGTTCCAGATAAATATCGCAAAACTATCTTTCCAGCTTTTCAATGGCTCCTTTTTGGTGATTCCATGAATCTACTAAGCATGCTTACCGAGAACATAAGATCCGGTCTAATTGCAGTCAAATACATGAGACTCCCAACAAGACTTCGATAAAGAGTGCTAATGGTAGTAGGACCCTCCATTCGAAATTTCTTCAGAACATTCTTTGCATATGTTTTCTGGCTAATACAAATTCTTTCTTTTTGTTGTTTAACCTGAATGCCAAGGAAAAAATGGATAAGTCCCATGTCGGTCATTTCAAATTCTTGCATCATAGCTCTCTTGAAATATTCCCACTTTCTTGAACAAGTTCCAATAAAAATAAGATCATCAACATATAAGCAAACAATCAAATGCTCACCATGCTTACCTTCTTTGATGTAGAGACTATGTTCAAATGGACACCTTTTGAAATTATTCTCTAAAAAATAGCCATCAATACGACTATACCATGCTCTTGGTGCTTGCTTGAGCCCATAAAGTGCCTTTTTCAAACGACAAACCTTTTCTTCTTCACCAACCTTTGCATAACCTGGTGGTTGATTGTTAAACACCTCCTCTTCAAGAACACCATTCAAGAAGGCTGATTTAACATCCATCTAATAAAGTTTCCAACTGTTTTGCGCCGCTAAAGCTAGTACAGTTCAAATTATCTCAAGACAAGCAATTGGTGCAAATACCTCTTGAAAATCAACACCATATTTTTGTTTGTATCCTTTCACAACAAGCCGAGCTTTAAATTTATCAATCTCCCAATTTTCATTCAGCTTTGTCTTGTATATCCACTTCACATCAACTGTCTTTTTTCCATTTAGAAGTTCCACAAGCTCCCAAGTATGATTTTTATGTATTCAATCAATTTCCTGATCCATAGCTAGCTTCCACTTCTCTTCTTTAGAAGCTTCCTCATAACTGATTGGGTCAGCATCAGCAAACAAAGCAAAATTAGCCAAGTCTTCTTCTAAGATCTTACTGGTATATTCATAGAGCTCTCTTATGTTTTTTGTATTCCTGAGGATTTCATTTGAACTTGACAATGATGACGATGGAGAAGGATGAGTAGGAAGTGGAGAAGTTGGAGGAGTGACAACTTCTTCATTCCTTTCAACCTCAGTGATTTGCTCATCAGATTCTTCTTCCAACTCAACACAACTCAAATTTTCATGTTTGTCATCTCCATCCCAATTCCAAGATTCTTCTTCATCGAACTTTATATTCCTACTAACAATAAGTTTCTTGGTGATGGGATTATACAACTTGTATGCCTTTGAACTCTCACTACACCCAATAAAAATGCATTTCTCAGATTTGTCATCCAACTTCTTCCTTTTTTCATCCGGAACATGTGAATAAGCAACACTTCCAAAAATTTTCAAATGTTCAACACTTGGTTTTTATCCACTCCATGCTTCTATAGGAGTTAAGTTTTCCATACTTTTGGATGAGGCGCGATTCAAAAGATAAATAGCACATGCCATGGCTTAAGCCCAAAAAAGAGTAGGAACTCTCTTGGCTTTTAACATACTTCTAGCCAACTCTACAATTGTTTGATTTTTCCTTTCGGAAACCCCATTTTGTTGAGGAGTAAACTGAACAGTAAACTAATGTTGGATGCCATTTTCTTTGAGAAAAGCTTCAAATTCACCATCAATATATTCGCCACCCTGATCGGTACGCAATGTTTTAATCACATAACCACTTAGCTTTTCAACCAAAACCTTAAAGTTTTTGAAATGCTCAAACACTTCAGATTTTTGTTTAAGAAAATAAACCCAAGTTTTCCTACTGTGATCGTTGATAAAAGTGAGAAAATAACGTTTACCTCCAACTGAAGTGACGTTCATTGGCCCGCAAAGATCTGAATGTATTAACTCAAGTGGTTTCATTGCTCTCCTTGCTTTCCCAATTGCAAAGGAATTTCTGTGATGCTTCCTAAGAATACACCCGCCAAACCGCCACGTCAGCGATGAAGGTCCCGGAATATCCAGAATGGGTGCTTGGGGCCTACGCTCTCGAGGTCATCAATCGTTACAGCTCGGGGTGCTCACATAACCTGGGCATGAGACGCAGTCCAGACCGAACCATTCAAACAGTTTCCTTATTTGGCCAGAACCCTATTAAGGAAGAGCCCGTAGATTCCTAAACCAGCTGCAAGACTGCAAGAGAAAATGTGGCAGTTTCCTAAACCGCTTAGGAAACTCTCCCCAAATCATGGAAATCAATTGTAATCAGATTAGGCTTCCTAATCTGACTAGCTTACCATGTATGGGTGGACTCTTGCACCTATAAAAGAGCCCACCTACCCTATTTATAGGGATCCGAAGAACTCTCTAGCTAACGAGCATAGAATACAGAATTCACCATTGTATGCATATACCTGGCTGGTATTACTGGTAGTGTCGCCCCTCTTTGTTGGCTCACCAAGCCTGCCGGTGATCTGCTAGTGAAAGCGCACAGACGCAACTGTGGACGTAGGTAACCTTGTTAATGGGGTCGAACCACATACACCTTGCTCGTGTTTTTTTTTCTCTTTAAATCCTTCTTACCAATTTTAGGCATTATCAATTTGGCACCGTCTGTGGGAACACGACTGTTTCCTCTCAAAAACAAATACTAACTGATCAACATGCCGCCTAGAAGGAGTAAGAAAGCCGTTACCCAGCCCGGTCAGGAGGATTCACAACCCGGGCGACCGGCTGTCTCTATGACTACAGAACAGGTAATGGCAGCGCTAGCGCAACTCTTGGAGGGCCAGCGACAAATGCAGGAACAAATGGAGGCGCTTTTGGCCCGACAGGAAAAGCGTCCTGCATCAGAAGATCAGCCTGAAAAAAGCATCCCTGTTCAGAAGCCCGCTCGGATACGAAGGCAAGCCCGTTCCGCCCGGTGTCCCCACCGGACTAGGAGCACCTCGGTGATGGCGAGAGCAGCCAGGTAACCAGGTGCTCACGAGGGAGAGCTCGGTCCAATCCTCGCCTAGTGGAGGATGCCGAACTATCATCGACCAGCGG
This sequence comes from Hydrangea macrophylla, assembly GCA_033977485.1. NCBI lineage: Eukaryota > Viridiplantae > Streptophyta > Magnoliopsida > Cornales > Hydrangeaceae > Hydrangea > Hydrangea macrophylla. Next base: position 57,223,969 of record CM066996.1, read on the forward strand.
CGCGCGGCCAGAGGGGAGGAGCCAAGACGGAGGGCCCAGGAATCAGCCAAAGACCCTCCGACCCGGACCCAGAGGGACCTTAGGCATACAATTACTCGGACCCGGAGCCGGGCTCTATCCCCAAGGATGACGCACTTTGAGTAAGAGGCCTCGTCATCTGATCCGACCTACCGCTCGGATATAGAGAAGAAAATCGGACGGGATGACGTTAGGGCCCAATTCGAGGAACTGCAATAGCAGATTGAGAGGCAGAGCTGCAAGTCCGGCCACGACCTCACCAACACAGAGGCAGAACCACCCTACACCATTCGGGTGACGTAGTTCCCGATCCCGCGGAAGTTCAAACCCCCTTGCCTCAGATCGTACAACGGCACAGGGAGCCCGGTGGACCACGTCCGTACCTATAAGGCTCAGATGGTACCGGTCACCACGGTGGATGAGCTACTGTGCCTGGCCTTTCCCAGTACTCTCAAATGGCCAGCGACACAGTGGTTCCACGCTCTAAAGCTCTGGACGGTCGATGACTTCAAAGCCCTCAGCAAGCTGTTCATCAGCCAGTTTGTCGGGATGCTCGATCGGTCACAACCGGACACTCAGCTGCTGACCGTCAAGCAGTGCAAGGGGGAGCTCCTAAGGGAGTATGTGGACCATTTCAACCAGCAATGGCTTTAGATCCGCAATTTCAATGAAACGGCAGCAATTATGGCCTTCTGTTTGGGAGTTCAACACACCAAAGTATCCATGTCGTTTCATCGTGACCGACCGGTAACCCTGGTGGAACTCTCGGAGAGGGTCGGTAAGAACATAGATACCGAGGAGTTCCTGAAAGCGAAGTGTGCCGGCCAGGCGGGAGATAAATCCCCGAAGGCTAAGCGCAAGCGTGAAGGATTTGAGAAGGGCCCGGGAAAGAAGCCGAAGCAGGAACAGAAGGATGTCCGGGGTCAGCCCCCGATTGCTTTTACACCCCTTTCCCGGCCCATACATGAAGTCATGGTCGCCGCCGAAACGCAAAGGTTGCTTCAGCAGCCAGCAAAACTCAGAGCCCCACCCGGTAACAGGAATTGGGACAAGTTTTGTCACTTCCACAGAGACCATGACCATGAAACAGAGGATTGTTTCAGGTTGAAGATAGCCATAGAGAAGCTGATCAAGCAGAGATACCTTACGGAGTTTGTCACAATAGACAGACGACCCCAGCAGGACACCCAAGCTCCTGATCAGCCGCAACCACTTGGCCAAATCCACGTAATCTCTGGAGGAATCTCGGGTGGTGGGGATACACAATCGGTAAGGAAGAGGCATGCTCGGGTGTCCCGAGCAGATGTCTGGCATGTCTAATCAACCGACTCCCCGCTGACCGACATATTAACGTTTTCTTCTGATGACATGAAAGATATCTACTACCCCCACGATGACCTGCTAGTTGTGACACTTTTTATAGCCAACTACATGGTCAAGAGGGTGCTGGTAGACACGGACAGCTCATCCGACATCATGTTCACGTCGGTATTTGATCAGGTCGGGATATCCAGGGATCGGCTCCGACCAGTTGCTACCCCATGGTAGGATTCAATGGCTCCAGCACACAACCACTCGGAACCATCGAGCTCCCAGTTCTCATGGAGGCCTACCTTCAGCAAGCTTCCGTGCTGACAAATTTTGTGATCGTGGAAGCCCCGTCGGCCTACAATGTCTTTCTTGGGAGGCCGACCCTCAACAAGGCTAGGGAAGCCCCGTCGGCCTACAATGTCTTTCCACTTACAGCTTAACGGTGAAGTTCCCAACTCCTCAGAGACTCAAAAGCCTACGTGGAGATCAGACTACTGCCCGGAGTTGCTATGTCAGCTCGTTACGTCGGGAGGCTATCACCGAAACATTAAACGTCCAGGAGATGGACCCCCGGGACCAGAGTGACACGATACGTCCGGTGGAAGAATTGGAAAGAGTGATGTTGAATCCCGAGTACCCAAACCGCACGGTCAGCATCGGTACCCTATTAGAGCCCGGCTCGAAGGAAAAACTGACTTAGTTCCTGAGGCAAAATCAGGACGTTTTTGCTTGGAGTCATGAGGATATGCCCGGGATTGACCCCTAGATAATGTCCCATCGACTTAATGTCAGCCCAGACTCCCAGCCGGTGAAGCAGAAGAGAAGGGGCATGGCCCCCGAGAGGCAGACAGCGGTATCCGAAGTGGTGGAAAAGCTCTTGAAGGCAAAGTCCATCCGAGAGGTCCACTATCCCGACTAGTTAGCTAATGTTGTTCTGGTCAAGAAAAGCAACGGGAAGTGGAGGATGTGTGTGGACTTCACCAACCTCAACAAGGCCTGCCCAAAGGATTTCTATCCTCTGCCCAGGATAAACCTCCTTGTGGATTCCACGGTCAGTCACTCACTCCTCTCGTTCATAGACGCCTACTCGGGGTACAACCAGATAAGCATGTACCCCAGGGACGAAGAGAAGACTGCATTCATCAATGACAGGGGACGTATTGTTACAAGGTTATGCCATTCGGCCTCAAGAACGCCGGGGCCACCTACCAATGCCTGGTCAACTACATGTTCAAGGACCTGATCGGGAAGTCTATGGAAGTGTACTGGATGATCTGCTGGTCAAGAGTCGGGACGAGTCCGACCACCTTGAGCATTTGGTCGGGGCCTTCAGCATTTTGAGAAAATTCGAGATGAGGTTGAACCCGGCCAAATGCACCTTCGGCGTCTCGTCTGGTAAATTCCTGGGCCATCTAGTCAGTTGGCGGGGGATTGAGGCAAACCCCAAAAAGATCCAAGCCATCATCAACATGCGGTCGCCCAAATCGACGAAGGAGGTTCAGAGCTTAGCCGGACGGGTGGCCGTATTGAACCGATTTGTCTATCAAGCTACTGACCAATGCCTGCCATTCTTTAAAATCCTCCGTAAGGCATTTCAGTGGTCTGAGGAGTGTGACGAGGCGTTCCAGGAACTCAAGAAGTACCTAGTGTCTCCCCCACTACTCTCAACACCCGTACCGGGGGAAGAATTGTTCTTATACCGTGCAGTGTCATCCTCAGTAGTCAGCTCATCACTCGTTAGGGAAGAACACGGGATACAGTTCCTAGTGTACTATACCAGTCGGGCGTTATAGGGCGCGGAGAGCAAATACTCCCGCATCAAAAAACTTGTATTCGTTCTCATCACCTCTGCCCGAAGGCTCAGTCCGTACTTTCAACCCATGTCATTATGGTCCTCACTAACCAACCTCTCCACAGGATCTTGAGCAAGCCTGACATGTCCGTGAGGCTCGTCAAGTGGGCCGTGGAGTTGGAAGAATTTGAAGTGGCATACTGCCCCCGGACGACAATCAAAGGACAAGCAGTAGCAGACTTTCTGGTTGAATTCACATATCCAGAAGACCCGGTTGAAGAGGTTGACCCACCGGTCCTACTGCCCGGGCTACAGGCGGACATCCCTACCTGGGTACTGCACATGGACGGTTCATCGAATCAACAAGGCAGTGGGGCAGGAATCATCCAACTACCCCCGACGACATCCAGCTCAAGCACGCTCTAAGGTTTGGGTTCCGTGCCTCCAACAACGAGGCTGAATACGAAGCCCTATTGGTAGGATTGCAATTGGCCACTTCTATGAGTGCACAACAAGTCCAGGGATATAACGATTCCCAGCTTGTGGTCAACCAGGTCAACCAAGAGTACGAAGCACGAGAAGACAACATGGTAGCCTACTTGGCCCTTGTCCGAGCAGTTTCCAAGAAGCTCCAGGAATTTTCCATCACGGAGATACCTAGAGAGGAAAACACCAGGGCCGACCAGTTGGCCCGCCTTGCCTCATCTTCTGAGTCAGACTTGCCCGGGATAAGGATAGAATATCTACCCGAGCCAAGTGTGATGAACTCAGAGGCATGGAAGTAGATCCGGTCACCCTGGGACCCAACTGGATGGACCCGATCGTGACATTCTTGACAATAGGTGCACTACCAGACAAGAAAGAAGAGGCCCGCCGGGTCAAGTACCGGGCGGCCCGATACTATCTTGTTGACGGCATCCTCTACAAGAGGGGATTCCATATCCTGTACCTCCGCTGTGTCCACCCCGCACAGGTCCAAGCGGTCTTGTTTGAAATCCACAAAGGAGTGTGCGGGAATCACATTGGAGGTCGGGCACTCTCCAGGAAGGCCCTATTGCAAGGTTACTACTGGCCAACCATGGCCCTAGATTCTCAAGAGTACGTCAGGAGGTGCGGTAAGTGTCAAAGATACTCCCCCATGATCAACCGACCGGGAGAGCTCCAGACACCAATCCATAGCCCCTGGCCGTTCGCCCAATAGGGCATTGACATTGTCGGTCCCATGCCGATGGAAAAAGAACAGGTCAAGTTCACCATCATCGCTGTTGATTACTTCACCAAATGGGCAGAGGCCGAGCCCTTGGCAACAATAATCGAATGAAAAATGGAAAGCTTCGTGGAAAGAAATATCCTCAGTAGGTTCGGCATTCCTCGGGTCCTGGTCAGTGATAACGGCAGACAATTCGATACCCCTATCTCCAGGCAATTATGCTCGGGCTACGGGATACTCAATCACTATTCCTCCCCCGAACACCCTCAAGCCAATGGTCAAGCCGAGGTGACAAACCAGATGATCTTGCAGTCAATCAAAACAAGGCTTGAAAGCGCCAAAGGGCTGTGGGCTGAAGAACTGCCAACACTCCTGTGGGCCTATCGCACCACACCCCAAGCGGCAATAGGTGAGACACCGTTCTCTTTAACTTACGGATTCGAGGTGGTAGTCCCCACAGAGCTTGGGTTACCTAAGTATCGGGTGGTGAATTTCAGTGCGCCAGATAACGAAGACGCTCTCAGATCAGAACTGGATCTAGTGGAGGAAAAAAGAGATCGAACCTACCTAAAGGTGGCAGCCTACAAGCAATGGGTCTCGTGATATTACAACAGCAAGGTAAAGCCGCGTAGTTTTCAAGTGGGAGACCTCGTCCTTAAGGCAGTGAACCAGTCCACCCGAATCCCAAGCCATGGAAAATTGGGGCCAAACTGGAAGGCCCGTATAAAGTAACCCATGTCAACCGACTGCGAACTTACTGGCTACAGAGCCTGGACGGGTACGATCTCTCTCATCCCTGGAATGTGCAGCACCTCCGCAAGTACTATCAGTAATACTTGGCCACGGGCAATTTAGCATTAGAAGAAAAAGTTTTCTTTATTTTTGTAGCTCGAATTGAGCAACCGCTATAAATTTTTGTTTTTAAATAAAATTGAATAGTTACTTTGCAAATTTGTTCCCATCAGCATCCCGTGCAATGCAGAAAAGTCCTCGGGTCTAACCTCGAGACATGAAAGACCTTGGCTAAAAATCAAGGCAGAAAAGACCTTGGCTAAAAATCAAGGCAGAAAAGACCTCGGGGTCACCCCCGCAGCACCGGCTTCGCCTAGGTCCAACCGACGATGGGGGCAAACCCCTAGGTGGCTAATGATGGCAAGCCTCAAAGGACCCTGCAACCACCCATGTTCCAGATCGATTTCCTAGGTCACTCCTCACCGCACCCCCGCCTTCGCAGGACAGTCGGGGGGCAAGGGGATACCAGACCAAAATAGGAAATTACACAATGCTTTGCTTAGGTCCAATCGACGACGGGGGAAAACCCCTAGGTGGCTGACGCTGGCAAGCTTCAACGGACCCTGCAACCACCCATGTTCCAGGTCGGTTTCCTACGGCTATTCACTCCTGCACTCCCGTCTTAGCAAAATGCTTGGGGGGTAGGGGAATATTAGGCCAGACCAGGAAATCACACCGGTCACTAAAAGAACTTGGAATCTTGGAATCCCGATATTCCTAAGTACTTACAGTGATCAGAGATAGATACCGGGACATCCCAGACGCTAAACAGGACAACTTCCTATGGTACACTGGGCAATTACCTTTAAAACAGGTCGAGAAGACTAGGTGTTCTACTGGTTACGGTCCTAAACCATTTGCTAATGTGGGGGCTTAGGTCAGCTAAAAACTGGACGAATACTGGCAATCACAAACAGGCAAAGTGCAGACAATAGAAAGCAGTTAATGGAGACAGTTAATGGAAAGAAAATTGGCCTCGAGGACCTTTTCATTAATATAAAAAAACTGTACAAAGCCTGGGGGGCAGTTGTAGTAGCCTCCCAAAAAAAAATAACAAAAGGAAAAAAGGAAACAAGAAGCCAAGAGAAGGGAGGCTAGGAGTCGTCTACATCAACGACGTCCACACTCTCCTCAGCATTCCCCCTAGCCTGCCCCTCCAGGGCGACAACTCCCTCCTGACCGGCCGGGGCAGCAATACCCTCCGTCGCAGCAGCGGTCCCCTGGGCGTTGGCGGTAGCATCTTCGGCGGCCCCCAGAACCATGTCCCAATAGTCAGAGTCCACCCCTTGGTAAGGAGTGGTGTTCAACTTCGGATGGTCTCGGGCCAACCTCCTCTTCAAGTCTTCGTACCCGAGGAAGAAACCGTCGTCAAAAGTCTCCCCCGGGGGACCAGCGACCACTACCGCCTCCAAGAGTGCCATCTCCCGAGCCTCCGCTGTCGGATGGCCAGCCCGCATGGTCTCCAGCTCTGCCAGAGCCACCGTCAACTCCTCCTGGGCAGCCCCGAGGTTCAAAACTAGAACCTTGACCCTATTTTTCTCTACGATTAAGGCCCTCTCTTTGGTCTCTAGGGCAACCTCTTTCTCGGCCAGGGCGGTTTCGGTGGCGGTGGCCCTCCCGGCAAGGGCCGGCATGAAAGACTCAGCTTTGGCAGCCATACAGCCGACCTGCAATGAATTAAAAGGGAACCGGTCAGTCACTATTGCCAGCAGAATAAAAAAAATGCACAGAAATCAGAAGACGCAGCAAAATTACTTACCAGATGGGAGATGCTGTACAGCCACCCTGGAAAACCTGGGGAGACATGTCGGCACACCTCTCCACTTTATTGGGGAGCAGGTATGGCATGTGCCTGTCCTAGGTCTCTCGAGATTCCTCCAACGGCATCCCGGCAGGAATCTCAGCTCGGGGGGTAGATGTTTCCCCCACTACCACCACCCGGGGGGTTGATGTCTCACCGGGAGCCTCGGTCGTTGCTGGGCCGCGCCTGAGCCGCCTGAGCAGGCACTTATTGTCAAAGGCCTCAACGTCCGGCCTTTTTCCTACCGCCGCCATCTGCTCGACAGCGGCAGCCTGTAGAGCCCTCAACCGCGCGGGGTCTCTCCTGGGGGCCATCCCTAAAGAAAGAAAACAACCATGGGGTAAGCAACTGCGACAACAAGGCAGCAAAGGACAGCCAAAATTGAAACAGAAGATAAAGCATTTACCCGAAATAATGGTGGGGAAGATTGGTGCTTTGGCAGGACGATCGGGTCGGCGGTCACCCCTTTGGTCTCCCGACCGGGTCAGTACATCCCAGACGTTAACGGGCCGCTCAACCAAGCCTCTAATCCTCTCCTCGCACTCCTCCAGAATGCTCAGGAGATTGATAGACCCCGCTGCAAAATAAACCAAAATAATCAGTTCGAAACTATAACACAAAGCCTGGAAGGAGGCTAAAGAAGACACAGGACAGGCTTACCCCTTAGCTCTCCCGCCCAGGAGATCCTTAGTTGACTCCCAGGGGCTCGCTCACAAAGCCCAGGGGTGGACACTTGGAAGAACTTGTTTGTTGCTCGGGCAGTTGATAATAATCTTCTTTCCCTGTCGAGCCCCCAAGGAAAAGAACCCGGCCTCCTCGTGCACTGGGAACGGCCGGTGGATCCAGAAGAACTCTTGAAGGGTGAGTTTGTACCCGAAGATTTGGGGCCACAGGCAGATAGACCCCATCAGTTACCTCCACCCATTCGAGGCTAATTGCCTGGGAGCTTTCCCCAGGTAGATTAAAACATCTCGGGCGACCGGATGGAGGGGGACACGAAGGCGAGCCATGAAGGCGTCCTCGTATAATGTAACAAAACCTCGACGGTAAATGTTAGCCCCGCCGGGGTGAACGAACAAGGAATTGTTGTCAGGGATAGCATACCTATCCCTGATCCGCTCAAGGTCCCCGGTAAGTAGGGTCGAGGGGATAAACTTACAGGCGAAGGCTACCTTAGGATCAGACTCCCTAGGCACCTCGTCACCGGAACCCCGTGACACAGAGGCAACGGGGACATCCTGGTCAGTCTCGTCATTGGACACTCGGGCAAGGATCCAGCCCACACTTTGGTGGTCTGAGGGGGAAGCTGAAGGTGGGTAAAGGCTGGTGTAGGGTATTCCTGACCGAGACATCTCGCTCTCTGATCGTGAAGCGGAGTTGAAGTTAGAATGTTCCATTTCTGGTATTCCCGAGGAAGGGTGAGGAAGAAGAACACGGCCTGAGTATGGATCAGAGACGTCGAGTCTAATGTACAAGGGGGCAGGGTCACTAACCTAAAGGGCAAAGAATAAAGGGTCCTTAATACCAGGTGGCAATCTCTCAAGACTAACCCGGGAACACTCGCTCGCTCCAACTGCCCTCAGGTCCCTCCGGCCTGGAAAAAGGAACAGAACCTAAGAAAGAAAAACTCCCACTCTTGCTCTAACTTAAGCAGGTTCGCTCTCTCCAGTCTTGCTCAGAAAAGAGGAAAGAAGGGGACAGAGGGGGAAGAAAATGATGAACTAAAGCGGAGGGAAAAAGACTTACAAAGTTTGGCGCAGAAAAGGACTCGGGAACCTTGCTCGAGATTGTTCTTGCTCTCAGGTCGCTCGGTAATCTATATCTCTGTAGTAAAGAGTTGAAGAAATGGACAAGTATCCTTTATATTAGAACCATGGATGGCCCAGATCAAAACAGATCCAACGGCTCATATATTTTCCAGCCCAAAGTGGCTGACAGTTGTCAACTCGAGCACGTGAAGCGTCGCCTTAAAAGGCACGTGCATTAAATGCATGATGGGATGGTTTGGTTACCATATAAACAGTTCGGTTACTCCCAGGCTGGCACCGTTGGATCCTGACCAGGCCAGTGACCAGCTGACACGTGGCATAGGAGGGACCCGGGCCTGTAGACACCCCAATTTGACCGAAAACTTAGGAGGATTTACCTCTGGAGATCAATGATGAATATGTCTCGACGGAATCAAGACTCTTACAAGCAATCTGACTCTCTTCCTAGAAGAATCTCGGTTTGAAATCACCCTTTTCAGCCAAAAGACCAAAATTCTCATCTACCCGTCACCTTGTAGACCATGAGTTTTGAAAACGTATAGGAACATGGAAATGTTCTTGGAGCATCTTAAAACCATTTTCTAAAGGAGAGGAATTCAGCATGAACCCCAAAAGAAAAAGTCAACAGTTGACCCAGTGAAAAGTCAACGGGTCAAAAAGGGAGTCAATCGTAAAATTTTCGAATTTCAAGATAAAAAGTCCCGGTAATTGTTCGTTGGGTCTCCCTTATGCTAGAAATGATTTTTAAGAATTTTTAAATGAAAGGGAACATGGAGAAATCGAAAGGTCTTTAAGAAGAATTGTGCAGAAAATTGAAAATTTGCCTTCGGAGGGAGAGTTGACTTTTTTTCCTTAAGTATTTTGATTTTTTAGATATTTTTATTGAATCCAAATGGGGGGTATTTCCTTAATTTCATTTATTGTCTTAAGTAAATACAATATTTACTTAAATGGCATGAAATGAAATTAAGGTGCTGAATTGCTGTGAATAGTGTTGAACTGCTGTGCAGCAGCACTCAAAGTGCCCGAACGGCAAACAGTGAATGCCGCTGTGGCACTCACGGAGTGTCGTTCAACATTCAGCGAGTGCCGCGCGGCACTCAGCCAGTGCCATTTCATCCTCATCGAGTGCCGGCCTAGGCTAATTTGCATTTTTAAGTCAAAAATCCTTTTCAATCTTTGATCAAATGAATGCACCAAACGATGCCGTTTTTTGTGTACGTGTTTACTACTCCAAAGTCATGCAAACCATGCCCCCACCATTCCTAATTGACCTATCTACCCTTATCTTAGCCCCTAAGATAAAGCAAGTCTATAAAAAACCCATTTTCTCTCATTTTGAGAGGTTAGAGACTTAAATCTAGAGAGAGAGACTTGAATCTAGAGGAGTGAGACTTAAATCTTCAAGGGCGAAGCTGAATTTTGAAGATTGAGTTTGTTCTTAGAGAAATATAGAGAGATAAACCCAAAAACCCCATAGAAATCCTACCCAATTCACCCAGTTCCTCAATTCTACATTGAAAAACCTTGAAGCTTCAAGGAAGAAGAAGAAGAAGAGCATTGCTTTGTAAGGCTTGGATCTCCAAATCAATCAAATACTGAGAAGATCTAGAGGTTAAATCCTTATTCCTATACTTGTTCTACATAATTCAATCACAAATTCATAGATCTAGGATTTTTACACATTTTCAAAACCTGTCTTCCTACCCATTTCATCACACACCACTTAGAGCTTGTGATTGAATTTCATAATGTTTCACTAATTTGGATCCAAAATAGAGCTTTGGATTTATGAATAAAAGAGTTTTTGACTTTAAATTTTCAAATAACCTTTGATTTTCTTTCTTTTGTTTATATTCTTCTCAAGAGATCTATGAGATCTTCAATATCTCATTAGATTTCTTTGAGTTTGATCCTCTAGCACCCTATGTCCCTATGATTTATATGGGGATTAAAGTGGATCATGATCATCTCTACATGTAGATGGTTGAGTTCAAGTCTTAACCTATGACTTAGGTCTCTTTATTAGGAATCTTATGGACTCCATACTATATTCCATGGAGATTTGAGTAAATTTAGGTCTCATTGAGTCTCCAAGGATCATCGATTTGAGAGGAGAATAGTATATCATAGTTCTAAATTCCTCAAGGATCATATGTTTGAGAGAGGATTTAGATGTAAGTTTTCATAATTTGTTTTTTGGAATCTAGAGAACTTGAATATTCAAGAGTTCATAAGATTGAGTAAGACCTTAGGATTCTCTTGTTGTGAAATCCGTGATGGGAATCCATTAAGGCTAAATCTATAAATCTCTTCATGTTTCATAATTTACTCCAATGATCATAATCATACTTGATCCTAGTTCTCTATAGGATCATGGATCAAGCTTGATTTGAACTATGAACATTAATCTAACAAAGGTGCAGTGAATCCATAAACCAATTGTGATCAAAGATTTTCTATAGGATCATGGTTCATTGGAATTGGATGAGACCAATTGGAGCATGTTCATAACCCATTTAAATACCTCTGTAATGTTTTTTTATGAAATTCCACGTCTAAGATGGTTTGGTCTTATAATTTCAAAACATGCAACTCTCTATCCAAAATTTCAGAACAGTAAGTCCGTTTTGAAATTAATAAATCAGAACCTTAATAGAGTTTTCGGGGTCTCTAATAATATTTTCTAAATACCTTAATGTGTTAGGAAGATACCCTAAAAAGATCTAAGTGTTTTTCATTTTTTTTACTATTTTTAGAAAAACGTCCAAGATCTCTGGACAGAGAGTTGCAGATTCTTGAGTGATGTCTAGTGTTTTCCATATTCCTAGAGATCTAACCGTTCAAACCTTGATTTTCTTTTTGGGTTAGAAACTAGACTCACAGAGGCATATCATATGCAAAAATCATTAAGATCCAACAATTGAAAGTATGGTTTTTCTACTTTTTAAAATCTGATCTGCTCTCTGTAATTTAGAAAAAACAGTCACTGTTTTTGTCTAGTCTCATTGATTTTAACTTAAATGGTTTTCTAATGTCTTGGGACCCAAATCCTGTTTTGAATAATGATAATTTAGCTTAAATCCAGGAGCTAAGTGATCTAAAATAGTGAATAAATTCATATCTCATTCTTGTTCATGTTCATTCATTCATCCATGTACATTGATGCTTATGATTAGGACTAGTTATTGGATAAAGTTGGACTTAGTTGAACCAAATTGAACATAACCATGGATTCCTTATGATCATGTCAGGATTATAGCACCCCTATATGGACATCACATTGGCTCTTAGTTGAGACTTGTATATCTATAGAGATGCTATGGCTCCAATTAATCAAAAGGAATTCATAGTTTTGTCAATTCTTTCCATGCTTGATAGATCTAAGCTAGAGATTTAGGATTGATTATTTGATGTCATATTATTATGTGAAGCATGTGGACTAACCCTTGTTTTGTAGCACTTTGGAGGTATGACTTCTCATCTCTTCTCTAGTTTATTTCATTTGTTGATTTTATTAATTTTCGACTCCATACGCGACACCTTAGCTTAGGTCTTGCCTTATGTGTATATGTGATTAGAGACATTTTTCCTAGGATTTCTATTCTTTGTATGCATTGCACGTTTCCCATTTCGCAGCTGGATCCTGGGTAAGTTCTCTAGTTCCCTACTTGTACATCATTTTGCTTGCTACTTGAATTATGTGGCTTATGAATGATATTTTATTGTTAGCAATTTTGCACCCTTTTGGACATACTTGTGATATGTATACTTTTATCTATGTATTAGTTGAGGGCATGCTTAGATTATTAATTCCATTAAATAGAATGATGAGTAGAGGCTTATCACGAGATAGGATGAAAGGGGGTGTTTTAGTCCGTCGATTTCCTTCCCCTTTTATTCTATAATCCCCGGACCTATATTATCTTTGGTTTCGCAAAAGATCCGTTGCTTTTAAAAATGGTTTCTTAATTTTCCTGAAAAAATTAAGTGCCGACTCTTTGAATTTGAATTTGAAAGTTGTTTTAAAAGTTTTAAAAGTGGGCCCAAATGCTGGCATCCACAATCTGGCGACTCTATTGGGGATCGAACCCAGAATCTCTGGTTTCGCAGACCAGAATTTTTGATTTTGGGTTCACTCGAGGATTAGACTTGAAAGCATCCTTTTAATCGAATTAATTAATTTTTGTGTGCCCATTGCATTGTACTTGCATGTCTCGCCAGCCGATTGCACGGGACTATGACCTTGGAGGCTTGGGGCAACCCGATCGGTCAAGCCATCATGGGACTGTGTGATCACCCTTGATCTTGTACCATGTGTTGGTATATGAAGCATCCTATTGGGTGTGTGTCAAGGGTCCCTTATTTGACCAAAACCCGACCTTTGCATGATAATTTCTATAGAACCTTTCAATCTTAGGAAATTAATTCTTCATTAGGATTATGTGCTAGGGAGTTTTGTATGCCCGAAAGAGATTATTTGAGATGATGACGATGCTTGCTTGATGAAATATGTGTAACCACTTAATCACTTTTGAGCAATTCCTCTTCATGTCCCGTGACATTTGGGAACACGCCGAATCTTGATTGAAAGATTACACTTCTTATATCTTGTTAGCTAAGCATCATTGACCTTGTATGCATCCAAATTCATGAAAAGTACGGTGATAATCTGATCATGTGATGTTTTTACCCAAAGAATTTTAAATACATCTTTGAAAGCAAACATATTTTTGCCAAAGTATTCAATCGTTCTTTCAAAAATCTTTGGAGTTCACTTTTTGATTAAAATTTCAAGTCAACCATCTTTGAAGGAAGAACCCAAAATTCTTGGAACCCAAAATTCTTGAAAGATTTTGAAAAGTTTTACCAACTAAAGAAATGCTCTTCAAAGCAAAATTTTAACCCAATTACCTTTTGGTTGAGGAATATAATCCAAAATTCTTGAGAATTGTATTTGAGAGATCTCCCCAATTGAAGAAATGCTTTTCAAATGAATTTCAAAGCAAAGTTTCAACCCAATCATCTTTTGTTGAGAAATGTTGTTGCCTTCAAAGGAAAGCTTCTTAAGAATTTGAAAGATCCCATCATCCAGGGAAATGCTTGTCAAACGAATTTCAAAAATTCTAAAATTTTCAAACTTTGAAGTGGTAAAGAGGATCACAATGAAAGGAGAAATTAGCGCCCTTGACATGGGTGAGGATTTTTGTGCTTATGTGTTTATGTGTTAGGATTAGAATTTTACTTTCTTTCGCATATAGAGTAGGCACATACACACACTTGCATTTCATCTGTGTACCATGTATGCAGTGCATGCATTTAGCCACATCAAATCATCAAAGCATTGCATGCATGTAGAATAGAAATTTAAACCATCCACTTTCTAGTCAAGACCAAAGTAATCCAATAGTTCCTTAAAATTCCTTGCCTCCTGAAAATCAATTCTGCATACGGGCCTTTTCATGTCCTGGACCTATAGAAAGAGTGGAATAACCAGATCCCCTAGTGAGGACACGTCTAATCTTCTTGGGTTCGTCTTCTTGATTTTAGGAGAACATGGACCATCATCTTGAGATTGATCCGCCAATGACCTTAAGAGCTTTGGAAGAGAGAGTGAGCAAGCTGCAAGCCACTATTGAGCAACAGAACTTAAGGGTGAATCAATTGGAGAGGGTAACGTTTGAGCTCTATCAGTTACTCAAAAAGCAAGTGGGTTTGAATGAGGTAGTGATGAACAAATTGGAGAAGAGAATAATGGGTCACCCGGCCAAGCACCAAAATCCACATCCATGCACAACCAATCACCAAAGCCCATGTCCAAATCCAACCTATCCCCAAAGTCCATACCCAAGCTTAACCATTCACCAAAGCCCATATCCATGCCCAATCCCATCAAACCAAAGAGTTATTTCAAGCCCACATCTCAACCCAAAAGCCAACTCAAGTTCAAAGTCGAATCCCAAATTAAGCCGAGCCGGCAAGTCAAGAATATTCATCAACCTTGGCATGACATTATCCATGGCCCTTGGTCACCTCATCAAGAGTGGTCACCTCAATCCCCTGGACCCAAGGCCGCCATCAAATCCCTTACCTCACAAATATGACCTATCCTTGTACTGCGCCTATCACCAGACTCAAGTCCACAATACCGATTCTTGCTCGAGACTCTGCCATGAGATCCAGGATCTCATTGATCAGAGAATCATCACTCCTCTTCCAAATCCACCGAGTGACCTTTGGCATAATGATCTTGACTTGCAAGCTCTTCACTCTCCAACCTCTTAATCCCAGCCATCACTGAGAACCCTCAAGGAATTTGCTACATCCATGAGTGCGCAACAACCAACTGGCCCTGGCCCAATCAACAAATGTGAAAAAGGCATTGACAGCACTTGGTATGAGTCAGATGAATACTATCCCGCTAAAAATTGGGCCATAGATGTGGATGATATTTCTGCACACATGCTGTTGGGGGAAGGTGGACCCGGAGGTTCAAATGATGATAGTAAAGTGATAGTTTTTGGAACTGCTATTGCTTAAGCAAATGTGGACGCTCTTGGAAATCTAATCAATTGAAAATCATCTGTGACACTCCAGTTGAGACCAAGTCAAGTCTAATCCGGTAATCGAGTCATGTCAAGTAGGAGTTAAGTGTCAAGTCCAGTCGAGTCTTTGAGTCAGTCGATTATCGAGTATTTCTTTTTCAAGTCTATTTTTATCGAGTCAAGTGATGTAATCCTTTTTCCCTACTAGTTGAATAAATTCTCATTCTGTTTGATTCAGTGTGCCAAGTCGTGAATGAATGGATCATTAAGCCAAAAAAAATAATAATAATAATAATCACTTTTTCAAACGATCATAAAAAAAGGCTTTGTTAATAAATCTTTGCATTGAAAAGGATCCCCAAGTGATCAAAGCAAATTTTGTGCCAAAACCAATGAGGAGTAGAGAATTGATTAGCTTTACTTTAAGAATTTAAAGATGCTCTTGTTCAATCTTAAAAAGATGAACTTGGAACTTGAAGCATGCTCACCATCCCCTTTTCTCAAATACCAAGCCCAGAAGATGAGCCCAACTAGTCCAAAGCCATAACTTGATCCTTGATGGTAGTCGAATATATTAAATGAACTTCTTCTTCCCAAAAGAAAAAGAAAAAGAAAGAGAAAAAGGAGCTTGCTATTATGAAAACCCGAAAGGGCACCTAGGCAAAAGTTAGAGCACAAAAAAAGGGAGAAAATAAAAAAGGGAAAAGAGAAAGAAGAAGATGAAGGAGCTCGCTAGGATGAAAACCCGAAAGGGCACCAAGGCAAAAGTTAGAGCAAAAATAAGATGCGTGTTGATTTTAAAATCCGAATCCTAGCCAGTCAAAATCATGAAGAGAATAAGAGATAGTGAGGTAGAGAAAAGAAAGGAACGAGAAAAGAAAAAAAGCAGAGAATAAACAAGATTGAGAATTCTTAAGCACTTCAAAGCATATCATTGGTACATGAATTATCCCAAGACTTTGTATTGTTCTCAACAAAAAAAAAAGAAATTGGAAATGAAAAGAGAGATTTGAAAGTATCAATTAGTATCAAAATTTTGTGAGAGGCTCAATGGCTAAGTGGGCCTAAAACAATGCAAATGTATCTTTGAGAAAAATAAAGAGTAATTTGGAGGGCTGCTATTGCTTTATGAGTATGGTAGAGTATGATTAAAACACGATGTGTTATGAGAGTTGTAAAGATTGACTGGCTAGTGAAAAGGTGAAAAGAATCAACCGCCACAAAAAAAAAGGAAAAAAAGAAAAAAAAAAAAAAAAGAAAAAAAAAAGAAGAAAATAAAAAATAAATAAAAGGGAGAACTAGTTCATGTTCTCATCATTTTGTTCAAAAGCTACCACAAGGAATCTATTTCAGAAAATCTGCCCAGAAAAAAGCACTCATTGGACTCAAATGAAAACATGGCTCGAAAAGCCCATACTTCTTGAAGCCTTATTCTTTCAAGACCTCCAGAGTCGATGAACTACGTTTTGACCTGATTCCCACTTGGGGATACGTAGGCAGCCAGTGCGGTTCGATCACAATCATCGTTGCACCACGTGATATTTCTCTTTCAAGCCTCAGCCGAACTACTTTGGACCTGATTCCTACTTGGGCATAAGTAGGCGAACCTTCCAAGGTTCTCGGTCTATAACCATTCCTAAACTAAAAGCATCACCCTTTGCACCTTTGGTTTCCTTCCTTCAAACTAGGGGCAAACTTGTGTTTGCCTGGAGCCATATATGTATTGTCAAACTAGGGGCAAACAAAGTTTGCCCATCAGCATTGGGTTTCATGCTTTAGCCCACCATATTCATGATGATTACCTCTAGGTTGGGAATAAATGCACTGCAGGCATCCTGTACCATCATGTTTATAAAACCCTTGGATGAGCCTATTTTCCCTTAAGACTAGGGGCAAACTTTGTTTGCCAAAAGCCCTCTATGCCAGAGGCAAGTTCTCAAGTAATTGAATTTGTTTTGAAAGGATTGAAATAGAGTGCCTTTCATTCTATAAAGCACTAATTTGAAGCATACTCTAGATAGGCAAAGAATTCGCTAAATCAAAAAGGGGAAGTTTTCAAAGCTTAGATTTATCAACAAAGCACTACCATTGTTAGATGATGAATAAATGAAAGGTGAGATGATAAATTATTCACGATTGAAAGCACATTCATTCATAATGAATGTAGAGTTTGAGTCGGTCAACTTGAGTAACTAGCTTTGTCAGGTCTGTCCTCCTTTGATGAGTCAATAAATGGTCTTAAATGTGTGGGTTTAAGATGATGAATAAAGATTTGAAAAGTCTTCATGAGCATCCCAAGATCAGTACGAGCAGAGATTTCGAACACTATCACAGCATAAAGTGGCAATATAAGAAGAGTCCAAAACTAGGGGCCAAGGTGACTTCCCTCTTTTGACAGAATTGATGTGTTTCTTCGAAAGGTCCACAAATGTAGAAAATGATTATTTCTATCAGCTCCGTTCAAATTTTTTGAGTCTCGTTTAGAAAATAGGTTGATTTGAGTTTGATTGACTCCCGATTTAAGAAATTGAACTGAATTGAATTGATTTGAGTCTGATTCTCGTTTTTTGAATTAAATTGACATAAGCCTTGCGAGGTTGTTAATCTTCATTTTTGCAACATAAGTCCCCTAAAGGGCTGCTGATCTTCGCTTTTGCAATGTAAGTCCCCTAAAGGGCTATTGATTGTCACTTTTGCAACATAAGTCCTTATGAGGCTGTTGATCTCTGCATTCGCAATGTAAGTCCTTATGAGACTTTTGATCTCTGGTTTTGGAACGTAAGTCCACTAAAGGGCTATTGATTGTCGATTTTGCAACATAAGTCCTTACAAGGCTGTTGATCTCAGTATTCGCAATGTAAGTCCTTACGAGGCTGTTGATCTTCGCTTTTGCAACATAAGTCCCCAAAAGGGCTGTTGAATTTCACTTCTGCAACATAAGTCCTTGCGAGGCTGTTGATCTTTGCTTTTGCAACATAAGTCCCCAAAAGGGCTGTTGAATGTCGCTTCTGCAACATAAGTCCTTGCGAGGCTGTTGATCTCTACTTTTGCAACATAAGTCCCCAAAAGGCTGTTTGATCTCTGCTTTTGAAACATAAGTCCTTGAAAGGCTATTGACTATCGTTCTTGGTTGTAAGCCCCTAAGTGGCTATTGACCAATATCTAACATTGAGTTAGTCCTTAATGGCAGCTTCTCTAAGCGTTAGTCCTCAATGGCAGCTTCTCTAAGCATTAGTCCTCAATGGCAGCTTCTCTGAGCGTTAGTCCCCAATGGCAGCTTCTCTGAGCGTTAGTCCTCAATGGCAGCTTCTCTAAGCATTAGTCCTCAATGGCAGCTTCTCTGAGCGTTAGTCCTCAATGACAGCTTCTCTAAGCTTTAGTCCTCAATGGTTCGGTTACCATGTAAACAGTTTGGTTACTCCCAGGCTGGCACCGTTGGATCCTGACCAGGCCAATGACCAGCTGACACGTGGCATAGGAGGGACCCGGGCCTGTAGACACCCCAATTTGACCCAAAACTTAGGGGGATTTACCTCTGGAGATCAATGATGAATATATCTCGACGGAATTAAGACTCTTACAAGCAATCTGACTCTCTTCCTAGAAGAATCTCGGTTTGAAATCACCCTTTTCAGCCAAAAGACCAAAATTCTCATCTACCCGTCACCTTATAGACCATGAGTTTTGAACACATATAGGAACACGGCAATGTTCTCGGAGCATCTTAAAACCATTTTCAAAAGGAGAGGAATTCAGCAAGAACCCCGAAAGAAAAAGTCAACAGTTGATCCAGTGAAAAGTCAACGGGTCAAAAAGGGAGTCAATCGTAAAATTTTTGAATTTCAAGATGAAAAGTCCCGGTAATTGTTCGTTGGGTCTCCCTTATGCTGGAAATGATTTTTAAGAATTTTTAAATGAAAGGGAACATGGAGAAATCGAAAGGTATTTAAGAAGAATTGTGCAGAAAATTGAAAATTTGCCTTCGGAGAGATAGTTGACTTTTTTTCCTTAAGGATTTTAATTTTTTAGATATTTTTATTGAATCCAAATGGGAGGTATTTTCTTAATTACATTTAATGTCTTAAGTAAATACAATATTTACTTAAATGACATGAAATGAAATTAAGGTGCTGAATTACTGTGAATAGTGCTGAACTGCTGTGCAGCGGCACTCAAAGTGCCCGAACGTCAGTCAGTGAATGCCGCTGCGGCACTCATTGAGTGCCGTTCGGCATTCAGCGAGTGTCGCGCGGCACTCAGCCAGTGCCGTTTCATCCTCATCGAGTGCCGGCCTAGGCTAATTTGCATTTTTAAGTCAAAAATTCCTTTTAAATCTTTGATCAAATGAATGCACCAAACGATGCCGGTTTTTGTGTACGTGTTTACTACTCCTAGGTCATGCAAACCATGCCCCCACCATCCCTAATTGACCTATCTACCCTTATCTTAGCCCCTAAGATAATGCAAGTCTATAAAAACCCCATTTTCTCTCATTTTGAGAGGTTGGAGACTTGAATCTAGAGAGAGAGACTTGAATCTAGAGGAATGAGGCTTAAATCTTCAAGGGCGAAGCTGAATTTTGAAGATTGAGTTTGTTCTTAGAGAAATATAGAGAGAGAAACCGAAAAACCCCATAGAAATCCTACTGAATTCACCCAATTCCTCAATTCTCCATTGAAGAACCTTGAAGCTTCAAGGAAGAAGAAGAAGAGCATTGCTTGGAAGGCTTGGATCTCTCCAAATCAATCAAAACCTGAGAAGATCTAGAGGTTAAATCCTTATCCCTATACTTGTTCTACATAATTCAATCACAAATTCATAGAGCTAGGATTTTTACACATTTTCAAAACCACTCTTCCTACCCCATTTCATCACACACCACTTAGAGCTTGTGATTGAATTTCATACTGTTTCACTAATTTGGATCCAAAATAGAGCTTTGGATTTATGAATAAAAGAGTTTTTGACTTTAAATTTTCAAATAACCTTTGATTTTCTTTCTTTTGTTTATATTTCTTCTCAAGAGATCTATGAGATCTTCAATATCTCATTAGATTTCTTTGAGTTTGATCCTCTAGCCCCCTATGACCCTATGATTTATATGGGCATTGAAGTGGATCATGATCATCTCTACATGTAGATGGTTGAGTTCAAGTCTTAACCCATGACTTGGGTCTCTCTGTTAGGAATCTTATGGAATCCATACTATATTCCATGGAGATTTGAGTAAATTTAGGTCTCATTGAGTCTCCAAGGATCATCAATTTGGGAGGAGAATAGTATGTCATAGTTCTAAATTCCTCAAGGATGGTATGTTTGAGAGAGGATTTAGATGTAAGTTTTCATAGTTTGTTTTTTGGAATCTAGAGAACTTGAATATTCAAGAGTTCATAAGATTGAGTAAGACCTTAGGATTCTCTTGTTGTGAAATCCATCATGGGAATCCATTAAGGCTAAATCTATGAATCTCTTCATGTTTCATTATTTACTCCAATGATCATAATCATACTTGATCCTAGTTCTCTCTAGGATCATGGATCAAGCTTGATTTGAACTATGAACATTAATCTAACAAAGGTGTAGTGAATCCATAAACCAATTGTGATCAAAGTTTCTATAGGATCATGGTTCATTGGAATTGGATAAGACCAATTGGAGAATGTTTAGAACCCATTTAAATACCTCTGTAATTTTTGTTTTGATGAAATTGCATGTCTAAAATGGTTTGGTCTTATAATTTAAAAACATGCAACTCTCTGTCCAAAATTTCAGAACAGTAAGTCCATTTTGAAATTAATCAATCAGAACCTTAATAGAGTTTTTGGGGTCTCTAATAATTTTTTCTAAATACCGTAATGTGTTAGGAAGATACCCTAAAAAGATCTAAGTGTTTCACATTTCTTTACTATTTTTAGAAAATCGTACAAGATCTCTGGACAGAGAGTTACAGATTCCTGAGTGATGTCTAGTGTTTTCCATATTCCTAGAGATCTAATCTTACAAACCTTGATTTTCTTTTTGGGTTAGAAACTAGACTCAAAGAGGCATATCACATTCAAAAATCATTAAGATCCAACCATTGAAAGTATGGTTTTTCTACCCTTTAAAATCTGGTCTGCTCTCTGTAATTTAGGAAAAACAGTCACTGTTTTTGTCTAGTCTCATTGATTTTAACTTAAATGGTTTTCTAATGTCTTGGGACCCAAATCCTGTTTTGAATAATGATAATTTAGCTTAAATCCAGGAGCTAAGTGATCCAAAATAGTGAATAAATTCATATCTCATTCTTGTTTATGTTCATTCATTTATCCATGTACATTGATGCTTATGATTAGGACTAGTTATTGGATAAAGTTGGACTTAGTTGAACCAAATTGAACATAACCATGGATTCCTTATGATCATGTCAGGATTGTAGCACCCCTATATGGACATCACATTGGCTCTTAGTTGAGACTTGTATAACTATAGAGATGCTATGGCTCCAACTAATCAAAAGGAATTCATAGTTTTGTCAATTCTTTCCATGCTTGATAGATCTAAGCTAGAGATTTAGGATTGATTATTTGATGTCATATTATTATGTGAAGCATGTGGACTAATCCTTGTTTTGTAGCGCTTTGGAGGTATGATTTATCATCTCTTCTCTGGTTTATTTCATTTGTTGATTTTATTAATTTTCGACTCCATACGCGACACCTTAGCTTAGGTCTTGCCTTATGTGTATATGTGATTAGAGACATTTTTCCTAGGATTTTTATTCTTTGTATGCTTTGCACGTTTCCCATTTCGCGGCTGGATCCCGGGTAAGTTCTCTAGTTCCCTACTTGCACATCATTTTGCTTGCTACTTGAATTATGTGGCTTATGAATGATATTTTATCGTTAGCAATTTTGCACCCTTTTTGACATGCTTGTGATATGTATACTTATATCTATGTATTAGTTGAAGGCATGCTTAGATTATTAATTCGATTAAATAGGATGATGAGTAGAGGTCTATCACGAGATAGGATGAAAGGGGGTGTTTTAGTCCGTCGGGCTCCTTCCCCTTTCATTCCATAATCCCCCGACCCAGATTATCTTTGGTTTCGTAAAAGATCAGTTGTTTTTAAAAATGGTTTCTTAATTTTCCTAAAAAATTAAGTGGTGACTCTTTGAATTTGAATTTGAAAGTTGTTTTAAAAGTTTTAAAAGTGGGCCCCAATGCCGGCATCCATAGGGCCCGCGGGGTCACCGCTCGGTCTGAACTCCGGCTGATCACTCCGGCCAGTCCCACCCCGGCCAGAGTCCCGGCCTATTACCGAACGGTTCCTCGGAAGCAATCTTAATTTTCAAACTTCATCTAATAGGACATCATATCAACTTTGAAAATGGGGGGCAGCTGATACGTCCGAAAATATTCTGCTAACGCCAAACCGCCACGTCAGCGGCGAAGGGCCCGGAATATCCGGAATGGGTGCTTGGGGCTTACGCTCCCGAGGTCATCAATCGTTACCGCTCGGGGTGCTCACATAGCCCGGGCATGAGGCGCAGTCCAGACCGAACCATTCAAACAGTTTCCTTATCTGGCCAGAACCCTCTTAAGGAAGAGCCTGTAGATTCCTAAACCAGCTTCAAGACTGCAAGAGGGAATGTGGCAGATTCCTAAACCGCTTAGAAAACTCTCCCCAAATCATGCAAATCAATTGTAATCAGATTAGGCTTCCTAATCTGACTAGCTTACCATGTATGGGTGGACTCTTGCACCTATAAAAGAGACTACCTACCCTGTCTACAGGGATCCGAAGAACTCTCTAGCTAACGAGCATAGAATACAGAATTCACCATTATACGCATATACCCGGCCGGTATTACTAGTAGTGTCGCCCCTCTTTGTTGGCTCACCAGGCCCGCCGGTGATCTGCTAGTGAACGCGCACAGACGCAACCGTGGACGTAGGTCACCTACACCTTGCTCGTGTTTTTTTCTCTCTTTAAATCCTTCTTACCAATTTTAGGCATCATCACCCTTCACAAATTTTCTCTTGCAGATCAACACTAGGCATGCCATTCACTATATTCTTCTTGCTCATTGAAGAGAGAGTTTTGAAACTAAAATGCCCAAAAAGAAAATGCCATAACCAAGATTTATCCTTGATAGAAGTGTTAAAACAAGAACCAATCTGATTTTGGAATTTTAATGGAAACATCTTGCTTTGAGTCAAGCTTACCTTAGTAATGAGAGCACCGTTCTTGTCTTTCATTTCACCTAAGTCCTTCCTGAAATTAACTTCATAACCCTTCAATAAAAGTTGTCCAACACTCAATAGATTGTGCTTGAGACATGGAACACAATGGACATTAGAAATACGCTTCACCCCTTTCTTTGTGTGAATAAGAACAGTACCACTACCCTTTGCAGAAAGCCTTTTATCATCACCTGTTCGAACTTCACTTTGAGTAGATTGATCTAGCTCCACAAATGCCGTCTTGTTTCCAGTCATATGATTACTATAACCACTATCACAACATACCAAACCTCATCAAAAAGTGCATCTTGTTCAGCATATGTTAGAAACAAAGAATCGTCTTCTTTGTTTTGATCTTTTTCATGCATAAAGCTAGAATTATTGTTCTCTTCATCTGCAATTCTTTTCCTACAATACTTCTTGATTACTATGTGTGGACTATAGCTTATGCTTTTCTTCATTGATAGCTTAAATTTTTTTGTTCCAACTGCTTTAGTGTCGCTCCGTATTCTTCTTCAAGTGAATTTGAAGATTTTGTCATTCTTTTCCCTGAAAAAAGAATTGCTTGTCAGCCGCATTGATAAGCTTTCAATATTACAAAGAAGCACGAGAGCATTCTCAATGACCCAAAATTTATTATACCAGCGGCCTTTGTGTCATTCAAATCACGATGGGGTGCTACTGTGTGTGCACAGACACTTCAAAGCAACAACCCCACACTCTGGCTCACTGATTCGGCCCCTGAACCCTGTGATGTGTACTGGAAAAATCTGGAAGTTCCTGTTGTTTGTCTAAGCATTCGAAGATATGTCATAATATTTTTAATGCTTGGTCTGGGGCTATTCATCATGGTACCAATTACTTTGGTGCAAGCACTTGCCAACGTGGATAATGTTCTTTTCCTAAAGCATGTGAAAAGCCTGTAAGTAAATTTTCTATTCTGTTTATGTTTGAAAGGTATAAATTACAGTGACTTTATCAACGGAGGTCTTTTTCCATGCTTAAAGATTAGGATGTATATTGTTTCCAATGCACCTAGAGACTTTATAAACATATTTTTTGCACATTCCTTGCACGTGCCTTGCACATTTATCACTATAGTATATGTATAACTAGATTACTATGTGTGGACTATAGCTTTTACTTTTCTTCATTGATAGCTTAAATTTTTTTGTTCCAACTGCTATAGTGTCGCTCCGTATTCTTCTTCAAGTGAATTTGAAGATTTTGTCATTCTTTTCCCTGAAAAAAGAATTGCTTGTCAGCCGCATTGATAAGCTTTCAATATTACAAAGAAGCACGAGAGCATTCTCAATGACCCAAAATTTATTATACCAGCGGCCTTTGTGTCATTCAATTCACGATGGGGTGCGACTATGTGTGCACAGACACTTCAAAGCAACAACCCCACACTCTGGCTCACTGATTGGGCCCCTGAACCCTGTGATGTGTACTGGAAAAATCTGGAAGTTCCTGTTGTTTGTCTAAGCATTCGAAGATATGTCATAATATTTTTAATGCTTGGTCTGGGGCTATTCATCATGGTACCAATTACTTTGGTGCAAGCACTTGCCAACGTGGATAATGTTCTTTTCCTAAAGCATGTGAAAAGCCTGCAAGTAAATTTTCTTTTCTGTTTATGTTTGAAAGGTATAAATTACAGTGACTTTATCAACGGAGGTCTTTTTCCATGCATAAAGATTAGGATGTATATTGTTTCCAATGCACCTGGAGACTTTATAAACATATTTTTTGCACATTCCTTGCACGTGCCTTGCACATGTATCACTATAGTATATGTATAACTAGATTACTATGTGTGGACTATAGCTTTTACTTTTCTTCATTGATAGCTTAAATTTTTTTGTTCCAACTGCTTTAGTGTCGCTCCGTATTCTTCTTCAAGTGAATTTAAAGATTTTGTCATTCTTTTCCCTGAAAAAAGAATTGCTTGTCAGCCGCATTGATAAGCTTTCAATATTACAAAGAAGCACGAGAGCATTCTCAATGACCCAAAATTTATTATACCAGCGGCCTTTGTGTCATTCAATTCACGATGGGGTGCGGCTATGTGTGCACAGACACTTCAAAGCAACAACCCCACACTCTGGCTCACTAATTGGGC
This sequence comes from Hydrangea macrophylla, assembly GCA_033977485.1. Classification (NCBI taxonomy): domain Eukaryota; kingdom Viridiplantae; phylum Streptophyta; class Magnoliopsida; order Cornales; family Hydrangeaceae; genus Hydrangea; species Hydrangea macrophylla. Next base: position 57,249,561 of record CM066996.1, read on the forward strand.
CCCTGAACCCCGTGATGTGTACTGGAAAAATCTGGAAGTTCCTGTTGTTTGTCTAAGCATTCGAAGATATGCCATAATATTTTTAATGCTTGGTCTGGGGCTATTCATCATGGCACCAATTACTTTGGTGCAAGCACTTGCCAATGTGGATAATGTTCTTTTCCTAAAGCATGTGAAAAGCCTGTAAGTAAATTTTCTTTTCTGTTTATGTTTGAAAGGTATAAATTATAGTGACTTTATCAACGGATGTCTTTTTACATGCATAAAGATTAGGATGTATATTGTTTCCAAGCCCCTGGAGACTTTATAAACATATTTTTTGCACATTCCTTGCACGTGCCTTGCACATGTATCACTATAGTATATGTATAACTAGATTACTATGTGTGGACTATAGCTTTTGCTTTTCTTCATTGATAGCTTAAATTTTTTTGGTCTAACTGCTTTAGTGTCGCTCCGTATTCTTCTTCAAGTGAATTTAAAGATTGTGTCATTCTTTTCCCTGAAAAAAGAATTGCTTGTCAACCGCATTGATAAGCTTTCAATATTACAAAGGAGCACAAGAGCATTCTCAATGACCCAAAATTTATTATACCAGCGGCCTTTGTGTCATTCAATTCACAATGGGGTGCGGCTATGAATGCACAGACACTTCAAAGCAACAACCCCACACTCTGGCTCACTGATTGGGCCCTTGAACCCTGTGATGTGTACTGGAAAAATCTGGAAGTTCCTGTTGTTTGTCTAAGCATTCGAAGATATGTGATAATATTTTTAATGCTTGGTCTGGGGCTATTCATCATGGTACCAATTACTTTGGTGCAAGCACTTACCAATGTGGATAATGTTCTTTTCCTAAAGCATGTGAAAAGCCTGTAAGTAAATTTTCTTTTCTGTTTATGTTTGAAAGGTATAAATTATAGTGACTTTATCAACGGATGTCTTTTTACATGCATAAAGATTAGGATGTATATTGTTTCCAAGCCCCTGGAGACTTTATAAACATATTTTTTGCACATTCCTTGCACGTGCCTTGCACATGTATCACTATAGTATATGTATAACTAGATTACTATGTGTGGACTATAGCTTTTGCTTTTCTTCATTGATAGCTTAAATTTTTTTGGTCTAACTGCTTTAGGGTCGCTCCGTATTCTTATTCAAGTGAATTTAAAGATTGTGTCATTCTTTTCCCTGAAAAAAGAATTGCTTGTCAACCGCATTGATAAGCTTTCAATATTACAAAGGAGCACAAGAGCATTCTCAATGACCCAAAATTTATTATACCAACGGCCTTTGTGTCATTCAATTCACGATGGGGTGCGGCTATGTGTGCACAGACACTTCAAAGCAACAACCCCACACTCTGGCTCACTGATTGGGCCCCTGAACCCTGTGATGTGTACTGGAAAAATCTGGAAGTTCCTGTTGTTTGTCTAAGCATTCGAAGATGTGTCATAATATTTTTAATGCTTGGTCTGGGGCTATTCATCATGGTACCAATTACTTTGGTGCAAACACTTGCCAACGTCGATAATGTTCTTTTTCTAAAGCATGTGAAAAGCCTATAAGTAAATTTTCTTTTCTGTTTATGTTTGAAAGGTATAAATTACATTGACTTTATCAAAGGAGGTCTTTTTACATGCTTAAAGATTAGGATGTATATTGTTTCCAATGCACCTGGAGACTTTATAAACATATTTTTTGCACATTCCTTGCACGTGCCTTGCACATGTATCACTGTAGTATATGTATAACTAGATTACTATGTGTGGACTATAGCTTTTGCTTTTCTTCATTGAATTTAAAGATTGTTTCATTCTTTTCCCTGAAAAAGAACTGCTTGTCAGCCGCATTGATAAGCTTTCAATATTACAAAGGAGCACAAGAGCATTCTCAATGACCCAAAATTTATTATACCAGCGGCCTTTGTGTCATTCAATTCACGATGGGGTGCGGCTTTGTGTGCACAGACACTTCAAAGCAACAACCCCACACTCTGGCTCACTGATTGGGCCCCTGAACCCCGTGATGTGTACTGGAAAAATCTGGAAGTTCATGTTGTTTGTCTAAGCATTCGAAGATATGTCATAATATTTTTAATGCTTGGTCTGGGGCTATTCATCATGGTACCAATTACTTTGGTGCAAGCACTTGCCAACGTGGATAATGTTCTTTTCGTAAAGCATGTGAAAAGCCTGTAAGTAAATTTTCTTTTCTATTTATGTTTGGAAGGTATAAATTACAGTGACTTTATCAACGGAGGTCTTTTTCCATGCATAAAGATTAGGATGTATATTGTTTCCAATGCACCTGGAGACTTTATAAACATATTTTTTGCACATTCCTTGCACGTGCCTTGCACATGTATCACAATAGTATATGTATAACTAGATTACTATGTGTGGACTATAGCTTTTACTTTTCTTCATTGATAGCTTAAATTTTTTTGTTCCAACTGCTTTAGTGTCGCTCCGTATTCTTCTTCAAGTGAATTTAAAGATTATGTCATTCTTTTCCCTGAAAAAAGAATTGCTTGTCAGCAGCATTGATAAGCTTTCAATATTACAAAGAAGCACGAGAGCATTCTCAATGACCCAAAATTTATTATACCAGCGGCCTTTGTGTCATTCAATTCATGATGGGGTGCGGCTATGTGTGCACAGACACTTCAAAGCAACAACCCCACACTCTGGCTCACTAATTGGGCCCCTGAACCCCGTGATGTGTACTGGAAAAATCTGGAAGTTCCTGTTGTTTGTCTAAGCATTCGAAGATATGTCATAATATTTTTAATGCTTGGTCTGGGGCTATTCATCATGGTACCAATTACTTTGGTGCAAGCACTTGCCAATGTGGATAATGTTCTTTTCCTAAAGCATGTGAAAAGCCTGTAAGTAAATTTTCTTTTCTGTTTATGTTTGAAAGGTATAAATTATAGTGACTTTATCAACGGATGTCTTTTTACATGCATAAAGATTAGGATGTATATTGTTTCCAAGCCCCTGGAGACTTTATAAACATATTTTTTGCACATTCCTTGCACGTGCCTTGCACATGTATCACTATAGTATATGTATAACTAGATTACTATGTGTGGATTATAGCTTTTGCTTTTCTTCATTGATAGCTTAAATTTTTTTGGTCTAACTGCTTTAGTGTCGCTCCGTATTCTTCTTCAAGTGAATTTAAAGATTGTGTCATTCTTTTCCCTGAAAAAAGAATTGCTTGTCAACCGCATTGATAAGCTTTCAATATTACAAAGGAGCACAAGAGCATTCTCAATGACCCAAAATTTATTATACCAGCGGCCTTTGTGTCATTCAATTCACGATGGGGTGCGGCTATGTGTGCACAGACACTTCAAAGCAACAACCCCACACTCTGGCTCACTGATTGGGCCCCTGAACCCTGTGATGTGTACTGGAAAAATCTGGAAGTTCCTGTTGTTTGTCTAACCATTCGAAGATATGTCATAATATTTTTAATGCTTGGTCTGGGGCTATTCATCATGGTACCAATTACTTTGGTGCAATCACTTGCCAATGTGGATAATGTTCTTTTCCTAAAGCATGTGAAAAGCCTGTAAGTAAATTTTCTTTTCTGTTTATGTTTGAAAGGTATAAATTATAGTGACTTTATCAACGGATGTCTTTTTACATGCATAAAGATTAGGATGTATATTGTTTCCAAGCCCCTGGAGACTTTATAAACATATTTTTTGCACATTCCTTCCACGTGCCTTGCACATGTATCACTATAGTATATGTATAACTAGATTACTATGTGTGGACTATAGCTTTTGCTTTTCTTCATTGATAGCTTAAATTTTTTTGGTATAACTGCTTTAGTGTCGCTCCGTATTCTTATTCAAGTGAATTTAAAGATTGTGTCATTCTTTTCCCTGAAAAAAGAATTGCTTGTCAACCGCATTGATAAGCTTTCAATATTACGAAGGAGCACAAGAGCATTCTCAATAACCCAAAATTTATTATACCAACGGCCTTTGTGTCATTCAATTCACGATGGGGTGCGGCTATGTGTGCACAGACACTTCAAAGCAACAACCCCACACTCTGGCTCACTGATTGGGCCCCTGAACCCTGTGATGTGTATTGGAAAAATCTAGAAGTTCCTGTTGTTTGTCTAACCATTCGAAGATATGTCATAATATTTTTAATGCTTGGTCTGGGGCTATTCATCGTGGTACCAATTACTTTGGTGCAAGCACTTGCCAACGTCGATAATGTTCTTTTTCTAAAGCATGTGAAAAGCCTGTAAGTAAATTTTCTTTTCTGTTTATGTTTGAAAGGTATAAATTACAGTGACTTTATCAAAGGAGGTCTTTTTACATGCTTAAAGATTAGGATGTATATTGTTTCCAATGCACCTGGAGACTTTATAAACATATTTTTTGCACATTCCTTGCACGTGCCTTGCACATGTATCAATATAGCATATGTATAACTAGATTACTATGTGTGGACTATAGCTTTTGCTTTTCTTCATTGAATTTAAAAATTGTGTCATTCTTTTCCCTGAAAAAGAACTGCTTGTCAGCCGCATTGATAAGCTTTCAATATTACAAAGGAGCACAAGAGCATTCTCAATGACCCAAAATTTATTATACCAGCGGCCTTTGTGTCATTCAATTCCCGATGGGGTGCGGCTATGTGTGCACAGACACTTCAAAGCAACAACCCCACACTCTGGCTCACTGATTGGGCCCCTGAACCCTGTGATGTGTACTGGAAAAATCTGGAAGTTCCTGTTGTTTGTCTAAGCATTCGAAGATATGTCATAATATTTTTAATGCTTGGTCTGGGGCTATTCATCATGGTACCAATTACTTTGGTGCAAGCACTTGCCAACGTCGATAATGTTCTTTTTCTAAAGCATGTGAAAAGCCTGTAAGTAAATTTTCTTTTTTGTTTATGTTTGAAAGGTATAAATTACAGTGACTTTATCAAAGGAGGTGTTTTTACATGCTTAAAGATTAGGATGTATATTGTTTCCAATGCACCTGGAGACTTTATAAACATATTTTTTGCACATTCCTTGCACGTGCCTTGCACATGTATCACTGTAGTATATGTATAACTAGATTACTATGTGTGGACTATAGCTTTTGCTTTTCTTCATTGATAGCTTAAATTTTTTTGGTCCAACTGCTTTAGTGTCGCTCCGTATTGTTCTTCAAGTGAATTTGAAGATTGTGTCATTCTTTTCACTGAAAAAAGAATTGATTGTCAGCCGCTTTGATAAGCTTTCAATATTACAAAGGAGCACGAGAGCATTCTCAATGACCCAAAATTTATTATACCAGCGGACATGGAAATATTTTATATATACATATTTAAATATGTAGCATGAAAATACTCAACATTATTGAAATTACTAAGAACTAAGATTTTAAGTAAATTACCTCCAAACAACATTACAACATGAAAATATCATTACAATACTACCACAACTTAGTATATGCATTGTTTTGAATTTTCATTAAGGGTAATTTTGTAAATTTGATGGTCAATTTGTGGACCCAATTTGGACTTATACATTTAAATACCTAACATTAACATTTGTATTTGCATTTTAAAAAAAATCATTATGTGATCAATTTGTATGGGGAATAAAGCGTATATACATAGATACACCTATATAGGTGAGTATAAAGAGCAATTCTTTTGAGAGATTGATGCACATAAATATCTGGATCATTCATTTCGGTGGATCCCATGTATGCAGGCACGGGCTCCACCAAAATGAATGATCTAGATCTTTATGTGCACACTTTATGTGCATATTTTATGTGCACATAGCATTACCCTTCTTTTGAAGTATTTTTTTATTTAGTTGTCCTTACATGTCATTTTGTACAAGAGTATAACTGTAATATAAAATAAAACCAAAATAAAAGATAGGTTTCCAGAGTACCGTGAGTAGATGTAGATAGAATTTTTCTTTATTTAATCCAATCCAATCATATATAAATAGAACAATGGAAATAAGCTCAAAACCTTCTCTCTCTCTCTCTCTCTCTCTCTCTCTCTCTCTCTCAAATCTCAGTTAGTTAAAAAAAAAATGGATGTAACGGTTTTAAGGATGATATGATATCCCAAACAAATCATATCCATTTATTTGTACATCTGTTCTCTTGTTTTTAGGAGAATCTCAGTCCACATGGGCCCAAACAGTTTTTTCTATTTATTACTCCCTCCGTCCCATAATAAGTGTCCACTTCTATTTTTCTTTATTTAATCCAATCCAATCATATATAAATAGAACAATGGAAATAAGCTCAAAACCTTCTCTCTCTCTCTCTCTCTCTCTCTCTCTCTCTCTCAAATCTCAGTTAGTTAAAAAAAAAATGGATGTAACGGTTTTAAGGATGATATGATATCCCAAACAAATCATATCCATTTATTTGTACATCTGTTCTCTTGTTTTTAGGAGAATCTCAGTCCACATGGGCCCAAACAGTTTTTTCTATTTATTACTCCCTCCGTCCCATAATAAGTGTCCACTTCTATTTTGCACATTGTTTAAGAAAGTTGTATGATATTAATTTTTTGGGTTCATTAAATGGCTACTTTCCAATTTTACCCTTAGATGTGATGGGTGTTTGACTTTTTGCTTGTTTTGAGACCACAAATATATGCTACTTTGTCTTTATTATAAGAGTAGTTTTGGAAATTAAATAAAAGATATATGCCAATTTAGGAAAGTGGACACTTTTGTGGGACATCCAAAAAAGAAATGTGAACACTTATTATGGGACGGAGGGAGTATGTGATATAGGTCCACCTATTGCAACCAATATTTACTCCAAAACAACCCAAGATCAAAACATTTTATTTTCAATGCAGCCCAATTAATAAATCACATTCCTGCCCAATTTTGCCCAAAATACATTTGGGCTTCAGCCCAAGTGAGCACATAACAAATTAGCCCAAATTAGCACTTTATAATTTACACAAAAATGTATTGACTAAAGCCTATTCTTACGTATGTAATCCAAACCCAATCCAATCATATATATAAAGAGAAGATGAAAGAAATAAGCCCAGTATCTTTACCAAACCCAACCCAACTATGCTTGACTTTAAAATCCAACACAATTATACTTAAAACTAAGCCCAACCAAAAGCCGAAACTTAACAAAACTCAACCAAAAGCCCAAACTTATTTAGTTCTAAGAAACCCAATGCAGCCCAATTACTAAGTCGCATTCCAGCCCAAGTAAATACAACAAATTAGCCCTGATCATCAGATTCATCACTTTAAAATTTGACCTAAAATGTTATGACTAAAGCTCATTCTTTCTTTTATTTATGATTAATTACAGTTTATCCTATGGGGTTAGGCTCATTTTTAGTTTACCCCTGTGATTTAAAAGTGAATATTTTATCCTCTAATTTTGGACTAGAGTGAATTGTTAAAATTCCTCTCAAAACTGATGAAAATTCTAATACTAGCCAAAAATATTAACACCTAATCCTCTTTGTGAGGTTAATCTTGGGGTTCGTACGGGATACCTGCCATTTAACTCACATATATAAGGCTAATTTTTAATACTTAACCCCTTTGTGGGGCTTATTTTGGGATTAATTATCTATTTTGGGGTAATTTTGACTATTAAATTCTCATTTGTAGGGTTAATTTTAACAACATAATCCCCATTTTGTACTAATCTTAACAGTTTCACTTTAAACCACGAGGGAGTAAAGTGTTATTAACCCTTTTACTTAATCCAACCCAGTCTAATCACATAAAAATAAGGGGCACAACCTTCCCACAACCTTGTGTCTATCTCGCTCCTAGTGGGTACTGTAGGGTTCACTAGCATTGTGAAATCCATCAAGAAAGAGATAGACACCAAATAGAGGTTGTGAGCAAAAGTCATTAGTCAATTATTACTCTTAAAAAAAAAAAAAAAACAAAAGAAATAAGCCCAATATCTAACGCGGTCTAACTCACAAATTAGACTCACTTGAGGTTACTAGTATAGTATGACTCACAAGTCACAACACACTATCTTGTAAGACCCTGTTTGGCCGCATAACGGAATGACCATAACTTAGCTATTTCTTGACCATTTTTAGTGAACTAAAAATGTTTTTTACTCAATTTTTAGCATAGGTTCCAAAGATGTGTTTGTTAGGCCATCTTCAACCCTTACCCAATTTTTTACCTAAATTTCACTTAAAATTTGGATAAAAGCTTGATTTGATATAAACCTCTCTAATGGGAACGCCAAATTTTACTCAAATCTTTATATAAAATATCCATCGGTCGATCACGTCGATTTGAAGCAAATCCCTTGGTCTCAGATCTACCTTGTTGAAGGCATTTCTCCCATCCGGTGACTACTCCATCATCTCCTTTCCCTCTAGCAATTTCTCAGTCATCAGCTTCCCCTCCGGCAACCACGTCGTTCATTTCACTCTCCTTTGGCAACATGGCTAAAAAATCCCCTCCTCCGGTCAGTGCTATACAAGCACATACATACAGATTGTTTGCAAATATTAGACCGTTAGGCATTTGATATCATAAACAGTGCGATTTTAATTTGGTATAGAGTTTGGGTAAATCTTAGTTTGGTATGAGTTTGGGTATAGGGTTGGAGAGGGTTTTGGAGGGTTTTTAACCAAATTTGAATTTGATACGACTTTGAGTATAAGATTGGAGATGCTCTTAAGATCCCATACTAGTTGTATTAACAGGAAGATGAAAATATCCTTTAAAGAGTCAGAAACATAAGGTAAAATTGAATGCCAAACCACGGATGTCAAAATCATTTTAACCATGACTTATGGGCCCATCTTTCCATCTTAAAAATTCTTGTGTTTGTCTGTGACACATTTTTTGATCAAGTTTTTGAGCTAAATTTGGGTTAGATTTTGATGTGGGGCTTTACCCAAATTAAAATTTGACGTAGTTTTTGGTAAGGATTGGAGATGCCCTAATGCACTATATCTTGTACTCTTACTCTAAATGAGTGTACGTTTTCACGAACTAAGAAGTATGTGATATTTGTGTTGCCTTCCTGTGTTTTCCTCCATTTATTAGAACTAGTCGACATCCTGTGCTATGCACTTGTTGTACGCTATTGATAATAATCTGATGTGTCTACAAGATGTAGAACCCTACCTATAGGGTGGAGATAGGGAATAAAATATCCGGTAAATTATCTTATGAGATGTGCAATCTAATTAAATCAGTAGAATATATCATATCATTCAAAAATAGGCATATAAAATGTACACTCTATGAAGCAAGAAAATCCTAGCTCCGCACGACAAAACTTTTGTCAGACTTCTCCTCTATCTCTCCAAGACTCAAGCAATGAAAAGCTCTATCCGCACAAGTAGTTGAAGTCCTTTTTCCATCTCTTTATCGTGGGTTGAAGCCCATGCATGGAGCAACCGAAGGTAATCCCTCATTCTCTCTCGTTTTCGACTGTCTAATCTCTCTCTCTCTCTCTCTCTCTCTCTCTCTCTCTCTCTCTTTCGTTTTCCTCTCCTGGTCCATGTACATCACTCTCAACAATTTGGATGGCTTTGAATTACATTCAATTTGGTTTGCTACTCACTATGATTGGGTAGGCATTTATCGCAAGCCTTAAATAGAGTTTCCTTTTAATTGTATGTGTACCTATACTAATAGATGAGTAATGCTAGAGTCACAAAAGAGTCATAAAAAATGCGCACTAAAGGATGTGGCATCCTATGTGACAATATGAGTGTCACATGAGATGCCACATCCTTTTGTGAGCATATCTTTGTAACTCTAGCATTACTCAGCATTCTCTATGTCAAAGCTTAATTTTATTTAATTCCAAAAGCCCTAAGCCTAGCGCAACCCGACCAACCAATTCTAGTCGATTTGATGAGATTAGCTGAAGGCATTGGTCAATTTTGGTTTCACATTCGGAAAACTGAATTGGTTTGACTTTATTGATAAATCCACCCCAAAACCGAACGTACGTTTACAGCTCTAGTATACTGTATCATGTTTGTTATACATACCACAACCCAAGTTTGATCGAGTAGAGGCGTGTGAGGATTTATGATATCAATTTTCCAGGGATTATTAAATCTCAGTTAACTTTTTCTGTAGAAATTAAAAGTCAGTTTAATAATGTTTTTCAAAATTTAAAAAAAAATGTCAATAATAATTAAAAAAAGGTAAATATTACCTGCTTTTACTGTGGTTTGACCTTAATTCATATACCTCCCCTCACATTCTAGAAATCTCACTTGCCTCCCTTATTTATGAATTTTAGTGTTAGATTCCCTTAAATATTCTAACGATTTGATAAAGGGATGGGAAAACTAATAACTAAATTTAAAATAAGAGAAGTAAGTGAGATTCCTGAAATGTGATGGGAGGTAGGTGATATTTACCCTTGCAAAAATTTAAAAATCATCAACATAATTAAAAATAAATATATATATATATATCAACTTTTAAAAAGTTATTTTTGTATTTTGGTGTACTTATGTTTTTCAACATCCTGATGATTGCTACTAACGTTTAAAGACTTGCTCCCATTTAATCACCTACTTTCTGGCTGTGATATTAAAACTTTCATCAAATTCTTATGATTAATTCGGTGATTATTTAAAAATAAAAAAAGAAATTTAGTGTAAAATTCCCCATTATAAGGAAAATTTATCAAGTTTTAAGATACAAAATAAACTTTTTTGGTAAAAACGCATCAACCCAAGTTTTTGGACAAAAATCTTGATGAGTTTAATGCAATTTCACTAAACTCGTCTGGATTTTTATCCAGTTTTATATAGGGGTGGGCAAACAGTTCGGTTAACCGAACAAACCGAACCGAATTTTCAATTTCAGTTCGGTTATTTCAGTTAAAAATTTCAGTTCGGTTAAAAATCGAACCGAATTAAAAATTTCAGTTCAGTTATCAGTTGCCTATAGGCAAAACCGAACCGAACCGAAAACCGAAATTTTATTTTTTATTTTCATTTTCTATATTATTAATATACTTATACATAACTATAGATAATAAAATATAAGTTTTTTACAATTAAAAACAAAGAAAAGTATGCGTTCTTTGTAATATGAAAGAAAAAGGAAAAAAAACATAAAAAAGTTGTGAAAAATGAAATAAAAATAAAAATAAAAATTGGGTTTTTTACATTTCGGTTAACCGAATAACCAAACCGAACCGAATTTGTAATTCAGTTAACCGAACCAACCGAATTAAATTTCAATCAGTTAACAGTTGACAATCTTCCAAACCGAACCGAACCCAAACCGAACCGAATAGTGCCAAACCGAACCGAACCGACCGAATGCCCACCCCTAGTTTTATATGTGAGGTACCTTTCACAAAAATGTTTTCCTTATTGAACCTAATAATTAAAAAGTACACTAAAATGGGCTAAAACCTAATGGGAAATGTTTGGGAAACAAAAAGGTCACAAAGAGATACACACAAAAAGATGTGGCATTACATGTGGTAGTAAAACCCACCACACTTAACTCAACTCGTGGATGCCACGTGGATACCACGTCTTTTTGTGAGCATGTCTTCATTACTTTTTATGTCCCTAACATTACCCAAACCTAGTTACCCAAAAACATAGTATACTCTTCGCATAGAAACACATAAACATAAGAACATAAGGAACAAGCAGAAAGAAGTACATGAAAGTAGACAGTAGAGACTTAAGCAAATGATGACATAGATAAAAGTTACATGTAATTGTTCTGCAGGTAGAGTAACCATACATTTTATTACTCAAACAAAAGTAGCACTAGTTGCCACATTGCCCACCTGGTCCCCCAAACAAAAATGTATATCCCATACCTTCTTCAAAACCATGATTCTCCAAGCCATAGCATTTGGGCTTGTCATTTGATGTCTCCGAACTAGAAGGAGTAACAAACTGATTCAACTTATTCAAATATTGAATTTGTTCAAAAAAACAAGCACGATAATAGTCACCACGAGGAAATAAACCACTTCCCATCGGAGGACTAGCTTGATCAACTTTACATTTAGTTCTACCTCCATACATAATATACGATGCACCGAAAGCTAAATGCTTAAATAGTTCTTTTGGCCAATAACCCACATGTACATTACGATCCGTAAACACGAACCACCAATTTCCAGTTCTATTATCCTGCAAACAACCCCAAAGTTAAACACAAATACATATAGAAAGACACAAACATATATATGTAGTAGTGGCAGCGCATTGCAAGCTTGAGTAAACATCAACCCATATATTGTAAAAAAAAATTATGAACATTCAAAACGGTCGCGAAGCCGACCAATTTTAGTGATTTAGTCAGTTATGTAGTAGAATGGTCAGTTGGCAATATTTGGTATTAGTGAAAATGTTATACTCCAGTTCACAAACACTTCCCTCATTGGACAAATAATTACTTAAAATTGGTTGAGGGTGGTGCGACAATTGTAGTGGTGCCGGAAGTGGCTATCGAGTATGCTGAGGGTAGTTTTGCGCGGGGCGAATGTGCTGGAAGCCCAAGTGTGCCAAGAGTAGTTTGATGTTAAGTGATATGGACCTTACCTGGTATACATAAGCCACCATCGCATATTGATCTCCACCAATGGTGGAGGTTTTTGACAAAGCTAAGCCAAGAGTTACACTCTTGTCAACTTGGACAAAACCTGGACATCGGATATCAAAACACCCTGTCCTTTTGTATCCATCACCCTGTCAATTTTTAATTAGTATAAGGTAGTTAAATATCAGGATATATAATGCAAGTTTACTAAGGTTTAGTTTGGCCCTCTTTTGGTGCTTCTCCTTTTTTAAAGCTCAATTTCATGTTAATTCATTTGGTAACTATTTTATGAGCTTTGCAAAAATTGAACTTAGGACTTTTTTGGGGGAGCTTTTAAAAGCTCTAGAATGGAGCTTTTAAAAGCTCAAAGTGGCTTTTTGGTTTCATGATATCTTTTTGAAGAGTAGTGTGTCACTTGTATAAAATTATTAAACAACTTAGTAGTAAATTTCATAAGCTCCTTTAAAAAAGCCACATGGGGGCTAAACTAAGGCTTAGTTTGGCCCCCATGTGGCTTTTTAAAAGGAGCTTATGAAATTTATTACTAAGTTTGATAATTTTGTACAAGTGACACACTAGTCTTCAAAAATATATCATGAAACCAAAAAGCCACCTTGAGCTTTTAAAAGCTCCATTCTAGAGCTTTTAAAAGCTCCCCCAAAAAAGCCCTAAGTTCAATTTTTACAAAGCGCATAAACTAGTTACCAAATGAATTAACATGAAATTGTGCTTTAAAAAATGAGAAGCACCAAAAGGGGGGCCAAACTAAGCCTAAGCCTAACAAAAAGCACTTTGGGGGACCACATCTCATTGTTGAGTTCCATTTATCAAAAAGAAAATAGCCTGGATATTGAAGTTTTTTTTATAAAAAGATACTCTAGCGAAGCCTACACTCACAAACTAAGGGCTCGCATAGAAAATGAAAAGGAGAACAACATCGGAAAATAAGAGACAATGTCCGAAAATGCAAAAAAGAACTACATAGAAAAATAAGTGACCAACTTGAAGTTTTAATTACCCAATAATACTAAAAATCACTCGGGCTACCAGTAGCCGAATCAGAAATTGAGTAAGGGCCCGTTTGAAATCACTTCTTAGTTTTAGGCTCAAATGTGCTTCTAAGATCCAAAACACATTTATTATAATGTCTATAAATGAATTTTATGAAACACTTCAGAGGTACAAAGCCACGTTATTATGTTGACAGAAAATTAAAGTTTTAATGAGTATTTCACAACTCTGATAGTGCCCTTGTGATCAGGGCTTTTGCTTCTGCTTCTACTTTTGCCTATACGCAAAATCCACAGCCAATCCAAACGGGCCCTAAGACTAATGCTTTGACTGATGAGAGGAGTCCGTCAACTCTTATTTTCATTGAATCCTAAAAGCCCTGTTTGGATTTTGTGAGGGTAAGGAAAAAATTAAGGAATATTAGTTCTCTAGTATATATTTTCCCTTGTGTTTAATTTCCTTCACGCTTAAATAAAATTTAAATTAAAAAAAATTGTAAAAGATGATTCTAATATATGTATTTTAGATGACTTACAGTCCAATGAATAGAAAGTCGCGTGCGCTTATCACCATATAATGTTGGATCAACCTGGTACAACCATCAACTGAGATGTCAAACTTGCATGAAACAACCTTAATTACTATCAAAATATGCATTAATAAACTATAGAGTAGTGAAGTACTTGTTAACATAGAAATCTCATAAAAGCCAAGTCCAAGATTTGAACGATTTCAGGGTCCATGATTGGATTGTTTTTTAGAATATTTTTTTTTTTCAAATACTTTACTTTTGTATTGTGTTTGCTATATTTAGAGGCATTCAGCTATAGGTCAATATAGTGGACACTTTCCAAACATAGGCCTCTTCACCTTTTTTTTCAACTCCAAGAGTCTGTGATTTTTTTTGGCCATTGCATCTCTTAAAATTCATTTATCATTGTCTTTAACATATTTCCAACTTTTGACAAATTTCACTCTCACTTGACTAATTTACAGCCTTTTAACAATCTCACAGTCTTTTCAATTGCAAATTGGCAATGTCATTTTACTGCATATAAAATGTTTCACTGTCTGTTGACTAATATTGTGCTTTTTAATGAAAAACTTTACTATCTATTAAACGAAAAATTGCAATAACATTTTAGTGCTTTTTAACATATTTCACTGTCTTTTAACTCATTTTGCAGCCTTCTAACAAATTTCATATTTTTTTTATTGCAAAGGAAATGAAAGAAAACACAATAAGCAGTTAAAGCTAAAAGCTAAAATAAATAGTTAAAACAATACTACAAAATTCAATTATAGCAAAGAAACATTGTGGAGTTCTACTATCTTCACGGAAAGAAACAGTGTACATCATATTCGAATATCATTTTTAAATAAAACATATATAGACTTGTTTTAAACTTTTGTGGCATCAGAAATGATATATATATATATATATATCAAAATTAAAGAGATGATCGATATGCTTAGTAACAAAAAACAATAGAACAAACGAAATGATAATAATCTTATTGCTTCCTTGAATCAAACTGCAAAACGTCTTAAACTTAAGTGTATTAAAATGATATCACTTCTTAATTTGTGCAATTCCTCACTATTATTTAGAATAGTAGTACAATTTGGTGTCATGGGTGTCCTATACAAGCAGCTTACATAAGATCATAGGTTTCAAGACCCACGAGCAAAATTAAAACACACGGACATAGGAATTATATCTTTGCTCCTAGATCTTGTACAAACCCTCAATTTGGTGTCATAGATGTCTTACTTGATCTAGTATAGTTGTTGATTCGGGTGTTCTATCTGCTTGTGGTGTCGTCTCTTTTCAGATGGATTTGGAAGCATTTTGACTGCTCAAGTTGTGCTCTCAGTTTCTGGCCATGTCGGCTTTTCAAATGGTGCTATTTATGCATGCTGCTATGGGTGTTATTGGCTTTATGGACTGATTTTAATCTGGGTTTACTCGTGATGCTAGTCACGATGTCAAGGATATGACTGCGAATCACACTTGGTCTTGGGTTTCGTTACTGCTGCCAATTTCTCATTATTGGAATTGCATAATGGGATGTGGATTTGATATCCGAAAATGGCTGATTTTGTTCGCAACTAAAGGGCTTTGACACTGCGACTCCTAATTTTGTTTGCTGCTACTAAATGGGTGCCATACTTGATCAATTTAGTTAATGCTATTTGATTGTTAGAAACTCAGGTTCCAGATATATTCGTTGGGGCTATGGATCCCGTTAGGGACTTCTTCTGACTATAGTTGTTATCTTTTTTGTTTCTTAGGTGGCCCAGAGGATCTAGTATTCTTTGGGGGTGATTGTTCAGGTTTTCGTGAGAGCAAGCCTCGAGTCATTGGGAAGCATAGGTGATTGTTCAGGTTTTTGTGAGAGCAAGTCTCAATTCATTGGAAAGCATAGGGCTGAAGATGTGATTTGTGATAAATGTGATCTTACTTTTGGCATCTGATCATCTGCGTCTTTTCCACTACTTGGGCTATTTTGTTTTGGAATGCTGCAGGATTGTTTTTCAGGGGCAGAGCTGGGCTTTTATCGTGCTTAGTTTTTTGTTGCATGCCATCGGAGTGTTGATACAGTGCTGCTTTTTCTGAAATCTTACTGTTGATGTGCTCTTTCATAAGGTTTATTGGGTTGTTCTGCATATTTTAGGTGCGACACAGATTTTTAGTTGCTGCAGATTTTAGTTGTGCAGATTTTATTGTGCTGCAGATTTTAGCTCTCAATGGGAGTCTGTTTTTTGTTTGTTCTGTGTTTACGCGTAGTGTGGTGTGGGCTTCTCTATGTTCCTACGATGTTGGGTGTTGGCATGGGCTAGTGATGTTGGTTTTTGGGTATTATGTTTTGGCCTTGTGCCATGCTCAGTAATAAATGTGTTGCTTTTCAAAAAAAAAAAAAACTTGGAGACAAGCTGAAAGATTAAGCACAAACTAGGGGTGTAAATGAGTTGGTCGGTCGGTTTTTTTAGTGTATAAAAACCGACCAATAGGGGTATAAATCGGTCGGTCGGTCGCTTTTTTATGGGTTCGGTCGGTTTTGCTGTTGGTTTTAGCTTGCACATATATTTAGAAAACCGACCAATCGGTTTTCCGTTCGGTCGGTTCGCGGTTTGTGGTTTTTTCTTACACCCCTAAGCACAACAAAACAAATGGAACAGATGGAAGGAGAGCGGACAAAAAAAAAATATGGAAAAAATTTGAAAGATTAAGCACAACAAAACACACAAAACAAAATAATAGGGAAAACAATTTTTAGAAACTTGGATTTACCCATTAAGTTCATGCTAAGAGTAGTTATCGTAGACATACGCAAATTCTGGGGTGATCGATCTGTTACCTGTATTCTTCTTTGTAGGGTGAAGTACCTATGTTGTACCCAGGGGCAGATCTAGAAAATCAATCCAAGGGGGCTTGATATACAGGGGTTCGGGGGCAGCGCCCCTGGAAAAAAAAATTTGGACCTATTTATACATATTTTAGACTTTTGTATGCATATTTTAGACATATTTATACATTTTTTGTGTATATTTTGGACCATTTTATACAAATTTTATAATTAATACAAAAACGTAAAAGAGAGGGGGCTTAGTATGATAATTTTATAATGTCGGGGGAGGCTTCGTAGGTAATTTTCATAACTAGGGGGGGCTTGAATGGAATTTCAGGGGGAGCTTGAATGTAAAATATTTTGGCTCATAGGGTAGTATTAGTAATTTTTTAAAATTTGGGTGGGGGGGTGGACTTGAGCCCCCCTTGCCCTTACATCCGTCCACCCCCGGTCGTGCCCTCGACACTTGGACATATGATGGTGTAAGATATGTGCTCGATAATTTTGGTTAGACACACACCAAAAAGCATGTTTAAGTTGTGTGACAATATATTAAAGCCTCTAATTATATTTCTTTCAATACAAAGTTCATGTTAAGGCATTGTTAATCCATAGAAATTTTTTTTTTCTCTTAACATATAAAAGACAAATACCTGCACCCTACAATATTTGTATCCGTGTCCATGTAACCTAGTTGGGATGTTGAATTGGCATAGGGCATATTTAAACGGATAGCATAATATACTGTTTTTGTTATCTTTGGATGAAATGGAAGACCAATAATTGCAATTGATGTTCAGATAATTACCACCCATCCAACATTTATAGAGTTGACTTCATCCATGGGGCCAGCTTCAATCCATATACTCGCTCCACTAATTTGACCAGCACCAACTGTCGGATTATAAGCATCAATATATGCTGAAGCTCCTTTGAAAATCTCGGTTTCGGTTACCGTGACAAGTGAAAACTGCAAAGTAGAAATTAGAAATTCAATACTTGCACGGTAATGTTTTCAGTTTTCAGTTTTTTAAAAGCGAAAAAAAATCAGCTTATGTTTTTTGGGTTTTTTTAATAAATGAAAAGAAAAATTGTGTTTGTTAACACTGATGATTTAAAAGTAAAAAAGACAAGAGACAACAAAAATACAATACAGGTTTGGTAATGTTGTTTATGGCGAATCTAATTTGCAAAATACACCTTACCAGAGTGTTATGATTTTGAAATCAAAGTGGATTCCAATTTTATTGATTTTTTTTTTTAAATCAAAGTAGTCTATAAAATCACAACATTTTGGGACCAAATCACAACATATTGGGACCTTGTTGGAACCAAATTTTTTTTTTACTATATGATATAACCAAACCATATTCGTCACAGAATTCTCCATATATATATATATGTATGCATAATGGTGTGTTTCAGTGTGTATATACACTATTTGAGAGCGAGAGAGAGAGAGAGAGAGAGAGAGAGAGAGAGAGAGAGAGAGAGAGAGAGAGAGAGAGAGAGAGAGAGAGAGAGAGAGAGAACTGATTTCATAATTCAAAGAATTCTAAAATGTCAGAATTACATTTTCGTTCGTGAATCGTTATTGACATGAAATTGAAGGACGTGGTTTCGGTTTTTAAAAAGCAAAAACAATTTTTTCTCTATTGATTTTGTCCCAAATTCGAAACTGATTTTTGTGGGGAAAAAAAAACATAAATGTTACCAAATTTGTTTTCAGTTTTGTTTTCTAAAAAAAATAAAAACGTAAAGAGTTAACCGAAAGATTACCGAACGAGCCCTTAGTAAATAGATTATTCATCTCATTGTGACAATATTTTTTGAAATTCCATAACACCAATAATGTGTCATAAGTCAATGTGTACTCTGTCCAAACCTTTTACTATTTAAGTTGGAGGGGAGTTTTGGGTTTTCTCCCTTGGAGTTGGTCTTTAGCTATTTCAAAACTTAGACAATGTCTCAAGTAGAGAGAGGGGTTTCAGACAACTATAAAACTAAAAGGAGTCTAATGCCATTTGAAATTGGTCCCAAATTAGCATATTGTGATCTACACACGCACTCAAAACTAGCATATTATGGTGTAATTTATTGGACTACTTGTATAAGAGAATTGTGGTATCTCCATATATGCTCTTATCAACTCTACTTAGATAATAGGCACAAATTCTTGGGTCTGGTTGTATGTCGTCTTTGTCTTTTTGTGTGGGTCTGGATAAGGCTGGTTTTTATTCTGCATGTGTTGCATTTATGTCTTTGTAGACTCTGTCTTTTTTCATGCCTATGTCTTATATATTGCGAGGTTGGGGCTGGTTGTGGCTACGGTTTTTTTTTTTTTGGCCAATTTCCATTTTTCATTCACTTAGTTTTTTGAGTTTGTTACGTCTTACTTGTATTTGTGTCTTGGACCTTCGGCTGTTTTGATACTTTTTTTAATTTTTGGGTTTGTCTTTTTTCTACAATATCCTTTGTTCTTTAATTGGGTGTTGCAATATTTATTTTTTGTTCAAAAATATTTCTTCATCATGCCATGATATTGTGGATCACTAAACATAGAGAAATATTTATGGACTAATTTCTTGTTTAATTTATGAAGATTGTTGTCTCTTGCTGATTCTATCTTCACACAATGTATATAGATGTAATTCATGCACACAGTAACATAGTATACACATGTGGGTGAATGAAAAGATGTAACTAATAAGGGCTTTTGGAGTGTGGATGTAGTACGTTCTTAGGACCGAACTACATAATTGCTTTGGGTTGCTTAGTTCTTTCTTTGCTTTTTTCGTACTCTATATTTTTCTTCTTAATATCAAAGCCTCACTCGCTTTTATCTTCTTGCGGCTATTTGTTTTTTTTATAGTGTGGGGAAGTTTGGTTTCTTACTTTGTTTGATTTCTTGTGTTCTTAGGGGAATAGTTTTTAATGTAGTCAGTCAGGTGTCATATTTCCAGGACTAGTTATGTATTCATTTTGAAAGTTTCATATTATTTCCCAAAAATGTAGTCAGTCACGGTCTTATAGATAAATGTTATGTTATGTGGTTAAAAGATAACACTTAATTAGTTAAGGAACCCGTAGTTATTTCAAAGTTTCATATTATTCCCCAAAATGAGTTCAAGGGTGTTTTATCCTTCTTGTTTTGCTTGTTGGTTTTTGTTTTTCAGGGTTGCTTATTTCTTTTCGGTGTTTGATCTTGTTGTCTGTGATTTTGCAGTTGTTATCTGAATGGTTCTGTTGTGGTGTGTTGTGGTAGGGCTTTACTTTATTTATGCGCACTTTGGGTTATTCTCAATATTGGCAAGGGAGTTTATGGGATTCTTGTTGGTTCTGTGGTCTTATGGGGGTTATTTTGTCTTGTGATGTCTCGCTTCATTATCTCAACTATAATATAATATAAATCCCTGTTGTTAAAAAAAAAAAAAAAAAAATTGATTGAAACACTTTAAGTTTTTTAATTGGTAAATGAGCGTTAATCAAGGACAATTGGTCATAGCTTCCAAAAATAAAAAATTTGGAATACTCCATGTGGAGGGCATGCGTCTCACAAAAATTAAGGCTTAAAAATATGAGTAAGTCTTTCTTTGGATACAAATTAACAAATCTCACAAATACAATCTATAAATACTATAATGTGTCTATTTATCTCTAGGTGGAATTCCTTGACACACTATGGGGCCTACAGAGGAGAGAGATAGACACATTGTACCATGTTGTATTTGTGGATTGTGTTTGTGAGAATTGTTTGTGCCCAAATATTTACTCTAAAAATATTTAGTACCATGTAATTACAATAATGTTTCATTTTGGGCTCTCTAGGTAGTCCACTTTGCCATATTTTTTAATGCCACTATTAATAGTCACTAAATGATACGCAATTATAAATTGAGGTTCTTAAGTGTTTTAATTATTAGTACAAAGCCTAAATGAAAATTTTGTTATAATTGTAGGGTACTAAATGTATTTGAATTTATATAAAAAAAAATTAAGAAAAGATTAGTGGTTATCATCACTTACATGAGCGTTGGGATTCCCTAATGTTTGAGGACTGATACCAGAAGTATTCCAAAGCTTGAACCGTATAAGATCTGATTTTGTTGTTCTACGAATTGATACAGTTCCAGACGGACATCCATTACTGTCAAACACCTTTGCAGATTTAGCTCGTGATGAGGCAACCTTTTTGAGCTGTAGTGGATAGCTAGGGCTCTTCTGAGAAAAGGAGTTTCAAAAAATAAATGTTAAGGATGAAGACAAAACTAGGTGAAAAGCCTAAAGTTACAACTACGCATGGAAATTTGGACAGCCAAGCTCGGCCTACCTGATTAGTGATGGGTGGGCGAGCCCGGGCTTGGGCAGGCCATTGACGAGATTGAGGCCCTTGACCGGGCTGATCCGAGGCGAAATTGGGAATGAGGACCCTAATCCCGTCCAAAGGCTCTAGGAGTTTGGTCTTAGGGCCGGGCCTAAGATTTTAAGTGTTTTTACTAATTAATGAATGTAATTATGAGTTAATTTAATGGTTAGCTTCTTACATTTAATTTTTTGCAACAATAAGGAAATGACATAAAAATATAGTATTTATTAGACAATTGTTGAAACAAAACAATTAAATCAAGTGATATGGAAAGTTATGTAAATTGAAAATAATGGACAAATGTGCAAGAAAAATAAAACACTTCTTTAATTTAAATAGTACAAATTTTATATAATTAAATAACCAAATGGACAAATGTGCAAGACAGACCACTATGCATGCATGCTAGCCTAACTGCTATGTTGTTTTGGAATTTCCAAAATAGTGTTTGGTAAACAAAATGCATGCTAGCCTGGTGGCTAGCTCTTCAGCGGGCCTGCGTGAGCCTAATTTTTGGGCCGAGCTAAGTCAACTTAAATTTTTGGACTCGGCTCGGTCTATGGGTCCGGTCCGGCCCAAGTTTAAATTGAAGAGTCTAGAGCCAGCCCATGGGCCTGGGCGGGCCTATCTTGACGTACTTGTCAGACCGGGTCTATTTTTCGGACTGGGCTTCATGGGCCGCCCGCAAACTCCGAACCAAAATTCAGTACCGAGTCACAATTGCAACCTGCAAACCTTTAGAACTTGGAATCTTGGATACATGTATAATATATTAAGACTTAAGTTTTGCCAACAGAGATGCTAAATGACTAGATAACAATTGTTAGAATTGTGCTTATAAACCCTCTAACGTACACAGCCTTTTTTAGAATAAAATTTTTGCTAAAAATGATTATGTGAGTTTAAAGATTAACCGGTTTTTAATTTGGTCAAAATTCTGTAAGTAGTTAAACTTGATTAATCAAATCCTTATTTAACAAAATTACACATAATTAATTTGTTATATAAAATTTCTAGTTGAGGGAATTTTGCCATAACTAAAAAAAGGTAGGACGTAAGGTTAAAAAATTCAACATTACGTGACTTTTCACTAAAATTCCCTTTAAAGATTATACAATTGTTCCAAAATATGAAGTTAAAGAACAACATCCCCTTCTTTTGTAGCAATAGTACAAGTGCAACCGTTACTAAAGGCACTACTGATCGAATAATGCCAACCATATGTGCGGTCGATCAATAACTAGTTAGTAATTACCTATTCGTTCGGCACTTAATAATTTTACATATATTCGGCATTTCGGGACAAATTAGGACAAAACAATTTTTGTAACACATGCAATACCTTGGCCAAAGGCAAATATCTCTTCAGCCAAAAGCAAATTAACCTGTCTTTAAGCCAAAAGTAAAACAATTCTAACACTAAAAGTCGTTAAACCAAGCAACCACCAAGGCAAAGTTGTATAATGTAAAAGGAACAAAAAAGGTTCAAACCATTATGGAAACCCAAGACATTGAGCAGAATGGCTTCATAATATATGTACTCGATTGCGAAAATTTGCAGTAATAATATGACTATTTTGTTACAAGAATATCAACTACAGCAGATATAACAGGCCTGAGGGTCAATGCTGTCTTATGAGTTTTGTGCTTGATGTGAGTGTTCCGAAAGTTGATAAATTTTATCTTCTTGTTTGGTTCTCCCGGTAATTTTCCCCCTATCAAAGACCATATGCCAAAAATTCACGAGCAAAATTTTTAAATAAATCTATAAACAAAACATCTTTAGCAAAGCCCGGAGCAAACTACCAATTAGTAAAATCTAGGGGTAGTCTCATGTAGTCTAAAACCATTAAGAAAGAGAGAGAGAGAGAGAGAGAGAGAGAGAGAGAGAGAGAGAGAGAGAGAGAGAGAGAGAGAGAGAGAGGAGGGGGGGGAGGGATGGGGGATTTTGGTTTATAATCCTTATATAGTTTATCGCCTGTAACAACTTTAAATGAAAATTCAATTGTTCTAACGATATTTGAATGTGGTACATCTTCAAACTATTCCAAAATTTGGGTCACTGCGCTACTCTTTCAAATTTCTTATCCTATTCAAGGAAACTAAACAGAGGGGTGGGGTTTTTGAAATAGCACAACAAAATGAATAATAAATAGCATAAAAATATTGGAAACCAAAAACAAAAGTAAGCGTTCTTCTACTCTATAGAATGAGCAAACGGAGAATAATGATGTATGGACCTCATAAAATTCACCTTATAGTGCCTATGCATAACCCATGCTAAAAAGCACTATTCAACAATTTTCACCATGCGCGTAGTCAGATGTATTGAGGGAGAAGGGGGTTTAAGAAGCCTTTTGATTTTGGAAAAAATTTGTATATACTCTAAACAAACTGATATTTTTGCACTCAAGTCCTTCCCCCCTTTCTAAAATTTAGAAATTCTCTATTTTTTTAGTTTTTGAGTTTTAAAAAATCCTACAAAACATTCAAATATGATACATTCAATTTTTATGGCCTCAATTTAAAGTACTAAATGTATCATTTTGTTGTACCTTTGGTGCCAATCAGTATTAACTTTTCTTATGTACCATTTGATAAATTAAAAAAAAAAATTTGTTGCATCTGGTTGTAATTTTTTTGTGTCATTTATTATTTACAACTTTGATGTATGTATTATATAATGGGAAAATATTACTTGAGTTTTTGTATTAATATGTACAGCATTATCTTATACCATTTGCAAGAAAAAAAATATATAAGTAGACCAAAAAAATAAAAAAATCAACGAGCGGTGCCACCGAACCCCCATATACTCTATTACCCCCAAAAGTCCCCCACCATGACATTTAATAACCATTAACTCGTGTCATTAACTTCACGTGCCCCCTTTTCATAAATTATGAAAAAAAAATTGTAATTTAATTCCAAAGTCAAAATCCAAACAACTCATATGCAAAAAGCTAGTAAGCCAAACTACACTAAGCTGAAAGCCAAAAAGCCCTTAAACCAATAGCCTTTAAGACTAAAGTCAAATAGCCAATAAACAGTCTTTAGACCAAAAGTTATTAAGTTCAACATCCCTTAAATCAAAAGAGATAAAGCCAATTAGCCCTATCAAACAACGCATAAATGAAAAGTCTTTAGCGAAAATGCTTAAATGAAAAGCCTCTATCAAAAATATCTTTAAGCCAAAAGACAATAGGTCAAACAACCCTTAAGAAAAAAGTCAAACATCCCATTTGCCTCGAGCAAAACAACTCTTAAGTTAGATGCCATATAACTAAAAGAGGGGAAATATTGAAAACCTGTTGATCTCAAAATGGTTCCTTAGATTTAAATTAAAGCCATCATAACCTATCATTATTTACTACTCAAGTACATTTTAGTGGATCCCACAAGGATCTAACTTTATGATTACAAATTTGCTCACTCAAGCATCTCATTGGGCGAGTATGTGGGACACACCACTTTTCAAGCACAAAATAAACAAAAGATGGGAAAGTGGTGGATCCTATATGCTCACCCAATAGAGAAGTAGGGATCCTCGGTAGCACGGCCCGTGGGTAGCGCCCACGTGGCATAAACAGGACCTCGATCTTTTGTGTATGTGTGTGTAGGTTACTAATTCTCTAACCTACTAACTCACACTAACATTACAAAGGTGACTTGTTTCTGAAACACACGACAAAGTTATGTAATTCTATCCTTGAATAAACAATGCGTTGTTTCATTGTCGACAATTTCGATGTCTCAATTAGGAAAAACCAAAGATAGACTTGAATAGGAGCCTGTGCTCACTTAGAGAGATGTGAATTACGGATACTAAAGAAAAAATAAAAATACCTGAATTTTGTGATTCTTTAACAACGGGTGATCAAATGCAGGTTGTTTATAGATATCAACACAATCTATGATATCACCATACTCAGTCTGAAAAATGTGTATAATCCAAACAGAATGCTAATGTTAGTGAGGAGATTGAAAAAAACAAAAGAAAGCATATTATTGGTTACCCAACACACTTAGTGGGAGTAATGGCCAAATCAAATCAGACCTAACCCGCAAATGCATAGGGCAGGCAAGCACTTAGTTGGTCGACCGGGTCGATCTTTTTTTTTTTTTCCCAAGAGCTTGATTGCAATTTGGGGAAAAAGAAAAGGTAAAAAAGGATTTACCTATTCTATTTGAAGCTCCAAAGATTAGGAATGGAAAGGATATTGATGAATTCTCCAAAAAGATGGAGTTTGGTTGGAAATGCATGGAAGAAAATGGGGCTTACTTCCGGTTTGGTAACCAATCGGGGAACCCAATTCAGTGATTGTCTTTCACAAGCTAATCCCTTCCGACAGGGGCGGAGCTTGGATTTGATGTTTTTTGACCCCATTTTCTTTATCTTTAGTGTAGAAATATTACAATTTTGTGTTACTAGGGTTTTAAAAATAGTGTGGTTGTTCTGTGAGTTTAAAATATAGATGGGTATACAAAATAATTCAAATGTAGACTAATCTCTTAACTTTTTCACAGAAAATTTGTGTTCATATATTTAATTTCTTCTCTCTCATACTAATTTCACTTATAAAACAACGAATCCGTAATACTTAGTTCAAAATTGATTTTTATAGGACTTTAAATACCTTAATGATTTTCAGTGCAGGCTTGTTAATAATCTTCAACTGTCTTTCCATCTCCAAATCATCCTCTTTGGATGTCACATGATGCTCTTTTCCAAAACCATTGAGAACAAGACTGGTAAATAAGACTGCAAAAAATGCAACACCAAATCCACTCATGATTTCACCTATACAGTTTCCTATAGACAATAGTCAGAAGATTTTTAATGTACATGAGGCCTCTATATGGAGGGTATATATACTTAAAATATCAGTGACAATAAATTGGGAACGATATCATAATTAATCATTCGATACTCATTTAGTGGAAATTTATTGGAATGAGATTTGAATGGTCCAAAGATTTAGCAAAATGTTGCGCTTTTAAAATCCTACCTTCTACCTAAGAAGCACCGACACGAATATAACGACACAAACACGACACGACACTAAATGATAACACAGAAAATCCTAACAAAAAAAAAAAAAAAAAAAAAGGCGACACGATACGACGTTTGACACGGAAATATTTTATAAATACATACTTAACTATGTAACATGAAAATTCTCAATATCATTGAAATAACTAGGAACTAAGAGGTTAAACAAATTACCTCCAAACAACATTACAACGTGAAAATATCTTTATAATACTACCACAACTTAGTATATGTAATGTTTTGAATTTTAATTAAGGGTAATTTGGAAAATTTGATGGTCAATTTGTGGACCCAATTTGGACTTGTACATTTAAATACCTAACATTAATATTTGTATTTGCATTTTAAAAAAATAATTGTGTGATCAATTTGTTTATGGAATAAAGTGTATATTCATAGATACAGCTATAGAGGTGGGCATAGAGAGCAATTCTTTTGAAGTATTTTTTAATTAATTGTCCTTATACATCATTTTGTACAGGAGTATAACTATAATATAAACAAAAAAACTCATTAAAAGATAGGTCTAGAGAGTAGCGTAAGTAGATGCAGATAGAATTTTCCTTTATTTAATCTAACCCAATCCAATCATATATAAATAGAACAATGGAAATAAGCACAAAACCTTCTCTCTCTTTCTCTCTCTCTCTCTCTCTCTCTCTCTCTCTCTCTCTCTCTTTCTCTCCTTTTTTCTTTTAACACAACTCAACTGTGCTCGACTTTAAAATATCCCTGAGAATAGCGCACTTTCGACGAAGAAGCCTCTTCCTCCGACCCAACTTACCATACTGATACAGGATGAGAAACCGGTCGAGAGGATGTAGAAGCTCGCATCAATGACTTAAAAAAACAAATCGAGAAATTAAGCCGAAAATCGAGTCGCAATTATATTAATAAAGAGACTGAGTCATCGTTCACTGACCGGGTTACGGGATTTGCCATTCTACACAAATTCAAACAGCCTCATCTCGACTCTTATGATGGGTCGGGAAGTCCGGTCGACCACGTCCGGACCTACAAAGCTCAAATGGCACTGGAGACTAACGCTGATGAACTGTTCTACCTGGCCTTTCCCAACACTCTCAAAGGGCCAGTCGCACAGTGGTTTCACTCGCTTAAGCCCCGAACGGTTGATGACTTCAAGGAACTCAACAGGCTTTTCGTCAGCCAGATCGTGGGTTATGCTCAATCGACCGCAACCAGACATCCAGATGCTAAATGTTAAGCAGCAAAAAGGTGAGTCCCTGAAGGACTATGTTGATCGGTTCAACCAGCAAAAGCTTTCGATTCACGATCTGAATGGGATGGTCGCAATCACAGCCTTCTGCTGGGGCTCAGAACACCAAGATCGCCACGTCGTTCCACCATCAACGGCCGGCAATCTTGGTTGAACTCTCGGAGAGGGTCGGTAAATACATCGACACCGATGAGTTCTTGAAGTGCAAACGTTCGAGCTTCGAGGACGAAGATTCCTCAAAAGATATATAAACGAAAATGGGTGACCTTTGAAAAAAGCTCGGGAAAGAAACAAAAATAGGATCAGCAACGGGGTGGTCGGGATCTGCCCCGATCGCCTTCATGTCGCTTTCCCGGCCCATCCAAGAGGTCATGGTAGCTACTGAGGCTTAGAAGCTCCTCAAGAAGCCCACCAAGCTAAAGAGCATACCCAAAAAGAGGAATCTGGACAAATATTGTCGGTACCACAAAGACCACGGCCATGATACTGAGGACTGCTTCAAGTTGAAAATCGCTATTGAGAAGCTCATTGAGCAGGGTCATCTTGCCAAGTTTGTCACCACAAACAAACGACCGTGGCAAGATACCTGGGCTCCTGAGCAGCAACAACCCCTCGGCCATATCAACGTGGACCCTGGAAGAACATCGGGGGGAGGGGACTCACAGTCGGCTGGGAAAAGGCATGCTTGGGCATCCCGAGCGGATATCCTGCAAGTCCAATCAACCAACTCCTCACCTACCGATATCCTGACTTTCTCATCTGACAATATCCGAGACTTACACTACCCCCATGACGATCCATAGGTGGTAACGCTCTCTATAGCCAATTACATGGTGAAGAGAGTGCTTGTGGACACAGGTAGCTCCTCCGACATACTGTTCGCCTCAACCTTTGATCAGTTCGGGACATCAAGGGACTGGCTACGACTAGTGGCCACTCCCTTGGTGGGGTTCAACGGATCCAGCACACAACTGCTCAGGATGATCGAGCTGCCAGCTCTAATGGGAACCTACCCACACACAGACCTCCGTGCTCGCAAATTTTGTTGTGGTAGAGGCCCCATCCGCCTACAATGTCATCCTCAGGAGACCAACACTCAACAAGGCCAGAGCGGTTGTGTCAACATACAGCCTGATCGTCAAGTTCCTGACCCCGCAGGGATCGGGAAGTCTAAGGGGAGATCAGGCCACCGCCCAGAGTTGTTAAGTCAGTTCCTTGCACAAAGAGGCAATTTCAGAAGCGCTAAACATTCAAGAGATGGACCCAAGGGGTGCTAGGGACAGAGTCACTCTAGTTGAAGAATTCCATCAAGTGGTGTTAGACCCCCAGTTTCCCGACTGGTCCATTAGTAATGACACTCTCCTCGAAATAGATCTCAAAGAGAAGCTAATTCAGTTCCTAAGATAGAACCAAGACGTCTTTGCTTGGAGCCATGAGGACATGCCTGGAATTAATCCCTAGATCATGTCTCACCAATTCAACGTCGATTCGAGCTACCTCCTGGTTAAACAAAAGAGGAGGGGAATGGCCTTCAAAAGGTAGGAAGCTGTACGTGAGGAGGTCGGAAAACTTCTCAAAGCACAATCAATCCGCGAAGTTCACTTTCTCGACTGCTTGGCAAACGTTGTTCTGGTCAAGAAAAGTAACAGAAAGTGGAGGCTGTGTGTGGACTTTACCGATCTAAAAAAGGCATGTCCCAAGGATTGCTATCCACCACCTAGGATAGACCTCCTTGTAGACTCAACGGCTGGTCACTCACTCCTCTCCTTCATGGACGCCTACTCGGGGTACAACCAGATCTGCTTGTATACCAGCGACGAAGAGAAGAATTCTTTCATCACTGACCAAGGAACATACTGCTACAAGGTGATGCCCTTTGGCCTCAAGAATGCCAGGGCAACTTATCAGTGCTTGGTCAACCATATGTTCAGAGAATTAATCGGGAAGACAATGGAGGTGCATGTTAACGACCTCCTAGGCAAGAGCCGGAAAGAGTCCGACCATATTGAGCACTTGGCTGGGGCCTTCAGCATCTTAAGAAAATTCTGAATAAGGTTAAACCCGGCTAAGTACATATTCGAAGTCTCGCCCGATAAGTTCTTGGGACATCTGGTCAGCAGGCAGGGAATTGAAGCAAACCAGGAAAAGATCCAAGCAATCATCAACATGCGGTCACCCAGATCAACCAAGGAGGTTCAGAGTTTGGCAGGGGGGTGGCAGCAATGAACATATTTGTATCCCGAGCAACTGACCGGTGTCTTCCATTCTTCAAGATCCTCTACAAAGCCTTTGAGTGGTCAAAAGAGTGTGAGAAGGCATTTCAGGAACTGAAGAAGTATCTGATGTCGCCTCTTCTACTCTCAATGCCCGTACTGAATGAAGAGTTGTTTCTTTACTTGGCGGTGTCACCTTCGACGGTAAGCTCGGCACTGATCAGAGAGAAGTACAGGATACAGTAGCCGGTCTACTACACAAATCGGGCTCTCTAGGGAGCAGAAAGCTGATACTCCCGTATAGAGAAACTCGCCTTTACACTCATCACCTCAGCTCAGCTGCTCCGCCTGTATTTCTAAGCCCTTGTCATAGTGGTCCTCACAGATCAGCCTCTACGCAGAATTCTGTGCATGCCTGAAATGTTTGGGAGACTAATAAAGTAGGCATTAAAGTTGGAAGAGTTCAAGTTAGTTTACAAACTTCAAATAGCAATCAAGGGGTGGGCAGTAGCAGATTTTCTTGTAAACTTTACCTATATGGAAGATCTGATCGAGGAGTTCAATCCGCCTGAGTCACCGCCCGAGATACAGCCTGACACCCCGACCTGGATACTCTATGTGGATGGGTCCTCCAACAAGTAAGGCAGCGAGGCAGAGATCATCCTGACCACACCCGACGGGATCCAGTTGGAGTACGCCCTAAGGTTCGGGTTCTAAGCTTCCAACAATGAAGCCGAGTATGAGGCCCTGTTGGTTGGGCTGTAGTTGGCTACCTCGATGGGTGCACAACAAGTCAAGTGTACAGTGACTCCCAGCTAGTTGTCAATCAAGTCCGATAAGAGTATGAAGCTCGAGAGGATAACATGGTGGCCTATCTAGCCCTTGTCACGGAGGTTTCCAGCAAACTCAAAGGGTTCCTTATCACATAAATCCCATGGGATGAAAACACACGGGCCGATCGTTTAGCATGCCTTGCATTATCCTCTGAGTCGAACCTACTCGGGACAAGGGTAGAATACTTACCCGAACCAAAAAAAAAAACATAAGAGAGAGGAGGGATTTTATAATTAGCACAAAAAAATAAGAGAAAGGGGCTTAGTATGACAATTTTATAATATTAAGGGAGCTAATTGTAATTTTTAGGGGAGACTAATGTAAAAAAACTAACGGACCGTTAGGGGAGGGGGCATTTTGTTACCTAATTACAAACCTCGAGGGAGGTCCGTGTAATTTCTGCAACTAGGGGGAGGTTCGTGTAATTAAGGCAAACCTCAGGGGAGGTTTGTGTAATTTACCCTATTTTTTTTAACATTTGTAGTGACCAAGATAATAGGGATTTATGATCCACAGTAAAAGCTCCATTTAGTACTGAAGATCAATAGTAAATACTTACACATAGAAGAACTTACATGATATACATAAGTGATCATAACATATTGATCTCCATTTATGGTCGAGGTATTGGCTATAGACATACCAAGGGCAATTCTCTTGTCTATGTGCACAAAACCAGGGCAACGAATATCATAGCACCCTGTACTCTTGTATCCATCTCCCTGTCAATTTTCAATGATTTGTGGGTTAACTAGATTTTTGTTTGAAACAATAAGCACCTTGGGGGACTAAATCTAAAGAAGTGCATTCTAGTTCTACAGCTAATAAAATTCCACCAACCTCAACAATCCCCTAAACAACTGCCATCAATGTACACAAAATGATTAAAGATTGCCTATATCCATATGTTGAATAATTTAGCGCAAAAACACTATCACTCATAGTTGGATTTTAAAACTTTTTTAACTAAAAGAAGGATGACGATGGAAATATAACACTCAGATTTAGAGCGTTTTTACGCAATAATCTAGGATATAGATGAGAGGTACGGGTACAGAGGATTCATCTATTTTTCAAAAATAAGGGGTGGGTACTTACATAAATCTTGTCCTTCTATATAACTTTATGAAGTATACATTATCTATTTTTTTTTATGTAATAATTACAAATAACAAGCATAAATAAGAATATTAGCTTTTTGGCATGTAATCCAACTCTCAACATTTCACACTGACTTTGAACTATGTAAAATTGTGAGGGTATCCTATTTTTTTTTTTTTAAAGGTGAAAAAAAACACTCTGGCTCATCCAAGAAGGATCTACATCAGTACAAGTGCCAACATGATGTGAGTCTGTACTTCGAGTAGGGAGCGTAATCCAAGGTGTGAGCTTTCTGGATAACTTTCATAAGAATCTGAGTTCCAAAATCTCTACAAACGAAACAATTGAGAAAGGAAACGATCTTTCCAATCGAAACTATTGTGAAAATGCTACCGTAAAAGGGGTTTTTGGTTAGAAATCCCTCACAATGTCTTTTTCCATTTTTAACTAAGGCCCTTCGCTACTCTTTTGGTCCTCATTAGAGTGCTTCCTCATTTTTTTTCTCTTCTTTTTTTCATTTATTTTTACCCGTTGAGAGTCAGTTATGCCATGTCATCATTAATTTTCTTTAAATTTTAAGATTCCATAACTTTCAATTTTCAAACTCTTTTTTCATATAAAATTTATAGTTTATAAATCGTCGAACCAAAATCATAAAAATATGATCCATATGTGATATGAAATTATGCAGAAAATAAAATCAAAATTTTCAATTGTTTGTTTTGCGATTTATATGTTTACAACTAGATAACTAATAATCATCTGTTCAAATTTCAACATTAGATGTCCAAACCTCATTTTGAGCTTTTTTATCCACCTGGACGGATAATATTCTCTGTTTGAAATAAACGACCATGAATCTCATTTTTTTCGGGCCGTTCTGGGTGCTTTTTAATTTTTATTTATATTTCATGTATTCTTTTTTTTTTTTTTTCGAGATGTATGCACCTATGGATATCAATTTTACAAAAAGAGTGTATTTTTGTTGTAGTTTACAAAAAATTGCAGTTTCACCTTTTTGTTTAAACATTTTTTTTTCCTCCATGGTTTCATAGTCAACATTGATCTCATTATTCATATTCCGAAACATCAAAAAGTTTATAAAAGAAAAGAAAAAGACTTGTAGATAAAAAGTTAGGACAATTTGAAGTTTTTGGGCAAAAGACTAAAACAAGTGCAAAGGCCGTTTAATGGGTTGAGAAAACCACGAGTGGGTTTTCGCTAAGTTTGGGTATAAGGGCATTTGGTTGAAGTCCCGATTATAAGAAGGATCACCTTTAACGAAGTCATGGGTGTTCTACAAACATGATAACCTCCAACCTTCCAAGAGAACCATTAATTAAACATAAGGGAAGATCACCATTGTACCCAAACCTTCAACTGCTTTATATTGGGCAATTATTATTTTTTGAAAACATTAACAATAAAATTTCATTTCAGGGCATGGATCGGATAAACTTAGAGGCGACTAGAAATAATTAACAGTTTGTATTTAGGAATCATTATGAAGGTTTCCAAATTTGGATAATTATATTCGTCAAAAGGTGTGATGAAGAAAAATGAATATGAAGGATTTGTTTCTTAGATTTTTAAGACTAGAGAGTGCTTAAAGACATTCAAATTGAAAGGTGTTGCTATGAAGTGCCTAGAAAAATCTAGCATCTATGACCTTGAGCCAAGCTAAAGTTCATATATATGAGACATATAAAGAAGGGTACCATCCTTTTGAAGAATTGATCAAGACACCAACAAATGGGATTGTCAACTTACTATCCAGTAGGTAAATAGATGTGTGCGTTTATCACCGTATAGCGCTGGATCAACCAGCTGATAAGTCGATGTATTTATGGTAAATTTAACCATGAAGCAAGTATACATAATAGACAAGACCTATATACACAAAATATAGAAAAGGGAAAAACATGCAAATTTAGTAAAATTATAAATTCTGTGACAAACATTTGAATAAACATTTTGATAAACGCAGTTTATTAGCTCAAAATATTTGATATTGTACGGAAAAGACAAATCTTCGATAATTGAAAGCTTACAATTAAAGGTTACAATCTACCAAGGTTGTACCCTTACGATATGCAGCCAAGTGGTAAGCACAGTCTGAATGATTCATTAATCCTAGGGCTTGCCTTTGGAGAAAAATCCAACCCCGTGCAGAACGGAATGAGCATACCTTTATTAAAAAGGATATTTTTCTTGTGAGTTAACTTTTGAGGCTTTTTTTTTAATTATAACTTCCACTTTATTCAGCTTAACTTGGCAGTAGAGCAACCAACTCAAAACACATCCACAGGTATTAGGTTTGTTGATGTCATGTGTTCGAGTGTTGGCATCATACGATTATTTCCATACTTTTTCACACATTTAAGCTAATTGATGGACAAGTTATTCAGTTACCCCATCACACCATGTCATCATGTTGACATGGTGTGACCTCTCAGTTATACGAAGACGCATAGCTGCTTTTCAAAAAGTGGAGATAAATTGTGGGAGATTGTGCTCCATGGAAATAGGGGGCATGATTTTTTTTAAAAATCTCTAAGCAAACATGCATGTCACTTTCACTTTCTTTCAAATGCCACATGTCATCATATTGCTGGAGGGTCACATTGCGTCAGCATAATGACGTAGTATGATATGCTCACTGAATAATTTCTCCAATTGATGGCATTACGGCTATAACCATAGCGCATGGGTTAGCCATCAAATGAAATGAGAGGAGTGTGCTATGGAGTTTTGACACTACGAAATCATAAATACACAACCAGTGACTAGCCAACACTCTGTTTAGCAACCCAGTTTGGCTCGAATCGATGAAATACGATAACCCAAATCCAACCCAAATTAAACTGGTTAAGTCTGACGGGTATATGGATTTTGGCTAGCATTTGCAAGTTACAAGTCAAAATTAAATGTCAATGAGTTACTACTTACTAGAGAAAAATAGATCATTACATAGAAACACTTACCACCCATCCTACTTGTATGCTGTTGACTTGATCAAAAGGAGCGACTGTAATCCAAATTTGAGCTGCACTACTTTGACCATATTCAACTTTTGGATTATACAGAGAAATATATGCTCTAACTCCATAAAACATTGCACCAGGAGGATATCGTACTATGCTGACAATTTCAAACTATAAAGTAGAAATGCTAAAAGGATCATCAATCAAAGTATTTCTACCCATCAGAATCTATAATGTAACTTCTCGAGTTGTAGTATAAGAAAACCTCCTAAATGTTCTATGTCACCTAATTCTCTCGTCCTTCTCAGTTCTTTCTCAGTTCTTTCAGACACCTATGCTAATGATGACAAATACACTTCATACTTTTCACATTTTCATTCACTTTGTTCCAACTGAGAATCACACTTATGACCCATCAGGATCAAGGATTCATTTGGAAGGGATTATCTGTGAGCACCTTGTGATTTGAAGATGTACTCAAATGAATAAATTTTTCCTTAATTGATGTTGTACTGAGATAAGCGAATTGGTCAAAACCCCATTTTCGAACCCCACTTGTGCTTCCACATCATCTGTAGTATGGTGATTACAACATTGTCCACAAATTAAATGAATTACGGAGTAGTTCATATTCAAATGATACCTACAACAAGATGAGTTTATTTAAGATTCATAACTTACATGGGAATCGGGGCTTGGAGCTGGTGAAGAATAAATACCAGTAGGTTTGAATAACTTGGATCCGACAATATCTGCTTTGGTTTTTCTACGAATAGGTATACTCCCAGACGGACATCCATCACTCTCCAACAAGTTCATTGGTATACCTAGCGAGGGGAATTGCTTTTGGTCAACTGATGGTGTGTAACTAGGTCTCCTCTGCAAAAATAGATTTTGACAACAAAAAAAATAGACATTTTAGGAAGCTGTTCTTTGTCAGCAGCAATAATATAATCATATAGGCAAAAATGATGACAAAAAG
Organism: Hydrangea macrophylla; assembly: GCA_033977485.1. Classification (NCBI taxonomy): domain Eukaryota; kingdom Viridiplantae; phylum Streptophyta; class Magnoliopsida; order Cornales; family Hydrangeaceae; genus Hydrangea; species Hydrangea macrophylla. The sequence goes on from CM066996.1 coordinate 57,285,265, forward strand.
CATCCCGAATACCTCAACCGCCAAATTAAATAAGCTACCAATGGACCCAACCCTCTAGAATCATAAGTAGGTACATTAAGGTTTTTTTTCCTAACACATAATGACACAAACGTTCTAATGACTAATCTCACAAATAATTAACAAAAAGAGATCCTAAAGAATGCAGGATAAACAAATAAACAATCCAGTAAAGGTCAAGAGAAATTGTGCTCTTGACACAAAACAGAGATGTGAATTAACCACTCTCTCTGGAATTCCATTGATGATAAAAACTTATATATAGAAATTAAAAGATAAAAGAAACTCAAACATCAGATTTTGTTTTCCCAAAATACATCAGACAACAAAAACAGTTAAACTTATAAATATCCTTCCTTATTACCAATAAAAAAAACCTCTCATATGCGAACTGTCCAAATTTATTGTATAACATAGAATTCCAACATCCTCCCTTAAGCTAGATAACTACCATGCCAAGCTTCTTCTTCATCTTGTTGAAAGTATCACACTTTAAAGCCTTAGTAAAAATATCTGCAAGTTGATCTCGAGTCTTACAAAACTTCACAACAATATCTTCATCTTTAACCAAATCACGAATGTAATGAAACTTGATTCTTATGTGCTTGCTTTTGCCATGAAACACTGGGTTCTTTGTGAGTGAAATAGCTGAACTATTGTCACAAAAAAGTGTTGTACCTTTCACTTGAAAATGCTTGAGTTCTTTTAAGACCCATCTTATCCAAAGTGCTTGACAAGATGCTAAGGCAAGTGAAATGTACTCAGATTCTGCTGTAGAAAGAGCCATAACTGGTTGTTTCTTTGATTCCCAAGAAATTGCACCTGAACCAATGTTGAAAACATAGCCAGAAGTGCTTTTGCAGTCATCAACACTTCCACTCCAATCACTATCACAATAACCAACCAAACTTGAATCTTCAACCTTTCTATAAAGTATACCGTCATCGATGGTTCCAGATAAATATCGCAAAACTATTTTTCCAGCTTTTAATGGCTCCTTTTTGGTGATTCCATGAATCTACTAAGCATGCTTACCGAGAACATAAGATCCGGTCTAGTTACAGTCAAATACATGAGACTCCCAACAAGACTTCGATAAAGAGTGCTATCAACATTTTCTTCATTATCAAATTTGCTCAACTTCAAATTAACTTCCATCGGAGTGCTAATGGTAGTAGGACCCTCCATTCAAAATTTCTTCAGAACATTCTTTGCAAATGTTTTCTGGCCAATAAAATTCTGTCTTTTGTTGTTTAACCTGAATGCCAAGGAAAAAATGGAGAAGTCCCATGTCAGTCATTTCAAATTCTTGCATCATAGCTCTCTTGAATCTTCACACTTTCTTGAACAAGTTCCAGTAAAAATTAGATCATCAACATATAAGCAAACAATCAAATGCTCACTGTGCTTACCTTCTTTGATGTAGAGAGTATGTTCAAATGGACACCTTTTAAAATTATTCTCTAAAAAATAGCCATCAATACGACTATACCATGCTCTTGGTGCTTGCTTAAGCACATAAAGTGCCTTTTTCAATCGACAAACCTTTTCTTCTTCACCAGCCTTTGCATAACCTGGTGGTTGATTGATAAACACCTCCTCTTCAAGAAAACCATTCAAGAAAGTTGATTTAACATCCATCTGATAAACTTTCCAACTGTTTTGCGCCGCTAAAGCTAGTATAGTTCGAACTGTCTCAAGACGAGCAACTAGTGCATACACCTCTTGAAAATCAACACCATATTTTTGTTTGTATCCTTTCACAACAAGCCGAGCTTTAAATTTATCAATCTCCCAATTTTCATTCAGCTTTGTCTTGTATATCCACTTCACATCAATTGGCTTTTTTCCATTTGGAAGTTCCACAAGCTCCCAAGTATGATTTTTATGTATTCAATCAATTTCCTGATCCATAGCTAGCTTCCAATTCTCTTCTTTAGAAGCTTCCTAATAATTGATTGGGTCAGCATCAGCAAACAAAGCAAAATTAGCCAAGTCTTCTTCTAAGATATTGCTGGTATATTCATAGAGCTCTCTTATGTTTTTTGTCTTCCTGAGGATTTCATTTGAAATTGACAATGATGATGATGATGGAGAAGGATGAGTAGGTAGTGGAGAAGTTGGAGGAGTGACAACTTCTTCATTCCTTTCAACCTCAGTGATTTGCTCATCAGATTCTTCTTCCAACTCAACACAACTCAAATTTCATGTTTGTCATCTCCATCCCAATTCCAAGATTCTTCTTCATCGAACTTTACATTCCTATTAACAATAAGTTTCTTGGTGATGGGATTATACAACTTGTATGCCTTTAAACTCTCACTATACCCAATACAAATGCATTTCTCAGATTTGTCATCCAACTTCTTCCTTTTTTCATCTGGAACATGTGAATAAGCAACACTTCCAAAAATTTTCAAATGTTCAACACTTGGTTTTTATCCACTCCATGCTTCTATAGGAGTTAAGTTTTCCATACTTTTGGATGAGGTGCGATTCAAAAGATAAACAGCACATGCCATGGCTTAAGCCCAAAAAAGAGTAGGAACTCTCTTGGCTTTTAACATACTTCTAGCCAACTCTACAAGTGTTCGATTTTTCCTTTCGGAAACCCCATTTTGTTGAGGAGTATACCGAACAGTAAACTGATGTTGGATGCTATTTTCTTTGAGAAAAGCTTCAAATTCACCATCAATATATTCACCAACCTGATCGGTACGTAATGTTTTAATCACATAACCACTTTGCTTTTCAACCAAAACCTTAAAGTTTTTGAAATGCTCAAACACTTCAGATTTTTGTTTAAGAAAATAAACCCAAGTTTTCCTACTGTAATCGTTGATAAAAGTGAGAAAATAACGTTTACCTCCAACTGAAGTGACGTTCATTGGCCCGCAAAGATCTGAATGTATTAACTCAAGTGGTTTCATTGCTCTCCTTGCTTTCCCAATTGGAAAGGAATTTCTGTGATGCTTCCTAAGAATACACCCTTCACAAATTTTCTCTTGCAGATCAACACTAGGCATGTCATTCACTATATTCTTCTTGCTCATTAAAGAGAGAGTTTTGAAACTCAAATGCCCAAAACGAAAATGCCATAACCAAGATTTGTCCTTGATAGAAGTGTTAAAACAAGAACCAATCTGATTTTGGAATTTCAGTGGAAACATCTTGCTTTGAGTCATGCTTACCTTAGTAATGAGAGCACCGTTCTTGTCTTTCATTTCACATAAGTCCTTCCTGAAATTAACTTCATAACCCTTCAATAAAAGTTGTCCAACACTTAATAGATTGTGCTTGAGACCTGGAACATAAAGGAGATTAGAAATACGCTTCACCCCTTTCTTTATGTGAACAAGAACAGTACCACCACCCTTTGCAGAAAGCCTTTTATCATCACCTGTTCGAACTTCACTTTGAGTAGATTGATCTAGCTCCACAAATGCCTTCTTGTTTCCAGTCATATGATTACTACAACCACAATCAACATACCAAACCTCATCAAAAAGAGCATCTTGTTCAGCATATGTTAGAAACAATGAATCGTCTTCTTTGTTTTGATCTTTTTCATGCATAAAGCTAGAATTATTTTTCCTCATTATCTGCAATTCTTTTCCTACAATACTTCTTGATATGTCCAAACGTTTGACAATAATGGCATTGGGTGTTTTCCAAAGAAGACCATCCTCTCCCTCTTCCTCTATGAGAAAATAAAGTCTCACCATCTTGCTGTCCTCCACCATGACCTCTTCCCCTGTTTGAAGAAACCGTCTCGCTATCTTGTTATTGTCCTCCACCATTGCCTCTTCCTCCATTATTCCTTCCTCTTCCACGAGGAGAACCTCTTCCTTTTCTACCTCCAAAACCTCCCTTTAGAGAGACTTGAGTTTGGAAAGCTTGCTCAAAAGAAGAATCATATTGATTAATGCGAAGTTCATGAGATTGAAGTGATCCCAATAAACTCTGCAGCGACAAAGAAGACAAGTTTTTTGATTCTTCAATTGTAGCAATTACTTCAAATTTACGGGTTAAGCTTCGAAGTATCTTTTCAACTACTCTTTAATCTTCAATCATTTCACCATTTATCCTCAATTGGTTGACAACAGAAATTACCCTATTGAAGTAATCTTCAATGCTTTCAGAATCTTTCATTTTCAATGAATCAAATTCAAATCTTAGAGATTGAAGCCTCACCTTTTTCACTTTGTCATCACCCTTGTATGAAGTGGAAAGTATGTCCCATGCTTGCTTAGATGAAATTGCTGCTGAAATTCGTTCAAAAACAGCTTCATCCACTGTTTGATAAATAAGAAGCAAAGCCTTCTTGTCCTTCTTACGATTTGCATTTAACTCAATGAGTTGAGGTTGAGAAAGAGTTGCTCCAGTAGCTGGTTCTACATATCCAGTCTCCACAATATCCCATAATTCTTGAGATCCAAATAACACTTTCATTTGGATGCTCCAGTAGTTGTAATTCTTTCCATTGAAGCGAGGAAGTTGGGGTAATTGAGACATCACAGTGGTGTTGTTGATAGAAGACATGGTTCTCTTTTCAACCTTGCTCTGATACCAATTTGCTGGATAAACAAATAAGCAATCCAATAAAGTTCAAGAGAAATTGTGCTCTTGAAACAAAACAGAGATGTGAATCAACCACTCTCTCTGGAATTCCATTGATGATAAAAACTTATATATAGAAATTACAAGATAAAAGAAACCCAAGCATCAGATTTTGTTTTCCCAAAATACATCAGACAACAAAAACAGTTAAACTTATAAACATCCTTCCTTATTACCAATAAAAGAAACATCTCATATGCCAACTGTCCAAATTTATTGTATAGCTTAGAATTCAAACAAAGAATAAACTATTCCAACTCGAATCAAAGAAAAAAAAAACTGAACGAATTACTATAACGCATCATAGCTAATAGGAGACATAGTGATACCGAGTGTGTGCAAAAAATAGTGACAAATACTCCATTTCAAAGATCTTCTAGAAAAATCTATTATGACTCATCCAATTGACCCTAGTAGATAGACTTTCATCAAAAAAGAAAATAACATGCCTTTCAAGAGATTCCATGGTACAAATATAGGAATTTCTCCAAGTGATCGCTTCATACAATTTTACTTTTTTTTTTAAACGTCCTTGCAAATCATTAAATTAAAATTCCTCCATAAATCATTAAAAAATAAGCAGGTTGTGCATGTTTCGAAGCCAGAAAATATCAACAGAATATCTATATATATACAGAACCCTTCTTGTGAGGGAATTCTCATTTTGTTAAAATGAGGACTTCTATTTATAGCCGTTGGATCTTATTTTCAGTCTGTGATTTATGGATCCAATGGACTGAAAATTGCATCCAAAGACCATAAACTTCACAGACTGAAAATTGGATCTAACGACTATAAACAGAAGTCCTCATTTTAACAAAACAAGAACTCTCTCATGGTAAGGGTTCTGTATATACATATATGCATGTATCTATGAAAGACATTAGATATGCATACCTGAATCTTGTGATTTATTAATAGTGGGTGATCTAAAGTTGGTTGTTTGTAGATATCAACACAATCTATGATATCACCATACTCTCTGTGATACACCAAAAGAAAATAGGAAAATGAAGTTGTAGGTAAGTCAAAATGTGTAGACAGAAAATACAAATGCTATACTACATATGTCAATCAAAAGTCCATATCAACTGAGGACTAGCCTGATTGCGTCAGAACCTAACCATCAAAAACCCTAGTGGAGAAGTTAAAATCGCGAGTAGATATTAAAAGAGAAGAAATTATTTATTTTCCATAAATTAATTTAGGACCCAAAGAATTAACGACTACAAGCCAAAAATTTTGTTTATGATTCTCTATTGGCCCTGTGTTTTGACCAAAAAAAATATTGCCGCATGTGTTTAACTGGGAGTAACCACGCCTCGCCAAAGACCTACCTCATGACTATTTTTGTGCAAGCAAATGTAGTATTCTTTCCATCCTATAATAAGTGTCTACTTTTATTTTGTACATTATTTAAGAAAGTTGTATTATACTAATTTTTTTGGTTCACTAAATAGTCACTTTCCAATTTATCCTTAGATGCGATAGGAGTTTGACTTTTTGCTTGTTTTAAGATCACAAATAAATACTACTTTGTCTTTATTATAAAGGTATTTTGAAAAGTAAGTAAAAGCTATATGCCAATTTAGGAAAGTGGACACTTAATGTGAGACATCCAAAAAAAAAATGTGAACACTTATTATAAGACGGAAGGAGTTTAAATTTTTTGTCAAATTTAACATGGGAAAACTCTATGACACACCCAAGTGGTGTCATTGTACATAAATACACAAAGAGGGTCAAACTTGGGGACCCAATTGGTAACAAAGTTTTTGACTTTTGAATTACAGTTGATTGATGTTTAATCAGTAGTTATTGCAACGAAGTTACAAATTTTGACACCAAGATTAAGTTTGCATAATGATTATAACCATCGGTCATACAATAGAATTTTTTTATAAAGTATCAACCATCTTCTTCAGTGATAAGATATCTAGACAACAACAAAAGCCAAGCATGTGCAGGAAATGGAATATGAACACGTGGCAATACCTGAATGGTTTTTAGTGCATGTTTGTTAATAGTCTTTAACTCTCTTTCTAGTTCTAAATATTCTTCTTCAGATATCACATGTTGTTCTCCTCCATAACCAGATAGAGCCAAATTGATAAATAGTACCATGAAAAAGGCAATACCAAGGTCACTCATGTCTTCACTAGGGTTCTTTTGATCGCCAACATTGGTCGAACATCTTCAAGCAACATGATCATAATACATAAGAAAGGCAATTTATATATGGTCCATAAGCATTGAACATTTGAATCACTTTTAAGTTTTATTTAGTGAGATTTCGGCACTCCGAAGATTCAAAAAATTTTGGTGTTCTTTCAATTGAAATCTTGTGATTGTTAAAATCCTACAATGGAAATCCAATGATTGTTAAAATTTGTAAAATCTCAATAATTCTAGTCAAACATGAAATCAATGTCACCAACAGCAGAATTTAGAAAATCCTGTAATACAATTTATATACACTTTTATCATCAAGATATAGGATTTCCAAAGTTTGGTTGGCATGTGGCACTAAGATAGGCTAATCTGTGGCATCACCACCAAAAATAATTCACTACAACAAAAATGGTCTACATAGATTTATTTTGAGACAAAAAATAAAACCCCTTTAAAAGTTACTTAAAAGGACACATAATTTGTCGTCCATACAAAAGAAAATACGTGTCTTTAAAAGTTACTTGTAAGGAGACATAATTTTTTGTCTCTACATAAGAAAATAATTGTCTTTAGAAGTTACTTGTAAAGACACATAACTTTTTTGTCTCTACAAAAGAAAATAATTGTCTTTAGAAGTTACTTGTAAGAAAATATGATTTTTGGTCCCTAAAAAATAAAATAAGTGTTTTCAGAAGTTACTTGTAAGGGTACATAATTGTCCGTCTCTTTAAAAAAATGTGTCTTTAATTAGAAGTTACTTGTAAAAACCTAATTTTCTGTCTCTACAAAAGAAAATAAGTGTATCCAAAGTAAAAAATAACGACACTTATTATTTTTGTCTTTATAAAGAGAGAATTGTCTCATGAAACAAAAAAATAAAAAATCAAATTAGCATAACAAGAAAAAGGCATATCCCTGCATTTAAAAAAATTCCTTTAAATGCCGCCATTTTTAAAAAAACAAATGTTGTTAATTATCAGGATTTTAAAGTGTGCTCGCAAATACCAGCACTTGGTAGTTAAATGCCAGTTAAATGCCGATACTTAACAGCATCTTCATACAAATTGCCGATAATTAACGGTGTTTGTAAACCAATGCCATTAATTAGCGATGTTTGAAATTTAAACGTTTGAACTATGTAGGAAAGCCGAGCGGACTGTAGCCCAATTGGCATAGCCTCTCTCTTCCCAGTGGAGAGGGAGAGGGTTCGAATCCCCATAGGAGATTTTAGTTGCACACAACATATATAAATCATTTATACAAGCATATACAAAATTCCTAATACTTACAGAAGACCAACCAGAAAGGTAGCTCATTAAAAACCAAGCAAAATTGTGCAAACAATGATATATTGAAGACAAAATACATTAGAGCACACATACACATATATACACTTTTGCTTTAACAATCTGTACTCTTTTGGTTGTTCAAAGAGGTTTCCTTTGGATTTTGGGGTAAGAAAGTTGATTCTATTGAATACCACCGACAATTAGTTAATGAGTTTGATGAAAGAGTAAGTTATCTCTACTACTTAAACTATTAGCTATTCATTACAGTGACTTTATCAAAGGAGGTCTTTTTACATGCTTACAGATTAGGATGTATATTGTTTCCAATGCACCTGGAGACTTTATAAACATATTTTTGCACATTCCTTGCACGTGCCTTGTACATGTATCACTGTAGTATATGTATAACTAGATTACTATGTGTGGACTATAGCTTTTGCTTTTCTTCATTGATAGCTTAAATTTTTTTGGTCCAACAGCTTTAGTGTCACTCCGTATTCTTCTTCAAGTGAATTTGAAGATTGTGTCATTTTTTTCCCTGAAAAAAGAATTGATTGTCAGCCGCATTGATAAGCTTTCAATATTACAAAGGAGCACGAGAGCATTCTTAATGACCCAAAATTTATTATACCAGCGGACTTTGTGTCATTCAATTCGCGATGGGGTGCGGCTGTGTGTGCACAGACACTTGAAAGCAACAACCCCACGCTCTGGCTCACTGATTGGGCCCCTGAACCCCGTGATGTGTACTGGAAAAATCTGGAAGTTCCTGTTGTTTGTCTAAGCATTCGAAGATATGTCATAATATTTTTAATGCTTGGTCTGGGGCTATTCATCATGGTACCAATTACTTTGCTGCAAGCACTTGCCAACGTGGATATTGTTCTTATCCTAAAGCATGTGAAAAGCCTGTAAGTAAATTTTCTTTTCTGTTAATGTTTGAAAGGTATAAATTACCGTGGCTTTATCAAAGGAGGTCATTTTACATGCTTAAAGATTATTATGTATATTGTTTCCAATGCACCTGCAGACGTTTTTGCACATTCCTTGCACGTGCCTTGCACATGTATCACTGCAGTATATGTATAACTAGATTACTATGTCTGGACTATAGCTTTTGCTTTTCTTCATTGATAGCTTTAATTTTTTTGCACCAACTGCTTTAGTGTCGCTCCGTATTCTTCTTCAAGTGAATTTGAAGATTGTGTCATTCTTTTCCCTGAAAAAAGAATTGCTTGTCAGCCGTATTGATACATGATACGTACCGGGATGAATTTGAGTCTTTGAAGCCTGTCTATCTGATATGAGGAGCCGAGTCCAACTTTTTGCTGCTGATAATGTTAGATACCTGATCCTGTACATTCAGATTCGTCCAGATTTGTTCTTTCCTTGTGCAAAGGCTACTTTGGGCAACTTCAAGTGCAAGGATATTCATTTTTACAAGTTGATAATCTTTAAATCCGATATTCTATTTTTCATGTTAGAATATTATATTAAGGTCTAGATACATTATCCAGCCGGACCCACTATAGCATAAACCTAGTCATTTACTCACCCCAGTCGGCCCCTCTGTTTAACCAGATTCTCTCTGTATCACCCGGATTTTCTCTATTCAAGCCATTTTTTTTTAAGTGAGAAGATTGTATATTTCACTATTTCAAATGTACAATAATAGAGGTCCTAATATAGGCTACCTAAATCCTTAATTGGGAAGGTAGAAGTACAGGAAGTACACAGTAGTACAACGTAGAAGTACAGGAAGTACACAGTAGTATAACTCGTAGGAAGTACAGTGAACCTAGTTAGCTTACATAATGAGATACAAATAACAAATGTATCTAGACCTTAATATAATATTCTAACATTTCACAAGTTTGTTTCATTTTCCCTTTGTTTTGTCACTGAGAAAATCACATGTATGATTGTATAAATACAAGTCTTGCTTACTAAATGTTAGTAATTTTGGGGGGGTTGACTTTGATGAAAGGTGTGTAATTTAAGTTAATGGTCCCCGGGAGCTCTCTACCCTAATGAAACATACCAGCTCCAGGACGATTTCTTGTGCACAGGCCTATGGAAGTTCTACATGTATACATGTTTTTCTTCTTTTATTTATTGGGTACACAATTCTTCTTTATCATGGAGATAAACATGGTTTGTGCTATTTTTATTATGATTATGATTTGGGGTGTAGCAATTTGGAACATGACGTGAGAATTGAGGGCCATTTACATTTGAACTTTGAGATAATCTTACTTTGCTATTATTGCTTGGAGCTGTTTTGTTCATCTTACCATTAGTACACTAAAAGAGGAGATTAGAAAGAACTCTTAATTTATTTAGGCACTCAATTTAGTTTACTGATTTTATGTTATCCATTTATGTCATTTTTGTTTTCTTCTGATCTTTTTTTTTTTTTTCAAATGTCAAATAATTTGTCTTTTATACGAAACTCCAGATAAGCAAATGAGGTTTTGTTCTCTGATTTTGATTTCTAATTCATCAAGGAATAAGTCCACCAAAGTTCACATAAAACGGAGTTCATTAAGGTCATTTTTCTAAATTTTAAAGTTGATAATACAGTTCTGGATTTTCTGGTTTTCAACACTCTTTTGGCTTTTACAACATTAAACCCCACTTTTAAAGTCAATACATTAGTTCGGTAAAAATCTTTAGTGTTGAATCTACCTTAATACACACACACACACACACATACACACACACGTTAGCGGTTTGATACATCCAATGGCAGTTTCTATCAAAGGCAGGTAATTTTTTTCTTATGCTCAACAAAGGTTCGTCCTTATGTTTGGTACGTAGGATCAATGCCCAGAAAGCCTCTCAATCGACAAGGAGTCACCTACACTCTTACCTGGTCTTGTAGAACCAGAGAAGATTTTGAAATACACTTCTAGGGAGATAACACATACATGTTTCAATCCAAACCCAAAGAAGATTGAAATTGGATCCTTCATCCTTGTTACTCAAGCACCATTGTCGTCGATGAGTATTCCTTGCACGTGCCTTGCACATGTATCACTGTAGTATATGTATAACTAGATTACTATGTCTGGACTATAGCTTTTGCTTTTCTTCATTGATAGCTTAAATTGTTTTGGTCCAACTGCTTTAGTGTCGCTCCGTATTATTCTTCAAGTGAATTTGAAGATTGTGTCATTCTTTTCCCTGAAAAAAGAATTGCTTGTCAGCCGCATTGATAAGCTTTCAATATTACAAAGGAGCACGAGAGCATTCTCAATTACCCAAAATTTATTATAATAGCGGCCTTTGTGTCATTCAATTCACGATGGGGTGCGGCTGTGTGTGCACAGACACTTGAAAGCAACAACCCCACACTCTGGCTCACTGATTGGGCCCCTGAACCCCGTGATGTGTACTGGAAAAATCTGGAAGTTCCTGTTGTTTGTCTAAGCATTCGAAGATATGTCATAATATTTTTAATGCTTGGTCTGGGGCTATTCATCATGGTACCAATTACTTTGCTCCAAGCACTTGCCAACGTGGATATTGTTCTTATTTTCCTAAAGCATGTGAAAAGCCTGTAAGTAAATTTTCTTTTCTGTTTATGTTTGAAAGGTGTTAATTATTCTTACGTTATTAGCTTTATCTTCTTTTTTTGTTCTTTTTCTTTTTTCTTACATCACCGTTGTGGTTTGCTTGCAAAGTTCAATGTCTACTCACTTCGGTTATTTAGTTTTCCATTTATTTATTTTTTTAATACCATCCTTTCTACAAAAATTTCTATGGCAATGTTATGCAGGTAATTTGTCAAGTCACTGCTACAAGGAGTCCTTTCATCTGTGACTCTGATATTGTTCTTGTTTGTACTTACATACACTGCAGCAACTATGTCAAAAATGGAGGGACATGTGTATGCAACTGTGTATGCACAGACACTTGAAAGCAACAATCCCACACTCTGGCTCACTGATTGGGCCCCTGAACCCCGTGATGTGTACGAGAAAAATCTGGAAGTTCCTGTTGTTTGTCTAAGCATTCGAAGATATGTCATAATATTTTTAATGCTTGGTCTGGGGATATTCATCATGGTGCCAATTACTTTCGTGCAAGAACTTGCCAACGTGGATAATGTTCTTTGCCTAAAGCATGTGAAAAGCCTGTAAGTAAATTTTCTTTTCTGTTTATGTTTGAAAGGTATAAATTACATTGACTTTATCAAAGGAGGTCATTTTACATGCTTAAATATTAGGATGTATATTGTTTCCAATGCACCTGGAGACTTTGTAAACATATTTTTTGCACATTATTTGCACGTGCCTTGCACATGTATCACTGTAGTATATGTATAACTAGATTACTATGTGTGGACTTTAGCTTTTGCTTTTCTTCATTGATGGCTTAAATTTTTTTGGTCCAACTGCTTTAGTGTCGCTCCGTATTCTTCTTCAAGTGAATTTGAAGATTGTGTCATTCTTTTCCCTGAATAAAGAATTGCTTGTCAGCCGCATTGATAAGCTTTCAATATTACAAAGGAGCTCGAGTGCATTCTCAATGACCCAAAATTTATTATACCAGCGGCCTTTGTGTCATTCAATTCACGATGGGGTGCTGCTGTGTGTGCACAGACACTTGAAAGCAACAAACCCCACACTCTAGCTCACTGATTGGGCCCCTGAACCCCGTGATGTGTACTGGAAAAATCTGGAAGATCCTGTTGTTTGTCTAAGCATTAGAAGATATGTCAGAATATTTTTAATGCTTGGTCTAGGGCTATTCATCATGGTACCAATTACTTTGGTGGAAGCACTTGCCAACGTGGATAATGTTTTTTACCTAAAGCATGAGAAAAGCCTATAGGTAAATTTTATTTTCTGTTTATGTTTGAAAGGTATAAATTACAGTGACTTTATCAAAGGAGGTCATTTTACATGCTTAAATATTAGGATGTATATTGTTTCCAATGCATCTGGAGACTTTGTAAACATATTTTTTGCACATTATTTGCACGTGCCTTGCACATGTATCACTGTAGTATATGTATAACTAGATTACTATGTGTGGACTATAGCTTTTGCTTTTCTTCATTGATAGCTTAAATTGTTTTGGTCCAACTGCTTTAGTGTCGCTCCGTATTCTTCTTCAAGTGAATTTGAAGATTGTGTCATTCTTTTCCCTGAATAAAGAATTGCTTGTCAGCCGCATTGATAAGCTTTCAATATTACAAAGGAGCTCGAGTGCATTCTCAATGACCCAAAATTTATTATACCAGAGGCCTTTGTGTCATTCAATTCACGATGGGGTGCTGCTGTGTGTGCACAGACACTTGAAAGCAACAAACCCCACACTCTAGCTCAATGTTTGAAAGGTATAAATTACAGTGACTTTATCAAAGGAGGTCTTTTAACATGCCTAATATTGTCAAATTGTAAATTCTCTGCTCTACTTGAAAACAGATGATCAAAGTCTACACGTAGAAGTACGAAAGTGCTGCTGCATTCTGGCCGGATGTTCAGCGTCACATTGTAAATAGCTTGGTGGCATCTCAGCTGAATCACATGGGTCATCTGAGCACCCAAGAAGTATCAAAATTGACTCCATTGATTATTCCCTTACTCATCTTTACTATACTGTTCCACATCTGCTGCAAGAACCGATATAAACCTGCCTTTCAAAAATATTCCATTGATGTAAGCTCCATCAATCTCTTTTTTTGGGTCCCTAAAAAAAGAATTGCTTGTCAGGCGCATTGATAAGCTTTCAATATTACAAAGGTGCACGAGAGCATTCTCAATGACCCAAAATTTATTTTATTAGCGGCCTTTGTGTCATTCAATTCACGATGGGGTGCGACTGTGTATGCACAGACACTTGAAAGCAACAATCCCACACTCTGGCTCACTGATTGGGCCCCTGAGCCCCGTGATGTGTACTAGAAAAATCTGGAAGTTCCTGTTGTTTGTCTAAGCATTCGAAGATATTTCATGATATTTTTAATGCTTGGTCTGGGGATATTCATCATGGTACCAATTACTTTCGTGCAAGAACTTGCCAACGTGGATAATGTTCTTTTCCTAAAGCATGTGAAAAGCCTGTAAGTAAATTTTCTTTTCTGTTTATGTTTGAAAGGTATAAATTACAATGACTTTATCAAAGGAGGTCATTTTACATGCTTAAATATTAGGATGTATATTGTTTCCTATGCACTTGGAGACTTTGTAAACATATTTTTTGCACATTATTTGCACATGCCTTGCACATGTATCACTGTAGTATATGTATAACTAGATTACTATGTGTGTACTATAGCTTTTGCTTTTCTTCATTGATAGCTTAAATTTTTTTGGTCCAACTGCTTTAGTATCGCTCCGTATTCTTCTCCAAGTGAATTTGAAGATTGTGTCATTGTTTTCCCTGAATAAAGAATTGCTTGTCAGCCGCATTGATAAGCATTCAATATTAAAAGGAGATCGAGTGCATTCTCATTGACCCAAAATTTATTATACCAGCGTCCTTTGTGTCATTCAATTCACGATGGGGTGCTGCTGTGTGTGCACAGACACTTGAAAGCATCAAACCCCACACTCTAGCTCACTGATTGGGCCCCTGAACCCCGTGATGTGTACTGGAAAAATCTTGAAGATCCTGTTGTTTGTCTAAGCATTAGAAGATATGTCAGAATATTTTTAATGCTTGGTCTGGGACTATTCATCATGGTACCAATTACTTTGGTGGAAGCACTTGCCAACGTGGATAATGTTCTTTACCTAAAGCATGTGAAAAGCCTATAGGTAAATTTTCTTTTCTGTTTATGTTTGAAAGGTATAAATTACAGTGACTTTATCAAAGGAGGTCTTTTTACATGCTTAAAGATTAGGATGTATATTGTTTCCAATGCACCTGGAGACTTTATAAACATATTTTTTGCACATTCCTTGCACGTGCCTTGCACATGTATCACTGTAGTATATGTATAACTAGATTAGTATGTCTGTACTATAGCTTTTGCTTTTCTTCATTGATAGCTTAAATTTTTTTGGTCCAACTGCTTTAGTGTCGCTCCGTATTCTTCTTCAAGTGAATTTGAAGATTGTGTCATTCTTTTCCCTGAAAAAAGCTTTGCTTGTCAGCCGCATTGATAAGCTTTCAATATTACAAAGGAGCTCGAGTGCATTCTCAATGACCCAAAATTTATTATACCAGCGGCCTTTGTGTCATTCAATTCGCGATGGGGTGCGGCTGTGTGTGCACAAACACTTCAAATCAACAACCCCACACTCTGCCTCACTGATTGGTCCCCTGAACCCCGTGAAGTGTACTGGAAAAATCTGGAAGGTCCTGTTGTTTTTCTAAGCATTAGAAGATATGTCATAATATTTTTAATGCTTGGTCTGGGGCTATTCATCATGGTACCAATTACTTTAGTGCAAGCACTTGCCAACGTGGATAATGTTCTTTTCCTAAAGCATGTTAAGAGCTTGTAAGTAAATTTTCTTTTCTGTTTATGTTTGAAAGGTATAAATTACAGTGAATTTATCAAAGGAGGTCTTTTTACATGCTTAAAGATTAGGATGTATATTGTTTCCAATGCACCTGGAGACTTCATAAACATATTTTTTGCACATTCCTTGCACGTGGCTTGCACATGTATCACTGTAGTATATGTATAACTAGATTACTATGTGTGGACTATAGCTTTTGCTTTTCTTCATTGATAGCTTAAATGTTTTTTGGTCCAACTGCTTTACACTAAACAAGGGTTAGGAAGTGTTACACTTAATAATATTGGGGATTTCTACATTTTTTCCCCCAACATAGCAGTCAATCAGCTGACTCAGGTTCCCAGTGCGCAGCAAAGTGTGCCGAGCTCCTCGTCTTAGCCATAGTACAGGCATGGAGATGAATCCGAAATCGTAGAAGAAGTTGATGAGTGGACTCATGTCTCCACTGCCTCGTAAAGTGGACCAAGCTCATCCACTCGGCCACAGTACAGGCATGGAGATGAATCCGAAATCGTGGAAGAAGTTGATAAGCGCACTCATGTCTCCAATGCCTCGCAAAGTGGACCAAGCTCTATCTCTGGCTACAGTATAGAGATACTGAATCAGATGACATCGAAGAACTTGAATAGTAGACTCAGGTTCGCGGTGCGCTGCTAAGTGTATACATGATACGTACCGGGATGAATTTGAGTCTTTGAAGCCTGTCTATCTGATATGAGGAGCCGAGTCCAACTTTTTGCTACTGATAATGTTAGATACCTGATCCTGTACATTCAGATTCGTCCAGATTTGTTCTTTCCTTGTGCAAAGGCTACTTTGGGCAACTTCAAGTGCAAGGATATTCATTTTTACAAGTTGATAATCTTTAAATCCGATATTCTATTTTTCATGTTAGAATATTATATTAAGGTCTAGATACATTATCCAGCCGGACCCACTATAGCATAAACCTAGTCATTTACTCACCCCAGTCGGCCCCTCTGTTTAACCAGATTCTCTCTGTATCACCCGGATTTTCTCTATTCAAGCCATTTTTTTTTAAGTGAGAAGATTGTATATTTCACTATTTCAAATGTACAATAATAGAGGTCCTAATATAGGCTACCTAAATCCTTAATTGGGAAGGTAGAAGCACATGAAGTACATAGTAGTACAACGTAGAAGTACAGGAAGTACACAGTAGTATAACTCGTAGGAAGTACAGTGAACCTAGTCAGCTTACATAATGAGATACAAATAACAAATGTATCTAGACCTTAATATAATATTCTAACATTTCACAAGTTTGGGTCCCTAAAAAATGAATTGCTTGTCAGGCGCATTGATAAGCTTTCAATATTACAAAGGTGCACGAGAGCATTCTCAATGACCCAAAATTTATTATATCAGCGGCCTTTGTGTCATTCAATTCACGATGGGGTGCGGCTGTGTATCCACAGACACTTGAAAGCAACAATCCCACACTCTGGCTCACTGATTGGGCCCCTGAACCCCGTGATGTGTACTAGAAAAATCTGGAAGTTCCTGTTGTTTGTCTAAGCATTCGAAGATATTTCATAATATTTTTAATGCTTGGTCTGGGGATATTCATCATGGTACCAATTACTTTCGTGCAAGAACTTGCCAACGTGGATAATGTTCTTTGCCTAAAGCATGTGAAAAGCCTGTAAGTAAATTTTCTTTTCTGTTTATGTTTGAAAGGTATAAATTACATTGACTTTATCAAAGGAGGTCATTTTACATGCTTAAATATTAGGATGTATATTGTTTCCAATGAACCTGGAGACTTTGTAAACATATTTTTTACACATTATTTGCACGTGCCTTGCACATGTATCACTGTAGTATATGTATAACTAGATTACTATGTGTGGACTTTAGCTTTTGCTTTTCTTCATTGATAGCTTAAATTTTTTTGGTCCAACTGCTTTAGTGTCGCTCCGTATTCTTCTTCAAGTGAATTTGAAGATTGTGTCATTCTTTTCTCTGAATAAAGAATTGTTTGTCAGCCGCACTGATAAGCTTTCAATATTACAAAGGAGCTCGAGTGTATTCTCAATGACCCAAAATTTATTATACCAGCGGCCTTTGTGTCATTCAATTCACGATGGGGTGCTGCTGTGTGTGCACAGACACTTGAAAGCGACAAACCCCACACTCTAGCTCACTGATTGGGCCCCTGAACCCCGTGATGTGTACTGGAAAAATCTTGAAGATCCTGTTGTTTGTCTAAGCATTAGAAGATATGTCAGAATATTTTTAATGCTTGGTCTGGGACTATTCATCATGGTACCAATTACTTTGGTGGAAGCACTTGCCAACGTGGATAATGTTCTTTACCTAAAGCATGTGAAAAGCCTATAGGTAAATTTTCTTTTCTGTTTATGTTTGAAAGGTATAAATTACAGTGACTTTATCAAAGGAGGTCTTTTTACATGCTTAAAGATTAGGATGTATATTGTTTCCAATGCACCTGGAGACTTTATAAACATATTTTTTGCACATTCCTTGCACGTGCCTTGCACATGTATCACTGTAGTATATGTATAACTAGATTAGTATGTCTGTACTATAGCTTTTGCTTTTCTTCATTGATAGCTTAAATTTTTTTGGTCCAACTGCTTTAGTGTCGCTCCGTATTCTTCTTCAAGTGAATTTGAAGATTGTGTCATTCTTTTCCCTGAAAAAAGCTTTGCTTGTCAGCCGCATTGATAAGCTTTCAATATTACAAAGGAGCTCGAGTGCATTCTCAATGACCCAAAATTTATTATACCAGCGGCCTTTGTGTCATTCAATTCGCGATGGGGTGCGGCTGTGTGTGCACAAACACTTCAAATCAACAACCCCACACTCTGCCTCACTGATTGGTCCCCTGAACCCCGTGAAGTGTACTGGAAAAATCTGGAAGGTCCTGTTGTTTTTCTAAGCATTAGAAGATATGTCATAATATTTTTAATGCTTGGTCTGGGGCTATTCATCATGGTACCAATTACTTTAGTGCAAGCACTTGCCAACGTGGATAATGTTCTTTTCCTAAAGCATGTTAAGAGCTTGTAAGTAAATTTTCTTTTCTGTTTATGTTTGAAAGGTATAAATTACAGTGAATTTATCAAAGGAGGTCTTTTTACATGCCTAATATTGTCAAATTGTAAATTCTCTGCTCTACTGGAAAATAGATGATCAAAGTCTACACACAGAAGTACGAAAGTGCTGCTACATTCTGGCCGGATGTTCAGCGTCACATTGTAAATAGCTTGGTGGCATCTCAGCTGAATCACATGGGTCATCTGAGCACCTAAGAAGTATCAAAATTGACTCCATTGATTATTCCCTTACTCATCTTTACTATACTGTTCCACATCTGCTGCAAGAACCGATATAAACCTGCCTTTCAAAAAAATTCCATTGATGTAAGCTCCATCAATCTCTTTTTTTGGGTCCCTAAAAAAAGAATTGCTTGTCGGCCTGCATTGATAAGCTTTGAATATTACAAAGGTGCACGAGAGCATTCTCAATGACCCAAAATTTATTATATCAGCGGCCTTTGTGTCATTCAATTCACGATGGGGTGCGGCTGTGTATGCACAGACACTTGAAAGCAACAATCCCACACTCTGGCTCACTGATTGGGCCCCTGAACCCCGTGATGTGTACTAGAAAAATCTGGAAGTTCCTGTTGTTTGTCTAAGCATTCGAAAATATGACATAATATTTTTAATGCTTGGTCTGGGGATATTCATCATGGTACCAATTACTTTCGTGCAAGAACTTGCCAACGTGGATAATGTTCTTTTCCTAAAGCATGTGAAAAGCCTGTAAGTAATTTTCTTTTCTGTTTATGTTTGAAAGGTATAAATTACAATGACTTTATCAAAGGAGGTCATTTTACATGCTTCAATATTAGGATGTATATTGTTTCCAATGCGCCTGGAGACTTTGTAAACATATTTTTTGCACATTATTTGCACGTGCCTTGCACATGTATCACTGTAGTATATGTATAACTAGATTACTATGTGTGGACTATAGCTTTTGCTTTTCTTCATTGATAGCTTGAATTTTTTTGGTCCAACTGCTTTAGTGTCGCTCCGTATTCTTCTTCAAGTGAATTTGAAGATTGTGTCATTCTTTTCCCTGAATAAAGAATTGCTTGTCAGCCGCATTGATAAGCTTTCAATATTACAAAGGAGATCGAGTGCATTCTCAATGACCCAAAATTTATTATACCAGCGTCTTTTGTGTCATTCAATTCACGATGGGGTGCTGCTGTGTGTGCACAGACACTTGAAAGCAACAAACCCCACACTCTAGCTCACTGATTGGGCCCCTGAACCCCGTGATGTGTACTGGAAAAATCTAGAAGATCCTGTTGTTTGTCTAAGCATTAGAAGATATGTCAGAATATTTTTAATGCTTGGTCTGGGGCTATTCATCATGGTACCAATTACTTTGGTGGAAGCACTTGCCAACGTGGATAATGTTCTTTACCTAAAGCATGTGAAAAGCCTATAGGTAAATTTTCTTTTCTGTTTATGTTTGAAAGGTATAAATTACAGTGACTTTATCAAAGGAGGTCTTTTTACATGCTTAAAGATTAGGATGTATATTGTTTCCAATGCACCTGGAGACTTTATAAACATATTTTTTGCACATTCCTTGCACGTGCCTTGCACATGTATCACTGTAGTATATGTATAACTAGATTAGTATGTCTGTACTATAGCTTTTGCTTTTCTTCATTGATAGCTTAAATTTTTTTGGTCCAACTGCTTTAGTGTCGCTCCGTATTCTTCTTCAAGTGAATTTGAAGATTGTGTCATTCTTTTCCCTGAAAAAAGAATTGCTTGTCAGCCGCATTAATAAGCTTTCAATATTACAAAGGAGCTCGAGTGCATTCTCAATGACCCAAAATTTATTATACCAGCGGCCTTTGTGTCATTCAATTCGCGATGGGGTGTGGTTGTGTGTGCACAGACACTTCAAATCAACAACCCCACACTCTGGCTCACTGATTGGTCCCCTGAACCCCGTGAAGTGTACTGGAAAAATCTGGAAGGTCCTGTTGTTTGTCTAAGCATTAGAAGATATGTCATAATATTTTTAATGCTTGGTCTGGGGCTATTCATCATGGTACCAATTACTTTAGTGCAAGCACTTGCCAACATGGATAATGTTCTTTTCCTAAAGCATGTTAAAAACTTGTAAGTAAATTTTCTTTTCTGTTTATGTTTGAAAGGTATAAATTACAGTGACTTTATCAAAGGAGGTCTTTTTACATGCTTAAAGATTAGGATGTATATTGTTTCCAATGCACCTGGAGACTTTATAAACATATTTTTTGCACATTCCTTGCACGTGCCTTGCACATGTATCACTGTAGTATATGTATAACTAGATTAGTATGTCTGTACTATAGCTTTTGCTTTTCTTCATTGATAGCTTAAATGTTTTTGGTCCAACTGCTTTACACTAAACAAGGGTTAGGAAGTGTTACTCTTAATAATATTGGGGATTTCTGCATTTTTCCCCCAACACAGCAGTCAATCAGCTGACTCAGGTTCCCAGTGCGCAGCAAAGTGTGCCGAGGTCCTCGTCTTAGCCATAGTACAGGCATGGAGATTAATCCGAAATCATAGAAGAAGTTGATGAGTGGACTCATGTCTCCACTGCCTCGTAAAGTGGACCAAGCTCATCCACTCGGCCACAGTACAGGCATGGAGATGAATCCGAAATCGTGGAAGAAGTTGATAAGCGCACTCATGTCTCCAATGCCTCGCAAAGTGGACCAAGCTCTATCTCTGGCTACAGTATAGAGATACTGAATCAGATCGATGACATCGAAGAACTTGAATAGTAGACTCAGGTTCGCGGTGCGCTGCTAAGTGTATACATGATACGTACCGGGATGAATTTGAGTCTTTGAAGCCTGTCTATCTGATATGAGGAGCCGAGTCCAACTTTTTGCTGCTGATCCTGTACATTCAGATTCGTCCAGATTTGTTCTTTCCTTGTGCAAAGGCTACTTTGGGCAACTTCAAGTGCAAGGATATTCATTTTTACAAGTTGATAATCTTTAAATCCGATATTCTATTTTTCATGTTAGAATATTATATTAAGGTCTAGATACATTATCCAGCCGGACCCACTATAGCATGAATAATTATTAACTTTCTTTTGTTACAACAGAATTAAGTAATTTTGTACTATCAAAATTGTTAGCTAGTCACACATCAGTCAATGCACAAACTTAGATAAATGCGGTACATTTAGATCCCGTTTGATAAAACTGAAAAATTAATTGCTAAAAATTGAGTACTGATATTCTTAATGCTTGAAAAGTTTAAGCTATTGAATTTACAATACGAAAAATAATTTGAAATAAGTATTGTGGATGAGGGACCTTTCACAAAGTCGGTGGGACTTTTTTTACCAGTTTAATTTATACATGAGGGATGTTTAATTTCACTAAAAAATATACATATTCACTATTGGACATAAAACTTAAAAAGCACTTTAAAAAAGACTAAAACCTAATTACCCCAATAATATATATAAATCTATAGTTCATCTTTTTTGACCGAAAGTTTGAGTATTTGTCTATTTGATTGCTTTTGGTTTTCTCATTGAAAGGTATAAGTTTTGTTTTTTCCAAAAAAAAAAAAAAATAGAAGGAAACCTTATTCAAGCAAATGTGTTACTACTGCAACCAAGAATTAATTTAGGACTGCATATTACAACAAAACCACACACACACACATTTATATATATATATATATGTGTCACACCCCAATTTTCAGACAATTAAATATTAGTCAAGGAAAAATCCCTAAACCAATATCCAGTTGTCCGATTATTAGAGGTGATCGCAATGTAAATCATCACACAGTCTATACAGGATAAAACTTAACTCACAAGCGCAAAATACCAGTAAAATATCCAATCAATAAGTATCAAAACCTAAGGTTCCAAAACCATAATTAATCTCTAAAAAAACATCATTCAAACAATATCTGAAAAAAAAAAAATCAAATGGCCCACAATGCCAAAATGTAAAATAATAAAACTATCCAATAAAAATTATAAAAGATAATAAGGACTTCACACTTCTCCTGTTACCAGATGCCACGAACTTCTCACTATCCCTGCAAATTACGAACGGCTACGCTCCAAAAAGAACGCACCAGCGAGAAAAACTCAACGGGTCAGTCACATGACTGGTATGAGTTAAATAATACTAATCACACACAGTCTTAGGGATCGCTCACAATCCCTTACACCAACACAACAATAATAAATAAAAGATCGAGTAGGGAAGTAGTTCCGCTCACATAACGGGACAAGGGGTAGTTTCCTTTTTATGTGACGGCAATATAGTTCCTACCAAAACTAGACTGAATATATACTTACCCGTCTTAGCTATGGTAGGCCAATACCTGCATACACATTAGTGGGCCTACCATCCTGCAGAATTAGACGTTAGTACAAAAAATAAAAATTCATACTTTAAATGTTATTTAAAAAAAAATGAATTTATCTCCAAGAAGGAGTTGGAATTGGACAAAACTTAAAACACGAAAGATGTTCAGAATTAAATTTCCAAGGGAAGTCACGCGGCCCTAGGGGTGTTCACGATCGGTTTTCGGTTGGTTTTTCTCGGTTTTTCCACATTAAAAAACCGACCAATAGCCTCGGTTCGGTCGGGGTTTTGGGGTGTTTCGGTCGGTCGGTTCGGTTTTCTTCTTGAACTATAAGTTTGAAAACCGACCGAATGCCCTCGGTTTGGTCGGTTTGGTCGGTCGGTTTCGGTCTCGGTTTTTCTTGTACACCCCTACGCGGCCCCGTTCATTAATTCTAAGCACATAAGTCAGAAATTAATTATTGAACTTCAGCACATAAACACGCGATATTCAGCAGATTCTGAAATTGAATAAAAACGGTGTCAATATGACGTTTTTAGGAAAAGTGTAAAACACGAAAGTCGCTCGGATTGACGTTTTACTTCAGGTTACGTGAAACGACCTTGAATTATGAAGTTAAGTGATCAAATTATCTAATTTACTAACCTGATCCTATTTATTATTAGTTCACAACGTTCCCAAAAATATTACAGTACACATACAAGGCTACATTTAAACTAACGGATACCCACATAAGTTGTTTGATATGACAAGGATTCGACTACAACAAATATAACGAACTACATTACAACGTATAGCCACAATTTAAGCACTACATGTGTTTTAGTTAATTAAACCTTATGTTCACCACTTCGGCCACCCATTCATGGTTCAGCCTACACATATATCCCATGTGTCTCCTAACGTAATACTAACTCCCACTCCGGTCCCAATTCCCGTGGGGTATCACTGGGATTTGAGTCTACACCGAAAGGCTAGTCCTTACGTTTTTGACGTCAATAAACAATGTCTAAGTACACATGAAATACACCAACAAGCCGGGCATAAGGCTTAAAAATGAAGAGACGGGTCATCCACGTAGTCGCCGTCTAATCACACAAGACGGGTCATCCACGAAGTCGCCGCCGCCTAAACTCATAAGGAGCAGTGGTGAACATTCAAGGATTCCTATTATTAATTTCTATAAAAAAATCTTCACACATATGGTCTCACATTCACAAGTTTATGAAACCCAACATTAGATGAGAATGCTTACATCTCAACAAAATTTCACGTTATATCATAATAACGAAACATGAGTTCATCCCGACACATAAATCAATTTAAACAATCAACACGTTTTTAACCTTCTAAAAACTGCTACTGAAATTTAAATCTACAACCCAAACGGTGCAAAATCAGGGAAAACTCAAAACACGAAAAGTGTGCAGAATCGCGTTTTACACAGGACAGGCGGACAAAATGTTAAAATTCAAAGTCACGATTGCACAATATTTTTCGGAAGTTTTCAGCAATTGTTAAAATAATACAAATGAATTTTTTACATAGCTTTTCGATATTTATCAAGGGTATTCCACGTATGTGTTCGTCAAACTATCTATACGCATAACAATCACTAATATACCAAAGTCGTGATCACAAGGTCACCAAAAAATATCTAAGTTAATTCGAAAACAACAATATTGTGCATCCAATACAAAATTGAATTCCAACAATTAACTTAAACATATAAATATTTGGTTTACTCGCATATACATATATATACGTGTATATATATATAGACGGATACACCCATTTAACTCACCTAGGTCGCGATTAAGCACTTGAAAATTATGGTGTTGAACGGACTATGAACGCGATTCCGGATCCGAATACCCCGCGCCCTACCCTTCCTTCCTTTCTTCTTCTTCTTCTTCTTCTTCTTCTCTCTCTCTCTCTCTCTCTCTCTCTCTCTCTCTCTCTCTCTCTGTTTAGAAGTGTATTGGGGGCTAGGGTTTATTTTTTTCTCCTAAAGGTGGATACATATAACTCTTAATGATATAATTAAAGTAATTCCCGAGTTTAGGTTTGTGGGCTCCCAACAGACACACATATGACCCCGAAATGCATTTCAAAATACTTAAACAACTAGTCCAAAGGGTACCCATACCCCGGGCACTTAATTCTCATGTTAAATTCACTAATTAACTTACTTATGGGCCTCGAAACAGTACCTGAAACTAAACTATTATTCTACAAAAATTGTAACTTGGTCGTACAAATAATCTATCATACAATTTAATTAAAGCTCGAAATCTCTTATCATGATAATAATGAAACATTAGAAATTTGAATACAAAAACAAGCGGAGAAATATTACTGGTATTACTAATAATTTAAATATACTTACTAGCAAATTTAATTCACAGATTCTCCAAACTTAAAATTTTTAGACACGTGTCTTACCTAGGCATACCCATATAATATTGCTAACTAAAAATAATTATTTACACACTTAGAAATTTTAGGGTTGTTACATTCTACCCTCCTTAAAAAATTTCGTCCCGAAATTTGGTACGCGACAAACACAGATAATAAATATGCATAACGTTAAACATGCGATGAAAGGAATCTAACACTTGAGTATCGTTATCGTTTAACTCCCGATCATAATGAGACCTAGTACATCGAGAAACTAATCCAAACAAGGAAAACCTCACGTATATACCCATGGTCTCATATAGTCGCTGGTTAAATTATAACCAGCACACACGACACAACACCAGAAAGCACATAATTTCATATAAACACTAGATATTAACAATTCATAAAAAAACAACAATTGATCAATTACACAAAGACATGACTACGTGCATGAACATGCTCCCCTCTTACCGTTCCCCCTGTACTACTCCTTCTCGGGGTATCCAATTATCTTATTGATCATACATATAATCTCACTGACATATCCTTTTAGAATTCCACACCGAGAATAAGACTGAATATAATGATGCCGCTGATGATACTTCAATACTCGTCCAGATTATAATAAGTCACACAGAGGAGAATACCATTAACAATAACTCTTGAAAACCATAAAGAACAGAATTGCCCGATGGAAGCATAACTCGTGAATTCAATAATAGAATAGCAGTAGAGAATAGAGACAAAAGAATCATAAGAAACCCAGAATACCCGTTGATAATATCCGCATCAGGATATAAGAAATCCACAATACCAATAGTAGTAGATTCCACATCAGAAAAATTACAGATAATCAATAGAGATGAGAAAACCAGTTGATCACGTAAGAAGTCCATATATCCAATCTCTGCCTCCAGCTCCCAAATAAGATTTTCACAGTCCTTCACATAGATAGTCATCCACATTGCTACTCCATGAGCCAAAACATCACTCTCCTCGTCATGATCCCCATTGTTACAACAAAAGATGCATGCACTAACATACAAATCTAAACAGTATCATGCGTGCTCCTATAAAGTCATCTCGAAAATGACATGAATTTATGACTAACACATTACAAAGCATATAGTAGAACAAAACACATAGTACCATGAAACACATATCATCATAAAACAAAAGAAGCACATTACAACACATAACCCCTTTCCCAAAAATCCGCAAACCTAAGGCTCTAACCAACCCATAAACCACATTCCGAGAATCACTTAGACTCGCTAAGCTAACCTTAAGCTCTAATACCAAACTGTCACACCCCAATTTTCAGACAATTAAATATTAGTCAAGGAAAAATCCCTAAACCAATATCCAGTTGTCCAATTATTAGAGGTGATCGCAATGTAAATCATCACACAGTCTATACAGGATAAAACTTAACTCACAAGCGCAAAATACCAGTAAAATATCCAATCAAGAAGGATCAAAACCTAAGGTTCCAAAACCATAATAAATCTCTAAAAAAAACATCATTCAAAAAATATCTGAAAAAAAATCAAATGGCCCACAATGCCAAAATGTAAAATAATAAAACTCTCCAATAAAAATTATAAAAGATAATAAGGACTTCACACTTCCCCTGTTACCAGATGCCACGAACTTCTCACTATCCTTGCAAATTACGATCGACTACGCTCCAAAAAGAACGCACCCGCGAGAAAAACTCAACGGGTTAGTCACATGACTGGTATGAGTTAAATAACACTAATAACACACAGTCTTAGGGATCGCTCACAATCCCTTACACCAACACAACAATAATAAATAAAAGATCGAGTAGGAAAGTAGTTCCGCTCACATAACGGGACAAGGGGTAGTTTCCTTTTTATGTGACGGCAATATAGTTCCTACCAAAACTAGACTGAATATATACTTACCCGTCTTAGCTATGGTAGGTCAATACCTGCATACACATTAGTAGGCCTACCATCCTGCAGAATTAGACGTTAGTACAAAAAATCAAAATTCATACTTTAAATGTTATTTAAAAAAAATTGAATTTATCTCCAAGAAGGAGTTGGAATTGGACAAAACTTAAAACACGAAAGATGTTCAGAATTAAATTTCCAAAGGAAGCCACGCGCCCCCGTTCATTAATTCTAAACATGTAAGTCATAAATTAATTATTGAACTTCAGCACATAAACACGCGATATTCAGCAGATTCTGAAATTAAATCAAAATGGTGTCAAGATGACGTTTTTAGGAAAAGTGTAAAACACGAAAGTCGCTCGGATTGACGTTTTACTTCAGGTTACGCGAAACGACCTTGAATTATGAAGTTAAGTGATCAAATTATCTAATTTACTAACCTGATCCTATTTATTATTAGTTCACAACGTTCCCAAAAATATTACGGTACACATACAAGACTACATTTAAACTAACAGATACCCACATAAGTTGTTTGATATGACAAGGATTCGACTACAACAAATATAACGAACTACATTACAATGTATAGCCACAATTTAAGCACTACAATGACTACATGTGTTTTAGTTAATTAAACCTTATGTTCACCACTTCGGCCACCCATCCATGGTTCAGCCTACACATATATCCCATGTGTCTCCTAACGTAATACTAACTCCCACTCCGGTCCCAATTCCCATGGGGTATCACTGGGATTTGAGTCTACACCAAAAGGCTAGTCCTTACGTTTTTGACGTCAATAAACAATGTCTAAATACACATGAAATAGACCAACAAGCCGGGCATAAGGCTTAAAAATGAAGAGACGGGTAATCCACGTAGTCGCCGTCTAATCACACAAGACGGGTCATCCACGAAGTCGCCGCCGCCTAAACTCATAAGGAGCAGTGGTGAACATTCAAGGATTTCCTATTATTAATTTCTATAAAAAAATCTTCACACATCTGGTCTCACATTCACAAGTTTATGAAACCCAACATTAGATGAGAATGCTTACATCTCAACAAAATTTCGCGTTATATCATAATAACGAAACACGAGTTCATCCCGACACATAAATTAACTTAAACAATCAACACGTTTTTAACCTTCTAAAAACTGCTACTGAAATTTAAATCTATAGCCCAAACGGTGCAAAATCAGGGAAAACTCAAAACACGAAAAGTGTGCAGAATCGCGTTTACACAGGACTCGCGAACAAATGTTAAAATTCAAAGTCATGATTGCACAATATTTTTCGGAAGTTTTCAGCAATTGTTAAAATAATAAAAACAAATTTTTTACATAGCTTTTTGATATTTATCAAGGGTATTCCACGTATGTGTACGTCAAACTATCTATACGCATAACAATCACTAATATACCAAAGTCGTGATCACAAGGTCACCAAAAAAATATCTAAGTTAATTCGAAAACAACAATATTGTGCATCCAATACAAAATTGAATTCCAACAATTAACTTAAACATATAAATATTTGGTTTACTCGCATATACATATATATATATACGTGTATATATATACACGGATACACCCATTTAACTCACCTAGGTCGCGATTAAGCACTTGAAAATTATGGTGTTGAACAGACTATGAACGCGATTCCGGATCCGAATACCCCGCGCCCTACCCTTCCTTCCTTTCTTCTTCTTCTTCTTCTTCTCTCTCTCTCTCTCTCTCTCGCTCTCTCTCTCTCTCTCTCTCTCTCTCTCCGTGTCTCTCTCTACGATTTGGGTGCTTCATCTCAGTGTTTTGCTCTAAACAAGAAAAATAAAATGAAGCTGAACTCCTCACTTGTATTCAATACTACTTTGCTAGACTAGAGATTTGGTCTAAAAACACCCAAATCGTAGCTAGAGAGAGAGAGGGGTCTAAAAAACCCAAATCTTGACTACTTTGCTAGACTTATTTAACTAATAGGGATTTGGTCTAAAAATCAAACAGGTTCTATTTGGGTGCTTCTTATTTTCAGGTCTATTGTTGAAAAGGTTCGAACCCTTCTCTCTCTGCTGATTTTATTATTTTCAGGTCTGTTTGTATGGCTCTATTTATTCTCTAATTATTTCTTCAATTAAACTCAGATTCAACAAAATCTTAGTCCCAATTTTTATCTAGGATTCTAGAGTAGTAGTTTCTGCATGTATATGTTCTCAAATGTTAAAATTGGAAAGCTTATACCGCAGATAGTTCTTTCCCCTAATGGAGTAACCTTCAATATTATTTGGGTCTAGGTCAACAGCTCTTCAATTCACTTGCCTAGCTATTTTCTTTGGTGTTCAAAATACACTTTCAAGGAGGACAAAATAGGACCTACAATGATTTATACTTAGGCAATGTGCATTTTGGATGGATGGTTTCAAGTTTGTTAAGGTTTCTAGTTAACTGCTCGAGTCAACTCCCCTATAGTTGCTGCAATATCTTTGAATAAATCTTTAGGACACTACTTTAGATACATTACTGTTTGACATTACTGCTTGAAAATTGTTGTCCCCAACTTAACTAGTGTGACAAAAAGTCAGATTGTACTAAAAGTTCTTACAAAGAAAGTCCAAATTTGCACCTTGGTAGGTAAGCCTCTTGTCTGTGGCTAACAAAGTAGGTACATAAAGCATGCTAGAAATTTAGGTAATGAAACAAGGTATCAATAAGGTTAGAAATTTAAGTTAGGAAATGGTTCAACCTTGAAAACTATGAATCCCAATTTAAGTTAGATATCTCATTGGCAGTGTCTTTATTTGTCATTTCCGCTTTTGATTCTGAGAAATCACATTTGATTGTAATTTGTTTCTTTTTTTCTACTTGCATATTGAGAAGCAAAGAGGAAGAGTAGGAGAGAGAGAGAGAGAGAGAGAGAGAGAGAGAGAGAGAACAAATGCAATGTCCAACAATAATTTTGGGGCATCGTATGGATCTTGGAGTGTTTGTTTCTATGGAGAAGCTGCTTTTATGAGGACATCTTGACGGAGAAGAACCCAAGTTGAAGGTTTCATGGATGCTCTTTACATCAGGTTAGGGTTTGAATCAAATATCTTTTTTGTTTTTATATCGATCGATGTATAGAATAATGGCAAACTGACTCATTATTGAATGAGAAAATAATTTTCAATGTTAAAACCCAATTTCGATTTCTATAGATACCTCCTTTTACATGTAGGAAAATGGAGGTTGCAATTTTTTTTGCTTGGTATGACAGGCCTATCTGTGACTGTGGTAAAGAAGTGATCAATAGTTTGAAGGTAAAGTTGCAAAAGAGAGAAGAAGAATTGCAGAAAAGGGAGAAGAGTTTCAAAAAGACTATTCAATGGAGATTAATAGGTTAAAACATCAACTTAGGAATAAAGAAAAGAAAGTTTGGAAATTGGAGAATGAGTGGCGAGATATCAGCCAAGGTCATGGGGCTACATGTTTGGATTGCTTGTCTGTTGCATGGTAGTATGTCTAGCAATTGTAATTGGTGTCCAAAAAAGTAACGGTGATAATAGCAAAAGCAGAATTCTCTTGCCATCACCATAATGTTTGTTATGTGTTGACGTTAAGTTTATGTTGAATGAATGTTTACAATTTGGAAAATTTGTTTCCATCACTTTGGTGTGCTCAATTATTATGTTTCGTTGTCAATTTGTTTCCATTACCAAGTACAACAAACAGCAAAATTGCTTCTTTTTTTTTTGCTCAACAAAAAAGATTATATTAAATGGACAAACAGAAGCCCCAAGCAAATCTGCACAAAAACAAGACACGCTAACCCAAAAAACTTCACAAATTCTGTACAAAATCTGCACCAAAAACTGCACAAACACAGACACAAAAAATTGCACAAAAACTGCACAAATTCTGCACAAGATCTGCACGACACAAATTTTGCACATCAACCCAAACACACTTTAAATGAACCCAAAATAGCATGGTTTTACATACATCAATGAAACAAACCCACCACGTTCATATACGTAGTCTCAGCCTTAACTCAGTCATGAACCATATAATAAATAATGTCACTAACACATCCGTTCCAAATGTTACATATATATATATATATAAACTAGTGTTCAACAATAAAAGTTACATCTCCCTCAATAAATAAAAAATTAGAAAAGAGTCCCATTGCTAATCCTTCGTTCTTAGTAACTGTCCCATTGCTAATTCTTGATACAACTACAATGAAAAACAAAAAAGAAAAGAAAACAAGCTCAATTAGCACTAGTAAAGTTGAAAATACATGAAGTCTAAATATAACGAAACCTTAGAAGTACCTCGAACTACGTGACATTATTTTGCTTAAGAACGCTCCCTTGTGTCCCATGAATATCCACAACATGCTCAGAATTATCCATTGTTTTCAATGTTTCTATGAAATTAAAAAATACAATTAGTAGGACAAAAATTCAACACAATTAATATAAAATCAAAACAATTGAAATTACCTTCTTCCCCTTTTGTTTTTTCTTTGTATGATTGTTTCAATTCTCGATTGCTTCCTTAGTCGCGATCCTCGAAGGGACAGCCCCGAAGATGGGGGGGCGGGCGCGACAGCTGGTGAC